>SSCS01000004.1:1230783-2461567 GCA_005188305.1 Xylaria sp. BCC 1067 | reverse complement strand
AGTTTTGAGTGCTGATTGACGCGAGGGGTCAAAGGTATAGAGATCCTTCATAACAAATTCTCTTGACCGTAAGACGCCGTGACGTGGGCGAATTTCATCGCGATACTTGCGGCCTGAGGAGTTAGGATTCGTTGTGTGCCCTGCAGTGTATTACAACTTACCAATCTGATAGAGTCTTAAAGGAAGGCTTTTATAAGACTTAATGGTCTTGGATACTAATGTGGTAATTTCCTCCTCATGAGTCGGTGCTAGAATGTATGGGACATCCTTTCGGTCAGTGAAGCGAAATAACTACGGTCGTGGTCAGCAATTGGAAACACTACTGGTTCTTCATCTCGCATATACATACCTCTTCACCATACCCTTCTAGCCGGTTGGTCTGTTGCCATAATGCCTGAGATGATAAGGACGAAAGTGATACCTTGGAGGCACCTAGACGAAATCAAGCATAAGAGGACTGATGGCGGGAGTTATCGAGTTGTGAAGGCATACCTAGACGAGCCATGTGCTTATCAATAAGCTTTTCTAGCTTTGTCTGTACTCTTTCGCCAAATGGGAGCAGATGAAAGACTCCTGCGTGTGACTCCGTTGAAACTTAGCAATTCTCCGTGACAGTGATAATAGCTAAGGGAGGGCCAACCTGTCGTAGGTAGCCTGCCCGAACAAGTTTGGCATGGCCATCTGGTATTCAACTTTAGTATACTTCGGACTGAAACTACTCAGCGCCGAGGCGTTTTACCTTCGCGCTCAGCCGTGGCGATACCACCGGTAGGTAGCCATAAACTAGAAAGGCGCGTGAAGCGACCCGGCGTTTGCAATTCTGGCTATTGGGGTGGTAAGCAAGGATGAGAAACCAATTAAAGGACGCGTTTTACGGACTGTAGTAGTTGCTGTTAAAGATGCGCTGCTAATGTATCTCCGGGGCAATATCCTAGTCTGGCGCTGTATCGAGAAGCAACATTGTTGCATGCTTCGTAGTGAGAATGTCATGTCGACGATGGCATCATTTGTGGTGGATTATGCCGGGTTTGACAAACAGATGCCGATGAACAGAGTCAACATAGATTTCGTCTGTTGTAGAGCCCATAGCTAAGTACCTAGGTAGGTACTTAAGTCTTCACTATCACTTTAGACTAGTACCTACCTAGGTAGCCTTGTAGACTAGTCTAATATAGGTAGCTTGGGTGGGTCTACGGATAGCACCACAACCCGTCTGATTGGCAAATGGCAAGCCCAAGTCCCCAACCCCTGACCCTGCAGCCTCGCCCCGCTTAACTTTTTTTTTCTTGGGTCCTGGAATTTTTATGCAGTATCTGGATAGTTGCGGCCTGCCGTTGGTCTCCTCTCAAAATCAAAGCCTCGTGCAATCTACAATCTACCTGTGCAGACTCGAATAGCTGGGTTAGCCATAAAAATGGCGAGTTTTGACGAAGCTGCCCTGTCGAAATTGACGGCCAAGCTCGATAGCAGGCTTGCCGGCATTCAAAAATCCGAGCCCAAGAGTAGCAAAGGCAAGAGGAAACTGGACCAATCTGCGGATACGGCGCAGCCACCCGCGAAGAAAAGGAATCAACCAGGCAAGCCTGATCAGTTGCAAAACGGCAGGCTGAACGGAAAGCCAAAGTCGAAAACATTTACGAAACCGAATGCCCAAGCGAGGGACCGACAGTTCAATGCCAAACCAAACGGCAAGCCCAATTCGCAGCCGAGAGAGCCTCACGTTAGATCCCATGACAAGAAGCACAAATCTGCCCACGCGGCTATCGAAAGCTCCCTGCTTGACGAGATAAAGGCGCTCGGGGGCGACGAAGATGACTTCAAATTAGTGGAAGATATTGATTCGGACGACGAGGCTGTTAACAATCAAGCAGACAATAAAGATGCAGACAAGCTATTACGTGCTGAACTTGCAAGCTTCGCAGCCGGCCTTGGTTTCGATCAGGTGGAACAAGATGCGGCCAGCGAAGATTCCGACGCCAATGACGATCGAGAGAACGAGAGCGTACCTAACGAGGACGACGAAGAAGATCCAGAACAAGACGATGAAACTGAAACAACTTCAACTCTAGACACTAAGAGGAAAACGGTTAGTAAGCCTCTCTTACACCTAGCCGCTGCTTTGTGGTGAAACTAATGTCGACCAAGATATTCGAGCCTCGTCCTGATTGGTATGCTGTTGAACTCAAAACTCTTCCCGGACCGACCTCGGAGGATACGACGCCCTTCACGGCGACGATAACAGCCCTTAAAAATCATGCAAAGACTCTTGTCGATGAAGATACCGCTGCTTACGGCACCTCGTTTGCCGCCTCGTCTTCGCGCAAGTTCATGTCCACCATCATGTCCTCCGGTACCATGTCCGATAAGGTGTCCGCGTTGACTCTTGCTATTCAGGAGTCACCGGTACACAATATCAAGGCCTTTGAAAACTTGATGGGCCTAGGAGCGAAGAGGAGTCGTGGTCCGGCATTAGCAGCTCTTGCTGCCCTAGTAGATCTTCTCGGCCCTGGCATGATTCTGCCATCAGACAGGCGACTACGCACCTTCGCGTCTCAGTTAGGCCTTATTGGTACGCTACAAAAGCATGACGTTAAGTCTTGGTCCGTAGGACAGGCGCTACCTGGGAAGATCACCAAAGCGCATCTATTGTCTTGGTATTTTGAGGACTGGCTGAAAGACGCCTATTTCAAAATGATACAGAGTCTTGAAATATGGTGTGACGATGAAGTGGAGTATGCTAGAACGAAGGCTGTCGACCAGGTTTTTGCTCTGCTCCGAGACAAGCCTGAACAAGAATCCAATCTTCTTCGTTTGCTAGTGAATAAGTTGGGCGACCGCGACCGGAAGATTGCGTCAAGAGCATCGTATCTCTTGCTACAATTGCTCACCGCGCATCCCCGCATGAAACAAGTAGTCGTGCGTTCTATTGAGCAGGACGTTATCTTTCGGCCAGGACAAAACAACCGAGCCAAGTATTACGCCGTCAATACCCTGAACCAAACCATTCTGAGCACCAAAGAACCTGAACTCGCAGATTCCTTGCTACGTATCTATTTTGGGATGTTCTTGTCATTATTAAAAAGTGGAGAGCTCGGCCATCTTGACAGTGCCCTTGAAGGCTCTAAACAAGAGAAGCAAGGGAAACAGAAGAGGAAGGCAAAGCCGTCGAAAGACGCTGACGAGAAGACCAAGGTTGGTGCGGGTGAGACAGAAGCAGCCGAAAAGTTGGTCTCGGCCATTCTCACTGGAGTGAACCGAGCTGTTCCTTTCTCCCAAGCAGATCAGTCAACGTGCGTATCATGACGGTATAATAAGGCTTCGGCTTGCTAATGTGTTTTAGGCTCGAATCGCACCTGGATACCCTATTCCGCATCACCCACTCTTCAAACTTTAACACAAGTATACAAGCTCTCATGCTAATACAGCAACTTTCGGCCAACAGGCATATTGCTACGGAAAGGTATTATCGAACTCTGTACGAGTCATTGCTAGACCCACGCCTCATTACATCCTCAAAACAAGCGTTGTATCTTAATCTCTTGTACCGGAGCTTGAAGGCGGACGTTGATGTTCGTCGTGTTAAAGCCTTCGTCAAGAGGATGTTGCAGATTCTTAATCTACATCAACCATCCTTTGTGTGTGGCATCATTTATCTTGCTATCGAACTGTCTGTCGCTTTTCCCGATCTTAAAACGCTACTCAGTGTGCCGGAAGAGAATGACACTGAAGAGACGGCGGCGCCTGCGGCTTCGGATAACTCGGTCGACAATACTGTGGATGGAATCCAGGCGTCTAGGATTAGCAATGCCTATGACGGACGGAAACGGGATCCCGAATACAGCAATGCACATCTCAGTTGTCTGTGGGAGTTACTGCCCTTCTTGAAGCATTACCATCCCTCCGTTGATGTTTATGCAAGGAACCTCCTCAATGGCGAGAATGCGAATAAGAAGCCCGAGCTAGCGAATCACACCCTAATCGCGTTTTTGGACAAGTTCGTGTACAAGAACGCCAAGGCTACCGACCAAGCCAAGGGTGCTTCGATCATGCAGCCGATAGCAGCCAGCGGCCAAAGCCAGATTCTTTTGTCAAGCAAGCCTTCCGTGAAGGATGCTGATTCAGTGAACTCGGCTGTGTTTTGGAACAAGAAGAGCGGCGACGTGGCTGTAGAGGATGCCTTCTTCCATGAATACTTCACGCAAATGGGCAAGCCGGGCCAGGCTGAGCGTGAACAAAAACGGAAGGCGAAGAAGGAGGCTGTGGGCGAGGGTGAGGATGAGGAAGAAGCGAATGAAGACGAGATCTGGGATGCCTTGGTCAACTCACGCCCTGAGATTCAGGAAGACTCCGACGATGGAGCCGGTTTTGACGACATGATGAGCCTCGACGATTCAGAGAAGGAGTTCAGAAAGGCCATGGAAGAAGACGATGATGATGATGCGTTCAACTTGGACGATTCGGACATGGAGTTTAGCGATGAGGAGATTGAAGAAGAGGACGACTCCGAGGAGCCCACTGCCAAGGATGAAAAGAAGGACGAGAAGCCAGAATCGGAACGCAAGAAGAAAAAGAAGGCACTGAAGGCATTGCCTCTCTTCGCTTCTGCCGAAGACTACGCTGAAATGCTTGCTCAAGAAGCAGACAACATGTAGGACGCCCGTTATAATGGGCCGCTGTACATAGGGCTAGTTTTACGGCACGTCTTGAGAAATGCATAAGAACATAACAAGATCCTCGATTAGGTATCAAATTCTTCGCCTGTTTCGCTCATGCATACAATCTCGTAACCCTGGCTGTTTTCGGCCACCCAGTTCAATCAACTACAGCCCCGACCTCATGCCTATCGCTCGCCTCACGTATCAAACCACTCAAGGGGGTCGTCCTTGGTGAAGATGGCCCGGTACCGTTTCCCGCCGTCGGGCTCATCGCGCTCTTCGGTGTGGATGCTGTGCAGCTTGGTAGGTTCCGTAGAGATGAAGAGGCGCACGTGGATGTAGGCCGGCCCGTCGTCCGGCATGGCGGGGATGCGGACCTTGCCGAGGAGGTGGACGCCGTAGGCCGACTTTGCCACGCGCACGCTCTCGAGGTCCGCGCTGCTGAACGATGTGAGGTCCTCGTCGGACAGATCCTGCACGGCGGCGAAGTACTCTGGTTCGTGCTCTGCGTTGGGCCGGGTGGTTAGGTCAGTGTGCGAGGTTTCGGCGTGGCTGCTACGTACTCTGGTAGGTGTGCTTCATGCGGAGAAGCTCCCGCTTGATGTCGGCCTCTACCTCGGCGAACGCATCGAGGGATTTGGTTTCTGGCACGTGGGGAGGACCCAGGTCTACGGTGTCGACTGTGGCCTGGAGGTTCTTAGTTAGTCGTATTCTTTAGGTGCGGAATGGCCTCTGGGCTGCAGCGACGTTCGTGTGATTCGGTTCAACTTACCATGATTTATATTAAACAGATGTCTTTGGGTTGTGATAATAATACAGTGATGATGGTGAACTTGAGGATGGCGATATTTCAGCTTTGAGGCACTATTTCTGTGTGTCTATACAAGTGGAAGATGCCCATTTTCGGTTGCATGGAATGGATGGAAAGATATACACTACAAGTCTCACGAGATGACGCAATACGTGCGACAAGTATCATGTTTTAGTGAAAGGGGGCGAGATGAGGGGTGTCGACAGAGGTACCTACCTCCAGCACAGTTTCATCCCGTGAATGGTATCAAAAACTACAATTTGGGAGAGATCTACGATCAATGTAGTATGATGTAGTAGTATACATAGATCTTTAGCGACTCTCGGGTTTCCTACAGTTCTCCGGATAGAGGTTGAATCCGATAATGATGTTCAATTGAGATAGCGTGGTCGACGTCATAGGCTCTCGCGGCCCGGTGGTTCCAGATCCCACGCTTTGGTCCCTGCAGATCCGGCCGGCTCTGGAATGCCGCTCGATCAATGATGCAAATGCTGTATCAGATAGTAGCAGCGGGCATTCCCTTTCCTTTCCCTTCCCTCTCGGCTGTCCCTTAAGCTAATATGTAAATATTTACACTCTCCAAAACGGAAAGGGCCGTTCCTTTCTCGACAAAAATGCGTTTCAAGATGTCATAAGGCTTTTGGACGGTGGACATCAACTTAGGTATAGATGCGATCGCATAAGCTCTGTGTCAGCGCGACTATTACTATTGACATCTCATCTCTTTTTCCATATAAAGTTGCTAAAGGCAAAGATATCCAAATGATGTATAGGCTGCGGTGTGGAACTAGACTAGGCAGCTTCTCGGTTTCGGTAAAGTGGACGCTAGTTCATTCAGATTTACAAGCATCTTCCGCCTCAACAAAACAACCCCCCTTCCCACCGTTTGTGATGCCGAGGTTGATATGAATTTCCATTTTTTGCATTTTAGGAGCCAAGTCGGACTAAGCAAGGTTTAAGTCTGTTGCCTCCTGAATGCGTTGCAGGGTTTCTGATGGTCAATTGGTACTGGTCTTCGATAATAACGTGTGGTTGTTAACTGTCTTGCCATCCACTTTGTTGTTTTCCACGGGGCATTGTGGCTAGCTGGGCTCTTCATATAGTCTTAGTAAATTCAACCTGCTACAAATTTAGGGGTATATTTATGTATAAACCTGTCTTGTTTTGGTCTCCCTTAGACGTATTGATAAAACGAAACTACAAAATCCCTAGCAGCACCTCAACATATGGTCTAGTCGTCAAGTAAGTACAGTATATAGTACTTCGATAGGGGCTGAGGTGATAAGTGGGGTGAGTGGCTGGCTGCCCAGGACCCAGGTGAATGGGCTCGCCCCACTCCCGCGTATCTACCATGTATCGAGCAGGTGCCTGCCTCGGTTGCTGCTTGATGCCTGCTTGGGGTCGACAAGGCAGAAAAGTGTCGACGACTGGCAACGTGTCACGTCTAGCCTCAACATCAGCGTCAGCGTCAGCGTCAGCACCGGCACTAGGGTTTTGCGCCGGCATCCTCAACAACACCGTTCTAGATCTGCGAAACCGCCGAGATCCGCGGCATGGATAGCGCTGCCGGTGGTTCTGCCCCACGTACCTAGTTAAGTGATTTCTTGACCGCGCATCGAACAGACGGTGGACTGGGCTCCTCGGTGTTCCCTTTCCCGATTGCGCCATGTCCGTCCTTTTACGAACGTTCCGAGGCCGCGCCCTCACTTCTCGGCCTATACATCTCGCCGTTCGCCCAGAGCCATATCGGATCAATTCTTGGCGCTCTGCTAGCTCGTTTGCTGGCCCAGGTAAGCCGCAACTGGATGAATCTTGCCCGTGCTCTCACAAGCTGTTCTAACATATAACCCTTCGAACTCCTCAGAGGTCTCTGCCAGTAGGCCCTCTTTGCTCCGCCGTGCTGCCACCGTCTTCGCCCTCGGAATCTTCTGCACGTCGCTTGCCTTCACAATGGCTGTTTCTCCTGCGGTTCCCACCGTCACTGCCCTCATGAACCCACCGACAGACGAGGAGTCGTTGGCTCTATATGAGCCACAGACGGAGGAGGAGCGTAGAGTCGAGGACTTCATAAAGAACCACCCAGTAGCCCAAGAGTTGCGAAAGAGGGGGGGCTTTACTGAGTCCCGGCCGCACATGAAGATCCCCGAATCATACCGGGGCCACCACCTTACTGGCGGGTTATTATCGGGGCCAGGGCGCATTGTGGTGCCTCCGCTCGTCTTCTTGGAAGGAGATGGCGAGTCAATGGTGGCCATATCATATCTCGGTAATGAGCTGTGCGGTCACCCAGGTATTGTCCACGGTGGTCTGCTAGCGACAATGCTTGACGAGGGCCTTGCGCGGTGTTGTTTTGCTGCGCTCCCGCACAAGGTGGGTGTGACGGCCAATCTCAACGTCAACTTCCGAGCCCCGGCCATGTCGGACACTTATGTGGTTCTACGCGCGAAGACGACCAAGGTCGAGGGGCGCAAGGCTTGGGTTGAAGGGCGCATTGAGACTCTTGTTGGCGAGGGCGAGACACCCTGTGTGCTCGCTGAGGCTACGGCGTTGTTCGTGTCGCCAAAACAAGCTGCGGTTAGTATCATTGCTATTTTGTTACCTGCGCAAGAGGTACAGCAAAGATCTAGCTAACATCGATACAGATGATGACCAACATATTTCCTTCAAACTAGAGCATCAGAGATGTGGTGCCACAGATTTACGAGATAAATCGGGATAGACATAGGTATATAGGGACACGTTATACAGCGCTTCTACCCTTGAGGTATTGTATATATAGACTTATGGAGAGCGCACCGAGCATGGAGTTTGGAACATATATATTTTCACTAATGCTTGAAGACGGCGAAGAGATTAGAATCAGTTCATGCTAGACACTTTACACGAATATTTGCTTTCTGTCGAGAAATTCAGTCAGCAAATGAGAGCATCAAAGTGCTTTTGATTCAGCACAGTCAGTTCGGATGGCTAGTGCGAACAAATATTCATACCAAGCTTGATTCTTGAGCTGCCAAGTGCATTTCTAGTGATTATGGCAAACTGGCAGCCCGCAGCCTGTTCTAGAGAATGGCGCAATGTAGCACCATTTAAGTCCGTTTTCTTGTTCACAGCACCGGTCTGGTCTACGGAGGCTTGGGTCCACTGGAGGCCGAATCAAAAGCAAGGACTGCGAGCCTCATACTATTTTAGTTCGGCTTTTTTTTGTCAATCAATCCCAGTTCGTTCTGGTCCGGGATATTAACGCGAAACAGCCAACCCCAGTCGTCTACAGTACTATACATAAGTTTGTCCTCGCAATCCATCACAGAGTCAAACAGACAAGACACTATCCTGCTATTTTCTTTTACAGCAAAGGCGCAATTGGGCTGTTTCAGTAAATTAGGAAAACATGGCGACGTAAGTTTTACTTCCCGTTCTGTCTTCGAGCATGCACGGCGGTTGGTTGGAATTAAGTATTGTTCCCGCCACTTTTTGTCGCATATGTTCGTACCCCTCCCCCGCCATCGGATGCTCTCTGAGGCGTCGCCGACTATTATCATCACCACCACAAATCAGATTTAAGTCGCGGAAGCCGCAGAACCTATGGCTCGACTGGATAAGAGACATTGGGGCGGCGTGCTCCGTTGAGCATACCTCGATTGTTCCCCTAGTCAATTTCCTCCACCTCCCGGGTGTCCGCGCGACAACCCCAGCATATACCCCCACCAATGTTTTTGTGATGCGATGCGAGAGCACGACATGAGCACGCCGCAGCCCAGCATGGACAACGGGTGACGAGAAAGAGGAGAAATGGGAGAAAAGTAGACACTAGGAAAATAGCTAACGAGCCTCGTCGAACCGAACAGCAACATCACCTGGCACCCGTCCCTCTCGCGCGCCGAGCGCAACGACCTGCGCAAGCAGCAGGGCTTCACGCTGTGGTTCACGGGCCTGTCGGCGTCGGGCAAGTCGACGGTGGCGACGGCGCTCGAGCAGCACCTCCTGCACCTCGGCCTCGCCGCCTACCGGCTCGACGGCGACAACGTGCGCTTCGGCCTCAACAAGGACCTCGGCTTCTCCGACAAGGACCGCACCGAGAACATCCGGCGGATTGGTGAGGTATGTTGAACCGGCGCGAGCCCCCATATCTTCTGCTCCTCTGTTCCTTCTTCCTCTTCTTCTGCCCGGTTACGGTTATTTAGCCCTTTCTTGGCGGTGGGGAGAAAGGCGGGAAGACCTATCTCTAGCAAGACCTTCTAGGAGGACAATATGACGCGGCAAAAGATAGGTAGCAGACGACCGCTGTAGCAAAACGGGCGAAATAGCACGATAGAGCAGAGCCCTAACCCCAAGGCCGAGAAAAAGAAAAAGACGCACTAACATGCTACACAAATACAGGTAGCCAAGCTCTTCGCCGACTCGTCCACAATCGCCCTGACATCCTTCATCTCGCCGTTCAAGGCGGACCGCGACCTGGCGCGCAGCCTGCACGCGGCCAAGGCGGCGGGGTCGACGGACGAGCCGATCCCGTTCGTCGAGGTGTACGTCGAGGTGCCCATCGAGGTGGCCGAGCAGCGCGACCCCAAGGGCCTGTACAAGAAGGCGCGCGCCGGCGAGATCAAGGACTTCACGGGCATCAGCTCGCCGTACGAGGCGCCCGAGAACCCCGAGATCACCATCCGCACCGCCGAGAAGTCCGTCGAGGAGTGCGTCGTCGACATCGTCGCTTGGCTCGAGGCCAAGGGGCTGATCCCAGCCTCCAAATAAGTAAAAAAAAAAAAAAGAAAGATAGAAAGATAGAAAGAAAGAAAGGAGAGAGCGAGACCGCTGTTTATGGAGATAGAACCCCCTATGTGTATTGATGAATAGACTTCATTTTATCAACTCCGAGAGGAGCTTTCTCCGGTCTCTATGATGCTTCAATACAGGTGCTTCTGCTAATGCTCTGAATTTGGGATATAATGATGGTTCATCTGTAAGTGGTATCAATGCTGGGCCGTCCCGTTTGGACAGGGGCCATGTAAGCCCCATGGTGGCCACACTATACTTCGAACTCGTAATATACGTAAGCCGTGTACTCGTTGCCCTCGCCATGACCCCCGACACCTGCTGCTGCCATTTCCGATGTCAAAGCGGCATCATCCTTGGTTAATTTGCCCCGCTTGTCTCTGCCAACCGCGTTGCCCCCTAGGTATGCATAGGCTGTGTCTAATGCTGTCTTGACCTTCTTAACAAGTTTAGAGTTGGTCTGTGACGGTTTGGTTAGCGTGGTCCCTATGTCTAAGAGTTGGGACGAGGGAGATTTACCTGCACCAGAGCGGGCACGAACTCGAGAGGTAGGCCGTATCGCAGCACAGACTCGACAAAGACTCGGAGGGCCATGACATGGGCCCAAATCATAACGCTCTCGCTCCAGCTGTTGTGGACTATACGCAAGGCCTCGCCCCAAACCTTCTTCTCCTCGCGCGCCACGCGCTCGAGTTCACGCTTCTCTTCCTCCTTGCCGCCCTCGACGTACTTGTACTGGCGCGGCGTCCACTTCTGCTCGCGGCACTTCTGCTGAAACTCGGCGCTGCTCTTCTTAAACGTTGTCACCGCGTAGAGAAGAAACTCGTCGTCGTGTGCAAGTTCCACGGCCGACCGTGGAACCACCCGCTCTGTTAGTGTCTCGTAGCTCTTGATGAAGTCCTTTCGCAGATTCGTGGGCACCGCGATCAGGTGTGTCTCGAGATACTCGGAGTCTTGGACAAGGACCGCGGGGTCGATGATGGGTGTGAGCGACTTCGTAGAAAGATTGCCACTAGTTTGTTGACACGAAGCAATTAGCTCTACCGATCATACGAGCTTCGTTCGATACTGTGGAGGGTCGCCTTACGTTTGTCTTCTCTGCAGTGCCGTAAAGTTTGTCTTTACTTGGTTGTATTGGCTGAGCTTGCCCTTGACATCGTTGTCTGTCGTGACTAGGTCCTGTTGGTACGCGGTGCATCGGTCAGTTTTCAAGGCCGGTGAATGTGTAGCCTGATCTGAAGGTTCAACGGAGGGTAAATAGTACCTTTTGTAGGCCACTGACGAGTTCGCCGACGGGTTTATCAGCTCTGTATCGGACCGTGTTCCAGGTAAAGGAGCGAAGATACTGGTCGGTTGGTTCTGCGACACACAGTCAACAAGCTTGTAGCGCAGAGGCGTTGGTGGGTGTTATACTGTCGTTGACAACCTTCTGCTCGGCAGCCTTCTGGTCGTTTCCGTCATATAGCGTGCGCAAGGAATCGCCAACCTTGGCTACCAAGGCCTGGCAGGCGGCATCGAGCTTGGTTAAGTCATCTGCCTGCTGGACGAGAGCGTCCAAAGTACCGATCTTGAGGTTGGGGATTGTGTAGGGATAAACGGTACCGTTGTCAGCAATGGTGGCCTTTAGAGAGTCGAGGGTGGAGGGCAGCGATATGAGGACGTATTTGGCCATTTTGCGGACGTTGGAGGGACGCCGAAGAACAACATTGAACTCGAGGGGGGAGTTTCTTACAATGACGTCCCAGTACCTACTTACCTAGGTAGTCTAGGAGAGAGCTCGCAGCTGGGAGCTTAATCCAGGCCTTACCGCTTTTGATGCGCATGGCCGATTGGGAATAGCGCTCTTATTTTTTGCTTACCTAAGCATATATATATCTCCCTTAGGTACCTAGGTACCTCAGGAAGTTATATGCTGAGCAACCCATGAAACTACATACTGTAGTATAGTCAACGCTGGACCTTTTTGTGAAAGGGCCGGTCCTCGTCTAGCTCTAATTCGTCGTTCTGGCTGAACATTCGAATCCATGAGCGTTCATTGGGACGAGGTGGTGGTGGTTGTCTTCCAATCGTTCAACATTAATCCAATTACCACCGCACGATGTTTATACCCAGGGGCCTACCCGGGGCCTATAGTTGCCCACTTGATATAGATAGCAAGGGCCGTACAGAACATGCGGACTCCAGGTACGAACAACATTCCTTGACTATGTTGCGCAGCATATCTTTTCCCTAAATGTATGCTATTCCCATTGCAAAATGCGGATCCAGGGCACCAACATAGAAATATTGCTTGTTGAGCGACTTTTCTACATGTGCGGCATGTTCTATCGTGGCATTATCAGTTGTCATATGATCATTACGCCGATGTGTTTGGAGTGAAGGATACTCCATCGCGATACGGGCCCAGCTCTTGTCTGATAGCGTCAAAGAAATACTATTGCGTAATCACACATACACGCCAACGTTAATCGCAACACCAGCTCGCCAGCTTCGGCGTTCAAGAAAAGACATCTTGTTTGGAAGGTGTTCACTGCGTCCACGAATCAACCCGGCACGGTTGGGAGGTTGTTGTGCTGTGTGCGTGGCATGTCAGCTAACCTACCGAGGTTGGGGTTCGTTCAGCCGCATGCACACCCGCTCTCCCCATGTCCGCCAGCTGGGGATTGGCTTGGATGGCCTATATGTACCGAGAGTTTGCACCTTACATTATGTGATATGGCACTATACAACCAATGATATAGAGGCCGGGAGACGTTAGCGATGCCTTACATTAGGTGGTAGAACGCTGTCGTGAGCCCCCCAAAACGATGACGTACTTCAGCACTTAAATAGAAGAAACGACCAGGTATTGTAGAAGCTCAAGCCCGCATTTGTCAAATGCAGCTCTGGATTGTGACCAAAACTGACAAGCTGCAACGGTCACAAGTAGCTGTAGGCAACCCAGCCGTACCTAGAGGCCCCTGCCACTTGTGCCGGCCGTAGAGGGGGACCGTCAGCTACCTAGGTATAGCTATATATATGCAGGTATTTTGATGATGGAGGCTCCAGCATAGTATGTTGAATACATGCCTAGCTAAAGGTACCTATGCTTAGGCTTTCATAAATTAATATCAATACTGAAAAAGATATTTGTATATAGTACTACCCGCAACTAGACTGATGTTCGGAGGTGTTTCGAATAGTAGCGGTAAGACGCAGATCGGAAGCGTGTTTTGGTCAAATTGCAACTCGGACTAAACATGCCATGTAAATACAGCAGGTCAGTCAGTGGACCAAGCAACGTCAGCTCCCAGCCATCTTGCTCCCCATCTCCATCTCTAGACTTTATCTCCTTCACCTCGCTCGCTACCCTTGCGCTACCTTACCTAGCCAGAAAATGCCTAGTGTTTCTGGGCATCCCCACTAACCCCAATCGGTCGTTTGACTCCCGCGCAATCGCGTCTCATTTGCCGTAGTCGTACACTGCCTTTTACGAGTGTAACCCCAAGGCCTGAGGAAGGCCTAGGGACGGCCTAGGGACGGCCTGAGGAACTATGGAGGACAGCGCCTACTCCATCTGCTATCCTATCACATCAGACCTATCAGACCTATCAGGCCTGTGACGGAGCGAGCTGCTGCAGCAGGTACAGGCAGCTTGGTAGGTGTCTCCGTAGCGTTGCAGGTATTACACAGATCAACACAGCAGCACAGCGAACCTGAGGGAGAGACACAGACCAGAGGGGGAGAGAGGGCGAGGGAGAGAATTAATCGCCGCCGCTGCTGCTGCCACTGCTGCGCGTTCTCCGCACTCACACACAACCCGCCCACCACAACCGCCGCCGCCACCACCACCACCACCATACCACCACCATTCAACCATCATTCCCGTCTCCCCCAAGATCGGTCGGTACCTGCCTAGTGCCGCTGTCTGCCACTCCAAGCGCCCGTACCAGCCAAGCACCGTCCCAATCCTCTCCCATCAGCCCGCTGCCTTTTCCCCCTAATCTGCTCTGCTGTATCAGCGTCGCACCGAACCTCATCTGCTTGTCGACGTCGTAGTTCCATGAACAGGTCCGGACACCCGCCCGCCACTCTAGAAATCAATCCATCCTCGTCTGTCTTCGTGTCGGTCTAGCGTGGCGTAGCTAGATCCACGCTTTACAATCACCTTCTGCCCGGCGTCGCGAAGCCCCGAGTCCACTTCCCTCTGAGACGCCTGTTCAGACCGCCTCTCCTGCATACGCCGCCATTCCTACGCAGGCCTCGTGTCTCCTGTCTTTTGCATCTCGCCCGCGCGCCTGGCCCTACTGTCATGACACGCAAGTGATATCGGCCTCGGTTTGTCTTCTACTAGGAGCATGGGCCCCGGCCATCCGGCAGATGCCCACTTGAGGACCACAAGTTGCGCATACTAGACTATTATATTTCCTCTATCACACCTATCTAATCCTTGCCATGGTCGTCGTTGTCTGGACCAATGGCTGCCGCTCCTAGTAAGCCGTGAAATCATCTCCTCTTCGCGTCATACCCCTCGTGCCAGTTGTTGACATGTTTGCGCGACAGGCCAACCACCCGCCAATCCGGCTAACGCACCCACCACTGGTGCTGTGCGGCCTTCCAGCGCTGGTGTTCCATCACTGTCCGAATCGCCCACCGTCATTGCCCCATCGCTTTCGGTACCCAGTGCCGTAACGAACGGTGTTGCCAATGGCTCCTTGAACTCCATTGCAACCCCCCTGGATGGCTCTCCAGCGACGGAGATGAGGATATACCCTCGGGATGGACGCGTCCGAAACCCTGTTCCCAGCAAGCTCAAAAATGTAAACGAACAGATGAAGGGGAACTTCGGCGTCATGCATATGGATGTGGCCAGTCACCGCGCGAGTGAGGGCAGAGATGCCGCTGCGAAGCGCACAAGCGAAAGTACGGCCCTGCAGGCCAAATTGGCCCAAACTGACGTCTACGTATCCCACCAGCGAAGGGCAAATTATCCGCGGCCGCCCGGCCTAAAACAATTCAACTCTCCCAAAACGTCCGACGAGCCGGTTATCCCCCCTGGCCCACCGCGACCCTTGACAGTTGCAGAGACCAAAACTGAGCAGGCTCGCTTGTTGACGCTTCTGCGGACATTACCTCATCATACCGTGGTCGACCAAATCTGCAAGGGCCTCGCTTTCTTCGGTGGTATACCCGACGCGCCGCCTCCCGCAGACGGCAAATTCCCCGAGAGCGCAGAAGCTAATGGTTCTGGGTCTCTTTTTGTTGGTTGGATAGCTGAGATATTTCCAGACCTAGAACACCCTCGCCCGAGAAATGTTGAAGACCCCGTAGCTCAGGCTGTTAGCCAGAAACGCCCAAGAGGCAGGCCTAAGGGTAGCAAAGCTAGCAAGGCTCGAAGTGACAAGGGCCTTAAGAAAGGCTCGCAAAAGGCTAGCAAAGCAGCGGATGACCAAACCCATGATCCTCAAGACGACAGTTGGGTCGATGTAGAGGATAGCGTCTTGGGGTTAAACGATAATGGAGATCTAGTAGATGCTATGGCAGCCTTGAGAGATGCGCCGAGCACACCGTCAACAGGGCTGAATGGTGATGGCATTACAGCCGCTACCCCTGGGACGAGCTCTGCAGCCGGTTTCCGATCCATTAATGATATCGGCCTTGCTCCTGGTTCTAGTGCCAAAAAACGTGGACGGCCGAAGGGGTCAAAAAATCGGCCCAAGGATAAATCCGTCTTGCAGACAATCCCACCACCAAAGGTGACTCCGGTACCTGTACCGGTCCCTATGCTGGATTCCCAACCCAAGAACAAAACCAACTCAACCAAGCCAAAGTCGTCTAAGAGCCGACCTAAGCCCACCACCGAGGCCTCAGGCGACAGCATCACCACTAACCCCCCTAAACAGCAGCAACAGCGGACAGATGCGAATGTCGCTGTGGATCTTCCCGCTTCGGTTCAGCCGCCAACAACTACTTTGAATTTTGAGGATGGTTTCACCAGTCCGGCTGTCAATGGGACCGTGGGGCATAACCACGAAAGCCATCCACCCGCACAGAATACAGCTCCCATTCAACCGCCACCAGCCAGCCAAGTGAAGGCTTCAACCGTGACAGCGAAGAAGCGCAAAAGACCAACAGGGAATGCCACGACGCAAATTGAGAATACAGCTCCTCTGGGGGTTGCGTCCTCAAGCTCTCAGCATGTACAGCCAAATGCTATGCAGGTAACACCATCTACACAGCTCCAAAGCCAGGCGGTTCAACCTATACATCAACCGACCCCGAGCAATACTATCCCACCAGCCAAACGTGCGCGCAAGTCACAAGAGGCGTCAACAGCGGCGACTGCCAGACGAGGGACTCCTAACAGCATAAGCCAAAAGGCGCCGGTTCCACCAGTATCTGTTGTTGGCGATCCTACACATCAGCCTAATTCTGGAGATGCTGTGAACCCGACTCAGCCTCCAGCTGAAGGGCTTGAAGCCCACTATGCTGCGATGCAAAGCCACACCGATCAAATGCAGAGTTACAACAATAGTCGCCCACAACATAAGCATCAACCTCATTCCACTAGTTCCATGGGGTCTACAGTATCGCCTTCCCCAGCAGCAGCTCCGGCTCCTGTGGGAGGCCTTGAGGTCCAATACGACCATTTCTCGACTTTACAAAACTTGTCCGACAGTTCAAGACAAACCACCACGGGAAGACAGAAGCAGCAGCAACCGACTCAGACAGCGTCGCCGATCCCAACTCAGCCTTCGAAGTTGCCTCAGATGCCAGTAACATTGGCCTCTCAGCAACAATCCAGGGCCCCTCAAAACTACTATTCCCAAGGTCAGGGGCTTGGATCCTCATATAATACACAGCAGCAACCATCATTTTCATCCACACAGCGTTCCCAACAGCACATACCAAGCGCCTCGCCTAACACAGGACTTGTTCAACACGTCACAAATTCTCCCCAATTTAGTACCCAGTCAAACTCCCCTCTCATGCAGACGGATAACAACTACCGCGGGTCACCCTCATTAATCCACAATAACGCTACGTTTGCGACGCGGCGGGCGCCCTCAGCATCACCTCTAGATAATAGTACATATCGCTCCAATAATGCAACGAACCACGGAGTTGCAAACCATTCACCACACTTTGGGGCACGCCAGACATCGGCCACCGCGCCAACACACAATACTTCACATTCAGGCCTTCCGTCCACCTTCCATAGTTTCTCTGATTCGAGCCTGTTCGATATCAGCGGTCTTGATTCGAGCGGCGGCCACAATAATATAGGTATGGGCAGTGGTTCATACACTCTCAATAGCGGTGCTGTACCTCAACAGCAGCGCTCATCGGGCTCCAACGCCGCACCCTTATATTCGTCCTCCGGTATGAATAACACATACCTAGGTTCAGCCAGCATGGGCCGCACAGGCCAGCAAAACCGATGGGCTTCATGAACTTCAAGCTACTTTAATGATTACGGAGATTCTCATTGTTGAGCAAAATGCGTGGCGTAAGGAAAGCGGGACATGATCGGTTTGGCTTTTGAACACTTTCGGATTCATAATCGTTTCTTCCATGATATGCGGCGTTTTCCGGTGGATTTTTACGAAAGATATGGGTGAAAAGGATCTGGGAAGGCCATGTGTGAGATGCGCAGGATTCTCTAGAGGACCTTGTGGGAAACTATATGACGGTTCTTTGATACATGATCATTAACGATTGACTTGTCGAACAACTCGGGTGCAAACTCGATGTGCATGAGGAAGAGCAAATGAAAACGGAATGGAACGGGTGGAATAGGAAAGGGAAAGGATGAGTTGAGGTTTCCACGTTGGTTTTCTTCTCGATTCTTTTTAACAAGCACGATCTTATCCTGATGAGCCATGCGGTTCTATTTTTCAGGTTCATCCTGTTCTTTTCACCCCCAAACCCATATGACGATTGTACCTCACCCCACTCGCGCATATCTTCCTGTTACCCTAGTAGCTTCAGAACATGTATGTGTGTGTATGTGTACGTATGCTTGCCCTCTCATGGTTTGGGTGGATTTCCTGCCCCAAGACAGACGCGGGCGAGAAGTAGGCGAGAATCTGGTTTCAAGTCGATAAATAATGAGGCGTTAAAATATACCACTTCTTTTACTACTTAGCTATCAATTTCTAATTTCGTTCTCTTAACTTGAGGTTATCCACCCGTTAAATGCATACTTATAAAACCTAAAAGCAACGCATATAGTACAGATGGGTGGGTGAAAAATCAGTCTACGACATCACAGGTAGGTATTTAGGACGTAAACAGAATCTACAATTGCCGCCAAGGTCAGTCAACAAGAGTCTAAACCTTGTATAAACCTCAGAGCACAGCGTTGGCACCAAGGAAAGATTGCGTCAGGCGTTAGGAGATCTTCATAGAGCACCCCCTTATTCTTGACGGCATATTGAGATGTGTGTGTATACAGCAGACAAGACAGACGGACACTTTATGATCACAGAAAAGACTAACAATATAGAGCTCGAATAATATAGCTTCGAGTGCGGTGATAGATATCTATCCATACATCATTTCCGGGTGGAAATCCTACACGCTCAATGGCGAGAACTGGTAAAATCATCGGGCCTCGCCCGGCCTCCAGATAGCGCCTTGCATACCCCAATGATGCCCTTTCCGCCTTTCCGTCCCGGTTCCAATTAACATTGGTTTGCCCGGCATGCCGATATGTCAAAATAAGAAAAAATGGTGGCCAATGTTATACCAGTGTGATGGTAGATAACGACAAAGAAGATATTTCATGCCCGTCCGGGCATTGCAGCGGTCCATTCAAACAAGGTCGCGCTTTTAACCGTCAACCCAGTTCTCTCCCAAGACGAAACCTTAAAATAATTAAGACGCTGTTCTTAATATGTCAAGACAGATAATCCTCCAGTCCCAAAACGCCCGTAAATGCTTGATATAGACAAGTCGAAGCGCCCCATATGGAATATGAAATCGCTAGCCCATCTAATCGATAGGATCTTCTTCAATGGCTTCCAGAGGCGGTCGCACCGATTCCGGCGCAGTTCGACCATAAAGCCACTCGTCTTCCTCGGCTGCGCCATCCTCGCGAATCAGGTCTAACAAGGCAGCTCCGTTGCGTCTGATGTCCTGAGGTCGGCCGACGATACCTCTGTCAAGGATAAGAGCCTCAGCCGTCTGCAGCCAAATAGAGTGTAGTTGCGGTAAGTCAGGCATCAGTAGTTGGAGGTGCTCCTGCGATAACGGTCCCATCGGCATTCCTTCAGACAAACTTGTACCAAACACAAAATCTCTCCAGCCATTTGTCGAGACATCACTACCACGTCGGCTGTTATCTGACCCTCGTCGCTCACGACTATTGGTGGCCGAATCTATCGTCGTTTTCCCACCTTCACCAACGTTAAAACTGGACTTCTTCCGCCTCAACCCCATGAAACCTCGCCGCAGCTTCGGAACATGCTCAACAGGCTCATTCGTAACAGACTGATACCATGTATCAACAACAGCTCTTCTGGCGTTGTAGCCTTTCACTTCCCAAAACCGCTCTACCTGACGAAGCCCGCCGACACACAATGCTGTCACGTAGACTTCATTCGCGGGTGGGTCCCTTAAATAACCTCTCAAGGAGCGTTCGAAGCTGCCAACATAAGAAGGAGGTCGTAACCGTCGATGAAACGAAGAGATCACCAAAGGAAACACTTGATGAACCCGCAGCAATGTTTGGTCGTCGTACATACTCATGATCTTCGACTCGATCGGATTAACGGTATATGGTTCGAGTGTTAGGCCATGCCCGTGTTCCTTGATATAATCCAGATGCAGCATCCGATACGTCTCGAAGAAATGGAAAATCGTGAACAACAATGGAACGAGTCGCCGCCGCATGCGTTCATATTGAGGAAGAAATTGTTTGCGCTCAGCTTCCGTTTTTCGAAGGAAAATTTCCTTGGTCACTCTTTCACTTAATAAGAATGATAGTTTGCTGGCCACGTGTAACCGATGCCATATACCACACAAGTAGTGGAGCTTCATTGATGACGGCTCAGGCGCAGGGTACAAGCGAATCGCATAGGCCGGCACATGGTGTTCTAGGTGGTATCGTGTTATGGACGATTCGTTATATGTGATCATAGCATGCCAAGATCGCGATGCTATACGCATGCTCAGTATATCCGAGAGGGGTAAAGAAGCAATAATTTGTATCTTCAGCTCGTTTGGAAGATTTGCAAATAGCCTATCAAACGGAACACTACTCATACGTTATTTAGTAACAATGATGCAATTGAATCGTACAGTGTCTTCATACCTCGCTTTACGTGTAGACTCAATAGATGGGCTTCTAGCTTCATGCTCGACTGAGGTCCGTGTAGGAAGGATGGTTCGGAAGCTGAAATTCGCCCGGCGCTTCTCTGACTTGTGATCAGGTGTAGTCTGCTGCTGATCTGGTAACTGCGACTGTCTAATAGGAAGAATGAACGTAGAGGATTGTCCAACGGCGTAGCCGTCATGGGGATGAGCAACGCCATCTTGGGGTTGGTCTTTCGCTTCGCTAATTCTTAACTTTTCGAAGTATCGCTGAGAGGCGAACTCGGTAATATGTGGAGGGTCCATGGCAATCGGATCGCGGGGACGAGTAAATGAACCGATGCGCCTCGACAAGTAGGAGGACAGGCGGTGCTAT
Source organism: Xylaria sp. BCC 1067 (assembly GCA_005188305.1). Lineage (NCBI taxonomy): Eukaryota > Fungi > Ascomycota > Sordariomycetes > Xylariales > Xylariaceae > Xylaria > Xylaria sp. BCC 1067. The sequence continues at coordinate 2,440,662 of SSCS01000004.1, read as the reverse complement.
TAACGCCCGCTTGTCCTCGTCGAAACGGGTAGCGCGGCGATGTTATAGCTAATAATACCAACACAAGACAATCGCACATCAAACATGTTGATACATGAGAAAGTCGAAGACAACCCCTTAGAAGACGAAAAGAGCAGCCCAGCACTCAAGTGGCGCGACACGGGACCGCTGAACATTCACACAAGCGGCGGCACGGTTGAAACGAGCGACAGGATATGTTTCGATGTTTCGATTCAAAAAGCGAGCGACGGCGTGAAACACGTATAGACGGCAGCGGAAGAGGTCGTCGGATGATTCCTTCGCGGTCTTGGTCCAGACGTGTCTCGACCGGGTTTGCCGAGATATCGAAACAATCGACCAATTACCAGTTGCTTGCCGACGTCGCCAAATCAGTAACAATGTTGGCCAGCGGGCGTACACAGGGCGATTAGAGCGACAATGGGGAAAGCGTGAGAGCAGCGGTATCGTAGTCGGAAGAGAGGACTCGGCGTTGTTGAGCGACGTGGGTGGACGGGTTAGTGGTGCGGGTTGCGGGTGTCGAGATTTGGGGGGTCGAATCTCACGAGGCGTCCAGTGATGAGGAGGAAAAGGGAAAAGAAGGTCGGGCAACTAATTGCAAAGACGGAGGTAGGGCCGAGGAAGGGTGGCCGTCCAGATGTGAAGGGCTTGGTTGCGTGTGTTCCGCCTCCCACCTGAGTGCAGCAGGTAACGAAGTTGACGGAAGGGGAGGGAGTGGAAATGGGAGGAATAAGGCCGAGAAGCTGTCGGGCGCTTGTCGGGGCCCTGAGAACGATGGCCTTGGGGCTGGCGGAGCTTCTCGTTTGGCACTGGGGGGGCACTGGGGGGCACTCGAGCGTATGTAGGTACCGCGTCTGCTGGGTCTGCTGGGTCTGCTGGCGACAGCCCACTGTACGCTATCGCTCGCCTGTAGCGTCGGTCGGTACAACCCCTAGGTACCCGCCCACCCCGGTGACCAGCACTGTATCTCCAGTACACACAGTACCTCCCAGTCCTGACCCAGTTGTGCAGGGAAAGCGGGCACAGTACGTAGTCAGGTTTCTGGCGTGTGGTGCCGCCGTATGTGTACTTGGTGGTTTTGTCGTATGCTACTTGTACTTACGCACACAGCAGTGTACAGCAGCACTCAGACGACGGTACTTCCCGTCGACGCAGTACAGCATCTGGTACGTGTGCGCATGAGGCAGCACGGCAGCCAGTGGTGGTTCCCAGTGAAGCGAGCAGAGTGTCGCAGCAGTCAGAGCAAAGCGCACTTATACTACCTATGCTATCCATACCATCCAGGACATACCACCCAGGATGTCGTATGCCTCCTGCACGTATATACATAGCGTCGGTATAGTTCCAAGGTTGTATCAGATGTGTCGCTGCAGTACTGCGTACAGTGTCGACAGCGTGCGTCGCTCGGTGGGTCCGATGGCTCAATCTGGCGTGTCTGGGGCTGTCGGGGCTGGCCATGGCGATGGAGGACGATGGAGGACGATGGAGGGCGACTTGTTAGCACGGTGCCAAGGTGGGAGGGGTCTGGGATGGGTCTGGGATGGGGCAGAAATGGGGTGCTCTGGAATGCGGTCTCTGTTGCTGGTTACGGCGACTTGGCCGGCCTAATAGTGGAGTGCTGCCGACCTTGCGCCAGCGAGTGAGCGTTGCCTCCATCATCACCTTCGCAGAACCCGTCGCAGAACTCTCACGACACCGCACCGAGGAACACCCGTCGACCTTATCGCTCTCCACGCACCCTCTTTTCGTCCATCTACGTTAGCCCGTCCTTCTGTCCGTCTAGTGTACGTATAGTCATTATAGCGTGCGCTATCCTATCCTATCCTATCCTACCTGACGGTCAGACTGCCAGCTCTGGTTACTCCTCTCGACTGCTGTAACGTGGCCGTCACCCCGTATCCAATGTGCGCGTGCGAGCAGGTCAAGTACCACCCAGATTCCGGGCCTATGCGACCCAGGCACTGCCTTGTCACATATGCGCCCGAGCAGAGCAGCGAAGGGACAGTATACCTCCTTTTCGTGCCCTTCGAGCCGGCGTACTCCAAAACCACTCTATATTACTTAACGTGGGACATCTCGCTGCTTCTTCTTCTTTCTATCGCTATCACCAGCACAGTGTCTCCCAGTCCCTACGTTGTGTCGTGTCCGCCGTGAAGTGCTCTTGTTAACCCATGATTATGCGTAGTTCATGTCTGTCTAAGCTTCGCGTTGTCCCGCTATGGCAGGAGGACGACGGTTTTATTTAGGCAGGACAAACAGACACCTACATCTTCAGACAGTATCAAATAGTATACTATAAGAAGAATCACGCCATAGCTCTGGTCTAGTCAGCGCTGTTCCTTGCGTGACTGCTGGCAGGTAGCTTTGAGTTGGGGTCACCCCCTTGGTTCTGCGTCTTATTATTATTATTATTAGCGACATCCGCTATGTAGGGTCAAAATATCAATTTAGACGCTTAGACGCTACCTACCTATCGGCCCGCAACCATCAATCATCCTCCACCGCTACCAATTTCTCCGTCCGCGTAGCCGCGAGACGATGAAATAGCTTGGTCACTGTTGGAACCATTTTGGCCTGGACTTCTATCTTGCGTGGCTGACCTAACCTTTGCTCCATCGTCAGGTCGTTGTCTTCGATGTCTTTTCCCCATGTGTGGATGTGTCACTGATGTTGCTTTTGCTGCTCCTTGCTTTAATTTTAGCTGCTAACACAAGGTGTCGAGGCATAAAACGCGGCTGTAATTTAGCCTATTCACTTGGCCAGTGGCATCACAGCAGGTCTGCATATATAGTCTTTGACCAGTGGGTTACTTTGATGACTCACTATCAGTTATCCAACAAATTATGGGTGACAGCTTGTAAAGCTGGACCCATTCAGAAGCAGAACGTCTGGGGATGTCTATGTACGGCCCATACCAAGCCAATGGCCAACACGGTTCACAGTCTCGAGGTTGCTCCTCCATGGCCCGAACTCATTGCTATGGGGTGAACGACTGAACGCCTACCTGCGCCTGCGTATACCCGGGTTTGCTCAATCTCTTCATACGCAATGCTTATTCTAGGGGCTTACAAAGCAGAGAAGGGAACCTCGAGTGGTCACGTCACAAGCGGTGTCCAGCATGGGACCTGTTCGATATGACGATACGATGGACTTGATTCCTAGCCGTTCGTGCCGAGAATGGGCAAAAGCTTAACTACTTAGACACTCACACCGAGTCCGCCCAGCAGCAAGCCCTTCAGTCGCGCATATAGTCACTTACCACCCACCCACCCCTCATTCGGTGAGATCTGCACTCTACTTCGGCATTTCTTCTCGGATTTTTGCCTCTGCTTCACTTCGGCCCGTGGTGGAACCTCTACCGTCTGCTTTGCCGTACCAAATCACTCTTCTTCCTAGCCCGTAAGGTTAATACTAGGTTGATCCCTCACAGCGAATGTAGTACGTCGCTGTCGTTTTCCATTTGCACCAGAACAGTCGCTTAAAGACGTTCAACAAGAGCAGGACATTGGGAGGTAATCTTATCCATGGTGTTGCAGGTAACACACAAGTTCTACCCAGTGTACATGGATAACCCAGCGCGCACAAGGTAGTCAATTTAACAGTGGGTAGGTAAGCTTAACCATATTTGTCGTTACTTAGGTACTGTACGTACAGCAACTGCGTCTGCTTGTTGCGAACTAAACGATCAAGTCAATATCTCGCGTCTTCACAGGGGACATAACATCTATCTCCAACTACCCACTCCGCGCTTACATACATCGCTCATGTTCTTCACCAATTGTGCATACCTTATCGGCGCAGCCAGCCACGTGTACTGTGGTCCAGTATCTAGTGACGTCTCGCCGAGCCCTAGCAGAAGCCCTAGCTCACCCGCACTTAATTATTCTATTCTATCCTAGTGCTGTTCCTAGCTGGTCATGATTTGAATATCCCCGCGATAGAGCCGCTTAGCTCTGCATGGGGCGTACGGCCCTATTGCGGCGAATCTCCACATCTCCGGGACCCTGTATCCCATCGCTCTGATTGGCTGTACCACGAAAAGACTCCCGTTTTAGGACAGAGCTTTGGTTGAAGCCATGCCTAAAGCGGCAGTGGTAGTGCCACGCCCCGAGCAGCAGCCCAAGTCCTCTCTTCTCACTACCCAAGTTCTGCCTAGGCACCTCCAAACTAAGCAATCCAAGCAGTCATGAACCCCCGCGGCACGCTATACTAAACGACGATCGCTCGGCGAGTCGGATATCGCGAGAGCCCTGGGCAGTACTGACCGGGCTCGACATCCGTTAGTGGCCTTGTCTTCTTCACGATGCACAGATAAAAGCATCTGTTCCCGAGTCTTCGGTACTGGCGCTGGCTCGGCTCTCCTGCCAATCTGCCAATCTGCCCATCTGCCAATTCACGACCTGCCGCCACGACCATGCGATTCACATTGCATGCAGGTACGACAAGTCTCTGCGCTTTGCGGTGGCGTTGCTGGCTTGGAACCAACCGGTCTTGGAACGTGTCACGGCACCTCCGCATTCGAACATGTCTATGAACTAGGCCCAATGGGAAAATTGATTGTCTCACATCGCAGCGAGCGCCCCAAGACATCACTAGACAATTGGTGAGTTTGCGGCCAGCAATTCATCGAGGATTGCCCTGTTTTCACGGCAAGAGGATTTCTGAACATGGATTCTGAGTTGGGGTTCCCCAAGCCTGCATCACTTATCACTTGCACTGTTTCAAGTTGACAAGCAGAGCGAATTCCTCAGTCTGGGGAATTGACACGACGTCGGCCGCCAGTCCAACACAAGTAGCCTGCTCGCGGATCCCAGACCCTCATATGCCAACTTCAAATATGTGACGTAACTGTCTTAGCGCGGTATTTCCCCCCTCAAGCAGTGATTTGATGCGCTCGGTAATATTACTGCAGCTAAGCGAATTATTTGCTCAGTCAACAGTGTACGACCGGCAAAAGAAGGCAGTAGGCTAGCATTTTGCTGCCGTATGAGGCCCCCCGTAACTTTTAAAAAAAAATTACCGTTCCCAAAACAAACGAACAGGGCCATTAACCCCGATAATCACGCCAACTGGGGAGGAATCACCAAAGGTTCTTATGAAGTCCCGAACCGCAATACAATAGGCGGGTGCCGTCTCATTAAGCACAGTGATAATGTACTAGAAGATTGTAACGTAATATCCAGTGCGCTATTGCTAGGCATATGTATGATTGTGTTGTCGGGCATTGAAACCATGGCTTCAAAATGGGCAAGGCCATGTGTAATTTCCCACTGCATTTGTTCGGTACATTCTATTCAACAAATCCATTCCTCAGGAAATTAGCCTCGTCATGTCTCCTCACACGAAAGGCGCCGCAGCTCTTCTAAGCATAGTACATCGATCTGCACATGCCATCAATCATCAATCCAGGTTTGTCCTTGGCCCCATCACCTCAGCAACAGCCGCCAGGAACATCACATACCAACTCGATCGGAGGCGCTGCTGTCCCAAGGTTTGTTTATAGGGGCGAGGGTTTACACGTTGTATTACCTATCTAGGGAGATGCGCAGTCCTAACATGGACAGGCCCAGTCTCACCACCCGCACCAATAAAGAGCCTACTTGTGTCAGATGAGTCTTAGTACAGTACCTATGGTACCTGAGATGTCAGGTCATCCCGATCAGTATACAGTACGGTGGCATTCTCGCTACCTGTTGCGAAGGAGTCAGTCTGAAGTTTTCCGTCGGCAGCGGGTGTCCCGATTCGCAACGACTGCTTCTTTAGACGCACTCCTTATTCGTGCATTGCAGCACGGAGATACCATGGTTAGGCATTATTGACTGTCGTAGCAGAAACAATCAAGCTCTCATTTGCGTGTCTTGGATGTGGTCATCAGGCACTGACATGCGTCGACGGGGTTATACACAGAAAGGAGGCCACCAACCGCCGCCTAGCCTCGTTCCTGCTTGTGCATGCCGGCGACAGCACCGTCGGTGATGTCAGGCAAATGCAGACAGTTTAGTCTAGGGGTTCCAGCAATCTCGGCAACGACTTTCCAAAAGGAAAGAGTTCCTATCTAAGGACTTGATTGATCGATTGAGCCCAACTTCTCTCCTTTTGGATCACTATTTCAAGCAATTAGACGAATATCCCGTATAAGCGAACAGACTTGCTATACATAGAGCCGAGTCAGTGTACGAACAATCAAGCCACCCGATTGAAGTAGACACTCAAGCCTTGAAGCTAGGTATATTGGGTATGCACCATCCGGGTCGGCGTTCTTCGAGAAGGTTGTGAGCAACATACAGATATGCTAATATCCAGCTTACAAGACGGGACAAGAGACTACAATAGATTGCATGAAAGTGAATAAGAGCCCCGTACCTGGAAGCTTTCGGGACATGCGGGAGGAGGGCCCAACAAATCACCGACCACCGACTCCATGGCATGTCTATTTTTAGACGCTGGGTAATGCAGCTGGTCCAGTTCCGGCATCATCATACACGCACAAATCTTGCCTCACGGTACTTCCAAGCTACATGCAGAGCCTGGCGGCGCACGCGGGCCTCGCGCTATTTGCCGAGGAGAGGCAAATGTTCTCGTCGCGTACCGTCATCATGCTATGCTCAAAACCTAATGCCAAGATGTTGAGCGTTCCCTGCTAGCGACAGTCATGCGCAAAGGGAAAAAAGATCTGGCAATCTCTCCCCGCTTGACCATGTCCCTCAGAAGCTTCAGTGGTGAAAGAGTCAAACTAACCGGTCCGCTCGTTGGCATAGGCTGGGCAGAAGTCTGGGCCTCTTGGTGATAGCTGAACTAAAGCACTTCTTCTCCCTCTTTCTATTTCCTCCACTTTCCTTTGTCACCAAGCGAAGTCTAGCTAGCTCTTGAGACTGAATGAGCAAGGGAAATCCCATCTTCAAAGCAAGCCATCAGTGTGCCTATGCCTACGCTGTGTCGCTTGTCTTCATGCACGCCTACAAAGGGGATCAAATCTCTTAAGTCATCCCTTCCAGCAACTGCCGATTGTTTATAAGCACTCGGAACAACAACCGCCACAAGACGAGCGACAGCCGCAACGCGCAAAGCTCAACGACCTCTACCGTGTGCTGGCAAGCATTTTACCGCCCAGATATATTATCCGCCACCTCATCCGGCTGCATCCAATTTCCCTAAACAGGTCCCCGCGCGTCTAGTTATCCGTCGTGTGCTCGCAACCTTCGGGTATTCCGACAGGGGGGTTGGCCAGCTCTGCACAGTTTGCGCCGAGACGCGCGCTCTTTGCCCGAAAGCGCATCTTGTCTGGTCATTCGTCGGCATACCTGACACCTGGGGGTTTGGAATGAGACTGTAGGGATATTACCGAAAGGATATACACACCTTCTCAGGTACCACGTATCCGCATCCCACACCTTGCGTCAACCAAGCGCGCGTGTCAGGATGGATGACAACTCGGCAGCCGGCTCGGACCCATCCAGCACGCTACTCATACCCGAGAATACAGCTGATGCCCTCGATGGCCAAAACAACACCGGGGCAGCCGGAGGTATAGAATCACCTATATCTCCATCATCCACTAACGTCCTAGCGCGGTTCGAGTTCGAGACGGGCAGGGGAAATGAAGGCAGCAAGGTTTTAATGGTTGAATGGGATTGTTCGCACACAGACGGCCGCGAACTATGCGCACAGGATCGAGAAGGCTGGATAGTATCGTGGGAACATAAATCAGCCGCATACTCGCTTAGCGACAACGACAAAAGTGCATCACCAGTGCTACGGGTGTATTTCCTACTGCCCGAAAACGCGCCAATACCCCCCGCGGTTACCATATCTCACTCCTCTACGGGGCGTACACTAACGACAAAATGTATGCCGGCAATTTTTGCCCCGGGCCTTGGTGTTAGCCCTCCAGATTCCGGCAAAAGGGGTGTTTTACACACAATATGGGCCAAAAAGCGTCTATCAGAGCTACAAGAAGAAATAGGGCGTGAACTGCAGGTCAACAGTGAAGGTGTCGCCTTGGAGATGGCTATTCAAGAAAAGGAATGGTTAATAGATCACTTCGGCTTTGTGGACTTGGATAAGCGACACCACCCAGCGCCGCCCCCAACACCGCAGAGCCCACGATCCCCAGTGGGTGGGAGATTAGGGGAGATGCTGAAGGGCCTCAAGCTTTCAACCTCGCCGTTGGATCTTGTTAGAACACCAGGTAAGGACGGCGAGAATTGCTTCTTTTATACCAGCACCTGACGAATATCTAATGCTTCCCAAGGCACTACTCCTCGACAAGCATCTCAACCATTCCCACGGGGTGCTTTGAATACTGTTCCGACGCCAAACTTATCCATACCAAAACCCGGCTCAAGCACTGCTGTTGCGTCTCTTGACGCCGTTATTGGCAATACTCGACCCGTAGAGCCGATCTCCCAGACTCGAGACATTGAGGATGAGTTATTTGCTTTGCCAATGAGCCCACGAAGGTAAGCAGCTCACAGAAATATTCTTTTTTGTCGGTTCGTACCCGCTTGAATAGTATGGATTCTCTTCTCGGGTGTTTTCGATTCACTCGCGAATTACGGTCAACACGGCGAAAACTAACTTCGCGTAACGCAGCCCTGAGATGAAGACCAGCCCGTTCAGCTTCTTAAAGTAATGCCCTACGTAAACTACAGAGGCAACAAAGGCGATCAGCTGTTGCAAAACGACCCACCCGGAAGAAGTGATCTACTGTAAGAGTGATTTTCATTATTCCCCACTAAGGCGGAACTGGGTGGTATATCTCCACGACACGATCGAGGATTATTTACAGAAGGCCACGATATTGTCGTGTCTACGAAGACTTAAAGAGAAATACTACGAGGCAAGCAGCGATATCAGCGACTGCCGTCACGAGAGAACTGAGTTTGATGACCCCAGCCAGACGGATACACAAAATGAAGGGTACGAATGAAATCACGGGTCTGGAAAGAGGGCTAAAATTTAGAGCATGACCACTAACCACCACGTATATGCCGGTGTTAGTTTTTACCTCGACACTTGGGGAAGGAGAAAACATACCTTACACATTGTAATTCACATTCTACCGATTGTTCATCGGACCCCCTTGTTTCTCTAATCCTTCAATGTATGTAAGCATGCCCAAGGTTGCCTGAAACAGGCACGCATGCGCACAACCCCCAATTCGGTAGGTGATCGAACACTACTGCACATGAGTTACATCGTGTAATAGCAGAAGACTAGCACCGCGCGAATACGAGAGAAAATCCAACCTGACCGCTCATTTATGACCATTTCCAACCGTTCTCGTCACTACTACCTCTGCCAATGTCTTCTGCAGTGCTGCAAAAGGGGCGTGTTTTCCGTCGTTACAGGTCCCGTGGAGAGAGAATGGGGTAACAAAACGCACGCATCGTCGCCCGTGACCAGCAAGTAGCATCCGAGCGCCGGTAGCTCCGGAGATGACTGACCGCCTACAATTATTACACAAGAGAGCGTCCTACACAGTACCTCCAGGACCACCGCTTGTACTAAGTTAGGTATGCCAGCCTACCCCAAGGGGTTGGGGCTTAGTGCTGTGACACAAGATTTCCGGAACATCGTGAATTGGAGCGAGAGTGTGGCCAAGAAACCCTTGTTTTTTGCGGGCATGTTTCCCCATTTTCCACTTTACCCACCAACGTCTCGACCCCAGAACCATGTGTCGTATACTCCGTAGTATGTATAGTCTAGATATACATACCACAGTATGTAGTTCTGATACCGGTAGAAATATATCAGCTTCGGTACGTGAATTGTCCGTGGGAAATTCCGTTGTTTCAACATTTGTTGAGGATGGGCATTGGAGGGGTTAATGAGTTTGCGCAATCAACCCCTGTCGTTCGTGTCATTTAGTGACGTGGGGCCCCAGTTGTGATTACACTAGATAGAACCTAAATCTCTTCACAAAGTTATCGCCCACATGCCTCATACACTAGTTGAAGAGGGGTACCATGTGCTTATCGTCAAGGCTGCATAGGATCTAGAACTTTCGTTAGTTTGCTTGATCCCTTAGTGTCTTGTAGACTATGCTATTATAGGCTCCTTGCCCCGACTTAGTTGAATACATATTAACTTTGACTTGCGTAGTGTATAACCTGCCAAGTCGTGATGTGGTGACGCCCAAGTCCGTATGGCGTTGGAGGGTCGAGTAGTCTCGAGAATTGTAGGTATTAGTTAACCCGGTTATTAAACACTAGAAACATATTTACTCTTTATATCTAGATTCGAATCTATTCCGTAAATCTTAGATGACTATGATATAGGTCCTTTGTCTTAGCTAGCTTCAATCTGTTCCTCGTATCTTAATTTTTTGATTTGAAAAGATAGTCCAGTTTATGTATTCCCCTGGATGCATCGGGCTTTAAATTTAAGTCATGCCTAAAAAGTGGTTATACAATAAAAGGTTTTTCTGATTGCTACGACCTGTCCTTCGAGCTGAAAAGACTTAATTTCATTATCCCATGAATAAAGAATATTAAACATAAAAGGGCACCCGTTTCAAGATAAACGGTATATCTTAGCCTACCGCGTAATTGGCAGTGGTAGATGAGATCTAGGTGCCCGTAGATATACACCCTACCTATACTGAGAGACGACAAACTCGTCTTTTAATGTTTAATATAGGTTGTAAAAGGTGTTTCCAGAGGCCTATCGCCTGTGGCGATGAATAAACTAGTTTGAATCATATTTTTTATTCCTCATCCGTCCATCTAGCTCGTTGAAGGCCGTCCAGATCGTCTTCGCTCGAATCAATATCTTGGGATGGGAAGCCTGAAGCCCTCTCTCAACTTTGCAAATTTTCGAATCCAGTTCACCAGCACTGAAAACACCCATAAGGAAACTCTGTAGTTGATTATTGAGAACAAATCCCATGACTGCTAGGCTTCTGAATTGAGGTAGAAGGCCGTGGTAGCTACCGTTCCAACCTGCCCGAGAAAAGTAAGTGTCTAGCAAATTCTGCCCAAGCCCATGTTGTGTGATCGCTAATGTGATCGAAAACACTAAAGCAGCAGCTTTATATAGGCTTTTCTAGCATGAGAGCATTAAGCAGCTTGCATATATATTCGTAGCGGACGTACCTCCTGGTGCGGATACGAGCTAGGGATTGTCACGGCAGAGCATTTTGCTGCTTCCAGAGCGTCAAGGTCTACTTCCACGATGAGAGTACTAAGTTAGGAGGTTATAGAAACGGTTTAGATGACGTACGCGAGCACCGCATCATTTTCCGTGCGGCAATACATAAATTGGGGGCAACTTGGAGATGCTGAATTTTCCAAAAAAAAATCTAGCCGCTTGTTCCAGATTCTTCAAGGCATATATAGGGCACATGAAGGTGATCTCAAAGCTCGTTGAATAGATACTCGATTTGCGATATCCGATGTCCCAATAGTGAATAGTACCCCCTTCAACGTCTCGTATGTCGTAGTTGGGCTAATGCCAATGCCTTCTTCCTGGTGGGTAAGACTTATCAATTGATACCACCAACAAATCGCCTCTGTGACCGATCCGAAAAAAAAGAAAGGACGGGGAATAAAATATGAGTTTGTTTAGCCTTGTATTAAATTTTACTAAAATATAAGTAGTCACTAACCAATAACTATAAAATGACAGCTACGGCAGCGACGATATGGATAACCTAGCTTTGTTCTCGGGTTCTAAAGCTCATAGTTTCGAAGTTTTTATACCAAACGCTTGGTATGCGTATGTAGCATCACGTTTAACTATTGTATCTATAAATTCACAGCCTCACAATGGCTTTTGCAATGCCAATAGTTGCCGATGGGGTCTATACTACATTTCGCCCAACCTTCGTTCCTCCTAAAGTAGTCATCATTCTCATAACTTCATGATTTTAGCCATCCTATTAATTTTAGGTCGACATATTTTTTTAGACCCAAAACCCTTCTCTCGCTATATTGTATTCGATGGCTCAGTTCCAAATTTCGTGCTTGTGGGAAATTTTTTTTTGAGTCGCTTTAAGCGCACTAGGACTCAAATGCCCTTTATTTTATGACGCTGCCATGCTTAGAGACTAATGGGCTATATGGATACAGTCACAACTAGCCTCCTGAAAGATAAAGGGGTTTTATACCCCCCGCAAAGTGACTATGATATCAATCAATCCTAACCTTGGAATTATCATCGTGGTCTCGACAGGCTTTGCAACGACATACGGCCTAAGTTTTTATAGAAGACTGACTCACCACCCAAACCCACTTAGTACCAGCAGCTTGTACCTGAGTCGTTTGAAATGTCCAGTTGTGGCACAGAACCTCTCATAAACGGGTGTGACACTAAAACATTATCTAAATTTACCTGATGGCTTGGTTAGTGACGGTTGAGATAATCGGACCCTAACTCGGGCTCTCCGCAACGACCTCATCTCCCTCTGATATCGCGAGTGGCTGCTCTCCTATTTTAAGGGCTGGCCGCCCGAATGATACTTAATTAAAGTCTAGCGTCGTGTGATATTTTATCACGCGAATTTTCCACTGGGCTAAGAGATTACAGTCCATAAAAGTACTATCCGCTTAGTTTGTATAGTGCGTGAATGCTAGTGGTACATCGAAATAGGAGTGAGATCAATTCTGGTACTGTGCTGACTATTACGAAGACCGTCTTCTCTGACTTGATATATGACAAGCTAGACTATAATTAACTTACATCCGGTCATACAGCCCCCTGTGATAGGACGCCCTGGCGCTACACTGTGAATCCCATCATGGCATCAGCCAAGGCACTAGATAATAAGAGTAAACACATCCGCCGCGTGAAGAGCCGCAATACAGAACCACAATAAAGAGCCGCAAAATGGACAATACCCTTCTAGACAACTCCGCCTGTTTGCGCTAAGCCGCCTTTACGAGGCTCTTCTATCAAAGTGGCTCCGCCTGCTCTAGTCCACATAACTCCGACTCCATGTGGCTACACCTGTTTTGATAGCTCCGACGAGAACTCCGACGAGAACTCCGACAACAACGACGATGCCGACGAGGTGGAAGAGCTAGCAGCAACGGCTCAACAGCTTTTCCATGTCAAGAAAAGCATGATGATGACGACTGCTCGTGCGGCAGTGGACTACCTCTCCTTCGTACGGCAGCCTTGTACGGTATCGGTCAGACGCGCTACGTTACCTTCTCCGGAAGGGTATCCCTGGTTCGAGAATATCAACATGCCAATGGGACAGTGGTTGAATGGGTACTTAAGGAGCTAGATTGCCATAACACGGAGCCGCACCCGCTGACGGTGCGTGCCCGTGTCTGTGATGCGGTGGTCGGTTACTGCAAAAGCATTGCGTTTGTCCCGTGAACGGACAGTGCCTTCGATGACTTATTGTTTGGTTGGCCTTGCTTGCAAATCAGCATACGCAGATGGATGCCCACTGAGCATTACTGTCTACCCAAGGGGTTTGGTCTTGAATATCTGTGACCAACCTGCTGTGAGCGTACCTAGCTAGATCTGCATAGCATGCGAAAGGTTGTTTTGCATCGCTCCTTCACGTGTAATCTCTTGGGAGAAGGGGCTTAGATAAAAAAAAACCGATTATAAAAGCGAAACGTAATCGTGGCAAAGCGTACCTAGATGATCTCATCTCATCGTATTATTGAATTTGTGAAGTGGTTGACAGGGACACAGGTACCTAGGTACGTACTGTGGGAGCTAGTGGAGGGGTAGCTAGGTAGCTAGCTGCCTTCCTCGGCGGTGTGGTGGGGGCATGCTTCAGGTTCGTAGGGGAAAAAATAAGACTAGTCTAGTGAAAGCAACTGGATACCACTTCCCATTGGTCTATCTAGGGAATTTATCTTCACGACATGTTGCGAACGTTTCGCTCGCTATCATTTACCAGTCTTCCTTTGCCACCCAGGCATGTAAGCCGTGTCCACGCTCAGAAACTCCCTTATCTAGCTGTGCGCAGCATGGCTACGAACCATCAGAACGGGTCACCCCCGACCGCGGCTGCGACTGCGACCGTGACTACGACCACAACGACCGATATTCAGACCTTCGTACGAGATGGCCAGGAGTATACCGAAGTCAAGGAGGGCCTGGGCCGCATCCTTGTGCCCTTCTCGAAACCCGACCCCTCTGGAAAGACCACCAAAACTGTTGAGGAGCAACAGCAGGTCTTTTACAATCCCATTCAGCAGTTCAATCGAGACTTGACCGTCCTCGCTATCAAGACTTATGGAGAAAGCCTCTTATCCAACCCGCGCTCTGCCAATGCGAAACATATAGCCAAACGGAAACGCGGCAAGTCCGATTCTAGTGGCCCGAACCCTAAGAGGCAACAAGAGCAGCCTACCGATGTCACCGAAACCAGCACCACAGCCAACCTTGCTCGGACTGGTGGTGTAACTGCCGAAGAAATGGAGGTAGCCATGACTGATGTCAAGGGGAGCGATGAGGGATTGGGGAAACCCGAGGGAGTGCCCGATGCTGGCATTGACCAGCCATTGCTCGAGACACCCAAGCAGGGCGAGGTCAAACCGAAGGATGCAGGGCAGCACAATGCTCCTCATGCTCTCCACGCTCCTAAATTTACCATTCTCGATGCTCTTTCCGCAACTGGACTCAGGGCGTTGCGATATGCTCAGGAGCTTCCCTTCGTTACCTCTGTTACTGCCAACGATCTCACCCCTTCTGCCGTTGAGGCCATTCGCCGAAATGCCGAACATAACGGTATCGAGTCAAAGGTCAAAGCTACTTTGGGTGATGCCCGCGCTCATATGTACTCCCTGCTGGCTGAGGAGGTTACTCGTGACCATGATAAGGGGAAACACCCCAAGAGAAACAAGAATAAAGGACAAAGATACAATGTCATCGATTTGGATCCCTACGGAACGGCTGCCCCGTTTCTCGATGCTGCAGTCAACGCGGTCCGCGATGATGGTGGCCTTCTATGTGTGACCTGCACGGATTCGGGAGTTTGGGCTTCGAATGGGTATCCAGAGAAATCATTCTCCCTCTATGGCGGCGTCCCTGTCAAGGGTTCTTATTCCCACGAAGTTGGATTGAGGCTGATTCTACACGCTGTTGCCACCTCTGCCGCACGATATGGTCTAGCAATCGAACCGCTTCTTAGTCTGTCAATCGATTACTACGTCCGGATTTTTGTCAAGATCAGCAAATCTCCAGCACAAGTGAAGTTCCTAGCCGGCAAGACGATGCTGGTATATACTTGTGACCAAGGATGCGGCGCGTGGGAAACCCAGCTTTTAGCTCGCAACAAGAAGGCCACCAATAAATCCGGCAAGGGTTCATACTATAAACACGGCTTCGCATTGGCACCAACGTCTGGTTCGAAGTGTCAACATTGTGACTCAAAAATGCATCTCGCTGGTCCTATGTATGCTGGACCTCTGCATTCTCCAGGCTTTATCAAGAAAATATTGGACGGGTTGCCCAATGCTTCAGACGATATCTACGGCACAAAACCGCGGATAGAAGGAATGCTACACACCGCGCTCGAAGAAACTCTCCCGGCTCCGGACGACGCCATGCCAGAGAGCAAAGAGGATGAATATGCTGCGGTAGAGCCATTTCCTTTCTATTTCCACCCTACCAATCTCGCAGGCGCCATGCATTGTATCTGTCCCGATGAGGAAAGCCTCAGAGGTGCCCTCCGCCACCTGGGTTACGAGGTTACGCGAAGTCACTGTAAGGCAGGGAGTATGAAGACGAACGCACCGTGGTCTGTTGTGTGGCATGTCATGAGAGAGTGGACACGCCAGAAAAGGCCAGTGAAAACGGAGAACATTCGAGAGAACACACCGGCATACAGATTGCTACGGCTAGGAGGGGACGAGAAGAAGGACGACGAGGTTGACAAGCTCGAGGTCGTGTTCGATCAACGACTCGGCCGCGATAAATCTAAGCAGGGACTGATTCGATTTCAGAACAATCCCACAGAGAACTGGGGTCCTCAGTCACGAGCTAAGGGACTTTGACACTACCGAAGCTACGGCGGTGGGCCGTTGATACTCTATTTATGATATAGCTTGTACGAGTTGCATGATGTAAGGAAGGAGTCGCCGAGTGGGGAAAAAAAATCACAATTGATACCCTTTGCTTTTGATGCGCTGAAGAAATAGTGCATGATGAAATATGACTTGGGTACTGGTATGGCAGCACGGAGGTGGAGTATTCTGGGTGAGGCTCAAAGCTTGCATGCACTAGCCACACGATCCAACCAAAACCTAAAGTCCCAAGCCTCAAGCCCCAAGCCTCAAGCCCAAACAAAGCCCAAAGCCACAGCGACAGCGACAGCTCAATTTGCTGATTTGATTGGCTGCATCACCTAGGTTAGACCAGCCAGTGCAGGTAGCCAGCTACTGGATCTAGGGGTACCTAGCCTACCTCAGCGCCGGCGTGCATCACCCAACGGGATGGCTGCCTACATGCTACAGTCAGGTAGGACAGACCCAACGTAGGTCGCCTGTCCGCCCAGCGAGGCTCAACGTTGTTTGGGCCTGAAGCCTAAAGGCAAGGTAAGGTAGGAAGCTGCATCCAGAGTTCAGCAGTAAACCTCGTGGACCCATAGAGACAGACAGACCTCTCTCTATAAAAGCGGCCGGAGTCCCACGGCTGAGGAGGCTGCTGGTCTCATTCACAACCAACCTGTTGCATCCCCGTGCGTCGGCCTTCTTTTCGTCTTCTGTCTCATTTCTCATTTCTCATTTCTCGTCTCTCATCTCTCGGCTCTGAACCACCAGCTAGCCATCGCCATGGCCCACCTACTCAACACGCCTCTCGAGGTGCTCCTCCAGATCACCTCATACCTGACCACTCCTGACTACGGACATCTCCGGCGCACTTGCAGGCAGCTCGAGGCGGCGTTGTTCGGGGCCTTCACCCAGGAGTTCTTTTCCAAGAGGCAGTTCGCCCTGATGGAGTTCAGCATCCAGGCCCTCGTCGACATCTCCAAGTCGCGGCTCGCCCCATGCCTCACTCATCTCATCATTCACCTAGAGCACCCCAACGCTCTCGCCCCGCCAGGATTGAGAACTCGTGAGGAGGCGGTGCGAGATAATCTCTACCAGGCCGAATACATCAACCATGGGGAATTCATCACCACCGGTCGAGACGTCGAGATGCTGACGGATGCCATCAAGCACCTGCCCAACCTAGAGACCATCGGCATGCGGGATTTCAATTCGAGGAATCGTAGTCGCGACGACACCGCCTGGAACAGCTATGGCTGCCCCACGCTCGCGAGGAAGACGTCGTATGTATTGGTGCTCCCAAAAAATACTTCTGTGCATCTATATCCATCGGGCCGCGGCCCCGAGTATATTAGTCACGTTTTCTTGACAATCCTACGAGCGATCGGGAATACCGCAGGTACGCAAGCCTGTTTCCTTTAGATTCCGTATTTACTGGTCCATGCTCGCTATCATTCTGCCCCTCATGTGATTTGACCCCTCCGTGATATGAGTGTAACCGGACCGCTCCGAGGGCCGTCGTCGGCAAAACACTGACGCCTTGCGACTTAGTTCACGGCTGTGGCCCTACTGTTACCAGAATTGAGGTCCTCTTACACAATTGTCGATTTCTCGATACCTCTTTCAAGATACCTGATCGATTCGAGACCGGAATTTCATTGGCCTTAAGTAAGCTCAAAGCTTTACTACTAGATGGACTTTGTGAAGATAGGCCCTACTTTCTCGTCAACGATGTTGCTAGCGGGTCCAATCCGATCGTCGGGGCAGGGTACTTCCTCTCCAGGTTTCTGGAGAAAGCCTCGGCTCTCGAACACTTGCGGCTTAACTTCCAGTTTTATACCCAGCATCCCACCGAAAGAATCTTGCTGTGGCTGGCCAACGCGAGAGATCCTAAGGACGCACAGACGAGCACCATTGACTCACCAACGGCACCAAATGTAAGGCTCCCATGATGAGCATTGCTAAAGATAGGTCTAATGATTAGTGTGTTAAGGCTAGTGAATCTTTGCCCGCACATTTCCCGCCTGCGCCAAAGTTTCCGAATCTACGGGCTTTGGACATCGGTATGGCAACTGTCACACAAGCTGTCCTGATTGCCTTATACACAAACTATAAATCAACACTAAGAGATATCCAACTGCATAAGATGACGCTAGCATCCCCAGTAAACACGAAGAGCAATCTCTGGGATCGCTTTTGCAATAAGATGAGAGATGTTGATCTCGAACTCACAACTTTTAGGCTAGCCTATTTAAGACAGACGTCAAACGGCCGTTCTACACGTAGGGGTCAGGTCACATTCAACGATCCAAGAAGCAAGCAGACCAAGATCTGGAGGGGGACTGCATTCAGCCAGGCGATTAAAGACATTACCGGTGAAATGGAATCGCATTGGGATGAGAGTGAAAACGATGAATCCGACGGTTTGTCCACGTTTTCCCATCCCCGCCCGCCATGTTCCCCCTTGCTAACCAGGTAGAGCTAGAATCGATGAGCGACGGTGAAGATTCCACCGATGAATGATGAAACATTGATCAAGGTGGAGAGCTGGGGTCATCTACAGTCAGTGGTGTCTTAAAATTACTAGGTGTAGGACATTGAATGTTGAACGCACGCAGCAATATAACAAATGTGTTGTATGCTAGCCGATAAATAGTGAATAGACCACTCCTAGCAGAAGACCTGCCATGGAGCATATGTTGAGCTACTTTGTCAGCTGCTGATTGTCACAATATTGCTTTGACATATATATATAAATGTAAACGTTAAAGAGGCATAACCGCCAGCTGGCTTAGACGAAAGCAACAGGTTTCTCTTTGATGTAATAAATAACCAACTATCTCATATAACTTGAGTGCAAAAAAGGATTCTTCTATAAAGTTAGAAACGGATAAGAAGTTTATATCAGGGCTCAGCCGGGATTCGAACCCGGGGCCTCCTGCATTCCCACGTGCGATGGAAGGGCGAACATCCCGAAGCAGGAATCATACCACTAGACCACTGAGCCAATTATTGGCATTTGGAGTTCTCTATTTAACAGATGGCAAATATCATATTTATTATTAGATATTCCATTACGTCTATGTCTTCTCTGGGAGATAGTACAAGATAGTTTCCTGACAGATACATCGCAGGCATACTATATACTACATTGACACTTGAGCGAGGAAATTTTCTGTTATCTAGCATGTCTGGCATTATATTTGCGGCGTTATGAGGAGACAGAGTTTACGACGCAGACTGGGCTAACGTTATAACACCACCTGGAAGGGGAATGACTCTGGAGTACTTCGTAACTTCGCGGCATTATCCGCAGTCTAAGTTGCTTGAACAATAGCCTCTTGGAAGCGAAAGAAAAGGGACTATTGTTCGCTGTGCACATTGTTTCCGTCTGAACACGACTCTATGGGTGTTGAGCTCAGGACACGGAGGTGGGAGGGGGAAACCCAGCAGAAAAGACGACAAGGCGATATAGGAGTAAGGGATAGCCAGCATGAAGTCTGATACGCCCACGCGGAGATGTACGTGATAACAGTCAAGGCCAGCCAAGTGAGACGGCAGGGGTCGCGAGAAAGGAGGTGCGGGTAACGGACGATTGCAGGGAGTATATCGCCCGTGTATAACCTGCGGAACAAGCCTGAGCCAACGGGACTGGGAGCAGGACGGACACACTCGGTCGGCACACCCTACATAGGAGGCAGGTAACACCATCTCACTCACATATACACAGCCGGAGACCAAGTGGGTTGCACAATGTGCTGGCAACGTGCTTGTACAGATGTGATAGCCAAGGAAGAAGGACTACTTAACTGAGAGAAATAAGTCCAAGGGGTTTCGGAATCGTTTAGTCTTGATAGAATAATTTAACCTACATCCGTCAAATTTTAAATTTTCAATGATCTGGTAATCCTAATCGTGCCAGATCGTAGATGTAGATGGGGACGGGACACTCCTCGGATAAATCCCGAGTCGTTTGCCACTCTGGCTGAATGGGTGTGGCACATCATATGTCGGAGAATTAACCAGGTAAGAAGTTAAACAAACCATTGTGTCAGCCGCGTGTGCCGGTGGTGTACGACCATGTACGGTGATGAAGATGTGAATACACGCGTCAAGACCTCCACGCCCGAGGACCGATCTTCGAGCCCGGCCACAAGGGTGCTCCAAGGTATCTCTAGAATTGCTCCCACCTGTTAATACCCGACGTTGATAACTGAGGCGTAAACTGAGCTTACAAAAGCAAAATATCGAGGTATATTTTAGGCCATGCGATCTAGGCATGTATGTATGTATTGCCTTCTATATATATAAAACATAGGCCCAGAAAGTGAAGATCATTCCTGCCTTAGGCTCCAGCTGCAAGGCGTGCATTACAGATGCTCGGCGGATCTCCCGGTGGCTTTGTGATTCTTCTTCCTTTCTTTTTCCGTTGATTTTTCAGGGGTTCCTATCGTAGCCGTTTGGAGTACCTACCTATACTAGGCACCACAATCGAATTAAGGGTATTGATTCGAGACGAGTAGCCCTAGGGGGATGGACATCTTGCCTTATATGACCACCGGTTAAGTATCTAAGGCCAATACCCCTTATCGGCTTTATTTTTCACCCGTGTAGGGTTGAACAGCAACCATCGTAGCGAGATGAAGAATATTAATTGGCAATACAGAGTATAAGGGGCTCACCGGTCCTAGTCGCTTGTCCGGGGAAATTGCTGGGCTAGACCGATCATGCCTCGCAAGCGTCATGATAAAGGTGGTGCATGTAACGTAGTAAGAGACGTAAGTTTTCAGAGGTGCCTCAATTCCCCTAGTTGTAGATGAGAAAATCATGTTTCTTCTAGCGAGTCCATCAACAATCAGCTATAGACGGTTTCCTTTATTGACAACCCAGTTCAAAGAGAGACGAGGGTACCACGGCGCCGGCCAATTCCTGAACCTCTATCGAGTGTCTGGATGCGTGTTTCGAGTCGGATAACTGCAGAATCGCCCGAGGATATCTGCGGTCGCGAGTAAACCAACCCAATAAAATTCGCCGCGGTGTAAGCAATAAGCGGTAGGGGTACAATGAATATTTGGGTTCTCGTCGATCACCGCAAGAACAGACCTATACAGGCGAAAGAGTCATGTACGAGGATATTAGAACCCGGTCTCAGATGATTAACATCTTGGCACATCAAATGAATTCCGGTTACTCTTATGAATAATGAAAGTAATGCGGTATCTGGGTGTATATCCAAGGCCAATAATGAGCCACGTATAGGGCCTACCCACGATATAGCGTTATAGCCATAACCCCTATCTTATACTATGCCGCCCGGGGACACCGTATTTAAAATACTTGGAAAAAGCGATACGCTTCCTACAAAAGTAGCGTTGATGTTCTATCTATCCTTTGCCCGTTGAGCTGTCGAAAGTTGCCATAGGATGTACTTTGGGCAAATATCGTAGAGTGATGATGGCTAGATCTACTCTATAGGATTACTTATGTAACAACATGAGCCCATCTCGCTTATCTTGACCGTCTTTTCTCGGGATAAAGCCACGAGAAAGATCTGTCTGTTTCTCTGTTTCTGTTTCTAGCCAGCTGTTCGCCAGGCTGACACGAGACTGACACGAGACTGACTACCAAGGTACTTACCGGCCCAGCCAGCCAGCCAACAACATGATGCAATGCGGGCACGCCTCCTCAATCTCGGTTGCCAAAAGTCTCCGTTCCTCACGGCACCGCTATTTGGCGCTGCTACCAACAGGCCCGATGCGCAGGACGTCGATTTGATCCCGCACTACCTGTGCTTGCCGAAAATTGCAGCAGTGGAGAATATAGTGGGGGGTCCAGCAGCGCCAGCAGAAGGGGCTGCTGCTGGCTGACGCAGGCGGTACTGCGAGTAATCCCTACAACCGACCAAATTGCTGTACAAAGGCGGGGGAGATCAGCATCTCACATCTTACATCTTACATCCTACTTCCCACGTCTTATACATACATACATATACGTACTACCTACTACGTACTTGCGTATATTTACTGTTGGCAAATAGTATTATGTATCAGCAATGCGTCCTTTTCGTCCAGATGTGCAGCGGATTGTCATGCTTATGAGTTAAATGTGCTTACTACTAGGTAAGTATGTAGATAGATGTCTAGATAGCCTAGAGGTATAAGGAGATACATAACGGCAGGTACCTGGGTGTCTAAGTACTCGTATAGAATGACGGTCGAGTCGTTTATGGGGACATGGCAGGGACAGGACTCTTGGGTGCTGAAACAGCCTGTGTAACGTACATAGTACTCGACTTTATCATTCGCCTCCACGTCGCCTCCAAGTCTGCTATACTTACCAAAACTGCTCGCGCACCTTAGCTGAAGCCTGCCTCCCCACTACCTCGCCTAGAAGAGAAGTACGTATGAGTACCCGTTGACGTGATGCAACGGGATGGTCCCGAGCTCAGGTACACGCTCGGTAACTTTCAGTGCATCGGCATGATAGTGTACACATACGTTAGGTATCTAAAGGTAGGCAGGTACGTCCTGTCGCTACTTACTTAGACTACCTCCTAGGTAAGGAGGTCCCTAGTAGTACCACTTGTACCTATGAGGTGATTTCCTGTACTAGGCTGTATACATAGGCGGTACTTGCTCTGTCCACAGGTACCCGTCGCTCTACGCGGCTTTGCGACTGCTATGTATAGCTTTGGGTCGCTTGCCCCTCACCTCCCACTCCCACTCCCACTCTTGCCCCTCACCTTGGCCGCGAGCCTGGCGCCTGTGTCCTGCCTGTGGCATGGAAACGTGCTTCTGTGGGGAACAAGGCGCTAAACATCCCACTTGCGTATTTACCTTTCAGCGTACATATTTGCACTCGTATTCCCCGGTCTCTTCCAGAATCTTCAACTCTATCCATTCATTGATCCATTGATTCTTCTTATCCTCGCAAATTCACGCGACAGAAACCAACAAGCTCAATTATTCGCAAGCCTTCGCAATGGGTGTCACCAAGACTGTTTTGCAAGAGGGCTCTGGTCCCCAGCCCGTCGCCGGTCAAACCGTTACGATCGAGTACACCGGATGGCTGAAGAACACCAGCAAGCCCGATAACAAGGGAGACAAGTGAGTATTATTCCCCGACAATTTCCGGCTCGGAGCTACCCCGCCATCTAATCTACCCATCCATCCATCTATCTACTCATTCATTCATCCGTCCATCCATCTCCCCCCAGCATGCGCCTCACAGCACCACCCACCATCACGTTGTCAAGCAGACAGACTACTGTAGACTAGACCAGACTATCCCGTGCCCCTCTTGTGTATCGTGGTGTGACGTCAGCTGCCTTTTCAGCTCCTTGATCGTGAGTATCTTGAGTTTGCTAATCCCTCGTAACGCTAGGTTTGATTCGTCCGTCGGCCGCGGCGACTTCGTTACGCGAATTGGCGTCGGCCAAGTCATCAAAGGTAGGCTTATGGCGGCACGCTTCAGCTAGCCCTAGCTAACGCCTGGAACCGCCAGGCTGGGACGAGGGTGTCACTCAGATGAAGGTTGGAGAGAAGGCTACCTTGGACATTTCCAGGTATGAAACTTCCCGTGAGAAATCCGTATCAAGCCATTGACAGCTAACATGACTCTATCTAGCGACTACGGCTACGGTGCTCGGTATGTTTGCAATATACATCACGCCACCTACCCAAATTACTTCCACACCATTCCACATTACGTCTCGGCACAAGATATTCGCCTTGCCATCCATCTCAGACAGCTAACGATTTCAAAACAGTGGATTCACTGGCCACATCCCCCCTAACTCCGACTTGATCTTGTAAGTTGTTTTCCGGCGCCTAGATTACCAACTAGAAGCATAAAGTCTTGCGGTATTCCAACTAACGCCTCCGGCCCTGCAGCGACGTTCATCTGAAGAAGGTCCAGTAAGTGCGCCACCGGCGTGCTGCTGACGGGAAAACTGCATGCATGGGCGCATAGCTATATTCGGGCCGCGTGGTGGTAATATGGATAGCTTATCAGTATAGTGTCCATAGCCAAAAAAGCATCAGCTGGGTCGGGCTTCCGTGTAGGAGGTCGCGTCAGGCAAACCCGCTACTTGTACTGCTGGCCAATCTGCCCCTGACTTGGACGTAATCCGCGACGCCCGAGTTAAGAGCCCTGAGGTGACTAGAAAGCATTAGGCTATCTTTCCCTCGGTGATTCTGGTGATCGCCATGTGATCCTCCATACTTTGAAATACCTTAACCCTGCTCAGGATTCACACCTGCGTAACATGGAAACAAGAATTTAAGCATTCTGCCGTGATCTCGTAAAAGGGACTACTATTGGGTGAATCTAATTTTTGTCCTTTGTTGCACGAAGGGCCTCACCACCCTCAGTAGCCAGCCCGGGAGATTTATATATACTAGCATTTCGATCAGCAAGATTCGGCATCTGTAGGGCTGGGGCCTCGATACATTGTAATGTGACCGGGTACGGCCATAAACCCGAACAATCGCCTACTCCGTGACCTGACAATGGCATATTATGTCCATATCTGCCTCCTAAGCTGTATCTTGATTATTACCTGGGTGGCTAGAGTAAGTACCAAACTTAAGTTATGCAGCCACGGTGATTTTCTGCTGCAGGTCTATAGTATTCTATCCAACCTAGCCGTGCTTGGGCATATATTTCAAGCTTAAGCCTGCGGGCAAGAGCATGGGGACAGGGGTTGCGGCCGCGAATAAAGGCGGCACGCAGCAAGCATGCTAGATTACGCATATTAAGTGTATGAATAAGCCCACACTCGCAGATATCTGCAAGTCTGTACGTGCTTCGTTTCAGGCAGCAACAAAACCGTGGGCGTGGACAACGATAGGGCTGGTTCTTGATATCGAGGATGGGGACACAGTATCTAGAGTAGCAGAATCATCCCGTTGTGTCGGTCGGAACCACACGGCTAGCATGTGAGGGAAGACGATGGCTTCCCTGCGGATAAATACACTTTCACGCAGCATATACTTAGATGAGTACTTAGTTTTTTTTCCTTTCCTTTTTTCTTGCTTAGTTGCCCATTTCTACCTTGACTCCCGCCAACTAATGGCACAAACACTACGAACCAGGATGCCCGAGGTAGCGAACACTAACAGGAAAAACCTATCTTTCTCTTCATGTGTGATGAAACCGATACGCAAGTTTCTCGACAAACCAACACAGCAAGCACATGGAGAGATTTACAACTTCGGAATTTTCCTTGTCTTGTTATATGCTGTATGCTGAGAAACTGGGTTGGCATGGCTGGCCCATGTTATCTCAAGAGCAAGCCTCTCTTCAAGGTGTCCCTATGTTGCTCTAGCCCACCCGGAACCCCATGTTGAATATTGGGCTTCAAAATTACAACATGTTAGATAGATCGCCGCCTTGGCTATTATGCGTCGGAACCGGCGGATTAACTATTGAGGCTGATGGCGTGATCAGTAGCTGTCGACATGGAGTCGAGTTGAGATTTGAGGATGGGAATTATGTGTCGCAAACATCGGCATGCCAGAAAGTACACACCATTTCGATATTTGGCTTACAGCACCAGAATCCTATTATTTCTTCTGGCTACCGCTACAAAGTGAGGAGAATCGGGACCGAACCAGGGCGCTCAACTTCCTAGTTCCTTGTCCATTTCTCTTCCTGCTGCTGTACTGGAATATCAAGTCAATGGGATCAGGAGCCGGTAACGATGTCGGCGTCGTATGAGTGGTTGCGAGTATAGATTGGGGTTAACTTGCGTAAAGTTTATTACGAATTGAAATATTAAGTCTCTCCTCTCCGTATGTGTTCCTCACTATATACAGGAATCGGGATGAACCGATCCTTTGTCCTAGCAGATGATGACGTTGCCTTTAATCATTGGTACTAACGTACGGATTTCGGTATCCGCATAAACCCAACGTGATCTCGTGGGATTCATGCCTGTTCCTAAGAATGGGCTGAGTAAGTTGCTGGGAAGTGAAATACGGAGATCACAGACTTTCCCCGTGAAAGTTGCCTAGTAACTCCCCTTGGGTGACACATCCGGGGACAATAAGGTAACGGTGTCTATGTCTGCCTAGTTACACCAGTCTTACTTAAGTTCGCAATAGAGGCAGTGGATGTTCTGTCGAAGTCATATTTCTATTATAATAATCGGCATTTAAGGTTAAGTGGCCTGAAAGGATCTACCAGCGTCCGCGTGTGATCGACGCCGATGTTTCCTCGATACATCTATTTATACCATCGGAGGACGGTATGGTGGTCATACCGTTTGGCCCTATAGGTCTGCACATCTGTAGATCAATCGACGGCAAGATCCTGATAACTAGGGTGAGTTCATGATCCGGAAGTTCGCCGGTGCATGCCAGCAATGGGGAGGTCGCACAGTGGCCTAAGTATACCTAGCTCTATCTATCTGGCATGTAGTTCATCTCACCCGTATGGCAATTTGCCACATTCCGTATTAAACCCACATATACCCGAGCCCCCGTGTTACGTGTTGTTCTATCATCTACGGCATCGACTTCCAATCGGACCCGACGGGCCGGGCGGAGACGGGGGAGAACAATGCATACACCGCCTTAGAGCGGTGAACAGACGAGTGCTTGTTGGCACGATATAATGTATCCTTAAAGCTGACTGATGATAATTATACAGTACCGCCGGGATGGCCTTGATGTATCTGTGCTGCTATAATATGTGGTAGAGTATTGATCTCGATCATCTGAAAAGAGGCTCCAACAGTTTCGGCGGGTGGAGCTAGTCTAGACTATGGATCTAAACCAAGACACCTCGAATGCTCCATGACTCGTTACTCATCTACGAAAATAGCTTTCTCTGTCGTTAAAAAAGGGAGCTATACGATAGCTAGCTGTATGACGTAGCTCAAGGGGAGTTAAATACCGCAAAATGCGATGATGAGTTATTCGAAGAATTGCGACTATCTCGCAAACGAAATGAAGAAGTGAGAAAGGAAATTTGGTTCCTGAGATCACTAAACTCTGACTACAGTAGGCGGCGGTGGCAGGGTTGAATGGCAGTGTGTGAGTCTGCTTCGCTACCTGCGTGACTGTGCCGCACCGACAGGGCTTGCCGGCTGCACGCCTGTGGCGAATGGCTGCCCTACGCGCTCGGGTCGAGAGAATGAACGAAGCAAGTCAGACGGGCGGCGCCTCTGAAATGCTCACGACTCAAACTCCCATACGCTCTGGAGACATAAACGCACTGGGCAAATTAGTTGGATATGGATCATGGACGAAGGCAAGCCAGGTCTGCTGGGCTGGTGCCCGACGGAGTGGCCCGAGAAGATACAATAGTCGGGGACATAATAAACTTGTCAGCACTGTCGACCGGGTTGTTGCTGATCCCTCACTAATCGGGGGGGTTATGTAGTAGTATTGCATCAAGAAACATGTTGCGGGCCATCTGCAAACTTGCTTTGGGATGGGCGCAGAGCGTGACATCCCGTGCCTTTTGCAATTCATCTCCCCAAGCCCCGCGGCCCATTTGTACAGTACCCTGTCTATCGGTGTGCGTGAAAGTTAAGGCCGACAGGATGAGACGGATGGGCTGCCTGCTTGTTTGTTTGTATGCACTATTCTATAGTAGATGCAGCACCTACTATACGCTATTGCCGCTGTCTGATGCCGAACATGCGGAAAACTCCTGGTCAATCAGCAATGCATTTGTGCGGTGGCACAACATGGCTGACCACACGCTGTCATCGAAGCCTGCGTGGTGTGTGCCTACGGGAATTACGCGTTCCCCTCGATGTTACGCATGCTGGACAAATAGCCCGCCATGTTTGTTATCTTGGAGAACCAGACGGGAAAAGCAACACGCCAACACGCGGCTAACGGGATGTATGTGCGAATTGACATCGCCTTAACCATCTGTAAATAATAATTGCTGCATGCAGCACGCCATCGACGCTTACGATGTCCATGTGTGTGTGCAGATTCTAATAATAAAAGGTGCTTTTTCTGCACCTGCGAGAAATTGCATGCGGGCGGGCGGCGCACGATGTCATGCGACGAACCGAAGCCGCCCGAAAAAGGATGCCTGCGAGAGCCTACTCTGAACACAGCGACCAGAACTGAAATACCGCGAAGGCTGGGATACCTCGATTTGGACAGGGCGGATCAGATCCCTGGGTTTGGGTATAAGCTGCCGAGAAGTCTACGGCTCTTTCGGTACTAGTCAGGTACGGAGTGAATATTCTTTCCCAGTGCTCTATTCCTATTGCACGGGATCGCCCCGTGGATTGAAACAGCGAAGTAAGTGCGTATGCTGGAGTAGTGCACCTGGTAATTTCGACTGTAGCGATGCTGTAGTAATAAATAACAACAACAACCGTTGGTGACCAGTGACGCTAAGAGGAAAATAGACCAATCGTGAAGATCATCATCGAGTCTCATGTGGATTGGATGATAGTTAGCGTTAGGCTAGACCGCTTGAAGGCAGCCGACTATACTGGGTCGTTGAAGTGCTCTTTTGGTAGCATAGAGAAGGTAGTGTAGTATCGAGTAACTCTACCTATCTTGAATATCTACTGTACGCAGTTGATAGACAGTACAGGCCGGAACGACCCCTTGCTGCGCTAGCTTTCGTACTCCGTAACGTCGGGCTCTCTATGCAAGCCACAGCACCCATAAGAAGACGAGGGTTGAACACACCGGCGTGCCGGGAACCGTAAATCGTAGACCGTGATTGTCGAGATGCGAAACGGACCATTTTGGGTACACTATGACGAGATGGCGCCGGCCGCATTGGGAGTAGGGCAAATTGTCTGGTACCTATTACCACGGTCGTTGCGACAGCTCGTTAGAAAGAGACGGCCAGCTCTTTTGGGATAAGTGTCGGTCGGTAGATTCTGTCGTGTGAAAAGAAAACGAGGTGGGATTTTGCCAACCTTTCTAACGGTAAACCCCGGCCTGCGCGATTGCCTACGTATATAGGATGAGCTTCGTCTGGCCTGAAGTTGCCTCTAGACTGCCTTTACGCTTTTTACGTGAATGTTGTTATTGGTTGGTGAGCTGGTCTCGATGCAGACTATCTAATTCTCGAGGGCGGGTGTGGATAGTACGGCTGCAGAATACGGTAGCATTGAACGCCTATTCAATAAGTATTTAGCCAGGGCTGCCGAGGAATCTGCAAGCAGGTCGGTGGCCGGTCACTGGCAATCATCATATTAATGTTCCGTATCATGCCAATCTTCTCCTCACTCTGTCTCCCTGTACAATGGGATGGATCGTGAGATGTGCGATCTGCCTTCCCCATAGAGCAGGACAGATCATAACGGCTGGACATGGGACAGATAGATTGTTAGCCATGATTTGAGAGAGAGAGAGATAGATCAAAGCAGCAACATGAATCTTCAAAGAACTGGAACGATGCAGCAACCTGCCGTCCGGGGCTTGTCGGCTGCACACGACCACTTCTCCAACAATCTAGATTTGGAAGATGCCCCCATCTAGGCTCAATAACAATAGATTGCTCTCGTCGAATTGGCTGCCACACTCACAGCAACTGCCGAGCCTAGAGATGGAAATAATCCAGGCAATCAAGAGTGATGATGGTCACACGTGGCTGTGGTCTGCCACTCTGCCGATTTAGGCTGGCGTAAAGCGAGAGGAATCCACGGAGTACACATGCTGTAGTTGCTGATGTGCAGTAGACCGAGTAAACGCCCATTTCGCTCGACGATATACTACTGAGTGCCCTGTAATGTAAGTAAGGCCGTTCGGCGACGAAGAGGAGGGGTAGGGAGGCAATGTTTTCGACATAGTAGGGACCCCCCACTAATCCTGTGCGTGTTCAATGTAAGAAAAGTATATATACCGTACTACTAGCGGTATGTATATACGTATGCTGCTGTATAGTATACTATATACACAAGTGTATCTACAGTACCTACAGAATTTTACGCTAGTGAGAAATGCAGGGCACTTCCTGGACTCTCACGGTGCCATGTGGGAAAAAGGAACCGACACATGGTGGAGAAAGGGTGTGCCCGAACCGAAAGGAGGCTGTGCTGGCCAGTCCAGAGTAGCAGTATAGGTATACTGCATGTTGGCTGTGGTCAATGTGCTGGGGCAGACGCTGGTGGTCGGCGGTATGCGTTTTTCTTAGGTGGGATCTCTCGTGGGAAGGTGGGAAGGTGGGTAGGAAATTGGCTGTTGGAGGAACACAAGAAAGCCCCACGACCACGAGCGATATGGCCAATAGGCGACAGCAGAGCTAGCCGGGGAGTGAGAAGGAGCTCAGGGTTCAGGCCGAAATTACCTACCCACTCGAACGAGACTAGTGTACTGCAGACCTGCAGACAGGTAGTGTAGACTAAGACAACCAACCTTCTGTAAGTAGGTCTCGCTTTTCACCCACGCGATGGCTACGTATTACCTAGGTACACTACTTAGTACAGAAGACAATGACCCAATTCAACATAAGTAGACGCCAAATTGAACTAAGAGTATTAAGCATACTTGTCAATGTCAAGTGTGTCCTCGCACTTTTTGCTCATTCATCCATTTATTCTCTCCTTTCTGCTCTTAGAGAGCCCTTGTCCACCGAGAGCACCTGGTGTGTGTACCTCATTGTACGCCGCCTTACCAGGCTGGGCAGTCGGAGCGTGAGAGCAACAAAAACAGCGCATGGAGGGTGCCGTTTGCGTGGAGGTGTGGTACGGTACTGGGCTAGATTGCCTGTATGCTGGATGTAAGCACGTAGTTATGTACATACTATATACTGCACCAGTCATAAGCCTGCGGTTGGCCGATCTTGTACCATTGTTGGCTCGGGGTCTCAACGGAGTCGCAACGCTACCCGGTGCATTTCCCAATGGTTGATTCATTATAATGGGGAGTCTGGGGCATGAAGCTGTCGAGTGTGTTAGACCGCGCTCGCTCTCGGAAAAGTCGCACGCCTTCTCTCTACATTAGGGACATAGCACCGTACCGTTTTACCAGTACCGCATTACCGCATGGAGGTGGCATCTGTCCACTCAAGTAGCAGTGAGCCTGGCGTTTCAGTTGAGGCACTGGTGGTGATGGCGGACATGTTCCTTCATTGATCCTGCTGTATCCACCGAAATGGGCAGCAGTCTGGTTCTTGGCAGCACGGTCCGAAGGGGGCACAGCTAGGATTAGCATGTACATGCTGCAGTGCTGTACATACGGTGTCTCTGTGCTGGAGAGTGTGAGTAAGTAGTGTAAGAAGTACGGCGGTATACGATGCTTCGGTTGAATGTTGCGAGGGGCCGGCTTCACAGTGCTTAGTTACTGTAAGGCTGGCGCACAGGCGTGCAGTGCATACTCTACACTTAGTACACTAAAAACGTATACTATCTGCACTAGTATTGGTACGTAGCACTACACATATGTAGCCTGCGCTTCAAGATGGCTGGCGCATACGTATACGTAGTGTAGTGTAGTGTAGTGTGGTGTCGTAGCGACCCTCCGCGCGCTACGATGCCTCTTCAGGCCGAAGCCAGACTTAGGAACTGTGCACGCTCAGGTCACGTCAGGTCAGGCGAGGACTCAGGCGTTGTCGGCGGTCAGTGGCACCTGTGGTGTACGTACTTACATACATCCACATACCTAGGTACCTACATACATACATATATAGTAGTACTATACTCTCTGTGTGTGTATACTTACTCAGTACTGTAGTACATACCCGTTACTGAGTATACTATAATAGCACCTGGCGATGCGCTGCATGTGCATACACATACTTACTTACACATAAAGTATGTGCCTGGCGGTCGATGGGCGGGCAATGGGCGATGGGCGGTGGATATTCCTGTCAACTCAATGTCCTGTCCTTGGCTAGCGTCCTTGGCGCGACCCCGAACCCCTGCCCATCTCCTGATAATCCCTGCCAGTTAAGCAATAAAGTGCCTGGGGCCACCCCTGGCTCGACTCCTCTTGTCGACGCTGGCTGTTCCCACACTTGTTTCTTTCTTGCGCTGGGTCTCTTTCTCTGCGTGGTATCTACACTAAGTACTGTAGCGTGCGTGCTGGACGGTGGAGCGCTGCCAATGCTGCTGCGGCACTACTTTGCTTTGCTCTGCTCTCCGTTGTCTTCTTCCCAGGCCCCAGTTCCTAGTGAGTTCCTCAGGTACCTAAGTAGTTCCCAGTTTCCCAGTCGCTCGCTCACTCGCTCACTCGCTCGTGTCTCGCACAGCCGTACAGCCGTACCGCACCGTACCGTACCGCTCCAGGTACATCGCATCCACCCACGGCGTGTCTGCCAGGCCCTGGCAGGCATTGTTTCCTATTTCCCCTGGTTCCCACATCACATCACCTTCCTTTTCCCGCCCTCCAACCTCCGCGCCTCACCTTTCGTCTCTCTTTCTTTCCTTTCGCCGCCCTCGTGAGGTTTCTCTTCCCGACGACAACGCTTTCTCCGGCGAAGACCTTCATCGGTCTCGATAGTTTCCTTCCTTGGTCGTCGCGCGCCGTTGCGACCGACCTTCGACCCGAGCCTCGAGGAACTCAGGGCCATCCCAAGCGAGCCCCAATGCCGTTGTAACACCCAATTCGCGAACACCACCCACGACCATATACCCGAATCATATACACCCTGATCTTCTCGGCGATCTAGTCGTCCGGCCACTCTTTTGAAAAGAATCTTTTGAATTTCTGCTATAGACTGCTTGTCCGCACAAGGTGAGTTGGTGTTGGTACGAATCGATGGGGGCGCTCTGGTCGATCGCCGCCCCTGAGGCAACTCTGTCGAGATGGGCCGTGACAGAAGGATGAATCTCCTGTTTTGTGTAAAGACATCAACTAATTCCGTGTTTCAACAGCATCCACTCGTTGACATATTCTGTCAAGTACATTCGTTCCACGAACCCTGACATTGTAGGTAGTCGTGTTGGGAGTTGTGCCGGCAACACTGACTCTAGATAGACCAACTACTTAATTCTCTACCTCTCGATAGCTTGTTGATCGCGTATGATATCTTGGATATAAACGATAAAGTTGAATTGAACGGAAAAGTCAATATGCGCACTCAGTCGATTGTGGCGGTTGCTCTTGTGACAGCCGCATCGGTTGCTGTCGCCGAGTCCGAAAATCGACCTAGGATTTATTTCCCCCGACAGGTGAAGAGGGTCTTCACAAATACCACCATCCCCGTCACGAGCCCGGCTTCTCAACCCAGCAGTTCGACCGATGCCGCAACATCTTCTTCATCTACTAAGAGGGATACGCTTTCCGATATCCTTTCGAGCCTCAGCTTAGGTCGAGACACATCTTCGGATGATGACAGTGGCATCACGACGGTTATTATTCCGTCCACCCTTTATGTTCCCCCGACTCCTACGGGAACTGGCTCGACACGCGATACCGATTCAAAGACAGCAACCACAACCAAGGCCACTAACTCTAAGGATGCGGCTTCGACATCGACTGCGAGCGACGTCGAGTCGTCAAGTGAGCCTACAACGGCAAAGGACGAAACCACCACGACCAAGCGGCCTCTGTTGACCCTTCCGACCTTGAGTCTTGATCTTCCTGGGGACGACTCTGAATCCTCAACATCGGTCATCGCAAACACTACGTCTTCCGCTTCAGCCTCAGTTTCGGATGAAATCACGACCAAGGCATCGACTTCAAAGACTCCTGTTTCGGTTACAGCCTCGGACGATGCTACGAGCAAGACGACGTCAGAAGATGCCACGAGCGAGTCGACACCGACATCTTCCTCGTCGGGGATCCTTCTGTTCCCCACCGGAGTTGTAACAACAACCCCCACGCCAACCTCAACCTCGAGCAGTGGTGGTTTAGTGGATAACATAACCAGCATCATTGGTACTCTGCTACCTGGATCACCAACTTCGAACGAGACAAGACCTGCTTCCTCCACCAGTGAAACAACCTCAAAGGAAACGGACGAGGGAACACCCACCATTGTTCCTACTACAGATGCAACCCCTACGCCAAGTCCAAGTTCAACCGGCGGGCCCATTCCTGGGACAACTGCTAACTCTACTGAGCCAACTCCTACGCCGATATTGACATCGAGCTCAACGGGTGGACTTATTCCAGATATCACAAGCTTGCTTCCTCTGCCGACTAGTAACTCGACCACAGATGATCCGTCTCCTACACCGACGCCAAGTTCAAGCGGTGGTGGTATTACCTTGATTCCCCTACCGACGGCAAATTCGACCGAATCATCTGGCACGCCGACACCGACCCCTCCTGATGGCGAATCTTCAGTGACAGTTCCAACATCTTCGACTCCAACTCCGACACCGTCAGGCAATGGCACCGATCCTACTCCTTCGTCATCGGAAAGTGTGAGCGTTCCTGTGACACTACCGCCATCTTCTACGCCGTCTTCTACACCATCTTCAACACCATCTCTTACACCACCTTCAACGCCAATCGGAAACGGTACCTCAACAACACCGCCGCCGGTCACGTCAGCCACGGTACCTCCATCGTCATCCACGTTACCCCCGACATCGTCGTCTCAAGTACCGTCTAATACGACTACGGAAATTCCTACCTCTACGCCACTGCCTACCCAATCTCCATCCAGCATATCAGTACCGCAGAACACCACCGAGCCAACACGGAGTTCTTCGGTATCCGTATCAACGAGCTCATTGCCATTGACAACGACAACTTCTGATGAGGTAATTTCGACGACTACAACTCCGTTAATACCCACGTCAACCTCTTCAAAGTCTCTCCAGACGAGTCTTGTTGCTACGGCTACCATTACAGATTCGCAATCATGGTTGCCGACATCTTTAATTATTCAGCAACCAACTGGCTCGGTCAGCACTGGCGGACTTCCCACCACGACTACTGCATTTCCCACTACACTCCCAATGGCCATATCACCTGGTTCAACTGCTTTACCGCAGCCACCGGATACTACGATGATCCAGATCTCTTTCAAGTACGGCGAGCATTATATGCATCTTGTGGACCAACCAAAGGCCGCTTCTCAATTGTTCCAGCTATTGCCAAGAGTCCTTGCGTACGGCGTTGGCCTCAACGAAAAGGATATTGTCATGTACAGCATTCGGCCGTATGACACTCTCTCCACTCTTGGTTTTATTACCTCTCAAGCATTGCTTTACTTTCCGAACAGCAAAGTGAATCAACTGGCTGATGACATCAAATTGCCCAATGCGCCGCTGTATAACCAGGATGATGCTCTCGCTGGAGCCTTGGCCGACCAGATTAACCCTGCCATTCCTATTTGGCTGGGCTCTGGGTTGGAAGGCAATCCTAACCCTGGTGCCGGCGGAAACCCCAACAATGACGGCGGTTCAACCAACCACGATCCTTTTGGAGGTTCCGGAGGCAACGAGACCACGGCCGCGCAGAAGGGAACCACAGCCGGCATTGCGATTGGAGCCCTCAGTGTTGCAGGTGCATACGGCGCAGCCATGTTCGTAATTGCGCGGAGGTACAAGCGCAAGAAGCAACGCCACCAACGAAGCAGCTCTATCTCGGCTGCGGATGAAATGCGTCAGGCAGGCAGCCCGGCTTTGATGGGTGGAGCACTGCTTAGCCGCGATTTCAGCAGTAGTCCTGGGTATAGTCCTGGATACGGTGCCACGGCCGGAGGCAATATGCGCAAC
Source organism: Xylaria sp. BCC 1067 (assembly GCA_005188305.1). Taxonomy (NCBI): domain Eukaryota; kingdom Fungi; phylum Ascomycota; class Sordariomycetes; order Xylariales; family Xylariaceae; genus Xylaria; species Xylaria sp. BCC 1067. Next base: position 2,405,079 of record SSCS01000004.1, on the reverse strand, counting down.
AGCCAGGGTAGCGGAAGGAGTGGCACAAACAATTCGGCGCGAACAGCCAACATCTCTGCTCCTGTGGCCGCCGAAAACTCTTTAGGGTGGAACTGAACGTGAACGAATTGCGTATGACTGCACGTCCGAGCCGTTTTATTGGTTCTTTTTTTTCCCCGTCACCCTTCTATACTTGGATACCCTTTCTAGTGACCTTGTTGAACCCTTTGCCCCGGGATAAATCCATAGGGACAGGGTCAAACGGCCACGATGGAAATGCGATCAGGTTCGAGCCACCCGCTCATTGTTTTCTTGCGAATTATACCCTGGGCATCGTCAAGGGTCCCGGCCCACCTTTTGCTGGTCGGGCTCTGATGTCCATGTGATTTTTATCTAATCCATTTGCTCACACTGAACTTAAAAAGCGCCAAATCACTAGGCTCTCGAACCGTCAATGGGCAGCGGTTACGGGAGAGTAAGGTGACAGGAGTTGGGTGGATGTTGGTGGGTGAAGGGGCTTCAGGGTGGTTTGCAGTAACGACACGCGATAGAACTGTATAATACAAGCGATGCCCACTCCGCGAGTAGTCGTGCTGGCGGAAGGTGATAAGACCTAAGACAATGACCCGACCCCATGAAGCCCTTGAGTAATGCATATATGATGAATAGACAAAAAGAAAATCTTAAAAAACGTTATCAACTTGGCCCACATGCGTTCGTGGTGTTGCCGTAATAGCGCGTGGGCTAACACCGCTGTCGGGCGTGATTTGGCTCTCACCTTGAGTGATGTTCTCGAAAACCTTACTTTTTAGATGCTTTAAATGTTTCAAAAGCTAAGCTTTGTTTTTGTGAGGATCGATGAGGCTTTGCCTCGACGGGGATTGGTGCTCGAAAGGGGTGCGGCTGAACGGTTGGACTGCTTACTTACATATACTGTAGGTAGCCAAAGCCCCTGCTGGATCAGCAAACTGTAAACTTCTCGTAGTAACACGACCATCCGCTGTTCATAACTTTTCCTGTTCAATTCAGCAGCTCTCTGATGTCGTTAGTCGCGACATTTGTGACTACGAACGGACCCCGTAGACACTAGATCACGATTGTTATGTATGGGGGGTCACCCCTTTATGAATATAGGGTTACGCTGGTGGCTCTTCGCATGACACACTGGAGTCTCATCTCTCTCTGCACCCCTAGCTTTGCAGCTTTGCAGCGAAAGCGAGTACGTGCGCATTAAACGCTCCTCGTCTCAGACGACCGAGGCGGAAGGAGAAGCAGTTTCGATCTGCTGGCACGAATGAACGTCAGTGGGCAAGCGACACGGGCAAGCGGTCTTACATCTAGTCCAAACATGTTCGATCGCGAAGATATCAACAACCAACGACGGTCGCGTAGCTACTCTCAGCGCCGCCCGCCGTCGCCCACTAGAGCGCAGCTGGCTTTGCGCGGCGGCGGTGGCGTTCACGGCGATGATGAGGACGATAGCGACGCCTACGAGCTTGATGAGTTCGACGGCGATGCCCTCCGGGATGCCGGATACGGCGGGGACGACGAAGATGCACGCGGGATGAGCAGAGGGAATAGAAAGGAGGCCCCGAGGCGGCTGAGCGTCAGCACTGTCGCCAGCTTTCAGCTCTACACGCCCGACGAGGAGAGGGCCGTCGTCCGGAAGTTCGATCGCCGGCTTGTCCTGTTCTTGGCGTTTTGCTACATGCTGTCCTTCGTGGACCGATCGAGTGCGTCTGTCTATTTTTTTGTTTCGTTCTTGGGCCCCGATTGATTAGCGACGATGAGGAGTTCTAGGCAGCATGTCACTTCCCTCTGCACCTGGCACCTGGGGCTGTGCATGGCCGCAAGTCCTAGCTTTTCCTTCTCTCTCCGTCTCTCCTTTCATCGGCCCGTGACGTCTAACCCCCTGCAGATATTGGCAATGCTCGCATAGCGGGAATGGAAGCAGACCTACAGTCTAAGCCCCCTCGTGAAGACTACTTCGAGTGGGCAATACGGGCTTTCTATTTCACCTATATCCTATTCGAGTGGATGTCACTACTGTGGCGCCTTGTACCAGCGCACATCTACGTGTCGCTGATCGTGCTGTCGTGGGGCATCATCGCCTCGCTGCAGGCCGTCGTCACGAGCTATCCACTCCTGATCGCGCTGCGCGTGCTCCTGGGGATCGGCGAAGCTGGCTTCGCCGGCGTGCCATTCTATCTATCATTTTTCTTCAAGAGACGCGAACTAGCCTTCAGGACGGCGCTTTTCATCTCCGGTACGTTCTCGAGTCCTATTTGGACAATTCACACCCTTTTCTTCTAGTCCTACTCTGCATCTACGTACAGTCTGACGTGGGCCCAGCTGCGCCGCTGGCATCTGCCTTCGCCGGCTTCCTGGCCTGGCTCATCCTGTGGGCTGGGAAAACCCTGCCGATCGCCTCGTGGCGGCTACTGTTCCTGCTCGAGGGCTTCCCGTCCATCGTCGTCGCAACCATCGCGTGGAGCGTGGTGCCCGACTCCCCGGAAACAACCTCATACCTCAGTCCACGGGAGCGCAAGATCGCGCTTCTGCGCCTACGGCACGAGAAAGCGGAGGGAAACAGCCACGGACGGCCCCCATCCAACCACGACAAGAAGCCGTCGTCTACCTCGGGGCTGAAAGCAAAAGAGGTCCTCGCCGCCTTCGCGGACCCCAAGGCCTGGCTGACGGCGTTCATGCTCTTCCTCGCCAACATGGCGTACAGCACGCTGCCCGCGTTCCTGCCGACCATCCTCACGGACATGGGCCACAGCGAGCTGCAGGCGGAGGCGCTGTCCGCGCCGCCGCACCTGCTCGCGTTCGGCATCGTCCTGCTGACCGCGCACCTGTCGGACCGCGCGCAGTCGCGCGCCCCCTTCATCGTCGGCCACGCCCTGCTCTCGGCCCTGGGCTACCTCGTCCTCGCGCTCGCGCGGCCCGCCGGGGACGCCCTCATCAGCCCCGCCGTCCGCTACCTCGCCGTGTACCCGGCGGCCGTGGGCTTCTTCAGCGTCGTCGTCCTCGTCATCGCCTGGTCCGTCAACAACCAGCCCAGCGAGGGGCGCCGCGGCGGCGGCTTCGCGCTGCTCCAGGTCGTCGGACAGTGCGGGCCGCTCCTCGGCGCCGCGCTCTACCCGGACCGCGACGCGCCGTACTTCGAGACGGGCATGTGGGCGTGTGCCGCGGCCATGTTTGCCGTTGCTGTGCTCGCGCTGGTCCTGAGGACGTACTTGGGGTGGCTGAATCGCAGGCTGGATAGAGAGGAGGGCAAGGATGAGGGCGTGGATGAGGAGATTCAGAGACTCGTTGGTTCGGAAAGGACAAGGACTGTGGAGAGCTCGGAGTTTAGGTATTTATTGTGATTTTTGTGTTTAGACGAGATCCCCATCTAGTCTATGACGTTGGTGGAAATACCGCGGTTCTGAGAACGCGCGAGGATATACCGCCATTCTTAAAAGTCTATGTCGATGTAGCTAATTGTCGGTTGGGAGTTGGAAATTGTCTTAATATACCCGGTACCTCTCTTTGGGATGGCGATATCTTGGCTGATAGAACATATTATCTATCTCGAGTGTTACGCTCTAATTAATAATACAAGACTACATTAATTATTATATACAACAGGAACATTAAATTAGGCATTCTCTCGGAAGTTAACCTCCAGTTTTGACATTTATTATTATGGCAAGCTCTGCAGGGGAGGTATGAGCTACAGCGTATATATAGTGACTCCTCACGGCTGTGGCCAGGTCACTGTCTCCGTCCTTCTACAACATCGCTATTCCACACAATCGCTCTACAGCTCCTGTTTCTATGCCACAGATTGATCAAATGGCGTTAGACAACGTATCCGAAGCTCTAGATTTCAATAATATTGACTGTCTTGTTCTCTATCTCGGCATCGTATCTGCTCATCTACGATGAATTAAACACAAAAATATCACGGCTCTGCACAGTGGTGGACGTGGCCCAGTTATTAAGCACCGCGCATGGCATCCGTGTTGGCTACCCAGTGGAAGAAAAGTAACAAGTTACATGGAATAAACAGGCGAGCAGATCTAATAAATACGACACGTGTGTAAAGCTTATACCATCGGTTCAAGGCCCGTGACGGAAAATAGCGGCTTCGTTCCGATACGCAAGCAGCTGCATCAACCGAACAGCCGCATGCCCGCGCCCGCGCCCGCGCCCGCGCCCGCGCGTCCAGGGTTTCCCAACCAGCATCGAAGCCATGAAAGGAGAAGAATAATGTGGATGGGAGTGACGAGGCAAGGCGTGGGGGTTCTACATTGACGTTGGTCCGGAGTTGGCATTCACCTGCTTTCCAATTCTTCAAGTAAGCACGGTGAGTTCTTGAACTGGGTGTGTATGACGTAGTTGTTCACTTTAATCACATGCAAGACTCGGCGTAGTCGGAGTCGCATGTAAATTGTCCGGAGGCGGGGTGGGCCATGTTCGTGTTTGTAATGCTAAGACATATACCCCCCTTTTCCAGAAATTCTATTAAAAGCACTGTTCTAGTAAGATGTGCTAGACATACCGCTTTGCATATCGTGAATAAAACGGCGTTCAATGACAGAAGCGTTGATTCGTGGATATAGAGTGATAAGAGCAGAGCTACATACATATATAAAATAAGAACTATGGGCTTGGCCAGACCAATCTCAGAGGTCACGATTCGGGAGCATTCTCAATGGGATGGTGGCCAAGCCCGTCAGGTGCTCTTATGCTAGATAGAGGCTTATCAGTTGGTCGGACTGTGTAAATTCCTATTCCGCATAGGAAGAGGCTGCCGTCCTACCCTCGGCCACACAGAACTCCGCATAGAAGAACATATTCACCGCCATTAGGGGGTCCCAGTGATATTCCGGCATGCGCCAGTGTCTAGTTGGTTGCAACTTACGGCTACCTACCTATATACGCATGATATTGCTTAGGTATTGTTTAGGATTGAGTGTATTCATCGTTGACCTACATCGGCTGTGTCAGGCTGCCTGGATACGCCTGGGAAAGCTGAGATGTCTCCTGGGCTCTTACTAATGATCGAACAACGAATGCGGAGGGACTTCCCGCTGTTCCAACTCGTGCAAGTTTAAAAAGAGCGCCTGCTTTAACAGTCAATACGAGACAGAAGCCTCTCTAACCACTGTACCCGTCGGTCCCTTATTCTATGAGAGCTCTGGTAGTTTATCGTATCTTATGCATTTGGGCTTACATGTTGAAAAGTACGTCGTACATAAAGGTTGAGGTTGCTCAACATCCATGTAGTGCCAGCTTTTCGTCTGCTGTGTTTCAAGAATATCTTCTATGTTCCCTGTATCCGGGAGTAAGCAATAGCTTGTACATTCTCAAGGAGGGAGGCTTGTTGCTGCGTGCTATAGCTATGTACGTGCGCGCATACGAGACCCTTGAACAACTGCTGAATCAGTAAGGGAATTAGGATTAGAAATTGGAAATTGGAAAAAGACGCGTTACGAAACTGGATGGTTTATGTAAATGTAATATCTCCCTAAGCGGATATAAAATAATCAACGGGAGGCGATAAAAATTGCCGTCGTCGTATCTTCGCGTGAGACTTACATCCGGTATAGCCACGGCGAGAAATCGGCCGCGCTTATCCGTGATTCCGAAGACGGGACAGTGCTCCTCAGTCGAAGCATGTTAAGCACACATCCAGGTCAAGGTTGTTAAAGGGGTGGCATCGACCAGGGGCCAACATCCGGTCCACCATTTCTGGGTTTTGCATGTGGTAAACTTCCTTGGGACATGCTCAGAGGTAACCTTAACTGCCAGATCCTTTACGATTTAGCAAGGTGAAGCATGTTAGCCGTCTATGCAGGGCGTAGCTCCCGAAATCCAATGAGCACCTATCCGAACCCGTCCGCGCAACGAGTGCAGTTTAGATACTTGCTTGGATGGGGGGCTTTTGGCTCTCCGATGCTCCGATTCCTAACATTGTTTATTTCTTTCCCTGTCTTCCACTTGGATGGAACTTTCGTTCCATCTCTGCTCCTCTCACAGGAATTATAGACAAGTTATCAACGACTGGCTGTACTTACCGTTGCGATACTAAGCCTTTGAATTGCTACTATTCCTTTCGCTTTGCGTCTGGTCACGCTCTCCGCTATTAGACTACCAAGCAAGCGATAGCGAAGCGGAAGGTGATTTCTTACTAACAGCGGACTCGCTACCAAGTGTTGACCTTGAAGAAACAACGTCTGGTGAAAGATCGACTCCTTACGGATTTAATAATAGAGAGGCAACAAATGAAGATACACTCAACGCACGTTTCTCGGCTCAGACTCTGAGACGTAGCGATAGCGCCCAAGAAGGAGGCGAAGTGTAAGGGGAAGGCGTATATTCCAGGCGAGAAAATCATGCCGATGAGAAGGGGAGGCGTTATGCTCCTCAAAAGAGACGCCGCTACGGGGAACTGGACTGTGACCCCAAGCCCAGGTCCGAGTACTCCAGAGCCTGCAATAAATCCCGTACGTATACGCTTCGTAATCTCTCTCTCAGCAAGCAAGCGTCTGTCGAGGAAGTTTCATATCGAGTCGACCAAGCATTGCCAGTTTGGCAGATCAAGCACTCCCATATCCTCGGCGTATACGCCATCCCTCCCAGCCTCACTGCACGAGCCGGGGTCTCAGCTAACGGTTATCCACATAGATTGGCCCAACCCAGCATGGCCCTCCATACATGACGACGACGGCGGTCGTGGGCGGGGTGCCGACGCCGACGCCCGACATCCCCGTGGCGGCGGTGCTGCTGGGGCTCTTCCTGGCGTCGGCGGCGGCGCACATGACGATCCTGCAGCTGAACAAGCGGGCGGGGCGCAAGTTCCTGTTCTCGGGCATGATGTTCGCGCTGAGCGTGCTGCGCAGCGCGGCCCTGAGCATGCGCATCGCCTGGTCGTTCTACCCGCACACGGCCCGCGTCGCCATCGCCGCCGGCATCCTGACGCAGACGGGCAGCGTCCTCGTCTTCATCGTCAACATGATCTTCGCCAAGCGCGTCGTCCGCGCCTACCACCCGCGCGTCGGCTGGCACCCCGTCACGCGATGGCTCGTCTACGCCCTGATCGCCTGCGTCATCGGATGCCTGGTCATGGTCATCGCCGCGACCATCGTGACTTTCGAGACCCTGGACCGCGGCGCGCGCCACAAGGCCCGCATCGCGCAGCTCGTCGCCGGCACGTACATGGCCGTCCTCGCCTTCCTGCCGCTCCCCATCGTCGCCGTCGCCGCCTTGCTCCCGCGCTCCAACCCCGTCGAGAAGTTCGGCGCGGGGGGCTGGCGCAGCAAGCTGCAGATCCTCCTGTTCACGGCGGCCGTGGCCACGCTGGGCGCCGCGTTCCGCGCGTACACGGGGTACGCGCCGCGCCCGATGAGCGATCCCGCCTGGTACCACAGCCGGGCGTGCTACTACTGCTTCAACTTCGTCACGGACCTGGTCATCTCCGCCGTGTACCTCTTCTCGCGGTTCGACCGGCGGTTCATCGTGCCCAACGGCGCCAAGGGGCCCGGCGACTACAGCAAGGGCGGGGTCCTGCGCCAGACGTCGACCGCGTCCTCGCGGGCCGGGGGCGAGGAGGGCAACGAGACGGACCCCGAGAAGCTCGCCAACCTCCGGGGCAACAGCAACGAAGTCGGCAGCGAGAAGACGTCTCTTCCGCCGTCCGACGAGGCCGGCGACGTCGAGGGCGACGACAAGCGCAGCACGACCGTGGACTGCGGCACGCAGACGTACGGCCCCGGCGGCGACTGGCACGGCGTGCCCTGGCCGTTCGGCACGCCGTGGGCAATGCCGCAGCGCAGCGGGGTCTTGATGCCGTGGACGGGCCCGTCCAGCGACGGCGGCAGCATCGACAACGAGTCGCGGGGGCCCGGGGACGGCCGCGCGCCCACCATTGGCCTCATCGACGAGGCGTCGAGCTCGTGGGGCGGCGAGACGAGCAGCACGTATATCCCGGCGCCCGAGCAGGCGCATCTCGGCGGCCGCCCGCGGCAGTTCCATCCGCACCGGCTGCAAAAGGGGCAGCCGTCTGTGCCGGGCCAGGCCCTGACGTCCGATGAGGAGATACATCTGTCCGCCTCGGGCGAGCTCAGCGACGTCATCTGGCCGTTCGCGAGCGAGCCGCTGGGGTCGGGCCGCGATCCTGTACCCCGGCTGGGTCGTAGCAAAAGCGCTGCCGCTCAATACCGCCCCGACAGCGTCGGGGAGGTCTCCCGGGGTTCCATCAACAGGACTCGGAGTCTCAGGACACCCGAGCCCCAGATCGCCGAGTGGGCGTGGATATAGAGGCGTCGGCTTTGCGCCAATTCCCACATTCAAGTAGAATTAGCCTCCGAATGTCATGCTCGTCGACGACTTGCTTCCCAGGCATACATTTTGCGTAAGAGAATTGAAGAAGGTATGGACCAGAACCGACAAGGTACCCCGAACCCCTTCACGTTTCTGCCTTGAAAGTGACTAATGGACACCTACCCTAGGGTTGCACATTGGTTTCTTTTCTTAGATAATTGTTAACACATCTCATCAATACATGTCTATGTGTGCCTCCTTGAGAGTGATAAAGGAGGATGGGGCTGGGGTCTGGCGTAAGGAATACTGGGCTATATATACTTATTTTGTACATATGATCACAATGTCGTAATTACTTCTGTAGACAAAGCGGGATGTAAAATGATTACCTCATCTTACTGGTGCTTGTGGACTCGATTATGATACAATGTGACGTGTCAAATATCACCTAATTGTCGTATGAGTACAAAAACGATGGCGTTAAGCCTGTAAATACTTCTATTATGCGGATTAGCCGTATTTTCTTACTGACATGTCTGATACCAAGGAATAGACAGGCGGTTGTTACGGCTAGACAAGGCACAAACTGGTCTCGTTTCATCTAACATCAAAACTTCTCTATTGGCGGCGAAATCTAGGTGCCCCTTTTATCTCTTTGAGTGTCTTTTCTCCGTATGCTAGAGCTAGACATAAGCCTTCAACTGATGATGACGTGATGACTCTTCCGAGTATCTTGGTGACCCAAGACTACCTGAGCTGCCCTGAGGGGGTCATCCTAGTGGCTTAAGTAATCGTACATGAGATTGGGTGTCGGCCAGCCACGCCAATGATCTGAACTTTCGGCCTTGGGGATCCCGGAGACGACGATTAAAACTTTGAGCCACGTCTCGGGACGGGGTAACGGATTGAACCAAGGTACCAATGTATTAGAGGAAGTAGTCCGGCGTGCCTAACCAACAGTTAGATTAGCTCTGATTGTGATAGTAGGTATAAAATTAGGAGATATCTTACGTCGAGAAACCATAGGCTCTCCAGCCCGTGGGCAAGGGTCAAACTGTAAGCTACAGGCCGTATATCAGTATACTCACTAAGAATAGTGACCGAGCCTTTGCAGGCCGAGTCTCGAAACAGATCAACTTACAAGGTATATTTCAGATGCTCATCAATCTCCATGATTGCAGCTTGATTGCCACATCGGTAACAGTAATTCGGAGCTGCCTTGGGGTTAGCTCTTGTGTTTCGCTGCACGGCTGGGTTAGACAGGGGACTAACCGGAGAATATAGTCACTACGTTCCTATCCTGCGACCAGTTGTATCCCTCCATAACTAACTGGTGGGCTCTCGCAATCAGGGTTAGGCCGTTGTTGTGGTTAAAGGCCTCCGAAATGTCTTGACCAAAAGTGTAACCGGCACCGCGAGGAGAGATGCCCCAACCACATCGGTCATCAGGGTCGGACCATAACAAGTCGCACATAGGACCTTCATGTGGGACTTCTTGAATTCGGTCGAGAGCCCGGATATTATCGAGGGTATCAATGCTGGGGGAAAGACCACCGTGAAGGCAGAAAATCTGGTTGTCGATCAGAGCCGTGAGGGGTAGAAAGTCAAACAGGTCAGTAAAGAACTTCCAGACGTTGGCGTTGCCATATTTCCGCAGACACTCGTCGTAAAAGCCGTAAACCTGGGTGATTTGCCTGGACTCGTGGTTGCCGCGCAGGATGGTGATGCGCTGGGGATATCGAATTTTGAGGGCAACTAGGAGGGTTACCGTCTCGACCGAGTAGTAGCCTCGGTCAACATAATCGCCTATGATGCATCGCTAGTTAACATATAGGCACGTTTCCATGTCCACCGGCTGCTTGCGCAGCTAGCTACAGTGATGATAATGACGAACCCATGAACAAATAATTTGTGTCGGGATTTGGACCGCCAATTTTGAACAGTTCCATGAGATCGTGGAATTGGCCATGAATATCGCCACAGACGGTCACGGGGCATTTCTACCGGCGTTAGCAGAGGCTATGTGCTTCGCATACCGGGAGTCATATCCATACCACCGGCTGGACGTTAGATTCTTCCTGCAAGACTTCTCTAGCCTAAGTTTGACGGAGTGTTAGCGCAATACGACAACAATACCGCAAACAACGAGCGGAAGTCGGGGCGACGGTATGTAATCACAAGCGAACATGGGCATGTGATGAACATGAGTGCAGCGGTGGCGACGGCGGCAGTGGCAACGAACCTTCTCGCAAAGCCTCTGAACATCAGCCTCGGCCAGCTGTTTGCAATTCATCAAGCTCTCGATCCACCCATCTAGCGTAGGAATAGTGGCGGGCTCTGAAACTAGCAAAGGAGCCAACTCAGTAGGCACCCTGCCGACATCCTCCATGTTGGTGTCCATGTTGGCTGGCCCGAGAGAGGATCGGTCGTGTGAATAGCGGCGCGCGGGGGGGAGACGAGATGTGGTGGTGTCCTTCCTCGAGATGCTGCGAAAGACAAAGACGAGAAGACTAGCGACGGCTACGTTGCTCCGTGTCGAGTTGCGTAGGGGCGTCGACGGACGTCGCTGTCGAGCTCACGCGACGATGACAGCAGGTTTGGCAGACGGGAGAGAGGGTGGGGTCGGCCTGGCTTGTCTGGGCTGGATTGGATTGGGTATCGTCGTCACAGGGCGGTATTACGGAAGAGGATAGCTAGCTAAAGTTAAGGTCGTATCTACGAGTCGGGCGATCGAGCAGGGCAATGGATGGCAATGGATGCTGGATGGGGTATGTTGCAGTCTGGGCGGCGTTGGCGTCATCAATCAACTTGTGTGGTGTTCGTCGTGTGGGCTGCGAGATAGGATGGGATGAGATTGCGATGTTGTATTTACGATGTAGTCTAGGTTATGGGGACGCACGCACGCGGGAAATTCGCAGGCTTGCGGAAGCAGGCATCAGGCACAAGACGGGGCTGGGACAAGGCAGGCTTCGGTACCTACTGGGGCCAACTGTTTAGGGGGACTGCCTCCCCTAACCTAGGTACCTACCTACCTAAGGCTAGCGCGTAAACTACTTACTTACCTACCCATCGTTGTGGCCTGCTGTTGTGCTTGAGCAGTGATGAACTCAATTCTCAGCTCGCTTAAAGTGCGGCTCTTCTTTTTTATCTCGAGGCCAGGCTAAACAGGAGTACTGTAGTATTCAGTGCTTGGAGATTAGATCGCACCTTAACACCACTTTGAAATAGAAGTACTAACTAGAGACGGACAACTTTAAATGTGATGCTTCTTTCCAGCATGAAGTATTATAGGGACTTGGGTCCAGCTTGAACACAATGTTAGCACTTTAAATATAAGCTTGACCGGTTTCCTAGTCATAATTCGAGTCTGGCACATATTTGTTTTGAGTCGAGTAAGACATCGGGCCACCGACTCCTTGAGAAGGCACTGGAACACATATTTTCTCGCAGAGAATTGGCATGTCTTTTTGGTCTCTTTATCTACCCCTTAGCCCTGTTCGGCTCCGACAGGTCTATCTAACCCATCTCATTGCGGCATGATAAGTGACATTGAGATGGCGCGGGGGACTAGACTTTACAATGCACGCAATTTTAGGTTCTTGCCCACAGGAGAATACGAGAGGGACAAGTTCCGACGGGACACATGCATATCCGCTCAACGCAGCCGCCGCCCTTGGGTTATCTCATTGGACCCGTTGTTTTGGTTCGCATATCGGAAGATTGGGCATTCAGCACCAGGCAAAAAATGCTATATTGAAGTGTACGCTCAGGGGCGGACAGCACAAACAAGCTAAATCAGCTTCGAGTCAAGTTTGTGCCCAAGGAGAGCTGTGCCTCTAATAATGTACCCTAGGGTAGGTAGATGTGACACTCCCTCGGCCTTCAGAACATCAGGCAAGAACTCTCTGCACTTTGAAACACTCGCCGAGGGTATATATACGTAAATCTGTAAAGCTGCTACATATACTAGATTGTACGCGACGTAGCAGAGGCGCTTTTGGGTCGACTTATGAAAGACCGAGTCCAACAGGACTAGCACTATTCGTACCATTCATGCCATTCTGCGACACATCTTTCCCCACGAGATCCCTGAAATCAAGTTGTACCGCCTCTAACATCTCGGCATGAATCTTAGCCCGCTCTATGCACTGCTTCCAGACCTCGCCGCCTGGTTCCGTGCTGCTGAGTTGTCGGCCGAGGATTATGTTGAACGCATCTACCTCTTCCTTGGCCCATTTAACACACGCACTCATCATGGCTTGAGGAAAGCAGCTCTGGAAACAGCTAACGGTATTCCTGATGATGCAGAAATAGACAAATGACAACTGCCAAATATAGAGGTGCAGATCTCCCTGGAAGATACATTGTCTGTGTAACGGGTCAGTACGTATAGGCCTAATACTTGGCTTGCCATTGTCGGCTAACGCACCTGCATCGCTTCTGGATCAAGTTACTCCGAGCTTCGAGGTATGCCTCTCTCGCTCGGTCTTCAAATCCTAGTCTGTTCAGCCAGCTCACATTTCGTCTCGTCTTTTGTGGCTTATCGTGCGTTTCCACCAACTCTCTGACAATAAATCCGGCGAGTTTAGTACTTCTCTCTTCGGCTTTAAAATTGATGAAATCCTGAGCAATGGCGTTGTTCTTAAGTCCCCGCGCAAGATTCTTTAGTTTCTCAACCCGGTCAACCGCCATATCAAAGCGTTGCAAGGCAATGTCAATGTCAAGTTCATCCATCTGGCCTTCAACCCAACGTAAGTTCTGCTGCTTCCCGTCCACTTCGATCAACATGTCCTTGATGTCGGATAGTGTCTCGAGCAGCTCAGTTTTCTGTAGTAGCCCGGGGTCTCGAGAGGCGAAGTAGTTAATTGTTTCCTTGGCTTTATTGTTTGCTTCCATCTCGGACTGCAAGCCTTTGCGCAACTCCTCAACAGCTTTTCGTATATTGAGCAGTAATGTCGACTTCTCGGGGTCTTCGGGTTTCTCCGTCCGATAGATGAATGATTCCTGCCCAACCCCTCGAACCATGATCGCATCCGCTAATTTATTCCTGCCACTGTAAGCTTCACTGGTCGCGGCCATATCCACGACCTCGATATCCAACAGAGGCCAACAGCGATCTGCGACCAATTTGGTGGCCGGCCCACGTGCATCATTTGGGTTCTCTACTTTCCGCTTCTTGCGGGAAGCAACCAGGAGATGGTCGTTCAATAAAAAGATCTGCATTGATCGTCTAGATTTATAGGTCGCGTTGTCCAGCTCGATCCACGGCCCAGCGTTCTGAACCACATGTCTGCCCATGGAGTTGGGAAGAAACTTCTGAGACCCTTCGACGTTTTTATACAATGCTTGCATCTGAGAATTCCAGAGCGCTGTTCTATCGGCCACTGAACTCCTCTTGTCTCTCTTGCTCAGGCCCGTAGAGAACTCCCCGGTGGCGCCATCTTTGTTAGATGCAGCTCGCAGAGCGTTCGTGTTGGTCTCGAGCTCCTTGAATAAATTCCGAAGCGAGCGCATTTCGCTCTTCAACTTCTCGGCCTCCTTACTAATTTTGATAAACTGCGTGCGGTTCTGGTACACATTCTGCTGTAGATCATTCGACGCCCTAGTCTTCAACTTTCGCAATGCATCTTCGTAATCTCGAATTTCGTCTTCGGTGGCCTCGCTGAGGATGGCGGCAACGTACTGATCCGGGACTAACCTGGGATCCCGTAGTGCTTTTGGATCAACAGCGGGCGGCGCGCCGCCGGGCCCGCGTGACGGGGGTGGTCGCGAGCTCACTGGCTGGTCATATTTGGACAGGTCGAGGTTGGGTATAGACGGGACCGGAGGCTTCTCAGCGTCGAAGTTCGAGGGTAGATTGTTGAAGCGCGTGGAGTAGCGTCGCTTGACTAGATCGCCGGTCTTTCCTCCTGTCGGGGGAGGCGGCCTTTGGCGGGGTGGTGGTCCATCACCAGGAATGGTGGCTGGCGGCGGCCTAACGCCAGTACTTCTGGGTATAGTCGGGCCTTCATTATTCGGAATGGGAGCCGATATCTGCCTGGGGGCGCTGATTGTCGGGCGATTCTTCCTCTTCGGACCTTTCCGAAGCGAGATCTTGCTTCGCTCCTCAGACATGATGCGACAGGAACAGACGCGGTTGAGAAACACGCAAGGAGAGATGTGCGAGCAGGTCGGCGGAGACGACGGCGGCGCTCAAATCACACGGACTCAACTAGCACTGGTTCTCGCGATGGTGCTACGGGCGCAATGATAGTATAAATACGAGCGGCTCTGTTCAATCTTTGGGCCGTCAGTAGGCAGGCAAGGTGAATGGATCCGAAGGGTGATGAGGACCATACGAAACACGGAGCTGCATAGACATACCTAGGCAGGTATCTGATGCACCTAGGCAAAGCCGACCCAGGTGAACTCTAGGCCGCCGGGAGGTGGTGCAATAATAGCGCTAGTATAGGGCCCCATTTACTTATACCACAGGCACCGGACAGGGGTCACACAGGCCATACTTACAGGCCATACAACGTCCAGAGAGGTGACGAGACCCACTGCGACAACTTGGAATGCACGCCGAACAAGCATCCCGGTCCCCGCTGCCGGTCCCCGTCGTGGCCCCAGCTGGCCCTGGCCCAGCTTATCGCCGCTCTATCAAGCTTTTACAGCTCTGCAAAAAATTACGATAGGGCACGTCTCTCAGTGTCGAGCTATCATTCCATTCAAGCCTCTTGCATCTCCCGCACCGCCGGATCATCCACACCCACCCGACTCTATTGACTACCGCCGTTGTGACGTATTTTCCGGACTGACGACGAGTCGAACACCGATTTCGACTATCCAAGCTTCTATTATCCTCCAAGATGGTCCAGCCCAGCACCATTGCAACAATATCTGTTGCTACGGCAGCGACAGGCCTGTTAGGTACGTCGAATTATCTAATCGTCGTCTTGAGCTACCCCAAGCTGTCGGCAAGGGCAGGGTAGAGCCCGAGTGAGGCGAGCATTGTCGGAATCCCGCCTCGCGCAATCCTGAATGCCTTGGACGATGGGAACGAAACTCCTACTAACTCCGTACCGCGAATAGCCTACGCTGTCTACTTCGACTACCAACGCCGCGCAGACCCCAATTTCCGCAAGAACTTGCGGCGTGAGGAACGCCGGCAAGCACGTGCTGAGAAAGAGGAGGCCGCTGCGCTGGGAAAGCAGAAGCGCCGCAGCATCCAGGCCGCCGTGGACGCCGCCGTCGAGGAGGGCTTCCCCACTGGAACCAATGAGAAGGAGCAATACTTTATGGAATATGTGCAGCAGGGCGAGGTCCTGGCTTCTGATCGTAAGCCGAATCCTCCATCCCGTCTCTACAGCGGAACCTGTTCAAGAAAGACCGAAGAGACAATCTCTTGTCCCTGGCTAACAAAGGGAACTATCAGCATCGCAAACTACCGAGGCTGCTCTCGCTTTCTACAAGGCCCTGAAGGTGTACCCCACACCCCGAGACCTCATTTCCATCTACGACAAGACAGTGGATAAGGTATGGACATACTTCGATCGAAACCAGTATTAGCACTTATTCCAGAATACTAACAATACTCTTCTCCGGTCTAGCGTGTGCTCGACGTCCTCGCCGAAATGATAGCATACGACAAGTCCCTGGACCTGAACAGCCAGATGCCCGCGGGTGTTAACCTCGCCGATCTTATGGACATTCCTACCGCCGGTCTGGACTAGAGAAACTGTCTCCCGGGGCTCAAACCACCTGCTATGACCGATTCCGAGCTTGTTATTCCTTGAGCTTCTATCCTCCACTCTACTAGCAGGTTTGCGTGAAGATATCTCGTCCAGGTATCTCCAACGCGCAATCGGCTCTACTAAATACTGTACCTTCGACACATGGTCCATACCCGAGGATCTACGCACTTGGAGTATCCAATTATCGCATTGTTTTCGTCTGTATGTGTTGTGTAAGATATAATATTGGGCATAAGGCCCGGTCTCGTTCCATCCACCCCCTGGTGGCTGTTTTGTACGCACGGCTTCAGGCGCGGGGAGGATGTAGAAATGGAAGAAGAGGGATGGCGATTGGATGGCCGACCTACCCTTGTGTATATTTTTACCCCTTACGAATTTAAGTCCGGCGGCGCGAAATAGACACATGAGGAATGAAAGAATAAATCACCATGATATTTCTACTATCCGCTTTGCGGGCCGTGTTTTACTTTCTTGATATTCCGTATTTCTTGATCAGCTTACGAAGTAGGACGAAACTAAGCTCGGCCCGCTCAAGGTAAAATACAAGAACAAGGATTGCTTTTCTTTACGCGACAATCTTCCTACCCTTGCGATCAACCCGCTCGTCTCGGGGGTCGAAACCGCCATTGCCCCACGTTGCCCACTCGGGCGTCTCGGGGCCCATGTAATCCTCAGGCTTCCAGTCGCCATCGGCGCCGCGCTCCTCCAGCAGCTCGAAGAAGCGCTGGTAATCGATGCGCGAGTGCCACTTCCCGTCGACGCGGAATCGGCCGCTGGCGATGAGCACGCAGCAGCTGTGGGCGTGCTCGGCGGCGATGCCGTAGTCCAGGCCGCGCTCTCTGAGCTTCTTGTCGAGGGCGGTCACGAACTCGGTGACCTCGGCGTAGAACGGGACGTTGGCCATGGTGAGGCCGGCGCCGGCGCTCGTCGACGTCCCGCAGTACGTGACGCCCTTGATCTCGACGAAGCACGGCAGGCCGCGCTCGACGAGGTCCGCGTAGCCCTCGACCTCGTCCTCGACGTTGAAGCCCTTGACGAGCGTCAGCCGGAAGACGGTGCGGTGCTTGAAGCGCTTCTCCCGCAGGATGTCGAGGCACCGCTGGAACCGCTCCCAGAAGTCGCGGTGGAGCGGCCGGTCGATCTTGCGCAGGGACTCCTTGTTGCTCGCGTCGATGGAGACGTAGAGCTGCGTCACGGCCTTCAGGGCCGCCAGCTGGTCCGGGTGCTGTGCATTGCAGACTAGGAAGCTTGAGATGCGCTCCGCGTGCAGCATTGCCAGGAACTCGTTGATGTGAGGGTAGAAGATGGGCTCGCCGACGAGGCTCAGGGCACAGTGACGGATGCGCATCGCCTCGGCAAACCGCTCAGCTCGCACACCTGGCACGCCGCGCATCATTTTGATCTTTTGGTAGTGGCCCGCCTTCACCCCAGCGAAGATCATCTCGGGGGGGTCGACGACCCACCGCCACGTTGTGCCAACAGGGTTCGTCCCATGGCGCCAGCAGAAAACGCATTTGTTCGAGCACGAGAGGGACGGCGTGGTCTCCATGCACTGGTGCGATGCAATCCCGTAGAACGAGTACTTGTAGCAAGAGCCTCGCCCGCGTAGCGCCGATTTAGTCCACCGACAAATCTTGACACCCGAATGTGAACCCACGATGGAGTAGCCTTGTTTCGTCAGGGCGGTATATGTAGGAGAGCTCTTGGGGACCATCTCTTTAACAGATTGTGGCGCCTTCTTCACTTTTGATTTGCTGTATGTGGTAAAATCAACGGCGATAGGAGCCTGTGCTTTTGAGCCGTTGGAGTCAGCTTCGTTTGACTTCATAATTCGTCCTAGATCTTCGACATCATCAATGTTGGAAGTTTTCTTATTTTTTTTCTTCGGCGCGGTTGATTCTTCGACCACCACCTCGTCGTCATCTTCACCAGAGGCATATTCAAAATCGCTCTCATCAGCATCCCCGCTCCCTGGCACTCCTTCTCCCAAGTTGCCCGTTGTCGCAGCAAGTTTGAGGATATCCGTCACGCCCTCGGCCCATTCTCCTAGGCGATTAGTAAGATCCAGCTTTTTATCCCCCATACCCAGTGGGTAGGCTCTCTTTCGCCCAGTGAGTTTGGCCATCCACCTATCAACTTCCTTGGCCTGGAAGCAGAATCCCTCTTCTTCAGTCGGCCACCCTTCTCGGTCTCCCAGCCCAAATACAGAATAGCCCAGAAGTCCCGATAGCGGGGCCGTGTCTATCCTGAAGTCATGGTGAGTTTCTTGGAGATGCTCGAGTAGGTTGTCGTTAATGCTGTCAATGTTGTAGCTTGGGATCAGGAATAAATAGAAGTAATCAACAGGGGTGGTTGTATCGGTTGCCTTGGGCAGGCTGATAAAATATTCGTCGTAGTCTATTTGCGCAAGATCTAGGACGCTAGGAGGAATAAAGGTGTCTGTGTGTTCGGCATCACCCCCTTTTAGCGACTCACTCAGGTTCTGAGCCAAGTCATTGGCGATCTTTTCAGTCGTGGTCGTCAACGACGAGTAGAATACTAGAACCTGGGTACGGCGACTACTCTCGGGGCTAGGTGTTCTTCGCGTAGCTTCGGGTTTGCGCAGCTCACCCTTGATGCGCCGTGGTCCACGTGCTACCACACCTGGCGGCAGAGCCTCGGGTGGCACCTCTCGTTTCTCATCACCAGAGATGGCGGGTTTAGTTGGCACTAACTTTGTAGTAACAGCGGCGCACTTCGGCTGTTTCTTGATAACCCTCCTTGTCGGAAGAGAGATATACAACATATACGCCATGGAAACACCAAATATCATCACCACCAAAATAACTTCCCTATGAAGATGCCAAAAATCAAGGAAGTCTGCGCGGGTATGTTAATTATAGATACGGTACTCGGCATTTTTGGAGACTCACTACTCGGCGGCTTTGGGTCGCCCCAAGCTGCCGTCTCGTTACTCGCCATCGCGATCGATGCTTGTGGAAAACCTCAAATGGTGAAAGACAATGTTGATAAGACCGAGGGCCTCTCAGGTTTGGGGTGCAGTACTTAATTTGTAGTGGGGACCCATTGCCACAATCTTGTGGGGGCCTGCTTACTTAGATTACCTTCAATAGGCTAGTTAAAGACTTGGCTACCTACTTATCTAGGCACCTAGGTAATCTTAGTGTGCTCCAGCTTGAACTAACTCCCTGGTTAGGAGGTACTTGTCATCGTCCTCTCTGGGTCTACCTGGCAGTCCAAAGATTACACAACTTCGAATTCAAGACCAGCTAGGTACCTCGCCACTCTTGCAAGAATGGGGCGGAACTGGTATTCTTAGCTGCCAGTCTAATATTCATCAATAGCTAATACCTCTCTGTCCCGGGCGTGCTTCTTACATATATAATACTTGAACAAATTTGGTGTCCTAACCACCGAGACGGTTTGTCGACTTTGATGGGGAAGTGTCAGTTTGATACAACGTTGGTCAACTCGATAAAAGCAGCGTACCCACCATTTTCCATGTAACAAACAGGTCGAGTATTGCAGTAGCTGAACCGGAACGGGATGGGCATCTCCTCGCCTCATCCCCGGCAGCATCAGGTCCCAACATCACCTTTGTGCGCTTCTCCAAACGAGGAGACCCCACCACATCGTATTTACATTCCAGGCTGAATTGTGCTAAGCATCAGGATCACTCGACTCCTCTTTCACTTCTGGCTGCAGGTTTGGCAGAGCATTGATGTAATTTAGGAGCACATCGCGCGCCCAGCAAATGGTGACTAATATTGCTAGGGCATTCCATTGGTGTTGGTTCCTCTCCGCCATATGAAGCTGACAGGGCACGTGAATGAGAGCACCCGGATCTGAGGCATCCAGGGTGACAATGGTGACAATGTGCTTCATAATGACGAAACCAAAGAGAACAGGAACCTGCACTGATGTTGGTGTTGTAGTATCTTCGTTCGAGGCACAGGCACAGGCTCTCCATTTCTCGGCCAAGTCACACATTTCGGTTTGGATTTTCGCTTCCGATTCTGGTTCAGTAGTCGCCGTTGCGCCCCTGAGCTCCATGATTATGACGTTGGGAGGCAACTGGTCCCCGTATTTGCCAATTTCGCCATCTTGCTTTGCCCAAGCCAAAGCGTGTTCAAGAACACGCCTGAGTTGTTTAACTATTTCAGTTGACATGGCCCAAATGAGCTTTCGCTTTTCGGCGATGTCTTTTCCTTTGTCGCCTTTGACACTGGCTTCGTCGTCTCGAATATCCTGGATGCGCGCATGAACGTCGATTAACTTACGGAGTGCTAGTGCGCCTTTTGATAGTTAACGTGAGGAGGAACTTGATAGGCATGGTAGACTCCACATACCTCGGTATTCTAATCTATCTGTGCGCGCGTAGATTTTGGGGCGAATGCTCGCAGATCTTGTTTTGATGTAGAAGAGGCTATCAGGCAGGGGGATGCCTCGAAAGTGCATCCTCCAGGTTGACGGCATCAGAGTGTACTCATTCCGAGCATTCAGTATCGTATTGAGGTATATCTGCTCTAAACGCCATGCTGTATCCGGGTCGGGTTCCTCATCGCTATCTTCCGAATCGGCCTTTTGCGCCATCATCGCTATTGGGAGTCCAAGGGCAGAATCACCCCCGCCAGCGTCATCCCCGTCATCATCGTCATCGTCATCGTCATCGTTATCAGTTTCTTCATGCTCCTTCTTTATAACTTTGTCTTCGCTACTGTTGGTTTCATATGTCTGCTTAACAGGTGTGGCCGTATCCAACGATGATTCGAGGAGTGAATCTCCCTCGTTATCCTCAACTTTCGGGGTAGAAAGTGTATATTTTGTGGTTTTGGGGGCAAGTTTTGTGTGAGCAGGCTTTGTCACACGACCATGCAAGACTCTGTTTGCGCTTTGATTTGAACTTGAGGAACGACTCGAAGCACCAGGTGACCACAGCCTAGACGAACCGGTCAAAAGCCAGTTGCTCCATGTCGACATGATGGCGAGAATAACCTAAGCCTCTCCGGATACGTACGTTGATATTGATATGGTTTGGCAATCGCAGTGGATTCGATAGAAAGCCCAAAAAAATTGGTAGATTTGGCGAATAGTACAATGGGTTTGCGATTTAGACTATTGTCGAAAGAGGTAAGAATTGGCCGTTGCTTGCTGTCTTGCAACAGTAGGCTGTTGGGGGTAGAGCTCGGGGGTATGGACTCAAACATGAACATTCGCAGAGCCAATTATGCCGCCTTGCACAGGGGGGTAGTAGCAGGCAGCCTGGTGCCCGTGATTCTCATTTGGCAAGCAGGACAAAGGAAATGACTCTCGAGGCAGCGCCCGAACAAAGCAGTCGACAACGAAAAAGAGAACAAGCTGGTGTTGAGGTGAAGGGTACAGATGTAAACGTTTCCGGTAACAAAGTAATTGAGCAGCGCGTGCTTAGCAATGCTATTATCCTTCGATCCCAGGACTCCAATCAGAGATAGTCACAGCATGAAGACGATGGGTATACATGCGGATGAGGAGGCCATGCTCTTGCGTCTCCGAAAATAAGGAGGGCACCTAGCCTACATTAGACAAAACAGAGTTGCAGTATGCTCGCAGGCTCAATACCTCAGAGCCTCCCCTATACATCACCGGCTATAGTTATACCTACCTCCATGTACCTATGAGTTGGCAGTTGCCTGCTTGCCTTGTGATCTGTTACTATAGCGACTTTGAGATATTACAGGCTGTGTGGTGGGCAGTACCTAGATAGTACCTCCCCTCTAGGTACCTAGGTACTTAAGTATTTACAAAACGCCGCGGGACTGGACTGCCAAAGGTACCGAGGTACTTACATATAGGTATGCATACATTCATTGCGCTGTGGGATCGTACGATCATACATACTTGCATGTTATTATCTCTCAACCTACCGCCTGCTTTTGGTGGTATCTGGGTAGCTGCCTCCCATTGTAAAGGCAAGATCTGTCAAGGTGGGTACCTCTTTATGCCCAGGTAGGTACCAATGATGTCACTGCCTGGGCGGGCGCTGGGCTGGTATTATCACTACCTACCCAGAATGGCTAGTACTCCTCGAGGAACGCCGGATAATATAATCTCCATCCACTTCTCAACCAATGACAATGCCGTATCCGGTGACTTGCATGCAGGAATCTGATAGACACTAGAAGGGAGGCGATGGGCTGGAGGCGCTATGAATTTTTGCGATTCCCGACTGCCAATCAATACCGGGAGGTCGTTACATCGCGACCAACGACGCGCCCAGAGCCCGAAGTCGACGGCGAAATCACCTTCACATTTTGTGCTGCTCTCGCAAGACCCTACGAGTCACCACGCCTCTGTTACATGCTCCAAGCACCGCCTAGCACCGATACTGGCGCAAACGCCCTCAGCGCCTCGATCTTCACTGCCTAACCACCCTATATTAATATCATTGGCACTCGCCGCCCGCAATCACACTTGACGACTCAGCTCTCTGCTCCCGTCTTTCTCAGTCCTTCAGCACTGAGCTCTCATTCTAAACGCCCGTAGTAATAACTATCTACGAAGCGCAGCACGCCCCCAGACCGCACCTAGGCCTTACTACCGCCGGCGGTTGCGCTCACTTCACCTCTGACGCCTTCCCTCGTTGGGGTTATGCGCACCTGTCTACACTAATAAACATTGCCGTACACACATCATGGCAGACTACAGTAGGATGAAGGTTGTTGAGCTTAAGGCGGAGTTAAAGCGCTTGGGTTTGCCACAGAATGGGCTAAAGGCCGAGCTTGTTTCTCGACTAGAAGAAGCCGCGGCTTCTGAAGATAGTCCAGCCGCAACGTCGGAGCCGCCTGCTGAAGCGATGACGGCAGCGGAACCCGACGAGGCGCAACCGTCCGAAGCCATCGAACCTGTGGACGACACGCAGGAACCACTCAGAGCGGAATCTACACCAGAGCTACAGGCCGAATCGGTTCCTCCTGCCGCCGAAGATAGCTCGACAAACGATGCACAGGCGCAAATCACCCCGAGTGTTGCTCCTGCCGAAACGTCATCTGTTGCTACACCCGAAGTTGCTCAGGACGTGCAGAAACGGAAGCGTAGATCAACAACTCCTACACCCTCTGACGAGATTGTGCGCAAACGGCTGCGGCAGGATGACTCCGACGTGACTCGAGGAGATGCAACTTCAGACCTGACCTCTACTCAGCGGGAAACACCAAAGCTGGACGATCAAGACACCCATCAGGTGCCAACAACAGATGTTAGCACAAGAGCTGCCGACGACGAGGAGCATACAGACCAAGTGTCAGAGCCAGACGAGAAAGAAAACCTAATTGACAGAGAGTCAGCTCGTGCCGTTGAGGAAACCGACAGTGCTCACGACGAAACAGTCAAAATTGATGATGTTCGTCTAGGAGACGCGGAAGACAGTGTAACGGCTAATGTTAGGGTAACGGACCCCCCAGGAGGGACGTATTCAGGGACAGGCGGCGACGGTGCGGACCAAGCAATGCGTGACTCGAGTCACTCTGTTTCGCCCGAGCGGGATATTGAACCATCCATACATCCTGCGACCTGTGCACTATACATTAAGAATTTCATGCGCCCACTTCGACCACAAGCCGTCCAAGACCACCTCCTGGAGCTTGCCACGCCTGCCAACGCTCCATTTGATAGCAGCATCATTTCCAACTTCTACCTCGATAACATTCGCACGCACGCCTTTGCCGTTTTCACTTCCGTCTCTGCAGCTTCCCGCGTGCGCACCGCATTGCATAAGCGCGTCTGGCCCGACGAAACTAATCGCAAGGCATTGTGGATAGACTTCATACCACCTGAGTGTTTTGAAGATTGGGTCGATACCGAGCAGCAAGCTAGGGACAGAGGCAACATGCCTCGCTACGAAGTTGTCTACGATCACGACAACGATGGCAGCGTATTTGCCAAGCTAGAAGAGACGGATGCAAATCAAACTGCTAGACGGGGGCCCGCCTCTCCTGTTGTTCAGCCGGATCGCAGAGCCTCCATCCCGACCGGCCCATCGCGCCCTTCTGGAATTGAGAACGCACCCACAGGTCCCCGCAATCCTTACCCTCACAATGGACCTCCTACCATGCATCCAGGTCGACAAGACAGACTAGAGTCGGGCTTTATCAAGACCAACTCTGGCCCACCTGTTCTTTATCGGCCTGTAGCCCCAGAGCTTGCTCAGCGCCGCCTTGAATGCATTGCGCAGGCGAAAGATCCCTATTATAACGAAGAATCTGGTAGAGACTACCACAGATACTATTTCGAGCGAGATGATGTCCTCGTCAATCGTGGCCCCGAAATATTCCTGGGCATTCGGCCCCCTCATAGAGAGAAGGAACGACGCGAATTGGCACGCACTGGCGGGGGTGATCCTCGTGATCGCACCTATCCTGACCGTCGTGGACCTTTCGGGCCTCCTGGTGGAGGTGGTGGCGGACGTCGTCGGCGTCGGGCTCCACGACCCCACGGCGTTCCTAGAGGCGGCGACCGATTCCGTCCTGGTCCGTCCTATGATGATCGATTCGCGGTTGACGACAGACGTCCCCCACGGCGCGATTACGGAGAAGATAACCGTCGCAAACCCAACTATAGATACTAATCAATCACATTACCAACACAATGGAGAACATGATATACGATGGCAGGGCCAAGTTCACCAAGAGAATCGAGTTTAGATTGCCATCAAGGTGGAAGGCACTTGTACAAAACTAATCAGAAAGGATGCTTGTTCTAAAACAGAAGAGCGAATGAATATTCGTGCATCGCTCATCGGAGGAACGAGCCCCTCAACTGGGTCAGGAGGAGGAAAATATGGCTGAATGGATGGCAGAATACCCAGCTTGAGGGTTCGCGACGGCAAAGGACAAATCAAGTTTTGGTACCAACTGCTGTTGCGGCTCATTTCCCCAGAACATCAGAGCTGCAGGTCACGGTGTTGATTACGCGCTGTTCTCAACTGATACACCTAGGTCATTGGTGGTTATGGACATAAAAGTCGTTTGCAAACCAACCATACATATATTCTCAATCGACTGCTTCACTATGCCGCGCGTGATAGACTCCTCGCATTTTTCATACAGTACGCCACGTAACTCGGTAATTCGTGATGTGGCCTTGTTATATCTACGTAGTGATGCGTGCCTACCTGTGCCTATTGTGTCCTTAGAACCATGTCCCACGCTACGCATCTATGGTACTTGCGAGTCTTGGTCTAGGCTTGATTCAACTCGTCTTCTGATATATACACACGGCCTTTGCTTTCCAATCCATTAAGTCCATAACAGACCCTGACGCAGGTAATCCAGAAGTTGCTTGCAGCTGGCAACACCAATATACGAACCTCCCAGACCTAGTGAAACAAGCAAAGATCAAGAAATGGCAAGCTAGAGTATTTCGACGTTTGCACTTGGTAACGCACAATGAAGCTAAAAATAGAGATGGAAAATGTCGTCAATTTGCTAACTAGATAATTTCCCCCCACGCCATAAATTCATTTTGTACCGAGCCCCATAACTTCCGATGTGCACATAGACCCAAGACAAAACATGAAACTAGGCAGTGGCAGCCAAAGGTTCCGGCTGAACACCAACACGCTCCTTGCTCAAGATGTCAAGCATGAACTGCGAGGGGCGGTTGTCCTTGTACACTGCTTGGCAGGACTTGAAGGCTTCGACATCCTCAATGTACTTGTCAAACAGATACGCACTGTCCATCGGGCCGCCACGAGCCTCGGGGTGGAACTGGGTAGAGAAGATAGGTCGCGTAGTATGGCGCATACCCTCGTTGCTACCATCATTCAGATTGACAAAGTACTCCTTCCAGTCGCTAGGCAAAGTACTAGCGTCAACAGCGTAGCCGTGGTTCTGGCTGGTGATGTGGCATTGGCCGGTGGTCAAGTCAAGCGAAGGAATGTTGTGGGCTCGGTTGCCGTACTTGAGCTTGATTGTACGAGCACCGGCTGCCAAAGCTAGGAGCTGATGACCGAGGCAAATTCCCATGATAGGAATTTGGGAGGTCTCCATTAGCACCTGCAAGTTATGCACAGTAGACTGGCAATGGGTCGGGTCACCGGGGCCATTGGAGATGAAGACGCCGTCGTAGTTGTTGGCAACCTTCTGGATCTTGAAGTCGTAGGGGAACACAGTCACACTAGCTCCACGGCTGACTAGGCTTCGGAGAATATTCTCCTTGACACCACAATCGATGAGCGCAACGTGGTACTTGGGGTTGAGGGCCTCTACGTGGAAAGGAGCCTTGGTGCTGACCCGTTTGACCAAGTTGATCTGACCGGGGTCCACAAAGCCCTCATCCTCATCGGCATCGTACTCCTCTCCAACAGAGATTCTCGCGAGGGAGGAACCCTGCTCTCGGAGGTACGTGACGATGGCACGAGTATCAACCCCAGAGATAGCAGGGATGCCTTCTCGCGCACACCATTCTCCCAGGCTTTCTACAGCAGTCCAATGGCTGTACTTCTCAGCGACGTCAGCCACAACGATACCAGCACACTGAATATGGGGTGACTCGAAGTGTCGGAGCAAGTTCCATTCGTCACGCAGAGACGAGGGCACACCGTAGTTGCCAATCAGAGGTTGGGTGAAGACAAGAATTTGGCCACGGTATGAAGGGTCGGTCATCGACTCCGGGTAGCCAACAAGGGAGGTAGTGAAGACAGCCTCGCCAGAGATGTTAGAGTTGGCACCGAAGGCAGTTCCTCGGAATACAGGACCGTCCTAAAGCAGGTCAGTTGACCGTAGACGAGCAGATCGAGAGGGGCCACTAACCCGAAGAGTGAGGGTAGCTTCGTTTCCAGAAGCCTGTGCGGTAGATCGGGAAAACTTAGAGGGCATCTGTCGGCCCTTGCTACCCTTCGGCTTTGTACCCAGGTTGGCAGTCACCGAGATGAATCGGGTCTGGGGTTTGAGGGCGGCAGCGCCAGCGGCTGCGGGCTTTGCAGCCTTCACGGCAAAGCGAGCGAACATAATGTTGTGAATTGTTGAGGATTGGTAGGGTAACAGGTCTGATTATTCAATGGACCTCTAAGCGGAAAGAGCCCGCCACAGGTGGTCTGGTCCATGTTAGTACCATTGGCGGTGAGTCAAGTCATTGAGTTTGGTAACGCACCAGAGATATAATCCTGTCGAGGCAAAACGTTAGTTAAAGTCATAATTATTAGGTAGTATTGAACTTGAGGAGGGAATCTCGTGGCATTCCAACGCTCTACTGAGGCCATTGGGGCTGTTTCTACAGCAAAGGCAGAAAAATGGAGAGGTGAGGTCATCATGTAACCCCCCAAAAAGCAATAACGAGATCCAGCCTGTGGAAGTACGTACCTGCGATGTGAAAGCCGACGAGCGCCCGTTCATAAGGGCAGATGTATACAGAAACACTCAGTATCGGTGAAGTGAGATGTCGGCGTGGTGTAGATCGAGATATCCTGGAGGGTGCTACGTGCGGGTTGTGCTTAAGCTCGAGGTGAAAATTGTGATGCAGGAAGACAAAGAGACAAGAGTGAAGGGTCTGTCGGGGGTTTGCAGCGTTTTGAGGAGCCAGAGAAAAAGTGTCGATAGTGGGGTAGAGTCACCGCGAATTGGCCAAAGGGCGCAGCCAGCTGCGGGCTAGCAGGGGGCTGTCAAGTAAGGCCGTACCACTAGCACTCCATGGGCCAATGGGCGCGCTTTGATTTACGCCCACCGAGCGCTGATTCAACGCTATCTCGCATCCCTCCCCACTGTATCACCAGTACCTAGGTATCTTCCCAGGTCGATGTCCGAAAGCGGCGAGAGGTGGCTGTCCAACTTATCGCACAGCCAGAAGACGATGGCCTCGGATCCACCACTCGTTGATTACACCGCAGTGGCCTAGAACACGTAGACAGAAGGATCGTCACCGCCTCTCCGTCTAACCCGTCAATTGACACATGGAAGTAGGCACTGGCAGCGTGGTATCAAAACTCGAACCCGTTAAAGAGGCTTCCGTACCGTCAAGGTCTGGTCAGCAGTCGGAACAAATAAGGATGGCTTCCTTGTTTTGTAAATATAGATGTAGGACTCCCAGTATAGTATATTCGCTAGCGGCTTCAATTGTAAATAAGTAAATAGAGAAACGATTAAGTTCACGACTCAGCATCCGATTTATCAACACGGACCAGAGTACCTACCTATATAAGAACAACTAAGCTAATCGCACCCGGAGCCAGAAGGGGAGCGAGTAAGCAAGTTGTGCTCATACTTGAGAACTTTGAATGCGCAATCACTTCCATAGTAACCTATGTTTAAGCCAAATACGCATGTTTGTTTAGACTATACGACAATTTTACAATGTAAATCTGCTAAAGGAAAGGCATGTATGTCTTACTGGGCTGACTCCACGGTCACAGTCGAACGATAGGCACGAGAATAGCCATGAGTGTTGGCTATAGGCTAACGTAGCAAACGAGACAGTAAAGCAGCCCTTTAATAAGAGATGCCTCGTGTTTTCAAAGTGTTATTTTAATTCTAACAGCCCGAAAGAGCCACGGAGGAGTGCAGTAAGCCGACGGCGTTCCCTGCCTCTACACACATGCTGCTATTTCCAGCATGTGTCTTTGTAATGATACATATCTAGGTGTAGATCTTATATACTCTCCTACAATATGTTGAATTTTGCTCTCGCATAAAGTTGCCAATTATAAAGCACCGAGTTCTTTCAACTTCGAAATCATACCGTCAACATCCTCAACCTTGCCACCACCTTGTCTCGGGGCAGGTTCTGTATACACGTTAGTAGGGTTACCTCTCATGAACAATTTATAGCCCCGTAGATGAATTAGAATAGAAAATAGGTGGAAAACAGAGGATGAACAAGGGTGTGGCAAAAGAAGTGTCATAGCAAGCACTGAATCGTAGGAGGAGGGAGAGTCAATAACAACATACCCGTAACCTTAACAATCTTCAACCTCCTCTCATTAGCCACACCCAGATCCGACAGACTCATCTTAACAAGCGGCTTCTTCTTCGCCTTCATAATATTAGGCAAGCTCGCGTACCGCGGCTCGTTCAGCCTAAGATCCGTCGTAATAACCATGGGCAGCTTCGCACGCACAGTCTCCACGCCACCATCGACCTCTTTCGTGACCTCGACGCCGTCGCCCTTGAACTCGACGCGGCTCGCCTGCGTGGCCTGCGGCCAGCCGAGCAGGCCCGCGAGCATCTGGCCGGTCTGCGCGGCGTCGTCGTCGATGCTCTGCTTGCCGAGGATGACGAGGTTGCTCTTCTCCCTGTCCACCACGGCGCGCAGCATCTTGGCGACGGTCAGCGGCTCGAGCGCGCCCTCGTCGCCCTCGGCCGTCTCCACGTGGATCGCGCGGTCCGCGCCCATCGCCATCGCCGTGCGCAGCACGTCCACCGACTTGGCCGGCCCCGCCGAGATCGCGCAGATGTCCTCGACCCCGCCCGGCGCCCGCTTCTTCTCCCGGATGCGTACCGATTCCTCGATGCTGAGCTCGTCAAAGGGGTTCATCGAGTGCTTCACGCCGGCCGTCTCGACGCCCGTCTGGGCTTTGTTCACGCGTGGCTTGACCTAGTGGCGGGTCACGAGAGCAGTTAGCTTTAGTACCAGACGCCGGAATGAAGGTGCTTGTGATATTTCTCTCTCAACTACGGGCGGAAAAGCCCACTGTGCTCATAGTCGTAGTATATATTATACAAGAGCATAGCGCAACTGACGTCCCGCACCCAAGTAGTGGACTCGAAGAATGCGACTGCATCGAGGGCGAGAAAGCAAGTAGGAACTAAGTGGAGGACGACTTACAGCATAGTCAATGACCCGTTTGACGGGAACGAGAATCCGCAATGCAGACATTACAAATGGCTTTGTGGGTGAGAATTGGCGTCGGGAGGGCGGATTGCGACCAAGCTCGTTGTTTGGTTCGAAGGTGTGTTGCGGCGGTCGGAGAGCTACGGAGGAAGCCCACTCTCAATGACGCGGGAAAAAAGCTGGCGAGACCGGCAGTAGCCGAAGCTATACTCTCGCCCGGCCGAGGTCAATCAACCCCACGTGATAGCCGCCTCACCAACCCAAGCAGCACCGCCAGTCTCTTTGAGAGAGGAAATAAAATAAATAACAAAAATAGTTGTGTCAGGTCTGGTTATTGCGAATTGAATGTCGTACATAGTACAGAAGCCGGAAGCAATTGCTCTAGAAATACCCTAGCACAGCGTTGACTTCCTTTGCTGTTGGTATGACTACATGCAACTGGTTAACCAGCCATTTGAATATCTACACGGATTGCAAGCCATGATAGTACTGGAGGGTTGCTTTGTACGTTTCGATTGCCTTCCGGCCTCTCATATATCGGCTTATCATGCTAGTTAGATTCCGTATTAATCATACAGCAATAAAGTACTAGCAAGCATCTAAATATGGGCGTGCTGCAAAATGTGTAAATGGGGTCTCATCAACCCATCAGTACTGCGACAGCCCGTCTAGTGCTTCCCCTGCCCTTGCTGTGCCTTACTTCCCCCATAGAGCCACATCCGACCGTATCACCAATCATCCCACTCGTCTTCATTCTTCTTCGCAGTCGCGGAGCCCGTGTTCTTCCCCGGTGCCTTGCCCATAGCCGACGTGCCAATAGAGCTGTACTTGGGGCCTGTCCCGTGCCTCTGGTCCGCAAGTGACGAGAAATCGTCCCAGAAGTCCTTCTTACTTTCATCAAGCGGCGCCTGACGCGACCTATCGCCACCGCTGGCATCAGGGCCTTCGACAAAGCGGTTGAACCTTTCCTGCGCACTCATGGCACCCACTTGAGCCGCCCGGCCTACATTACTCGCTGCAAACCGGGCCTGCGCTGCGAAATCGGAATCCGACAACTATATGCGTGGCATCGTCAGCAATTGTTCGTTTCATCGTGTAGCGCCGAAGGCGAGAGAGTCGACGGTACGGGCAGGAAACGGCACAATGGAGGCCAGATAGATAACAAGGATAGACCTCACCTGCTTCGCTGTGGGTTGAATGAAATCATCGTTGATTCCCTTAGCCGTTTTTGTAACTGTAGAAGTGAACCATCCAAACCCTTTCGTCAGCGCCGCGACGGGATCCTTCTGTAGCTCTCCGAAGTCTGGTATATTCGAGTTGCCGCCGCTTGCATTCGTTGGCGTTGGTGTGTTTCCAAAGCCGCCATATTTCCCTCCCTGGCTCGGTGGTAGGTCGTCAGGCCGCGACGCATTCTCTTCCCCCAAGCGCGCGAAATACTTGTCGTCAACCTTAGCCTTTGTACCGCCAGCTTGGTCAGTCCCCCTCGTCCCGCTCAGAGGCGTGCCGGTCCTGCTGATCTGGCGCGAGCCGCTGGTCGGCGGCTTCGCGACCGCGCTCGCAGAAGGTTGTGGTGTACTTCGTCGCTCGCCAGGAACGTATTCCCTCCCCTCGACCTTGGCACTGAGCCTCTCTTTCCACTCTTCGCCGACCTCGCCACCGTATCGCTCAGCGATGGTGGCGTCGTCCCAGCTCAGACCGCGCATCTGGGTATCCTCGTGCTCCTCAAAGAACTTCCGCCAGCCGTCGTTGCCACCTAGCCGCATCCGCTCGATCTCGGCCTGCTTGAAGGCATCCATAGTCACGGAGCGCACAAAGGAGATGTGGACGCCGAGGCCGCGGTGCACGCCGGCGCACGACAGGCAGATGAAGACGCCGAATTTGGGGGAGGCCCATTGTGGGTTCGGGGCGTTGCAGTCGCAGCAATTGTTGTTGTTGTTGGTCTTCTGGATGGCGAGGAGCTGGGAAATACGTGCAATGATTGCGCTGGTCAGCGACACTGGACAGCGACACTGGACGTCTTGGGGACAAGGGTACATGGCTCTCTCTGGTCTCTCTGGTCTCTCTGGGGGTCAGGTATGCACATGCTCATCTTACCTTCGACCTCGTCTCAGGGTCAACTTCCCACATTTTTCTGCGTGTTGTTCGAGCAACTCCGGCTTGCGATAAGACGTTTTATTCCACTTTTACGCTGTATGTCGAAAAGAAATGCGTCACTCGGGAATGATTGATATGCAACTGTACCTGGTTCTTCGGGCAAGATACAATATTCATCTGGCCCGACGATCTGATTGGTTGATTGACGCTTGCTTAGTCCCGAAGTTCTGCCAAAGGACAAAAGGTATATAAAAGGGTTTCTCTATGCAACACCTCAACATTTATATTTGTAACCAACAACTACATTTCTCCGCCCCTTTCTCCTCTCGCATCCCAATCGCCTTCCTCCGAGCGACACAACTATAACGACCCTATGTGGAGTGCCCGTAGGCAAAGCCGAACACATGTGTCGAATGCAATGCTGGTAATGTCTAGATATGGGTGCAGAGCCTTCATTTGACAAGTGCTCGATCTGCTGAATGCTATACAACCATAACTTGTCTAGGGCCGATACTTTGTCAATCCACGATCATTGTTCAAATATTCACCTGGAGTCTGAAAATTACTTCAGTTCGGTAAGAAAAATTAATTATGGTTTTACTAGCATGGTTCACTAAAGAAACGACGTCGACTACCATGCCCAAAATCAATCACTTGTATCTCTATTTCCGCTCGAGAACTTTTCCCAGTCCCATTTAACGCCTTTTCTGGCGGCCACCTAGTGTACAATCCGAGAATAATGCGTAAGAGACTGAGAAAATGGCCCGTGAGAATGAATATGGTTGTCAGGAGCAGAAGCATCATGGCTCGGCGTCTATCAAGAGATGCATCGGCGTA
Source organism: Xylaria sp. BCC 1067 (assembly GCA_005188305.1). Lineage (NCBI taxonomy): Eukaryota > Fungi > Ascomycota > Sordariomycetes > Xylariales > Xylariaceae > Xylaria > Xylaria sp. BCC 1067. Next base: position 2,372,320 of record SSCS01000004.1, on the reverse strand, counting down.
ACTCTTACGACAACGCCCTGTCGACAAAATCAGAAGCCATATCAACTACTGGTCTCGGGTTCGTATCTATCATAATAAATCCAGCTGTGTCACTCGTCGCTACAAATGCTCGACACCTGCGTACACAGCATGCTCAAACGATGTTTGCCAACAGTCGTAGGGATGATTGTCTGGCTCCATTCGTCATCGAAATACGCGCATGCTGGCAAAAGGTAGAGTATGAAATTAAGCGGTGGTCGTGGCCGTGGCGGCAGGGGGTGCGGTAGTAGTGGTGGTGGCTGCCGCCGCCTCTTGACCGTTTGTCTCGCCCTCGTGGGGGATGTTGGCTTCCTCGTCGGTCTTGTCGGGGCTGTCGATGGCAACCTTAACGGCGATTTCACGGCCCTCAATCTCCTTTCCGTTCATCTCCGCAACGGCCTTCTGTTGCAACTCCTCAGAAGCAAGAGTAACAAACCCGAATCCACGGCCCTTGCGAGCCTCGCCACGAGCCTGAAGCTTCTTGATCATAAATCGAGGAATGGGTCGTAGAGCAATTTTAGCAGAAGAAGGCTCATAAGCCTTGAAAAGGTCCTTGAGCTGTTTGACAAAATTAGCATATTTCCCCCAAGATAGGATCACGTATTAACAGCCGAGAAACGTACGGTATCTTCAGTCAGATCGTAAGGGAGGTTTGCCACCATAACCTTGTTCTTGGAAGGAATGCCATCAGCTGGCGGCCCACGCTCTCGGCGCTCCCGAGCAGGACCCTTCTTGTTCTTCTCAGATAGGTCAGTATCGACCTTGTTAGTAACGTCGGTCAAAGGCAGAACCTCGGTTTCGGGAGCGGCCTCATTCTTCTCAACAGTTTCCTCGCCGGCAGCATCCTTTCCGCCGTCCTATGTCCAAAATTAGCTTCCTCGTTGTAGTACTAGCCAGGCAAACAAGTTCCAACATACAGATCGACCGCCGCGCCCGGTTCGACCGCCACGTCCTCGACCGCGACCGCGGCCACGACCAGAGGCTCGGCGTCGAGAACCCTCAGCACCTTCACCGCTAGAGGCACCCTCAGTCTTCTCGCCGGTAGGTTGAGGAGTGCGGGCCAGCTGGACAGAGACCTTGCGCTCAAGGATCTCCTTGCCCGAAAGTTCACCGATAGCGCGCTCGGCCTCGCTAGGAGTGGAAAGGTCTACAAATGCGTAGCCCACTGGGCGGTCGGTACGGGGATTCTTAGGAATAGAGACAGACTCGCTAAGAACAAAATTAGCAAACCAGCTAAACAAACGGCGTAATCTGGAGGGCCCTGTGCTTCGAGCGTAACGTTCGGCTAGTGACACTATATAAAAGCAAAATAGCGAGTACGGCCCATGAAACCATCAGATATGGTTGATATGATTCCTCAAGTGATGAGGAAGTAAGGCATCTAGCGATGAATATAATGCTGCCAGCCGGATAGGATAGATGATGAGGGATGTCCGAAACCTTCAGTGTTTCCTTCGCTCCGATACATTCGAAGAGACTCAATAGACAGAGAGATGTGACAGATAGGCCAATAATCAATGGGCAAAGGAGAGACAGTAGTTAGTGAGATGGAACAGAAAGCCGAACTTACACAAGGTAACCCTTGAAGAATTCCTTCAACTCCCCCTCGGTAGTCGCATAGGCGAGGTTGCCAATGTACAGGCGGCGACCCTCAGCAGCACTGGCGTGGACGGCATCTTTGTTTTCGTCCTTGTTTTCAGTGAGCGACGTATTGCTCAAAGCGTTGGTAACGTCGTTGACAGCCTGATCGGCAACCTGGGTGACCTTCTCCACAGTGCTGGCCATGATGTCTAGTGGATGTGGATGAGAGCGGTGATGCTAAGGTTGGATGGCAGGAGGTAGAGATGCAGATGACGTTTGCGGAACGGTTCAGTAGTTGAACGCGTGAACAACGGTTGATGTCGGGGGAGGAAGATAGGGTGGCTACGTGCCCTAGAAGGTTGGGAAGACTTGGGTGTTGGTCGAAAGTTGACACAAGTTGGCTTGCTTGATGTGGATTGAGAGGTGTGAAGAGGAGAAGGGGAAGACTAAAGTAGATTGCTGCGACGAGCCAGAAATTTTTGTAAGGTGTTTCTTGATTGTGGGCCCTTTGAGGATGTGCACACGGCAGGCGTGGAATGGAAACGACGAAACAGGAAAGGGGCAGCTGGGCGGTTGGCCAATGAGAAGGAGGGCCCAGAAAGTGCAGTCCACTCCGCATCCTTTCACTTGGAAAGACGCCCCACTTTTAGCAACAGCAGATGGAACTGTACCAAGCACCCAAGGTAAGGGGGGAGGGGGGTCTCGCACTACCTGCGGATCCAGGGAAGTTGATACTTAGGTATTTGTTGACGCTGCACCCGCGAGAAGAGGCCACCTCAAGGTAGGAGGCATAAAGAAGTTGGAAGGCAGGCGCTCTATCACGACTGCATCGAACCCAGAGACCGAGGGCCCCATTGTTCAGGCGCCAGGTGCTGGATGAAATACCCAAGGTACATGCAGGCAGGTACCCGGGTATTAGCAGGTACCTACTGCCTAAGCGAACAAATTGCGCCAGCACTGGCCAGTAAATACACAGTTCGTCGCAAAGTCTGATTGGCGCTTAGACTACGTCATGAGAGAGGTGGGAAGTTGGCTCCGGTCGAAAAAATCATAAATCTCCTTCCCTCGTTCATTCCAGTACCTGCTGTTACAATCAGCATACACACGCACATGGAAGCTTTGATCGACAGTACATTAGACATTCGACGCTCCCCAAGGGCCGTGTGAGAGAAGCTCCACCACGTCGAGCTATCCGTCTGGACGAGGCAGCAAGGTTAAACGCAGGCAAAGCAACACTATGACCGATTCAGCCCCGTCGTCGTGCTTTAGTAGAAGCGAGTCGGTTATAAGTGAATTGGTCCGTCAAGTCTTCAAAACATGTCCGATGCTCACGCACACTGTATATGTGATTCTACCCAGCACTACACAAGCTCGATCGCCGGCGTCTACCAGTGGGGGTCGTATACCACAGAAATACTGAAGCTAATGGTATGTGGCAGGTCAGTAGCAAGTAAGGTCCGTATTCCAAAGTTCCTAGGAAGCTGTTCGCCGCATGACGCACTTGGCCGCAACTATGGGTCCGCAAGCAGCTGTAGCCACCAAAATCCCCCCATCCCCTAGAGAGAGGCCACCCCTGGATCCGCTCTTGGTGCCACGGGCAGGACCACAAGGCTGATCAACTGTGTCATGTAAACGTTCGCTACAGTACTCCATGGATTTCGGATTGGGCCGTACCAGGGAAGGCGAACTCGTGGATTCCAGTGCCTATTACCTAGGTAGGTGAGCTAGGTACCTGCAAGGTAGTCAGAGCTCATCGCCTTTTTTTGGGCTGCTCCCCGAACTACAGGTATGCACAATGTCACATCTCAATACTTTGATATGATGTATTTAAGATTGCCCCTATCTTATACGCGTATAGCTACCGGCATATTTTCTATGTGAGATTGTGTACGTACCTATCACTTGTCTAGTAAGTCAGGCAAGTGACAACGCATAATGCGCATAATAAATTAAGTCCGCTGAAAGATTTTCTCTATTAAGCGTTCGGGGCTTAATGTAAGAGTATGTGCTAGTACCTGGACATTTAATTAAACTACTAAGATTTCCTTACTTATATGCATTGCATGGTATAAATTAAATATGTGGAAACTACCTAGGTAGGATAGGTAAGTGATACTTGCAGGCTAACATATCCCATGTGCTCAGGTAACATAGTGGTGTTACTTATAAGGGTGGCTTACATTTAAATACATTAAGTATTACAATTCCTAGCTATATACGCATTATCGAATCAATTATGAAGCATTTGCGTCGATGTTTGCCGCGATTTGTTAGACACAGCCGCAATTCAATAACTGGTCGGCAGTTAAAGTTCTAGAAGCCCACAGAGAGATTCTACAGCCCGGGGTTTTCTAAGTTGGAGCCGGGGGTACGCTATGTATACGTCTCTCCATTAATCAAGCGACACCCACTAACGAAGCACTGACACCTTCAGCTGCTTGCGAGGCAAAATGAAATTTCCCCCTTTTAGCCCTTGCGCACGGCTGATTGGCCCAGAGATTGTCCCCACCGCCCCCCCGAAACTCGCTTGTTGTCCTACACGTAAATGGATCTGTGCACTAGATAACACTTCGCGTATGGTGAAGGTTGACCCAAGACCCAAGGCCTACCTACCATAACGAATCCCCTACCACCACTATTGAGCCAGGTATTCAAGGTCATAGGTCAGCTACCGGTACACCGCACACCCTCGCTACGACGAGTGCCCTACTCGTGTGCCCAACACGTGACATATCAACGCACGATCCTCTCATACATTACAGGTACCTAGGTGGTTGTTCGCTGGCCCTAGGCCTATCCAATGCCTCAATCCTACCTACCGGTACCTTAAGGTAGTAACACGTAATCACCATCCATGAAGCACTCATATATGGGTGACCACTGTACATTTAGAGTAGTGTTCTAGTCTAAGTACTGCTGGCACAGGGTAGCAACATCGCTGGCTTTTACTAAGTACCTAGGTATTAAAACCGTTCCAGGTTAGACTGCTTAGCTCATGCCTAGTTCATCCGGCAGTCGGTGGAATGGTACACTAGCTATACCACGGTTATTACGTGCATAATGTCGACGAACCAACAAATAAACCCTGGAAGAAGAAAGGACTGTGCAGTATGAGGAGCGAACTACACCATACGGTATACTGGATAATGTCATTTTTCAACTTTTACTACCGCTAGGTCTACTTACACTAGATTACGTAACCCTTGGCGATGCGACCAATCCTAATCCCAGGTAACAAGCGGCCGAACGCGCGTGGCAGGCTACTTACACAGCACAGAGAACCGACACAACCTCTTTATCTGCTGCGTGCTGGTGCCGCTATCATGATTTTATGCCTGACATTTTATAGACTAGTTGGAACCCGCTCAGGAATGATAGTACTTAGCAAAAGTGACGTATGGTATATGTTCATACTCACACCCGCCAGGCTGGCCCAATGATACAGTGTGCATTTGTTGCTAGAGAAGTTTGTATTCGTAGTTAGCGCTTTGCCGATGACCGGCAGATCTGATAACCAAAGTTCCGCTAAAATAACAGCCAATCCACCCCCGCACCGTTGTTATCGGCGGCTTACCTAAGAACGCCTCATGGCTAGTTTTAGTTTATCTACCCTGAGGCCGGCGAATTCGGCGACAATACTGTATCTGCCAATATGTAGATAGGCAGATGCACTGAAGGCATTGCTATTACTATTCCCATGACATAAGTTCGCCTTGAGTAAAAGGTGCCTAGCGACGGCCGCGCGGCTGTTTTCGAAACCTAGGACCACCGTCTAGATACATGTTAACCTCTGAAGGTCAGGGTGGCATACTCTAGTAGCACAACTAATAGCACAACTAATAGCACAACTAGTAGCAGCAGTGAATTTCCACCTGCAAATTCTAGCGCCATGTGTACACCAGCCTAACACACAAACCTGCGCTTAAAGCTTAAAGAGAGCCATTACGAGGGCCGACGGTTAAGTAGGTACCAACGATTGGCCGCGCGGCGTTGCACGTTTTATCGACCATTACCCAAGACGATGGCGTCCGTGCAAGATCCGGCACAGGGTGGCGAAGTCAGCGCCGTGGATCGTCGGGAAATGCTCATCCTCTACGGGTCCGAGACGGGAAACAGTGAGGAGTCGGCTAACGACATCGAGCGCATGGCGAGAAGGCTGCGCTTCCGGACATCGCTCGAGGAAATGGACGATGTTGAGCTGGTAAGTCGAGCAGAGCAAAGACATGCAGAACTGTTTGCTATTGGTCCCAGTCTCCCAGTCCCAGTCTCCCAGACCCAGACGCACATTATGTCCAAACTCCCTTGTTTCGGGGCCCTGTCGACGTCCTCGATGTGCCCTTCAACGTTGCCCTTGACGGGCCTTTGACATGTCTTCCCTCCGCCTCGCACCCACTGCAACACGAATGAGTCGGAAATTTTTTGTCTGCCTGCGCAGAGAATACAGTTCATCAGGCAGTTGGCTTGCGGCATGTTTGCCTACTTTGCCTGCCCGAGGTCCCATTGATCCCAGCTATACCAAAGCACCGTCATACCACATACCACATACCACACACCACACACCATACGGTCACCCAGCTACTGTATTGTCTTTGTCGAGGGTACTCTCCGTGCTGAAGAAACAAAATATCGTGGTTAACCACCAAGCTTTCTTCTAGCGCGACTTACTGCAGTACCCCTTCGTGGTATTCGTCGTTGCCACCACTGGCCAAGGCGATTTACCCAGGAACGCTCGCAAATTCTGGAAGAGCCTTCTCCGCAAACGCCTTCCACCGAACTGCCTTCGTCAGGTCAACTTCACCACCTTTGGCCTTGGTGACAGCTCATATTTTCAGTGCGCATCACCGATCCTCACCCTTGCCCGCCCTTCGTCCTCACCCACCCGCACATGATTAGGCACCGCCGCCCCTCGAGTTCCTCTTAATTGCTAACATCTACTACTCTCTCTGCAGGTATAATTGGGCTGCAAGAAAACTTCATAAGCGCTTGGAACAGCTTGGTGCAACCGAATTCATACCACGTGGGGAGGCTGATGAACGCCACGAAGACGGGTAAGTATTGCCTAAAGCCACCTCGTTCCTGGTCGAAGTAGCGACGTTACCGGAAGGCGTCACTACGTCATCGTCGCCGCCTCGTTTGTAGCATTAGGACTGATGTTTTGAAAGAATCGACGGAACGTTCTTACCGTGGTGTCTTACTTTACGCACGTACCTTGAACAACATTGCCCACTACCGCCGGGTCTATTACCGATTCCACCGGAAGTACAGCTTCCCCCCAAGTTCACTATTGAACTGGCAGCACAAAACTCAGCTGCGGACAAAAAAGGCAAAGAAATGACTTTCTCCCGGGCGAAGCCGACGGACACTCTCCAGGCTGACAATAGTGGTGGCTCCGCAAGTGTGACTGCTTCTGAAGACACCACCCCCCGCAAAGAAACCCTTGATGAGCGCAGGGCGAGATACAACGTCGACAACCACGGCCGGAAACTGGATACAGACGCAGCACTCTTTAGTCATGTAGATGACTCCCCTGCCCGTGTGGTAATGCTGAAGCGCGAACACGAGCGAAAGCCATTGGAATTCGCCCACGCCCGTTGCTCAAATGGAATCGCGGGGGTGTGGCCAGGTGGCGTGGATATACTCGATAAACCCAATGTACTAAAGGATGCTCCGACTAAATACTCTCTCGAAGACCCTCCTGATCTCCCGGAAGTGGGCCCTCCTCCCCGTCAGCTTCCTATTCCCAATTCATGGGGTTGTGTGATAGATGGCAATACCCGATTAACCCCCAATTCCCATTGGCAAGACGTCCGAAAAATTTCCATCCGTTGTTACGACAGGGCCGTTGGTTATGGGAAGTTTGCGAGGCTCATGTTCTCCCCAGGAGATGTAGCTGTCATCTATCCAAAAAACTTTCCGCAGGACGTCCAGGCTCTCATTGATCTTATGGGCTGGGGTGATGTTGCCGATCAACCGTTCCAACATGTTCCCCAGGGGTTAAATATCCCCTGCTTAACTCCTAAGAACTGCTATCCCTTAGAAAACAGCACATTGCGTGAGCTTCTCACCCATAACTACGATATCACCTGCATACCGAGGCGAACATTCTTCACGGAGATCTCTTACTACACAGAGGATTCTACACATAAAGAAAGGCTTAGAGAGTTTGCTGATCCCAGCCATTCGGATGAGTTTTGGGATTATACCTCTCGGCCACGTCGGTCTATACTCGAAGTACTTCAAGACTTTCCAAGCGTTCGGGTACCTTACCAACACGTTCCAGCCGTTTTCCCAGTCATACGAGGTCGCGAATATAGCATTGCCAGTAGTGATTACATGAATTCTGAGGCCGAACCTGACCATACCCGCTTCGACCTAGTCATTGCTTTGGTTAAGTATAAGACGGTGTTGCGCAAGACTAGGCAAGGGCTCTGCTCTCGGTATATTCGCTCCCTCATGCCTGGTACGCCTATCAGCATTAAATTTCGACGAAACAGTCTTCCCCTTGCTATCCTTAAACCGAGCACACCTCTCTTAGCTATAGCTCCGGGAACAGGCGTTGCTCCTATACGCGCTCTTATCCAAGAACGTGCGTCTTCCGAGAATCAGGGAGAGACTCACCTCTTTTACGGTGGACGAAACCGTGAAGCCGACTTTTTCTTTCAAGACGAGTGGGCGGATTTCAGCATCAAGGTCACTACCGCCTTCTCAAGAGACCAACCCTCCAAAATCTATGTTCAAGATCGTCTCCTTGAGAAATTTGAAACGGTCTGTAACATGCTTCGCAAAGGGTCGGCCATCTGCTTATGTGGGAGCGCCGGGAAAATGCCTGAAGCCGTCAGGCTTGCTCTATACGATTGCATGGTCAAGGGAGGTCTTGTTGCCGATCGTGAGCAGGCAAAAGAGACTCTCCATAAACGCCACGTCTTCTGGGAGGAAGTATGGTAAAGAGTATGTGGAAACCTCATGGATATTGAATAGGAGCTGGATGATCGAATTGAATTCGTTAAGTCTATTGCCCCGTTTAGTCAGGGCTAGATGGGAGAGTTGGATTCAGCTTCCGCACCGGGAGTACAGTGAGGACATGATAGAAGGCCCGCCATTGCATTCGCCGGCCATTAAACATGATAGAATTCCAGATAGAGAGATATCCATCCTCATGCCAACAAGCTTAGGGAAAAACTACAATAAGCCAGACACCAAACCCACTCTGTTTATTGCATGCGAATAAATGAAAAGAATCTGGCAGTATGTTTTGTCCCTTCGGATATGACGCCTCCTAAGAGGCTGCCATAATAGCTGCCCAGTGGCTCTTCCCCCATTCCCCTGAAAATCCTGAAGTCTGAGTTTTATTTCGTCTTGTGTTAATCGGAGTAGCGACCCAGACGAGCTCATCGACCTTAGGTTTTCTAGCTATCGCAGGGTGGCCGCTTGTGTTTCTACAGTACTATGAACGTTTTTGCAGTTTTGATGTGAATCGAATGTCCATCTTAGGGAGGCAATAGATTGTGGTTTGTGGACAGAATTATTGAGCCCGAGGCGGCCTACGTAGGCATATGAACACAGGATTCTGTAAGTTGTCTATCACAACGGCCTGACGGGCGATTACCCGACAACATACTCGGTCAGGAGGAATTAACTATATTGGAAGTGCTAGCCTTGGATGACAACTGTGTCCTCCAGGGATCGATTTGTGTTTTAGCAACTCTCTTAGGTCTCCCCTTGCCGACGGCCACCACGCACATCCTAAGCTACGTATGTCGCAGGCACAGTGGGTGTACTCGAGGAATCCTCTCAACTAGAATATTTGAACATCGTCAATGACCGGCGTGCGTGGCAGTGAGATACTTACGGGAAACATAACATTATTATGATTAGGTGTGGTAGCCGTCGTGCGAAACTTGACGCAGCGGCGTGAAAGGGTTGCTCAGCGTATGCAACTCTAGCCCGATACACCAGGATCGTGTTGGATGGATTCAGACCATCATTTAAGATATAATGTTCGTATTCGCACTACTGCGACAACGAGCTGTCCGAGGGCCTTTCTATGCGTCGTGTGGCCACTTACATACTGATTATGGGGAGCTACGAGGCGGGAGTGGTTGAGGTCTATCCTTTCTTGGTCTTACATTCAGAGCTGCCTATCTCTGTGAACGAAAGCTTCAAGGCTACTCATCTGGCGACGTAGCTGCGTCGCCTATCATTTGATTAATGTGATCCCAAGTTATAAAGCGTACACACTAAGATACTATACTATTGAGTCGAACTGTTGTAGCCGGGGGAGATAGATCGGTAGCTACAGGGGCTAGAAACTGCAGCTTGATTTTCACGTACCAGATCGATGATAATTCCGTAGGAAATTTCTAAATTCTCATCTCTACTTCATACATTGGTAGGGAAAGCTCCAGGATCAGAGAATGCTACTCAGGAGTCAATAACAACGATCAATACCTTGGTCGCCAATCCTCTAATAGGCTTGCGTTTGAAGGTATACGCTATTAGACACTATGGCGAGATGTATTTTGGTGTGGAACTTGATGGCCTGTTTTTCATAGGAGAGAAATCACTTCCACCCAGCGAATTGAGCAGTCTGTGCTGTGTCACTTTCTCTAATAATACCATACTAGAGTTAAAAGCTGCAATATCAAAACACCCCTAGACCCTACCGTGATATCGAAACTAGAGTATGAGTTATGTTGAACGCTTAGTGTTGCGCAGAGGGTCACAAGACCTCCACTCGTTGGTCCTATCCACCTACCGATACCTTTTCCGCTATGTATAAAGCAGCATGGCACCCAGATTCCCAGAACATAACCGCATAATCCCGGATACGATATCGTATAGAGTGAGAGCTAAGAAGCCGAGAATGTCGCCAGGAGGTAAGTATTGCACGGATCCCACTCCGACGGGTGCTCCATGTCACGTCTACGAGAGATACTAAAGCAATCCAATTTCTTACAATCTATGTCATGGCCAATAAACAACGAGATGGGAGTTGCGAGAGGCTCTAGCAAACTCCTGTGGGATCGCAGTTTAGCCCATCTCTGAGTCCTACGCGGAGACGTACCTCGTCCAATAGTAATAGCGCGCAAGACAGATTAGAAGTTGGGAATATATGACACGCAAACGCCACATGACCAGCCTGCGTCGAAGCTATAGTCTATTCGGGCCATTCGTCCGCGAAGCCGGTGTTCTGGAGCATTCGTGTGTCCTCTCGAATCCCCATGGCTGATAAGGCGAATGGAAGTTTCCGTCAGCGCCGGGCTTTGGGATGCTGCTGTGAGCAGCGCTCACGAGCTGACTGCAGCTATGTATGTATGCACAGGCTCGCTCTTGGATCGTGGCTGGCAGCTTAGGAGACTATCTTCGGGGTGGCATAGTCTTGTTTCATGTTTGACAAAAATGATAAGAATTTCCTTGGTGGCCGTCTTTTGCTGACGCCCCCAAATTCAACGGGAGCGCGCCTATTCTTTCCTTGCTGGACTTTGGATTCGAGACGTTGCTCAACCCCGTCCATAGGCGAAGTTAGGCGCATAACGTTGTGTATGGCCGATCAATCAATCGGACTGTTATGCGAAATGCATGGCGAGTTAGCCACGATCTATTCATTTGCTAACTTCTAGGATGTTAACCTGCGGTTTGTAGTCAGAACTAGACTAGGTTTTCCATATACAAAAATCCCCAGCAGTAGCGTCCGAGTTGCTAGTGTCGAGCCAACAAACAATCAACATCCTGCTAGTCTAGAGGCTGTACCTAGTCGACGATGAGGTCTACGAGCTCTTAAAACGGTATACCGGCTCAGCTGTCCATGGGTCGCACGAATGTATGATGGAACTATCCAGACAGTATTCTGCCTACCGGTAGTACGGTGCAGTAGTTGATGAGGGTGATGTGGCTGACAAATGAGCTGATTCCACACAGCTTGGCGGAGGAAACGGTGATCGCCAGGAGTACATTACATAGCATATCGTCATACTATGGATGTGTGCGGTTACTATCGTTTCCTTACTAGTAATTACGCCACATTCTCCTAGGATTCGGCAGACACCGTACCTAATTCCTCGACTTAGGCTACCAGTCAGCATACCATAATAAGACGCTGCGCGTCTCGCATGGCTTGGAAGTGCGACGTAAGTGGTGCGGAGTTGGGGCGTCTATTCCATCGGCGTCTGCAAAGCCTCTCTTGGGGGGGAATTCGAAACAGAATCCACCGTTATAAGCCCCTGTCGCGAGGACCGTCGCAATCGGACAAGCAGTGGGTATTTGGTCTGCTGCTAGGGAGTTTGCGAACGCCACTGTGAAACGGCGAGGCACAGCTCTCATGCTTACTTACATACAAGTACTTCTTATTCTCACGCACCGGTTTGGAGCTCTCTTCCAGTGTACACGGTACCAACCTAGTGTGTGCATCATTGCCAACGCCCAGCCACGGCCGTGATCCGGAGCATCAGGGGCCGCGCCTACATGTCCTCGGTCCCGTGGGCGCAAAGTGCGGTTCGTAGTGCGGTTCACGGTTCACGTAACAGGTACATACGAGCGAACATCGTGCAGTCTAGACGTAAGCCTGTCGAGGATGAATACACCCAGTCACGGTCGGGAGGCCCCTACGAAGCTAGATGTTCAGGGCTGACATGTCTAGAGCTCTCGCCTCTCGGAACAGCAGAGCCGACTTGGGCCAGCATGGCCAATTGAAGCCGACACCCAGCCAGTGAGACGACGCTCCCCATGCTCATTTACCAATGTATCGAGGGCGGAGGGACCGTACCGTACCGTCAACTAGGGCACCTACACCACACCACCATCCCATATGAAGGGATGCGTCACAAGTGGCCGACCTCTTTACCGAGACCTGCTCGCTAGACCGCCGAACTTGGCATAGAGGGAGGGGAAGGAGGGTGCGCGGGACGTTCCCATTGGCGCCCAGACACGGGCTCAATCTATCTACCAAAGTGCCGGAATTTACGAGCGTCACATCGGGGGCCGTTCGAGTCTCGTCGAGGCCGCACGCGCTCCCCAGGCAGTCCCGCCAGTTCCGCATTGCGTCGCCAGCGGGTTTGATTAAACAGAGACGAGGAGAGAGTAGAGGATAGAGGCTAGAGGGGTCCGGACAGGTTCTCTCGGGTCGTAAGAGGACCCGGTGCGTGCCGCAACGAGCTGATCGCTCGTGTGATGGTGAGCGCGTAGCTAAGTTCTAGATCCAGTAGAAAAAAGGGTAAACTGGCCGGCGACCGGCGAGGCCGCGCGCGATTGACCAGGTGTTACTGGTCATACAGCGAGGTCACGATAGAGGACGGGACACAAGAAAAGTAAGTGTAAGCGGTTCATTCGTTAGTATACTAGGTCTGCCCAGCATCGATTCACTGGTATGGGGTAACAGGCTTGGCTGTCTCGGCATGGTCGCCGTCTAAAGTAGCTTCGGGACACGAGTCAGCGAATGAGCACAGGCAGGTGGCTGGTGACTTGCACCCGAAATCAGAGACGGAAAGGAGGGGTACACCTTGATCCGGTCTTCTAGGTACACCGAGATTGTATACTATGTATGTATGTTCTGATAGTATAAATGAATTAGCTTGTTCAAGTTGCCACTTGCTCGCTTAACTTTACTTCTTGGAGCCGTACGGCTCGCTTGGCACGCGATAACTACTAGAAGCATACCTACTTAGCTTGGGGTTAAGATTGTAGTGTATACATACATACTACTTAGGTATTACTGATATATCAGTTATATGCTATTCGATATACGTTGTGCTTAAGGAACCAGTTGACTAGACCCTATCCGATTGATCATTGGAGTATTTCAGCAATGCTTACCACGGTTTAGGTTTATTTACACACTTTGAAGCTCAACTTCAGCTTGAGAAGTCCAATGCGCAATCATATCATAGGTCTACTTACTGACCGACTTGACCGGTACGGGCGGCAAACTGGGCCGGCCACTAGAATGAAACCGCCTGGACTAGTCTACCTAGTTAGCATTAGAGACAACAGGTGTTGGGGTCTACGGTAAGTTAGTTTGTTCCACTAAAAACAACAAGCAACGGGCGAACGTCTGCTAGTAAGTGACCGGTCTGCGGGAGCGGTCCCTAAAGGGCCCGAGAATGTCACTGTGCTCGCCGGAGATGCTCATCCAGATCGGCGCTGGTATCAACGCCAGATCATTCCTACTCAAGCGCTACGTGTACAAAAAATTCCATGCTGGTTTCTCCGTACCACAAGGCGTCGCGCCTCCTGCGCACGCACAGCAAATAGTGACAGGATATGGATCTTCGAGGCACCAATGGGGTCTCACAACCCACACTAGATGCTAGGGTTTGTTGGGAGAACGAGGAAGCCCTGTGACCACTTCCATCGGGTGCCAGATAAGTCTTCGGCAAGTGTCATGCGCGGGCACGCAACGTTACTCGTTCTCTTATCAGTGGTGCCCGTACGAATAGGCGGAGCAGAAGCCTCTGTCGAACAGGACGGAAACGAGGTTTAGTGTCTGAAAACTAGCAGTACTAGGGACACAAGCGCCGGCTGACTTGACGCTATCGACGGGAAACCCGAAATATTTCGCCGCCAAGTTGCAGTAGTAGGGTATGAACGTTGCGCGAGATACATACTACAGTAAATAGGGGACCGTAAGGAACTTTACCTAGGTACTGATGGCCGTTCGGTGATGGAGGGTTTGTGGTTTGTGCATGTGACTCTGGAATAGTAAGACAAGATGGCCCCGAGTGGGCGAGGCGAGAAGGACCACGCATGCCACGTTTCTACGGTGGGAATGCCACGCACTCGGCTCGCCAGCCCGTCGTGCAATGTCGGGCACGGTACTCATATGACTGATAATGACTCTTCCAGGTAATCTAGCTCGAAGCCTCATCTGACAGCATTTAGAGAGCTGACAAAACGTGGGCACGATACGATGTAAAATTTCCCGATTTTCTTGTATAACGTCTAGAGGCAGTAGTTTCGTCTGGAAGCCGCTTGATGATATGACGGCCGGTCAACATCACCTCGGCTGTTTCGCGGTGCCCTACTTTCAAAGTCGCCTATGCTCCGTCTGGGGACGACTGCTAGTGGAGGCAGTCGAGGGCTGGCGATAAGTCGATTTGAGTTCACCTCTATTCTGCTGTATGTGTATTCTGTTAGCGTAGGCTTGTCTCGAGTCTTTTAGTGTAAGTCTCGTCCTGTTGTGGGTAAAAGTCCCCGTTGTGTGCTGTTCTTAGTGTACAAGGAGCGTCTTGGCCCCCAACTGGGAGTCGAAGCAAGACATTGGTACGATATCTATTCGCACGTTGTCAGCAGAGGACCCAGGAACTGCATGTCAGTTAAGGTAGCGGGTACAACGCCCCATACTTTCCCAGATTAGCCTGGCATCAATACAGTGCGAACAGATCTAGTATACATTGATATCAGCAACCTTGATATTCAGCGGGTCACATACCTTAAGTACTGCTACTGTTGTCGATATTCTCAGCTCTTCAGCCAAATGCGCGCCGTGGCTGATTTTCGGGTCCGGCTCCCCTTCGGATCTTGCTCTGACTTTGCGTGATCTGACCACGGCATATCTATACAGCACTAACTCGTCAGACTTTAGCACTGCTATAGTGCCAATGGTACTGTATGACGATGTGGAATCAACATTCCTTTCAGGGGTAAGATATAAGTCGAGTACCTACTTACCTTATAGTAGGTACTTAGTCACTGTATGGGGCAGTTCGGCCACGATGGGGCGTGGGCTCAGCAATTAAGCTTCCTTCTCTGAACACGTGAACATTGACGAGGAAGCACGCTTCTTGGGGGCTGCACCGGTACTTCAGGTTGGCGATGCTACACTACGCCGTCAGCGTCACAAGAAGATGCCTGTTACCGCGTCTGTCTCGCGTGGAAGAAAGGATCGACATTCCCTCAGCTCGTAGATCGCAAGGCGCAATGCATTCATTACATCACAGCTCCTGCTGCACACTCAGCGACGAATATCTCTGTCGTTTACTGTGATATCCATGTATATATATATAGAGCTATCGGGGCCGTGTTGTTGTCGGTAGGTTCCAAGGTTGTACTTATGTGCGGGGCAATGCGTGGATATTGTCGCTTCTGGTGTACATACCTACGCTCTACGTACTGTACTTAATAGGTACTGTACACTACGGCATGCTGCTGTATTTACCTCTTACTCGCTCTCTTATCCTCGGGTAAAATGTGTATCTGGTAGGTAATAAGTGTTATCTTCGACTTTCCCCAAGATTGGTACCGCACTACCTACTTACCTAACCTGTTGTACAGTGTGGATAGCTCGGAGCCTAATTTCCCGTGGGCCGACGCTGATCTTCTATTTCCATGTGGCGTTCGCAGCAAGAAAGGTTCCTTTGTGTCGGTACTGTCAGGTAAGACAATATTATTCAGCCGATTACCTACATAAGGCAGCTTGTGGGTGAAGAGCTCATAATTAATAAGCAGTGCAACTGTCTCGGGTAGGCATTCGTGTAGTCTACATCGCGACGTTGGTCTGCACTACTATACATCTGGCTGGGCACCCGCATGGGGTTGGGTTTTGTTTTTTGTTTAATTCGTGTTTGAAATACTCGACTATTTCATAACTTGTAAATACATAATGATTTACATGCTGAGGTATCATAAATAGAAAAAAAAAAAGCGCCCGGGAAAAGAGGGGTGCTTTTACTTTTCAGTGAGCACTTAACCACCAAATACCGACGCCGTTTGTGCCCTAACGATACACCATAAGCCTTAACACCTCAAGGGGGCCGCCATTTGCCAAATACATGCAAGAAGAAACCAACTCGAATGTGACCATTAGAACGCCATTAGAGGAACTGAGAGCCTAGTATACCCACGCTTATCACTATACAGGCAGTTAACCCCCAAAGTGGCTGTTTCGAGGCCAATGACGGGCCACCGTTTTCCTTGTTGGTGTTTGCGACCGTGGCCGTGGCCGTCGGCATCCTACCCGCGCCGTTTCTTGGCGTAATAGTCGTTGTCGACGCATAGGGCGAGTCTAACGTCCATGTATCGATAGCGACGCCCCCGGGTCCGATCGTGATCGTCTCGCCGCCGAGGACCGTTGTTGTTTTAGTTTGTCCGGGCGTGAGAGGGTCGAGAATATATGTTACGCCCTGCACCACGACTATCGTGGGTCCGATCTGCGTGATGGTCACGCCACCCACCACTGCAAATTGTATCTCCGTTGACGCCACATTACCACCGCCATACGTTTCACCGTGAACAATTATGCCCGATGGCCCGATCAGGATTGTATCTCCGTCAATTACTTCCGTGACGGTGCTTGAACCCGGCCCGTAGGTTATTGTTCTGCCCTCGATGACGGCCTTGTCCGAGCCAGTAGCTGTGATGAGCTCCGCCCCGACCACGACCTGTGTTGTCTCCCGCGCTGCCGGAATGGTGAGCGTTTGGCCGGGGAAGATAATGGCGCCGGGCCCCAGCGTGATGGTTTGCCCCTTTACGACCACCCTAGTTGGCCTGGGCCCAATCGTAAATGATGTTTTGTCGATGATCACACTCGAACCCTCAACGTCGACGCTAATGCCGCCAATTGTAGTTTTTGTAGGCGGTGGCGACAAAGCCGCGCCCGTGCTAGGTGGCCGCGAAACTGTGGCACCCACGCCGACAACTTGCGTTGGGTTGATTGTAAAAGTGTTACGGTTGACTACCACTGTCGATGTCGGCCGCGTCGGATCATTAGTGAAAGTCTGGTCGTCGATAACCACTAAACTGGGCTTCACAATAACCGTGACAGGAGGCGCATCGGTGATAGGCTCCGATCTGACGTTCTGGTTCGTCGTAGCTTCATTGCCATAGCCAGGAGCATCGGGAGACTCGGCCTCGTTTGGGTAGGCTGCACTATGCACGTTTCCCTTAGGGTCAGGCGATCCGCCGTAGTCCGGGGGCAACGACGTCGGGAACACGACGGCTGGGTTTTTGTCCGTCGTCACAAAGGTGAGGGTCGGTTCCATCCCTCTTATCGCCGACCCATCGCTGATCCAGACCCACCATGGTACCGTCGAGCCCGACGGCACGGCCGTGGGGAAGCTACCCGTTGCGCTTGTTGTTGTTGTAGGCGTGCATGCTCTCGGTATGCTGATAGGGGGAAAGGGGGGCGTGTAGTCGGCTGGATCACCGTACCATGTTATTGTCCACGTGTGTATAATAGAATATTCTATGACAGTGACGAACGCGCCGCTAGAGCTCGTCGTGCAGTAATCCTCGGTAGTTGTTGGATGAGGCGTTGTTGTGCTACTTGAGAGGGCAATAGTTGAGGAGTTACTATACCGTCCTTGTGTTGTCGTCACATTACTCGTTGTGTTTAGGGGAAATGTGGGAAATGCTAGATTCGTTGAGTTGTGTTGGCTCGCCAAGCTCGACGGTGGTGTTGTAAGAGGCGGCCGTGCAAGCGACGTATTGTGGGCTCTGGATGTATCGTCGAGAGTCCTGGTGTCACTGGCCCATGCTCCTGGTCCGGAAACTTCTCCATTGCTGCTATCGGTTGGCGCGAAACTGGCGGTTCCTTCGAAAGATGAGGTCTCTACTGTAGTAAAGCGAGTATCTGAAGCTGCATCCGCGGAAACATGTGGTGGCAATACGTCTGGCCTAGTCCATGCGGATGGCGAAGTACCCGGGGTGGATGGAGAGTGTGCTAACGACGAGCTCCCTAAAGCAGCAGTCGTGCTATTTCTGACTGCTAGCCTCTTGTAAGGCGTGCCTACGGAGCGATGATCTGCATGAATAGTCAGAATCCTTCTATGCTCTACTATACTTGAGTGGAAGGAAAGGGGCTGGTTGGGGCATGGCACTGGGCAGACAGACTTGTCGCTGTAGCATGAGATGCAGGGCAGGACACAAGCACCATCCACCATAGCGCGGTTTGAACTACTGTCATGGCGCCGCAGATGGAGACGAGGAATGGTGTTTTACAGCCCTATCGATGGCAGGCTGCTGGGGTCGATGGCCACCCCAACAAGGTCGCAACGTGCCTTTGGTCTTGCATTCCGAAGAACACAAGAATCAGGCTCGAGAAAAGAGGCATGTCATTGGAATTGTCTGCTTCTCCGTGCAGTTGCAGGTCTGGTCGGAGACGGTTACTGGGGGGGTGTTATACAGGATACAGGAGAGCTACCATGCGGACGGGCAGCGGTGATCTACAGAGGTGGGGCGTCCCCAAAGAATTAATCTTGATGAAAGATCGTGTTGGATTGGGAGCAGACGAATATTATCCGGCATATACGTATTGCGTGCCGTATGAAGGCCGGAGACGCGTGCCTGAACGTACGACGACACGGGCCTAGTAGGGAATGTGTTCATATACCCAGTGGTTTTGGCCGTTGGAACCGATTCATGCAGTACAAAGCGCCTAATAAGAACCTGGTCATGTATTATAAATGCCCTCACCACACCTTGCACCTAAATGAGCACTACGCAATTGAGGGTGGATTGTGATCAAGAGGATGCGATCGAGAGGATGCAAGCAAGACTACTCTACACCCTTTTCGCCCTCCTCTTTTTTTCTCTCTCTTTTCGTCACATGATTCAGTTATTCTAGAAGCGCGGGACGTCCACTATCGTACTGAAAGAGCTAGAATACCTAAGTAAGAATGTATTCATCATTTAGGAGGGGGCGAACAGTAATACCTGTCTACTCATAGGGAGGTGGTTCGGCTGTCTGCTACCGGTTGCCCGCCTCGGCAAATCAGATTGAAACACCTCCCAGCTGTCAAGAACCGGGATATTGCCGATAGACGGGGACATGCACATTGCATAGCATCTACACGTTAATAAGGTAGCTGTACACAGTTACCTACTACGATATTGGTAGGCACTAGAACAAGAGGGCTGTTCTACTTAATACCGCAGTAGCGTCGAGTGTACTACTATGTATGTAGTGGAGCGACGATGGATGTAAGTGAACGATGCTTGGCCAAGGTTTGTGGTTTTGTGGTTTTGTGGCGTCACCAGAAACCAATACCCTGGCTGATCAGGAGTGGCGGACAGCTTTCCAGGTTGTCAGTTACAAGTTGTGCTTGGAACAGTGAGATGAAGTTCTGTTACGCACACTACACAATGGTGCACCAACATGATACGATATTGTATAGAAATTTCACGCTAGCCGAAAACTCGGGTGTTAGAGAAAGCCAGACCAGCCCATCGCTTGCTTGTCTAGCCCTCTACCTACTTAGGTACTTGTTGATGCGGTCAACGTCACCCAGGGCCGCGCGCCTGGCAGCGCATGCGTAGTCGCGACACGATACTTAGATGTCCGTGCTTCCGGATTGTGCTTCCACTCTCTCAACCAACTCAAGAGCAACCAAGGCACAAGACATCCTTTTAGGGACTGAGAGATTCGAGATTCCCTCAGTGACGCGTTTAAGGGCCAATGAGAGCTAAGTGCTGCAGGGCGGGATCCAGTCTGTTGGGAGCCTGGTTCATCGGACTAGACCTACTCCGGTAGCTTTCTAGCTGGTTTGCGTAGTGGATCCAACCCCCACATCGCCATACTGGTTCTGTGCAGATTACACACAGCGCCTTATGTAGAAATCTAGTCACTGCCTAGACTAGCCGATACCTGGGAACTAGTATAGTAGTATAGGTAGTGCCTGTAGGTACAACTATCTAACCTAGGTAGGTAGGCAGAGTACCCTACTGTACGTACAGTAGGCACTGCTAGATCCCAGATCCCGGACTTCTGTCCTGGCCTTGAATGTCCCAGCCTCTTTTTGTCAGCATCTCATCTCACGACACTGGTAGGGCTCCCCTTCTGAAACCACCCGTCATTGCAGGATATCAGGACTGTCGGCGAGTGCGAACCGTCTCATGGCGCTTCGACGAACCCGCCCTACCACAAAGTATCGAGGTTGAGGGCCCTAAGACTTTCGGTGGGTTGCCCAACTCGGCTGCTCAATTAGCTCTCAACCACCTCCAGCTACCGGCAAAATCGGCCGGAACTACGAACCTCTCATTTATCCAGATATCAAATACACCAGATCATCTTAATTTCTACTCCAACTGCCTGGACTCGATCGGTCGATGGGCGGCGGCGGCTTCGCATTTGCGCCAGCCAGTTCTACACCGCATCATAACGATCCTATCGCTCAAACCGTTGACCAAGCGTTTGACCAAGTGGCTAACGTCTGCTCCTACTCTTCTACTCGAGAGCTTGTGACACATAGACCATAGTGCATCACAATGATGGCGGTGTATAGCCGTACCAGCCACAAATGGGTTGTCAACGACCTGGCACTGAAGCAGTCGACTGGCTTACTGGCCGAGCGAGCCAAGGCAAGAATGCCTCACGCCAAGTCGCCTCGTGAGCTGGTTTTGACCCTGGCACCGAGCATCGCACCGCACCTCCACAACAACACTGTGTCACTGTGTCTTTCCGTCATAGGTCTCAAACGGTCTAGTCCAGTTGCTCCACCGTGAATTGGCATGTTTCCAGAGCTACTGTAGTATACAGTGGTGTTCTGAAATCTTCCCACGAGCATCACATACATACACTACAGTAGTGTAGATCCTTAAATAGTATGATAGGTAAGGATATATGAGATCTCGAAGAGGCCTGTGGAGGGCTTGGAGGAAGCAACATGGTTTAAACTCCCGGAACCGTACCTGATGCAATATGTTGTGCTATACTACGTATGTAAGTCGTCCCCAGTCCTGGTGCTGTCTGAGAGAACCGCAGGGACATTCCTCTTATCTCAAACTCGGCTACATAGTACTTTATTCCTCGACAAAGCAAAAAGCAAATGGTGCCTCGGTAAGTAGTAGTAGGTAGGGGAATTGCTCGTGTCATTTGAAATATATGCTTTAGTACGTTTTATACTTATATGCCCAGGTAGGGAGGTCGTTCATGGACCTCATGCAGCTAATCCACGCCTACGTACCCGGTACATCGTCGCGAGTGGGCCGGCCAAGCGACCGAGACAACGACATCCATGCGGTACAGTGCATCTCTACCTGCCACATAGCCACAAGGCCGGACCCCTGTCCTGGCGGCATCCTGGCTCGCCCTAAAGCGGAACACCCGAAGGACGGTACTCATCACAGTACTCGGGACTTCTGGGGCACGGGCTGTGGCCCCAGAATCCTCTTGGAGTCGCAGTGCCTAGACGTCGCTGTCTCTAGTATTCATTTCCAACCTTCGATTCTTCGTCACATACACACCAAGCAGTTCGACTCGCCTTTTTGCCTGGAGCAGAGCAGCCCGCCCGTCCGCCGCCATTCTCGAGCCAAACATTGCAGGCGACTAACGGCACTAGGCGCGCACTTTGATTCTGGGAGCGGATGGATTTGGAGTACACGACAGTCAGGCATTTGGCGAAGCCCATGAAGCATCAGGAGGACCAGTGGTGACCTCGGGCCCTTGTACGACCGTCAGGTGGTGCGACGACCGCGAGACAATGCCGATGAGGTATCCCCTCTTAGCTGCCGTCGGGACGCTGTTACTCGTGCCCAGTCTCGTTCACGCTGATGGGCCCAGCGCACTTTGGCTTGAGCCGTCATTAAAGTGGCATGTCTAGTTCATTCACGCAAAAAGAAGCTGGTAGCTAATCGTGGTATAGGCATGGCATTGACGGTAATTGGTCGTCAACAACTCTCTTTGTAGGCGAGCCAGCTCAGGAAATTGACGTTGTCGTGAGCACGAGTCTTTCCGAGGTATGGCTCGTAGAGAACAGTGGATGTGGAAGTAAGTATTTGAAGCGCCGAAAGACGTGAATACCGGTGTTCTTGTCATCACGCGTGAAAACATGCCTCGTACCTTTGACATATCGGAGTCACTAACTATCCTATCTAGGTCCTCTCTGTAACGGCGCCCGTGGAGGTGTGTTCAATAAAAGCGCTTCAAATAGCTGGTCGCCCCTGGGAATATGGCAGCTCGGACTGAAATCGATCGGCATCCAAGCCAATGGAGACTACGCCATGGAAACGGTTGTGGTATATGACAGTGTTCGACGATGGCAGACTTCATTCAACAAGTTGGTTGTTGCCGGCATCAACGACACAGCCGCCTACACTGGTCTCTTTGGTCTAGGCATAACAGATGGGAACTTTGGCGGTGTCGTCGCGCAAGGCCCTGTTGCGTCGCTAGTACAACAGAGTGGTCTAATACCCAGTCACAGTTTCGGTTACACGGCTGGGGCTTATTATGGTAATCATCCAAATCGAAGACCTTCCCCAGTCGCTAGATGCTAACCAACAATAGCTGGTTCAAGAGGTGTTCCAATGTCTCTAACACTAGGCGGCTACGATGCCAATCGTTTTGAACCTCACGATGTTCAATTTAGTCTCAACGCTACTACGAGACAGCCCGAGGTTCTAGTACGAGCTATTACGACATCGGTGTCGGATGTTGGCCGTGCGCCCACGAAGTGGTCCGCCGCATCAGTGGTTTTATCGTCATTCAATGAATCTGTGACAGCTCTGATTGATAGCTCAACCCCCTATCTGTGGCTCCCACCCGCGATATGTGATCGTTTTGCAGACGCTCTCAACCTAACGTGGAACGAAACTCTTGGATTGTACATATTTTCAAACAACGACAACTTGGAGCGTTACCAATCGGCGTCCGATCTATCATTCGCCTTCACGTTCTCCAGCTCGGATAACAAGAACAACTTCGGTTCACCAACGAACATGTCCGGCATCGTCAATATCACCGTATCTGCGAATGCGTTTGTCCAAAGTCTTCAGTATCCATTCAAGAACCTGATAGAGTATGGCGCACCAGCAATTCCATATTTCCCATTGAAACGAGCCGAGAACAGGAACCAAGTGATTATAGGGCGTTCATTCTTGCAGGAGGCCTATCTAATCACTAACTACGAAACAAGTACATTCTCCATCCACAAGGCTCTATTCCCTAACAATCCTTTAAGAGACACCTCTATTCAAACCATTGCAGCCTCGCCTAATAGCCCCTATCCCGGACCGCCTCCCAAGAAGGAAGAATCCAATAACATAAACCAGAACCAAATAGCAGGTGCTGTAGTAGGCATATGTTTGGGGCTCATCGCGGTTGTTACGACAGGGGTGCTCGTGCGAAGAAGAAAACGCGCGTTCAAGGACGAGGAGAACCGAAATGAGACGGACGAATATAAGGATAAATATTCCACGACGGAGCCAGAATCCCCCATAAGCCCGGGGGCAATGTCTTTATTCCGGATGAAGACACGAGCGAAGAGCTGCGCGATCAAGACATCTAAACGACCAGGCCCTGTTGAGGCTCATGAGGTTGGTGCGGACTGGAGCCATGAACGGTACGAAATGCCAGCCCCGTTACCCGCTGAGCTCGATGCAACCGATACGACAACAAGTGCCTATTTCGCAGTTCCTGCTGGCGAAGACACCCTCGGCCAGGACTCGTATAAGCGGCCCCAGCAATGGGCTCAGATACCCCTTGATACAGAACAAGACCCTCCCAAACCTATGCCTACTCATGATAGAGCCGTCCATCTTCCGCCACCGATTAATACTCACTATCGAGACAGCCCCTCGCCTTCATCGAGCCCAACCCAGGAGCACGATATGAACAGAATGCCTTCACCAATAACACCTCCTAGTGACGGCTCAACTTACTTCGGGGATTATCCCTCTCCGATAGCCGGATTCTTCCCGGCTCGGACACTTTCCAGATCTACTATCTCGAATCCTACTATGGTCTGCACACCACCCTCGCCAATCGGAGTAAATGATTCTTCGACAGGGCTTGCACGCTCTGTGTCGTCAGTCGCCTCCATCAGTTCTCAGACAACAAGTTCCCTGCCACAGCCGCCGGTCCAGAGAACGCCAATTGATTCTACACATGTCGTCTGCCTCGGACCTCTGCCTGATAATGTCCGACTCCCACACCAACTGATGATGCAAAGACCGGCTGGTGCTCAGGGCCACGACTTTGTTTTACCTACAATGCCTACTATCCCATCCGAAAATCCTTCAAGGCGGCAATCCACAGCCGATACCCTAGGGAGTAATTACACCCTCGAAGAGGAGGCGAGAGTAGCGGCGACTCGGGACAATGCGGCAGCTTTCGGAAGAATAGACGGCTTCGACATAGTGCACGTGCCGCAAATGGCACACCGGCGCTATAGCTGGGAAGAGAGCTGATCCTGGTTGGTCACCGCATCAGTCAAAGCAGCTTTGCCAAATCACTTTCTCGACCACTAAGTCAACACAAGGGTCGAAACTCACGATTTATACCCTTTAATCTTTACCTGCTAGACGCATCTCATCTCTTTTTATTTATTTTGCACTACATTTCATTCTCATTCGCGCATTTATATATACCTTGGGATGCCTACGCAGATATTCAGGCCAGCGACGGAGTTCACGGCTACTGGGTCATCTCATTATTCTAACAACCCATCTTATACGATCTTGCGGTCTTCGATGCATTTGAAGTCGGTAGGTCAAACAAGAATTGAGCAAAGAGCATTTATGGGGGGCGACGCTTGAAGCAGGGCCGTCTCCTTCGTTGGAATGACACAAGATCATGAATTTGATGGTAACATAAGTGGGAGGAATAAAGCCCATGTGGGCTTTCGGGAATCGATAGATGATCAATCAGGATAACGTCTCAGCCTAAAGGGTTTTGGCACTGGATGCACGTTCACGCGTTGCCTGATAAGAGACGAGCTGTGTTGGAAAGAAAGTCATATTGGCAATTATGTGGTACCAAGGAATGTTAGTCGCAGATCCCGCTATATAGCAGTGCACTACGCCACAGCAGCAGACCTCAAGTCTCTAGCGGTTGCAAATTTGATTATCCGTAGCTAGATTCGAGAAGTCAAAAACTCTCTAGACTCAAACAAATAAAGAAAACACATAGCATTCACTTCGATTTGGTTTCTCATCGACACTATCTCGTATAGTCATAGATTATTTCTCCTGCCAAAGGAACCCATATTCGAACTACAATGCATAGCAGATTTACAAATATAACGCTATCCCTCCCCGTGTATATCAATACTCGGCACAGGACCACCCAATGGCTGAAGACCACAGATTACGTCGCCTTATTGTCGTTAGATGTATTGGTAAGCATTGGGTGTTTCATGTATATTCTGTCTGGGCCTGGGAGGGGACGGCCGTATGTCTAAGTCATGGCATAAGAATCCGCCATCAGTAAATATAGATATGGACGAAGAATAGAAGGCTTCGAAGCTTTGATATTCAAAACCCAGCTATAGAGATCGAGAATTGTACTGTAGTGCTCTAAGTCTAAGCTTAGAAGTGATATCTTACTCTAGTCAGGCATACTATCTAGTGTAAACGAGACTCTAAGGATCTTGTCTCGTACATGTAGACATGGAGAATGTTGAGGGATCCACCATCAGCTATATATGATATGCAGCTCTGTTTATTATTCGATGGCAGCTGAGCCCATCTGAGCTTTTTTTTTTTTTAAACTTATGGCCTAGCCACTATTGAAGTTCCCACCCTACTACTCAACTCGCGAATAGTCGCCGACGAAGGCATTCAAAGGTAGGGTCTTAGCAAGAGCCTAGACAGAAGGATAACTACTTACCTAGTGTACAACTAAACTGAGCCGGCTTGGATAAGAGTATATTATATTGTAGCTGGTTCTAAAACTTCTCTAGGCACTGTAGGTATCAATAGCATCCTTTCATGGCACCTCCAGGTGGCCTGGGAATTACTTAGCAGTATGCTTCATTACTTACTCTGCTTCTCTGCGAAAGGGAGAGAGGGGGGGAAATGCTATCGAAGTGTCAAATACTATGTACCGCTATTTTTTAGTTTATGCCAATTATATAGTCTGGCAGTCCCAGTGCCAAATGACTCCCCTATATGGCCCACGCATTGCCTAGAATAGGGCTTCATGCTAAGCCAGCGACCTCTCACATGGAGAAGCGTAATCTGTTAATATTGATTCCCGAGTTTGATACATTCATTCCATGCATATTGGTTTTCAAGGTCTCTTCGGGGCCTGCCAGCATTCGGTAGTTATATCCAGTGTCTCGTTCTTGATCAGGACGAGTTTTACACTTTACGAAATCTGTGTGGCGGATAACAATGGTGGCAGGGACATGAGTTTAACCTGCCTACTCTTCACAACGTCAAAATGTTTGAGCGAGGCCCGAGAGAGATAATGGGAATCCGAGAATGTAGACATGTCGATGAAGAGATTGTGAGGCAGGGCACATCAAAAGGACGGTGAAACTGTCGGTATTTCGGGCTCACCCAGAGCCGTGGGTCTAGGAAGTGCACCAAAAGGTTTGGTATATTTTGTTAGACGGCAGTTCCGCTTACCACTGTACTGATAGACCAAAGGACCTGGTAAGTCCCCAAACATCGGGCATCCAGAGTCTTTGTGCTATATTTGACTCTCTATGTGTCAGTATACCCTAGCAGACGCAAGACGTTTTCTCAACGAGATCTTGCCATTTCCAAAGTTGTTGAAATACAAGAGCCGGCAGTTCTAAGTGCTAGACGTCTGAAAAGAAGATATTCCTGGATTTATATCTATTTGGTTCTACAATTGCCTAGCTCGTGACTGTTCGTATCGAAGCACCGCGACAGCTTTGTGGTAGGGACCCCATGAGAGTCCTTGACAAGTGGACATACCCAAGTTTGCAAAGACCGTTTTGCGTGTGACCATAAGCTGTAAAATCTCGCCCTAGCTCTACGAAATAATCGATAGGTACACTAGAACGTCGTACGAAACACACTTGCAGGGAACAAATGCTACTCAGTTGACTTTCTGCGGCTATAGGCGGCTGAAAACAAGTGGCAAATCATGCTTGTATTGTGACTACCGAGATATATGTTTGTTTATACGACTATCACGTGCGACAGTATTCACAATTGAGACATAGAATTATATTCCAGCTAACTGTATTGGCATGCGACAACATCGTATCTTAGAATTCTTGAATGTGAAACCCCTCAGGTAATTGCGCTAAGGAGTGTGAATGAGGGAGCACGAAACTTACTAAATAGCTAGTTCTATGCTAGGCTTGGAATATGTGTTAGGGGAAGAGAATGGAGAAATAGAGCTAAGCAAGGCACAAGCTTTGGCTGACATGCCAAATACACTTCAGCTATAAAAGTCTATATATGCATGCAATGACCAATCTTGAGATGGCGTCGGTTCATGTCGATATGTGTGTGAGTGATATTGTCAAACAGCCCTAATAGGACAAAAGGAGGTGGGATACAATGGCAGGGACTCGATTAATTCCAGATGGAATAAGGGCCTGGTGTCTTCAATACAAAAGAAACCGCGTAGATTTAACCTGTAGGAGGCGCAGGTCTTTGGCATAAAAGTAAGTAAGTAAGTAAGGTACGAAATAGGGTCATGTACAACGTAGATTTTGGGAAGAAAAAAAAATCAGAGGACAAAAACTTCAAAAATAGGGTCTGGCCGGGGATTGAACCCGGGACCTCTCGCATATTTGGCATAGGGTGTACCCTAAGCGAGAATCATACCACTAGACCACCAGACCAATCAATCAAATTTCCAAGGATGGACGATGATTCGATGTTGCTTGGAATAAGTGACTTTTTCGTCAATTATATAGCTGTGCACCGGATTTGTAGTCGAAAGCCCTGGGCTAGTTAAAATAGGGGTTTTCTGTGGATCGCGGGGCATAATTACCTAATAAGATTGACTATTGGCTAGGCATGCATGGTCTACGTCTAAAAGTGATGAGGAACTTATGCGTGTTACATGCTATAGGGTACGCAAGGGCTAGTAATAGTATTTGACTAGTACGGCTGGTACAACATACGTGAGACTGATTACTGAGACAGACATCTGATCTAAACCAGCAGAGAACAGAACATCAGCTAAAGTCTGATAAGTGTGCAATTGTCATCTTTTCTACAGGCCACTAGGTGGATAAAATTGCGAAATAATTTATAAAGTTTTGACCAAAATCATTAAGCCTCTCGGCTAGAATAGAATAAAATAGGCAGTGCAAGAAGCGAAATCAGTCTCCGTCGTCCTCTCCAGGCTTCACTACACTTCACATCGCCTTCCCCTTCCCCTTCCCCCACCCACCTCCATTAAGTCGGGGAAATTCATCTTCACTAGTTGCCGAACTAGCCATAGCCTGCCTGCTCTCCTCCTCGGCGAGGCTCAGTTGTAATGCTAATTCGAGGTCGTCGTCAGCAGCTGGAGTGGCCACCATGGACCTCGACGACGACCCGACCCCTTTGATCATAGGCGTGCGACTTGATGACGGGGATCTGGATACAGAGCTTGACGAGGATCGCTTGCCTCTTTTCTCCTTGAAAAAGATAGGTCCGTCAAACTCGCCAGAACTATGACCCTTCGGAGAGCGACCAAGGTCATTGACACCCTCTAGAAGGGACAACCGGATAGCAGTTTGTATCTGGAGTTCGTATTCGTTTTCGCTCATAGTCTCAACAGCAGCGCTCGTATTTCCAGTTGGCGGACTCGTATCCGTGACACTAGGATCAGGCGTGATGGTATCCACGCTTCCAGTAGTCGAGGTCGTATCCAGATCTGCCGCTGACCCGGTGTCGCTGGCACTGATTCGTCGTTGCTCGTCGAGCAAAAACGACTCCTGAGACATCATCTCGGCATACTGCAGGGCTTCCTCTTCACTCAAGTTGTTGATTCCTACTCCAAAGCGAGACCGAAGGCGGGCTTGTTCCCGTGCCTTATGTCGCTGTTCGTCGCGAAGTTCTTCAGCCTCAGCGGCAATGTAGCCTTTGACACCCCCACCGTGACGTCGCCCAGTGAGACGGCCATGAACGTCGGAATGTCGCAGCCTCCGTTTGCGCCCGGCAGCCTGGTTCGAAGAACTGTAAGCCCAATATCGCACAAACGTGCCGAAAGCCACAATCCCATGAAGAACAGTCGGGTCTGGGTCTAGATAAATGGCACCGACGGCTGAAAAGTTCGTATCACCTAAAGTAGGATTCAGAGCGAGGAGATGGCGAGGCATACGGCCGTGGGAACGAGAATTCAACGTGCGAATTGGGTCCAAGGTGGATGCCAACGGATCCCATGCCTGAACTAACCCGTCACTTCCACCATGGACTAAGTAGAGAGCCGAAAGAGCTAAGCACGAAACTCCAGGCGATTCCGTCTGAATGACACGGACTGGGAAGATGCCGTCACCTGTATGCCCGGCTCGAGCGTTCCAGAGTACTATTTTTCCAGTACTGGTACCCAGTCCAATTAACCGTGCTCTCCGACCAGGGATATCCGAAGGCGCCTGACCAGAAGGCGTCGCGGGGCCAGTAGATGAGCTAGAGGCGTCCTTTAGAGGATCTTCGAACGATCCAACCAATGCCATAAGTGACATATCAATGGCACTTGCGGTGATGGTAAAATTGCCAATTTCCTTTGAGGAGAAGATGGTCTCTACCCAATCATCCAACGTATCCGAGGTGTTGGGAGCTAGAGAAGGTGACTGGGTATTTAGTTGCGACAAGACTTGCTTAAGCAAAGGCGAGCTTGAGGAATTCGGTGACGTAGATCGGCTACTAATACCGCCGAATATAGACTGACGTGGTGCTGTCTCGGATGGGGTCTCCGAGACTTGCGGGGGCACCGCAACGAGCTGGGGTGAATTCGCGATAGTTCGGGTAAAGCGTCTTAAAGCCCAGGCTTTATCATCGTCCAGCGCACAATCAATAATGAAGAAGCTTTCTCCTGCGCCTAGCTCGTCGTCACCAGCGAAGTCCACTTCTAGTCTTCGACGCATGTCCCAACCATAACAGGCCTTCCGGAAATGCGATGGCTTATATCGAAGAAATTTCTCAATCTCTCGTGCTTCAGCAATCATTTGGTCCTTTTTCAGGCTCATAGCATTAGAGGGAGACCTAGGAGAATAGCTACCTCTAACAGCATTTCTTCCAGAGTCATCCGGGCGCGCCTGCCGCCGAGTGGCTTCTACAAGATGCCAATAAGTTGAGCGACCAGTATGCCAAGCGAGCTTGGCACTATCGTCAGCTTTAGTCTTGGTAGCAGGGGGGCTCGGAGGCTGGGTTAGGTAATAAACTTCACCCAAGGCATTAAGAGCGACTGCCCAGACACGGTTTAAGCCTTTCCTCTTCTGGCTGTAGCTATCATCAACCTTTAGGGCAATAATAGGCACACCAGGGCTTAGTACCCAACGAGCACTTATCTCACCAGGTATGTATCGTGGGCCTGAGGGATCATACCCGAGGGCATAGGTGGTCACAACACCCAAAGATGATCCAGTCATGATACCGACTATAGAATGAGTGGCAGTGGGCACAGAAGACGACTTTGCAATCCATATAGAGCAAATACCCTCAGAGAGCTCGGGGATTTTGGGTATATCAGGATGGGCCTCAACCAAACCAGGTTCTTGGCCAAGATATTTTCCTCTGTACTCCCCAGTCGGACGCAAGAACACACGGCCGCCCGGGAAACCCTCGCCACCAACGAGGCCATAAGGCTGGCTTACATCCATGACATTAGGCATGGCTGCGGGCCCTTCTCCCATGCCATAAGGGATGAGCTGTGGCATGACCTCATCTAGCTGGGCAAAAGCGAAAGGGTCGTCGAGACCCCATTTTTCAACCTTGCCGACTGAAGGATCACTTGCACTGCCAATGCCCAAGTCGGCAGCACCATGGATAATGCGCGGTGGTTTCTTGCCATTGGGCTTGAATGTGGCGTGCAGATGAGTAACGACGGAGGATAACTTGGTGTTGTAGGTCAAGACCGCAGTAGCCTTCTTACCGGACTGACTAGCACGCACAGACGCACCAACTCCTCCCGAGTTCGCTCCAGGCTTTCCTCTAGAAAGGCTGCGGAGAAGACGCGTTCTCAAAAGGTATTCGCTGCGCCAAGAGGCATGCGGAGTTAGGCGGGTAAAGACCCGCACTTCGGACCGGACAATATCATCCTCCTCTTCGCCCCATGCAACTCCCTGTGGTTTGCCTGCAGTAACCAACGCATCTTGAGCGGGGAAAAAGCGTTGAAAAGCCATACGCCATGCATGGGGCGTGGTGATCAAGGAGTAGAACCGTTTAGATACTAATCCTACAGAGGCGTGCGAGTCGGGATGTAAATGAGAAAGTATATGGGTCAGGATCTCTACATATTCTAGTCAGAATCATGGCATCTACGAGCGCGTGCAAGTGAGCGCATACCATTTGGGAAGTCGTCGAGGTGGATACGAGCTGTCTCGTTGTCACCGCGCTTAATGACCTTGAAGCCCAGGGCTTGTCTAGGAACAGAAGGCGTCAATGCGCTCTCATACTCGGTAATCCGTTGGCCGGCAGGCGGGAGCCGGTCGGTAGGCGACTGGTCACGAGCGTTCAGTCGGCGCAATCGTTCCTCGAGGGAGTCCGGGGGGACACCTTGGCCTTGAGGGCTGAGCTCGTCGGCGTCGCTAGCAGAACGCGGCGACATGCTGTGATCTCGCATTTGCTGAGGGCTACGGGCCGAGCCGCTTGCATCATAGCGCTGGAGGCCATATTGATCGGGGTTTTGAGAAGAGTGGGAGGAGCTTGGTGGTTGGGCGTACTTGAGGGTCTTGGGAAACTCTAGTTGCATAAAGTAGTGTGGGAAAGACGAGGGGTAATAGTAGTGTGACTGTGCGATAGGTGCTAGCACAGTCGATGGGTAGGGCAGTTGGCGAACGAGTAGTTGTGTCTGCGTGAGTCGCGTCGAGATTGGAGATGCTGTAATATGAACTTCATTCGAGTAGGGGAGGGAAGGGTGAGGAACAAGTTTGGGTGGAAATTAGGAGCCCGCGATTTTCTAGGACGTGATTTGCGACAGGGAGCTCTATCTACTTCGGCTTAGGTAGCTTGACTGCAGCGGCGCGATGTACAGTACAATGGACACTGTCAGGGGCTGTGGCGGTGGGGGCGTATTCTGTGGCGCGCGCGATCTATTCACCAGCCTCGTGTGGCTTGATTAGGCACCGTCCTCACTCCCGAGCCTTGGCAAGGCCCCATCCCATCCTAGACTCTGCTAGTCTGGGCCTTCAGCCCCTGTCACAGATTCCGAAGCTTTGGTGGAACTCTACACACTAAGTACTGTAGGTAGCGTACAGCACAGCTCGCCCAGCTAAGCCATCCTCCTGACCAACAAAGACACAAGTCGACAAACCCTCCCAACGAACGACAAGCTCCGAAAAGCATCTGCCTAATCGACAATAAGTCAGCTCCGAAAAGCATTCGCCTAGTCGACAATAAGTCATTTAAGCCATCCTCTCTCTCAATCATCGCCAGGTCATCTCGTGCGATTGCGACCACTTTTGGTGTCTCCTTTCTGCGATTTAGATCTAGCGCGATACCCTACTACCTACATCCTACGTGGTTGAATAAAGTTTGAACAAAACACAAGCAAAAATATTTAGAAGAGCAGACAATTGTCATCTAAGGAAAATGGACTTCTCCGACTCCTTGTACGTCTCTAGCTTCGCTGCGACGGCGATCACGCTGCACTTCCACAGCACACGCGACGGCTCGGCCTTCCAAGCACGTTCTACAACTCGGTTGCGCTAACATCGCTCGCATCACAGCCGAATCGTCAACCTCGTTGTAGCCGTGGTTATGATACTGGGCGGCATATCGCAGTTCTTCAATGCTAGCATGTATGTTTGCGCACCCTCCCACCTATCTCGACGCCTCGCAGCTTGGCTCGCTGTCGTTGCGACGACGCGAACGCCCGCCCATCTGTTGGGGACGAGACACGCGCATGCAGCTGACCACAATGGGAAACAGTCAATCGATCATCATCGGCGTCTACGTTATCATCTTCGGCGCCTCCGTCGGACTACTCGAGTTCCAGATCCCGCCCCAGGTGTCGCGCTATGCCTCTTTCATGTTCTCCTTCATCGGTCGTGGAATCTGTACGTGTTTTCCTACGCTTGATCCCCTCGCAATCGTACAGCTTGGCCTTGCGACATGCTCACGCCCGCATCTACCATGTCTGAGCCAAGCCCTACTAACAAGCGATAGTCTATATCTTCATCGGCTCGATCCTGCTCTCGGACCACTGGTCACGCTACGTTGCGGGCGCCATCATCGGATTGACGGGTGTTGCATACACCGCCCTCGAGTTCGTGCCCTCAATCGAGCCGCCTGCCAACATGCGTGAAGCCGACCAGGGCTGGGGTGCCGAACAGGTTTAGTCTCCCGTTCTTACACCAAAAAAAGAACAATAGTGGTTGCCTCACTCAGTTACGATTCTTGTTTGTATTTCGTAAAAGCCACTATTACTACGCGCATCTGTAATCTAGGGTCTACAATCTACCTCGCCCGGTAAGGCATTTGTTTCAGGGGTTGGTAAGTCGGGCGGAACCGGACAAGACATATTTTCAAACGGAACGGTGAAAAGGATAATCACGGAAAATCGAAAACTGGCTCAATGGAATAGCCCTCCTTGTTTGGCCAGTTTCTTCGAGTAGTGGAGAATGGGGAGTTTATCTACAAAAACTAGGTCGCTAAGAGGGCTTGTTCGAGCTTTTACGGCTCCAAATGTAAATTTATATATTCAGTGTGACTCCAATAATGCCGCTGAGATTTACGTCATCACTGTGCTAACGCCGTCGTCTTCGGGTCATCATGCGACGTAGTGAGTGACGAGCCAAGGGAAATCCCATCGCGGTAGTCATCGCACCCACCAGCCCAAAGCCCCAAAGATCCGATACGATGCATTTCACAATCATGGCTTCTCGCCCAAACTATATTACATCCATCTGATGCTAGGTACAGAGATCATCTCGCAAGTTATCCCTCCTCGTAGCCTTATTATATTGCGATTATCTTAATACAGGTTATCCTAGCCCCTATTCGATCAGGCTATGTTACTTCATGCGCATGACAAAGTTGTGGCGTGACCTTTACGCGCTGCAACCCATCCAGTTGCCTTATTCTTATACATTACTCAGCCACTTTCCTGTGTCAGACACCCCCTCGTAGATGCCCTTCGAACTTCTCATACATATGTAGGGTTCAGATAGCAGGAATCCGTCGCGGTCGAGTCCCGTCTATCTCATCGCTCGTTGCGTTGTGACAGTGATAGTCTATCAGTGATTGATTCGGTCCAGTGCAATACAGCAGCACATGGCTCAGACGATCGTTCTGCAGCAGATATCAATCCCTGCCCAGCCAGAAGAGTCGGCTCCCGCGTCCGGTTCCCAGGCCATATCTGAAGATGCAAGCGCCCAACCTCTGCCTGGCCAGATGAGTTCGCGTCAGGACGATGAAGCATCGCGCAACGGTTCGGAGAGAAGAACTGAGCAGGCTAATAATGATGCCAATACCGTTCCATTGAATCAAGGGCGACTCTGGAGCGAAACGCTCTCTAGGATTGCCAACACTTGCGCCATGCTGGCATTACTTCTCACCGTCGTATTTGGGGCAACCCAATGGGTGGCTCAAGATAAGAGCATCACAATTGCGAAAGAGTCTGAGCTAGTCTCGCTAGCTCTTTCGTGTACGGACAAGGTAGGAGCCAAAAATTTGTTCGTAAAGGCGAATTAGCCAGTTGACCGACTACTAGGAAATCAAAAACACATCCGTCTGCCAGCAGTTTCTCGAGAAATATCCAGGTGGTCCGGAAATCTCGCGCCGCGGGGATATCCACAAAGGCATACTCACCCCCGAGGATGATAATGAAGCAGAGCTCGTGCGTATAACGCTTGGACACACGGCCGCCCATCTGGCTATGATGGACCAGTTCCTTCGCAACCAAAGCACGCGTTTTCAATCCGCTCTCAAGACCAGCGACTTGCAACTACCTTTGCTTCAAATAGAAGACATCATCGACGCTGAGAAAGCTTTCTTACAGGACATGGCTTTCTTGAAAGCAAAGTTGGCGCGACAGCAGGCGCACGGTGCCGGCCTAACTCCTAGGGATGGAGATAGGCGAGGACCGCAGAACACCCATGCTGTTGGCTCGATCTTTCTATCACGGACGATTATAATTGCCACATCCCTTGCGATTTTGGCTATATCTGTCGCTTTATTACTAAGAACCGAATTTGGGCTTATCCTTGCACTAGGACTCATTGTCGGCATAGCTGACACTATAGAATGCTGGAGATGGCCAAGGATCGCAAGCTTGTACTCTATTAGCTCGAACTTTTTATTATGGACGATTATAGCTGCTGCATTCTTTACAATTTAGGCTATATGTATTATTTCATTACTAATAACCAAAATCGAGCTTACCTGTGTGCTAGGATTTTGTGTCTACATGGTTAATCCTTGGGCATGCGGGATACGATTGCAAGTGTGATGGAAGTCTTGGGTACCTTGTCAATATGTGTCTAACAACTTCGGCGTTAAGTGAATAGCCTGTAATTTTTCAATCATGTTCGATGTTAGTCCAGACTTTCGACGCTGAAGAGAGAAGTAGATGATCATATTTGGTAAACACTGATAAGGTGATCACTCTGACCACAGGTCGCCATTCATCGGAGCATATAAACCCCTTTCGTTTCTACCGATAATATATATTGAATCCCATCCCGATTGATTATTGACTCCATTATCTTCTTTTCCTCTCACACGCTATCCAATGACCTTGGCAGTGTCTAGACTGCTTCACGCATGACCACGATCTGAGAAGCCTCTGTTAAGCCTGGCAAGGAGACGAAGCCGCACCGCTCCATCAGTCGCATTCTGACCGCATTCCGTTATGTGCAGAGTCCTACAGAAGAATTCCAAGCCCTAGCCGACCCATTGGGATGTAAGTTAAGCGCGTCTCGTCTTTTCACTAGCCTGGCCAGCATTCATGACGGTAACACAGATGATGTGAAGGCAGCCGGTCCTATATGATCAACTCAAAATGTGGTAGGTATCTATCCAGCCCTTGACGTGATACCGGCCCGCCGTAACGTGAATTACTATGAATAGGGTTGCGAAGCCCGCTTCCCTCCTCTTCGTCTCTACCTAGTCTTAAATTTCTGTCGAAAGCTCAAAAATCTCATGTATCGTAAGTAACGTAGCTCAATGATCAGAGCAAAGTCAAATCTTTACATAAGAATGAGTTGATTTGTGTAAGAAACAAGTAGATAAAATAAGTGAGTAAACATGCTAGACAAATGATAAATGACAATTATGATATTCATCAGGAAATTCTGCAACAGATAGCCCCCATACAAGTCAGAGCATATTAATATACATATATACTCGCGTAAAGTGGCAATACAGAAAGACGTTGTGTCGTACACAAGTGACGAACAGAGCCATCGGCCTAGGTGAATGAAATGGAAATCCTTAACAAGACCCTCTTTCCCTGGAAAATGATCTTATAGTATCCAGATGAACAACAAGCAAGAGATTCCGAACACGTACAAGTTATTCATTCTCTCCCGGTTTCGAATGGTGCTCTAAGAAAGGGTATTTCGGATTTGCTTTACTAGTTTCCGTGGTAATGACGACAATGAACGGATCAGAAATTAAGTAGAATTCGATACTAGAAGATGTAGGAATAGTTTGCTAGGTTGCTGTCTAACGACTACCCAGTAATAGGGGACTGGGGTTGGAGAGTTTAACATTAGAGTAAATATGGGTCACCTGCGGGTGACTACTATGCACAGAAAGGTAAGTGGTATACGGTGTAAAATTACGGATATTTAAGTTTCATCTAAATGATTGGGAGAGCTTAGGTCTTTCTAAACAAAAATTGCCAATGTAGGTAATTATCCCAGGGGCACCAGCTACCGTTCTGAGGATTTTGCGTTTGTCATTTATATTAGTATTGTAGATGAGTATGAGTATGCATTCATGGCTCTATCTGTTTTCGCGACTGGAGAAGACTAACGGTCGACCCTACCTAGGCTATTTTTTGCGATACACAGTTCTCTGTATTACTCCTTCCAGATGTCCCGAACGTCTTACACCTAGTACCGCCACGACAACCGATGAACACAAGTTTTTCAGCGCTTCAGCTGGGTTCAATATGAAGGTTGGGTGGCACCTTCATCTACTGTAAGAAGGGCATTGGAATAACTAGAATAGTCTAATAAGAGGAGATCTTCTGGCCTTGCGCAATGGGGTAGGCTAACTCATACACAACCGGGACAAACACGGCTACTAAAGGATGGATTAGGGACCTAACGACCGAAGATAACGCAACAAAATTCGCCGTGACAAAAAACTGATAAGTGGATAGCAGAAGAGTGCTGAGGGCCCGGATATCTTCCTGTTCTCCCTACCAATTGTTCAACGTCCCCTCACTACCAAACACCGCTCATACTAATCTTAGTATTGGTCCATATAATAAAGCATGTAAACCGTCCATATAATGCATCTATATATTTTCCTTGATGAGATATCAGTCGGCTTACGTCAATGTGAATATAGAGATTACACTAGTTAGAAGTATGAGACTGGATGAACAAAAAAAAGCCAATTATGAAGTACCTATGTTGGGCTAATGGACGTTCGTATGGGTGCGCTTCGTGGCCTGGAAAAAGCTGCTAGAAAAAAGGCGGTAAATGCGTCGCGTGTATTAGCGAATGTTGGCGGACTCTTTCTAATACGGACTTGGACTTGCAATTGCGTCATGATGGTAACTGGGAAGTTGCTTCTTCATAATTCGTCACGAAGATAATCTCACGAGCTCACCCCTTTTAGGGCCGTGACTAGGCGGATTCTTTCCTCTTGCCTTCTCACACGCACCTAGGGGCGCTTGCATTCCTGGATTATGATTATGATAACCTGGCATTCAGGGCAGCTAGCTAGCCATCCCTGCGTGGCGTGATGAACTACCGAGAACGTACACGTTGATGAGATGAACTTAATCTAAACATTTCTAGGCCGTACTACGTGTACCACAGTGCTCTGAAATATCCCATGTCCACAATGGGTTGGGCTGAGAAAACTATGCTGCTTCGGGCCTACGGCCTCAACACATTGCAATCCCGGCCACAATAACGCACTTTAGCTGGTTGTGCTTAATGGCATCGAAATCTCGAACCTCCTTTCCGTTCCTGCATTCCCGAATGCATATATCAAAAGGACCCGTATATTCGCCCAGACTCCATGAGGTCTTGCGCAGCCTTGACCAAACATAAACCATCGTACGCCGGTGTATGCGTAATCTGCCCACGCCAAAGATGTCGTTAACTCGTAAATGAAAATGAGGCCACCTCCGTCATCATGTCTATGTTCGTCGATCATTACTATCATTCAATTTCTTCACCCGTTAATCCTCGTGGGAACTAGGGCCCTAGGAATGGGCAAAAACGGCACCCAAATGTAACGAAGC
The DNA here is from genome assembly GCA_005188305.1 of Xylaria sp. BCC 1067. Lineage (NCBI taxonomy): Eukaryota > Fungi > Ascomycota > Sordariomycetes > Xylariales > Xylariaceae > Xylaria > Xylaria sp. BCC 1067. The sequence continues at coordinate 2,333,511 of SSCS01000004.1, read as the reverse complement.
ACCATCAGATCTCAATCTCCAAGTGCCGCTAACTCCCTTTCTTTGGCCGCAAGCAATTCGCGCATACGTTCAGCTTCTTGTTGCAGAGCTGCCCGTCTGTCTGCCTTGGATCTTTCGCTCTCTACAGTTGTCTCTCGTGAACGCATGCTTGGAATCATACTTGATGTAATCGAAAAACTGTTGGGGCTGGGGGCCGACATCAAAGTACTTGCGGGTGAACGCAGACGTAACATCTCCGACGCGTCTTCCGTTACCGAGCCGAAATCCGGGCTGGATCCGCTGGTTGGATTTAGTAAAGACTTAATTGAAGATAATCTCTTTGTATTTTCGGGGTTGAACTCGCTGGGTGGGACATCGGAATCTGTTGCCGAGAACGATCGTTTTCGACTTGACGGGCCAAGAAAGGAAGCAGGAGAGATAGATGACTGTCGATCGCTCATGATAGACGTCAATGGTGGGAGTCGGTTCTCGTCAGTTGTCGAGTCACGGCTACCGAGCGGGTGCAGGGTCTGAGATGTGTAATACACCATAAGATCTGTCGATGGTATCGGCGTAGATGCTTGACCAGAGTGTACTGGTTCGGGAAGGAGTGTAAGATGCTCAGTTTTGCGCCGCAGTCCGAGGTTCACTGATCCATCTTCGTTCATACTGCCTCGCTCCATGTCGGATTCCGCATACTGGCTCTGTTGCTCCACTGAGTCTATAATCATTGCGTCTTCTGCATCTGTCGAGATATCCTCTTGATTCGCAGGTATCACTCGTTTCCTCCGTTTGATTACTGACTTTTTCATCGTCACGGGACGGTGGACACCGTGGAGCTTGTAGTATAATCCTGGAAATATTAGCACAGGTCATAGTAACTTTGCTAACTGTAGCTTACCGCAAGCGTTACATATTGTATGTCCAGCTTCGTCCCGGCGCCACAAAGGGGTTATGGTAGTTCCACAGTTCTGGCAGGCTATCACTACCGTAGTGTTATGAGCTTGTCCTTTATTCTCCTGCGCATTGATATCAATGGGTGTTGGGCCATCACCAGCCATGGCATCGGGTGGGTTGGGGAGCTGATTTTGGAGTTGGGCGCTCTTCGCAATCCTGTTGTTGTAGGCAGGACAGCCACTGCAACCTTCGGCGCCGCCAGTGCCATTACATCGTCCCCCGCCTGGACAAGATCCCGAGGGGGTCTGGTCTGCTGCTACATAGGTAGCACCTGGCATACTCGCCATATTTCCCTGTGAACATGATGCTGGCGTGGCTTTATCTCCAACCTTGTTATGCGTCGTTGTAACTATTGAAGGAGGGCGCTTCAGGTTGGTCGGACGCGCGGAATTCCGTGCTTTTAAGTATAATCCACATGCATTACATATTGTAGCTCCCTGAGGCGAACGCCTCCAGAGGGGTGTCCTTGTGGTCCCGCAATTACTATTTCTTCGTTAATCACCGCAAGCATTCGAGTCCTGGCTGTACGTACCTGCATACCTGACCGCCATGACTGGCACCGGCCGGGGATGGGCTTGTGCTTGCGGGCGTCTCTTGCCGGCTGACCTCGAATGGAGAAGGGCTCTTTGAATAAACCCTGTCGGATCCATGTAAGGATGGGCTTCGGCCTTCAGAAGATACGCCAATGCTTTGCGCTGCAGGGCTCTTTGATCCGGCAGGTGAAGTGCCGTTATAGATGGCACGCTCAGAGGGACGACCAGGATAGTCTCTTGATATGGTGGGACGTGAGGGAAGAGCTGTTCTTGTCGACGACGGCTCGTTTCTGGTAGCCCTAGGCTGGGAACGTGGCGTGACCTCCATCATGGCCGCTGTGATTGGAATCCACGCTTCCTGGTGTGCGAGGGAGGGGATCTAAAAAAGATCACAGTAGCACGAAGTGGCGATAAAGCCCGACGAAATTGCTACGGGCGCAAATCTGTGCTTATGGTGTGAGCCTCAGCGTTCGCCAAAATTGGGAGAAGTGATGTAACGAGTGATGTGCTTATAAAAAGGATCATGCTCGGATTTAGAAGCCCTCGGAGCCGACTTCGCAAAAGTGGTATGTACTCGAAGAGAGAATATTAGAGTGGTATATGATGTCTTGCTGTATAGACATCAAGAGAAAGGCTGTGTCCATCAAATTGTTCTTCTAGGAATTAGGAAGGGTGATATGCGCATATAGATAGATGTGAATAACCAAGTCGAGAGGCCAGAAGCCTAGAGCATGGTAATACGGGGCACAGTTGGTAATAGTGATCAGATGTGGCTAAAACTAGATGGCGCCTAGAAGGCTAGACAGGAGTGTAGCGCTGTGGTAGGACGGCCCCGGACTAGGTTGACGTTTTAGGGGAAGCTCGTCGAGAGGGGCACATAAAGCAGCGTGTAAGATCTGGAGGTATAGATGGGGAAAGATGTGGGTAGTATAAGATGGATTTGTACGAAGGGGCTAGATGTTACTGAATTTCGAGATGCTTACTTTGTGTGGGCGATAGATATCCGTGACCACTTGCTCCTGATATATGTGTAGTGCGGTTGGATTCTCTGCGAAGCAACAAAGGGGCGAGGAGTAGTGAAGGGGTTCGCTAGAGGACTACGGGTAGCACCACCGGTAAGACCGCCGTTAATGTCGCCGGCAGTGTCACCAGCAGTAGGGATCACTGGCAGGGACACCTGGAAGCGTTGAGGTGGCAAACAAGGGGAGATAGACGACAACAACAACAATGATGATGATGATGATAATGATAATGATAGTGTTTGGTAGGCGGAGAAGCTATACCTTGGCTTGGGTATGGGTCACGGCCAGGACGGATCGGCGAGACTGAGCACAACCTCGCAGGACAAGGCTAGATGCTGTGCCGATGTGGACTCGTGTGGCGTGGGGTGCCGCAGGGGAAGACAATGCTCTACACGTGCAGTGTAGGCAGCCCGAAGTAGGTATAATGAGATCGTGGGCCGGCGATCGTCCAGAGTAGTGTACGTAGCCCGGTGCGTGATGAACATACGACGATGGACCAAGAAGACACCGTCAGTAAGACTGGCGAGGGCGCGCGTGAGAGCGAGCTGTGGCTAACGTGTCACCGCTCAATGTCCGGTGCCTGCGCTGTACCTGCTACGCTGCTACGCTCAGCCACTTGCGGATCTATTGGACTGGCATGGGCATTGACATGGGCGTCGAGGCTGCGTTGTCCCATCCCAAGATGGCAAATGAGCATGGCTTGGCGGATGTAGGCGGATGGAGGCGGATGGAGGACACAGCACAAGCTCCGGGAGTGGTTGCGCTGATCTCGCGATTGACCCTGATGTGATTATAATCACCTCCCACATGATTGGCTGGCCCGACACCGGCTATGTGGGGCATCTGAGACAGGCATATCATGGTAACCCTGCCCGAGAGCCGTGCATTAACGCTAGGGTACCTAAGTGGTACTGCTAGTGGTGTTGCTACCTGTAGTGGTGCTGCTAGTGTACCTAAGTACTGTAGTGTTCGCTAGCTCGCTGGAGAGATAGATAGCATACACTACAACGGTAGCCGAGCCGAGGCGGTCTGCGCAGAACTGGAGAACAACCCCGAGTTTGTATACACAGTACATTCTACATGTTCAGTGCTGATATACTTGGAATACAATACGATCATTACCTAGGTACGACGCGATAGGCCGAGTATGTAAGAATAAGGAATCCAACGGCAAGGCAACACCGATATCTACCAGTCAGAACGAATTGGGTGAGTCGGGTGCCTTACATATGCATTTAGTCATTCCTCTCAACATGTTATGTACAGATAGAGATACGCCGGGGGCGCCACCGATTCGTGAAAGACGTAATATCAAAACGGAGGCGGCACTGCAAATTAAGTACTTAAGTACTTAAGTAGGTAATAGACAGAGCTACAGTGGCTTAAAAAAAGTCCCATCCTCTTTTTCCCGACGTCCATACACCCTTCTTACAAAACGTATAGTAAATATTGTGGTTTAAGATAAAATAATTTTCAAAAAAATATCTTTGAAAAAAGGAATGTTTAATTTTTCCAGATATAATTTTTTGTATTTTTAATCTTAAAAATAAACCATGAATTGTCTTTTCTGTAACAAGCATATTTAGACCTTGAGGGGGTGGACGAGACTTTTTTGAGTGACTGTATGTAGTCCCTTTGGGGTACCGCCAGGGATCTGTCTTGATTGGCCAGTGCGATTGGGGGTCATACTTCATTGATGACATAATATCCCTACTAAGCCCGCCTCCAACAGTATCACTATATTGGCCGCTCTTTCGAGGATTCGAGAAACAAAAGGGAGTTGGATTATTGTCCTATAGATAGAAACAGTCTAATGCACTATGGGGTATCCGTGTAACATGCATTCCCTCCCAACCGGTGTAAACAACTCTTCATTGGCTAGTGGCTGCTTTATGGGCAACTCTTGGATGTCTACTGTTCATCCATCTCTAATTTCGGCTAATCTTCTGTCTCCGTCATAAGCTGCTCGCCTTCGTCTAGTAGCTCTGTCACTTTCTTCAAATTCTGGATCAGGCTCCGGCCTAATCCAACCAATAGAAGCTTCTCTGCGTTGGCGGGGAGACCCAGATATGTTGGTGGTTCGCGCTCTGGCAGCTTTTGGATCCAACTCATGAATTCTTGCAGTGATGTGCCTGACGGGACTACCAAGCTCGACTCGTTCCTGTCTTTCTCAGATCCTTCCACCAACTTGTGCCCAATGTCATAGGCAGATGGGGTTAGGGTCTTGTTGACCAGAGACGTCAGCTGGTTGAAATCGCCCTCGTCATCAATCTTGCCACCATACGTCTCGCGAACGAGGTAGCAGATCATTTCCCATGGTATATTTTGAGGTGCTATGTTTGAACGGTTCTGTGCCACTGAATCAAGCCATGTATCTATGATGAAAGCCGAGCATTCGTACTAGGTCTTCGTTAGAGGCTGGTCCATGTTTAAAGATAGGGTGGTGACTTACATCACTGTCATTGAATTCCCAGAAGCCCTTCCATCCTAGATTAGGCGCGTACCGCAGCCGCTCTTGAACCACGGCGTGCAAAAACGAGAGAAGGAGATAGAGCCTGGTGCGTTCAACAGGGCCCTTGGTGGCTCGGGTCGCGAGCGAGGACATCGAGTCTTTCATGTTCGCTCTCACGCCGGCTGGCTGCTCGTACATAAGGACACGAGAGGCACGGAGCAGATTGACAGGAATCTTAGGGCTTGACTCCATAGACAAGAACAACCTAAAATCAGAGTGAGGATTGAGAGATTCCATCCGCTTTTCCAGGGACTGTAGCCAGGCAGGTGCAAGATGGACGTTTTTGACTAGAACCCAACTTCCCACCTGCGCTGCATTGCTGACGGCCTTATCAGCGCTAGCAAGACTTTCGTTAGATCCCATGGCAATGTTGGTGCACCTGGTACGCATTCGTTCCACCAAATTGTCAACCTTGTAACTGGCATCGAAACCTGGGCTTGAAACGAGTGAGATTGGGCGTGTCGATGATACTTGTTCAACTGTTCCCTTCAAATCTTCTACGATGTCGAACAGTTCGGGTCCAAATACTGACGTGGCGAACCGTTCTGCGGTAGGTACGAAGCGATCGAGGCGGAATATCCTGACCAGGAGTAACGACAACAGCCCTTGGTCAAATGGCCCACTGTCTTCTTCCCAAATTTTGGGAATGAAGTTCTCTGCAAACTCCTCCGAAAAGAATTTCTCCCAGGTATCAGGTGATACCGAGTCAAGCTTGTCTTTTAACACATTAAGCCTCTTGGCTCGGGCCAAGGTATCCTCTCTCTCGTTAACGTCGGTTGACAAATCCCTGCCTTCAAGTCTATCATCCAAAATAACATCGATGAGTCCCTTGTCCATCTTGTATGGAGACGCTTGAGCGAGCAACATAGCCAAGGTAATTCTGTCCCTCTGGATGAGACCGAGTGCTGTTCTCTTGAAAGTGGTCACGAAGAGATCTCGGATGATGATGTCTCTCCGGACGTTGTGGTTAGTCTCGTTCGCAAGATTCTTGTTGCCATGAAGGACCGAGTGGAAGATATCGAGGAAATACTGCAGGGAGAACTGATAGAAGTGGTTGAGGTAATGAAGCTGTTCGAGGACAGCAAAAACAGCGCTGCAAGATCGTGCAATAATGCTGTATTGCTGCGTAATCTCATCCACCTCGGCCATCACACCTTCAGTATTGCTCATCTTGGCAGTGATCTCTCCGGCTTCGGTTTTCAGAGTCTCTAGCGTCTCGATAACGTTGTCATCATCAAGTATGTTTCCGCGTGATTCATTGAGAGCCTGCAGAAGACGCTTTTCGAGTTGCCGAAGATGCACCTTAAATTCGCCTTGTAGTTTGATCAAGTTTGATCTTCTCTCGTCGACGTCCGGTCTCTCAGACTTCAGAACGTCGTTAAGGGACTGGGTCTGGAGACTACTTTGAGTTACCGTGAAATTGACGAACGTGGTTCTACTGCAGATGTCTGGTGGAAATGTAGCAGAAGGATCCCGCGTGGATAGATATATCTTAAAGGCAGGAGAAAAGTCGATTTGTTGCTTGCCGAGTTGGATAAGGACACGACCTCCCGTCTTTTGATATTCCTTATTGAGCACGTGATTGAGAATGGGATCCAAGTGTTCTGCATCCTGTATGAGGATCGGGTTACCAAATCGGAGTGCGCTCTCGAGCTGCTTGGTGAACGAATCATCCAAGAAACTAGTGACTGTCAAGCGGCGGTCTTTACACTCTCGCTGTAGAAACTCGGTGACTCGACCGGATGGATCAATGATGAGCGGATATCGGTTGAAACGCTTGAGAATAATCGCGTTCTCCGTACAAAGATCATCTACTGGCAGTGTGTTTTCTTGCCAGGAGAGTCGCTCATCGGCCGTAGACAAGTATTCCGTCATTGGGTTATGAGGCTTGAAGTTCACGCCTGAGAGGTGAAGTTGGTGTAGCCAGTCTTCCATCATTGATTTGCGGAATGTCTGATCATATAGACCACTATAAGCAAGGAAAGCGGCAGCAACCAAAACATCTCCGACCAGGGTGCTAATCTGGGTCTCAAAGGACTTGCTCCCTTCTTCCCATCGAGTTCGTTCCGAAGACAGACTATCCAGCAATCGAACACTTCGGTCAACCTTGAATTGTACGCGAGACATCTCAGCTTTGATGGCCTGGGTTTCACTAATAAGAGCGGCGTATTCTGTCTTATACGTGGCGATGCTCTCTTCCAGGCTGGTGATTGTGTTCTCTACCGCTTTTGCCTCGGCCTTGGTCTGAAGAGCTTGCTCCTCAAGTTGGTCGACTTCTTCTCGTAAAGGCCCAACGCGATCGAGAATCTCAGAGTAGTTGACTTGCGCTTCTACCCATTGGACTAAAGGACCACAGGCTTTGCTGGCACGATTGACCTTCTCGTACGTGAACTCGGAAAGATTCAAATAGCCAGTTCGCATTCTGGCTCTCATAGCCTTGGTCATTTGCCTCTCATTGTCAAAATTGACGATGCTTGCAATAAAGTCATCTCGCCGGACAATAGCTTGAATACTCTTCCAATCAGTTATCTTATGCCCCAACAAAGTGCAGACTGACTCCATGGCAAGCTTTACACCCTGAGGGGGGGAACCCATAGATCGAACTTCTGTCAAATGCTGGCGCTTGATGTTACTAACACTGGCTTTAGCCTCTTCGACAGCTGGTTCTGCTCTTGCAAGGTCATTGAGGACGACCTCTCTGCGTGACGCAACTTCTGCTTCTTGTTTCTCAAGGGCTGCCTGGATTTCTAGAGATGTATTCTTGCGTTGTTCAGCTTCACGCTGGTCAGCTACCATACGCTGGAGCTTCTCATTCGCTTCAGCGTCCTTTGCCTCCAGTTGCGTTTTCTTCTCGGCGAGGCTAACCCGAAGGTCACGCACTTTCTCGACTGTATCTCTAAGTTTGTCGAGGCCGACGTTAAGGTGGCGTTGCTGCTCCTCGAGATCCTCTCGCTTCTCATTGTAAAGCTTGACATACTGCGCAACAAAGTCCAAGAAGTGACGCGGGGTGAGGAAGGTGACCTTGCCTTGTTGTTTCTGAAGCTTGTTATTGAACCGTTGCAAAGAGTAATGGATGTACACCATGGAATTGATTATGGTTTCTCTGTGAGAAGGTGGTAGGTTGAGACCACGATAGGCAACAGGGATACTGTCGGGAGCCACAAAATTGGGTTTGTCGAGATCAACAGAGTGTGTCAACTCGTTGGCCACCTGGAAAAGTGCTTGATCGGACCAATCACCGAACCAGTTCAATACACAACGGTTGAACAGGGCCGGGCTGGTAGCAGCTTTTGAGGACAGTCCATCTTCGGGAGGGTTCATCGTGAAGACCACGTGCAGGTTCTTGACAATTTGCTGTGTGAACCACTTGTACAGTTCTTCTTGAGAATCCAACAGCAACCCTTGACGTTGGGCGCCTTCTTTGCAAGCTGTCATGAGTGCAGCAAAATCGTCTCCTTCAAATAGACCAGGAACTTCAGCATTAGCGAGGAGGGTATTCATCCGCTCTAGGAAGCCCGAGTCTAACACATTGGACTCGTCCATGATGAAGCAAATCTTTTCTCCTTTGCAGCCACAGCGGCGTAACACCTCTCGGAGGTCGTCATCAAAATCTTCTGCTGAGTATTTGCCATGTACTTTAATTTGGAAAACTTTGAGGCCATTCATCCAGGCGACGAATCTTGACAATGTTGTCTTTCCACTTCCGCTAACACCAATCAAGATCAAGTGCCCTTGGGGTTGTCGGAAGACACGATCAATGCGTAGGACGTGTTCCAGCACATCGTTGAAGAGAATAAGGGGGACATCAACCTCCTCTTCGCAAAAGGTCTTGAGGCGAGCCTTGACAAAATCACGAAGTTGCTCGCGATCTACTGGGACATAATTCTTCGATAGCCAGTTGGAAAACAAAATGGGGCCGCCTAGAGCCTTTGACTCGTCGATGCTTGGGAAATGTTCCAAAGCAATTCTGTGGACAGCTTGGTCTGTCCATTGTCTTTCTTCCTCAGCGACTAGACGATCCTGGAATAGGCGGAGAGCCTCGTGGGCCCATATTCTAATAAGCCCTTCGATAGAGAGAGTCTCGAGAGGGCGAATAGCTTCATACACACCACGGACCCAGCGTGTCAATTCACGGGGACTGTAGACATAATGGGGCTGAATTTTAGGCGTAAAGCGCTGTTGGGATTCGAGGTAGAACCGTACCATAGCTTGTGTGAGTGCCTCAGAGTAACCCCGTAGTGCAGGGATTATCTTGAGAACTGCTGAGTTGAAAGTGCCATAGATTTGCATTAGAGACAGTTCGCCAGGATAATCAACCATGATAAGTGGAGCATGGCGAAGGAAACGAGCACCCATGGGTGTACGCCCAGCATCAGTTGGAGGGTTACAAGCCCCAACAAATTGTATCCGATCAAGAGTGACCCAAACTTTGTCAGAGGTGCGCCAGAAACCGTTGTGCTCAACCAATTGTCGGAGGAATGAAATAGCTCGTTGGGTGCCATACTTGTCTGGAGCAGGAAGATTGATCTCGTCACAGAAGATCACAAGCCAGCGACCAATCTGTGTCGGGGACAGCATCATACCGTTGAGTGTCTTCTTGTATTCACAGTACTGCTCAAAAGTCTTGATTAACAGATCCGGTGTCGTGGCGCTGGAGAAATTGAGGCCCACGACTTCCATATTAGGGAGCTTGCGAAGAGCGCTGAATAGAGTCATAGTTTTGCCTGAGCCAGGGGGGCCACACAAAAGTAGTGGTTTATGCTCCGCAAGCCACGAGTAAAGAACATCCTCATGGCGCACCGTATCCAATGTGGGAATAACCACATCTGTTTGAGTGATTGAGTGTGTGTTAACCTCAATTGCTGGAACCTGGTTCTGCCATGGTGTCCACTCAGCCTGAGGCAGCGTGACATCAAAGTCGATGAGGGAGCTCGTTCCATCCAATGGAGGTGACCCGAAACTTGCAAGAGCTCCGATTTTGTCGCCAAATATTTTCCGGTCATTAAGCGGGCAATCACCAGTCAGAGCCCAAACTAGGGCGAGAAGCAGCTTCTTGGATACATACGCTTCGACTTGCTCCGGATCTAGGGGGAAATCAACGTGAGTCGCGTTGTATTCAATCATATCTCTAACCGCCTTGTTCAGCAATGAAAATAGCGTTGTCAGAACACGGGCAATGGTGAATTCCATGATATGGTTGAATGTCTCGGCTTCGTTAAGAGCATCTATGATGAAATTGTCGCTTGTCAAGTAAGCGTTCAGTAAATCAGCAACTTGACTCTGGATTTCCAAGGTCTTAGCTGGGCTTTGGCCTGCGGCGGCAGTGTCCTCATCTAAGTCCTCGAAGGCTACAGATCTCAGGGTGTCTAGGTAATGGGCGACCAGCATACTAGGCGTGACAGTATCCTCGCTATACCACACCATGCCGCATCGACTGACAGTAGCTAGAGTCGCGTACTTTAATGTCTCTACCTCGAACATGATACGGACATTTGATGGCAGGTTGAGACGTTCGCCGTTGGGAAGTGTTAGAAGCTTGTTGTCATCCAGCACACTATTCAAGTTCTCAACCCATTCAGGGTCAACGTCACCATCGAAGACGATCCAGTGTCGTTTCGAATCTTCTCCACGGAGATTGTCGACAATCTTGCGCAATATACTAGTGAATAGCCCATCGGTCCACTCTCTAGTGGTTGAATCGAGGTTTCCATATAAAGCCTCCTTTGACATGACTTTAGAGTCGATAACATGAGAGACGCCCTCGACGCCTTCGACCTGCTGCAGTGCGTCCAGCAATAATTTCCAAGCCGCGGACTTGCCGGTTCCGGAACTACCGACCATCATGACACCGTGGTGGATTTTCTGGATCTGATAGAGCTGAAGAACCTTGGTCATCCAAGTATCATTGACTACGAAATGCCTCTCTGAAGCAAGACGGCGAATGGCTTCCTCAAGCTGTACTAGATTGGCTGGCACATATTGGACGCCTGGGAAGCAATCTGCTTCTATATTGGCCATGATCTCGACGTCATTTCGAATCAGTTTAGGTGCGATAGTTTCTCTGATGCTTTGAACAATGATTTCGGGTTCTACGACTTCTTCCTTGCCGATGGTACCCTCATTATCCGATAGACGGGCACGCTTGAGACCGCCCGAGCTCACAAGCACACTCTTCAAGGCACGAAGCCCGAAGTCGTAATGGGCTTGCTTGGACAGCCTTGCCGAACACTGGTCAAAGAACGGCACAGTCTGTTTCGACAGCTGTTTAGCTTGGTTGAAACCTTGAGAGTAAAGCATAACTTCTGCGATAAGTTCCTTGTCGGGTTTTGACATAGCCACGCTGCGGAACAGCTTTTTCAGGTTATCAGGTAAATTGGAGCGACCAGCATAACCAGGGTTCATAGTGATGAAGATACCTGTGTTAGCGTTGACGTGAAGTTGGCGTCCTACCAATTCAATCTGAGCTGTGTCGTCTTCAGCACCTTGCTTAAGGCCAACTTGGATATTTTGGATCTGCTGCGATACGGCGGAAAGAATTCTCTCTTCCAGTCGGTTGAACTCATCGAAGCAACCCCATGCGCCCACTTGGCAAATACCCAGGAAAATGCGACCCATGGCCTGAAAGTCAAAAGTATCGTCACAACAAAAAACCAGAGTGAAACGACCAAGTTGGACACCGAGGGCTTTGACCGATTCTGTCTTGCCAGTACCAGCCGGACCGTATGGAGAACCACCCAGTCTCTGCTCAAGAGCTTGGGTGAGAGTACCAAAGCAGCGATCGGTAAGAGGTGTTCTTACGAGCCGATCGGGGACCCCGAGATATTCAAAACCATAGTTGAGTTTCGCGTTGGCCATCTTGATATGGAGGCGCTGCATAAAATCTCCCTCAGGCACATAGACATACCGCATTTGCAGCAGCCACAAGAAGTGAGTATTCGAAGTCGCATTAAGCTTGACAAGCTTCTCAATTACATCACGTTGATGTACACACTCAGTGATAAGAGCTTCGCACTTCTTGCGCTGGATGACTTCAAGATCACCTAGGACTGTTTCTGCCAGTAGCCTCAGGATCTCGACTTCTCGGTCAAATAAAGACTGGAGTACGCCGCCCCCAGCAACTAACGTGTTCTCAACTGCTGTAGTCCATACAACCTGTGTCGCAAGCACCACGATCTGGCTAGGGTAAACGGTCATGAAATCGTTGATTGCTGCGTGATCGATACTTTCGGATTGAAAAATCGGTGTGTACGCATCAACAGCCTCAGCGAGCAGTTCCGCGAGAGAATATTTCATGCCATTCTCAAGTAAAGCTAGCCAATCATTGATCTTTGGTACCTTGGCTAGCGAGATCTCTTTTTTGAGGCGGACAACCTCACCTTCCTTGGAAGTAAATCCGGAAATGATGGATTCTTCGTCCATAATGAGGCCTGTTAGACCAGCAAACATCTTCTTGAAGTGTTTAGCAATACGCAACGTGTCGTTGCTGTTGCCGATCATTTCCAAAAGGTCCTCGTCACCAACAAAATAAAAACGCGGGAACGAGACACGCTCTTTTTCCAGATACTCACCAAGAGCTTTTTGAATCTTGTTTAGTAACTCAGCCAGGCGCTCTAAGGATTTCTGTACTCCCGTGATGCCCAAGACATCCATCACCATTGGTTGTTTGTAGACCTTCTTCATCACCGTCATGAATTCGCTATTGATATTTTGAAATCTGGAGGATTCGATGGGTAGCAGGTGCTTGATATCAGCATTCCCGGTGAAGACGCCCTCTAGGTAAACCCACTGACGTTGCACATCGATCCAGACGTCAAACAATACGTGTACACGATTCAGTTTGTCTTCCCAGGAGGAAGCCTCTTCTTCAAACTCCTTGTAATAGGGCGAGTGTTTCATCGCTTGCAACGAGTTCAAATTCTCACTGCACTTCGCGAAAAGATCATCCCAGCCACGGATAAGACGACACTTATTCTGGTAAGCAACTAGCTCAAGCTGATAGTTATTCCATGTCTCCTTAACCTGTTTCAAGAACTCTTCTAGCGCCATTTCACCTTGGGCTTGTGTGATGATATCTCGGACAACGACCTCGGCAGCAACCAAGTTCAGATCCCAGACATCCCCGAGGGTCGTTGAGACAGGTGAGTAGCGGCGTCCGGGTTTGAGATCTTTCCAGATTTTGGTCCAATGACGATCTCGGATAGCCTCTGACTTCAAATCGCTTAGAAGACTATTCACTTTCAAGTGCTGACGAAGGATAGTTTGGATGTGCTCGAACGCGGCATATTGGCGCATTCTGCTAGGCATCTCCTTCGTCATCTTGATAAGACCATCAATGGAGCCGCGTATTTTTCTGGGCTGGACGCTACTCCACAGGGTTTCCCGAAGCTCGTTTAGACTCTTCCATATTGTAGAGAGCGCGGCCCAAACAGACTTAAAGTCGTGTACTTCTTCTAGGATCAAGGCGAGGGACGACTCAGGACTTGGGGGGAGATCGAGGGCTTCCTTTGCTTTAGAAACCATCTCAAATTCCTCCTGTAATTTCGTAATGCGAAACTCGAAGGAAGCGAGAGTAGAAGACGCAGCATCCGGTGCGATTGTACCCGACACCGGCTTTTCTTCATTCCACTGGCTGCCAATTTCGGCTATCTTCTCCATCACCACCTGATCTTCAGCCATAATCTTGGCCTTAAGAGCGTCGGTCTGGTCCTGAACAATCTTTGCTTTCTTATTAAGAATCTCGTTGAGCGCATCCCATTGCGAATCGACCTGTTGCACATCCACCCAATCGTTTGGTAGGTTATATCTATTTCGGACCAGCGTCGATTGACCCTGGCGGAATGTTTCAACTTCGGGCGCCCATGATCTCACTCTTCGCTTGCAATTCTGAACGATAGTAATGAACTGCACAGCTTGCGCAGTCGATGTGGCCTCAAGGCTTTGAGTCTCTAGATCACGCCGGGCCTTCTCGATCTCAGCGTGTACCTCCCTAATGCGAGTACCAAGACGCCCAGCAAATTTGAGAAGTATTTCATGTTGCCACTGATCATACTTCGCATTGACTTTATCCTGGACTTGGCCATAGTCAATTGTAATGTGCCCAAAGGTGCGGCTGACTTCTGAAGTGTCGAAAGTTGCACGAGACTTGCGAATCTCTTGCAATAATTGCAGCCATTTAGAGAGCTCGTCGCCCAGTAGGTCGTACACTTGTTCGGATTGCAAGTCCCAAAGGGACTGGAACTGGAGCCACTTGTCGACATATTCACTGATTCCTTGTAGTTTCGTCTCGATGGATGCATACACTCTGCTAAGTATATCAGTGCAGTCGCTTGGCAGCTCATTGAAACGCGCCTCGTCGTGGACAACAGTGCTCAATGTCAAAGTCATTTGGTATCTTGCTGCCTGGATCTTAGGCAGGTTGCAAACGATACCAATCCAGTCATGCAGTTGTAAGAACCAACTAGCCCTAGCATGTTCTAGGGGGGGATCCAAGTATATGACTTGGTTGCGCATTGTAATCTCATGAATCAGGGGCGTCATCATGGGATCATCCGACTTGAGCGGTTCCCCAGAGGGTACTAGCTGCTTCCGACGATGAGCTTCAATTTGCTTGACGGGTGTGTCATCCTGAAATGCTTCGATCCAGCTGGAGACAGCATGCTGCAGGCGAGTGAGGAGAGTTCGTTTGATCCGTTCGTTCATCCTCTCGACCCAAAACCCTAAATTGACATATTGCTCCAGGTTCAGTTGATCCACAGCAGCTTGGATTGTCTGCAGTCGAGCTTCAAATTCCGACATTTCATACGGGCATGTAGCCAACTCTGCCAAGGCTTTTTGAACATTTACATGGATGTTTGCGAGGGTAACGGTTTTAGATTGAAGCAAAGAGGCTGCTGCCGCAAATTCCCGAACGAACAGAACGTGTTTGCTCTCTGTCCCACGTCCAACGGTATGCTCGATCGTACCGTTAGGAAGCAGTGTTGGTTTCTGATACGACTCCCAAGTGTTGACAAATGTTTCCCACTTGAGAGGAATTCCTTTGGCAATTAGTCTGTGAACTTCACTCTGATAGCCACTTAATAGAATAGAAACTTCCAGCATATCTGCGATTTGCCGCGTTGTCTGAGTAAACGTTCTCACACTCTCCATCAAACTGACAGCATAGGGGTAGACCCGCTTGGCTTCTTTTGCGACATTATTCACGGCATGAGGAACATTGAAGTTTTGCCAGCCAAGATTTCGTGTTTCCTTGAATAGCGCAATAATCTGTGCGTCAAAGTTGACAGACAAGTCTAACGCGTTATTAGCAGCCCTAATCTTGTTGATATTAAATAGCCGGCCAGAGATCGAGATTTGTTTCCGTTGCACGTCTTCAACCCATGCCTTGTAGATCGCTTGGGTATTCAGCTTCTTCCTGAATAGCTCGCTTTCTGTCTGAAGCTTCTGGCCTTCGCTATGGAGAGCCCAGTCTGAGCCAAGGATGTCCTCGACTTTCTTCATGTACCCATCGAGCTGTCGTTCGATCTGACGAGCCCAGATGATAGCACCAGAAACCGGAGGCAAATCATGCAGTTGAGCCATAGCGTGAGCCTCAGAGTGGCCATACTGTTGCTTAAATCGCTCGTGAAGACCTGCTATAGCTTGCTTTACATTGTCTATGAGCTGATTCTGATATTCGGCAATGGCTCCACGGATTTTGGGCCTAACAAAAAGAGCATTGAACTGGGAGAAGACTCGGAACATCTCGTTCGCGTTTTTCGCCGTCGCTAATCGATCACGCAATCGAGCGATAATGGAGTTTTCCACTCTTGAAGTCCGCTCATTGTAAGTATTTTCTGCCTTGACCCATCTTTGCGTCCCTTCTGCAGAAACGTCAAGTAGGTCAACATTCTTCAATGCCTCCCACGCTTGTTTAACTTCTTCAACTGCGTCAACATCGCCCATCTCTTCAACAAGAGCGACACCGTTCACTGTGATTTCCTCGCTCAGACCATTGGCTGTAGATCTCGGCCCAAGGACATTGATGATGGTCCTTTGCAGCTGTTCGTGATTGTCCCTAAAATTGTCGATGTACTTCAGACGTGCCTGCAGCTCACTATGCTTGGGCATAACTTTTATGGGTATAAATTTCTCTTGCCTTCGACGGGTCGTTTCTCTAGCTATGTTTGTGAACTCTTTGATTTGAGTATCCCAGGACCTGAAAATCTCATCGGCGGTAGCCATGAGACCCTTGAAGTCCTTGTACTCTAGATCAACTAGCTCCGACCCGGGTAGAAGTCGGTGCATAACGTCTTCTAAATCAGCAGAGATGGCCTCAACCAGATGTAACGTTCGGGCAATCGGATAGTTGCTAAACCTCATCTTTTTGTTCATGTGGCTGAATATCTGCGCAATTGCATCCTGAATCTTGGGCAGCGAAGTTGCGGAAAGCAGTTCATCAAGAGGGAAATCTCGCATAAGCTGGTTGTATTTCTGAACCATCTCCATAGCTTCCTTCAAACCAGTATCGGCTGTGAAGCTAACAGTCGCCTGGAAACGTTTGGCATGCTTGAGAATCTCCAAGGTCAACATAACACCCTCACTCCTCAGTTGAGCCTCAATACCTTCCAATGCGGATTCCATAGACAGCCAGAAATTAATCTCCTGTGTTGCGGTCCTTGTCACGGGATCTCTAGTCAGCTTTGTGATAGCCTGGATTGACTTAATCCAGCTATTGACGGTCGATTGCAGGTTATTCATAAACGTGCTGTCTCCAAGAAGATGAGGTGAGATTAAGTCGGTAGAAGACCGTATGCTGCGGGCGGCGGCATCTTCCAATGCCGTTTGCACGATGGGGTGGAAGGAGAGCGAGAGCTCTGGAATCTCGACATTCTGTTGCAGGTGTAGCAAGCTGAGCTCGAGTTCGGTCATGCGCTTCTTGGTAACAGGGATGCCTGTTTTTGCGTCCACGTCTGCTCGGCTCCTAACGCCATTAACAGCTTGGGAGGTTTTTGTATTGGCATCAAAATAAGGCGCCAGCGCATTATGTACAATAGAGTGTAGGATTTCAAAAGGAGAAGCAGAAGGACCTTGCTCCGCAACTAGACTAGCTAGGGAAGCAGTGCCTGGTAGTGTCTGAATCTGGATTTGTGAGGTCAACGGAAGTGAAGGGTCGATCGCCTGGGGACGTTTTAACAGGGCGAGATAGGCAATAGTAGTCGGGGAGGAGGCGATTTCGGAAGTGATCGTATATGTGTACGAGACAGATGCTAAAAGGCAGCGTGGTTAGTATAAAGCAGTCCTTCGGTGACGCGACTTGAGGTAGACGGGATGATCACGCACCATTATCGGTTGGCCCATCTGGAATAGCCAGCGGCTCGACATCTTTTTGGATATACAAAGCTACCTGGGCATCGGTCGCAAAGCGGCTGCACCGATGAATAGTGTCGGCGTAGTCCGCGCTCGAAAGAAGACTTCCGGGCCGCTCAAGTTCGGCACGGGTAGCTCCGAGAGCGATACTGACAACCGAGGCGAGATGGTCGACGATGATTTCGGGGTCGACGATGTTGAAGGGAGGCGGGGACGCGCCATTCGTGCTAGCGCTCTCGGGACTGAGAGCTGATACTACAGCCTCCATCGTGGCGGCAAGTGTCGGTCGAAGACGATGATTATGGATTTACAAAGCGGATGACATATCTCGGAAATCAGGGATAGCGACCCGGGTATCAAGACAAAGCACAACGCCGAGAATGAGAGGGATGGTTTTCGATTAGGCGGGTAGTAGGGAAATACAGAACGGGGCGCAAAGGAGCGTAGGCTGGACGGTGATGGGAGTGTTCTTCTGCACAATGTCGTCGATCAGCACGATCGCTCAGGAGGAATGAAAACAATGGAGATGTGTTGGTCGATAGATACCTGGACTAGGTACACTAGTGTACACTAGAAATCATGATGCCTATTACAGTACATTACCACAAGTTGTCCCAGCGCTGGAGATTAATCAAAAGATGCTTTAACGCGCCAACTGTCGCGACCTGACAGGGGGGGGCCTTTTTAGTGGGTCTTCTTCCCGTGTCGTGCCGTGATTGGCATGTTGGGTGCTCTACAAGGGGCCATTGAAACCCGCAGGAGAGACCAAACCGGTACCTGCGGTACTGCGTGCGGTACATGGATCTGCCTCTAACGTTACCTAAAGTGCCCAGGTAGGCAGGCTATCTTAGGTTATCTAGGCTAGTCCAGTGTTTGCTTAGATAGGCGACTCCCGCTTTCAGTCTAGCAGTCACTTCCAGCTGGCTCAGTTTAAATCGTCAAATCGTACTTGAGGTAACCTGGAAATAACATCACAACACTCATCTCATTCACAACCTATCTGGGTACCTCAAGTTAGGTATTCCATAGGTAGTGAGAATAAGTATTTTCAATTGACTACCAGGAAACTAAGTCTTTCCTTACTCATCTTCTCGACTGCCCTTGAAACAAACAAACGGACAAAGATGTTGTTACGCTCAACACCCGCAATCATAGAATCCTAGCCAACGGCCAGGATGTTAACTATCACGTAGACCAGGACTGATCTTTCTAATCAACGGACAAGTAGTATTCTATTTTCCCCAGCCATTTTCCCGTGCCCTAGCCAAAATCATGAAGTCATGTACAGTCCGTCATAGGCCTTTAATTTTCGAAGCAATCCCATGCCTTCCCGAGGCCCATTGTAGTAGAAACGCCAAAAAACCGGTCGCTCACAGATGCTACAATTATAAAGTCCCCATTAACCAGCCGAAACGCCTATGCTGTTGTCCGTGACCCGGTACCCGTCCCAATTTGACGAAGTTACCCTGCCCATCTCTAGTGAATGCATTTTAATTGCCACCGTGCCAAATTCAATTTCCTGCGGAAACACCGCCGTTGTTCCCTGGTCCGCTTGTGTCGTTGAGCCTCTCTCTTTGCACCATAACGCGCTCGTTGCATATGTCAATAAACATCTCGAATCTCGATATCATCTTGTCCTTTTCTTGGATCCGCGCCTTAAGGTCCTCAATCTCCTTTGTGTACTCTTCTCTCACTTTTGCTAGTTCATCCTTGGCCCTGGCCAGTTCTTTTCTCAAATCTGATCGTATTCGTTCCTCAGCTGTCGGTGCGGGCTTGCTGTATATTGCAGGCCGCTGTTCCGCAATGCCCGCCTCAACCTTTTGAGGGTTACGGTTAATGGCGGCACGGGCATTGTAGATATCTCTCGGAAGTAGAGGCACATGAGGGTTGCGAGATTGCAGAATCTCCAGTGTTTGAGTAACCCCGATACCTGGCGGTGTTAACGCATGAGCATGTTGAATGTCGTCTGGGGTGACACTACCTGACTCTTTGAGACTTTTGACAGCAGCAACCATCTTGCTGTCCAACTTCCTCGC
This sequence comes from Xylaria sp. BCC 1067, assembly GCA_005188305.1. Taxonomy (NCBI): domain Eukaryota; kingdom Fungi; phylum Ascomycota; class Sordariomycetes; order Xylariales; family Xylariaceae; genus Xylaria; species Xylaria sp. BCC 1067. Next base: position 2,314,127 of record SSCS01000004.1, on the reverse strand, counting down.
AGCCGGATGCAACAGAGGGCTCTCGCTAGGCCCATGATTGTGTTGCAAGTGCGCCTGATCTGGCCGGTAACGAATCGTCCACTGCGTCCTTTGTTCAATAGCGAAGAACCCAAACGGGCAGTTGCATTTCCGAGAAGATGTCTTGCGTTTTCTTTGCTCCGGACTAACCCGGGTTGGTGGTTTGCCGGCACGATCACAGACGAAGAGAACCTTCTTTAAACCCGGTACCGTCTTCTTGGAACGCCCTATAACAACAGCGTATCCGACTGAGGTGCAGTATTCGAGCACGTATCTATGAACCGTATCAAGACTATCAAAGCTGCCTCCTTCTGGTGGGGCTGACATCATCACACCCATCGGAGACCGTGGCACGTATGGCGTGCCGTCCAGAAGTTTAGGGGTCACGCGATCGTCGCCCTCTCCAGACTCCGCGGGACTATCAACTTCCATATCATCGTCCTGATGGGCGTCTTGAGAAGCTGCGTTAGCCTCGGGCTGAGGTGAGACAGGTCGGGCTTGTGGCTGGGGAGTTGGCTGCGGTTGTAACGTCACAGGCGGCTGGTGAACTTGGTGGTGAGGTTGCGAATGAGGCTGTTGGTGTTGGTGTTGTGGAGGCTGCGGTCGCGGTTGTGGTTGTGGCTGCGGATGCGGATGCGATTGGTGATGAGATTGATTTTGGGATATCAAGTTACCCTCGTTCTGCTGGCTCTGCACCTGCTGAGTTTGCTGGACCTGCTGAACAGGCTGTGGTTGGGCCGGCTGAACTGGTTGAACTTGCTGCTGTATAGTCTGGGTATGGGGTAACTGCTGGACAGGCTGGGCGACTTGTTGCGGAACTTGAACTTGTTGGGGGACTTGCGGAACGGGTTGGTTCATGGCCTGCTGGAGATAAGCCATAGCCGGGGGAGGGCCCGGCTGCGATGGCATCTGTCGCTGCTGGTTTCCTCGTTGATGTTGTTGATGCTGCCGAACGACCTGCACCGCAGCTTGAGCATGCTGTGCCGCTTGTACCGACGTGTGCCTCGAAGCGCCATTGGACAGATTCGAGACGCTCGCAACATTTGGGACGGGAGACGGCGCGGTATTGGAGAAAAGATGGTGAGAATACGCCTGTGGCGGTTGCTGAGATGAATATTGGGGTTGGTAGGGAGGTGTCGGTGAGGGTTTCGGCGGCGTGGAAGAGTGATAGCCGCGTCGAATTCCAGGGACCTGAGGAAAAGCGAGGCCTGCATGGCTATGGTTGTTGGAGCCCGGCTGGCCGAGGCCCGACATGACGCGCGGGACGGGCAGAAGACGAGCGAGACGGCAGCGGTGACGACACAACGACAACGACAGCAACGGGGCGGTGGTGGTGTAAGAAGGGGGGATCCCTGAGAAGACAGCGAACAGGAATAGAATAAGAATGCTGTGCAAACATAAACAGATGCTAGACAATCTGAACGCCGGGCCCCCAAAGCACGACACGACGTCCAGATACAATAACGAGGTCGAGTCGTTGCGGAATTGAAGGGTTCGACGAGATACGTAATGTCAAGGTCAACCCTGACCCTGGTGGTTGGGCAGAGGCGAAAGGTGGGAATGGTGGTTAGCGGGTGTGCAAATATCACGATCGATCAACAAGACCAGAGCTCCAAGCGGGGGGTTCTAGGCTTGTTGGTGTGGGTGTGGGCGTGTGTTTGAAAAGGAAGAAGGGTGGGAATTCTGGAATCTGGCATCGTCTGGGACTAGGTTTAAAGTGGGCAGCTCGAACGCGGCCCAGGTAGTGTCTGGTAGGTACATGTGGTTTTAAGGTTGTCAGCACCGTCGTTAGGGCGATCTCATGCCAGCCGGGAAAGCCAGGAGCTCCCTGGCACCTATAGCCTACGGCAGCACGCTAGGTACCTGCTTAGCGTTTGCAGTGGGTGGAAGGGGGGGCAGATAGCAGGTAGGCGGCAGGTAGGTAGGTACCTAGGGTACCTACAGGGCAGAGTACTGTAGGGGTCGGACATGGTGCTACCCCTGCACACTTGCTGGGCTCCGGCTTCATACCTTCAAGTACCACCCTCCAGATACGATACATATATTTATATATATTTGTATGTACGTCTCGCTAATCATAACAACCGATTTGACAATGCTGCCCGTCCTATCCGGTCGCTCCATGCCGTACTGTATCCAGATCCTCAAGGCATGTAGGTGCCGACATATTACTTCGGCGCCATGTGAAGATATCGTGCATTGTATTCATTTGCCGGCGAAGTACCATGCGTAGGCTAGCGTTCAATGTTACCTACCTACCTACCTACCTACTTAAGTACCTATGTACTGTAGAAAGGTACGGCACGTAGTACCTACCAGTGTACCTTGACAGTGTACTTTGCTTCCTCGATACATGTTTCGGTAGGTGCCGGTGTCTCGATGCTATTTCTCCGTGTATGTACGTAGGGTCTTGGAAAATTGATCTGAAGACTCAATTGCTTGCTAGCTTCTGTGCTGACATTGACGGAGCCGCATAATCCATGCCACCAAGTCGCGGCCAGGCACACCTCCAATTTCCCATGAGCAAACGCATGGCAGCGCTGGAGCCGCAGGTCTTGGGATAGGTCACTAGAGCTACGTGTAAGTTGCATACCGCTTCGTGGTGAGTGCCTTATTCCATATACCATACATCGTCATGATATGGATAACGAACTATTTGTAATACCTGGTAGCACCCAGCTGCAATGCGTGTGGATGCGCTGTACCTACGTAGGTACTCGTGCGCCTGTACTGTGCTGTGATGTCCTTGGACGGATGGTAATTGGGTAAGGCATCAAACACTTGATAAGGTTGGTTGGGTTATAATTTCTGGTCAGATTCGATACCTTGGACGAATAATGTGTTGTTCCCTAGTCATTTTCTCGTAAGGGCCCTACAAAGAAACTCTCGTGTGCCGCAAAATTCAAACCGCCACAACGGCCAAGGAATAAGACATGCCTAACAGGATACGACGAGTTTCATGCTCTCGTAGGTTACTGGGCTCGTCATGCTCCAAGTTAAAAGAAATTCGGACTTCGGCACAGGTAGACGCTCATAGGACCATATCACCGCTATGAGAGCCTACAACTATTTGCTTCCCAGCTCTGCTGGAACCACGAGAAGGGTTTTAGGTTTGGTTTAAGGTGCCCCCGTTAGAGCAGACAGATGTCTCACTCGTATTCAATCGCTTACTACTCACCTCAAACACTTGCCTAGTTATCGGGTGGCTGACTGAGTACTTCCAGTTAGGAAAGCATTTCGGGCGGACAAGAGAATTCACCCACCGACTCACGGTAGCAGGCACAGAATGCAACTACACGCCTATGCAGTTCCGCAAGTCGGCATTAGCAAGCCAATCATGAACACAGCGAAATGAGTGCATGTGGTAGAAACCCCTCACAGGTTACCGGGATGTCCGCCCATCCAGGCCAGGCTCTGCTACTCTACATACAGTGATGTAAGGAATATCCAAAAAGCCGCCGTGTCCTAAATGTGACATGTCCGCAACAGCGTTCAAGCGTCACAAATAGCGGCCACCAGGCCAGGTTTTTGCTGCAGGGATACGAGAACGCTGATAAGCTGGGCCCCTGCCGACCAGCCACATGCCGGATGGCGAGTGGCTGATGTTGGTCTCGAAAGCGTGTGACAAGATACAAAATACTGGTAATAACAAAACAGAAGTAAGAAATGGGGGCAGACGGTTTCGCCTCACCTTCGTCGTGTTGCCCGCGAGGTCGCCAGAGCTGATCGATTGGTTCATATCCACTGTTCTCTCTCTCTCGCTCTCTATCTCTCTATCCCTATGTTTGGGGTGCTCCCCCCGTTGTCTGCCCGGAGCGCCGGAGTTCGGGATGGAGCAATTTTCTAAATTAGCTACTTCGAGCACGTGGGCACCGGAGTTTGGTCACAACAGTCGGTCTCTCTCGTGCCGGGCAGATTGGTTGTCTTTGTTTCAAGCTGTCCGACATAAGGCACTGTATGCCATGTTACTAACTACTTCAGCGTCCAGTAGACTACCCTTAAGAAGAAATAAAATTTTCTGCTTCTTCCTGACTATGCTTTACTACCCAATGTATATTAGGCGCTCAATCCAATTTAAACGTACAATATTCGCTGTGGGCCACCGCCCGTTGCTATCATCGCTGCTCAATGTTTGTCTAGCTTCAAATGTGAAGCATGTTATTCGTGCCTATGTAGCTCAGGCAGGCCGTTTGGTGTTGATCGGTTTGAATCACTATTTCCATCGTACTGTCACTTTGTAAATCACAAATCACAAAGAAATGAATAATTGAATAATTGAATGGCACTGTTTCCCAGCGTATCCTGCACCATCCCCAACCCGGTTCAGTACACCCTATTGTTCTGTTCAAATCTAGAATTAATGTTGATCGATCATTCAAATTCAAAGAGATTGACCTTTGCTCCCACCCCCCAGAATTGTATAGACACCTGCTCAAGCATTGATTGAGCACAGCAAGCCCTCTGCTGGCTTCGCCTCGGTTCTATTTGTGTTTGCTGCCCACGCACGGTTCAAGAGAGCCAAAGCAAGGCTCGTCTGTCGGTTTGACCTCCTGTGCTTCCCACCCACCCACCACAGATTGCTCAAACGCCCATTGGAGGCATTCGCGGGGACTTTCGCAACCCAAGTGCCTACTTACTGCACATTCTATCATTTTCAACATCCAAGCACCCGCCCGGAACTGGGTTGGCTGCATGGGTTCGTACTGCATGCACATACATCTTACAATTCTACCCAAACCACCACAGGCAGTAGTAGTAGGTAGGAAGGTCAGAGAGTGATGACGATAGACCTAATCCCCGCGGGTTCGACTCGGAATGCAGCAGTAGTGGAAGCTACCCTCGCTACTTGAGATGGGCCTTGCGCAAGAGTGGTTGTCTCACTGCCTCATGCTGGTTGTTTCGCAATTGGCCCCTCCGCAGAGCACCTCCCTCCTCCCCGCGCCCTCGTCTTCTCCAGCCGATCCGTTGGGTTTCCCGCTCGGCAAGTTCCAGCCATGGATGAGGAGGCGGCTTACGAGAATTACTTTGATTGGATTACCATGCAGCGTCGGGGTCGACAACGGATTCGCAAGGCTTTCAAAAACCCGGCCGCCCGGGCCAAGCTCCTGGCTGATATCCCCCCTCCGAAGCCCGTGATGCTCCGACCGCGGCTTGATGAAATCCGGCCGGCCTTGATTCGTCTCCCGGCATACTGCACCCGGGCCACCACATTGGCTAGTGCGCCATCAGACACGGCCCCTCGCTATTCGTTCCTAGGGAGCTTTCCGGCCGAGACCCGTAACGCAATTTATCAGTACACAGTCAACTACCCTACCTGTCGTGAGCTTTTTGACGCCTATTACGACCAAGTTGACAAGTTCAGGGCCCGTGATAGCAATGGGAAATCGCGTAGCTTCGCCATCAAGCTTTGCACGCCGACCATGCTACTTCTCTGCAAGCAGATCACACGAGAGGCGTTGACCCTCCTCCGGCTTTGCCCCTTTGTCATTGATCGAATTCCACCGTGGATCATGGGCAACTCGAGACCGCTGCCTCTCACCTGCTTAATCAGCAAGAACACGCTCCAGAACCTCCGGTTCGTAGAGATAAAGCTCTCCCTCGGCGACGGTGACGGGTTTTTCTCCGGTCGCATTTGGTTTCGAGTCCTGGAAGATGTCTTGAGAGCATGGTCTGGGGAAAACTCGTTGATCCGCTTAAAAATCATGATAAAAGTGAGCAACATCGACACAGACCGAATCTGGGTCTTCGAGTTGAAAAACTATGCGGCGATTGTGAATATGGTAAGCTGATTCATGTCCTCACATGGCGCGGCTCGATGTTGTGCAACTACAGCCGGCTGACTTGTGATCGATAGATCGACGACTTTGCGTTTAAGCATGGTTCTAAACCAGATTTAGTCCAATATGAACATTGGGTCCTCGATTGCGACTATGCATACAAATGCGGTTTTAGGAGTAAGTGATACAGCCTCAGCATGCCGTTCCGGCTCATGAAACTCGGAGGGGGACTGACACAGTGTAGATCCTCTGATCCGCAAGCATCCAGATCCTCATATCTGGCAAGGAAGCATTATGGAATGGATTTGAGTCTCGGCCGACGGGAAATGAGACGGGTAAAGCATCGAAGGAGAGGCGGTAAGAGAGCGACAAGTCATCGACTGTCGACATTGCTTCAAACGCCTATCCCAATCATTCATTGTTTCCCCCCAACACGCGGGTGAATGGCGTAAGCAGGGAATATCCTGAAGGGTTCTCAACTGAGGTTTTTCTAGTCGTGTGATTTAGAGGTCACCAAGGTAGTCGCATTTTGGTAGCTGTCACGTCACGGTAATGCGTCTATGCCTCTTATTTTACAACCAAACGGGAACCGCCGTCGAGTCTTGGTTATAATTCACCCCCAGACCCAAGGTCGAAGATCACAAGATAAGTTAATAATAACCGCAGTTTTACTCATAATTATACGAGAAACTAGTCAGGCGAGAGTAATGTGAAGCAGAGAAACTCTGAATCACGAAGAGTGAAGCAAGTCAGTAGTATATTAAAAAGCAAATAAGAGATTAAACAATTGAATTCATGATACGAGTCTTACGCTTATTTTCCGAAACAAAGTGTAGTTTTCACAACATTATCACGCATTTCTGAGTATTTAGGCGTAAGCGTAAGCGTAAACTAGTTGTGAACTAGAACTATGTAGAAAAAACAGAGCTTCCGGTGCAATCTTCGGCTTACCTACTTTCAAAGCTAATTCAACCTTCATGATGTCATATCATTGGGCATAGACGCCTTAGAAGAAGACAAAGCAGCTGGTAAGCTCACTCATGAGGTTGATTTTCTGGGACCTATGGGGGGTATGCGACATGGACGGCTCAGCAACGGCGTCTTGTCATCCATCAGCCTGGTGTTACACACTGCTTACCGGCGGGCGTCACGAAACACGGCACGCCGGATGACGCGGTCGGCATACACCAAAGAGAAGCAGGCAAAACGGCGAACGGCTCGAATCATCAGCACGCCAACTCAGCCCACGTAGAGGAGGGCACCGGCACCATTTCCCATCCAGTCGAACGAGGTCATCAGCTCCGGCCTTAGTCTAAGGTACCCCAACACATCGCTCGGCGGGTAGCATGCACGCTCCGTGCAATGCGTAAAAGCACCAAGCAGCAATGGCCGCAAACAAGATAGCAACCGGCAACGCCGACAGAACGACGGCGCCCGCTCGTTGCGCGCCTCGTGCCGTTTCACTTGGCTCTGGTGCATCATGTACGACACCGCGTCGGCGTATCTACGCCGTGGGGTTTCATGGGGGAGCGTAGCGTAGATTCCGGCGCATGTGGATAGTTGTCGGCGCATGGTCGATTTCCCCCTGTCCTGGTGTTTGTGATTTGCTGGACTACGAGCTAGGGATTTCGCGCGATTGATTGATAGAAGAGGGCCCGGCGGCGGCCAGTTACCAATCGATGCGGTCGGGTTCCCCATGTTCTTTTTTTGGAGGGCCGGATTTAACTCCCTTTAACTATCTCCATACTTACTTACTTAGACTTCTTTTATGCATTGTACTACTATGCCTCGTGGGCCGGCTACCGAGTTAGTTACCAATCCGCTGTACGGAGAGCGAGAGGACCTGGAGACTCAAAAAGTCCCGTATCGTAAAAGCTTCGAGAAGGAAAAACGCCCAGCCCTCGGCGTAGCGGGCGATCTCAACAAGCCACATACGTACAGCTAGAGGCCTGTGACACCATGTTCGTATTTCTCTCGACGGCTGGCTGTCTGTCTTGTCTCCAACCCACTAAATCTCCGTCGAGGCCGGGTATCCTCATGCCGCGCTGTGCCTCATCCTGTGCCCAGACACCGCCCGTGATCAAACTCCGCCCAATGATCCTCCTAAACGCCCCTTAGTGTGAATAATGGCCAACACTGCCTCTTAATTCTCTCAATAATTATGCTTGCCTGAGCGTTGCACTGAATACGACACGTGGCTAGAGATACAAGAGGTACAGTGCAGCGCCAACCATTGATCCCCGTCATGACAGATACCACATAACCCACTCGAGATGTCAAAGTCCCATACCGCTACCGATAGAAGCGAAGGAATTTTTCTTTCATGCAAGGTTCGCATATCGACCCTCCTCGACCCGCGAATGTTGAACGTCAAACCATGTGTTCCCTGATATTTCGGGTAACGAGGACATGGGGAGGGGGGATGTGAGCGAACGATTCAGCGAACGATTCGACAAACGCCAAATGAGGTAATTTACCTCCAAATCTGACAGCTTTCAATGATCATCGTTATGCCATCTGCCCCGTAGGGCTGGCCTTATGGGTGATTAGCCGTCCGCGCCAATCCCTGCCAGGCGCTGCTCACCCCCGTTCGAATTGCAACGTTGAAAGTACCCCCAGCCCTACGAAGCCCACCCACACAGGCTAGCCGACTGGCACCGGCCAAGACTGGCGTAATCTTGGCTTGAACCCAATCATCCCTCTTCTATCCCTTAAAGAAAGGGTACTTGTGAGCATGGTAGCGTATACATTGATCCATCCGTATTGCGAAAAGCATGCAAGGAACTTCCCCCCCCCCCCCCCCCCCCCCCCAATGTACCGAGTCTGTGCTGTAACATCATGTCGCGGCTCTCCCCTCACAGATTCCTTCTTGATCCTCATCCCTTATCCCCGGGAAGGGAACGGCGCTTTCCTCGTTTCAATCTCCAAACCAAGCCTGCCGTGACAATTGCGGTTTAAACCAGGTACTGGCGGACGGGAGATATGCAAGGCGGTGAGCCTTCTAAGAGAGAAATGGAAAGAGATACTGGGACCGAAAGACATCATTAGTGGAGAAAAATATGACGACGTAGCATCCTGCGTCTTGTTATAGTATAGATCACAGTGGGGAATCGATCCTGTCCCCTGCTAGTTTGCTCATGTATCGGTACATCGGCGTAGGTCGGTTCGCTGCTTTGGATCGCCTGTCCCATGAAACATTGCACGGAATAGACCGGAGTCGTGTGTCAACTGCTTGATTACCTCTATGTCTAGAATCAGCTCTCAGCCGCAGCGATTGTCTGGCCGTTGATCATGCTGAGTCTGTTCTCCCATGTCTATCTATACACCGTAGTATCTCTATTTCCCCCTCTATTTTCCCTATAGCAACACCGCTTTGAATACGTAAAGGGGGAACGAAAGGACAAACGCAGAATGCGAAGGAGAAGGAAAGCCCATTTTCTTTATCCGTCGTAGTTCTTCGTGCCTAGCTCAAGTCGCGATGTATAGAAATAAGGTCTTGCTAGAAGAGACCATAACACATATTAGAACTAGATAATGATGCTGAACCTGCGCGTCATTTAGAATGTAAAACATAATTCGAAGGCTGTATGCACACATCAACTCCTTTGTTATGTGTGTTCTTTCCTTTTTCTCTTGTGCGGTCGTTGCGCAGCTTCATCACCCACAAAATGATTCTTTTCGATCTGGTGCTGCCGCAAATTATCTCGCCGGTTCTTATATTCCGAGTTACATCCCGGGAACGGGCACTTGTAAATTATGGGTGGGTTAGTCGAGTGCTGCATCTTTTTATGCTTTGCCATGCTGCCTTTGAACCATTGGGGGTCGCCTTTTGGCCTGTAGCCGCAAATCTCGCAGCGCTCATTTGCTTCCACCTTTTGCCCGGATGAAGCTAATGTAGAGGGGCCCGAGGCTTCACTACCCTCCCTTTGAGCCTGATATGGCGGTGTTTGTCTGTAGGAGGTGGAGAGTGGGATTTCTGGTGGCGCTTCCGATAATGGGGCTGGTGAGACTGTATATGGCTCGCTTTGGGTCTCAGAGGTGTCACTCCGTATGGGCAGGGGGGTTGAACTAGGTAGCCTTGGATCCGGAGCGACAGGATGAAGCGTCGTTAAACCCAGTGTGGGACCAAAATCTGCAACTTCCCCAGTACTGACGGGGTGCTGCGTGCCGGGGATTATAAAACTAGGCCACGTAAACGTCTTGTTCAAGTCTCGTAAGAACCCTTCATCGTAAGGATAAGACATAAACTGGTATTCTGTATGTCCCTCCTGAGACTGCGGGGGGTCACGAGAAACGCTTCGAATCAAGCTATCAACGAATGATATCCCGAGCGAATGATATTCCGCTCGCGGTCGAGTTCCCGGTTGAGCATATATTTGGTCGCAAAGGCCCCTAACTTGAACCATGTACTGATCGAGGAAATCGCTTGATGTAAAGTAATTCTTTTGGCACACAGTCAGCAGTAGCTTCAAGGAGCGGTCAACATAACATAGATCGAGATCAGTCGGCTTGTCTTAACTGGATATAGAAGATAACGCATCGAAACGTTGCCATGTTAAAAATAGGAGCATGCTTGATGTAAAGAAAAAACTCTAGGGTTTCCTTACCTTTCCCGTTTGTATAAGCTCAAGCTCAAGTTTGCGGATTGTGCTATAGTACCCTGCCCGAGCCTTCTCCAAAATTTCTTTTAATTTTTGTGAAAGGCTCTCGGAGTCAATATACCTCCGGCACAAGTCCTGGACAATATATCTGGATGCCAACATAAAAGCTGTGGGTACCTGGGAATTGGGCTGATTCGAAGTGAAATGAGAAGACCAAAGCTCCGAGCTAATGACCTCCATGGGTTGTTGGGTGTTGCTGTATACGGTGGCATGTTCAAGCTCTGTTTCCTGTCAGCCTGTTCCATAAAGTCGTGACACAATATTTAAGCACGTAATTACTCACGATCTAAGAAGTTTTGACCAGCCACGACTAAAGGATCATGGCTCCCAGTAGCTATCGAACTGGTATTATAATCTGGTTCTTTACCCTTGCTTCCTGTTGCTCTGTTCGTTGAGTCCCCGTATCGTCCTCGTGATATGGATTCTTGCGGATTCGGCTGCCAGATGGCTGTTACAATCTGATAGTAGTTGTCACGCTGTGGGCTATCAAAAAGTGCACCGTAACTTATGGCTTGCTCGTAGAGCCTGTGCGATCGAGCGGCAAGGTTTTCTTCGTGGATAACTAAAGAAATGGAATAAATCAAGTGGACGAAGCAGAGATATTCGAGAGGATCCGGTCGGGTAGTATAATCTTGGTTCAGGAACCCCCTCAGCCTCTCGAGGCCTGCTGAAGCCACTGTTCTCGGTTTCTGCGCTCTTAGGTTGTCGGCGAGCGGGTTATTTTGAAGTCTACTGAGTTTCGATATTGAGTTAGAAAAGTGTCCACCTAACGCATCCCATACTTGCTCAACCATCGCCTTCGCTTCTGAGGCCGGCATCTGCGGCCCAAGAAAGTCCTGAGGGATAACTGTCTTCACGTCAGGATCCGTAAACATCATATTGACAGAGGTGCTGAGCGATAATTCCGTGTTTATGGAAGATAGCCATGAGAAGCTATCCTTTGGGTCATAGGAGAACACTGGGGGGCTTGGTAGTAGTTGAGGAATCGCGGAAGAAAGTTGATTGTCTCCAGGTAATTCCGGTACGCTCCCTATTGTGTAGTGGCGAGGGTCCTCTGGGCACGTAAGCATGTCTATATCTTTCCCTGTGCTGAACATACAGGTTTCTTGTGGTGCCGTCGGCCGTGTATTGGCACTGAGAGGCGTTATCGGCGAAGCTAACATAGTCCCTTGACCAGAGGCAGTGGACCATATCGCCGAGGACTTCGTGCTACTGCTCCATGGAGTGATTGGAGATATCCCATGAGAGCTAGATTGAAGCGATGAACCTGGGGATAAGTACGTTGTGCGCGGTTTTGTCCTGTAGTGATCGATCTGCGTATTAAGGGCTAACGACGGTCGTCGCGCGCCGCTGCTTGAGGGTGTTGTATTCAAGTCAAGCATGCCCGGAAAGTCTGGTGATTTTCGTGGCTTCGATGTGAGACTGGGTGCTGGCGATAATGCTGGCGATAATGGAGCCCTGCTGGCTTCGGTAAACGAGTTAAGCGAACCTAGCATTGGGGTGGAATGTGCGTTGTAGTTAACGGCGTCGAGCTCTGCTGTAGGAAGTAATGGTCTCGAATCCAACTCAAGTAGTTCTGTGCCATTCAACTCCAACTGCGGCTGCTCAGATTCTCGTTGTTCGCCTTCCCCGTCTCCTCCTTCGTGTGGCGGCTGTGGATCTATCTGCGCTTGGCCATACTGCTCATACATATCCACGATGACTGAATCATAGCTGGGAGGGCAGGACGGGGCAGTGTAGGTAGGTGGGTCGGGGTTCTCCCGTCGAACTCTAGCACTGCCGATGTTTGAAAAGAAGTGTTTGGCCATATTGAGAATGCGTCTCCTCTTTGTAGGCTGCCCGAAGCAGCATGTGCATTTCTTATCGTTGAAGCGTTCGACTTTCATGCATTCATAACAAACGTATTCGCCTGTCGCAAGATGCTGACACTGTGCCAGATGTCTTAGCATTTCTTCATGTCCATCAAAACGTTCACCGCAACGTAGGAGAGGGCACTGCAGCCGCTCACTCGCCGCCATGCGGGTAGATCTATTTCGTTTTACGGCAGCCCATACGATAAACCTCTGCCGGGCGCAGTCTTCTCCTGACATGCTCTCCCGAGATCTGGGAGTGTCAGCGTCGAGAGAGATTGTTTTCGAAAGGTAAACACAACTTACACGCATGAGATAGAAGTACGAGGGCGAGATTCGGATCGTAAGCTTGACTGCGATTGCCTTCTTACACGTGAAGGTCCGGCCGACAGTGTGGTGGATGACCGACCCGGTCGTGGGTCCGTATCAATAGACTCATTGTCAACGGAGTTTGACTCGGCGGTGGCAAGGCTTTTCTTTGGCTGCATAGTGAAAATAAATAACCCAAAGCACAGACTTACGTTTGGGGGAAGAAAAGTGTCTTACGGGGCAATTCAGATCGCCACCTACCCATGTCTTTATCTTAAAGATCTGGAGTAGACATATCGACTTTCTGGAGGATGACGATGTAGGACTTTGGACATGGATGAGTGGTACCTGTACATTGGCCCTAGGACCCGCGGCAATGACCGCAGGCTAAGGAACAACGTAGCCATTGGTGAGCAGGCTCCCTCTGTCATAGAACCCGTGCGCTATGGCCGGCAATGCCCTACAACATTCGTTCGCCGCGCACCATGATGCATAGGATGAGCACGCTGGTGGAGTTGGGGTCCAAAGCGACTCGGTGAGGTACGCGGGCAGGGATAGGCAACAAGGCAGACCAGGGTCCCTCATTGCGCCTTGTGGCCGAGCTGAGTTGCAGTAACGAGCTGCTGACTGCAGGACTCGTGATTTGCCCAATCATAGCGGAGGCTCCCCATACTGGTGGTTCCGAAGCGAACAGAGCAGAGAGCGTAGAACTCGAAGCCATTCGACGTCCTGGCAAATTGATATCTAGTCCTGAAATGAATCATTCGGCTTTGGACGTATTGCACGCCAGCGAGGGTCGAGAGACAGCACACTCCATCGCTCTATGCTCGGAGAAGACCTCGACTTGGCGGCATGATGCAGAAAGTGAAACCCATTGTCTCTACCCTTATTGCAGCCACTTGTTTGGAGCATGCCACTGGAATAGCGCCCGACCTTGGATGGCCAAAGGAACATGAAGCTACTCCAATCCAAAAATGGAGAGAGCCTCCGCGCACTTCAATGAAGGGTGTTATCGAGTCTCCGGAGGCCTGTGGCAGTCAATATGCCAGCCTGGTCGGCATAAGCAGACACATACAATCATTTGTAGGATACTCGACGCCGGCGAAAACTTGTCCTGCAAATGCGACTGGCATGATGGACAGAGAATAGGACTAGAATCTTGCTGGGGGTAAGGGCTAGATTATACAGAGACGGAGGCATAGAATAGATGTGTAGCGCCAGCATCGTGTGGCTGGTGCTGTGATGAACCCACCGAGGGCATAACATGTCGATTGCAGTCTTGCGACTCTTGCCATGTCGGCTGGCTCAGGGCCTAGTAGGACTACCGAGACCAAGGCCAATAAGGAGACACGCAGGCCATTGCTAGGTACCTAGATTCAGCAGCACTAGGTAGGTAGACAGCCGATTTATGATGCATTCTCAGTGTGGCCGGCAAGTTCGTGAGGCTTGGTAGGACCTCCTAAGGTTGCGGTAGGCATGGGCTACCTCCAAGTGTATCTCGGTACTATCTACTCAAATATGTACCGAGAGAGAGAAAACTCCATGATACACTTGCCTATTTGAGGGTTGAGGATATCACCATGCACACAATTGGTGATTGGGTGTTATCGATAAGCTTGTAAACTTACCACAAACAATACGCAGGTACTGTACTGTACTCGCCTCGCCAACATACCTACCTAGGCACCTACCAGACTCGTCAAGTCTATCAATAGACACGGTAATTCTGTTAACTTTCATTACCTGAACTGTTGGCCGGTGCTCAGCATGGGGTCCCTCCCGGAAGCACGTCGTCACTGCCGTTGGATACTACGTCTTCTCGGAGAGGTGCTCTTCGTTATCATTGGAGCAAGATGGGTTGATTTCTAGGACGCTTCAATTCGGGTTGCATAGAAGCGAAATGTCGCATATGTGCTGCTTCGGCTCTTGTCCAGTATGTAGCTTAGTAGCTTAACAACTACGCAATATAACTTGGGAGCTATTATACCAGCCAATATGAGCCTGCACATATTAGTTCCCTCTTTGCAGTTCTACGGGATTACCGAGGCTGGTATTATTGCTGTTAGTGATGATACTGCGGGGTATGCTTCGTACATGTCCGGTTGTTTGCCCTACCTCGATAGGGATGCCTTCAAGACGACCTCACCACACAACAAGGGGCAGTCGTTGAGTACTACCTAAGGCATTCAGGTACTTATCATCACTAACTAAGGTACTGACAAGATCTTGAAGAAGAAAAAGAAGAAGAAAGAGAAGACGGTGGCTGCTAGTGATACAAAGACAAAGAGCGCTGCTAGACCGTCTGACATTGACTATCGCGCCAAGAGTGTTATTATCTGGGGGAAATAGTCGGATATGGGGGTGATCACGACATACTTCTTACCTTAGGTACTTAAGTAGGTAGTGCGCGTCTTGATCACAGATGGGGCGCACATCAACAAATCAATGGGACTATACCCGGTAGCGATGCCGAACCCAGTGCAGGTACTTACTTTAGGTACTTAGTCTTACTCGTCCGGACGTTGTACCTCCCTTACCTTGCTCTGCCTTCCTTGCCTTGTTGTCTGCCGTCTGCCGTCTACAGTAACGTGGTCGCGATTGTTGTTCTTCGGTACAAAATTGTAGTGTACAGTACCTACTGTACTTACATTCTAGTGTTGATTTGTCTAACGGTTCAACGCTAAGAACTGCTCACCCTCCAATCGCAATCGCTAGCAAGGCCCTGTCAAAGGAAAGCGAGGATAACAAGCGCTAGGTTCCAGCTGACGACGTTCGCTCCGCAAGTGCACTGGATGGATGGGGATGGATGGAGATAGCACCCTAGCCGACCAATCCCGGCTTTTCCAAGCGATTTCCCCCCCACGGCTACGGATGCTGGATGCTGTGGCGAGCACATTCTTACGTCGTTAGTGTTTCAAGCTTGACGCTGCCCGTTGTGTGTGGGAATGGTTGTTTCAAGTTGACACGACAAGACCCCTCGATTGGCTGTTCTCGTAACATTGCTCGCAAGAAGGATCTCGCCATTCCGCCCCCGCAACTATCTATAGTGCGTGCGCAACCTCAAAGGGATATGCCAAGGCGTGATCTGCTGCTCTGTAACAGGGAGCGCAGAGATGGATGTCCCCTAGCTGATGAGCTTTCCAGCAGTCGTGATAGGGTGGCAGGCCCATTACGGGGCTGGGACAAACATACCAAGACGGACACCTTGAGGGTCCTGTGTGGTTTGGCGGGCATCCCTCCCCTCCCGACTCCGTCTCTGACCGGCTTCGTCAGTGAGACAGTCGAGAGAGTCCAGGATTCCCCAGGAGTCTGATGTTCACGCGATCAAGCTCATCGCTCGAGTACGTACAGTACAGTACAGTAAATGATGGGATGACGGGATGATGGGATGATTGATTGCGGGCTGGCTTTGTGATCGTGTAGAGTCTGTGGGACCATCGTCGACTTGCGTAGATGTATAAGTAGTTATGTTGAGGCGATTTATAATTTGCTTCGTATGCTTTGAAATTTCAGAATGATCGAGACTCTCGACTAAAATAGGGGGACGGGTTGATTCGATCGTCCAACCCCCCGAGCTCACGCGACGCGCAGACTAGCTTCCAAGAGTCCAGTGAAGAGATTTTGGCCATCCCAAGAAGCAAACCGCCGTGATCGCATTGGAGACCAGTACGGACCAGCATCGCCATCCTATTCGCTCCCGCGTCTCTCTTATCTGCCGTGGCAGATAGCTGGGCTGCCCAGCGCTGAGGTTATCCCGCCCTCCTTGACGCCATTCCCTCGTCGTGGGTGGAATCGGTGATTCTGTCTCACTGGGACTGGGTTCATATCAGCAATGTCCGTGGGTTATCTTCTGCACCATAATGCAGGATCGTCTCAGTAGTAGCACCACCATCCTCAAGACGGCCATATAACCACGGCAACGGACCCTCCCCGTCGATCATCGTCTTTTCTAGGCCTCTTCCCTTTTTCTCCCGTCCCGTTTCACCACTTTTTCTCTCTAATACTTGATACTAATTACCGCCCCATATTACCCCGTTACTCAAATTCCTTTCAGCGTTGAAACGAAGATCCTCACACCCCGCACGGCCACCGTCCGGGCTGCTGCCGCCGTTTCTATAACAGTTGACGGCGTCCTATTTCCTATTTTTTCAGGGTCCTTCGCGGCTGCTTTGTGGTGACCTGGTCGACTGGCCGATTGCTCGTCCTGTTGGTGTGGGAATTCCAGCAATCCGGGTACGACAAATTGCGATACGACAATAATTTCTATTAAACTCCGACCGTCACCATCAAGCTTTTTGGGGCGCTACAACCCAACCCGCACAGGACTATCTACTGGCAGTCGGCTGGCTGTCTGCCCGCACCCCATTTACTTACCGCGCATTTACCGTGACGCTCCCGACTGGTGGCCTACCAGTCAATATGCCAGCATGGCCCACGTGGTACGCGAACTAGACCTCAACGCTTATTGCCGCCATGAAACCATGATACAGCGCGTGAGCGCAGTGCCAGGTCTGAAGACCAGCACTGGTAAGTGGCTTTTCTTCTTAGCTTTGGCGTATTCTATCACAATTAGCCCTTTTCGCGCTTATCTGCCACACTTAATTTTTCATTTTCATTCAATTGAAGAGTAGAGCACCTTGTCCACTATAGACCCCCACTCTGTATTGTTTTTTTTAGAGTTCTGTATCGCTTCCCAAGGTATCGATCCGACACCTCAGCCTTACCTTACCACACCACCACACCTTGCATCTTGGCCGACGATATAAGACCCGTACCGCTCAACGAGGCTCGCGTGCATACATATTCAAGCTGTTTTGTTGTAACAAGACTAATAACACACAACTGCCATAGCCTTCTTCATCTTCTTGCGGGCCAATTTAGTCGCCAACCCCTCAGGTTTATCAACGCCTATTATGGACCCTATTTCTTCCACAACATTACCGTCGCCGCTGTCTTCACCCCTCGAGACTGTCGAGCCAACAGTAAATGCCGTACCTGACGATCTCCCCCCGCTGTCAACAAGCATCCTAGAGACCGAAACCGACAAAGAGGATGCCCTGCGCCTAATCGCCGACTCCATCGCGCAGCAGCGGCAGACGTCATCTTCCCATTTAATTTTCCACCCCTATCTTCTTCCCCTCTTAGCAGCGGCCCTGGCGGGCGCATACCAATACGCGTGGGTGTACCGACAGGACCTCGGGACCTCACTATTAATGATCTGCGGCGTCGTCATGACCTACCTCCTCGGAATCCGGTATTTCACGGGGGGTTATATCCAGGCGGCCGAGGAGCTCCGCTGGTCGTGGCTGAGCCCCACCGCCTCCCCTGACCCGTCCCCCTCGGAGCAGGACCTGGTGCTCGGCGTGCGCTTCGGCAAGCAGCTGATCGGCGCCCTGGTGCTGCGTCTCGAGCCCTCGCCCTCGTCCGCCCAAAAAAACACCTCCAACGCCGGCAGCCGCCGCCGCTCCCGGAGCTCGCTGCTCCGCGGCGGCCGCGGCGTCATCCGCGCCTGGACCGTCAAGCTCCGGTACCGCGGCCAGGGCGTCGCGCGAGACATGCTCCACGAGGCCGTCCGCGTCACGCGCGAGCGCTGCGGTCGCGACGCCGAGGTCGGCTTCGCCGCCGAGCATGCGAATAGCAAAACCGTGCTCCCCGAGCTGTTTAACGCGCCCTTCAGGCGCAGCGAACGCAAGGCCGCGAAGAGCCTTGAGAAGGTGCTTGCGGACTGGGAAGGGGCAAGGAGGAGGAGGTAGTTGTAGAGGTGAAGGAAAAGAAAGCTGAAGTAGCACATGAAACAGGTGTCCCGAGCACTACAAAGAGCTCAGGGGGGGTGGCTGTTGCTTAAGAAACGGCGTAGAGAGAGAAGGGGGATGCGGCGAAGAGAGTTATCTTCAAGAGCGGAGAGGCAACCTCGTTTGCTATTTGTCTCTGATACCGGCGTTCCGGACATGGGTTTCCAGGCGGATATGGGCTTGCATAAGCGACATGATTTTGAAAGAATACCCCAGGTCCTCTCGTTCAATACGGCGATACAAGCTTAGATATTGTACTCTCCTCCTCTCGTTTCGTAATACCCACATATGTTGGGTCTTCAACTGATCTTATCTCAATGGTAGATAATATAGAAGATCGTAATTCTACCCCGCAAGAACGCCACATAAGTCGGTGATGCACGTAAGCGATGTATAACTAGGACAGTGGGTATCAATTAAGTCATTTACCATAAAGCAGTACGCATTCCAACTGGAGATAGTCGTGCCCTCATTATTGTAACCTTACACCTCATCCATGGGTGTACCCGTTCACCTTCGACATGCATCGCAATACAACGACGTGGGTACAAAGAATTCCCCGCTCCCTTCTTGCGCCGCCACGACACCACGTGTGTGGTGCAATCTGTCAAATTCCCTAGTGACAGTTTTATAAAACCCATACGAATGTAACTCGGACAAAACAACCCGACACCCATTATTCACGTGGGTGGGGAATTCTACGATGGGTGGCCACCTTGTTGTTTCGGACCGCCGATCTTGATGTCGTCGAATCCATAAATCGGTCGGCCTTGGCGTCTGAGGGAATGGAGAACCTATAGTGATATGGTGTTAACATGATAGTCTAGGAGCTATATATGAAGAAGTGGCTATCTTTGAGACCACAGGAACAAAGGGAGGGGAAGAGATAAACAAACTCACATCGTTAATAGTGACTGTCTTAGCTTGACGATATTCCGTGTATGTGACACAGTCCTTAATGATCTGGGTAAAAATACAAGTGTGAGCAGCGTGAAAACGCCTCAGGTTTTGGCAATGGGGGACTATACATCTTCAAGTCGCTTTCTTAAGACCTGGCGAGCATCCTCGTATATCGCGGCGGAGATACGCTTCACGCCACCGCGACGAGCAAGACGTCTGTTGTTAGATTGTCAATATTAATTCTGGGGTGTACCTCTAGCTTTCAGTAAGAAGAGGGGTGAGAAGAACGGGTGACAGTATCCGAGGCACCGAGGACGGTATGTTGGTTGATCGAGGGAGCGGAAATGTCTGTACCTAATTGCAGGTTTGGCTGGAGGCGAAACAGTATTAGCACTCAGCGCCAATGGACCGCGAAACCTTGTACTTGTTCAATAAGGGCGCACTCAACTGATTCCAATAATGTTATCGCGTAAGATCTTTCTGTTGAACATCTAGTTAACACGTGGATGGCGCAACAGCAATTTCCGATCGGAATCTGTACCGGTGACGCTTGACGCCCTGTTTCACGGTTGCAACGCATGTCAGTGAGGAGTTGCTCAGATGCTACGGGACATAGTTGCGTACCCCCTTGCCACCGAGGCCCTTTCCGAGTCCTTTAGCGCCTCTGGCGCCTCGCGGATCAACCTTTCCACCCGCCATGATAAGTCGCTCAAGAGGGTGGCGGGCGCGGGAGGTTCGAGAATTGACTTCAACTGTAGGGTAAGTCCTGGGTGACGCTCTTGAGCTTCGGTAACCGGTACAACGAGGTGGAGGCGTGCTATCTTGTCTTAGTCGCCGTTGGTGGGGGCAACCAGGCCCATCCAATCAATCTGCTGGCAGGCAAGGGACGTTCCCAGCGCCACAGGTAGCAAGTGGGGTATGGGGTCAGTGGGGCATAGCCAAAGTGAAGATGGTGCCTACCGAGGTTATCCATAGGGCTGTATCAGCGTAGGTATGTCACAGCGGCCTCGCTAGATCTGTTCTATTATTCTATGCACATCTGCAATAAGTGCATGTACATATTGACGCATATGAATTAATTTGGGGCCATGGAAAAGTAGGTACAAGCAGATCCCGTACTACATGTGTAGGTATATGTCTACTCCCTACATATATGGCAAGTACTGCTCGACCCAAGAAGCCAATATACTAGGTATAGAAGTACATGTAGGTACCTACGTAGGATCAAGGTTTTATATTTCCATATAGATAAGATAGTAATACATACGAGTACTTGCCCTTTGCAGTCAATGGCTTTGCCTGGAACAACACTTGAAGCTGTTTCCGAGGCACCGCATTAAGGAAAAAACAAATAGGTGCTGCCTGCCTATGTGTGTCTGACATGGACAGAAGATCTTTACTCCGTCTCAGGTCAGACGCACATACGCTAGATGCGCAGCCTCTTCCACAGCTACTTACGGCTGAACTAGTCTAAGGGCAAGCAAGCATCATGGGGTTTCCACTTGCCGGCGGGAGTGAAGCCACAAGATTCAAGGTCGCCGACTACCAGAATGCCTTGTGTCCATGGGGGCCCTGACCAAGCAAAGCTTCGACTGGCTTTACAGAACATTCTATGCCCTTGCCTACGTAGTATCCTACGTAGTATGTAGGTAAGGGTCACTATCGGGATCAACATTTCGGCTGCGGTGCCAAAAATAGGCAACACTTCTATTTAGGGGCTCTATTTTGAATCATGCTGTCTCTCCCTATTTTAGATATTCCCGTGCTACGCCGGAGTACACACCCAGTAGGCCACTGTCCCCGACAGAGGAACAGATATAGCCGCAGTGAAGCTAGACGGGACGGAGATCAAAACATACACGCGATTCGAGAACAACCGCCGATGCGACCGAGACCAACATACGAATTAGGTAGGTGAGGAATAGGTACCGCACATCCAGCCGCAGCGAAAATCTGCACAGCATGCCGCCGTCGCTCCTACGCTGCAACGATGCTGACAATCGGGATATTTTCCCTCGTCTCCGGCCCACCCCCTCTCCCAGGTCGACGGTGCGCCCGCGCGTTAGCTGTGTTACCCCCAGGGTCCCATCCAACCCTCCAGCATTCGCCCAAACCGGGGTAAAGTGCGAGTGGTCAGCTTACGCTCCGACGACATGAGCAGCAAGTACCTATACAATAGCCCGATCCTTGGGCCTTACAGACTCTGAGGCTGATGTTTCTCGTTCACGGTAAGCCGGAAAGGAGATGGGAGGATGTGAGGCTGCAGACGGATCTCATGAGATTACGTGGTATGAAGGCAACTCCGAGAGTTGCGCTTTGAGTAGATTACTCGAGTGTCGCGACATTGCTTGGCATATGCTATGATGATGGCGGTCCTTTTCACACGCGTTTTAGGTGACGCCGATTGTGTGTACTACGACACGTACCACGGTAAACAGTCTCAGCAACGCAACATGATACCCCTTCCTTTAGTTTAGAAGCTATGTGTTTGACTGACTCTTGATTTCATTCGCTTGTATAGATAGGATATAACAATGTGTGTCCTACCACATATTATATGCTTTATATCAGATAGGGTCTATGATCCTCTAGTAACGAGTGATAATGCAATCCCTTGATGCTTGTCGAGCGCCGCAGGGCCCTGCTGCCGTACGCGAAGTGTACCCCTTTCCAGAATAACCTAGGCACAAGGACTAGGTTGCGATTTTAGATGACAAAGTAGATTCCTTCAGCCCGTATGCCACTACTGCAAGAATCTGCGGAACCGTGTGGCTACCGCATCATGAATTAAAATTATTTCGCTTCCTCGGTAGCGGATATGAAAGTGGCTTCAAAAAATAGGCGTCCTTCTTCTATGATCTCTTCATCGCCAACCTTCAACTTTAGCGTCACGGGCTTTTGCGGAGCACACTGTAGCCTGACGTTAGCGTCCATAAAATAGTGGCTGAGGATATATTTGTGCGACTTACCTGGTAAATGTACGGCTTGGTCCCCGCTGCACTGGCGACGATTGTCTTCACAAAACCCGGGACCTCTGCCATGACATCCACACAATCTTGCCTTTCTGTTGGGCCCTCAATGACAGCTTCAACTGCCTTTCCATCCTTGGTCGTGCCAGACCAGGTGAATTTCGCCTCTACCGGCTCAGGCCAACCAGTGATTGTATCTTGCTTTGTTTTGGTGTGCGTTGCGCGGCAGCTAGTGCCTGCCGTGATGATCTCACCATCCTTGACTATCCCGCCAACATCTACCACTGTAGCCCCGTAAGAAGGGGGGGTTGTGAATTCCATGAGAATTGCGGAATAATTTGGACCTTGAAAATCTAGAAAATTCCACCGACCAGCAGCATGATGAGGCTTCATACCCTGGAGACACATTATGAAAAGAGCCTTGCCCTTAAAATCGATAGGGCCATCCTGTGTCACAATGCTTCCCTCTGCCTCACATCTGGGCCAAAATGCATGTCTCATGGAACCCCAAGGGTTGGCTAAGTCTGTGCCATACAAGGTTTTACCATCCTTGCCAGCCACGAAGCCAGGCGTTGTCCTGGTCACCTTGAGATTTACAATGGATCGTTCATCATTCATTGATTTGATCGTGTACGACTTTCCGTCCTCCGATAGCTCAACTGCGCAGTCTTTTGCGTAAAAGGAGGTCTTATCTTCACTGAAATCGTAGTCGGTGAGAGGGTTGGAGCACCAGAGATGGGGCTTCGATCCGTCGGTGTAGAAAATTTTGGAGTTGAACTGAACCGTGGTGCGAATGCCGCTTGAAGGCTATGTGTTAATGGCGGCTTATGGGAAGAAGAAGCAAGGTGTATTCATACGCTACACTACTATATATGATCTGAGCGAGACCAATGTGTCCGCTGTCTGCCATGAAGTAAAAGACCTGCGTCTCGACTGATGTCTGGTCTAGGGCAGTCCATTTGAGATCGTCCCTGGATATTTCGGTGTAGGGCGTCGATTTCGCATCTTCGGCAACGGACTTGATCGCTGACGGGCCGTATATGGGCTCTTCGGTGCCGACAACATTCGCCAAACTGAATTAGAGGCATTAGCTACTAAGGAATAGGTAGGGGGAAAGCGTGTGATTAATTGCTAACGTTTGCTTTGCCCAGTTCAACATGTTTGTTTTCTTGGGATGTTGAGGAGTGCTACAAAGAAGGATAAATTGGGGAGACGGGAGTCTCTAGAGAAAGAGTTTGAGCAGTGGGAAACCTTCCGTGTCAAGATGTTGAATTGGTATTGTCTACAACCCGGACGCTCTGACTGAGTATGCAGGAGGAGGGAGATGAGAAAAGGAGCCCATTAGGTAAGTTTTGGCTGAACAATGGGGAGGCCGGTGCCTGAATGGAGTAACCTAGGGAGGTTTCAAGCTTTGGGTGGGGTGACATGGCGGGGTGCTGTAGTGTCTACTGATTGGTACCTGCATGTAGCTGTCTGCGTATATGGGCGACCAAGTACCCGAGATAAAGAGCAGTTCTTGCCCCACATGCGCTCTGTGGCGTACTCTATCGATAAAAGTTTCCGAAGTACCCAGGTACCCCAGTATATGGCATTCCACATGGGCACCTAGCTAGGTACTTTTACGTCCCGCCAAGACTTGAAAATACCATCCTTGTTGTGGCTAGTGTAATTTTGCCAGGAAATGGCTTCTGCTTCATCTTCACTCATAAACTATCCAGCCTGGCCTTGATACCCGTTTCGCAGGCTCACAACCCCTATTACGTCTCCGAAGCAATTTGAAAGATGGCTAAGCGCGGTGCCGATCAGATCGTCAAGCTGATTGTGGGAGCTGGACAAGCTTCTCCGAGTCCACCAGTTGGCCCGGCGCTGGGTAGCAAAGGCATTAAGTCGATGGACTTTTGCAAGGTAAGCAGGTTTGCGATATTCGCGTCGGTGTTGGGTGGGATTGTCGGCTCATATCAATGCAGGAGTTCAATGCTCGGACTGCACACATATTACCTGGCATCCCGATGCCCACTCGAGTGACCGTACGCGCCGACCGAACATTCCATTTCGACATTCGAACACCACAAACCTCGTGGCTTCTACGGAACGCGGCAGACCTGCCAATTGGGAAGAAGGGCAAACGGAAAGGGGCAAGCAATCCAGGCCATGAAACAGTGGGCACTGTCAGCTTAAAACATATCTACGAGATCGCCAAAATCAAGCAATCAGAACTACGACTATCCGGCCTACCACTCGAAGGACTGTGCAGATCCGTTATTTTCCAAGCCAAATCTATAGGCATCGCGGTTGTCCCCTAACTTGGCTAAGGGAGCCGCCTGGACTAGGCTATCAGGGCTACGAACCTGTAATTGTGTTCGAGGCTGGACCCGGTTGCTGTTCTAATGAACTGTATATATTATTGTACACTTTTGTTCAATTTGATTGTACGCTAGGAGAGTAGAATCGCGGCGTCTTGTCACACTACTTTACCCAACCTGCGAAGGGGCACCAGTATCCATCAGCCAGCGTCTTTTCTCATAGGCCATTTTTGCTCAAATCTTCCGTTGGTGCGTTAGGGGTGATATTCTGGACTTTGTATTCTTTTTGTCTCATGTGAAGAATCGTAAAACGCCGTCAGCATAGCCAACACTACAGTAGTCTTGTTGTACGTTCCCTTTTCTAAGCATTAAACCTACGAAGCTAGAAGCCCTTGATTGTATATAGAGTGAGACGATAGATGGTGATTGTTCAACGAGTGCGGAGCTTTGGAACTGCGATTGGAAAAGACCACCCTGCCGAGAACCGCGTCTGTTTTGACGACCGGCTTTGTGATCAACAATTCAATCACAAAATCGAGTCTACAATGATGCCAAACTAAAGGAAATTGCAGATAGTCTGTTCCGGGACAGGTAGAAGTCGTGGATTGGGGCACGTTTTATAAAATTTCATTCCAATGTTTGATAGACCAGTAAGTCCCGGGGCGTATAACCATTTCCAGGTATGTTCAACATCTTGGAGATCTTGATCCCAGTTCTTGTTGGTTAGTGAGGTCTGGTACTGGGTGACCTAGATTCCCTAACTAGTTATTGTTAGCAGCGGTACCGTAACTGAACACGGCATAAAAAATATAGATACCCGTCTTGTAGTCGATTGGAGAGAATGTTGAATTAGTATTACCCTTTAGCTTTCCGAAATTGAGAGCCCGTGTGTAGGAGAAATATGGACTGCCTACATGTACCTTAGTTATTATAGTCACATGGTGATAAGCTTTGTTGTGATGTCCTTTGCGGTTACGGTAGACTCGGATACAGTATAGTACAATATGCACATGCTTGGCTTGACGGCTCGGATGGGTCGGATAGGTCGGATAGTTCAAATATACGGCGCGGACGCCGACGGTAACCAACAGGGCGGGTTTGTGTCATAAGTCAACCCCACCATTCCACCTTGGGCGCCCTACGTGTACCTAGGTACCTAGGTAGTACGCCACAGCCTACCAGAACGCCTATCTCTGCATGTGCTGATGGGGCAGGGAGCATATCCGCGCCGATAGGCACGGTAGTATATGTTTCATTGCCTGTCGTTTATACGTGCTTCAACTTGGACGACGTATAGACCACTCCCTTGGTATCAAATCTCCGGATTCGGGGGGTTGGATGGCGAGAGGCAGAAATCAAATGATGCACAGCCTGCGTACTATATCTCGCAACACTACCTCTATAAAAGGATCAAGCTGACTTATGAGACGATGCCCTCTGTGTTTCGCAACGTGCCCCAAATGGTATATAACCAGGTACCGGCCTTATAAGTTATAGCTGCAGCGCACTAATAACCTCGGATAAGAGAGGGAGCGCCATCCGCGAGCGCCATCCGCCAACGCCAGCAGCTGGGCGTGCTGCAAGCTCACCAGCAAGATACCTAAGAGGTAGTAGCTTAGGACCTCATTATCTAGCCCCACCATGCTCTGTACAATGGCTGTCACTGCCTGAGGCTTGTTCGCCGCGTTCGACTCGGAAATCTGAACTTTCCATAGCATCGTCATCGGCGAGCTGTGACGACCACACCCCATACCCGGGCCTCCCCGCCTCTCCACAGTTTATTCTTGCCGGCTCGACAACTCATTACTCACGCACAAGAGCCCTGCTTGCTTTGCTGTTCTACCCCTCGCTCATTACAGCCGGATGCATCGCCAGTACGCCACCAGAGGAGACAACTTTCACAGCTGGTGCTGAGACACCCTTCTCTATATTCATATCAGTTCTCCAGAATGGCGACACCGGGCGAGGGAGCTATAAACCCTCCCAAACGTGGCGAGCCATCGCAAGGTACAGAAACTCGATCCTAGCAATTCCTTCGTGCTAGAGCCCCGCGCTCGCATCGTTTCTCAACATTCTTTGATCCCGCGCACTAACATTCTGCTGCTGTTTGCAACCACTAGGCCTGTCCCACGATGCCTCAAATCCATCCTCCGAACGGGCGCCCGCTGTACGGTTTGCGAGCAGCGTAGATGAGATCAGCCCCCCTGCCGTGGAACGGCCGCGCCATGATTCCTCTGCGACGTCGGAGCAGATCCAAGCTCTGACAGATTGTTTACACGGCACTCATCTTCAAGAGCAACGCGCTCAGATCTACGCTTTTCAGCCTGTCTCTCTTCCACCGTCTAGAGTACGTCCTCTATTCCAGCAAGTCAATAACCCCGGGAGCGTTTATTTTTGTATGCCCTTTTGCGCAAAAAAAAACGGATTGCAAAGCCACTCTCTGTGAAATTGTGTCTCAGTCGCGCGTTTCCTTTTGTCTGGGTTTTTGTTCACCGCACCTCACTGTCTCCATAGGGTAGATCTACCTCTGCGCTGGAATTGGTTTCGGGGCTTCTTGGGGATTGCGAGCGTTCGCGGGGACTGTCTGTAGCTGACGATCATCCTTAGATACCTTCACATGAAACCACGCCTAGTGCAACTCCTCAACATAGCCATAGTCCCATGGCGCCTCGGTCGCCACGCCTTGGCCCTAATAGTTCAGGCCTCACGCCTCCGTTGACGCCCGCGGGGACATCGGGTGAACAAATTCAGAGTAGAGGCTTACGGTACCGCGGCTCTGATGGAGGCTTTTCGTCGCATGAGGTTACCCCGCAAGACTCGAGCCAGGATTCGCGACCATCATCGCGCCTAGACCTGCCACACCGGCCTGCGTCTTCAGATAATATCTCCCAAAAAACCACAGTCGTCGAAGAGCAAGGCGGTTCTCGGTCACATCGGAAGGGAATGTTCGGTATCGGGCCAGGAGGACAGTCACTACCCGTATCCAGAGAGTCAAGCCCGTCGAGAAATGCCGCTTCTCAATATTACACTCGACCTTTCACACCTCAGGGTGAACCGAATGATCCCTATGCTGCTAGTAAGCGGCCAGCACAAACCAAGAACACCGGGAACATAGATCAAAGATTCGTTTTCTCTAGGAGGAAACACTCCCCAACAGCATCTACCACAAACTTACGACAATCTGAGAAGTCTGATAAACGACACTCTAGTCTGCTCGGTGCAAGGAATAAAGGTAGCGATCTTTCCTCGACAGGGACTCATTCTAGTGGGCATCACACTCATCAGAGCTCAATGTCTGATTTAAGAAGATTCTTCAAGGTTGGCGGAAGCCATAAACCGAAGAAGCAATCTCAGTCATCTACTGCTGCTGGGTCAGGGGCACCAGGGTTGCGTTCAAACCACCTTCCCTTTGCCGACGACCATGGTCTTTCGTCAAAGTACGGCAAGATAGGCCGGGTACTTGGGTCTGGCGCAGGCGGGTCGGTCAAACTAATGAAGAGAAGCGAAGATAATACCGTCTTCGCGGTCAAGGAGTTCCGGCCTCGACATTCTTACGAAACCGAAAAGGAGTACACTAAAAAGCTCACTGCCGAATTCTGTTTCGGATCGGCTCTCCATCATGGCAACATTATCGAGACCTTGGACATTGTTCAGGAAAAAGGGAAATGGTACGAAGTAATGGAGTACGCCCCGTTCGACTTATTCGCTATAGTAATGACCGGGAAGATGAGCAAGGCTGAGATTAACTGCTGTTTCTTGCAAATACTCAGCGGCGTAACTTACCTACACAGCTCGGGTCTCGCCCACCGCGATCTCAAACTAGACAATGTCGTTGTCAGTGAGCATGGGATTATGAAAATCATTGATTTTGGCAGCGCGCATGTCTTCAAATACCCCTTTGAGAGCGAGATAGTACTGGCTACCGGTGGGTCACATGTGTCTTTTTGCATGAGTAGAAACTGACAGGCAAACTAGGTATTGTCGGTTCCGATCCGTATCTAGCCCCCGAGGTGTACGACGAACGCAAATACGACCCGCAGGCCGTGGACATCTGGTCTTTGGCCATTATTTTTTGCTGCATGTCATTGCGCAGGTTTCCATGGAAAATACCACGATTAACTGATAACTCATACAAACTCTTTGCATCCGCACCAACGCCTGGTCATGACCCTAAACAATTGATCATTCCCTCAAAAAGTACAAACGACCTTTCCAATACCCCGGCGCGAGATTTCTTTACCGAGGAATCGTCGAAGACTCCAAATCAGAGCAAAGCCGACGTGGTCGCTACTTCCGGGGCTGAAAACAGAGACACTGAGCGCAAAGAAGTTATCCGAGGGCCCTGGCGGCTGCTCCGTCTACTTCCTCGAGAATCCCGGCACATCATTGGCCGGATGCTGACTATCGACCCTAAGAAGCGAGCTACGATGGCTGAAATTCTTGACGAACCCTGGGTGTCAGATACGGTTATATGTAGGCAGGTCGGTGCACGCCAGATCGAGAAGGCTGACGACCACACGCATGTCCTGGAGCCCCCCGCTCCCGCCCCTCCAAAATAACATTCGCATCAGGAGAGCAGGTGTGTAGGTCTTCCTGGAATGCCTTCGTGGAAGTGTGAATTCGAATGAATGGCTGTGGATTTTTTTTTTTCCTTCAAGGCGTTTATATGGCGGGAAGGGGAGTGTATCAAGGGCCCGCGCGCACCCTAGAGACGGTGCAGGCCCATGATGCAAATCATTTGCGGGAACATTCATAGATATCGATACAGGTATAGACCAAGAAGCTTCTATTGTTACGTCGGTCACTCTCGGCACTGTTTATAGACGATAGGTTCCAAGGTTGTTAGACACCCAGCTATGGAATTACACCCTAGAGAAAAAGACACACATAGTCCCACTAGCTAAACGTAGTGTATGTACAATATAATTCCTTGTAGCGTATCGCGCTCGCATAATGGCAAATGACAGTCTTGCTAGGTTGAACCCAAAGGAAACTTCCTACACAGAAATTGCTGTAATAAGATATAATCTAATAGGTAGAAGGGCAGGCATTGATGGTTTGGGTTGGGGGAGGGGAAAAGGGCGGCTCCGGGCAGTGTCTGGGTTAGACTCAGGATCCGGACTATTCCCATTAGAGCTAGCTATAGGTACCTAGGTAGGTAAGTACTTCGTCGGAAAAACTACGGCATAAAAAAATTTGGACCCATCCGATTGAAGCTTCTAAAGCTTTCGCAAGACATCTGCTCTTCGCGATAGCTTCAACTCATTCCCATTCCTGCCTAAACCACCAGACTCCCACATCATCGTTGTCCATACTCTCTTTCAAAACATAATCACAATGGTAAGTCTGACGTCTTTAAGACACCTCCTTAAAGCTTTGTTAGGCATCGAATCCGCGCCTCGCGGAGCTCGAAATCCCTGCTTGAGCAGCAGAGCTGCTACCTAGCTCAGGCAGACCTCGTCTCCTTTCTCACATTGCAATGAGATGTTTACTGGTTGACATGGCTAATATTGGTGACACAGGCCACCTCAATTCGATCCATCAAGTCTCTGGTTCCCCTTCTGGACCGCGTCCTGGTCCAGCGCATCAAGGCCGAGACCAAGACTGCCGGCGGCATCTTCCTGCCTGAATCTAGCGTCAAGGAACTTAATGAGGCCAAGGTTCTCGCCGTTGGTCCCGGTGCCCTCAGCAAAGATGGACAGCGTGTGCCTATGGGTGTTACCCAGGGTGACCGCGTTTTGATTCCCCAGGTATGCATAACCGGGATTGTGAGCAGCGGTTAATATGCAGAGGGATCATACCATTTGCTTCCGCAAGGGATGATGTGGTTACCTAGATGCCTCATGATGAAGCCGCTGACGTTGGAATGTGCAGTTCGGTGGCTCCCCTGTTAAAGTCGGCGAGGAGGAGTTCCATCTCTTCCGCGACAGCGAGTAAGTTCTGCTTTCTTCATACCTATCCTTAATGAGGCAGCCTCTCATGGCTTCGCCACCATCTACATGCCACTAACCTTCGTAACAACAGGATCCTAGCCAAGATCAACGAATAAGTAAAAGTCACCTAATCCATGTGACTGTCAACCAACGAATTTACGAGACTACCCTCCACAATGTACCATAATATACCGTGTACAACAATAAAACCATGTGAAAACAGCACTGCATTAAGGCGCATGAGAAGGATTGCTGGACCCCTCTTTGCATATATGCATTCTTTAATAGGCGGATGAAGGACGAATAGGGGGCAGAAGTTTTGGGAGAGGGCGGACGATGGCCATCCTTGACTGGCAGCTTCTCGTACGCCTCTAAGCTAACGATGCAATCGAAATCTATCTCCGCTTTCCCTATATTGCAGGACCTCTGCGTGAGAGCTCATCACGGTGGCGGTGGCGTTCTCACCGGCTGAAAAGTAGAGCATGCTCCTAACAAAAGGCACTGACCAGTGGTTTAAAGGCAAGGCTAGGCGGCATGCACGTGCCCTTACCTGCACGCTCTGTTTGAACGTAAACGCGTCGCATATCTGTTCTATCCACTATCATATCATTGATCCCCAGAGCCATAGCTGTCCCTGTGAGCCGCAGCTATCCTATCACGTAACAAAATCTTTTCGTACTACATAGTATCATCATAGTGTTGCTAGGCACCCCCTCTCCTAGTTCGTGTGCACCTGTCTATCATTGCTAGAGCATGAGCGGCTTGTCCCGGCCCAATTGCCCCATTCGAAAAAAAAGGCCACCACATCCCTAGCATCAGCCCCTCGTAGACACCTGATCGGCAGCCTCCGCCGCGCGCACCCAAGCGCACTCCGGTTTACTATGCCCATGGGCCCGATGTAGCCTACGTCATCTATTTCAACCTCCCCCATATCCGAGCACCGGGTCGTTGAGAAACCCGGGGTAGTCCCATAGCTTCCGGAGATTGCAACCCATTGGCGATGATAGAATGGCCTCCCGGGCTTTGTTCAGTGCCCCGCTGGATAAGTAGGTACGTAGGCAAGTTCCCGCTACACCTCTTGTTTCCGCAGGGTACATGGATGCTGTGTCTTGGGGATGAAGACTTTCGATAGCTTAGGTCACTCTGGACACACAAGGGATCGCCAGGAGTGGTTCTTTGGTTTGCTCAGGTCACCTTCCACATCTCAGAAATATGTGCATGTCTGTGATTTACTAATTGAACTGGGCGTTGACAAACCCGGAACACTACGGTTGAAACGATGTACTCCCACACTGCAAGGTAAAATACATTAAATAAACAAAATGAACCCGTTACTCATATTGATACCTCGGCCTGTGGCAATTGTTGCTCAAGAATCGAAGATGTGACAGCTCATTCAAAGGACAAAAGTAAGGGGTAGGCAAGCCAGGGTTTCCTCGTCCGAGGTAATGCTGTAAGGTGGTGGCAGTTCATCCCACACTTTCGCCAATGAAATTCTCGGAACCAGACAGCTGACACATCGCCGCACGACGTCACTTCTTATTGGAGAAAAAGACTGTCTCATCCCCCCTGAAAAAGTGCCAGTTAGACTAGATTTCGTTGGAACCGCTGGGCTCACAATTTTGCATCGCAGCTGCTGTGCGAGGCTACACAGCTCCAAAGCAGAAACCTCCAACGCAGAAACTGCCGAGTACAGGCGTACAGTCAGATGAGCCGAATTTGAGGGGGAGTGCACACTCTGATTTCTCCCGGAGTCCTTGGGCGCGATGAGTAGTGAACTAAACTTGATTTTGGTCACATAGGGGTAAAAGTTGATGACCAAAACTTGGTATTGGTTGCCAACGGAAGTATGAAGTCGGAACCAAACTTGTTTGCTTAATGAAGACGTAATATACCTTAGCGCGAAGCTTGTTTCTTTTTTAAATCAGAGGTACTGGATATTGAAGGCAAACTTGTTTTTTTAATTGTGCCCCGAGGTCACTCTTTGCGTAGATACTGGTAGTTGAACAGCCAAATGCTATTTTATTTCTCCTGGTGAATGGCCTCCGTCAGCACTACCAATAAGGCTACCTAGGACTTAAACTAGCTTTATTTTCCTACCTAGTTGCCTAAAAGGACTTAAAATGTTTCTTTAGTTTGCTATAAAATATCTAGGTTTTCCTAATTGGGAAATCTGAAACGGAGAGAATGAGGAAGTCAAGACACCGCCCTTTCATTCGACGCCACTTACACGCCCTCTCATCAAAAATGAGGGCATCCGTGTGCCTGTACCTTGCGCTGGGTATAAGGAGGGCCCATTTCGTCTCTTTTTGTTTGTCCTCTAGCTGGCTAGCCATCGCCTCTTCAGTTCTCTTCTGGTCTACGACCACCTTCGTTCTTCTGCTTCTTCGTGGATGCGTCCGCTTGCTTGAGTAGCTTCTGTGAGGCTTTCCCTTCGTTTATACAATTAAGTCCTCCATTATCTCACCCGTGGTGATCCAGCGCTCCCTCTCGTGCATTTCCCCTGCAACAACACTCCTATACACTACTACACACCTTGCTTCCTTCCGCTTGATCGGTGCCTGCGGCGGTATACGCTCGACAAGATGAAACAACAATTTTCTGTCGCTTTGGCCTTTGTGGCCGGCCTCGCTGCCTCCGCGAATGCCCATACCGTCTTCACGACCTTGTTTATCGACGACGTCAGCCAAGGCGAGGGTACCTGCATGCGTAGTAAGTATTCCCAGTGGAATCGTTGTTTCTATAAGATACAATCGTTGACTCTCTATCTCTTGTAGTGTCCCAGGATTCTGGCCATTGCACTGACCCAATTGGAAATATCGCTGGAAATGACATGGCCTGCGGTAAGTGGATAAGATGCAAGAGAATATGGCAGAATAGCAGGCTCACATCTCCCAAGGAGTCAATGGAGAGAAGGCAGTGACTTTCACCTGTCCTGCTCCAGCCGGCGGGAAGCTCACTTTCCAGTTTCGAGAATGGGCCAATGCCGAACAGCCTGGCTCCATAGACAAATCCCACAAAGGTAAGGCTTGTATCCCCGATTCTCTCGTATGCAACAAAGCATACTAAAATCTAGTCTCGCAGGGCCCTGCGCCATATATGCGAAGCAAGTTCGCGACATGTCCAAGGACGAGGCCGCTGGGCCAGGCTGGTTCAAGCTATGGGATGAAGGATACGACGCGACAACGAAGAAGTGGTGTACCGAGAAGCTCATGGACAGCAAGGGCCTCCTGTCCTTCGAGATACCGGAGGGTTTGCCGGCAGGTTATTGGCTATTCCGTCCAGAGCTCCTCGCCCTTCACGATGCCGACAAGGGAGACCCGCAATTCTATGTCGGATGCGCCCAAGTTTTCGTGCAGTCCAGCAACACGGCTGCTCTCAATGTGCCCGCCGATCGCAGTGTGAGCATACCTGGCCATGTGAGCGCGAACCATGCTGGCCTCACCTTCAATATATACCGCCCCTCTTTCCCGTACCCGCTACCCGGACCCAAGGTCTTCGCAGTTCCAACGCCAAAGAATGGGATTGACACCACCGGCCCGTCAGTACCGAGTCAGACGCAGGGCGTCGTGCCACCCAATTACATTGTTAAGAATGCCAACTGGGTTGGCGTTGAGGTTCCGGACTACCACAATGAAGGTGGCTGCTGGGCGTCCTCGGACAACTGCTGGAAACAAGTTGACATGTGCTACGATACATCGCCACCGACGGGAAGCGCTGGCTGCAGTGCCATGGAGAAGAAGTGCAATTCCATTATGAGCACTTGCAGCAATGGCAGTTTCCAGGGTCCGCCGAACAAAGGGAAGTTGTTGACGGTGAAGACGCCTGCACTCCCGGCGAACATTCCGCGTCCAGTGAACGCTTAAACCTGTTGCAAAGTAGTAAGTGGGTGGGTACTGGAGTAGTATCTGGGGTATCTGGAACGAGATGCGACCCTGACAGGATGACGATGACGTGCAGGGCGCAAGTTGATGTATATAATTCTCTTCTATGGTGTGGTCATATGGTTTGATGTCTTCTTCTTCCGCCAATTTTGTTTATAAGCATGGTATATGTACCTCGGCTACCAAAGAAGCCGACCAAGGCCACTCTTTCTTGGCCCTGAGCTGAAGTACAATACAGACAAGAGATTTTTTCTTTTTGAAATGGAACTGCCTGCAGCCCTTAATTTTTATTCCGCCTTCCCACCTAGGCCAAGTTTGCCGCATGCTAACCCCATACCTGCACGGAGGTATTGCTCTAGGAAAGATGAATTGGAAAAAGTTGGCTAGTCTGCATGTGCGCGACAAATTAAGATCTACTATGTGTGTCTTGTCCGTCATATGTCGCAATGAGGTTACTTCTGGCCGAGAATCAGGTACCGGATGCTACGGCAAAGGGTCCGCTATTCGCGGAAAACAGCGGTATTATCACGTTGAGCATTATTGCCTTTTCAGGCAAAAGTACGCTAATGCAGCCAGGGTCTGAAGGAGACTGGGCGCTGGACCGGGGCAGGCAGGCGGTGGATTGATAAGCGTCCGATAGAGGGGTAGGAGGGGCAGATGCTCCCAAATCCCGATAGTCTAATCTGTATCGAGACCAAGAAATACTACGTACAATATAGACAACATCTGATTATTATCACACATGCGCCTTTAGCGAAAGGCTACTCGGGAATCCAATTTACCGCATTGAATGGACAGATAAGAGTCCTGTGTGAGAGAAGCGGCTACCGAAGGGGTGATAGGGATGTCGGTGTCTTAGGGTATGCCGAGGTGTACATGATGTTATAACGATGAAAAATGCATTGGGTACAGCTAAGGGCACGCAGATAGGGGCCTGTCCGTCTGCCGTGCCGCGGTTGCTTCTCACACGCTGCTAAGATCTAGAATAGAACTCTATCTACCTAGAGTGTTGTATCTCTATTCATATCGCCCTCGGCGCGGATAAGAAATGCTCTCATGCCGCTAGATATGACGCAATCCCCCGACGACAAGTAGCGCTAGGGGGGTAAATAAGAAGTTTCGATGACAAACTTCGACTTCTCCTTTGTACCAATTGGAGGCAGAGCAGAAACAATCTTCTTGTCACTGCCTCGTTCTTTGTGACACGCCGGGTGCTTGGTAATCATTAGCCTCGTTCGCCCCGTGATACTCGCGTAATATTTACTTAAATGCCCGTGCCCGTGCTGCGACGGGCGTGAGTGCGGAGTATTTGAATCGCCTCCACAGCCAGTCGTTTTGGTCTTCGATCTTATCCATTGACCTGCCTCTTCCGTTGTCTCGACATTTCCTGCGACGGCCCCGAATTCGGCGACGCACGCTGCAACCCTCTCTATATTCGACGAGCGGCCATAGCAACCACCGAGTATACTACCTACTTAAGTCCTGCCAGGCTTGCGAATTACCTAGTTTCTACAGTTCCGAACACTCTTACGCATAGTCATGCCTATCACAATTGACTCGTCCATTGAGACGCCTCCGCGGGCACCGACTCCGGTACACGGTTTTGGGACTCTCGCGGTCCATGCTGGATCGCCACACGACCCAACGACGGGCGCAGTCATTGAACCCATCTCCCTCTCCACCACGTTTGAGCAGACCGCCGTCGGTAAACCCGTGGGCATATACGAGTATTCGCGAAGCTCGAATCCGAACCGAGATAACTTTGAAAAGGCTGTTGCCGCACTGGAGCATGCCAAATACGCCGTCGCATTCGGCAGTGGCAGCGCTGCGACAGCTACCATCCTCCAAAGCTTGGCGTCCGGGTCGCATGTGATCAGCGTCAGCGATGTCTACGGCGGAACACACCGGTACTTTACGCGTGTTGCAAAGGCGCACGGCGTTACCGTCACATTTACCCCGCAGATCGAGGTCGATATCGCGGAACACATAAGGGACGACACCAAGCTGATTTGGATTGAGTCGCCCAGCAATCCTACGCTAAGACTGGTCGACATTCGGGCAGTGGCCACTGTTGCGCACGCCCGAGGCGTCGCCGTCGTAGTTGACAACACATTCCTGAGCCCGTATGTCCAGAACCCGCTGGATCATGGCGCCGACGTCGTGGTGCACAGTGTCACGAAGTACATCAACGGCCACAGCGATGTGGTCATGGGAGTGGCCGCGGTGAACTCGGAAGAGCTGCGAGACAAACTAGCATTCTTGCTAAACGCTGGTGGCGCTGTGCCCTCAGCATTCGACTCCTGGTTGGCGCATAGAGGCCTCAAGACCCTGCATCTTCGTGCTCGCCAATCCGCCGCAAACGCCACGGCGGTCGCAAAGGCCCTGGAAGCAAGCCCTCATGTGATCGCCGTCAACTACCCCGGCCTAGACTCTCACCCCCACCGCGCCATCGCGCTACGGCAACACCGAGACGGGCTGGGTGGCGGCATGCTCTCTTTCCGCATACAGGGTGGCCGCGCCGCGGCTGAGCGCTTCTGCCAACTCACCAAGATATACACTCTCGCTGAGAGTTTGGGTGGTATCGAGAGCTTAGTCGAAGTCCCGAGCGCCATGACTCACGCCGGCATACCGAAGGAGCAGCGGGAGGCCGTCGGCGTCTTTGACGACCTCATCCGTATAAGCAACGGTATCGAAGAGCCCGAGGATCTGGTTCACGACGTGTTGCAAGCGCTGGAGAAGGCGGTCCAGGAGACGTCGACTAAAAATGGCACTAATGGGACAAACGGTATTAATGGGAACTAGAAGACATAGATACACACTAAAAAGCTGGGGCGAATTACGGTAAGACGCATGATATAATGACTTGCATTACAGGAGGCACTTTTCTTAGATTACGATAGACACAGTGGAATTGGGAATGGGACTATATTCATCTTTTTGCAATTGTGAGCCGTGTCACGTGTAATCTTTGCTCTTGGTCCTGATGTTGCTGGGCAGATGTAGTGTCTAGTATACTTGGGGCTCATATTTCGGTATGACGAAAATAGTTCATCACATATCGTCTCTTCTTAACTTGGTTAGCTACAAGGCGCCGACTATCACATTGTGGGAGAGAAGATACACCACCTCGGAATACCGAATCATATACGGATTTGCCTTTTATGTTTGTCAGCAAAGGTCGGGGTTTGAGAGGGGGGTCAAGGCGACTGGAAACACTCCCCTTCTGCTCGTACGCTTACGCCATCTCCACGCATTAACACAGACCTCGGCTGGGGGCTCTAGGACGACCGAACAGCACCCTGAATTCAATCAAGTCTTCTAGCGCTCACCTTGACGGCCCTGTAATCGATACGAAGCTAGTGCTGATAGACGGAGACGTGTCCCCATCGTGACTAGGTGAGTACCTAGAGTAAAGTGGCTAATTTTCTCGTTGGAAAATTGTGAGAATGGGAAATGGGTGTCTTTTATGTTAGGTGTATATGGCAGCCCGAGCTGTTCCTATTTGCTTCCGACGTTCCTAGTTTCATGTAATGAAGGTCTTCGCTCATGGAGGTCCGCATCTAGACTTCCGTCCGAAACCGCGGTGAGCATAAGCGGCACACGACGGACCCTAAATGCAACTTATCTTTCAGATTCATTGACGAGGCTGTCTCATTGAATCTGGGGCAAACCTTTCTGACTCACATATTGAGATTCATGGATACGAATGAAATGGAGTCTTACTGCATGTGTAGTTTCTAGTAAGGCGGGTTAGTGGAGTAAAGGACTCCGGAACCGCTCGCTATCCATACATTTCCAACCTCGCCCTAGTTTCCAATATACAAACACATGTCATCCTCCGCGTACAAGACAGATCATGAAAGCGGATGCAAAAATGATTGGCCTTCGTCTTCATCCTTGGCATTTCCAACAAAGAAGGCTCTGCCTTAGGCTAATTCACACATCGCCAAAACGGTGATCTTCCGATAAGACTCTGGAGCTTGGCAGGGGTCGTACAGTAGTACGGTACATGGTATACATGTCACTGCATCTCATGTCCAACGTGCATAAAATTTCCGGTGTCGTGATTAAGAGTCACCGCTTTATCGAGATCCTCGCTTGTATATTAACTGCTTACTTTTCGTCTTTTCAGGCGTCTGCAACTGTGCTTACTTCTCAGCATGATACCTCATGGACCAACTATTTCTCACTGGGAGCGACTGGAGGTCGCCTCTTTATCCCCCAATCTACCCGGAAAACCGGCAGTTCAGGCTCAATGAACACAATCAAGATGAGTGAGTGTTATGTCGTTTGGGGCTCTGGAATGGACACAAGAGAACCCTAACGCTTCTTAGCAATCATGATCTCCAATGGGTGCATAAACTCTCTCAGTTTGCGCAAGCTGGTTATCTTCAACTCACCATTGTCGTTGCCTCATTCCTGCTCATTGTTAGGTATCTCCTTCGGCGGTCCTACGCAAAGATCTCCTTACCCGAGACAAACGCATCTACGATTTCTTTGCCATTTGAAATATGCAGCCAACTATGCCGAGCTACAACATTGGCCTTGATGATCGTGGCAGCTGTCCAGCTAGGAGGCAAATGGACCAATGTCACTGCCCTCATCTATGCATTTTTCCTAGGTCTCCTACGACTATTTAACGATTTAGAATGGAGGCATGTCGCGCTGCACCATGTGAACTTTGTTCTTGTGACTATGTTGCTTGTCGTTGCTATTGGAGAGCTACTTCCATATGCCGACGTCACGTACAGTCAGTATCTAAGTCCCGTGATGATAGGCAGCATAGCAACATTAGCTACTGCTGTCCTCGTGGCCACGAGCACGCCGAGAGAGTGGATTCCCCCATCGATAGACCTGGATCTTTCTGAAAAGATCCCAACTCGAGAGCCTTCTCCAGAGGAAACCTGCAGTTGGCTCGGGTATTATGTCACCTATGAATGGCTAACCCCCCTTCTGATGAGAGGTTTCCGTCGGCAGATGACTATCGAAGAGCTCCCTAAGCTTCCCTGGTACGACGAACCCTTCATTCTACTTTCGAGGATCCTCACGGCACGCGCCAAGTCTAGCGGGAGCTTCACGACGATAGTGCGTTACTTGAGGGCGGAATTAACCGCAATGGCTTGGTTTTCCATCGTCGCCTACACCGTTGAGCTGTTGACCCCTTTTGCTATGTATAAGCTACTAGGATATATAGGGGATCCCGAGGGTACTAGCGTCCGACCCTGGACCTGGCTGATACTGCTATTCGTCGGACCGCTCTCTCGCTCTATCGCTCTTCAGCAGTACGTCTTCATAGGAACTCGCGTGCTTGTGCGAGTGAAAGCCGCACTCACTCAAGAACTCTACTACAAAGCGATGGCGTCTATGGAATTGGATGATGAGGTCTTCGCGGAGATCGCGGCTTCAGGAAACGATAAAAGGCCGAAAAAGCAAGCTGCAACCGCCTCGGGGCGTCTCGCCAACCTGATGAGTGCCGATGTCGATGCGGTTTGGGGCGGCAGGGACGTTGTGATGATTCTGTTCGGGGCCCCCTGTGGTACTGTAGTTGTTCTGACCGGACTTTACAAGCTGTTAGATTGGCCAGCGCTCGTTGGTACCGCCGCTATGCTGGCTCTGACACCAATCCCATTATTTATCTCACGGAAAATGATAGGTCTTCAGCGTGAGATGAAACAGATCCAGGACTCTCGCATCTCGGCAGTCTCCGAGTATTTATCCTCTATCAGAGCCATTAAATATTTCGCTTGGGAGGACGCAATCATTGAGAAAATCGAGGCGATTCGTCGAGGTGAACAAAAGAAGATATGGGGACTGAATATCCTGTGAGGAGCACGTCGACTTTTCTTCTTTATGAGAGTTGTACTGATCGGTCATTTAGTTCTATATGCCTTGGCCAGCTCACGGAATGTATCCCCACCTTCGCGTTGCTACTTATGTTCGGCCTTCATGTCGTCGTACGAAAGGAGAAGCTGACTGCAGAGGTAACTTCCGATAGTCTCTTGGTTTAGTCTCTGGACTTAATGACCGACACATACTGACTTCTTATCTTTCAAGATTGCTTTCACATCGATTAGTCTAGTCAGGACACTGCGGCGCAATTTGAGCATGGCTTCTTCATACTCGAGATTTTTCACGGCAGCTCTAGTATCCCTTAGGCGCCTGGATCGTTACTTCGATAACGTGACGCCTTTGATACGTCACCCTAAAGGCCCATTAAAGGTTTCAAACGCATTTATGAGGCGTCATAAGAA
Source organism: Xylaria sp. BCC 1067 (assembly GCA_005188305.1). Lineage (NCBI taxonomy): Eukaryota > Fungi > Ascomycota > Sordariomycetes > Xylariales > Xylariaceae > Xylaria > Xylaria sp. BCC 1067. The sequence continues at coordinate 2,273,480 of SSCS01000004.1, read as the reverse complement.
GGCAGCCTTCAGCCTAAAGGATATATCGATTGATTTCGTTGAAGGCGGCTTAAACGTTGTTACAGGTCCTAGCGGTAGCGGGAAGTCGACCTTGCTAATGGGGATTCTAGGAGAAACCCTCCTTGAGAGCGGCTCTGTTATGTGCCCAAAGGATATAGCGTACGCATCCCAAAGTCCTTGGCTCCAAAACGAGACCATCCGCGAAAACATTCTATTCAACAGTCCTTTCGAACAAGTAAGATACGATCGTGTTATTGAAGCATGCGGCTTAAATATTGATATGAATGAATTCCTTGAACGAGATGAAACTGAAGTTGGAGAAAATGGGACTTCACTGTCGGGTGGCCAGAAGTCACGAGTAGCCCTAGCTCGCGCTCTCTATTCAAAGGCTCCAGTTATTCTCCTGGACGACATCTTCTCAGCATTAGACGCAAAGACTTCAGCAGCACTCTGGAAAGAGGCCTTTTGCGGCGATTTGCTGAGAGAACGAACCGTTGTGCTCGTTAGTCAGCTGCCCTGGATCGCACCTCAAGCCGACCTCACGATTGTGATGGAGAATGGCCAGGTCAAAGATCTACAGCAGAACATCGGCGTAACTCGTCACATCGTAACCGTAGATGAGACCCTTGTTGGCAGAAGCAACGTGGATGCTACTGTGGAAGTAGCTGCTACGAATAACGCCGAAACGAACAGGACGAGCCTCAACGGCAGCACCGCAAATGGTCATCACAAGACTTCCGCGGCCAAACGCCAGGATGAGGTTACCCAAGAAGCTCTGAAAACTGGTCAAACCGCGCGCCTCCAGTGTCAGTAATTCCCCCCTACGAGTAGTTCTAATGTCTCTAGACTCTTCCGGCTTCCCTGTTATTAACGGCACTTTAGTCTTCTCCTACATGCGGCACTTCGGCAGTCCCTTCCATGCAGTCCTCGCTATCGTAATGAGCGTGCTGAGTAACGCGTCTTTCGTAGGAACTACACTGTGGCTTGCCGTCTGGGTAGATGCGTATGAAAAAGACGACGCCCATGATGTCGCGTTTTATCTTGGCATATACGCAGCATGGTCATTCGGGGATACGTTCTTTAACGGCCTGACATACATCTGCTACGAGCGTGGTGGCTGGTACGCCGCGCGCACACTCCACAGCAACTTCATAAAAGCCATCATGAATGTGCCGCTTTCTTGGTTTAAGACGACATCAGTGGGCCGCATCGTCAACCGGTTTTCGCGAGATATGACCTCTCTCGATACCACCTTGGTAGGTATGCTGCGTATGACTATCGAGAATGCGATTCGCCTTTGCTTTCAAAGCTTTGCAGTCAGCACCGTCCTGCCGGTCTTCATGTTTCCAGTTGCTGCGTGCTGCATCGCGGGCATCGTCGCGGGGGAGATCTATACCAGGACGGCCGTGGCTGTCAAACGACTAGTCTCGTCTGCCCAGTCGCCCGTGTTTTCGCACTTCGCGGACACCCTTGCTGGGCTTCCAGTTATCCGCGCCCGTGCTGGCATGCCAGAGACCTTTGGTAATCAGCTCGCGGAGAAGATGCGGGTTCTCGAGCGAGCGTTCGAGGCTCAGTTTAACTGTAACCGTTGGGTAGGGCTCAGGATCGACATGATGACGACTTTGGTGACCGTCGCCGCCGGCGCCATAGCGGTATCTAAAGCCGGCGTCGTTGCTCCTGGTATAGTGGGCTTTTCTCTGTCGAATGCAACTGTATGTGGCCTTTTTGAAAAAAATCTATGTATTCTGCTAACCTAGATTTACCTAGACTTTGAACGTTCTAATCGTCATCCTCGTCCGGGCAATGAATGAAGTTGAAGTTGAACTCCAAAGCGTAAGTACTCACTTCTTACGGAACGTACCCTCTTTATTCTTGATAGCTGACGCTGTTTCTATTAGTATCATCGTGTTAAAGAATATGCCAATGTAGAACCTGAAGAGGAACCCGTCAAAGATAAGGAACGAGGTACTTCAGACAATGTTTTGCCTAAGGACTGGCCAAGAAGTGGTGAGATCGAGTTCCGTGATGTTACTATCAAGTACGATGCGGAAGGCCCTGAAATTCTGAAGAACATTAACCTCAAGTTTACGGCCGGTCAGAGAGTAGCAGTAGTCGGCCGGACAGGCTCGGGGAAAAGTACAGTAAGTGAAATACCATTTCCCATACGTAGTAAACACCCGTTCCTTCAAGGGTAATCCAGCGAGCTGCAGGAAACTCACTGCGTGACCTGTATGAGCGACTTGGAGGCAATAACCTCTGCCTACCTACACGGCACTTAGGTGAAACGGGGGAACGCCCGAAAAAGGACTTGGAGCTAGGCAATTTTTATGAAAATGACAAGCTAACTCACAGCCCCAGCTGGTCTTGTCTTTGCTGCGTTTTACCAATATTGTATCGGGTCAGATTTTGTTCGATGGCGTTGATATCACCAGCTTTCCGCGGAAGAGATTGCGAGAAGCTCTTACTATCATCCCTCAAGAAGCGGTGTTGTTCAACGGAGACGTCGATTCCAATCTCGACCCAACGAATAAGGTTCCCAAGAAGGTGGTCCAAAAGGCCCTTGAGTACTGTAGTAGAATCGCGTCCTTCCAGTTCCACCGCGACGATGAGGGCACGAATCACGTGGGCATCGATGGCGGTCCTAGTGTAAATGGCCTAGGCATTGCCCTATCCACGGTCGTCAAGGCGAAGGGCGAGAACTTCTCGCATGGGCAGCGCCAGGTCCTTTCGCTATGTAGAGCGCTCGTCCGCAAGAGCAAGCTCATGTTGCTCGACGAAGCGACCGCGAGCATGGACTACGAGACAGACCAGGGCATCCAAGAAGTGCTGCGGAAGGAATTGACCGAGCACGGAGGCGACAGGACGCTCGTTACCATCGCGCATCGGCTCAAAACGATCATCGACTATGATCGCGTGGTCGTGCTGAGTGCCGGCGAGGTCTTGGAGTAAGTCGCAGTAACCCCGCGTACCCGGCATGAGAGAAGCACTCGGCTAACTAAGAATCTCTTATTTCATCTCCATAGGGTCGGTAGTCCTAGAGAACTGTACGAGGCCAAGGGACAATTTTATGATATGATGAGACACAGTGGGGAGTTCGAGGACCTGGAGAGATTCCTCAATAGGGAAGCTTGATGAACGAGAAGGCTCATTTTTATTTATTTATTATTTTCTCTCTCTCGCAAATAGACGTAATAGACATGATTCGTGATGAGATTTTGAATGCGTTGCTGGTGTGAATATACATATCTTTTATAGTTTCAGAAAAGAAAGTCAACGACACTCTGATATGAATGCCTACCTACTTACCTAGGTACTTAGGTAGGAAACCGTAGGTATACTAGAAGATACGACTATGCACTGTAAGGGGCACTGTGCATCTCACTCTAACTTCTAGATAGTAGGCACCAGTTGGCCGCTAACTAGCTACCCGTTAGTGTGTCGCATCCCGCGGACCGGGAAAGACCCTTACTTTTAGGGGGAGTGATCCACACTATGTACTTACTTCGATACGCAGGTACCTGCATAGCTTACGGAACCGCCCCACGACATCTTTAACAGGGAAGCTGTCAACCTCATGGTTCTCGAAGCACACTTCACTGCTCTGGAACTTTGGTCGTTTCTTGGGCCCTCTTCTAGCATCGTCACTAGGCCTGCGTCGAGGCAGGGTAATGCGTGTCTCTGAATCCTTATAACACAGTCTCGGCCTGTCCTCGCGCTCTCTCCTCTGCCGCGTGTTCCCTGGCCCCGAGCGATCATGGTGTGTGTGCCAGAGTGCGTCGATCACCATCCGATCAACAGTCATGTTCCTCTCTAGTCTTCTTGGGACCTCATCGAGGCGAAGGCGCTCTTCCAAGATAGCCCGCTCCAAAAGCCCGAGCCAAATGCCAGAACCGTCATCATCGTCGCCATCCCCGTCCCGATCTCCGTCCCACTCGTCATCGCACTCGCAAGTTGGCCAAACCGCCTCCAGGTCCGAATATATCGTCGACGAATCCCAACTTGAGCCTGTCACACAGCCGCCGGCCGATGTCGTCAACTTGAACAATGACCTGACGAACCTGTCCGCTATATTTCCGGACATCCAAGTGGAGGTATTCCGTGAGATGCTCTCCAACTTCTCCGACGAGTCGAAGTTGTTTGTCATCACGGATATGCTGTTAAAGAACCCCGCAACCTATGTTAAGGGCCGCCGGCGAATTACGGATCAAATACAAGAACAGGAACCCTCGGTTTCCAAGGCCGAAGCTTTCAGGACACCCGCGTACAAGACAGCCGTTCGAGCCTTGGCATTGCGTGAATTCAAGGGTCTCTCTAGATCGTCCATCGATGCTGTCCTCTCCGAGTCGAACTACTCCTACCTCGACGCACGCCCAACCCTTGTCGATTTATCGTCAAAATCGTGGAAGTTCGCTATCTCCTCTATAATATTCCGCCGAAAACCCGTCACATCATCCGAAACTGAGGCCCATCCTTTGGTGGCCTGGAGAGTAGACGGGGGCGCATTGACTCCCGCGGTGAAAGCAACAGGCAACGGCGAACTTGACCGGGAGCTTTTCGAGGAACTCATTCTACCCCTCAAGTCACGCGAGAAAGACACTAGACAAAAGTCCGATCGCGCTTTCGCATTATCATTACAGACCGCGGAAGCCGAGGCTTGCGAAGCTACCTATGAATGTGCCTGTTGTTACTCTGACTCGGTCTTTGAAGAGATCACGAGCTGTAATGCCGAGGGCCACATGGTCTGCTTTCGCTGCGTCCAACAATCTATAACGGAGGCAGTGTTTGGACAAGGATGGCAACGTAGCATTCATAAAGACACAGGCACACTGCGATGCCCAGCTGTCTCCTCCACCGATTGCCAGGGATGTATTTCCGCTGAGCAGATCCAACGAGCTATGCATGAAACGGAAAATGGGGCTGAGATATTGGAGAAGCTTGACCAACGCTTAGCGGAACACGGTCTCCTCTCAAGCGGGTTGCCACTAGTGCGGTGTCCTTTTTGCAGTTACGCGGAAGTTGACGATCTATACATGCCAGATGACGCCCGCCCACTAAGGCTCCGCTTGAGCATGGTCCCCAATGTTGTCCTTTTCCTCGTCGCCGTTTTACTTTCCCCAGCCGCACTTCTTCTGGCCATTCTTAGCTTCGTCTGGCTGGCCCTGAGCTTGAACGGCTCATTTAGGCAGTTCGTATCGGAACAATTCACGGCGGCAGTCGGTCGCTACCAGCGACGACGTCGTGGCTTGAAGTTTGTCTGCCAAAATTCAGCTTGCGGACGCGCATCATGCATGTCGTGCTCGAAAGCGTGGGTAGATGTCCACGTCTGCCATGAGTCTGCGCTCATTGCCCTGCGCAACCAAGTCGAACAAGCCATGTCCATGGCGATAAAACGTGTATGTCCACGATGCAACACGTGTTTCGTGAAAATGGAGGGATGCAATAAATTGACATGCCCCTGCGGTTACAAAATGTGTTATGTCTGTCGCAAGGACATTGGCACCTCGAACGAGGGCTACCAGCACTTTTGCCAACATTTCCGGCCCGAGGGCGACGGCAGGGATTGCATGGAGTGCGACAAGTGCAATCTATGGGAAACGGAGAATACGGACGCGATCTTGCGCAAAGCGAAGGCGGACGCTGAACGCCGATGGAGAGAAACAGAACGTCGCGAACTGTCCAACGCCGAGAAGGCGTATCTCGAGAACGGCGTCGGCAACATTGGCGGCGTGGGCAGAGAGAATGGAGAAGGACTCCTTAGCTACGTACTTCCTGGTGGCAAGATACCGACGGTGGAAGAGATTTGTGATTTCATAGTTGAGACGTTCATCGTCTGATATTCCGAATATGATGGAGCTTACAGCAATTGGCGAAACTGGCGTTTGCTTAGGTAAGGTTCGGGGACATGCATACACAAACCGAGGAGTACAATTTCTTGCTTGTTGTCTTGTTAAGCGAAACTGCGCCACTCACGTTGCATTGGGTAGGCGTATTGGCGGACTGGCAGAATAGCCAACGGATGATTTACTTATCTTGTGTTTCTTGTTGATAATAACACACAGAACCAGCCGGGCAGTAGGATCAGAGGCATAGTATGGCCTTGAACCACTAGAACAGCATTGTACATGCAATTATTATTTATTAACTCAACGACTACATGTTTAAATAACAAAGAATGATGGCGTCATGTTTCTTGGATATCCTCTCCAAGCCGTTCCCGGTTTTGATCGAGGCCAAATCCACTCTTACTTCGACCATGTACATAATAAACCAATTCTTCCTCTCGCATAGTACACACCTATAACCATATAGAATTGGCGATGTTAAAGATAAGGTCAGTATCACATTCTCCTTCCAGCGTTGGACTTAAAGGATCCTTTCGACAGAGATAGTAAGTTACGGAATGGGAGGCCGGGGGGCCTAGTACACAGACTCTCTAGCATCGATCTTTATTCAGCCGAGGTCGTGACTAACGACCCGGTGTCATTTTTTCTTCATTAGCGTTACAAATATGATTGTGTCTGCAGCTAGTTCCGCTCCTGCGAGGCTGATCATCGTTAAATACAGTGGAACTCGAACCGCTTGTCGTCGATCCCGCGCCGTTATCGGATGCCGGGGAACCTGGTGCCTGTTGGCCAAATGACGTCCTGAAGTGGATGGCTAGCATACCCTGAATCTCCTCGGTCCCGAAATTCCAAACAGGGCGGTCTGTGAGCATTGGCCGGGGACTATTCAACGGTACGCTCATGACGGCCGCATGGGTTCAAGGTCGTAACCCCCTGACGCAGCCGGAGAGGTAGCCTTGTAGGTGGCGTGGAAGGGGTTCGGGATTTGCCTCGCAACCAAGTAGCTGAACGATACCATGTTCGTACGGGGGGTGGTGCATGGTGATTTGGGCGTAAGAAATTAGGCTCGGTCGATGTTGGCAAGGTAGTCAATCCAGACGGCGGCCTTGTCCGGCCCATGCAGTTTGCCTTGTTTGAGTACGAGAGTACCAGTCCAAGTCTTGGGTGACATACCCTATCTCATTTGCGGGCTTCCCTAGCTTATACGTAGCTACAATACCCAAAGGTACTGATAGCAATACCAGCAACCCATATGCTAGCTCTCTTCCCTGCAAACTGTAAATTGCAAATGGCCACACCGTATACCATACGAAGATGTCACTTTGGCCAGCAGGTCGGTGTAGGTTATAGACCAACCGGGAGCCCTAGGACCTCTCTCCCTTTCACTTATTGATATAGAAGGATAGACATTACAAGACGTAAAAGTAAAGGGTATAGAACAATATAGCTACAAATTGATACTAATGACACAATGAAGGTAGAAATACAATTACGATACAAGTGGTTTTTAATACCCATCCGCTTCCATATGTTGCCTTGCTATGACGTCTCCTCAAAATACTTACTGATCGGGACTTTATCGCCTTCTGGCCTTTATATCTTGCATTGAGTTCTGAAACGAGAGCTCTTCTCTGTGAATTGCCTGCTTGTTTTTGAGCTTTTGCCGTTCCTCGCTTGCCTTCAACGCTTTCGTTTTCTGGGCGTTCAGGAGTTTCTGGCGTTGGGCTTCTGCCGCTATCCTGTTTTGCACCTCTTGCGACGATATCTTCTGCTGATCCGTCTGTTGCTGGAAGTTGAGTTTGAGTTGTTGTTGACTTTGGAGCGACTGCTCAGTTATAAGGTTCTTCCGTGCTATCGCATACTGTTGTTGGTCGCTTATTTGTATGTTATGATGTAGTTGATTCTGGTGAAGCGTGTCGGACTGGCTGATCTTCTGGGCCGTCTTCTCGAGCTGCTGCGCTTGCCACAATTCATGTTGCGCCTGCTCTTGTTCGTAGCAACGTCGTATCTTTGTTTGGTGCTCGAACTCGGATCTCTGAAACTTGTCTAATTCGTCTTTGCGACGCTTAACTTCTTTGGCGATGTCCTCCGGTAGACCTACGGCATCATCTGGCTGGTCTGAGCCAAGCTCAGCGTAGTATCGGTCCTCACACCCTACGGTTTTCAAGAGTTTCTCTAATTTCGCATAGGTGGCCGCATTTCCATTATAGGCTTTGCGTCTCAGATAAACCGTAGGTGAAAAGTAGAATCTCGTTTGCGTTTCAGGGTGTGTTTCTTCAAAGACATTCTTGGGGTTGTTGCTCTCGCACCATTTCCCCGTGTTCAGTAAGGCCTGGGTAATGGAATACGGCTGAGGGTTGCATAAAGCAAGGAACAGCGCTGTTTTCCCCTGCCATTTTCCAAGAGGGTCCGCGCCCCCTTGAGCGAGGGCCCAAAGGGTCGCCTCCATATCCGTGACCTTCTGCAAGCCATCGCAGCGGTACTACAGTAACAAAGTTAATCAACCATTTGCCAAAAAGCCTCTAGATGTTACTTACTGCCATTTCATGAAGAGGGGTACGGCCATCGTACTCTTCCCTGCTGCTTCGGAAGTTTGGGTCATATTTCGCCTTAATTAGAGCGGCCACGCAGTCTTTGTGTAGATTTCTGGCTGCTTCATGGAGGCTACCGTCGTTCATCCGGAATTCGCACTTTAAAAGGGCCTTGACAGTATTGGTGTCTCCCACCCGGGAGGCGTAGAAAAGTGCTGCCTTATCGAAACGGTCGTGGCTACGGGTGTCAGCCTTCGCTTCAAGCAGCTTCTTCACTATGTCTCCACGACTGTTCCTCGCGGCGAGTATCAGAGGCGTGGTTTGGGAAGACGACGCAGTAAAATTGACGTTTGCTACGCTTCGAGTGAGCCATTTACACCAGAGAATTCAGGTTAATGCTAGTGCAAGTGCTGTGCTTACCTTTCGCATCAATTAGCGTCGTGATGACAGTCGAAGACACTGTTCGATCCGCTCCGGATTGGGACAAAGCCCACGCAAGTGCCGTCGCGTATTCGGGCTCTGTAGAATTATAGAGTTTGGCGTGAGTCGTCGCATCTACTTCGCAGCCTAGTTTGATGAGATGCTTGACTAGCTTCACGGATTCCGGATGCGCCTCCAGGCAGTCAAAAATGGGCGGCCGTCGGTTAGGTATAACTCTCTTAGAACCAGGCTGATACTTGAATCCCCCGTCGTTGAGGACTGCGAGAAATTCGAGCACTTTTTCTTCTTCTGGCTGCGCTGTGATAGCCTCGTAAAATGCATGCGTCATTGTCTCCTGGCTAGCATCCCGAGAGGCCAATTCCTGTAGGAGTGACTTATCGCCACCTTTGATCGCTATTTTCAGCGCCTCGCCGTGCCGAAAATTAACATCGGCTGTTGTGAGCAGTGTATCAATAAGGTCTTTGGATGCTAGTTTTGGTTTGGCGATGTAAGCATCTAGAGCGTAAAGAAGAGCGATATTTACCGACCCCCCGCGAGCCCCCAAGCCGAGGAGAGACTCAATAAGCCAGAGATTGCGGTCATCGGGGGAGTGCCATTCAGGTGAGCTCTCTACCGTGACTAGTAGAGCCTTTTCCACGCATTCTTCGCTAATATAATCTTTGAGAAGTTCAACAGCATCGCGCGCAAATAGCCTCGTTGCGCTACAAAAAGCTTCGTCAACGGGAGGGCCCGATGCACCTTTGTTTAGTAGGAATTGAATGATAGCGAGACCAGTAGGTGTAGTCCATTCATCTTCGGAGGAGGTTGCTGCGGAAAGCCCAGCAAGAATAGTCGATCCCGACATACCGAGCTGGGCTACGTGTTCCAAAACATCAAGACGCAGAGCTTCTGCAGCTGATGATACTGCGGCGGCTTTCAAATCCTCGGCGAAAAGAGGATTACTAGGGCCAGAATTCATAACCATATCTAGTATCTTGTATATCCTCCCGTTGTCTTTGAGTTTCATGATAGACGGCATGGCAGCTCTCAGTGACGCTAGAGACGGCTGACAGCCAATGAGGAGGCCTAGGATCTTCATCCATCCCCCAGTTGCGGCGAGGATTAAGGCGCGGCCTTGCTGAAAGTTGACATCTGCACCGCCCTTTTCAAGGATGAGACTTGCCAGGCTAAGGCGAGAGTCATCATCGCCAACTGCGAACTTTGGATCGAGGATCCGTATCAACGTCCCATTGACGGCGTCGCCACGGAGGCCTGCGGAGAGTAAGGCATCTATCATATGGCCTGCGATTCTCGGATCTTCTGACTTGGCAGCCTGAGCAATGGCTGCAGACATGGATGATTGTGATGCCTTGCCACTCGAGAGCACAGCCTGAAGCACCTTGACATCTCGGCTCACTACAGCAGCAACAACAACAGCTCCTCCCTGATAGTCTACAGAAGCATTGCTCTGGAGGAGAGGTGTGACTAAGTCCGACTGATTGCGCTCGACAGCCTGAAGCAGTATACGATTTACTGCTTCGGATGGCTCCCCTTCTCTAGCCTGCAGACATGCTGTCAGAGCCCGATGATTTGACTGACTGTATGCATCCACAATCGCCATGTCGAGTAGTTCAGGGTACGACTCCATCCGTTTGTGAGACGCAATAAGTATGACAATGCCCTCACTGCCGCTGCCAATAGCAGCTCTGAGCGCATTGGCTCTTTCAAAGCTTGGATCTGCGCCGCGGTCTAAAAGGATCTGAACCTTTCCTGCGTGTCCGAACGTTGCGGCACGAACCAGACCTCTATCGCGACAGCTCTGGCAAGCGCCGTTGGTATTTCTCGTCAATTCGCTGATTATCTCGTCGGAGCCAAACTCAACAGCGTTCAGAAATTGATTGCACCATGGAGACGCGTTGGCGCCCCTAGCAAGTAGAATCCGAACTCCCTCCGGATTATCTTGATCAATAGCAATGGGAAGCGCTTGATTCGCTCCCTGCTCATCAGCGTTATTGGCCAGTAGAAACAAAATATCATGCGAGCAGTTGCGAGTCGCCCTCTCTAACAAATTGCTGCGTACATCGACCTGGTCCTTATTCAACGCAATCTTCAGTATATTACTGCTTTTGCGTCTCTCGAAGCAGACCTCGGCGCCGTGTTCTAGCAATGCCTGGACTAGCCCTGCTGTTGGATGTGCCACCGCCCCATCGACAACATTAGATAGGACGGCGGTAGCTGCTTTCCACGTACTCCTGGGTGGTTGTTCTGCTACAAGTCTCGCCGCCCAATTGCGGTCTTCGTCGCTAATTGTCGTAACATAGCGGTTAGCGCGAAGATGACTCTGTAGTAGAGATGTGTTGTTGGCGGAGCTAATATGCGACGAAGGGCTACTTGGGGCAGTGCTCAACGTAGGGCTCGACATAAAGCTTGTGCTAGGAGATGATGGAGAATAAGATAAGGTGGGGGATCGAGAGTATAGCGCTTGGGCTTGTAAGAGACTCGAGGGCCTCTCCATCTTGTCATAAGTGCTCGCGTTTGACCTTGTCTAGATACGACTAATTGTGGAAGATAATTTCTATATGATCGTGCAGTTTGGAAAGCAGACATTCTTCCTCGTCTCCTTGTATGTGGTCGCGCCCACGCACTATGATATGGCATCCGACCAACCCAGACTTCAGCAGAGCCTCATCCAGATTAATGGATCCCCTGAAAACCATATTTGCTTCATGAGCGCCGTGGCAGTGCATCTGCAGAACAGTGTAGCATTTTGTGTTTGAAAGCAGGGGGGCCAAATACTGTACAGGGACCTGGTGCATGGACACCAACTCTCCCCTGTCAACTCTCCCTTGCATGTGGAGAGCGAGCCCTCCCACCCCCTTCCGAAAATGGTCGCGCACCATGCGTAATGGTTATCCCGGCGATACTTTGTTGCTAAGTACCCTACCAATTCGGCGAAACTGGGGGCGTTGGGGGCAAGTATGAAAGATTACGGAAGACCACTACGACGCTACGTGTAGCCCACAGCCTGCATTACCTAAATATAGCGAGCCCGAGAATAGAAGTTAACCCGGGAGCTTCCCCGTGATATGTGAGAGCGTGTAGAAGAAAGAGAGCTTGAAAACTGAAAACTAGACTCTGCGGCATCAAGTGTGGTTATAAGTAATTGCGACGAGAGAGTTCAGCAGTACACATCCTTTTATAAAAGAGCACGTATACATACAAGTTTCATTTTATCTTATTTACCTCATCTATAAGGTGGAAAACAAACAAACAACGTCCAACTCCTTCAAAAGTTAGCTTTGGCGAAGCTCAGATGGCAAACGACGCTATGGCCCCATACCCTAAGGGTTCAGCAGAATACACTGCGACCTATCTGACGACTCGAAGCCTCGGCTGTTCGCACCTAGCGAAGTATCGTCCTGATGATATTCAAGGGCTTTCGAAATACCCAAGACGTCTTGGGTTCTTTCATATCACAGCAAAGGAGTCCAAGATCAGTTTCCTGGACACAACTAAGCTCTGTAATGAATGTCTCGACAATGTAGTACCAGATGGCTTCTGTTGCTGGTCAACATATAGCATCGTCAAGGGCACGGGAACTACCGACTCGCAGGTACCACAACTGCGATGGCTCAATATGGCTCCTTCATCTGACAGTTACCCACCATTGACTCTGGCCGGAACCGAAGGGTTTCCACATGTTTCCCTGCGGCCAGAACTTATACTCCCTAATCTCATCACTCCACCTGTGGTACTTTCTATACCTAAGGTACCTGGCGCTAAGGAAGCTTGGGAATGGTTACAGGCTGAGAAAAAGCCATTCTACATTGATCAACTACATCTCGTCAAGGGGTGGAGTTCACTTGCGGAAAGAATGGCGAAGAACGATAGCATGATTGCCGAGCGAATAGGCATTGCATATCGTCCAGAAGCCCAAACTGAGGCCCAAGCCCCAAAGCGAAAATCATTGGGCAAAAAGGCGACCCTGCTCGAGGAAAAAACAGGGGATTCCACTGCTGCGTCACCTAAAACGAGGGACAGGACAAAGGTGACTAAGTCCAGAAAATCAGTTCCATCAACAACGACAGAATCGGCTGGTAGTAAAGCTGAGCCTAGCGTCAAAGCCTCCGATGAGGCAAACGACGTCTCCGAGCTTCTCAAGGCCCACAAAGGCAAGAATCGCACCTCACAAACAGAGGGCAGCGACACCCCGACAATCAAATCATCAGAGAGGTCTACTAAGAAGGCCTCAGTGACCAAAAGTGACACAGAAAACAAGGGAAAGAAGGCTAGGACTCCATCGACAAGGAGTCCGGGCGTAGAGGACACTGCACTCGATCTGATTACCGGAACTACCCAAACCAAGCTGTCCGAACAGGCTGTCAAAAACACATTGATAGAAAAGACTGCTCAATTCACCTTTACCAAAAACTGGAGCCATCACGATCCAATCCCATTTGGGAGCCCAATTACCCCTCTACAACTATCAGACTACAAGCGTCAGGCACAGATCATCGACCATCATACAGAACCTGGATCTAAACTCTCACTGGATATGCTAATGGGAAAGATGAAACCTACCAGAGGCAAGATGTCATTGTCAGGCCCCGGTGAATCTCCCAGAACACCAGGCATGGCGGCTTTCCTCCAACCAGCCGAGCTCGGGAAATCAAAGACACCGGCCAATGCACCGGGGTTTATGGAAAAATTGATGCGTGAAGCGCCACCAGAACGCTCCTCGATTACCAAGACCAAGCAAATTAAAAGCGAGGAAAAGACACATTCGAAAGATAAATCTTCAAAGAAAACACCTACTACGGATGAACGTCACCAAAAGTCCACGCATTCTTTAGGCGAAAACTATGTGGGGGATGTGCCTCGTGAGAGAATACCTACCAAACCTTCGGAGATCCGTTCTCCCGAACCTGAGCTTGCTATAAGCAAACTCGTCGTGAACAAACCTCTGGTAGGCGTAGTTGGGCCGACTATTGTTGAGTATCGAGACGACAAGGGTGGTCATTCCAAATTAAGGTCTGCTGTCGAAAATCTCAAGTTCGGAGCAGGCTTCAGCAAGTCCTCTACCAAAGCCCCAAAAGATAAAATTCGTAAGGCCCACAAGCCCCATAAGCCTCACGAGTCTCACGATCCTCAAGGCCCTCATGACCCTCACAAGCCCCATAAACCTCACAAGCCCCACAAGCCTCACAAACCTCACGATCCCCATAAGCCTACTTCTCCGGAGAACGCGCCTCCAGAAAACACACCTCCCGGAAACACACCTCCCGGAAACACACCTCCTGGAAACACATCTCCAGAAAATGCATCTCCAGAAAATGCATCTCCAGAAAACACGCCTCCCGGAAACACACCTCCCGGAAACATACCTCCTGGAAACACACCTTCTGGAAATACATCTCCTGGAAACACATCTCCAGAAAATACATCTTCTGGAAACACACCTCCCGGGAACACATCTCCAGAAAATACGTCCACGGAAAATGCAACTCTAGAAAACGCATCTCCCGGGAACACATCTCCAGAAAATACAACTTCTGGAAACACACCTCCTGGAAACACGTCTCCCGGAAGCGCGCCTCCCGGGGACATGCCTCCCGGAAATACATCTCCAGAAAATACATCTCCCGGAAGCACACCTCCTGGAAACACGCCTCCGGAAAATACGCCTCCGGAAAATACATCGCTCGAGGAAGAGTCTTCAAATCAGGGAGCCTCCCCCGAGAATGCGTCGGCACAGAGTTCTCCTGAGCCTAACCTATCAATAAACTCAACGACTGGGGAGAGTATCCTCGAACCGATGGTACCAACGTCTGTGCAATCTGACGGAGAACTTCTGGCAGCTGATTCTCCCCTTCAATGCGGGACTGTAGAGAATGCCCCTGATCCAATGGTGCCCATTATTATGCAGCCTGGGACCCAGCCATCGCAAGTAGAAATCACACCTCAAGGTGCAGGGAATGTAAGCGTTGGGTATACTCCGGAGCCCGAGGCACCGACAACTGTGGCAACTGAAGTAAAGTCCCAAAAAGCTGATGTCAAAGTAGAAGGTCCAAAAGAGGAGACGTTAGGAAACTCTTCTATGCCTGGGGTATCAACGACTATCACAGGCCACCAGCAACCCGATGCCGAAGCGGAAGGCCCCAAGGAGTCAACGTTGAGGAACTCTTCTAGGCCCGAGGGGTCAAAAGCTATGATACCGGAGGGAAATTTCCCACAGAGTCCCGGAGGTGGGATGACAAATCGGCCTCAGCCGCAGGCTAATACAGCAATGCCGTCGAAAGAAATACCGCCACAAGTCGAACTTTGCGGAGTATCCAAGCTCGCGGAAAAATATCCCACCAACTCTAAGGCTACAGCGCCCACATCACCGAAGGGAACATTGCGACGATCTATAGCTCATCATGGAGAATACCCCCAGAATACGACTGCGGGGAAACCGCAACAAACCAGCGATTCGCAATCCGCCAGTATTGGGGTATTTTCTAATAGTGGAGACGGTGGCGATGGAGACAAAGCCGACCATTCCGACGACCAGTCTCCAGTTGGCAGCAGCGGGAACACGAGTCAATCCGACACAAGTGATTCGGATGCATACCCGAGAGTTTCAATAGACGACGGCCAATCAGACGCAGAGACGGGACGCGAATCTAATAATGATGACAATGACGGCAGCGACCAGGAATCTCAGTACGGAGATAGCGGTCGAGAGTCAACCTATAGTGGCGGCAGCCTATCAGAGAGTCATAGTGAACATGAACTGAGTGAATACCCAGATGACCAGTCAGATGATGGATTAGGGGATGGTTCAGGAAACGATTCAGGGGACGAGTCAAACGAAGACGGCGCGGATCCTGAGACCGGCAATTATGGCATATCCGATGGCAGCGACGATAATGGGGCAAATGGCGATGACAGCAACGAAGAAAGCAGTGACAACGAAGACAACGACGACAACGACGACAGTCACAGCGACGACAATGACGACAATGAAGAAAATGGCGACGACAGTAACGAAGGAAGTAGTCACAGCGAGGGCGATGACAATAGTCACAGTGAGGACGACGACAATAGTCACAATGAGGACGACGACGACAATAATCACAGTGAGGAAGACAACAATAGTCATAGTGAGGAAGACGACAATAATCACAGTGAGGAAGAAGACAATAGTCACAATGAGGACGATGACAATAATCACAGCGAGGGCGACGACAATAGTCACAGCGAGGATAACGGAAATAGTTATAGCGACGAGGGTGAAAGCGACTAGAATGACAAAGATGAGAGTAGCGACGATGATGACAACTGGTCCCATCACTGTCACGGAGAAGTGGGTATATAAGACGGCTCGGGTGAACTATAGTGCGAGTGATCTACTATCTCTTTTACAGCTCGAGAGCACACCTCCTTGTTCTTCCTTTTAGTTACTTAGATCATCTAATAGATACTTTATCTGATCGATACTGGAGAACACACAGGTTCACTTCTTTCATATGATCAATACTCCACTTCTCCGCGAGAATCACGGTGGGAGAGACTAGAGGGCAATGTGAATCAATATGTTCGAGGGCTATTTCGAGGCTAATGGATCATGGGGTTGGGCTGTATTGGATAGCTATGTCACATTATCATGCAGTGGTGGCTGTAATGCAACAGCGCTTGAGCAGATGATATGGTAAGTGTTTTATCAGAGACGCAGGCTACCCTTGTTATTATAGAGGAATATTGGGATATATTCTCATCACGTCCCCTCATGCCTGTTTCCAATGCTTGAAGGAGCAAGTAGAGTAATGACCGCCTCATCCACTCCGTTCCTCGCAGCAAACTGCCATGGCGTGAGACCATAAATATCTCGAATATTCAGCTCAGCCCCTTTAGAAAGAAGTAGGCTCACGATCCTGACATTTCCGGATACAGCAGCCCAATGTAGTGCAGTCTGGTTTTCTTGATTGCCCAAATTTGGATCGGCCCCGAACTTGAGAAGCAGCTCGGTCACCTCCTCGTGGCCGCTAGATTCTCCACCGCTCAATGGGGAAGCTTCACGGGGAATTGTTGGCGGGCCAGCCGTATCCTGCCCCGCCTTAACCCCATACATGACAACGGCTCTCTTGCCGCTACACTTGAGTAGGAAGTCAGCGATTTCCCTTCTATGTAGTCTTCGGAAGTCTAGGCAAGATTTTTCTAGCTAAACCGAGACAGATGTGCTTTTTGATACTACTTACAGCAGCCCAGTGCAAGGGAGTCCAGCCATTTGAAGACCGGCATCTTGCATCAATTCGGCTATCGGAGAGCAGTGTCTTCACAACGGAGATATGGCCTTGACTGGACGCCCAGTGCAGGGCCGTCCGGCCATCTGACGTCGCCTCGGCTGGGTTGGTATGGGGTATCAGCTCATTGATAACTCCAACATGGCCATGTTTAGCAGCCCATTGAAAAGGGGTCATCCCGTTCTTCGTTCTAGGATTAGCTTCGACGCCTTCATCAAGAAGTATTCGAACAATATCCACGAATCCTCCCCTAGCCGCCCAGTGCAGAGCCGTTCTACCGCTGGGGTCCGCACTTCCGGAGTGATGCTGATTCCGGAGAAGCATCTTCAAGACTTGCAACGCCCCAAATCGAGCCGACATCTGCACAGCAAGGTTTTGACAGGGAAACATTAGCATAGTTTCTTTCCCTTCCTGTTCACCACCGATAAGGCTGGAAATCATTTCCAGTGCCGGGATATCGCGAAAGAGAGCCAAGGCAACACCATCCAGCTCACTATGATATTCGTCTCTTGCGTGGGCTCCCCAGTGTTCTGCTGCATATTTGATGAATGGGTATGACGAGACAGAGTTGACCAGACTCCGTGTTGGGGACACCAAACGTAAATATATGAGGCACGCCTTCGTGATAAATCGTCTCTCACCGCAGAACCACGTCTCATACGCAGCCTCGAAGTATTCTTGTAGTGTATGATGAACAAATCGAACCGTTTTGTTTTCGATCACAACCAGACCAGCACAAACATCAAGGACAGTTTGTTCTGAAATCACATCCTCATACGCCGGGACCGCTTCATCACAATCAATGGCAAGTGCGTGTACCAACTCTCCAACGGACAACTGGCGTTTAGAGTGATAGATCCAGGATAGGGCTTTAGTGGCTGTCTTCCTCTTCTCGTTAGGTTGGTGCATAATTCTCCCCATAGACTCCTTATAAAGGTCGGCGAGCCCGTTTGAGTGAGCTTGAACCGCATTTCTTATCTCCGAGAAACGAGAGAGATGAGTCAGGTGTATACACTTCAACACGGCTATAAGGAATATGCCAGATGCTTGATCTGCCACATGTCGGACTGTGTCCGCTTTTAAATTGTCTGGGATGAGTTCCGAAAGTTCGCTTGACGCAATCATCTCCTCCGTGAAAGATACGATGTCGGAAGTGGGGGCTTTAATCTTTAGCTGAGAATATGAATCGAAGATGCGGCCAATCTCAGTAACGTGGCTTCGACCCGATATCAGCACATTAGACGAACCTTTCGAAAGCTTTCTGAGAAGCTGAAGAACAGGCTTTCTATAGGAGCCACATTCGTCAATAGCATCAACGACGATGAAGAAACTAGATTCTGAGAGAGAGAGACGATGGATTAGCGATGTGATGTCGTCAAGCTTCAGCTTACTGCGTCCATTTCCTAGTGCTTGATACATATCTTTCACCGCCGCCGGGATATCTATCTTTGTATCCAGCAACTGCCGCAGGATGGCCGCAGCAATTTCCATAGTAATATTCTTGTTGGCAGATGATTGATAGTCACAATAATAGTAAGCCACCTTCTTGGAATTTAAGAGGTGTTCCACGACCAAGGACCTGGAGCTGATCAGCGCAATACGATATTGAGTTGAAGTCTTATAGTACATAAGTTGTGTTTTCCCAGTGCCAGCTGGTGGGGTCGGCACCCCCTCAAGTTAGCCATGTTTCTTATTAGACAATCATCTTGGTAATACGTACGATCCCCATGGCACCAAAGGACACTTGACACCCTATTTACCCAGTCTTGATATTCGTGGGTCACAAATATCCAATGACCCGTGTTCGGGCAGTGCGACGAGATGAGGTCTGCATGCTTCCGCTTCCAGGACTCATGGCATATCCAGTCTAGAATCAAGCGATTATATTTTTCTATACAATAATCAGCCGAATCTCCCCCGAAAGTTCTTCAGCTTTAGGGGGCGTATCACGCTGTTCAAAAGACACAGTCCTATTTCTAAGGTCCTCGATTCCCGCTAGAGTTTGGAGCTGGAGCCGTCTGGAGGTCTGGTTAGACTTCCGTAATTACACACGAGACTTTCAACTCTTACAGGTTACTGATGATGATTGTTGATTCAATGCGGTCTCTACACATACGAAGGTTTTCGGCCCATCTTGCCGTCTCGTCATCTGAAAATGGCCAGAGAACATTCCTAGCCGCGAAGAGAACTTTGTGGTTTTGGACATTATGAAGCCTGTCCTGGAGGGTTTCCAAGTCGCTCTGGATGATTCGAAGCTCGGTCACCAATTCCAAGTGTGAGGCCGCTCCTATCCCCGATGTTGTGAACGGCAACGCTAACCCATTTTGAATGTCCGAAAGGAGCTGTTTTAGGAGAGTAAGATCTGCGAGATAGGAGGCGACGCTGCGGGGCAGATTGATCATCTTTGAGGTGTACGTATGTGTGAGATGAACTAATTGAATCGTCAGGCTGAGCACGCCGGTGACGGTAGACGCCACATTCAGCGCGTCAGCCATATCAATAGAACTATGCAGTGACCAGCGTACGACACAAAAATATTCTACATAGCCACGGCCGGCTTCGTCGTTTTTGCAGCGCGCTGCCCCCAAGAGTGATCACATATTATGATCTCCGACAGCGACGTTTGAGCGAAATGAGGGGCCGCGAGTCGTCAATGGCCACACCTGGATTCACGTCGAACCACGTGGATGTGTCTCTTGTAAAAAATGATACGGTGGCAGATCACTGCGGTTAGAGGCGTAAGAGGATTGGCTCTGAAGTAGGTTAGCGACCGTTGAAGCTGAGTCAACCCAAATGCAACAATAATGATAATGGTGATTACTCCAATGCAACCACATCCTGCCCACCCCCCGGGATGCCAAAAAGGCAAGTTGCCTTGTCGCCGTCATGCACGGAGCCCCGTCCCCGGTGCCACAGTCGGATAAGCCCGCCTTCGATGCGTCTGCAATCACAATAATGACAACCTGAATGCAACCACACCCCTGTCACCCATTTTGGGGGGTCGGGAATGTTGTTGGTAATTTCCTACAAAAGCCGGGGTGTTGACCAAAAATGGGGCTAGTTGCATAACAAATACGCCCAATAAAACAATACAATGGTTCGGATGGTAGGTTTATTAGTATATCTTGCGTGTACGTATATCCCCGGTTTTCCATTTTTAAGCCTCGGAGCCGAAGGAGCACTCAAAGGATATTCGTAATATTATGAACAAGGCAGCTTTTCAAGGGGTGTAGGTTGAACTTCAGGGATGTTCTCCACGAGGCGTACCCTCAAACAGGGAAAATATGTGCCAGCATTCATTCCCGACCCTACACGTGTAGAGGAGGTGTAGGGGCCTCCGACTAGCCTGGACCCACACCGGCAGCCGGTGGCACGCACCCTCCATGTCCATGCCGGGGTCAATATGGTCTATTGTTTGCACCGCTCGCTACAGACCCTAGACTCCAAATATTGCTACTACCACAGTATCTCGCGTATTCGCCAAAGGACGGAAAGGAAGAAGATCCTCAAGGGAGGAAAGGCACAGAGGGAGTTGGCGAGTAACCTAGCGGAAAGACCAGGGTTCGTTGCTACACGTGTAGATGACCACGGGATGAAAAGTATATCATACTGTTTCATCTAAGCAACTAGATGCGGTATTCTAACTCTATGGCAGGGTTAGTTGGGGCCATATTTCTTTACGGCAGATTTAGGGGGCAAAGGCTTCGAGATCCTAACTAGGTACTATACAGACAAAATATTTGATATACCTACGTTCGGTGCTATACTGCCAAACCCATGCAGGCGATTCGGAATAAGTACTACTGCATCACTAGAAATAGAGTCAGTTGACTTTAGTGCTTAATAATTATCGCGGAGAAAAACGACGCCGTTAATACTCCTCGAGTATTAACGGTATTTATAGCAATATCCACTTCTCCGTGACAATAATTTTCTAATCGGCCCATTTATTTAGTTGCCTTCCCTGAGTTGCTTAAACCTAGCCATGTGGCGTGGGCAATGCACTCATGTTGTGTATCAGTTAACGGCTGCGGACTCTTGCATGACGATAATGGTTCAATTAACCAGGACTATGAGGAAAGATTAGTAAATCTCGTATAAGCAGGAGGCAAGGCTGGGATATTCATAGACATATCTTTGCTTTGGGGGCCTGTGGATTGTTAGAGGAGGATGTAAGATGGGTGCATCGCATAGACTACCACCTATCCCTATTCTGCAACAAGCCGAGATAGTGTGAGCCGTGATGGATGCTATAGGCTACACAAAAATAGACAGAGGTTATGGCAACTGCATGCACGGAGAGGGTGGCTGATACTCAATACGTTCGTTTCACCCACGATAGCCATTGTTGAGCCTCATTTCTTACATGCATACGAAACAGTACTTCTATAGCTTGTACCTTTTGCCAAGACTTTCGTAGCCCAAAATAGCTACTCGCTCAAGATTAGTCGAAGCAGCTCATAAAACGGCAGTTTTGGCTAAAGCTGTTGAAATTTAATCAGGTTGCCATCTACTTCTTGCGAGCCCGGCCTCTCGTTAATTCTTCCTATGTCTTAGTTCCGGCAGAGAGCACCCAAGACTTCTATGTCGAATGAGGAAATATGAGTTCAAATCCGCCAGCACCGTCAGAGTCTCTTGAGACTGCTCCAGCACTACCTAAAGTTGCTCGAGATCAAGCAGTTAAAGACAAAGTGAGCAGGCTCAAAGCTATCAGGGCAGACCAGATTGGCTTGAAATTCCTCTATCAGCCTACTGAGGTAGAGGATACAGAGATTGAGTAAGTGCTGAGACTCTAGTCTCATATGCCGGAAAGCTAATACGCAACAGTGTTTTAGTAATTCATGGAATCGGTGCTCATCCGGAGCACACCGTAAGTAACTCCTGGAGTCATTTTCTTCCCCTCGTAGTAATACGAGGGCTCCCGACATGCATGTCTCGGGAGTAGAACTCAGCGCGAGCAATACAACTACCAAAAAGAGTAATTACTGACTCCAGCGGTTACAGTGGGTTGACAGGGAAAGCAAAGTTAACTGGCTGAAGGACTCAGCTATGCTTCCCGCCGCGCTACCTAACGCACGCATCATGACCTACGGTTATGACTCCTACTGGTTTGGAGACAATGCCACCAAACAATCCCTCAGTGGAGTTGCTGAGAAGCTGTTGATCGCTTACGTCGATGCGCGCTCCGAATGTCCGGATCGCCCGATAATTTTTGTAGGACACTGTTTCGGCGGGCTAGTCGCCCTACAGGCAAGTATTCGAGTCGTGGTAGCGAGTTCAATTACTGACATATCCGGTAGTGCTACATGGCCGGGACAATGCATCACGCAAGATGGCCTGGTATTTCAGACTCTGTGGCGGGGATGGCGTTCCGTAAGTATTCCTTTCAGTCATTTTCATGTTTCCAGTCGTTCCGAAAGGGAAAGAAGCCCTTTTCAGATTTGAAACATGTTTGTAATGCTTTCCATTGGCTCATAACCCGGGAATTGCTGACCCCGAATGGTGCAGTGGGCACGCCGTTTATGGGAATCCACAGTGAGTCGGGAATGGCGACAATGGGCGAGGTATACCGCGCCATAGCCGAATCGAACGTTCAGATGCAAGAGTATGTCTCTTTCCCTTCCCTGCCATTTTATCTTCAGCAGGTACTAGGTTTTTGCCGCCGCATACACTCAAGCCTGTGCTACCACTGCTTATACATCTCGATGCCAGCGAAATGACTAATAGCTTCACACAGTAACGTCTTGAATACGATAGCTCAAGATAATGATATCCTCGTAAATGTTGTTAGCGATTTCAATATATTACTTGCGAGCTTATCAGATTCGACCAAACCAAAGGTCTTCTGTTTCTACGAGCAAAGAGCAAGCCACATTGGACGCGTTGCTGGTATCTTGGATTCGAAACCTGTAAGTGTTACAGCACATCCTTCATATCCGCACATAGTTTAACCGCAATATCAGAAGTTCCTTGTGACCGAGTCATCTGGTACGTTGACCGGGCATGACAAAGAGGGATTGCCTTTAGATCATTTCTCCATGAACAAGTTCACAAGCAAAGACGACAACAATTATATATCAGTGCGCAGACAAATCCTAGAGATGAAAAAGCACGCAGTAGTGCTGATGGGTGCACGACAGTCTGGTAAGTCCACCCTTTCAGAGCCGAGACTTTGTTAAAATACCAGGTCTTGAGACCTGTAGAAGCTCGCAATTTAAAGAACTACCTTTCTCTTATAGCATTGTGTCCTAAGATATTTGACTCATTTGCGACATAGTTACACCAACGGAAACGAGAACTGCTCGGCTGTCACCGACTACAAAGTACCCCATGCAGCCTCGAGCAGGGCCCATTTTGAAGGAAGAAAACTTCGCGAAACGAGGCGATATCATCAAAACCATTGAAAAGAGGTTGACGAAGTCACCATACGTAGCCTTATATGGAGATTCCGGTAATGGGTACGCCTTGCATCGCAGTAGAATGAATGAGTCGTCCGAATTGAGAACTGACGGTTATAACTTAGAAAAACGCATA
This sequence comes from Xylaria sp. BCC 1067, assembly GCA_005188305.1. Taxonomy (NCBI): domain Eukaryota; kingdom Fungi; phylum Ascomycota; class Sordariomycetes; order Xylariales; family Xylariaceae; genus Xylaria; species Xylaria sp. BCC 1067. The sequence goes on along the minus strand of SSCS01000004.1, from coordinate 2,249,867 downwards.
TTGCCGTGGAGTATGCCCACAAATTCTTCCAAGATACACATGGCCAAGTCCACTGGGTGAATGCTGGAAGCGTTGCTGAATTCGAACTTTCATACAAACACATCGCAAAAAGACTCGGTATCAATCGAGACAATACGAAGGGTAATGATTTCCTTGAGGCAGTATACGAAAAATTAAGTCAAGATCCCAGTGGGCGCTGGCTCATGATCCTTGATGGCTGGGACGACGAAACAAGACTGAAAATGACGGGCACATCGCGATCAAAAAAGTCTCTGCTCGACTATGTTCCTAAAACGGGCCTTGTGCGAGTTCTCATAACTACACGGTCGAAAACGCTAGCAATGCGGATCGTGAATCGGAATCCCAAGTTCGCGATCGAGGTTCCCCAGTTGGAAGATGCCGATGCATCCCTTCTTCTCCTCGGCAAGAAAACTACCGACTCAGAAAGGCAGAAGGCCGCCGCCCGCGCCAAGGAACTTGGAGGCTCGGCTGGCACGCTCGTTTTGGCACATTCATATCAAGAGAAAGCCTCTGTGACTCCCAAGGCATACATGGAAAGGATCCACGGTTTCTCAAGCAAAGAAACATCAAAGACCATGCGAGCGTGGCGGCTGTTATACGATTTTATGAAAGAAAAGGACCCGAACCCGGCGCATTTATTGCTTATCATGGGCGCCATGGATGTACAGTGCATTCCAAATTTATTCTTCGAGCGGCATGAGCTATACGAGCAAATACGTCTTTTAGAGGACTACGGGATGGTCGAACCTTCAGCTGACAGGACGGTCATCACTGTGACGCCCATAATTCGAGAATGTGTACAAAAGTGCCTTGATGATGGGGGCAAGGATCGAGAAATGATTGAAGAAGCGGTCTTATTTGTCATGTGCGATAAATTTCACGGTGATGAACATCGTGTGGTCGAGGTATTACTGCCCTGTGCTCTTGCGGCACTCAAATTTAAACCAACTTCGACCGACAATAAGCTCAAAGTTGCTGGGTTGCACTCCGAAGTGGCCAAATTCTACGCGCACACGAAACAAGACAAGCTCGCCGCTAAACATTGGGAACGAGCTATAGCCTTGTACGAAAAGGGCCCTAAAAAGAATCATAGCTTGATTCAAGATGCAAAAGAGGCATTGAAACAAGTGCGCGCACGACTTGAGTCTACTGGGGGCGACAAAATGGCAATAGTCAAGACAGATACCCTCGCCAGTCAAGTTGCTAAAAAGAGGGCAGCCCTGTTAGAGAGCGAGAGAAGCGCTGGCCAAGACCACGCAGACACGATCCGTAAAGCAAGTGAATTTGCTACGACCCAATTAATGCACGGGGAGAAGAGCGAGGCGCAAGAGTCCATAGAACTGTACCAGCGCATATTGGAGTGGTGCACGACCAAGCAGGGAGACCAAAGCATTGACGTTGCGAGACAGCAGAGCAATCTCGCTCTCGCCCTTGGATACCGAGGCGAGTATGACAGAGCTGAAACGCTTTACCATTCAGCGATACGGATCGCGGGGCGACAACTTGGCCCAGGAAGCCCAGAACTAATGAGGATGGTTGCCAATCTGGCTTCCGTGTACTGCAACCAAGGCCGCCTTGATGATGCAGAGCAAGCTCTCCAGGTCACGTATCAATGTCAGCAGAAGACCTTGGGCGCAGATCACCCCGACACACTAGTAACAAGGCAGAACATCGCTATGATCATGCGCGAAAAGGGCCAAGTGGATATTGCGGTAGACGAGCTCGAGCATGTACTTGGTGTACAGCTTCAACTGCGTGGACGCAACAACCCGGCTACCCTCCGGACGGCCTGTAGTTTGGCCATGAGCTATGGCTTGCAGGGCTTTCCCGATAAGGCGGAAGGCCTACTGAGGGAGACGCTCGAGATTCAGAAGCAAGTGAATGGGGAGATGCATCCAGATACGGCCATGACACAACTAAATTTGAAGGAGCTATTGGAGCACAGGGAGCTGTTGAATCATAGGTCTCTCTAATCCTGAAAAGGGGGGTGTCTAGGTATAATGGCGGGAGAGGAGGAAACCTAATAGAAATCTACTTGGATCGGGCGTCGGCGGAAGTAGTACGTGTCTCCTATCTATAAAGACCTTGAATTGAACTGTCACACGACTACCGCTAGCTTCTCTCACCGTGACCGAGATGGACCAGACGAGCCAATAGGAAGGCCCTAGTCTTTATCACCAACGAATATATCTATCATATCCCCTGCAGCCACCCGCAAGAGGAAGGCGCCTTATAGGCTAGCCTAGATACCAGCTAGTATTGGATATGAGACATCGCAGGCGCGACAGCCCGGATCAGAGGCACGGAGACTAGAAGATGTATTGAAGCCTTGAATATGAATAGGGGTCCGAAGAACCGCCATATTGTTGAAGAGTTAATGACCTTTATGACTAGAGGAAAATTATTGCATGATGTAGTTATTAAACCAGGCCTTTCATACAAACCCTTATTACACGAAATGAATATCCTCTTTGGCTATTACGGCTACTATATATATTATGATAATATACCGCTTTTGGTCACCGAGTCGGTGTTGGTCGACTGATCAATCAGAAGCAGATGGCTTCCCTCCTCTTCAGCTGTAATATATCGAATGGACCTTGTACGTATATGAGGCCTTAGGTCTCCTGCAAGACTGAGACATAGGAGATATGACTTCATATCAAAAGAACTGAGATGTGAGGAAATACTTTTATGAATCGTGTATAAATAGGAGACCTGAGGTCTTGATAGATACAGACTATTATTCGAAGGTAACAGACCTTCGAGAGCTTAGAAGGATTATCATCTAATAAAGTCATTAAGCCAAACCCCAGAATACCAGTCCTTCTTACACAATGCATCCCGTCCTCGATAGACAAACTGTTTTGGATCGATTGTGGTTGCCGATGGAAGAAGCAACGCACCCATGGTGTGCCAGCCGCTCCCTGCCATTTTACATGCCACTACTCAGGGTCTGGGACATGGCTTCAGGAAGCCTCCCAGAGGAGGACGGCCGTATGATGGCGAGGGCGCCGGAGATGCGCCTCGATGATAAACACTCACGACGGGATTCTTTATCCATTCATATTAACTGCAGCAAATGGATACCGAGCCCGTACATCTCGTTTACGACCAGCGATACCAGAATCCCTACAATAAACATGGCGAATACTACGTTCACGAGTACCTTTGCCTGTGGCAGGTTACAGCAGCTAAAATTATCGGCCACTGGATGTGGAGTGACCTGGCAGATGACAAGAACTGGTACCGAAATATCATATTACCCGCATACAATAAGTTCGCCGAGGCAGCAGCAACAAATAGCACAGGAGACACAACAGTAGATTCCAAAACGGGTCAACCCGTTAAGGATAGCCTTGGAGGGTTGCAGAGCGACTTTGCCGGACTGTCTGGTAAGTCCATAAAATCTTCGTTAACGCCTACATATGCCTAATTATTCAAGTTTCATGCGATTCTCTCCATTCTCCAAATGAGGGTCCGTCCGGCAATGAGTTAGGGTATTGCAGTGATGATGAAGTACTATTGGAACAGTGATTATATAGACGGTCGAGTAGAGGCCAATACAGCAGATGATATGCTCAAGACCATCGAGGGATACTAGTAACTATAGGGAACCTATGCAGAGTTCATAATGCGTACCACAACTGGCTAAACGAATTCGATTTGGCGAAGAAGGAGGCAGCACTCTTGATTGGTGTGTTGATCAAGGCCTGCTGACCAACAAGCCCCTATGCTGTAACATAAGAATATCATGATAGCCCCGGCACCGATGAGATGGGCTGTGGACTTGGTAGTGTGCATTGCGAGGTCTCTATTGAAAAATAAAGCTCATGCTTGCCCTTGCAGGTGTGCTCATCCAGTAATAGAAAATGACTCCTGGAGGGTGACCGCATTCATCTGCGTCACACGAAGCACAAAGGGATTGAAAAGCCCAATGGGCACAGCTTGACTCCGCATGTGATTCGATGCTGACTGCGGCGAATATTGGAAACTATGTGTATAACCTATAATAAATGGTAGAGCAACCCTTGGAAGTTAGAAGCTGAGCTACGAATCAAGTCGCCTGTCGTCGTGGTGTCGAGGTTGCACCAGTCCTTGGAGAGGGCGACAGGAGATAGCAGGGCTCACAGCAATTGAGTCATATGATATATGCCTATCCAGTCACGGGCCAAGCTCGAGACTCGAAAGGGTCTACGCTTCCAATCTGAAACATCATCGCCGTCAATAACTTTGACATTTATAGTTGTATATCTAGGGATTAAAGACCACGTAATCCAAGGAATCACAATATCTGCAATGTCTCTAAGACATTGAACCAATTGACATCTTCCTGAAGCGAGCTCCCATCGTTATGCTTAGCCCCATCATCATATTCCGACATGCAACTTACCGCCTCTTCGATATCAACGTTGCATGGAATTTTATAACGATGGCAGACATCCTAGAAACCAAGCATCCACCAACCCCCCCTCCGGTAAGCCAGGGAAAGCTATTGCTCGTTGTGCTTATGCTTTTCCTCAGGAATGGCAACACTACAGGTGGCTATTGTCTAGAGAATAGCAATAGCGGCGCTGGGCTCACCATCACCAAGTGGCACTAACTGACACGTAACTGAGGGTGAGTGAGCTGAGAAGATTGGAGGCAAAGACCCCCTATCTGGCTTGGTTTCGTTGTCGTCGTATCACGAGGTTTTATAATACGTAACCAATCTACGAGTCCGTAGAATGTAGGGCCTGAAATACCGCCATGTTGTTTCCTCCCTGCATTTCCCGTGTAACGACGTTGCGTTCCCCAGCTGTGTTGATTGGTTTACGTGTGAAAACTTGTGGACACCCTTAAGTCAAATACTTCCAAGTATCGCCGAATTCTGTCATGTGAACATTGTAAAGAGAATCAATGGCTACTAGCCAATTTACGGAACCAATGGGCACAACGAAGAGTTCAACTTTCGGTCGTCCATGTACTCGAGGTGTTCCTACAATGAGACCAAATGTTTCAAAAGTGCCCCACATGACAGGAGTATTCGAGTTCCACCAAATGTGGTGTTGGCCATTCGAGCCTCCCTTGCAAGTCAGGATATATAACTGGGTTGTCTGCTGCTGAGGGAAATATGGCTAAAGATGAACTCTACATCACTCGATTTCCGGCAGAGCTTAGCATCTGCCATTCACTTTACAAGAATTGAAACCATAAGACACACAAGATAAGCCATGTGGGGGAACGGCAGAGTGATACACGGAAAGTTAGTGATCATTTGCTCTTTGTCCGCTCTTAGGTCTCTTCCGGGAGACAAAGTCGACATCATAGCACAGAGTTCGATGCCCTAACCTCTCTAAATAGTTACCCGGGGAGCCACCCCGGCAGGCCGCCTAGGCGGCCTAGCCCCCCACCCCCACCGTATGACCTTCGCAGTCGTAACTTTACTAGCGGAGAACGTCACCAGTCCACCAGCACGCACCCTTCGCGATCTTCGTTGCGATCATATTCGTACGACAGATGGCAAGAGCAGGATATGCGAAGGGCGAGAACTCAGCAAGCTTGGGAAAACGGCCATTCTTCGCGCGGGTACGAGAAACATTTCGACACGGAAATGATGCGGCAGGCAGGAAAGTATGAGTGGCCGCGGCACGAGGTTAGGGGGGCCGGTGACAGGGGACAGGCGCAGATAGATAGAGAGAGAGAGGAACAACGAGCGCAGAGACGGAGAGATGAAGAGCGAGCCCGCAGGTGGAGAGAGTCAGAGCAGAAAGCCCATGGGTGGGGAGGGTCGGAGCAGAGAGCCCAGAAATGGAGAGATGCAGAACAATCTCGAATACAAAGAGGACAAGAACAAGTCCGGAGAGAGGAAGAACATGCCCAGAGACGAAGATAGGATGATCGTTACCTCCAAAGCCACCATAAGAGCTGCTGAAGAAGTCAGCGTGTGAACAGCTGTTAGAAGTTTGGGCCATAGAATGAGTAAATAGCTCGAATGCAGCTGTGTGGCAGTTAGGGCTCAATAGATTGATCCAACGGCATCCTACACATATGTCTGCTTTGTCCAGTACCTAGTCGATAGCACTCTAGCAATAGCTTTTGGTGCTATAAAACCCCTTCAATGCTTTAATGAAGTCCAAGTTATTTGTTGCTGCATGGAGCAATTACCTAAAGGTCTTAAATCTACTGCCTGATTTTATTTCTCTTATTTATAGACAGCCTATATTGCGCTGATAGATAGATAGTCCCTAATCACCATCTTGCTAGTGATATTCACACTGAATTATTCTATCTACAGTGGAACCCAAGGCGGTCTCGTGGTTATGTGATATCAGTTTTCTCCTCCCCCCTCCCCTTTTCGGCTGTCCTTGTTCGATGGCTGCGGACGCTAGTTATATATGAGCTCATCATTGACTTACTAGTTAGTTTGGTCGGAATCGCAAGGGCTTACAGGGGAACAGGGAAATACTGGCGGCAAGTATTAACGTGGAGCGAGTTGGTTATTTAGTTTCAATTCTGAGGAGAGAGCGTAAAAAAGTGATTTGAACGGAATCTTATTAACGATTTTATTGTACATTGAGATGATGAAAGTGAAATTGAGGGTAGAGGGAGTAAGAGAGGGGAATTTATGTTGAAGTTAAGTATTATGAATAAGAAGAGAAGGATCTAAAGTATCTATCTGACATTTACACAACAACACGAACTTCAGTACAGTTTTCTACCTTTACGATGCATTTGACTAAATACCTCCTATCCATTTAAGTCACAGAATTTTCCCGGGAGAATAAAAGGTAGATCAGTGTACCTCCTTAGCGTAGGCTGCATTGTCTCTTGGGTCCTGAGAGCCGTTGTGACACCACATGGAGAACACCAGAAAAGTTCAAGCAAGGGATTTACATGAAATTTTTATAGAAAACATCAAGCTATCTTGAGTTCGTGAAAGCCGGTCAAGCATGTAAGTTTTCAATATGATCAGTCCCCTACGTATTAGAGAAATTCGTCACCGATTTATTGAACCCTCCCTACTTTACATCTCTAATATCCCTGAATTCCAGGGACGCGAATTGGGCCAATAAAAGAGAATACTTGTGGTACTCAAGTTAAAATTTCGGGCTCTAGTTGACGTGCCAAACGAGGTACCTAGGGATGAAGATTCATGTTGCTGTTGTTGTCGTTGTACAAAGGCTCACAAAACGCTGGTTTCTGTTAGCCCCTATACGAATGCATCACTCCTTGCCACAGAGTGTGGTGTACTCGTACAGAAGTGGCTCCATGATACGAAATCAGGAGGTTGAATGAGGAAGTGCCAGACTTGCCCCGTAAGAGAATCAGTCTAGACGAAGACAATACGTGCGTATTTTCAATATTCGGACGCCCTTACTTATGTTGTGACCACCAATCCTCTAAAACTAGCCCCTTAATCTATTCGTACGACCGGCGGCCGAAGGCTACTCTATGAACAAGGGAATAGAGACTGGATGATCATTGGGATTAGAGTATAGTTTAGTGTTAATATGCCTGTTCCGACGCGTAGTCTATATTAGCTTAAAAGGTACCACGAACGAGAGCCAAACAACTGAAAGTTAGTAGACTTGGAGGAGAGAGAAAAATCCTGAAGTGTTAATAATCATTGGCGACGAAGAAAGAGTGAGGCAGAGGGAACGATGGTGAAAGCAAGGAGGCTTACCAATGAATCACTGCGTAACGTCAGTTTGAGATCAAGCTGCACGGGTATTTAGGACGATCGGTCCCCTCGTTTTCGGCTTCGATCAAGTTCTTCGCTTTCACATATCAGGGCACGGTTGGCCCCCCCAGCAACTACGACAACTCTGCGAGTGAAAGTGCATATCTCCATGCGGGAAAGGGAGTTACGAAGGCAGTTGGCCGGTGTGGCCGAGCCAAGTAGGGGGACTTACAATCATTCTGAATATGCGCCATCAGGCCCCGGACCCCCACCAGATCAAGGGTAAGTATTGCCTCGATGGCGGCGTTTCAGGACTCTAGCTTACTTGTCTCACAAGACCGGAGAACCGGGATTGGGTCAACTACAGACCACGCACACGCGACGCCCTAGATTCCGGGCGAGAAACAATACAGAATCCGGAATACAGGCAGAGAACGGCATATGTGTCTACCTGGAATTACGCCGTGACGGGTGATCCGAGAATAGGAGCAGATGTTGAAGGACCAAGCACCGAGCCAGGAGACAGGGAGTTAGATGTGGAGAGGGAGAGGAACGTACGTAGAGAATCTGGACATGAGCACTCGCATACGCGTCGGCGCTCAACGGCATCCAGCGGAAAGAAGAAGAAGAAGAAGAAGAAGAAGAAAGGGAAGGGGAGTTGTGTTATCTTATGAGGCGTTTACTACCTACGGTGGTTTCGACAGCTATACGGACTAGGTACTAGCTACTTAGTACCGCCGCCATTTTGTGTTTGCTGGAACATGCAGCCTGCCATATCACCCCTTTCAGCCAGTATTTGTAGAGAAGGTTTGGTGGATAAGGAGGAAACTGTGAATGCTAAAGAATGTCACCCTGACTAAATTACTACCCAGCACGAATTGTGATCTACGTGTAAATGCCGCAAATCCCCAAATACAGTAGCGCGAATATTATATATATCTAACCTTGGTGAAAATTATAATTAGCGCTGACGTTCTGCTAAGAATGCAGGGAGCCAAATCCTAATCTCCCATCGTCTAATCAGAAGCGTCGTGCAATATAGCGAAAACAACGTGCGCGAATTTTGATAGGCCGTGCCTTATCGATTTCGTCTGGGTATCCGTCTTAGAGCATCTCTAGTTAAAAGTATTGTAGAACCGAGTTTTCAAAAGCCTCTCTGAACGTCTTGGCCTGCTGTAATGCAGGAACTACCAGCTAGTAAGTTGGGGGCGGTCGGTCATCCGGGTCATTAATAGGAGGCTTCGGTGGGTGCGAGATATCGCTTCCCTTCGAGTAATCCGAAGGCGAAGCCGACGGGTGTGAAGACGGCTCGCGGCCATCGGCGACGGGCACTATATCGACCGGACTCGGCAGCTCGGCCGGGAATTCCGCAGTGCCGCGTTGCGGCGACGGCTGGGGGGCCGGCGCTGCTCCCGCAACGCCGAACACCTGCTGATAGTTGGGGGGTTCGTCGGTGGCGACCGGCTGGTACGACCTCGGATTGTTCCCGGCATTGAACACTGGCTCGTGCTCAAGCCTTTCGCGTTCCTCCTCCTCCTTTCTTTTGCGCTCCTCCTCGTCGTCTTCCCGTCGTTTTCGGCGACGATTTTGCATCCGCGGTCGAAACTTGAACCAGAATAGTAGGAATAACACGATGAGGACCACGATTACGCCGCCGAGAACGCCGCCAACAACTGCGACGAGAGACTTAGTGATTGCTGGTGCAAAATTTGCAAGCGCTCCGATGATCCGAGCCAAGCCACATCATATCTGTCGAGGAAGGAAGCTAATGAGAATTCGGTAAGAACTTACTGGCAGCTGTATTGGTTCGGCCTTCGTCTTTCTTATAGTCCTCATTATAGTCATAGTAGTCGTCGTCGCCGTCACCGTCGTCATCGTGATCATGATCGTAATAGTCATCGTGGTCTCGTCTGGAAAGCGTTGTCGGAGATTTGTTATAGCCTCTCCGTGGGTTGGTTCTTCGGGTTAACGGAGAGAGCACGCTCGAACTGGACCGCGCTAGTAGGCCCGGAGAGGCCCGATCCTTGAACCCAATGCCATTGACAGCTGTTTGTTCCCCTCGCCGAACACTCTGTCTGTTTGCATCTGCGATAGTGCCTACTGCGGCGAAGGCAACGACGAGAACATGGGGGCGCATCCCTACAAGCTGCCTCTTGCTCGGAGGCAATATATAAACACGTCTTTCTAGACGCGACTATAGCGGCGGACAGATACCGTGTGAAATACCGAAAAGACGATTGACTAGTTTATATTGAGCGGTTGCAAATGCCGGGTTTGGGTTCAAATTATTGCTGTCGTCGGGTTTAGTGTCAACGATAAGTCTAACCAAAGTAAAAAGATATATGACATCTGCACGTCGGCAGGGGCTAGCCTCGCTTATGAGGTTTTACGGGGGGGGCTATGCCGTGCTTCACCAAGTTGCTACAGTGAGATATCCTCTGGTATCTTGGCCCCTTCATACTAGACTAGATCCGTACCTAGACCTCCAACGAGTTTCTTGGACTGATAACACTGCCCTTTTCTAGGCGTAGTTGGATCTCTTACGTAGTACACTAGTATAAATGCTGGTACTACATGTAGGCCAAGAATGCACTGCCTTGACAGTTGTTTCGCACAGGCGGTAGTATGCAAGTATGTTGCATGAGTAATATAGCTCATACGAGCGAAAATCAGTTGAAGTAAATAAAAGAGAAGGATCTGATAGGGAGATAAGTAACACCGCATACTTGGTACATTTTGTCCACAGCCAACAGGGTAAATGAACATGATCCCCGATTGGCCTCTCAGGCTTCAAACGAGAGGAACGACAAGAAGTGCTAAGAAGCACCAGGGGCAGAGCCAGGGGTCTTAGTTCCCGCTTGGTGGGGATTACATGCACGATTTCAGCTTTGTGCGGGTGGCTGAGCACCTCTGCCTTACGATACCCTTGTCATTCAAATAGCTCTCAGACTAACCGCACTCCAGAGGTCCTATAGCTTCGGATGATCGGCGCTGATCAAAATCGCCCGTGACCACTTCTATACACGTTGAGCGCCAGGAATACATTCCCAATTGACCCCACCCCCATCCCATTTCCCGCGCCATATAAAGATGATGTCAGTAGTAGTATTGTATGAGGCCCGTATGAACTATAAAGTATTCCGGCATACGTTGATACCCGGTTATCATTCTTCCACGTCTTCCATGGCGGAGTCCGTTTCTTCGGTTTCACTATCCGAACTTTCGGGTTCGGTGTCTTCGCTTTTCCGTATCAAGTTGGGGAACATGAGTTGCTGAGCCTCATCCTCATCCAAGAGGTCCTCCAAAGGCACGTCACTCAGATCACTCTCGTCATCCGCAGAGTCATGTACGCTACCGGGCACAGAGCTCAGCTCCCGATCAGCCTCTTCATCTTTCATTTCCACGTCGCCCTCAGCTTCGCCTCTCACGCTGTCTCCATCGCTGTCTCCTTCCCTGTCCCCATCGTTGTTTTCGTCGGCTGCGGGCGTCTTGCCGCTTGACACAGAGCTACGGGATTTCCCACTCATAGGCTTGGGGCCTTCCTGAACACGTAAGACCGCCTGTTCAGCCTTGCGCAGCACGTCAGCTCTCCTAATACCCGTTTTGCGAGGACGCTGAGCACCATCTGTGTTTGCAGGGGTGGAGTCCCCTGGGCCACCTTCGGTCCCCGAGTTCTCATGCGACTGGGGGTTCAGTATACCGCCGAAAGGGTTCGGTGGCTTAAGGTCGGCGGTGTCTTTCTCGAGTTGACGAGCCTCGGCTTGTAAGCGCTCTTGTTCTTTCTCTTCAAGCAACGCAGCTACGTCCGGACCCGGTAAAGATTTCCCGGTTTTGAAGTACAACGCTGTAAAACAGTCGTTGATCAAGTCGTCCATGGCACCAGCTTTCATGAGCCCTCCATTTAGTTTCTTCAATTCGATGACTTCCTGGAGTGCGCTTAAGGCAGGATGCGATGAGGCGGGATCGGAGCACCATTCGTTAATTCTGGTAGTGATAATTTCAAACTCATCCGGCGTCGTTGACTTGAACTCATCCTCAAGTATAGGTGAGATTTGGTATGCCTGGCGAATGAGCCGTAGGTAGGCAAGACAGCAAGTCTGCCAAAGGTCGCTGAAGTGATAGTAATCCGCCCCTTTCTTCCGCAAGCGACGGAGCATCGCTTCAAAGCTCGTCCTATCTTTCAAAACAACCAACAACTTGACCACAAACCTCACGTACTGCTCAGTGTAAACATGATGTCGACCAGGGCGTTCTGCATCGCACTTCCATACATTCATCACCATAGTCTTAGTGAGCATAGACTCTTTGAGAACACTAAAAGCGGCTAGTGCGTCGACGATACTAGAGTCTTCTGAATGCTCGTCAAAAAGGATTTTTGCATGGCGCATAAAAATTCGATGTTGCCAATTTGATCGGTCCTTTTCTCGCAATTGGGTAAGTGTCTTTATGACATATGACTCCCAGCCTTCCAAGCCTTCCAAGCCGCTTATCTCACTGTGTTCTCCGTCATCAATCGCGTAAGGCTGGCGTTGAAGGATGTCGACGGCTTCTTCAGGCTTCAGATCACCAAGCATTACTAACTTGTGAACTACCGATACAATCTTGTAATGTGGCTCCAAGATTGGGTCTTGGCCGTGCCGTGGCTTGGGTAAGGCAGATACTACCTCCACCGACTGCTCAAGAGCTTTGACAACCATTTGGATAGTGGGTCGATTTTTCTGGTCATTGTGATCGAGGGCTGTTAAGGGCTTGCGATACATTTTCCAGATGCACTTTGCATACATGTATGCGTTCCTAAAAGCGGTTAGCTCTTCGTCGTGATATCCTACATCGAGGCGGTCAATGCGTACTTCCATTGTTTAGGCTTGACCTCCATAGCCTTTCTAAATAGCCTCGCGGCATATTTCCAGACTTTGTAATCCTGCATCTGAGAGTGAACGTCCTTCGTGTCTGCACCGCTGTCGTGGATCACAAAACGCTTGTGTTCAGAATGCTGAAACGGTTCCATAGCAAATGGCTCCCGGCTCGAAGCATACATGCGCATCCCAAACTTGTGGTAAAGATCATGGATGGCATCATTGGCCTCCTCATTGTCATTAAAAATGACTGTTCGCGAATGTGACAAGGCTAAGGTGTAGCAGTGAATTGCGTTGCGTTGGTATTTGATCAGGTCTGCGCGCTCTTTGTTCATTTTATCAGCAGTCCAGAGAACAGATTCATCCAATTCATAATCAAAGCATTCAGCTAGCCGAAACCACGCATCCCATTGATCAGGGGTAAACTGCAATTGTTGGCGGAGGAACGTAGCGCCTATACGGAGGTCATCAGTAGCGCCGGGCGTTTGTCTCCTATTCAGATCAACCCCTTTAAACTTAGTAAATGCAATCATGCCCAGTAAAAAAAACCACCTGTGTCTCGCGAGGGTGCTATCTGCTGTGTTCACGCCAACAGCATCAATGGCGACGTTTCCTTTGAAGGCTTCATACAAGCGAAGAGGATGAATAGGTTTGGCCATGGTTTGGTTAAAAATTCGTAGATTTTGAATGAGCTGCTGATTGGATTTTGTCTGTCCGATTGCTTGCTGCATATGCTCGATGGTGTTCTTCAAATCTGACTTGAGTAGATCCTTCATAGGCATCCGGTGTGCAAGAACGGACACTCTGGCGACCAGTGACATCGTGTTTCGTCGCTCCAGCTTTTCAGGGGGGCATCCGTGGTCTTGAACTTCAGAAAGGCCGACCCCCAGCTTTAAACCATAGAGGTCGTAGAGAATCTGTCCTAAGTAGTCTTCCCAATTATCAATCATATGCTGTTTAAGCAACTCAACCCGCATCATCCGAAGGAAGATCTTATTGGATGACTTGCAGAACTTGCGCAGTCCCAACACTTGATGAACAGCAGCGAGGTAATCTGCCCGCTCACTCTCTGATGCAGGGAAAGCCGGTTTGTTTTGAGACATGCCCGCCTTCAGAAGCGTGTAAAGTAATGACCAGTTTCTGACTTGCATCTCGCGGAGCTTGTTTAGGAATGACTGAAATGTGGCTGTGTTCGACACGTGCTGCATCATACCGACACGGACCTCATCTTCGTACATCGATGGAACGTGCAATATACAACTTAATTTAGCTACAGCTGCAACGCTCAGCTTTATATGCTCGTCGTCCACAATATCAAAAGCGCTGCTCTCGTTGAGGGCAGCCGACAACGCAGAAATAAGTAAATCGTCAAGAAATTTTAGCATCTTCATGAAAAGTGGTAGTCTTGTTTCGTCGGAAGCGTTAAGATACGGATCCCGTTCGAAATCACTCATAATCATCTCGATACTTTTCAGAAAGCAGGAAAACTGCTTGGTCTTGTAGCCGATCGCATCATACGCGTCGCCGAGACGCGTCCAAAGAAACAGACGTAATTCGGTACTTGTGCCCAAGAGAAATTTCCAGAGGTCACGAAGACCCTGGCTTGCAGTCTCTGTAATCGGACGCTTCTCTTGGGCCGACGATGATATTACAAGCTCGCGGCCGACAGTATCGCCCTCAGATTGATCCTGTCGGCCGGCAACAGTAAAAACCGATGATGGGTTAAGTACAGGCTCCAAGCTTTCAATTACCGAGACGGGGTCTTTTAGATCAGTTTGGAAAAGCCCCAGGAAGAAGTCCATTGTTGTAAGTTTAGATATCTCTCGATCTGCTGCAAGGGCAGATACTTCGGGCATAATTACGTTGTTAGGGAGTAAGATATTAATAGTCGTTTCTTCTTCGCCGAGCCGATCGCGGAGGCTCTTCCAGCATTGCAAAACATGCTCTCGCTCTGCACCTTCTGTAAGGGTTACAGTAAACACAGAAGACCACAAGAACCGCATTGATAACGAAATATCATCAGATTCAGCCCGTTCTCTGCTCAGCTGTGCGGCCAGAGAAAACCAGCGCGCTAATCTCGCTTTTGTTTCTAGACGCGTGGCGAGGTCTACGGCGCTGTTTGGGTTGGTGATACGTTCATAGATGTCTAGGTGTAGCTCGAACTGCATTTGAACCAGACTGTCAACGGCTTCCCGCATGCGCCTAGGGTCCTCAGCGTAGGCACAACGCAGAAGTTCGTGTTCTGTGCGAATATAGATATCCTTGTGCAAATAACTTGTTATCTGGACCACTGCTTTTTTCATTTCATCAGACCACGTGGTGCCGAGATAATTCGCACAGAGGTGTTGGATCCACTGGAAAACAACCTCTTGAACATCCATCCAGCCATCATTGATTCTCCGAACAAAGCTAGCAAGATCCCTAGTTTCATGGAATGGAGGCCTCGAGGCATGATGCTGAGAGCCTGGTTTGGAGTGTTCAAGGAAAGAGGATAGCCCAATTGGTGAGGATGCTTTCTTGGTCAACAGAATCTTTGCATTCTCATCTACAAATTTTGTCAATGAGTCGCGTAGATCGACCATGGGATGGTGAGTCATTTTCGAGGTCCGAGTATCCGAGGCACAAGAATCTATCACTTCGCCTAGGCGTTCCAGAGTAGGTTTGTCTTCAATGCCCAGGTTCTCAGCTATGTTGCGGGTCATCTGGAAGAGATGTTTGTCCGCTGCCTGAAACGGCTGTAATTGGGCAGCTAGAAGGGTGTTTGAATCTAACACCTCCCCGGCCGTCTCACGGCGTCGAGTGCGTTTACTTCTTTTTTGGTCTACTGCTTCTTCCTCTCCGCCATCAGGGAGACCTGCAACAGACTGCGACCGCTTGCGCGACATGATAGAACTACCTCTGTCTAGTAAGCGGTCGTCGGGCACGTTTTCATTCTCGGTACGAGTTTCTTTAGGGGTCTCGACTTGATCATCTTTTGATGTACAGGGCGATTCGGCACTTTGCATCTGTTCTGACCGGTTTGGGTCTTCATCGTCCTGCGTTTTTGGGCGCTCGACTAATGTCTGGACGTCGTCGATAACGTCCGGTATATCGGGGATACTAATCACGACTTTTCCTGCGCCCACACCATTGGACACCGCGTAAGCAAGAAGAGCCAGCCCAAGATCTACCCACGAGGGGTTTGGGACATGGATGAGGCATTGCCGCGTATTTACCTCGTTGACCGCCGGTTTTTCAAGGGGCTTGAGTGATTTGGTAGGGTCTGGTAGAAAGGGAAGCGGGTCAACATATTTCTTGAGGGCTTCGGGCATCATCTTCTTGATGAAAGGAGCCATGGCAGGATGACTCAAGGAAACTTCATCAGATAGAACATGCAGTTGATCTTTCAATTGTTCACCCGCAAAGCCCTCGGCAAGAGATGGTGGCTCAACCTCGTCTATAGCCGGGTCATCGTCTAGTTCAATAGCCGCCTCGAGGCAATAGCGGTTGATCCTCGCACTATTGAGAAAAGCAGCAACACGAGCAGCCCGCCGCCACAGTTCGGCATCGGATGGATCCTGGTCTAAGGCGGCGCTATATTCTTCCAGAGCCCGCTGCGCCTGGGCGAGAGTCTGCTTGTCCTCTAGCAAGAAAGAGCCGGTCAGCTGGCCCACCTTGGCCTGGTGACGGATGGCATCAAGCGCAAACTGGCCATGGTTCTTGTAGGCAAGATAGAGCGTCTGTGGTAAGCTGCTCGCGCCACCATCGATATCAGGCTGGGCTACATCGAGGGCATGGGGGAAAGACAAATGAGCAGACAGGTCACGGCCTTGAGCATGTCTCTCTGCGCGGTCGAACTCGGTAGCACTCTCGGGAAGGCGAAATATTTCCGACTGGAAAAGATGATCATAGGCGGCGGCGGCTTCTTGGTAATGCGTAGGGCCTTGCGCATGGAGCTTGAGGGCGGTCTGAAAGCGCTTGAGAGCCTCGTCTATGTGGAGTTCACGGGAGGTGTCGATCTCCTCGTCGAGGTTCTCTTCGGGCTCGAGGTTAATGGCTGAGAACGCAGACTGTATTCTACTATTAGCTCAGTCCTTTTCTTGACGGCCATTGACAGTAAGGGGGCTGCCTTGCCATCGTGTGAAACTGTGTGTCGCAGATTCGCGACTCTCAACTCAGTGTCGGGATGGGACGGCTTAGGATAGGTCGCATAATGGCACAAATCCGAGCCCTTTCCGCGCTTTGAGGAGGGTTTACGCCCGTTTAGGAGCTGTGTATCTCATTGCGAAATAATCCGGGTATTGCGACTCTGCGTATTGGATATTATAACTGGAAATTGATACGGCAACAGTTGGTTCAAGTAGCGCGTTGACAACGATGCATTTCGCAACACGCGACGAGGTGCTTAATTGACCTAAGAACGGAGCACATTCGACCTTACCTAGGTAGCTACACCCCAGCACGGCTGCTCCACCTTCTAAGTATTGCCTACCGCACGACCGGTAGTGCCGACAGGCTCCATGTGTTAATGCCATTGGATACTGCAGGTAGGATGTCGAAGTTTCAGTAGGTACGCTCGGTAGGTACCTACCCAGGTAGCGTGGCGTGATGCCTAGACACATGTACATAAGGTACCTCCCTAGGTGATGAAAGGGCCCGTGCAGATTGAACTGGCCCAAGGCCCTGCTTAATGGGTAGGTACCTACCTAGGTACGGAATAAGTACAGTACTTATATGCTATGAATGCCTGAGGCATCTTGTCCTTTTGCGACCTCCGTAGTGTCTACCTAAGTAGGAGGTAGCCACCTAGCCAACCTACAGCGGCCATTAGTACCTGCCTAGGACGGTAGTGAACTACCTACCTAGAGATAGGCACCCACTTCCAAGGCGAGATGCGTATCAACATCTTCATCCCATTGTGCCTCCCATCATCTCGTGAACCACAAATGCTTGTGGCGTCTCCTACCACGCCAGCAAACCTTCGCATGCGCATTCCGGAGCCAGGTATAGCCGCCGCCGTCTCCAATCGCTCTCTATACTTACAACGTAGCAAGTTATATACATAGCCTTGTAAAGCTGGTCCGGGAGCTAGCAAGGAGAGCTACCGCACTCCTTGTCTCCAACCCGCTACCACCACGATGCCTGCGCCAGCAGTTCCAGAGTAAGTCGGGTCGCCAGGCTTTCGATGCGCGTTACAGCTCCGCTAAGCACTCATTAAGGATCTCCGAGGAGGTCATACACGAGTCAATTGATGCCCGAACCGAGCAGCTCGTGTCTCTCCGCGAACTAGGCCCTCCGGACCTCGTCCACCTGCTCAAGCAAAACTTGAGAAACACCCTCAAACAGGTATGCCTGCTCTCCCGCCTCTTTTCTTGCCCTCGCCTCCCCTCGCCTTTTCTCAGGGCTCCTTCTGATGCGCGCTTACTCTAGACCGGCGTTTACCACCATGTCACTGGCGTCGATGCCTCCTCCTCGGCCAGTCTCGCAGCCTACATAAACACACTGACCTACAAAGAACACGGTCAAGTGCCCACCCACAAGATCGTCGAGGGTGTCTACTGCTGCTACAATGCTTTCTCCCGTCTCGACATGCGTGTTCACGTCACCATTCCCGGAACCGTCGAGGCCTTCTGTGTTGATGAGAGAGGCGAGAAGCGCAAGGCCACCGATGAACTCTGGCTCGAAACATATTTGTGTAGTGTATTGCGCGCCTACTCATACGCTGATGATGGCAGTGGAGAAACCATACGTAAGATCATGGGCGTACGGCGCTTTAATCCCGTCACCAATACCGAGACCGAGCACCGCTTCCTGAGCGCTGCTGAGTCGCTTTTCTTCCGAGGTCCGTCGCGTCGTGTCCGTTAAATCCTAGCTAGACAGGATGAATACTGATGCATGGTAGGCTGGCAACTGGGCTCTGATTCCGTCGTACAGGTGCCCAACAATGTATCGAATCATCTAACTTCGGGCCTGTTGAAATACTTCCACACGACCGGTCGGTTCACCTCCGCCATCAATCTCTTCGAGAAGCTCCGAACACAGAATGTCGAAGTATCTTCTCTACTGGCTAAGGTTCTTTTCATGGGAAATGAGGAAGTTCAGGGTGTAAGAGTGCTCTACCAAGCCTTAAAAGAATCCGCTATGGATTATGTCATGTTAGATTCCCAGGCCGAATTCCTGATAAAGAAGGCGATGACAGCCGAGACACCAGCACAAAAGGAAGAGAGGCTAAAAATGGCACTGGGTTGCGCTGACCGTAGCACGATTGCTGCTCCCAGTGAATTTGGGACATGGGCTCGACTGGCTCAGGTTTATGTTGCTCTAGAGGACTGGGAGAACGCTCTGACGATACTCAATTCTTGCCCAATGTTCACGTACCAGGATAAGGACGCGCCAATAATGCCAGAGCCGAAGGAGGTGTTTCTTCCGACGCTGCCAGAAACCCGGCTCGACGATATTGATAGCGAGCCAGAGAGCAGATTTTCGGAACAGGTAGACCCAAGTTTGCTAAACCTTCGGGCGGCGAGCTACAGGGGTACCTTCAAGCTAGCATATAATATTCTCACTGAAATGACAGCGAAGATCGGCTGGGATCAGTTACTAAAAATACGCAGCTCCGTTTTCGTTATGGAAGACGAGTATCGGACCGATAGGCAGGACGATGCCTCACAGGCCCCGCCTTCGAAGCGCAATCCCAGTACGGATGGGCTCCGCGGCTCACCAGAACCCTCTACGAACGGTGATCACGAGACTGAGGACGGAGCCGAGAAGGAGAAAACTGAGAATGAGTCCGCCCCACAGACTTTGGCTAACGGCAACGACGATGAAGCGGTGGAAAAGCCGACACATACCATCGATCCTGGCGAGGTCAAGGCCGATGGTGATACAGTAAGACTGTAGTTTTTCTTTCCGCGGTGAAACGATCACTAATAAAATACCAGACGGCGACTACCGACGAACATCTTTCCCGACTAAACAACAAGCGCCTATGCGAGAGGTGGTTAGACAGTCTCTTCATGGTTCTTTATGAGGATCTCCGTGTCTACACTATCTGGAGGACCCAGATGGCTCAGTATCGGGCCCAATCTATTCAGTATAAGAAATCCGCAGAAGAATGGGAAATCCTAGGTGCCTTAGCGGAACGCTTGCAGCACCATGATGAGGCGGCCGAGGCATACAAGGCGTGTCTCGCGGCACGATTCAGTCCCAAAGCACTTTCAGGCATCCTACGTGTTTTCCGGAAACAGAAGAACACTAGGGACACAGTCGGGGCTGTCATTCGACTAGTGACTTGGCAATACCGATGGTATTCTGAGTTCTCACCCGAGCTACTTCACACGATACGAGTCCTGATCGAGGAAGAAGGCGCCGTCAAAGTGCGGTCGATAATTCAGGCAACGGGTTTGCTCCAAGGTGTTCTTGACCTGACTCATCACTACGCAGCACTATGTGCGACCTTCCGAAGCAGTGGTACGGACGGTTAGTTGCAATAATGGAGAGCAGCTTAAAATGGTATTTTATAACGTTGGCTGGCGAGTATTAGCCTATTGGCGTCAATCTTTCGGAGGTAGAAGATTCGATGTTATTCATAGCCCGGTAATAGCAGAAAAAAAGAAGCGTATATTAGATACCCATGAAATGTGAATCCTTCGGTCCCCCACAAAATGGTCCTGGGCGTCTGCCCCCCTCACATGCTCCAACGTACTCGACCCCTTTCGTACGCTCGATAATAGCTCCCAGTCAGAGAATTCATCCTTTAAAGGTTGGAAATAACAGGTCAGTCGGGATAACGGGTCATACCTACGTTAAAATAGCATGGATAATACATCAACGCTCATGTACAAGGTTCTATTCAAAATCCCGCAGTTATACAAATTAATTTTCACTCTACATAGCCCACTCGGCTTTCAGACAAGTACGGTAGTTTTAGAAACAACTGTGAGCTGCCTACTATAGCAAGGCCTCAGACTATAGTTTAAAGTTGCACATATATAGTATCGACGATCTCTAGTTGACTCGATCCAAACAATGGAGATATTGGTGCTTTAATTAACCAGCCTCGACAAACCGTGGTAAATCGCCCAGGACTTTGCTTGAAATCAAGCGAGAAGGCCATCATAGTAAGTCGTGTAAAAGTTTCAGATAGCAATGTCAACTGCTTTATGAAGACAAGATTTCGAGTTTTCAGAATGGCTGTAATAGGGCAGTTCCTTCAACCCGATTGGCGGAGGCTCTACTTCCCTACATGATATATGATGTCATAGCTTCCATTCAACATGAACTGGGCATCGCAGCATCATTCATCACTTCACAATGTTCGGCGGATCACACTGAAATAAACATCAATTACTAACTTCTTAATTACGAGATACAGCGGTGTCCAGTCGACATCTTGCAAGATGAGCGGCAGTTCGCATGCCGATGTCATGCTGGTGAGTCTCTCTCGACGCAGGACTTCCGCATTACAGGTAGCTAATCGATCAACAGGCTGGCGCTGTAGCAGCTTTCACAGTCGACATGATGATCTATCCCTTAGATACCCTCAAAACGCGCCAGCAAAGCAGGGACTTCATGAAGACTTTTGCCGATCCCTCAGTCAAGACACATCTACCCTCGCGGCAGTTATTTAAGGGTCTATACCAAGGCATAGGAGTCGTCGTCATTGCCACGCTACCAGCAGCAGTACGCATTCTCGAGTCCTTTGTTTCCACTTTCGAAGGGAAATGTTGTCCTCCAAGCCTTAGCATGCTCCCCAAGCTCTTATGACGAGGCGGGTATCTACTATGAGTGGTAATTTATAACATCCGAGTTTCTTATAGGGAACATTCTTCACCGTGTACGAGGCTTCCAAGTCATTCCTGGGCCGCCATGCCTCCGACCTTGGGCTCCCGCAGCCGCTGGTTCATTCCGGCGCCTCTTCCATCGCGGAATGCGCCTCCTGTCTCGTACTGACGCCCGCCGAGGTTATAAAGCAGAACGCACAGATGCTGCAACAGCAGCGCACGTCCGACGACGACCGCAGGCAGCCTCGGAGATCCACCTCGCTGCAAGCGCTGCGGCAGCTGGGCGGCGCCGGGGCCGGGCGGAGGCTGCTCTCGGGCTACACGGCACTGGTGGCGCGGAATTTACCGTTCACCGCGATCCAGTTCCCCATCTTCGAGTTCGCGCGAGCGCGCATGTGGGGACGGCGACGGCGGACGGGGGGATTGAATGGCCGCAAGCCTACCACCGACGACGACGACGACGGCAGACGCGGCCTGCTTGAGACGGGGGTCGTCACGGGGTCCAGCGCTGGGCTGGCTGGTAGCTTCGCCGCGCTGATCACTACCCCGATGGATGTCGTCAAGACGCGAATGATGCTTGCCGCGGGTAGTGGCGAGCAGGATCTTCGACAGGGTGCTCACGAACGGACGGCGCTGGCTGGGCCGGAGCGTGCTAAGTATAGCACGCGGGGAGGCATAGCGGTAGCGCGTGAAGTCGTGGCCGAGAGAGGCGTTTCTGGGCTCTTCCGGGGTGCGATCCTTCGATCTGTATGGACGGCTGTGGGAAGTGGCCTATATCTGGGCATGTACGAAGTCGCGAAGGTATGGCTCGCAAGAAGCAGGGGAGAGGGTGAGGAGGCTTCACCGTAATGATGATCACGTACAGTAGTATGTCCACATTAAGCCGTATGCATGGTCTGTCTTAGTGAAGCTGCTTGACTTCAAAGATATGAGCTTGATAACTGTAGATACTTGCAACACTTGAGAGACTTTAGAGGAACCTCCTCACGTTGAGAAATGCCGTTATGCAAGATGAAACTGTCATGTTTAGGATGAGTGTTGTGGGTAGTATGAAAATACTACGACTCTGACAAATAGCCACGTCTGTGTAGATCAATCACTAACTCAGAAGTTCAGATCTCACATTGAAATCGATTCTGATATCTCGCCACCCATCGTTTCGCCAATCAACCCAGCAAGAAGAAATATATGATGATCTTGATATACGAGATAGGTAGAAATGGAATCTTGTGGCCCCAGCTCGGAAAGACGCCTCCCACTTCCCGTCTAGCACCCGGTACGGATTTAGAAGGACATAATGGGCGCTACATCCTGGCGATTGCACCATCCATTTTCATGCAACCGCACGAATTCACAGAATCGGAAATATGGCTCTGCTTGTTTAACTGCATGCCGACCGGTCACTACCTTATTACTAACGCACCCTCAACCTGCACTGGTTGCCATATGCGGCCGTGTCCCAAAAGGGCCAATTAACGTCAATTTAAGACGCAGTCGCTAGGTTGTCGACCGTCACTAGTAATATCTGCACGAGGCTAGACGAGGCCGCCGGCATCTGTCGAGAAGCAACCGGGCAAAAGCAAAGAGGAAGCCGAATCTCGGTGGTCCGTGATGCCGGATATTAGCTGTTGTAGGGAGCGCCAACGTCCGGGTCACCTTTCACCTGTGGCCGGCATAGGCGGCAAGGCGGCCCGCCTGCCGAAACGCTCGAATTGGAAGCCCACGAGATAAGGTCTCGGTCAGGACACACAATGCGCAACTCATATGTCTGCCGCTAGATTCGGGGCCGTGCAAGGCATGAAGGTGAGCCGTCGTCCAAGGTTGTCTGGTCCACAGGCCGCAAACGCCTAATGAGCCTAATGGCTGGTGTGTAGATCAGCCAAAACATAGTAATGAGGGTTTTTAATTCGACTCGTTGTGCATGCAAGGCGAAGATCATCTGTGTGCCGCGCGCATCACCGCGCGGGTATGCCAGATTGTTGGCATTGTGTCTATAATATATGGGAGTAATATAGTCCACTATCTCGACTTCTTTGGCAGGTATCTAGATAGGGGAGCACGGCATTCTCCTCGCCAACCGGGATGAAACCTTGTCAACGTAAAACAATACAGACACATAGTCCTGAGAATACGACTATAGAGAATCCGAATGTCATGATACTTCATGCCATAGTATGTATCTATGAGTTAGGCACATTCGTCTTTCTGAGGACTCATCCACAGTTGGGCCAGGCTATATGGCATGATACCTCATCTTCAAACACCCCTTGCTACGTCACTAAACACAAGGAATGCTTGCGTCGTGGGGGCCAACGTGACAACAACAATGTCAGAACCGATCAGAAAAATGGAATCCGAATCCACATATATGACCATTCTTTCGGCATACGTGGTACTCGGCCCTGATCGTCAGGGTCGCAAGTCTTCCAATTCGTCATTTAGTTCCTGGGAGTTATTAGGTAGTCTAGAAGCTCAACGACGGGTGATAACAGTCGGGTACAACCATGTCGTGGGGGTATCCAGTTGTGGAGCGCGAGGCAGGCGGCCAAGATGCACATGGGATGATGCGGTTCGCAATTAAGACGATATGAAGAAATAAGTCGATGCCAAATTGCCACTCACGGGTAAACTGGACAGCGAGGCCTCTGAAATCCTTGACAGAGGCGCAGCAGACATATAGCGTAGTGTTTAGTCCTTTTGGTGCGACGCGGGCAATCCGGATATTTGAGCTTGAGGCCAACAACAACGGCCACATACGTTGGGTATTGTCTGTCATCTAAGGTACTTCCCACCTGGGTCTTGGCCCTGTTGGCCGGATCTTGCAGGGAAAGGATGTCAGATACTCTGCCGCTTGTGGTGTAGATGGGTAGCTAGGCGTTTATACTCCCTTCCGGTTTGTATGCTGTCTGTCGGCAGTATGCAGCTACTAACGAAAGCGAACCACGTCTGGGACATCTAGGGCTCCAAAGGTCTTGTCTTTAAGCCCCAATTCCGATGCCAAGAGGGTGTCTACCTAGTTCAATATTCGCTGCATGGAACCCTCCCGTACTGTAGTCTGTGAGTGGATGTACTGAAGTACTGGATGGCCAGAGCAAGCATATCGAAACCTAGTAGCTGTTTGCCTCATTGGAGGACCAGTGGGCAGTCGACACCGGTATACAGGAGATGTTCTTTAGTGTAGTCGTCGTGAGGGGCCCAAGACACGAGAAGTGATACCCTGTTATGCACTGGCTGTTTTGACGAGCAGGCATCACATTGGGTATCAGGCGGCTGGTGTTCAGTCTCTCTCCCGCTGGACAGAATAGCAATAGAACCGTACATATGTACTGTATGTAGTATATGTGATCAGCTTACCTATCACCTTGCTTCGCGTCCGTCCGGTGCTGCATGGATAGGGTTCTGGCTAGGGGTAACGAGGCCCCCGAGGGATTTGGCTGTGCCTCCTCCTCAGCTACTGTGTAGACTAGAGAATTCACCATCATCTTGCGGGTTCAAAGTTGACACATCCAGAAGTCGCCGCGGGACGGGGAGGTAATGTGCACATATAGCCAGGCATACATGATGCAGGCCTCGCTACATATAGTGTAGGCTGTATACGTGCATTGTAAGTGGTGAACTGTATGTAAGTTGTAGCATGTGAAAGCTATACTACTAGGTAGCTACACTAGCTATGTACCCGGGCAGTCTCGAGCTTGGGTAGGAGCAGCGTACGTCGGTTCCAAAGTGTTGATGCTGGAGGGACGGAGTGACGGGATCACAAGCAGAGTTGGGGTGGGCGCACACCCCTAGGATGCTAGCCCCTTCGGGTAGCCAACCGTGGAGCTCATGCTAGATCGTAAGGTATCGAGGTCACGTGCCCTTGTGTTTTGAGCAGTGGCTGTGCAAATTAGACACTTGCTAGTATGGTGATAACGAATGTGACGAATGTGGACGAATGTGAGCACGACTCAAGACTGAGCCCCTTCTCCTAGAGGCGGGACAGCTTGAAATCTACAATTGAAAACTGCTCTGTATTTCTTCTAATACATATCCATATTCTTGTTTGCCGTGATTTACCAGTTCAGCCACGGACTGACTGATGCATTAGTACTGCTTGCTACGTACACTAGGTATAGTCTATACTGCAGATAGGCAGGTACCTAGGTACTATAAGCTGTGCAGAGCCCCACACGTGAGAATGATGTCGCTCAAACAACGTAGAACGCACCTGGGCAGTGTAGGTAGAGTGTAGTACATACATATAGTATACCAACACTACTCAGGACGTAAGGGTACAGTAGGGATACCTTAGTACCTAGGTAGGCAAACGCCCCTCTGCTCAAGTCATTGTATGCACGTACCCCTTTGCCTCTTCTCCCGAATTTTAAAGATATCGCGTCTCTACTAATCCACAGTAGTATGTAGTCTACCTCCCCACCTCGAGTCTGCATACGGTGCAGTGCTCGCATCAGCACTTCTCCTTCACATTCTCCCCTACCACTCACCCAAGCTCAACGCAACAGCTGTAACGTCACGTCACGCCGGATATGCTTCGTCCTATGTGCGTGTGCCGCATACAATAATAGGGAACTGGGACTTCCCGCCTGGTGACTGACTGCACAACACTGGCTCATCACGATCGCCTAGTCGCATCTGGGACACGCTCTCCATTACGTCGCCCCAGGAGCTGGCCGTACCCTGGTCGCATGACGAACAGCCCGTTGGTGTAGAGGGATTTGTCATTTCCCAAGCATCATAACATAATAGTGTCGGTAGGTAGTAGCGCGGTCTAGGGCGGCGAAGGGAAAAGGACAGAATTCGGAAAGTCAGCACCAACAACCGAGGCGTTTGCAGAGCCAACCCACCAGCCAGGACTGGACTGCTGGACTAAACCGCCCTCTGCACTGCACTACCACTCTCTACCCTACTTTACACGCTGCCTGCTGTAAGCTATACCATGACGAGGTGACGAGGTAACCAGGTATTCCCCAAGTACAGTACTTGCGTCCTCGTCCGTTGGTGTATCTGTTCGTCGTTAGCTACTTGGCCTTCCTTGTCGCTGGTCCCTCTGGTCCCTCTGGTCCCTCTCTATGTATAGAATCTCCCAGGAAAAGCCATTGTCGATTGCTATTGTAAGCGACCGACCGGCCACTCCCGTCTTATCGTTCTATACTATCTCCCGCGTCCGCCACGCCAGCTTACCCGCGCCTAAATCACGATCTCGTCAAAACAAGCCCCAGATTCCTTCTGACATAGTGCATACACATGTATCCGTCGTTCGTGAACCCGCCAGGAACCGTTTGCACTAGACCTTGTCTCAGGTGGCTCGGAGGATACAGGACACAGCCCAAGGAACTCTTGATCGGTCGTACTTGGCGATCCAATACATGAATGGATGCATACGCGCATGTACCGCAACAACACTAGCTACACCGCAGACAGGGGACAGTACACTGCGGGAGGACAAGGTACATGCACGTAGTATGAGGTACGTATTCCTATTCCCTATCACGAAAGCAGCCCTACTGGCGTCTGGACCCTCAAGGCCACAGACCCATCAATCTACCTACAAGGTAGGTAGGTAGGTTATCAGGTCATGCCGTGCACGGTATACCTGGGCGTTGCGATAGGTACCTAGCAGGCCCTCCTAGCAGGCCCTCCTAGCAGGCCCTCCCCGGCCAATTCGCCGGCTCGTTCCACCCCTTCCAGCTTATTCTTCCATCTAACGTCCAGCGGCTGCAAGGCCGGGAAGCGAACTAGGGATAGGATAGGAACGAGAATGAGGCCGAAGAGGCAGAGTAATAACCAAACGCCCACAGGATACCTGTGACGGCGCTGCTTATGCTCGCGGCGGCCATGTACTGTTTTTGTATCAATCTATGCACAGGAGACAAGTCGGTGCTACCCTCCTCGCTGCACGAACGAACCACCCAAGCAGCCGCAGAGCTCCATTTCCTTGAATTTCGCTGCAGCATGCATTTATTTATTAGTCGCCGGCCGGGCGCTAGCACAAAAGGAGTAGCCAAGTGGCTAGACGGAGTCGCTGCAAGAGAAAAAAAAAACGCCCATTGCACCGACAGGTTGAGCTAACAGGAATCTCGGCCCAGGGTCGCGTCGAAACACCTCAAACATCGGACCACCACCACCATCGTTTTCTGACCTCTCTGCTGTTGCGGCGTTGCGTTTCCCCCTTGGGATCCCATCCCCTGGCTCCTCTTGCGCGCGCACGCACGCACGCACGCACACACGCACGTCTCGCTTGTTCGCATAGCTAGCCACCGGTCTAGGTACCGCACCGCCTGTCCCGGGGTTCTAGGGCCTGTCCGGTCCAGTCCCTGGTCCGCTGCGGGCTTCGTTACCTTCTCGCAGCAGCTGTTGCTACCTCGATACTGCGTGCCCCTGCTCAGATCGAGCCCCCGTAGCAGTCCCAATTTAAATCAAATCAAAATGGTAGAGGCACAGGAACAGCCACAGGCTCAACCTCAGCCTGAACCGGCCTGTGCCGTTGCTGAAGAACCAGTCCACGCCCTCCCGCCGGTGCCATCAAAATCCTGTCCACCGCTTTCGTCACAGCACTCGTCAAAAGCTGCCCCAAGACAGGACAACCCGCGAGAGGCACAGACCTGGGCTTCCACGCCGCCCGAGGCAGATACCAATGCCTCCCAACAGCAGGAGCACATTCGACAGTCCCCCAATTCTCAACCCCCCGATGCAGCTCGAGCGCCAGAAATAGCTACACCACAAGAGCCGGAGAAGGAGCCAGCGCAAGAGAAGGGACTGGAGGATCAGGTCTACCAACTACAGAAGGATCACGTTTCGGATGTCCCAATCTCAACGTCAATATCAACATCAACGCCTACCTCTTCATCTGTCCCCGCGACAGAGAAGACGACTGTCGCTACTGACCAATACAAAGCTTCTACAACATCAACATCACCAGCAACTACCACGGACCCAAGTACTGTCTCTCAGGACCAGCAAAAAGCGCAGGACGGCCAGCAAGACAAGGACGACGCCGCGACGCCCTCGCCTGGAACGATGGCGCATAACCCACCCCACATACCTGGGACTCCTCGGCAGCCTCTACCATACTCGACACCATCAGCGTATGCGACGGGTGGCATGAGCAATCCGCATTATGGCTATGCAAATACCGCCCCTCCGACACACGATCCCTATAGAGCGAGTGCGCATGCGACGACAAACAATGCGATGCCGCTGCCGAGTATGCGCACGTTCGACCAGGTGCAGCAGCAGTCCCAGCAACAACAGCACATGGCTATGGCCATGCCTGTATCGCCTGTGCCCTCGGTTCCAGGACAGCAGCCATTGTCGTACTACGGACAGCAAGTCCCCATCAGTAGTATGGCCGGCAACCCATATGCAAGCCTATCCCCAGATGCCATGAGCCAAAGATACGCTCTACCCCCAGGTGGTCCGGGTGCGGTGCTCACAGCCGGACGCCATAAGAAGGTATGAAGTCGCCCTCCTTCTGGGTGGCATGTTTTATAATGCAGGTGACCTAACCAGCGGTGGTCTCGCCGGCTATAGGAGATCAAGCGTCGAACCAAGACAGGGTGCTTAACATGTCGCAAACGACGTATTAAGGTATGTGATGATGTTCATTATTTTGCCTCGTTCTATGCACGGATGTAGCCGAGTATGCGCATGGTTGCAGCATAGAGAAAAGAATGCAAAAGGTTGGATTGGATGAGTGCAGTCCAAACAAGGGATGTTGTTGATTTGTGGTGTTGTGCCCGAGGTGGTCGTTGTTCGCTTTCGCTTGGGGTTTCGCTTGACAACCGGCTACTTTGCGCTACTGGGAAGCGAGCGAGCCACATCGAGCGAGCGTGCTCTAGCAAACATGCGCCAACCCGTGGTCAGACAAAACACAAAACGAAAGCTCCAGCCCAAAATTACGCCAAATCCGCCTCCCCGGTCATGGCATTTTGAATTGTCGAACCTAGCCCCATTTGGTGTCTCGTCGTTCCCCCTCACCGTCTCCACACCTAGTTGAAGCTATCTGTGAAGCTATCTCTACGACATCATCTTCTTTTCTCCTGTGTCGCTGGCGTTGCAGAGCTACATTCCGATGCTCGACCCAAGTGAAGTGTGCCCCGCGCTCTAACAACCGTGGTGCATCTAGTGCGACGAATTGCATCCGACCTGCAAGAATTGTCAAAAGTCAAAGCGCGAATGCCTCGGTTACGATCCCATTTTCAAAAACCAACAGCAGTCACCACAGCAATCGCATCAGTCTCAGCAGGTTCAGCAGCCGCATCACGCAAGCAGCAATATCCACTCGGCTCAGAATTCAGCAACCCCGACTTCCACGTCTTCCGCTTCATCTATTCCCCACAGCGCACCTTCTGCCTCTGCTTCTGCACCGCTAACACCTAGTACTACTGCGTCCTATGCAACCGTAGGATCAGGGATTTCCAGTGTTGTCGCTGCACCGGCATCATCTTATAGCCCAGGCCTGGCTTCTGCAGGAAACTCAGCCGTCTCGAATATCAAAAGCGAAGGCCATTCCTACCATCCGCTGGACCATTCTCTGGATAGTATCCTTACAACCCCGAGTACGTCGACCTCCCACTTCCCAGCGGCCACATCCGTCATTCCCCATCTCGTTGATTATAGAACCAAAGGGCCACCGCACCTTAGAGGGGGCGGCCCCGCTTTCGTGTCTTTGCATTCAACCTCCTCGCGTACACCACAGTCGCCTTATATGGAACGAACTCCGGCTTACTCTGGCATTCCAGTACGCAAAATGAAGGTTCAAGAGCTCGTCGCCATCGGGAACACCATCCCTCCCTCCGTCGACGGCCCTCCAAGTCACGAGACGCTGCTCGAGGTTCAGGATTTATACGAACAGGTCTATGCACCAGGACTAGAGAAATTCTTCGAAACGGAGTGGTACTCCAAGTCCTACGGATCTGATGCCTTAGCATCTAGTTCACGAGTTCAAGAAGTACTGGCGGCCTTTTTGCGCTCGTTAGCCGCAACCAGTACCAACGATGTCGCTGGGATGGCGTACTCGGCAAATCTTGAGTTTCGCGTGGTTTGGGAGCTAGCCACCTTGGTATATTCGACCGAGTACAAGGTTAATACGGGTCACGGGCTTCCAGCTACTGATGACGGGGGCGAGGCAACCAACCGAGTAGCCGTCTTTGATACTCTCCTTTCGGGCCAGTTTCTCGACCATAACCCACTTCAACCTCCTCTTGAGAATCCGGACAACGCAGTGTATCACAGGAACAGAGAGCTCAGGTTTTGGCATAACCTCGCCGAATTTTTACTCATCAGAGATCAACCCAACGTGGACACAACATCTCGAAGAGATCACATACTAGCGCAGCTCCGCGAGCTGCTTGATGGAAGAGAGAATCGCGATGTTCTATACTCGCTAACTGTCATCCGAGCCTTAACGCATAAGTTCCCTCCGGATTTCGAGAGCACACTCCCTCCGCATCTGGACGAGAGCGACCCGAAGAGCAAGCTAGCTGTGGCTCGGAAGTTCATACAAGACGAAGCACGCGTTACCGGGGGCACAACCAATGTCGTTCGACGTTTCTCCGAACTTGGTGTTAGAGCTTTCATCGCTCCTGCATACAATATTGCTCGATAATAAGAAATCAGCACTATTTGCAGCTAGCCCCACCCATATTGTAGTAATATTTTCCTAGTTAGCTGTTGCCTGTTGTAATCCAGCTACACTACAGCAGTGGCTCGGTTCCCTGCTGTGTTTATATCGCTTCCCTCACGACTTCACTGTTGAGGGTGGCGGCTATCTTGTGTTTGCCTAGACTGGGCATTATAGACACTGGTCAAAAGGGATTGGGAGACACAGAACCTGAGGAAGTTATGACGACACGGGGACTCAGGATGATTTGGGGTTATGCGTCGGCGTTACGGCAGGTTAATAAAAGGGAGCTAGGTATTGTTTTCGGTCATGTTCAGATACGATGTACGATTAGCGTTGGAGACTGTTACGATTCGCCTACATGCACCGGAGGCGACACGGTGATGTGTCTAGGATCAGCTGGGCGGTGGGACGGTAGCACTGCACGATCGAGTTGCATCGATCATGGGCGAGCTGAGTGCAAGAAGCAATGCAATTCAGGAGACTTAGTGTCTCACGCATATCAATAGTGACAGCATGCTATTGTGATCAGTGATGATTTAGTCGATATATAAAACACCATGATGTGGAATTTTCAACTATCCGGGACGAGTGTTGGATGCTCCACCGGCATTGAGACTCTCAAAAAGTTCCGACAAGAGGAAATATAAAACCTAGACGGAGGATAGGAAGTTGTACACGTATGACGATGCATGACCTACCACTCGCTTGCACTCCGAACGTGATCCCTGAACCCGAAAAATCCACATGGGAAAAGGAACTAGTAACGGTTCAATGTAACAGGAATCGTGGCCGTGATCTTAGTTCATGACAAAAAACGATAGCGGGGCGAACGACCGAGTCTGGGCCGCCAACTAAGCTACAAATAACAGCCTGCTCGTATCTTACTACGATCCGACTATTATTGTCCATGGGGATTGCAAGCGATCGCTGCTAGTCGGAGACACCACACTCACATCCTTTCTTCCCCAGGTCAAGCACCCAGTATCGCAAACTCAAGACCGAAGTGACATGATTGGTGCGTTTTACCTGCAATCCTATAGGATTGTTATACGTTCCCACGCGTTTTTTATAGCCTGCGTTACGGACTGGCCTTTGTTTTACCAAACCGGTGCCCGTCTCTATAATCCGCCAAGGACTAGGCGATGTACAATGCCTGCCGGCCAGATCGATGAAGCTCTACGATATTGAGCTAATTAGTATGCGTATTTCTGTGCAGCTCTTTCACCTGCTCTCATGACACATGCTGTACGTCTCCAGCATGCTCCGCGACTACAGCCCATTACGTGGATACCCTTGCACGGACTACATGGCAGGGCATTCTGTAGTGTAGGTAGGATACGTAGGTACGGTAGAACAGGCCTCCCTCCCATGACCATGACCATGACCATGGCCGTGGCCGTGGCCTACGTACCCCAGTGTATGCCAGATACCTACTGTAAGCACCTCATGTGGTGGAACGCAAGGAAAAGCCCAATCAGGAAACTAATAGAGCAGGAGATGGATGGGGCCTGGCTGACCGGGCCACAGTACGCATCTCCAACCCAACCTCCAGTCCAATCCACACACCTTCCGCCCGTTCTCTGCTCAGCTTTTCTCGAGCGTTGTTATTATTAATTTTCTCTCTTCCCACACCACGAAAACAAATCAATTTTGCCAAAGGTACCGCAGCCTAGTGGCTGGGACTTGGCGCATATGCACCGGAATGCAGGCCGACCTGTTGATTTCCGGCTTCCGGCGCAACTGGGAAGGGAAAAGAAAGGAAAAGAAAAAGGGAGGTAAAAATAAACAGACATGCTGAAAGCTAAAGGACAGAAAGCAAGCGAATCAGAGCCCACGCCGCTTTGTATGTTTTCTCTGGCGCGCTCTGGCCGGCGTTTCCCGTCCCGGACTGCGAGTTGTCTCAGCTAATACTCGTTCTCGTCCGCACTAAGCCATTACTGAGCAGCAACCGTTGTGGAATCCGTCAGGTACGTGAGAAGCTGAAAAAAAAAATTAAAGAAAAAAAGGTTAAAGCAGAAATAAGACATAAGACAGACCGTACTCTATCGTACGGCTGCCGTGGCCCTGTCGAATAAATCGCGTTCCCTGGCCCGTAGCCTAGATAGCGGATATAATAAGCCCCCTGCGGAGGGTTGGGCCGATCTGACAAGTTTCGTGCTGCCGTTCATCCCTGAGCCCGTGGTACTTACACTTCCTTCACGCATATGCCAAACCTAGCAGATGGCTGTTGAAAGAAAACGGGAAACGCCATAAACGCCATCCATCTATCTTTCCCTGTTCCCCCCCCTACCAGACTACCTACCTGCGTACCTACCTACCTACCTACCCACAGTACGAGTCTCGTTGCTTTTGTGCGTGCCAAAGGTCTTCTGCATGCATGTTCGTCACGCACTATCTGTGTACTCTCTGTGTACTCGTAGCAGAAGCTGGTGCGTGCTACTTGCTAATAAGAAAACGCAACCAGACAGGCCTAGATAGATAGTCTGGGAATTATGGGGAGGTGTTGTTGGACCCCCTTTACTGCGGCGCGGCAGGCAACACAGCAGGAAGACGTCAGCCAGCCTTTGCCGATAACTGGGGAACCGGCGCGATCTGAGACAGAGGGAGTGTGTAATATACTTCAGGTATCGATATTTATTGGGGGAGCCGTTAGGCTTGGACGCTGTTGTGTACCCCCCCTTGAGACCAACTCGTGCGTCGCGGTACACAACCTCTGGAAAAGGCTTTTCGATCGTCGTTGCTTGTGCGTACTGTAATGTAGTTGGCCCTCCCCCGCGTTACTGGTCGTTCGAAGATGCCCGTCCCCTGCTTGCTTTTGGTCTTTGTTCTCGTCCAGGCACGACTCTGCAGTCTAGCCGAGAGCAACACGTGTTCTGGGGCCACGATAACGGTAACGAGCGTTATCGTGAACCAGCATTGGGGAAAGCTAGGTTCCCACCACTCCGTCATTATCTATCCACATACATAACAACTTGCTATTCGTTGAGCGGTCAAATCCTACTGTTGGTGTTTTGCAATGTCCTACTACGACATATATGGACTACGATGGCGATGCTGTTGAACGTATAGTAGCCTGCCTATTGCGTTTAGGCTCTGGTTTATTAGTGTCGGCAATGTGTAAAGGGCGGGTAGAATCCACCCTCCTTCCACCCAAAAATATGTGTAACAGAGTAAACAAGACGGTTGTTCACAGTGCGGCAATAGAGTAGCAGTACCTAGAAGCTATGGCTCTTCTTAAGTACCGAAGGTATCCAAGTAGAGCAGATGTTACTCGGAGAGCTAGGGCGTCCGCACGCATATGTCTCTCAGGGGAACCATAGCGACAAAAGTACATCGTGGTGGCAAGTTTATGGTAACCCGACATGCCTGTATGAACCATGACCATATGTCCCTAGCCTTGGTTATAATACGGAAATGGAACCACAAGGGCTGGTTGTTATCTAGGCGATATCTTCGTTGCACATAATTTTGTTGGGGTATAAAAGATCCATTGTCTCTTTAAGCTACGCTGAGTTCATAAATTTAGTTGTCCAGGTCCGCGATTCCCATCGAAATTTCCTAGCTTGTTCAACACATGGTGTGTAGGAAGGTTTCCTATTCCTGTATATCTAAGCAACCTTTCGCATTAAAATTTCCTATATACTAGCTTGGTTAGGTAATTCAACTTATCTTGCCACTTTATACTTGCGTGTCTAGAATTCTTTTCTCCTTGTTTGCACATACATTATAGGTACTGTCACACTTGGCGTCTTCCTCAGTTAACCTCCTAACCCGCCATACTCTGGCGAGAAAAGTTATAGTATTACAATGATGCAATTGTCTACTAGTGCTTAATTATCGTTGATTATAGACCATACTGAAGTACGAATACAACCCAAAGGCACTATATACAAGCAGGAGACTGCTATCAGCACCCTAGATGGTGAATGTTGCATAGATAAGACATGTCATGCCATCTTATCGGAATTTTGCTGCTACGAGACACAAAGGCAAGGTATAGATATCTATATTATGAAAAATATTGTTGCACCAACACACAAGATATATCGTTACACACATGCTCGCTGAAACACCCTAGCTATAGGTATCAACGAAGTAGAAATATTTCTCTTCTAAGACTGTAGAGCTTAAGATATGAGAGAGAAACTAACAAGAAGCCACTCGTTCGAACCTAGAAAGTGGTGAAGCAAAAAAAGGCAGATATTTAAACACGAATATCTCATATGAACACACCCATGATAGGAATTGACCATCTTTTGCCCCAGTGACAATATATTCACCTCCGGGTCGATGTAATCTATAGCTATGCAGTTGAATTTACCCTGAACCGTTCCCGTAGAATTCGACTTGAAATTTGGCTGGTTGCCTGGCACTGTAGTATAATTGCAAGAAATCATGCAAGCAAAACTTTTGGTCACAAGCGATGAATGCCTCTTGTGTGCGTCCACGTCACCTCACGTATATTAATTCCAGAAGAACTATCTATGGAGTGAGCAGATCGGTCGGAGGAGTAAAGTAGCCCAATAGATCTCTGTTACACTTTAACTTCGAGCCCAAGGAGTGTATTATGACAATACTCCCTTATACAAACAAACGAGCATCATGGCATCCTCTTAAGATAGCTAGGGCAGCAAAGATGTCATGAGCCACTTCGCGGAACGGTAGCGATTTTCATGCACCCATGTAATTTACTATTTAATATGCCTTCAAGAGGGGCTTTAAGAAACTATTACATATGCATCACTGCAGATGTGACTGTCCTAGCGGGTAGACGCTGTGAAGCAGTCTGCTGCATAATGATAGCCAGTGGATGGTTTTGAGTATGGAGACGGGTTTGAATAATAGAATACCGTAGACTTAACCATGAACTAGGACTAGATGAGGGTGTAATCCTAAAGTATATAGAAGAGTTGACCCGCTATCTAACAAAGCAAAAGTAACGTTGCCGTTTAACGTGGTAAAAATGACTGGCACGAATGACACTGGACGAGTAAGACATAGGACCATTCACAATACCAATCATGTTATGAACGTAGTAGAAGTTCTCATACTAGCCAAATGGCTGTTTCAATTCTTTCGAGATCCGGTTGACGGAGCTCTATACAGCTCTCTCCGTAGCTGTCGGTATCTGGTGACACATATCTTGGTGTCTACAGAAAAGATCAAACGCTTGAGGGGAATCATGCATTATAATAGCCAACGCCTTTTGTTGAAAAGTATGACCGGCCGGCCCCCTTGTATCCATTTTAATTCCCCTGTCCCGATTTATAATACCCATGCCAGTTGATGCGTCACACTCATGCTTGTTGAAACCGAAAACACCTTTGCACACTCAACGAAGGTCGAGTGCGATGAATTATTATATACACTTAGTTTAGTATCGGTAGCTAGCAGGTGTTAGTGGTGAACATGAGTCGATGGTTATAGTGGGATAGGGGTAAGACATACTGGTCGGCCTTGAAAGGACCCTCAATAGGCAAGCTGAGATACTCAGCCTGGACATCGGTGAGCTTGGTGAGCTCAGCGTTGACGTGAGCTAGGTGGAGGGCAGCCACTTCCTCATCTAGAATCTTGGGCAGGACGTAGACGCCAACGGGCAACTTCTCCGTCTTGGCAAAGGCAACGTATTTCTTGCCAAAGGCAATGTCCTCAGCCTTATACAACATGATCTGGGCAAGAACCTGGTTGCTGAAAGAGCAGGACATGACGAAAGAAGAGTGACCGGTGGCACAGCCAAGGTTAACGAGACGGCCCTCGGCTAGGAGAATGATGTGGCGGCCGTTGGCCATGAGGAAGCGGTCGACCTGAGGCTTGATGTTCTGAACGCTCTTGGCATTCGCCTTCAACCAAGCAACGTCGATTTCAATATCGAAGTGACCAATGTCTACACAAAGTTAGCTTTTTACAATGCCAATTACAACTTGCCAGCAACTTACTGCAAACAATAGCATCATTGGGCATAGCCTCGAAGTGGCGGCCAACCAAGATATCACGGCAACCAGTGGTAGTTACAAAGATCTGAGCCTGTGAAGCAGCCTTATCCATGGTGGTCACCTGGAAGCCGGCCATGGCGGCCTGGAGGGCGTTGATGGGGTCAACTTCCGTAATGAGGACGCGGGCACCCATACCCTGAAGGGCCAAAGCGCAGCCCTTGCCGACATCACCGAAACCAGCAACAACGGCGATCTTACCAGCAATCATGACATCAGTGGCACGCTTGATACCGTCGATCAGGGACTCGCGGCAACCGTAAAGGTTGTCGAACTTGCTCTTGGTGACACTGTCGTTGACGTTGATGGAGGGCACCAGAAGCTTTCCCTCCTTAAGCATGCGGTACAGGTGGTGGACACCAGTGGTGGTCTCCTCAGAGACACCGTAGCAGTCCTTTAGCTGCTCGGGGTACTTGCTGTGAACAAGGGCGGTCAAGTCACCACCATCGTCGAGAATGAGGTTGAGCTTCTTGCCGTCCTTGAAGGCAACCAGCTGCTGCTCGAGACACCAGTTGTACTCCTCCTCAGTCTCGCCCTTCCAGGCGAAGACAGGGACACCGGCAGCAGCAATGGCAGCAGCGGCGTGGTCTTGTGTCGAGAAAATGTTGCACGAGGTCCAGGTGACTTCGGCGCCGAGAGCGGTCAAGGTCTCAATCAAAACAGCGGTCTGGATGGTCATGTGCAGGCAACCGGCGATACGGGCACCGGCAAGAGGCTGGTCAGCAGCGTACTTCTTGCGGATAGCCATCAAACCAGGCATCTCATTCTCGGCCAGCTCAATCTCCTTGCGGCCGAAGGCGGCGAGGGACAGGTCGGCGACCTTGAACTTGGAAGCGGGGGCAGCCATGTCTGTAGTGAACATAATTAATTCCAAGTTACTACCACAGAAGGGACGTTTTGCACGCCAATCAAGACTTACTGTAGTAGTGTGATGAATACTGTGACGATTGGGAGTTCTGAGGCTCTGAAGGGTACCCGAATTAGCAACCGGATCCTCGGAAGTGGTCTTGTCGTTGTTGGGACTCGGAGGGCTGGCAAAGTTAACTTACTCGAGGGAGATGTAAAGGCGAGGGAAAGAAGACAGGACGGGAGAGAGAGGCGAATCGAACGAGATTAATAGAAGAAAAAGAAGAAGGAGAAGAAGAAGACGAAGAAACAGCGGCGGCGGGAGGAGACCGAAGTAGTAAGCACTGAGGGGCGGGACAAGACGATAGAGTCGGCCTCGAAGGATTTCCCGCGTCACAGAAAATTTGGGACTGGATCAACCCCTCCATGGCGGTCCGCAGCGTTCAGGGCCCCTCCAGCCCCTCGCCAGGCCCTGGACCTCACTGGCTCCTAGCAGCTTCACTAGGCCTGCACGCCCGCAAGACCCTCTTATTGCCCGCCGGATTGCGACGGTGAATGGTTGTGCCGCTGACGCTGATTGGCCCGCTGTGCCCGCTAACGCCCTGCTTGGCTTAGCGGCTTAGTGATCTCAACCCCTCGCACTAGAAGCTTTCGGCAAATACACCTGGACCTCTCTTCTTCGTGTCCGTGTCGGTGGCTAGGAACTAAAAGATCCTATTTCTGACAGCCATTGCGATCCATATCCCGCCTATTGCTTACCTACGTACAGTCATCGATTCCTGAACTTACGACTTGCCTGCTCCTTCTGCTTCCCTGATTCTACTAAGGACAACGGTGATGGGCTTGGGCTGTCGCTAATGTTCGGAATATGATGGTTGTTTTTCAATTTTGGGGCAGCCATTGAACCAAGTTCTCTCTTTCAGGACAAGATGTACAGTAGAAGCTAGCTACCTAGAGGTGGATAATAGGGGAGGAGCCAATGTTGTAGCGACTTTCCTTTATGGAAGCGGTTAGCCAACATTGGATTTGAGGGCCACGATAACTGAGGTAGATAAGTACGTACCTTATCTACCTAACCTTCTTTCATGCTGACAAGCGCCAGATTTTAGTTCTTTAAATACCTAAGTATCTAGGTAGCCTCCTAAGAATCTACCTAGGTAAGGGAAAAACCGTACAAGAGATCCAATTCGACATATATAGCGATGTAGCTCCATAACACGCATAGAATAGCCAAACAATCGATCCAGAGGCGCACTTTGCTTTGAGCCTGTCACCAACAGATAAAGCTTGGGTGAATCCTACTTACATCACATCGGTTTACTGTCATCCGTATCATACCTACTAGGTACCAGCTGTCATGAGGTTACCTAGGTAGGTGGGCTGGTTCTTACCCAACTATCCGTGGTTTATTTAGTCTTTCTTATTTATGTATTTGGCAATATATTTTGCTGGGCATATTCATGGTTTTAATCGTATCAATGCAACGCGCATGGCAGTTTCGTGTCCCGAGGACTGCCAAATACATCCAAAGCTTAACATGTTTACAACCAGGTAGTCGGTAACCCGGCGATTTAGATACCCAATTATGCATCTATCAATAGTGCGACCTCTGAATTGTCAAGAACCCCTTCTCCCTTGATGTTTGAGCTTTTTACTACAG
Organism: Xylaria sp. BCC 1067; assembly: GCA_005188305.1. Taxonomy (NCBI): domain Eukaryota; kingdom Fungi; phylum Ascomycota; class Sordariomycetes; order Xylariales; family Xylariaceae; genus Xylaria; species Xylaria sp. BCC 1067. Next base: position 2,210,444 of record SSCS01000004.1, on the reverse strand, counting down.
AATCTTCTCCGCGCCGTCGTGAGAGCAGCACTGCACGTCGGCATGCTTTCACGCCTGCTCATGTTTGCCCAAGGCTCCGTGAGATGCCGACACCCTGAAGATGTAGTGCCAAGTAAATTCTTGCTGCTGTATAGAACCCAATAAGAGCACCCGATCGCCAAACGCCGTGCCAGATGCATGCCTACCGAAACATCATCCCGCTTTCCCAACCAATGTCCTTATTCCGGTAGCAGGTTCCCCCTGACCGCGAACATCTTGGCGCTGACACACGCCGTAAACCCATCTACCTGCTTGCTGTACTGCTCAACCTGTTTGGCATTCAACATGCCCTCAAGGCGACTGGGCTCTTGCGGTAGCTTGAAAATGCGTTGCCATTCATCCTCCGGCAGGGGCTGTTGTTTGGCCGCAGCACGTGCCGCGTTCTCCGCCTTGCGCTTTGTTTGCCATGCTGTGATCTTGGTCTGCTCTCGTGCTAATTGCCTTTGGTAGTATTGATAGTTGTTCAGTTCGGTGTAGTGCGACTCTATGCTATCGAGGAGTAAATCGCACGTCTTCTCTAGGAACGGATCTATTGAAAGCTCTAGGGTGTCGGCCGAAGGGTGAAGGGGCATCTGCAAAGAATTTCTCTGGAGATCGGCAAGCGACGTAGGCAAGGCCACGTCCCCAGCCGTTGGCTTCGCTGGTATCTGGTGTAGGAAGGATGTAAGAAGATGAGAGTTGTGCAGGGTGACAGGGAGTTCGGCAAAAATGTCTCGGAAGGACAATTTCGATTTTTGAAGGCTATCGTAGGTTAGTATTGCGCCTGTACGGAGGACTGTAGTTGAGTCGAACCTCTCAGTTGTGAACTTGCCCTCTTTATACGCGGCCATGAAGGTAGAGGTTAGCTTAAAGGCGCGCAAGCTCAGAGCGCCCTGAGAGCTCCGGCTCACATCGTGAACTAGTGCTACTGTCTTGTCGTTTTCGCGCTGGTAGTGATACTGGTTCTCAATGAAGCCGAGGTTGACGAAGTTGCCCATAGTAGCGCTAGTGTACCAGCCGACATTGTTTGCATCAACATTTACCTCCTTGAGGTACCGAATCATCTCGTTCTGGTAGGTAATGTTCGCCTTTGCCCGAGGTGCGGCGGCAGCTAGCGAAGAGGCGTCGTTCTGGTGGCTGCCTTCGACGTTGGCAACATCGGTGGTGGGGAACGCGAAGGAATTTGTGATCTCGATGACGCCGTCTTGGTCCATACCGACGATAGATCCGGTAGCCGTGGTCGGGAAACTGGCAGAGCAATGCTTGACAATCTTCATGACAACCTAGATGCGAAATGGTCTGTCAGTAGCGGCGCCATGAAGCAGCAATTCGCGCTCGAGGCGAAGGAGGGGCCTAAGGAGGGGCATGGGCGATTGACTAACCAGAGCTTCGACCTGGACCGTCTTCAACGGCACATCTTTAATAGAGTCGGCCATGATTCCGGCGATGAAACTCGAGATGAAAGGTATCTTGTCTCGTCTCTCTGGGGCCGCGATGAGGCTTGTACTCGACTGGTGACGATCGATCTCAAAGGAAACGCGCTCTGGCCCGGGCCTCAAATTTTGTGGTTTCGGGCGGGATGTAAAATGTGTGTGTGGGTGGGTGGGTTGGTTCGGGGGAGGGGCGGAGAAGCGTGGCAGAAACCCTGAACAGGTGCCTGGTTAGGTACTTAGGTAAGGCACCTACGTAAGCGGGTTAGGGGAGTACCTAGGTACACCCGACGGGTCAGGTCAGGGTGGAGAGGGGCTGAGGGTAAGGATATGCAATAAATGAATACTGGGCTTGTGAAGCTACCTAGGTAAGCCGTGTAGGTAAGCCAATATTTTTAGTTAGTTGCATGTGATGTTAGTGCCCAGATGCCCTGAAGTTCCGGTAGGTCAGGTTCAGCCCTCTCCTCCCTCCTACTATGTATGCCGTCCCCATGTTTCAGTCCCAAGGTCATTATTCCGGAACAACCCTGCAGGTACACACCGCTTGTGCCGGCTTGGAGGTACCCCCGAAGCTGGACCCCCCATTAAACGAAAGTGTCTCTCCTGGGCTAAAAGCAAGCCGGCGTCGACGTCCACGGGTCTCAGTTGCCAAAAGCTGGCTGGGGCGTGATCCCAAAACGCGAAGCGAATAAATCCCACTCTTGACCCCCCACGCCAAAGTTCGGGGTGTTGTCATCTTCCATGTCATTTAGGCCACTAATAAACTCTTGCTGAAAGAGCCTCATCTTGACGTCGTCTCCTCTTTCTATGTGATCTTCGCCGCCGTTGTACGCTTCCAATTCAGCCAAATATCGCCGTGTCGCCCAGCTCTGAGCGTGTGCTCAAGCCTCCCGTCACCACGCAGCTGACGACTGGGGCTATCAGGCTATCAGGACTGCCACGAGCACCAAGACAGGGCCCTGATTAGCTCCCTCCGCTTCACTCTCCGCCATACCCGGCTGGCCCTGCTCCTCTCCCAGGTACTGCTCAATCCTCCTTCTCTACCGCCATGGCCAGGTAGCGTCGCCCTCCCGGCTGGCCCTCAACTCAGCACAGCGCTACGCCTGGCCGTGTCCGGCTTACTGGGGGGGATCATCCTGCATTGGGCAGAGGGAACAAGAGCTTCCGGTTTTTGGTTCCATTTCTATTGTCATTCCGTCTCATCTGCGCGCGATTCCTGGCAAATAAGTGACAGATATCCGCTCTCTACTGTAGTACGTTCCCTGCGCCGAAAGAGAGATCTACTCTACCTATAACAGTTGCCAGCTAAATCCATGCGACGGTGTGCCGATTAACCCTAGTCGACCATACCATTACCCCATGAGCACACCGCATGGACGGATTTGGTGCTCGTCCCATTCCCGCAGCCAACAGGCGACCTCTATCTATTATCTCCCTGGGCGTGTGCCCTCTATCAAACTGCTTCGATGATAGCCCGCTGTGCTCGCATGCAGCAGCCGGACCTGATGCTACCCCACCAGCTTGTTACGCCCAGTCGGTGATCTCCCAGCTTTCCACTTCGTCGCGAATGATAAGCCTATGCCGGTCAATCTTCCAATGGGAATAGAGGTCCCGGGCTGCCGCGGCTGCCCGTCGATGCGCGGGTCCGATGCCTCCTTTCCTTGCATCCTCTTGCGATCTCCACACGCACGTTGCCAGGTTTTTGCCGTCCTTATCAGGACTTCCAAACCAATATCTTAGCCTTGTTAGCGCATTACATGCACCACCGGTGCGGAATCACGTACTTGAGGAATCCACCGCTGGCCGTTGCTTCTGCGTGCGCTGCTTTATCCAAGGTACCGAGGTCCTCGTACACCGTCGTCGGTGGGATTTGGGACCGGAATGCGACCACGAAAAACGAGCTTCCCTTCCAACTGTGTTCTTTTTGCTGCGCTAGCCTTTTCACCTGTTCCATGACCTCTTCCCAGTTGAAGGTATCAATATATGGGGCAGTGGCATAGTCGGGCCGGAGACATTTCAAGTGGACTAGCGCCTGCGCAAGGATTGCATTCTCCGTGTCAAGACTCCTCAGGTCCAATAAGTGTTCCCTTTCGGTGTAAGGTGAGATAACCAAGAGATCCTCTGCCTTGTCTAGGGAAGTCGCTGGGGTCGCGACCGCCTGCGTTGTAACTGCGACTGTTGTTTTGCTGGCGAGAGTGACGGGCACAGGTTCTGCACTTTGCAGAAGCTCGTGCTGGACAGCCATGGTATATCGCTTCAATCCTCAGAGACCCTTGCTGTTTGTGGAACGATGCCGAGCTGGACAAGATACGCAGGGAGTCGCTAGGTATGGTATTACTAGAAAGAACCATTTGCGGGTCAATGACGAGGAAATCGAGCTGGCGGTAGGTTTGGGGTTGTCGGGCCAGATGGGCTGGGTCCTGACATATATACCTGCGGATCCGGATAGTCAGAGACGGCGACTCTCGAGGACATCGTTATACGGGCCAGCCCCCCGGCCAACGTTGATCTTGTCACCACTATCTCTAGGCGATTGCGACTGTGTGCCCTGCATTGATAATGCCGTGTACCAGCAACAAACAAAAAACGCCGGTACCGCTTGGGCCTTTTCACGTCTACTCCTGGTTGAATGTTGCGCTATCGCGCCATCCTGCCGATTACTGATACCATCAATTTCCGTCATTAATCTGGGCCGGTTAACCAGCATATCTGTCAATCACCGTACCAAATCACGATGTATTTTCCCGGACGCTAATATTGAGTTCAACTAGGCCCTATTCAATGTGGCGCAATCGTTGCGGTGTATACAATATACGTGTCTTGTATACTTCCCCAGCTACCAACCAAAATCTCGCTCAGCGGCATGACTGAGAGGCACAGTAGGTAAGTCGTTCGATACCAGCGTAGCTTTGGACCCGCCAATCCACCCTAGCATTGAGTCTCTGGGTTTATACTAACAGGACACCGAGGCTGTATACATGTAAGTAAAAGACGCCAGCACACTAGCTTGACAGACTTAGTCTTGGGGAGCGTGAGATTCCACTCGTTTCGGCTATGGTTAGTCCGGCTTCACCAAGATCACACCCGCTCACCGCCCCACGACTTTAGATTTGTGGACTGGGTCCCTCTGGAGAAAGCCGGGAATCAGAAAATACGACGAGTCGCCCGACGCGCTATCAGACATTCGTCGCCTATTCATATTTTCATAGTTCCCTCATTTATCGGATTGCTTCCCTAGCGCTGTGTAAATTTTCTTCATTGCCAATAGCATATAGGTATTAAATCAAAGGTTATCTATACAGACCACTCCCTTGGCAAGTATTTGCGTCCGAAATCGGTCTGTGGTACGTCGCACTCACTTGCCCGCGGAAAAAAGAACCCCTGGCAGTATCCGCTGACAATGCCCTCCTCCACGAAGCCAAGAGAGCCCGCCAATAGCATATTTCTACCCATTTAATAGGGTAATACGTACGAGAAGATATCAAGCAATGTTAGTGTCGCGGCAAAAGATAATAAGTCCGACAAGTTCCCGTGGCGCCTTTTTGGTCTCACATGTGTGCGTCATGCAAGACATACATGTAATACCTGTGTGCAGTCCATTAGGTACCGCATGAGCAAGTTTAGATCCTACCCAGGTAGCCTTTTGCGTACACCCCCCTCCCCTTCCCACAGAAATCTATTCGCTGCTAACTACACAATATTGATGCCTGCTTATAGCGTACAGAATACAAAGTCGGAACACGCTATCGTGTTCTGCAATGGCTTTTACTTTCATGTTATGCGGCGGCCCGTGGACGTATATAGGAAGATTACAACGATTTTTAATGCCACGTCCACCAAATATCAACGCGTCTGCTCACTATGCCAAGTTACTACGGCTGTAATAACAGGTACTTAATGCAATGCAGCTCGAGGAACATTGCAGCATAGGAGTTGCTGAATCGTATTTTAGAACGCCATGACTTCCAAGAAGGTCTCGACTGCGAACCATGAAGGCATGACGCCGTAAGAAAGTAGCTACATGAGATCTCCTTAGTCATGTACGCAGTAGGAACATCTAGCAGGAAACTAACTTTAGCCACATAAGCTAGTACTATTCAATTCTCTTATTGCCTACAAAACTTGGTTGGAACCGAAAGAGGTAGACTTTTAATTAGTAGCCGCACTCCCTGCCAATTCGAGTATAGCTACATATGAAGGTAGAATAGTGTATAGGCCCTATAAAGCCACACTGTTAATATTGTTAGGATAATGCAAACACCTTCGCTTTATCTACTCGATGCCTCAGCTTTGCGTGCTTGAAGGGCAGATCCTTATCAAGAGTTCAATTCCTATTATATCGATAACTATGTTGTGATTACGTAGGATTCTTGCATGCCTTCTGCCTCCCTACCTATTAGGGATTGCGTGTTCTCCTAGCAAGTATTAAGCGAGAGCACTTTGTTTAGGATTAGCCAGCCGTTCATAGAGATGTTGCTTACTCGTCCATAAGAACTTATAACCAGTTGAACTTATTCGAAGGGTTAATCTAATAGCTATAGCGAAAGTTATTAAAAGTATTTCGAGACCTTAACAATAAGGCAGGCAGGGAAAGGGTTAGAGGTTGCGCAATTTTTCTTAGCGCGGGTATATTACCACTCCTAAACTACCTATTAGCTAACTCTGGCTTCATACAACTCGACCATGATCTCCTACTAGAGGCATTGCCACACATTCCACCCTCTGGCATCCCCCGTAATCTTAGAATTGATTTCATTATAACCAACCTCTTTACGGTTTCTGGTACGCGAGATGTTTATAGATATAAGACCGAAGATTTCGTTCTCCTAGTCCTGAGTATCCATTAGTGGACATGGCAATTTTTTGTATGCAAATAGGCATGAAATATGGCGGTTCAAACAGCCAGAAAACGTTACGCTCTTGTCTTTAACCTCGTATCCTCTATGTATGACCTGTTCAGAATTCGCATAGCAAACAACTCTATTTCATCCTAAAGGAGAAGTTTCCTATTTCGCAATAGGACCCCGGCCCACTGAGAGCTTGTGGGGACTAGCGAATTACGATAAATTCAAGTTGCTGTTTGGTCATATGCAACCCGTTTTGATATTACCCCTAAATGCATGTAGTTTAATGATTACGAGCACGATATCCGGTTATGAAACATAACCGTAACAACGAATAGATCCTTATTGGCACACGATATGCGGTCCCGATCAAAAATTTACACAGGCTTGGAGTTGATTCTTCGTGATGTGCTTGAGTAGCCTCACGTAAACCATTTTAGATTTCGGACAGTGATCTAGAATCTGCTTGCTACAGTTTTTATCAATTGGGTTAGCCCACAAATAATGCTCTAGGTATTATATAACTAGTCTGCTAGCTGCTCTCCGTCTGCCCTTTCCCTCGCGGGGTCTTTTCCAGATACGATTTGTGTAGATCCTATTATTATTTAACACCAGGAAATACAACCGCAAATACGAGGCCACGATTCTTGTGGCTGTTTCCTTTCGTTCTCTGCTCCATTTCTCAATTTTTTAGTGTAGGAGCTATCCTATTTTCCACTAGCATCCTTTGAAGATGGCCTGGCGTGAACTTCCAATAGAACCTGATGTGGCCGAAATGACTCTCAAGCTCCTAGAAAAAGAGCTCGAAGAGTTTCCTGACTCCTTACGCATACGTGTTGGAGGGGATGACCGCCCACTCGAAGTAAGGAGAATGAGGGCTGAGGTTGCGGTTCTCCATCACCCTATTCGAGTCAAGAATTCGACCATCAGTGTCCACGGAACACGTCTCCTAGCTACCTAGCCACCAATACTAGATTCAGAGAGGTAAGTCACATAGCAAGAAATTATAACCTCTTTCACCGGCCCTTTTTATTGTGACTCGTATTTTGTGGTGTTCGTAGACATTAATGGCCATACTGGTTAATAAGAAAATACTAGTGTTTAAATTAAAAACTTGCTAGTGCTAGTTGCTTGTCTAATCTAGGCACTCCAAATAATGGCATGAAACTAGGTTTGTTTTCGTCTCTAAAGCCATGAGTTCCTCGACACGAAAGAGCCATATGCGTAGTTTTATCGGCAGCGAAAGTATGCGATTCATTGCGTGTGAAACATAGCGAGGTGTCAGAGAATGTAAGAGATGAAGTGTGGGCACAGGAGCGGATTGGGTTTTGACAAGCATGAGCAAGCCCACATCGCCGATAACCCAGAAATTGTGGCAACAGGTGAGAAAAGAATACAATGTCTATATTGGCCTTCTGTCTTAGATATACACATGGCCATGGAACAGACAGCGGAATTTACCTACTCCGTTGGGCACTGTAGTCAGTGCTCTACTGATCGAATAAAAAATAGGTGCCTAAGCCCTAGAATCGCAGTCTAACGTTCGAAGAACAAGCTCTAGACCTGTGAGAGTGGTATTCCTAGAGACGGAAGTGTTGACTGTTTCGCCGTACTAGGAGAAGAAAGCAGGTAATGGGTGGGGAAAAAAAAGATCTTACGGGCTAGACAGTAACAAGCACACCTGGTTGACGGACTTGCTACTAGCAAGGAGAATTTATACTCAGAATTTGAGTCTGAGCATTCTAGGCAACACGAAAGATATCATAAACAACATTAAAAGGATACCGCTATTTTTTTGACTGAGGCACTCCCTTTGTCGGAAGGCTTGTCATATTGCAAATTTAACTACCGGAATGCGTCGTCCGGGGCATATTTGTGCCCAAATTATCATTATACCACCTATAAATTCCTTGGTTCTCAAATGGTCCACTGCGCAGCGCATAGCCCGTATATATCTCATACAGGAGCTCACATCTATTCACTCCTAGTTAAGTAATCGCGTTCAAAGACTCCTACTCGTCATCAAGTATGCGACTTGCTATTCTACCGAAAATTGGGACTTCATATCTATTCGATAGGTGAGAATGCATTGCCATGTTATAGCCTGACCGGCGGGCTAGCCACTTACCTATCGAGGGTATCAGCGTCCCGGTACGCATGAAGCGCGAGGAACCCTATCAGAGCGAGATCTCCTAGTACGATGACCCAGCCGAGGAAGGTTGACCAGGAGAATATGAGGTGAAGGATGAACATGACAGTGAAGACGAGACTAGATTGCCATGCATGAAACCTAGACGCCTGGTATCAGCTTTTGTGATCTCCAGTGTTTTGACCCGAACGCTGGGCCAAGACCGGTCGGTGTCCTCCTGCTAGAGAGATGATGATCAAAGGCGCGGGAAGCACTCTGGGAAATAGACACAGTCGCTTCGGATGACACTTACCTAACGTAATCGCTCTTCCTCTCCAGAATCAGCAGTATGATAGCGCCGAGAGGCGGTATTCCGATATACGCGAGCACGGCCTCGTAGTCTAGCCGGATGCCGAGACTGGTGTCAAACTCGCTGACGAACTCTCCGTTTCCGCCCGACCCCAGACCCGCGTCGCCGCCCCCGAAGCCCTCCTCAGAGGCATATCCCGCGCGCCACGAGCGCTGCGGCTGTGGATGTTGTAGTGGTGGGGGCGAGTTGGCGGCGAAGTTGCGTTGCGACGGGCTGGAGGACCGCCAGTGATCGAGCGATGCGCGCGGCGAGACGGCGCCTTCGGCAGGGGGCGAGAACGGCCGGTTGTTCTCGGGCGGCGAGCTCTGGTACGGCGCAAAATCCATCGCGAAATGCTAGTATTGCTCTGGGGCTCGCGCGACGGGATGCTTGGTGTGGCCGAAGGGCGCGTGCGGGCTTCGATCTGACGCGGGGGCGGAGGGAGTTGCGCTATCTGTTCATGGGATCTTGCAGCTTGTGGGCGAGATGAGCGGTGGGAGGAGGCGTGGGCCGTGTGGCAAGATTAGGCGTGTTGCCGTCGTAGAGTTGGCGATGCGGGCTGATGCACGTGGATTGGATAGGAAATGATGCTGTGAGTGTCGCAAGCTCTCAGCCCCAAGTTTACCTACATGCGACATGCATCATCCAAAGCGAGCTGAACTTGGCAGGAGCAGCGCCTGCCATTTTAGTGACATGCAGGGTCCAGTTTAGCGTACCTAGGTATTTTTACACCTGGAAATGACTAGGTAGGTACCTAGGTAGTCTCACAGTGAGTGACCCCCCTCTCCCCTGAAGAGACTTGGAGCTCGTTTAAGCTGGGCGGCTGGCCTGATATATTTAATTGACTTACGTTTAAGTTTTATGTGACTCGGATGCTATGCACCAACAAAAAACAAATTGTAAGGTACCAACCGATGACTGGGTTTTCGGGGAGTAACATTATTATTTAGGTACCTAGTTAGGTACATAATACCAACTTCATATATTCATATACATTGTTTGTTTGTTCTAGGCATACTGTTTTACATCGCTCTATAGCACACACAAATGATTGGTACACACCTTCTAGACACTGCTTCCGTTTTCTGCCTCGCCCTCCTTTTTGCCTCCGTTGGATTCTTCCTCTAGCTGTGTCCGTCTGCCCTCGAGGGCCAGCCATAACCCTTTGCCATGGCCTTCCAAGGCTGTCGTAAGACCGAGACCAGCATGTTGTAATAGTGAAACAAGTTGTGCCCGAAGCCCATCGAGGCCACCCTCGATGCCACCAACCCATTTGACTCCCTCGTGGTCGAAGGCCTTGCCTTCTATCCTACCTCCAACAAGGAGGAGTTTGTGGATTCCGTTCTGGGCGGCAGGGTCGTAGTACCCTGGGTTCTTCTTTCGCGTAGGAGCAGGGAACGCCGGTGACGGGGAGAGAACCTTGAGCACAACCGCTAAGTGCGCCGGTGAAACCGAGGGGAAGGTCAGGGCGGCAACGGGTCCCGTGATCAAAGGGTTTATCTGGCCGTAGGTGGATGATTCGTCAACAGTCGCCTCCTTGATCGATTCATAAGCCGTCTTGGATAGATCATGTGTGTATGTATTCGACTTTTCGGCCTCCACTTCGGGTTTGAAATAGTCGACGATTTTACAGGCGACATTGAACATGCGCGTGCGCAACACCTGCAACTCAATCCTAGATGTGATGTCGACAGGGACGGTACCATCAGGCCCAGCAATGGGAGCTGGGACTTCTGCGAGGGCGGCACGCAGCTCTCGGCGCACGGCGGCCCATTCCACGGCAGTGAGGTTGTTATGTTGGAAGAAGAGCATCAAAGGTGTCGATCGCAGCAGTGCTGTATATGAGCGAAGTAGCTGGGCTTTCCTCTGCTCGGGCCGGCGGGCAGTCGGAGGTTGAGTTGGAGGGATGTAGTTGTCGGGTAGCCTCAAGCCAGCGAGAGGCACTGAGCCTGCTGTTGCGTACTGCCTTGACGCAATCCTCACCGCGCTCTGAATTATGAGGGCAGACACCCTGGTCGAGCGTGTCGTCGTTCGCTGTAGAGCTCGTCCTACGCTGCTGCGCGCAGAACAACCGAGCCGCGGAGGCATTGCGGGCGGTTCGGCGGTTCCAACTGGACGTGCTTTTCCTAAGATTCCTCTCCCCCGATCCTGGTGTCGTCGTTGTTGCCGTCGAATTGGCGAGCGCGATGATTGTTACTCTGACCTCCGGACCAGACTACAACCGACCTGGCGCAAAAAGCTAAGTTGAAAATAATTGGGTCGGGTCGGGTCGGACCTGGCGCGTGTTGGTCGGGGTTCGGGGGTCGGGGGGTTCGACCCGTCCCAGCTGATCTGCCATGTTTCACCGCCCCGATCGATAGCCCCCGATAGGAATCCTTGGCATCTCTCCAGCGGTCGTCCAAGCTCTAACCGCCCCTGTCCCTGTCCCTGCTGGTGCCCCTCCATAAGTCAAGCATTGGAATGGCAATAATCTTCTGAACAATGGCGGGGCAGCAAGATCGCCAGTAACACTTTGGTAACCTATCACCTGAGTCATCTGCGGGAACAGATGAGTCTGTGGATTCCGAAGACTGTAGACAATTTACATAGCAAGCTATTTTGGATGTTTTCATGTTTCATCCTGACTTTCATTCTATCTTTTTAAGCTAGACACTTCCCTCGCGGCTCTGAGCCAGCTCACAAGAAATCTGCTGAGAGCTCAAAGAGAATTGAATCCGAATTCGGCGTCTCCTCCAGCATGGCCGCTGCAACACCATCACAACCCAATTCGATTGCGATGCAAGACCAGCAAGTCCTGGTTGACATCCGTCCCCTACTCCAGCGTCTGTGGCCGGATCCCGAGAAAGAGAAAGTGACGGCCCACGAGATCGCCGAGGCCATCTCATTGATCTTCGTCAATAAGCTAAGTCCGGTTCAAACTGGTTCGCTCCTGACGGCTCTGCATTTCACGGGCTGGGACCGCCGTGCCGATGTCTTGGCTGAAGCTTCAGCTGCTATGCGGCGCCATGCGGCGAAAATAGATTTCCAGGACTTAGAGCATGCTATTTCAATTAGAAGGCGACCAGAGGGGAAATATCGAGGTGGATTGGTGAGTCTCCCCCCGGAGTTGTTGTTGCGAAAAACACGAAAGCGCGCCGAAGTGCCACACAGGAACTTGAAGGCATTGTATTAACGCAATTTGCAGTGTGACATCGTTGGCACAGGAGGTGACTCTCATCACACTTTCAACATCTCCACCACATCGTCCATCCTCGCGTCTTCTTTGCTCCTCCTGGCGAAGCATGGCAATCGTGCCTCTACCTCTAAGTCCGGCTCTGCCGACCTGCTCATGAACATGCAACCAAAGCCTGCCCAGCTCGCCCGCATTACGCCCGACACCATCTCTACTGTCTTCCAGTCCACCAATTATGCATTCTTGTTTGCCCCTGTGTTTCACCCGGGCATGAGGCATGTCGCTTCCATCCGTAAAGAGCTCGGATGGCGCACCATCTTCAATCTCTTAGGTCCCTTGAGTAACCCCCTCGATGACGCCATCGAAGCACGTATGTTGGGTGTCGCGCGCGACGACTTAGGCCCTGTCTTCGCAGAGGCTTTGCGTCTGGCCGGCGCAAGAAAGGGACTAGTAGTCTGCGGCCAAGAACAACTCGACGAGATTTCCTGCGCTGGCCCTACTCTCTGTTGGCAACTAGTTGAAAGTGGCAATGGCAACGGCGTCGAAACCGAGCACTTCTTGATCGAACCTAAGGATTTCGGGCTCAGTGCACATCCGCTCAACACTGTATCGCCTGGCAAAGAACCTAGTGAAAATGCAGAAATACTGCGTAAGATTCTGCAGGGCGAGCTAGCAGACGATGATCCCATTCTTGAGTTTGTGCTTATGAACACAGCGGCTCTATTTGTCGCGTCAGGTATCTGCGAAGCAGACACGAGCGCCATGGGCCCTGGTGATGATGGCAAAATTATCATAGAGAGGGGACCCGGTAATGGGCGCTGGAAGGAAGGTGTCAGGAGAGCAAGGTGGACAATCAAGAGCGGCGAAGCTTGGAAACAGTGGAGTGCTTTCGCCGAAGTCACAAATACTCTGGCTGCATGATTTCATTTAGGATACAATACCTATTTATTATTACCACCTTTAATAGACAAACCTGAGCCATCTACATCGTTTTTTATCGCGTTAGTCACTCCGAAGTGTAATAGACGGAGGTGTTTAGAAAACGACGGATTGCCTATAATAACATGATAACTGCAAATCTATATACAATAAGGATTAAATGATAGATATGTAGGTAGATAGATATAAGGAAAAGAAGAAAAAAAACCCGTAGGGAATAAAAGCAAAACTAACTAGAAAGGGGAAAAAATACACGAAAAAAGTCAAGGGACAATGTTGTTTGTAATAAAGTAGAGTCTCTCGATCGGGGAATCGAACCCCGGCCACCTGCGGCTCGCTTTCTAAGAATTAGACAATATTCTAGACCAATGAAATGACAAGCAGGTATCCTAACCACTAGACCAATCGAGATGAACGTGAATGGAGGAACACGTGACAGCTGGGCCGTTATGATAGTACATGTCGAGGGAAAGAGCTTGCAGGACCCTCCAAGGGGAACCGTTGGGAGAATAAACCCCTTGTAACAAAACAAAGTTATCTAGCTAGATAAAAACGAGGTGCAATAGACGAAACAAAGAACCCTCGGCTAGCAATCACCTATGTTGGTTGAGTCTTCTCCTAACAGAATTCTTACTTTGCAGCTTCAGTGTTGAACCCCTGTGCTTCATGCTGACACAATAGTTCTCTCCTCTTTGTTTACCACTCGTAGATAAAGATGATAAAGTCTTTGAAGGAGCAACCAACAAAAAGGGGTATTTAAAATAACGATATAACGACAATCGAGCAAAACAACGCCTTGTATATATATATATTGCGTTCTCACCGATGTCTCAAGCTAAGCGCAGGGAAGCCTTGTAGATAACAGAGGCGCTGTAAGTTTGTGATTGAAAACCAGCTGCCAATTTTTCGTTCGTCAAGACTATTCTTAAACCTTACTGGACTCAAGAGAGAGGTTGGATTACTCAGAGAAGCCGCCATGTGCAAGGGTTGGACAGCAGAGATGCTCTGTGGGCATACAGAAAAACACTTCAACTCACCCTGTGGAAAGAAGTGCTCTAGTCCCCAGGGGCCAACAAGGAATCTCGATAAGCTATGTCCTCGCTGTAACACCGAGGAAGCCAAGAAAAAGCGAGCGGAACGCACCGCGGAGCTGATCACGCAACTTGGGCACAAAGAAAATGAAGCCGAGGTGCAGAAACTCACAGACCGTGCTGGCGAATTAAACCTGAGTATGCGCCGAGGAATTAGGGATGCCCGAAACATCATTTCCGGGAACACTGGCTCCTCGTCTGATCCGTCGTCTGATGATTCCATTTATATCACGGCTGACGGCAAACACGTCATTGAGAAACAGTATACACTTATCGGCGGCCACTGGGCGTACGTCACATATCGGAGGGAGCTGGACGAAGTGGACCCCTTAATACTCCTTAAGCTACAAGAAAAGCGTGAACATCAGCTAGCTAAGGAGAGGGGGAGGGAAGGAAAGAAGAAGGCGAAAAATGGTGAATCTAGCACTAGTCAAAGCCATAATTCCCACGACAGTCCGAAAATACCGGCAGCAGTAAAGGATGCCGAGAACGTAAAGGGAAAAGGAAAGGCGACTGAAATGGCAAAGACGATTCCTGGGCTTGAGTCACCATCACCTTCGAGAAGGGGAAGTGGGTTACGAAATGTTGTCGTTGCTGGGGAACAAGTAAAGAAGGGAACTACTGGGAAATCCGAGGGAAGTATAAACGATTCGCTGAAGACGCATCATGACAAACCTAAGGCCAAGCCTTCACGTCTTGGTGAATCGCTGAGTGAGCTGAGGGAGAGTTGTGAGCTGTGGAGAAGAAGATTCGCAGAGGAGATATCTCGAGAGCACGAGCCAGAGCCCGCGCAAATTGAGAGCTCAACGGATGCAGCACGCCCGAACTTAAAGAGAACAGAGCTGTTTGCTCGGGTCGAGAGTTGTGATGAGGATACTGAGGATGAGTCTGGAGGCTCTAGCAACAAGGTTGATACTCATGTCAAGCAGGATACGTCTACAAGCTATGTTAAGGGCAAGAAAGAGAGCGCCCTACCAAGAAATAACGAGTATCTTGACATATGGCAGAAAATTTCAGACGAGAATGACAAAGGTAGGAGGCCACTGAAGTAGACTCGTACGCCTGTTCCTAATAGGCGATAGGCTGGATTACAGACACAATACATATTAAGATTCCCTCTTGTTCATCTAAACCCAGTAGATATGACATACCAAACTAGCCTTACGTAGATTGCTCTGTGAGGTACTTCGCACCCCTAGAATTCTGGCTTTCTATGGCCTCTCGCGCAATATAAATCCCTCGGGGAACCCAACGCGTCCTAACTTCTGAGCTATCTCTGTCGAATTCACCATAGCCCCCGGCCTACCACCCTCGGGTTTATCGGCTCTTGAATCCAGAATATCATTCTTCGCCTTGTTGTACTCCTTAATTCGCGTCGTGGCTAATTTCCCTGGTCTTCGGCGATCCGTCGGGCATCGGAGAAGAGGCACCTGGATGATAGCAGCAAACACGTCGAATACCTTATCTACAGGCACGTTATGTCTCTTCGCAACTTCTTCGAACGGAAACTTCTCTTGGCACGTCTCAGCCACGTCTACTATCAGATTGGGTGAGGGTTTGCGATACGTGGGTTGAATGAGGGAGGCGGGTGGTTTTACGGGACTTGTGGCTGCAACAGACCTAGTAGTAGTAGCCTTTAGCTGGCTTGCCTGAGGCGATTGCAGTTTTTTAGGCCGCTCCAAGATGGGTTGCTTGTCTTTGTCGGCTTCCTTCTGTTGCAGGGGAGCTGCTTGTTGTGGCAGAGGCTGAGGTTGTGGGTGAGATGATAGAGGAACGAAGTGGCTACCGTTGACTGGCATCATTACAGGTGCGAAATTTGGTCTACATTGATGCAGTTTACCTGTAGGAATGGCCATCATTCGGGAGTATACGTGCTGGGCGTAAGACGGGTGGTGGTGTAGCTGTGGAATAAACTGATGAGGGATAGCCGTGGTTACCATCGGTAAGCCCTGCACGCGTGAAAGTTGGGCCTGGTGTCTCAGCCGAGAACAAATTTGGCATGGATGCTTCTGTGGGGGAGCCGTGCTATTGTGATGATGGTGATTCTCCGATGGCCTCGTGTTATCCCCTGATAAAGGTGTATCATTGGCAGTCCTAGAACACGGGAAAGAAGGCGGAAGGGCGATTAGAGTAGTTTTCGAATTCGCATTTATACCATTGTCAGAAGATATCAGAGCAGCGTGGCTATTTGAGTTGATAGGTGTTACTGGAGTGGGACGTTTGTTAGTATGAAGTGTAGTCTCTGTTGCCTCTGGTGCCATTGCTGGCTTCTCAGCCTGGTAGGATGTATGCCCTGAGCTTGAGCAGACATTTAGGGAGTTTGAGACCTTACCAAATCCGCTTGCTCTAAGCATTGCTGGAGTGACTTTTGATGGTAGTTGTTTTGGTGAGAGTTCAGGGGAGCTCGGAGGTCGAGGCTTGCGGAAGGGCTGGTCAAACACGAAGTTCTCTAGCACAGGCATAGACACGCCCCTTACAGCGCATGCCAGTTCCATTGCGTGCATGTCAGACGGTAAGCCGACCATCCCTGTACTCAATCGTCTGTCTGTATCTTTTGGGCCATTCCCAGGTAGTTGAGTTGCTGTTGAAGAAGGATTAGGCATAGTAATACCTGCAGCGAAAGGAACTATAGACTGCTGTGTCGTAGATATTGCAGGCTGCTTTTCGCTAGCCCTGTGCCTTTTTACGGGCTTTTCGGAGATGAACTGGATATCATCGTCATCTTCGCCAGCCGCCGGCCTTTTAGAAGGAGGGACAGCATTGGTAGGTGGCCGCCATTCACCGTAGTCTTGTCGTGGCTCATGCATCAGACCTGGAGGGACTTGGCCCGGGCTCCAGAAAGGGAAGTGGTTTGGCATCATATTGCTAAATTACAGGAAGACAATAATCACACGAAAGTCGATGAGATGGGTTGGGCATAACTGATATTCTTCAGCCATGAAAAGCTGAGAAAGCGCCCAGCCTATTTGTATTAGTAAATGGGGTTATTCGAGCTGGTGAGCTGGTTGTGGTAGGGAGCTACGACATGAGAAGCCTGGAAGCCAAAAGACACTCCAGTTCTCATCTCAATGGAGGGTATTTGCAATTCTTTCAAATATATGCGGCCATATTTGGCACATGAAAGCCAAAACAAAGGTAAACTCCCTTATCAGATTAGAGAGGCTTTGCTATTTGTTGTGCAAGGAGACAATGTGAGCCTTGAATAAGACCACACTGGCACTGATGCACAGATTGACACCGCCATTGCAAATGCTCTTGTGCTGGGATGAACATGCTCAGGAATGGGATAAGATAACAGATGTGACTGTCAATGAGAAGAAGGGTAAGAGTGAAGGCGGCTGTATACTGTTCCAGTCAGCGGGTTTTTGAAGTGGACCTTAAAAGATCACCCAGGGGGTTTGTGAGAGTAGGCTGTGATATCTAGGCGCATCTATATCTACCTGTGCATATTCAAGCAGGGCAAGATGAGTAAGACAATATCGCATCTGTACAAAGGAAATACAGGGTATTGAGTTGTGAAGTCTGGAAAGGGACTGCAGCTATTGGCAAGTACCTAGGTACCTATCCTTCCCACATATTTTTAAGTTTTAGGTGAGAGGAAAGCACCAGTAGTACCCTAGGTACCTAGGTAATCCACTATGTCGTAGACCTTAGGTACCTGAATAGGTACAACGACTAGGTACACCTTCAGCAGACAGCAAGGGCGATGGGATCTCGAGGTACATACTATTTGTAGGTACTGCTACCATACTTCAATTACGTAATAAACACAGGGGTACCTGACAACCACCACCGCGGGGCAGTGCCCCACTAACCACAGCTTGCTTCTAGCGGCCGGAGCCCTGCAATCTATCTAGGACCATCCCTCGATAGATCATACAGCAGACAAACAGTATTTGGATTCAGCTTCACCAGCTTCATATTTACCTTCAGCTGTATCCCACCCCCAGTGCCGCATCGGTTAATACCAAGCATGGAGACGGCGACAGTAAATCCGCTTCTATCAGCACAGAAGTCCTCCGACTCTGGTCTCCAGGCGGTTCTGCATCCTCTCGTCCTCCTTACTATTTCCGATTACATCACGCGCCACACCCTTAGACAACGGCCCGGCCCTATCGTCGGTGCGTTGATAGGGCAGCAGAATGGCCGCGAGGTCACGATAGAGCACGCGTTTGAGTGTGCCACGCTGACACAAGACGACGGCGAGACCATACTCAACGCGGACTGGTTTCAGCAGCGGTTAGGCCAAAGTGTGTATCTCCAGCTCCTGCTCGTAGAGTCTTGTGTGCAACTATGGCTGACTATGGATTCCCAGTGAAAACAATACACAGCTCTCCCCAGTTAGACCTCGTTGGCTGGTATACCTTACTTCCCAGGAGCGGCCCGACTCCATCCATCCTCCCTATTCACAATTGGATACTCTCTGAACATAATGAATCCTCTCTCTTGCTTGGGTTCCATCCCGAAGAGTCCGTCAAACACTACGCAGGTAGCAGGCTACCCTTAACCATATACGAGTCCAACTACGAAGCCGAGGAACCGAAGATTGAGCAAGGGGAAGATAAGGAGATGCGAGATGGAGAGCCTCCGCTCAAGCTCAGGTTTCGCGAACTACCATACTCGGTGGAAACTGGCGAGGCTGAAATGATCAGCATGGATTTCGTTGCACGGGGCGCCGGTAACGCCACGGCAGTTGAACCGCGAGAGCAGAAGGTGATACCAGGGAATGCCGACGACCCCAAAGGAAAGCGGAAGGTGGAGGTTGCGGCACCGACGGTAGCCGACGCTGCGGATGGCGAGGAGCATGTCCTCTCACGGGAGGACGAAGAAATGATCGCAGCTCTCGCGGCTAAGGCCAACTCAGTGAAGATGTTACAATCCCGGATCAACCTCCTAGCAACCTACCTCGAGCGACTACCCCCATCGTACCTCACGGGCGACGACAACACAATGGTCACTGGTGAGGGTGAGCCCACTATACCTTCGCACACGATTCTCCGATCAATTCAAGCTCTCGTTAACAGACTATCGCTGGTGGTGCCTTCTGCAACCGAGGCGTACGAGCAGGAGATGCTCAACGAGGCAAACGATGTGCATTTGATGGAGCTGCTCAACGACCTGCTGCAAAGCACTACTAAGGTTCGGAGCCTTGGTAAGAAATACAATATCGTAGAGGCGAGCGGAGGCCAGAACAAGAAGCATGGGGACGAGACCAAGATTCCTGGCTCCCGATATGCCGAGATCTAGAAGAACTTCTCGGCATGGCCTAGCTCGATCAGGGGTATGACGTGCGAGCAGTCGTAAACCGGACTAAAACATGAAAGGGGACATTGCATTTGCATGGCGAAGGAGGCGTTATGTTCGGCAGCTAGGAAATGCCGTTTGGGACAGTACTAGATTCACTTAGGAGGCCAAGCACGGCCCTGCATTATTACCTATGCGCTATCGCAGTTTTTGATAGACGGTGACCCAAGATAAAGAGGTAAAATTAGTGCAATCCTAAGAACCCCTCTAGATACCTAAGTTTTAGAGGCATCTTGACTACACGCTATCTTGGAACATTGTGAAGAGACGAATTACGACTTAGGAAAGAGCGCTGATCTCCAGCCTTGCAAGTATTCCCGCATTCACTACCCTCTTGCCAAGTAATATCGAGGTTAACTCGTCGTCGGCCCGGCTCTATGATAGAAGAAGTAGGAAAGAAGATTTGGTGTGTGTGTGCAGAATCTTTCTAGGCCTCGATGACAACTTTGAGAACGAGATTCCCACCATCATCCACGGTCCTGCTTGCAAGCTCAAAGGCGTCCTTGGCGGCGGCTAGCCCCTTAAAACGATGTGTCACCATGTTATCTAGACTTGGTAGTATAGACCCGGATGTGCCATTGCCTAGAGGGGAAAGCAGCCGGATGCCTGTTTCATATGTATTTGCATAGCGAAAGATGCCGAGGATATCGATTTCCTTCAGGTGTGCTACTGACAGGGGTACGGTCTGAATAGGGGTTCCCATACCGACCATAATGACCTTACCCCCAGGGCGAGTGGCGTATAGACAGGTCTGCATGCAGGTCTCTTTCCCGGTACATTCAAAGGCAATATCGACACCATCGTCTTCATCATCTTTCTGCAGGGCTGATAACGGTTTGGAAACCGAGAGAATGTCCGTTGCTAGACGCTTAGCGTGCTCAAGCTGCCCTTGGTATGAGTTGGAGATGATGCTAGCAGGTGTCATAGACCCTGAACCCAAAGCTGTAGATGCTGCCGAGTCGCTTGAAATTGAGATACTACTAATCGAGGGGTGTAATGGGCGAGAGACGACAAAACCGTGGGTCGCGAAACCATTCTTGACGGCGTAATCCACACGGCCGGCATCGACGTCGGCAATAGTGACGGATGTGCAACCTGACTGGAGTGCCATGGCTGCAGTCAGAAGGCCAACTGTTCCGGCTCCTATGACGAGGCCTGTGGAGCCAGGTGATGGATGAGCACGATTTATGGCGTGAATGGCTACGGACAAGGGTTCCAATAGAGCTGCGCTATCGAAGGAGATGCGATCAGGGAGTCTTTCTAAATTAGCATCCCAGGTTCAAGGTTTTGACGATAAACTGACATACCGGTGACACCAGACTGCCGGATGATTTATCCTCTCCTGCAGAGTACCCTGAAAGTGAGGCACACTTTTGGCACTACTCCTGAAACGCATCTTCTTGCATAGGTTATATCTGCCTTTCCTACAGATGCTGCACTGGCCGCAGGGGACACCAACTTCAAGGGCGACCCTGTCTCCAACCTCAAAGCCAGTCACCCGTGGGCCAACTGCGACAACGGTGCCCGACGACTCATGGCCTAGAGAAAGGGGCGCACAAGCACAGAGGTCGCCATTCGCGAACTTCTTATAGTACGAAACATCCGAGCCACATATTCCTGTCGATTTAATAGCAATCTGAAGTTCGCCATCGCCAGGCCACTCAATGGTCCTCGTCTCCTATCATAACAAATGAGTTAAAACTAATGACAGAATACCTAGGGCCCCATAGAGAATAACACTCAATGTTTGTGTAACAACAAGACAGTGATGAAAGAGATCTTACCAATCGCAGGTCCCTCGGTCCATGCAACACCGAGGCAATACTTGTCTGGGGCCTTTTCCCAAGGATGGGCAGCTCCATTGGCATAGTTTCGGTCGCAGCAGAGGGAGCCATGTTGATAAGAACGGGATGTCGCTTGTTTATGCGGGAGCTTGCTCAGGAAAATCTAGGCATATACAGGATTGTAGGATCCTGCCTAGTTCCTGATTTAATTAGTTGTTTTGGGATCGAACGAATATCGATAGCGATATTCTAGAAAAGAAAACCTAGATTGAAAAAAAATTATTAAGTACACGAATTGGCCGTGTTTTCAGTAGGATATTGCGCATGTAAGATGGGACGAAATCCAGAGCTCCACAGAAGAGCACAATGTCCTACACAGCATCGGGAGAGCATCAACTTTCTTTTGTACCAGCACGTCAAGACGGATGGAATGGTGGACCTCTTCAAGGAATCATTCGACAGCCGCCGATAGTCAGCGCCTCGAAATCTCGATGAAACGGAACGGTGCCGGTGCTTGCGGTTGCCAGAGAGTCCCCGTCGGTCTGTCATGTTACGTCAAAGATCAACCAGCTACCTTAATTAGTGTAGGTATGCTGAATTTCGATGCCCGGGGAGGTATATGCAGCTAGTTGGTACGATGTGACAGCGGAAACCGGATAGACAAGATGTTCAAGGGAGGCTCGTGAGGGCCTTATGGTGTCATGTCGGCGGACCATTCCTAGCACAAGATACGATATCCGTATGCGTGAGCATGCTGGTGCTGCTATCATCCCGCGCCACGCACATTGGGCTTGGATTGACCCGACTCTCCTGCGATAGTGCATAGAGACGATTCGATGTATATCGTTGATTATCCTTTGGGCCATGCGCTTGTAGCGGCAATGGGCAAGTGGTAGCTGCTGTTAGTCTAGGTAGATCTGCAATCGGTCTGTCGTCTACTCAGTCAAGAATGATGCTATGCAGCATTGCCTATCTCTGAAATCATGGCTACACTCTTAGGGAGAGTGTACCTAGGTAATAGTACAGGGCCAGTAGTCGGTCCGGTATACTATAGTACACTAAGGCATATAGGGCAAATATAGCCTGCCTACTTAAGTACCGACATAAGGACATCACTTGAGGCAACAAGCAACCTTTGAGACGCACTCGGTTATGATCTTGAGTCGGTATTGGCGTGAAGACGCTTCGAGCCTGTACCAGAGACACTTCCAGGGTTGGCAATGCTTAAGCGACAGCATCCGCTGAATATCTATAAATCATACCACTAACCCTGGTGCACCGGAATGGGGTTTAGGTTTAGGTTCAGGTTCAGGTTGAGGTGATTGATTTGATTGTGATTGTGATTGTGATTTGATTTGGTGAGGGAGACGCTTGACAGTCGAGGCATCTGTTGGTGGGCAGGAGTTACTAGGTAACTGCCTACCTAAGGGCAGGGACGGTGCAACGCCCCTGCCTTTGGTACCTGTCTAATGCGGAGTGCACCTTAGATCTAAGTACCTAGGTACCATGTATTGCTATATCAGACGAGGTAACCAGCTTCCGATACAGATCGAAGCACCTACCTGTTATGCCTACTGTACCTGGGTACATAGGAGGCCACTATGATTAAGCACCTTACCTAGGTAGATACCTACTTAAGTACTTAGGCGTTTACATTTTCCCTTCGCTATTTCCATTCGTCGCTGTTGCGAACTGCGGGTCGTAGGGCCTTAGATCTTCAACCTCTCGTCTTCACATACTTTATGTGAAGTAGTCACTGTGCTTTCCATCCCGCTTCATGACTACCTAGGTACTACTTTGCTGTGCTCACTACTTACCTAGGTAGGTACAAAACCCTTCGGGTCGCTGCTGTCAAGGCTATGATATTGCTCTACTAGAGTTATCACCGATGCATGGAGACCTAGCCGCTAATATGAGGCGAACGAAATATCATATTTAAGGAGTACCTGAACGCCTGCTAACCTTGTGTAGATGTCTAGGCTGACTTCAGTCGTGACAATTCCTGTTGCCGCGCTGCTGCTCCGGATGCTATTCAGTGGCATTTGGTCTCTAGCACCACCTAGTAGTAAGCGAATATCGAGCATGCTGCGGTAGCGAACATGTAGGCGGAACCTCGATGTGGGGGAGCTGGTGTTCTGCTGGTGGTGGGAATGCGGTAGGTTGGGGCAGGGTCTATTTCCCGCTCCCATGTAAAGGACGGGATACCTGCTTTCGTCGAGTCGATCGCTCGGCTTTAGGATATCGCAATAATGGTGAAGGAGCAGTACCAGTAATCTACGGATGAGGATTCGTCCGAGGGCATGGGACTTGTGGTACAATGTGCTGCTCCTACTACTTTACTCACTGGCCTTAATCAAGTAAGCAATTCTTTGTCTTTTATATTCTGATATTAGCCGACGTGTTTGCGTTTCTCAAGTGAGAGAAGCTAATGTTCTTTACAAGTCTTTTCAGCACCAAACGCGGCGGTTTGGTGTTTGGATGAATGTCGGTTTTCGCGCCGCTGTTCCAAGCTACCTAGTCTAGGTACCTAGGTAGTTAATGCAGCCGGAATACAGCTCAGTCACAGCCAGATTTCCGCATGAGATGTCTTCTGCCGGATCGAAGCTGTTTTTCGAATAAGAAGCTGCATGTCATACCTAGGGGTACGTATTCCCAGCTCTTCGAGGTCCAAGTCACCGTTTCATTAATGACCGATAACCAAAACAAAAGTCCCCGAGCCGCTTGAAGATCCAAGAATGGAGAATCTTATTGTCCAGTCGGATGCATTCAACTACGTACGCGTTGTATACACACCCTGGTCTATGCATACTATACCGCCACATCGTACTTACGTCACAAACAATACACATGTTGTCTCCTATCTCGAGGGTATCAGATCTGGTTAGTATGGGGTATAGGAATCCCAATACAGCAGTCGTCTACCACACCACTCGTGCCCGCTTCCCCATATGGTATTCGATGTGGGAATTGGAGAAATATTGGGGATAAATAGCTGCATTGTCCCTTACCAGTACCCTACAGTAGATAGACTGTGCACTGAACTATTATTGACAACACTTATAGGATTTGATCCTCTGGATGTCCCGAGCGTCTTGGGGCCTAGAGCGCCGGCATAGCGGCATCATGGCTGTTTTAGGGTAACGGAGTTGAGTATCTACCAAACAACATACTGGGTTCCTGCGTCTTTCTGACCTTGTACTTGAGCTTGAACACTCTATTAAAGACCATGCATACATCTTGGCGTGAAGCTCTTTTCGCATTTGGAACGCGGAAATCCTACCTCAGCTAGATTCTAATTCCACAAGGCACGGGCTTCTCTAATCCTGTCAAGCCTATGGGTTAGAATTAGATGAAAAATCTTCCGGTCAGCTTTGATAGTGGCCCTAACGCTTAAACTGCGAGTGTGTATCTCCGGCTTGGATAGTATCCCGCAGGTGTCCCGCCCGACAGACCCGTTTTGAAGTAACCCTCCTCCCATCTAACCGCCATGTTGGGTGAGGGGACGTTTCTTCAAAATGCATGACTATGCTGCGATATCGGGTTTATGTTCGAGTCACAAATAGCTCACCCCATGCGTCGCTAGCCCTAGACTTTGGCCAGGAGATAACCTCAAGAACGTGATCAATTGCGAACCATACGAACAAGTGATACGTAGGAGGGGGGCAAAGTTACGGCTACTCTAACTTCAAGCGACGTCACCGATGAGAATAACCGAACTAAATACCTTTTTCAAGATACAACGCAGCACCTAGCGATAAACCATGTATGCTCGCAGAACTGCCCTATGCACCACACCAACTGCTACTCACATCATTCCTCTATCGAGCGGCGGTTACACCGAAGATCTGGCAAGTGCCACGCAGCCTATCTGAACACAGATAAACCAAGCGAGATGTAACGGTTACTAGGGTCGTATGCATGGCACGAACGCCATTTGAACGACCTACTATAAGATCCCAGATGGTGCATTTGTCACTACGATTCGCTCGGCGCTTCGATTTCCCTTCAAACTTCTAGAACCAGCAGTGAGCTGATATTTATCGTCGTAGAAGGCTTTGAATCGTCGCACTTAGCTCAAGGGTTATAGTAACTTGTGTTAGGAGCTTCGACGACTATCGGCCTCCAGTATGAATCCGTGTGAATCCGAAGGCTTTGGCCGATGGGCCATGAGCAGACTATGCCACCCACCTGCCAGATCATAGATTTCGATTGGTTCTGCCGTGCAGGTATGACGGGGTGGCGTTAGCACGGGCCTGTGATGAGGCAACTTATACATTGTGCATATCAAATATCACACGAGACACGGCAGTGCCACGACGCGACAGAACAGAAACGGGAGAGGGAAAAAATCGGCGAATCCAGTCAATTTCACTTACGAATAGCGGAGAGCTTATATCGCTGCAACAAAAAATACGACGACAGCTTATGACGACAGTTCCCGTGTGGTCTATAGGCATACGAATCAAACAGAAGAACCACTGCAGATAAACGGTCCGATCATCGCTCCCCAGCAGATGCGGTTGCCTGCAGAGGAACAAGCCAAACTCTGGTCCAACGGAAAACTGTCCTCGGCATACCGGACCTGTCACTCCAAACCACGCACAGTCTTGCAGAATTCATCGGAACTGCCTATCACATGCCAATGGGGAAAAATGAGCCAGTTTTGACCTCCGAACAGATATCTCTTGAATCACCACACGAATATCACATGTCTCTTCGCAGTATAGTAGAGCCACCTATACATCAAGCGCTCCAGCCCGTGTCGACTGTCGAAAGGCGTCATAGCGAAACCGCAGGTACAAGATACATCAGCAGTAGGTGACGGCTAGCACCCCCATGCCGCCGAGGGCGCGTAGGACGAGATACCTCGGATTACCAGAGGGAATTAATAGGCTATTCCAAGAGCTAATAGATAGCCAAGTCAAATCGGGAGCTTCTGTATACCGGAAACCTCTATAGGCTACTAGGGGGAGCTACCAGGGGCAGTTCGTTGTAGTATCCCATAAGACAGGTACCGAGTCTAGACCAGTCTAGGCTATAGATATAGATCTCGAGGACTCTGGAAATTTTAAGACATCTCTGCATCATTCGGTTGCTACTATATTCTCGGATGTCATGGCAGCACCTTTCTAGGGGGAAATTTTCGTCGCAGGGAACACATCCCGATCAGAAGTACAAGGGGGCGATACCACGACTGTACGTACAATATGTTCGATACATCTTACAGGATAAGTGGGTTAGGTATATGGCTCACGCATTACGCGTGGGATTAGCGACACCCCTTTTACTATCTTGAAGCGTCCATGACTCTCATTTTCCACACTTGCCCGCGTTCACTCATCACCCCTTTTCTTCCCTAGTCCGTTCAGGAAGCGCATTATCAAAACGTGCTAGTAGCAAGCCGACTCGCTGCATTCCTGGCATCTACGCGGTCCTCGTCATCCTCTTCAGGTAGACCAGGCATGGCCGTGCCAGCGTTGGCGGGTGTCTTTGCTCCCTGTACGTTGTCTCCGGCTTCCTCCTCCTCGTTTACGCCTGCCATAATGGTGCCCGAGACGCTCCGGCTTAGGCTGTCCGTCCGCCTCGGTACGCCACTCCAGGCGTCGCCCTTGGGCCCCTGGCTGACGGCTAGGCTCGTGCGCCGCACCGCCGGGTGAGATTCTCGACCGAGGCGACTAAGCCCGCCAGAGGCGTCGATAGCCCTGACGTCGGGTCTCACACTCTCTAAAAGTGCCAGCGTGCGGCGCTCGGCTTCTATTTCACGTAATACGAATTCGCGAATGCTACCCCGTAGGTCGGCCGATGTCCGTGCAAACCACTTGCGACGTTCATTGACAAGATTCTGCGTGACTCGTGTTGTCTTCTGGTAGAGCTCGCGTTCAGTGTTCCTAGCTTCATCGAGAGCGGCGATGGCCTCATCGACCTTCTCGCGGCGCACGCTCGAGCCCATCTTGAGTCTGTCGGCCACGTTCGTCTTGCTTCGCGTGTTGTCCTGGGCCTGGAGAAACTCGCGGATGAGAAGCTGTCGGTTAGTCAACGTCTCCTTTACAATGAAGGCGTCTTGTGAGTGATACTGGAATGAGTCTCCAAGAGTTGTAGCTTCGGCTGTAGCTTGAGCGGCATGGCAGTCTCCCACGGTCTGGACGATCTTCCCGAGCTTTCGGTAAGCGTTTGCCAACCCTTGATGTGGCTCCTGTACGCTCATCGCACCAATCTTGACACCGAAGTCGGACTCGGAGAGTCCCAGACCTAAGGCATGGTTAACTCAGCTGGAATAGCCAGAGGCGTGATTAATGATAATGTACCTCTTCGTGACTTGACTAGTCGGTCCACCTTATGTCCCGCATCCATCGAGCCGAGATAAAAGAGCTTGACGATAGGGCGTGCTTCTGCCAGCTCTGGAGTATCGTCGGGGGGTGGTGCAAACTGCTTTAGAACTTTCCTTCGCACGCCCGTGGCGGGCTGCTTTCGCTTTACCATGGGGCTATAGCCAAAGTCGCTCTCAACAAACAAGACCATTTCATCATCCATCATAAGCACCTCGTTGCTGCATACGTAGTTAAACCATCTCTGCATGAGAGCCTTAACGCGGGTCTCATCTTCGTCTGTGCCAGCACCAGCAGACGTCAGCGAAGGGGGCACGGCTGGTACCATGGCATTGGGATTAGCGGATATTAGGTGGGCGGCGAGCTTGATAAATTCGGAATGTAATCGGCGGACGTCGCGGAATTGGGTGGTTCGAAATTTAGGTATATTTGTCTTCCCTCTCGGTCAGCTTTAGAACGGCACTGTCGCCCGCGGGACGGCTCTTACATGGACGTCAAATCTCAAAATAGGATCTTTCTTGCCGGTCCTCTCTAGGCCTGTGATCTTTGCTTGGAGCTTGTATTGAGGCCCGGGTGGCCGACGCGGCTGTTGCCCCTGCTGTATCCCTGGGATATTTGACGGCCCATTGTTCGAGGGCTCACCTTGCGGGGGGACCTGTTGCTGTGACGCGCTGGATTGCGTTTCTGGCTCAGCGTTGGAGCTGGCCTGTTCCGAGGGCTCAGCTGGTTCTGAGGGTTCGTAGGCGGTCGTTGAAGCAGTGCTGCTAGCTGTATCTGGCCTCCTGAATGGATCCAGTCCCGGATCATCCTGTGCGAAGCCGTTGCCGGGCTCCCGACTCCCATACTCGTAGGCGGCGGGCGATTGAGAGCTAGATATGGAGCTGTAGCCGGTGGCATTGCGCTGGGGCGTCGCAGGCGGGGAGCCCCATGGCGATGCGCCGGCGGGATGCTCGTCGTCTTGTATGGGCGACCGATAGTCCATGCTAGCAAGAACGAGGCCAATGGGGAATCAGAAGGATCGCGAGTGGTTCGGGAGTGGTTCGGGAGTGGAAGCTGGGGCGGGAGGTAACCGGTCGAGTCGTCGGTATGACCGAGACGAGCTACTGCGGTAAGGAATCAAGAAGCGCAAGGCTTCTACGCGCAAACGTAGAAAACAGAAAGCCGCGCAGATGTACTGGAGAGTGCCTAACCTCGGGGAGGACGGGAAGCGGCGAGCATGGAACCGCTGGCGATGATGAACTTGCGGGTCGGCCAGTTGATCCAACGGCGACTCATCGTGGGCACATGTATCTAGTCTAGTCTACCTCTATCTAGGTGCCTACCTTAGGTACTTACCTAGGCAGTCTATAGGCCCCGTAACGTGAGGTACCTGGGGGTTCTCAGTGCTCAGTGCTCAGTGCTCAGTCCCCTGTCCACTGTCTTACCTCAGGCACCTACTCTAGGCATCTACTTACCTAAAGCAGCGTGTAGGGTGGCGGTCTCAGCCACTGAGGACTGTGGGCATAGTGGGCCGGGCTTAGTGGAAAAGCCTTAGATAGACTGTTGACTTGGCCTGTGCGTATATGTAACAGTCCCTGCCAGCGAGAGGCGTGAATTACACCTATTTGGGTATCACGTATATGAGCGTCAACTTATTCTTTCGCCAATTGATCAGTGGGTGTTGAAGGAGTTGGTTCTGCCTAGTTTGCGTCAGTTCGACCTCTGTGTGTTTATAGTCAGGCCTTATCAATGATTTCCTCTCTACGACCTGCTTATAACGCAAAAGTGAACAGCCTCGCAC
This sequence comes from Xylaria sp. BCC 1067, assembly GCA_005188305.1. Lineage (NCBI taxonomy): Eukaryota > Fungi > Ascomycota > Sordariomycetes > Xylariales > Xylariaceae > Xylaria > Xylaria sp. BCC 1067. The sequence continues at coordinate 2,181,279 of SSCS01000004.1, read as the reverse complement.
CACCCTCCACAAGCATGGTAGAGCATTGCATTCACATCTTCACTTCATGATTATGAGCCTGTTTGCAGCTATTCGCGGAACGCAGGCGAGATGTTGGAGTCTCACGAGGCTAAATGCCTCTCCTTCAGTGCTGAATAGTATTCGATGCAGGGCTAGGACAATAACGTCTGCATCCGCATCTACACCTGGGTCGCAGGCTGAGAATCCAATAAGATATATCCGAAATATTGGTATCATTGCTCATGTTGATGCCGTAAGCTCTCATTGTCAGCCGTGCGTAGGGAATGGCCAGTGCTGATTCTAAATCTAGGGCAAAACGACCACTACAGAGCAAATGCTCTACAACAGTGGCGCTTTGAGGCACGCAGGCAGTGAGTAAACACTAACATAGATCTGTTTTTCTCTCGCTTCCCCTTTCACGCTGCCATGTGGCTTGGTATTCGCCAAACTAACCTACTATACAGACGTCGACCATGGCGACACCGTCACCGACTTTTTGCCTATGGAAAGACAGAGAGGGATCACCATCCAGTCTGCAGCAATTACTTTCAACTGGCCAAAAAAGGATAACCATAACCCGAAGATACAGCCTTATATCATTAATTTAATCGACACACCTGGTCATGTGGATTTTAGATTCGAAGTCGAGCGTTGCATGCCTATTTTGGATGGCGCTGTATGCGTCATTGACGGCGTAGAAGGTGTTGAGGCTCACACCGAGAGAGTGTGGGCATCTGCCCGAGAATTCAAGATACCGCGTTTCATCTTTGTCAACAAGCTCGACCGTGAGGGTGCCTCATATAGGAAGTCCATACAAGACATTGGATTGAAACTCAATGGCATGCCCTTGGTCTGCCAGATCCCCTGGTGGGAAGGCGACATGATGAAGGGTGTAGTTGATGTCATCACAGGGAATGTTGTCAGCCTTGCTGGCACACATGATTCGCCGGAGCAATTGTCTAAAGTCGTTACCAGCGAAGCCATGAAAGATGAGGTTGGGCGAGCCCGTGAGAGGCTTGTCGAGCTTCTCTGTGAGCAGGACGATGAACTACTGGAGCTCTGGACAGATCATGGTAAAGACCTTCCCAACGAACCCATACAAGAAAGCATTCGGCGTGTTTTAAGGAATTGCAACGGGTCCCTCATTCCCGTTTTTGCGGGCTCTAGCTTGAAAAATATCGGTGTCGTGCCTCTACTGAACGCTGTTAATGCATACTTGCCAAGCCCACTCGATCGTCCGGAACTTGAAGTCAGCAACGGCGAAAAGACCCAACCGCTTGGCCAGATCCTCCAGGCCTCACAGGCTTCAAAGAAACAGAAACAACCGCACGTCGAAGCCTTAGCGTCAGTCTTTAAGGTAGTCGATGATGACCGCCGAGGTATGCTAACTTGGGTGCGGGTGTACCACGGGATGCTAAAGAAGAACACCCCCTTGTGGAATACTCATCTGCAAGGGTTCGAGAAACCCCTTAATATCATGCAGATCTCGGCCGCTCAGCATATGGAAGTTCCGTATCTCGCCCCTGGGCAAATAGGCGCGCTCACCGGATTGAGGACTGCTCGCACAGGTGACACGTTAATGGTCATCTCTTCAAATAAAGCCCCACCGCTACAAGTTTCGCACATTCAGGTTCGGCCGCCCGAAATACCACCAGCTGTGGCGTTCATCGTTCTGGATGCACACTCACTTACAGGAGCCAAAGCTCTTGAGACCGCATTAACAAATGCTTCACGAGAGGATCCCAGCTTGAGATGGTCCAAAGATGAGAAGACCGAACAATACACTCTATCAGGGATGGGCACCCTTCATCTTGAGGTGGCACGGGACCGTCTAGAGAACCATTACCGTGTGGAGGCTCTATGGGGCAAGATCGTTGTTGACTATAAGGAGAGTGTATCTACGCAGACGGCTCCAACACGCGCCGTCTTCGACAAGACAGTAGCAGGCCACACAGGGATAGCAGCATGTACTGCCACTATCGAACCACTCGAAGAGGACTATACCGATGCGCTTCCACGCCACTCTTACATCGAGCGAGACGGGAACGTCATCCAGGTCCAGTTTCCGGGAGAAAGCCACTCCTTTGACATCGATGCGACACGCCATCACCTCATAAACGGTGCCATTGCGGGTCTAGCCCGAGGCCCACGCCGCGCCTACCCCGTGTACCGCTGTCTCGTGACGCTGACGTACGACGGCGAAACCGACTATTTCGGCCCGGCATCCGGCGCACACTTATCCAGCGCGGCCAGAAAGGCCGTCAAAGACGCTCTGACAACCGCCCAGCAGCAGAACAACATAATAATCCTCGAGCCCGTGATGCGCGCGACCATCGTATGTCCCGAGGCAGCAGCGGGCGCAATCAGACATGACCTGCACTCGGCCAGGGGCGGGCATGTCCTCGAGGTGCGCGATCTGCAGGACGGAGGGGCCGATGCCGCCGAGTTCGACGGCAGCGCCGAGATCAACATCGACGACATCTACGCGCCGCCCGACTCGTACGACTTCCAGAAGTCCCTGCGCGAGACCCGCAAGGGCCGCCTGCGCATGCTGCAGATCACGGCCCAGGTCCCGCTGGCCGAGGTCCTCGAGTACGATGGCGTGCTGCGCAGCAAGACGTCCGGCCACCACTCCCTGACCATGGCGCTCGATACGTTCGAGCGCGTCACGGGACCCAGGGAGAAGGCGCTGCTCTAAAGCGCCACGCGGTGCTAGTCCGCGCCACTCTCGATTGCGTTTGTGAAATCCGAGAATCCATAGGCGAGGAATAATGTCGTAGCTTGGATACCCAGGTTGATATTTGTACTATACGCTGTACTTTATCAGTGAGCGTTTTCATTGATTGTTATAACGCCGCGCTTGCAGTTAAAGCACTACGGTTGCGTATACTGGAGCTAATCAACGAAGGCGCTTGAGGGCTTTCGCGCAACAACTTCTCGTTTTTAGCATCAGAAGAGTTTTCAAAAGTCAAATCTATTTCCGGTATTCTCCCAGTCCGTAGGAACGAGCAATGGAGTGTGTATTACGCTACCTTTCTGATCAAAGTTCCCACCATCTCCGTGTAAATGGCTATTGTTTTTTTAACCCGCATTTATGAGACGCCTGTATGATTTTTGTTACGATTCTGCAATCCAGCTATATGCTTAGTAGCTCTTTGTAGAGGAGCTATAGCCCCTTTCCAGTGAACAGCCAAATATGAGCCCTGATCTGTGATAGATCGTGTATCGTTTCCATATCCTTCTCTTCGAACATCATATGGTCGTTTCAGCCATAAATCCTAATCCGGGGTTTCCGTGTTTTGCTTCGGCCCCTTTCGTCTACCTAGCCGTCATCGGCCAGGCGCATAGCCTTGTACTTTTCGGCTTGAAAGCCATCCACAGCAGCAGAATTCATCAAGGGCCGACTTCTATGCAGGCACCTTTTCTGTCTCAGCCGCCTTTTCCGGCGCCGTGTCAACCCCATTCGTTCCAGCCTCACCATCATCCATCGTCACATCAACAGTATCCTCGGCTTTGGCGTCACCTGCTGCTTCGGTCTCATTCTCTTCCTCCTTGGTTTCCTCCTTCACGTCGGAGTCCGCAGCCTCGGCTTCTAGCTTCGCCGACTCTTTGAGCGACCGGTTGATGACAGGCGTGGTGTCGTTGAAGAGACGGAGCATCATAGCTGCTCGGTCTTCTTTCGGTAACATGAGGTTAAGCGAGTGGAAACTCTTCCACAAGGGTAGAACCATAGATTCTGAGAACTCGGGATCATTGCCCTCCGGCTCGACGCTCAGGAGGCAGCAGCCCATACCAATATCTCTGGTCCGCTCACCAATTTCGTTGAGCTTCTTCCAATCTTCGTTGACGAACTTTGGGAACATCTCTCTCAAAAGCATATGAAGAGTTTCTTTGTTCGTCAGCCGGATAATACGGTCCTGACCAACGTAGCCAGCAATAATGGGAAGACCCTCGGATTGTATTCGCCAGCGGCATACCTCGGCCGATGGAGCATCCTGCTTCATGAACATCTTGAGACCTCCATGGATGAACCTGACTCCACGGCCCTCATTTTCAACTAAAATTTCTCGGACCAGCTGGCTGCTGTAATAAATGGCTTTTGCAGGCTCGCCTACAGCATTCCGTACCATAAATCGGTCGGAAGGAAATCGAGGCGAAATCTTGTAGAATGCGCGTATGTTTTCGATCACCTCGTGGTCTACAGCCAAATATTTGAATGGCTCTTCGTAGTTTGCTTCTGCACGTTTCACCCGTTTATCTGTTGAAGCGTTCGGTGCTGGCGACTCAGTTTCGTCCTTCTCCGCTTTTGTTGTCTCAGTCTCGAGAATAGCTTTAGTGATATTCTCTACCTTTTCAGATGTAGGGGTCTCTGTCCGTTGTCTCTTGCTATCCGGGGCGGGTTGCGTCTCTGCTTCTTCCAGAGCTCTCTTGGCGCCGATAGATGGAATCTCGTCAGTTGGCTCTCCGACCACAGCTTTCACTTGCTCCACAATTTCCATCTCTTGGGCGGTAGTACTCTCTCCCTCTGGCACGGAAGCACCATTTTGTGGCGTAGTTGATGTGCCGAACTGCGATTTCACTTCCTCCTTGGCCTTGAACTCTTTCTTCTTCTCGAGAACGGTAATAAAGAATCCACCAGTATCTTGTTGATGGGCGTAAACTCGCATGCAGCGGTCAAGAGGAAGGCCAGAACAGTCGCTTGTGTCTGGACGGGGGAACATTGTTTGGGAGATCTTTCCTGGTGCCTGTCCTCCGTTCAAAACATGCTGCTGAACTTCTTCCCAGTTATTCCAGATTTTGCCCGACTTATCCATGATTTGCCATTGATGCATGCCAGGATAACGTTTGAGCAGAGGGAGTCTATCTTTGCAATCGATAATTTCGACGACATCTGGGCCACCGCAACGTTCGATTGCTGAAACAACAACGGATTCGTTCTCGACGGGGTTCATACTACAAGTGGAGAACACAACCCTGCCGCCAACTTTCAGCATCTGCAAAGCCCTAACCAGAATTCGAGCCTGTGTGGCATGCAGTCCCAGAGCATTTCCAGGTTGCCAGTTCTTCCACAAGTCACAATTCTTTCGCAGTGTTCCGTCCCCCGAGCAGGGAACATCGGCCAAGATTCGGTCGAATTTAAGATAACGGGGAACATTCGGGTTTTCTGGATCCCGGCCTACTCGGAGTGACGGGAACAGCGTCGCATCGTGGTTCGTAACTATAAGATTTGGGGAAGACAGTCTCTTAAGCTGGTGGACTAACATATGGCATCGCTTATACTCCACATCGTTCGCGATGAGAAGTCCAGTAGCGCGCCCATCGTCGGCGGAGTCTTCTGTGGGGTCGACGTCTTCCCGTTCGTTGCTCGGGAGCGCGGCCTCGCCAAACGATTCCATAAATTTTCGAATTCTAGCTTCCTCCCCGGAGTGGATCATCTCGAGCAGCTGGGCGGACTTGCTTCCCGGTGCAGCGCAGAGGTCCAAGACGGTCATGCCGGGTTTGAGGTCCATAACAAGAGGCGGGATCATGCTTACGAGCTCTTGTCTGCTGATGTTGCCCACGCTCGTCTCGGAAACAAGGAACTTCTGGAAAGAAGCAAAGGGAGGAAACTTTCGCACAACCTGCTTCGGTGTCGTCATGGAATAGGCCAGCTGGTCGGGATACCAAGGGACAGGTTGAGGCGCTTGCACGACGTCACCGTTGAAGTGTTCGATTTTGTCGATCTCAGGCGCATATCGCGTCTCGAGAAGACGTTTGACGGCGACGGCATGGCCCTTGGATCCGCAGAAACGGAAGGAGTTTGGCAGATCCCGACGCAGCGCTTCCCAGAATTCTGCCTTCTCGGCATCGTCAAGAGGAAGCAGGCTGTTATAGAAGGTCTCTAGCTTGTCGTTGTTTTTGGGAATGTCTGGGTAGGATCGATAGGCGTTGGTGCGGGGTTTCCGAGCATCGTCGCCTTTGCGGTCGCCACCCTTGCGGCCGCCCTGTCAGAAACAATTTAGGTCAGCTCTAAGATCTAGGAATACCGCCGATTCTGGCGATGGTTTTGAGACATACTCGGTGGTGTTTGCGACCCATGGCAAAAATTGCGAAGACCAGTCAGACTATGCCAGCGTTGATACTACCACTTGCATAAGCCCCTTGGCTTCTTCAATGGTTGATATTGCGGAGAAAACCAGCGCGCGTTAGCATTTGGTGCAGATGGGGTGTCGCGTCGCTGAGTGGGAAGTTTTCCGCAAAGCTCTTGATAAGCTTTCGCCAATTGACGAACCGTCGACCTAAGGTAGCCCGGCAACCCCACCAAAGCGCCGTATATGCAATGTGGGGTAAGCCTAATAATGATGAATTCATATACCAGGGATATGATTTTATGAGCGTATGTGTAAAGAGGTCCATTAGGACATTTACCAACAAAACAAAAATTCAATTTTTGCCTTTAGCAATAAGCTATACAACAGATAATTAAAAGCTTTAAAAACGTTTAATAAGCTATTATAAAACTAAAAGCTATATTATAATAGCTTTTATATAAGTTATACTATAAAAGTACATATATTATAGCTAGTATATTTTTTTAATTTTGTTTTATTAGTTAATATTTTAATAAAGCATTAAAAGGTGCTTTATTAAAACATTAACTAACAAAATATAGTAATACTACTTATATGCTTTTATAAAGCTTAAATAATATAAATTCTATTTTATTATTTATATTTTATTTATAAAATATAAAATTTAATAGATTTTAAGGTTGTAGTAGGTGGTAGTGTGGAAAGTTTGAGTAGCGGATTTCCTTGAATTTTGAAATTTTCGTTTTGTCGGTAAATGTCCTAATGGAGCACCGTCGTAAAGCCCGCCTAGGTATTACCTACCTAGGTACCTTGGTACTGTCTAAAAGCTCAATTCTTCAATCATTCGCCTTTCAATTGCTTCGTAAGTGCGGACAAACTTGGTCATTTACATTGGGTATATGAATGAGTTTAGAAGACTGACACAATAGTCATAATACTTCCTGGACCCTTGCTCTCCTGCTCATAGCACCTATACATTCTCCCGATTAAAGGCAGACGCGCAAAAAAAAAAAAACTAACTAATCAAGCAGAACCGCTACGTATTGAACCCATGCTACATTTTATACTCATTACCAGCTTCATGCTCCATCATATCGAACGCTGGCTTGGCACTGAACCAGCCCGCCATCTCAGAACCAATAGTCTTGTACGTGAACTCGGCCTCAGCCTCCGTGACCTTGACAGTCTCCCCGCCGCGCCCAGCAGCAGCCGCATCCGCGAGTAACTGGGCGTGGCAGCACTTCTCGAGGCTCGTGAACCAGAAGACGCAGCTTTCGATGCTCTTACCAACGGTGAGCAGTCCGTGGTTAGCGAGAATGGCGGCCTTCTTCTGCCCGAGCGCCTCGGCGATCGAAAGCCCTTCCTCTGGCCCCAGCACGATGCCGCCGAAACTGTCATACAACGCGAGATCATTGTAGAAGACACACGTGTCCTGCGTGGTAATGTCCAGAGAACGGCCGAGGGTCGAGAACGCCCGTCCATAGATGGAGTGGCTATGCGCCACAGCGTTGATGTCAGGTCGCGCTGAGTGCACGGCAGAGTGGATCATGTACGCTGCGTGTCGTCAGTGAATCCAGACTTGGCCTGGGGCGCCGGCCCACACAGTTGAGTCCGGGGAATGGGGAGCATACCCGCAACATTGAGGAGTCGCACCGGACCACCGTCAACTATCTGGCCATGATGGTCGACCCGAATAAGATCCGACGCTCTCAGCAGCGGCCATGCGACGCCAAACGGGTTCACCCAGAACGTACTTGGGTCAATGGGGTCGCGGACTGTGATGTGACCGGCAACTCTATATCGTATATAATCAGCTAAATGCCAAACATGAGATGTGTATGTAGAGCGAGCCGACTCACCCTTCGTCAAATCCTTGTTTAGCAAACAGCCGGAATGCGAGCGCCAGCCTTTGCTTGAGATACTGACGCTCGTCTTGTGGATCCTTGAAGCTGGGTGGCTTTGGGTACTATATCAATCTATTGAGCATCAACGGGCCCATAGCGTCGAGACTAGGAACCCTCACCTGGCCAGTTGCTGCTCCCTCCATGCTGGGTGTGCCTTTCGTCGAGTGAGGAGACATCCTGTCGGTTCACGATTATATACCAGCAAGCTGCAACAAATGATAGGCGGCGTATCTAGTGAAAGTGAAGAGGAAAACTCATGCCGTCGAGTGTTTTGAGCACCGACAGATAACAGCACAGTTCCACGTAGAAGAAGCGCTCTCAAGGGATCCAGCTCCAAGCTAAATAAGGATCCCTTGGCTCGGGAGTTAACGAGGGGTAGCGGCAACTGGTTGAGGTCGGGGTGCGGAGAAGAAACGCTAACGACCGGTTGGACGAAGGGCGTGCATAATGACAACCAACCACAGGCTTCTCAAATGCAATCTTGTCAGTATCTTTTAGGAAATCGATTATAAAAGGTACACGTCACTAGACTACCCGAGGTTGGATGGCACCACTCCACAATATTCCCGTGTCGATAGAATGGGATATAGACGTTGTAGGGCCGGCGGTAACCAAAATGCTGATCAATACCAACCTCGTCATACAAAATGCACTACGCAGGTAAAAATGCATCAATATTCTAGAAGTAGTTTTGCAACAGTATGCTCTTACCTTATCTTGCGCGTAGCCGATCGTTGGAAGCTCATCGTAATAGAATACCGGTACTTTAATTATTGAGAGCGCTAGCCAATGCTCAATCATACTCGTCGCCGGCTGATTCGTAGGAGAGTGAAGGGATGAACCTTCGTCGGTGTAGGTTGTGGAAATAAATGGAACTGCCAGCCGTCAACACCGCACTTTCTTCCAATATCAGACCGATAGATTGTTCGCACACAGAGAAGCGTACACACAATGAGCCATTATGGTTAGATACGGATATTTCTATCACATTCGGGACAAACGAAGTCCAAGCGGATAACAACATTCCAATTCCTGAACAACATAGTCACCAGTTCCAGATAACTCAGAGACGAAATCATCGAGAGCCCTTCAATACCTTCAGCGCCTCCTCTAGACTCGCAACCTCGCGTTCTAGTTTCTCCCGTTGACGCTTGACCGGCGCATCTTCCCCGGCGATCATATCGAGCTGCTCCTCATTGAGGTTGAGAACCATGTCTGTGCTGAAGATCTTCAGCGGGCTATCTTTTCCCGAAAGCAGATAGTAGTTGACCGTCTGTTGGCAAACGACATCGACGAACCGCTTCAGAGATACCTTATAGTAGCTCGATAGCACATCGTGCATGTACTCGCGGACGTGCGCTGGGTTTGCCTTGTCGATAGCCAAGTTCTTGAGCTGAGACACCCGTACATGGAAGACATCAAGATCAGTATCTTCGGGGTATCTGAAGCCTATGTTTTCCATCCCTTGGGTTATACGCTCGGCCTGCGCCTTTTGCAGGTTATCGTTAAAGTAATGGTTCAGTGTGATGGGAGGACTCTCTCGCTCAATCTCCAGAAGAAACTTTGCGTGGTCCATCGCCCGGCGATAGGACTTTAGTAACTCGTCGAGAAGACACTCGTCCCATAACTCTTTGCGCACTCTTGACTCAGGACAGGCATCCTCTACCGCCTCGGTAATAAATAAATGGACATGGCAGATAATCCGAGAAATGTGGCGTAGGGTTATGCTTTCCCATTTCTTCGACTGCTCCTTGAACATAGTTCCTAGAAGAGTACCTCCAAACTAGGACGAAATGTGAGATGATGCCTACTAACATGAGGGGCGAACTTACGGTTCCCAATTCTTGTCCTCGACTTGATTTGTAAACGTCTGCAATGTACGACAGAATATCCCCACCCGCGCCAGATTCAGTAATTGTCGGGTCATTCTCATACAATATATCCTGGATTTCGGTGTAGTCCAAGAAGGGGAGTTGGGTATCTGACTGCGATTCAGGGGTACTGGGTTCGTATTTTTCGTCCACATCGTCATCACTGTCCACGATCTCCGCGAACGGTCGCATGTGGCCATTTCTCGTCATCTCATCGCCAAAATGATCATTCTCCTCTACGACGCGAGTGATGAGTCGAAGGTCGTGACGTTTTGAGAGAATGTTACTTCCAGTATAATTCGCATTCAGTGCGTCTCGCACTAGGGATTGGAAAGCCTCACTAGCTCTGCTAAGGTATGCTCGTTGCGCCTGGTCGTTGCTCCTCGATGGACCCATCTTATCACGCAGCGTTCGAAGACGCCGAAGTTCTTGAGCGACGTCAGTCTTTAACTTCGGAAATTCCTTCTTGATGAGGTCGATAAGGAGTTCGCGAACACGAATCTTCAGACAGTCGATTCCAGCCCTGCCAGTATGGGCTAGAGCAGACCAAGGGGCATTGGAAAAGTGTTTCCGCTCCATAATCTGTCCCTCTTCTAGGGTCTTGTCCGTATCACTAGGTCCGCGATTCTTCACGATATAATACCCCAACGTCAGTTCGCCTCGCTTCCCCAGCACATGGTCAATGGCGATCTGTTGCATTGCGGGCTCGATTGCTAGGTCTGGTTTCGTGAGCACCGCCATCGTCCTGGTCATGGTTGGGTCGGCCTTTTTGGCCAGTTTAAGGATTTCTTGGGTAGCAGGGTCGACATTGCTAGGTATTATTGCCAGAATTCTAGAGGGACGAAAATCAGACCCAGAATTTATGTCCTATATCAATTCTTATCATCACTTACATAGTTCGTTCTTCCTTCACTAAAGCGGCCTAGGTTAGTCAAGGCCTAAAGCTACATCAAAAGACAGGCAAGATCATAGAGGTCGCCACTTACTATAGCTCTGTACCATATTCTTCACGAGCTCAATGTCACCCTCCGTCGTCACACCTATGGTAGATTAGAATGAATTCTATTCCAACCAGCTTGGAATTGATGCCTGCCTTCTGTTTCTTGCCGAAAGATGCCAGGGACATCAATCACGGTAAAATGCTCTTCCTGATACTTTATTAGTCATCACTATACGAGTCGATTCATTGGAAAGGCACTCACTTTGGGACCGGTCTTTTCAATCTTGAGAATGTGTTCGCTAAAGGCGGGGAGGGGAGATCCATCAGATGCAGTAGCATTTGCGATGCTTCTGATTCCCATTGCCTCATTTGCCTTAACCACATTAGCATTATCTCTGTGTATGATGAACAAAATATGCCTACATCCCTGAATAGCCCGGCGAGAGTATCGGGGGACAGCTCATTGCATGTACGGTGAAACTTTTTCAGGAAAACCTGTTCTTTCGGAGTAGTATTCGCGTTGGGAATAATGGAGATGCTGATGCTCTCCTCCGACTCACGACGGCAAGTGATCTGTGTTGCATACCGCGTGCAGAGCTCCGCCGCGCGAGGAAAGGCAAAGCCAGTCAAGTTCTCCAGGACAGAGCTCTTGCCTGACGACTGATCTCCGACGACTACCAACTACTAGACTTAGATATAGTATTGTCAGAGCCAAATACGATACGCACCTGAGGCAAAGATATTTTTGATCCGACAGTTGAGCCAATGAGCTCCCGCAGCTTGTCGACCTTGCTCAGGATTGACAGGTTGCCAGTGCTCGACTGCTCGTTACCTGTGCTCCCAGTCATAATCGATGTCTGTGTCATGGGCCTGGATGTAGTGGATGGTGTAGAGAAGAGATAATTGAGGAGTGACTTCATCCTGAGGAGAGAGGAACGGCGGAATATCCTACACTATATACCCACTAAAGCGGTCTCAGACATGGCCAACAACTGCATAAACACGGTTGGCCTCACTGAGACGCCAATGGCACATGGCTGGGTTTATACACAGCCGTGCCAACGAAACAGTTGATCCCCGTTTTGACCCGGCTACGCACCTGCTCCAATACACCTGCGCGGCGTTGAGGAACCAGATTGGCTACCCCAAAGTACCTACAAACGGAAACACAAACGAAACACCCCGTCTTCTCAACTGCATTTCCTCTCAAAGAGAAGTAAGGCTAGGGTGTCAGAGACATGTATCCGTGGCGGGCCGCCCACTGGGTCAAAGTCGTGCTGATGGCTGTTTGATATGGGGCGCAGGTGCCAAGCCGCACTGCAGGTCGAACCAACAAACGCTCAAAGAGTGACAGCAATAGCCGTGGGCATTTTTGTGTCTGCCTTACGGAAGGCCTCCACCACGGAAAGTGACATGTACTATTATGGATAGCAAACGGAATTCGAAGGAGATGTGTTGTGGTGCACATTGGGTTGCCCCCCTCTTTCCGATGTTGGGCTCGGCCACTCGGAGTATCTACTGTAGGCTACAACTGCAACTAGCCAATGAGGCTACTACATGTGTGCAAAGAGGGATATCTAGGCAGCCCTCCGCCGGTGGCATCAGTAGGTATTCTGTGCAGTCTCCCATTTATTCCGTTCCATCAATCGCGGTACGGAGGGTTGCAGCGCCCAGTTGCATGACGAGGACTTGATATCAGGTCCCAAGATTGCATGGCAAAAATCAAGAGGAAAACTGTGTGTATTAAATGTTTCGTCTAATTCCCAGAGATAAATTCGCCCCAGCCGCAGCAGCAGGACATTTTCACGATTGTCCTTAGTTATCATCGCAACACTAACCGCATGCATGGAAAGAAGCCGTAGTGGGATTGCACTCAGGAGCTTAGGTACACTACCGTTTGTGCTTTCAATAATAAACCGTATGCTCTGCGTAATTATATCTAAGCGAAATCGTGGCTCGGACTTCAAAAGAAAAAAAAAGGGGGTGAAACGCCGCTCTGTAATGTGTAACAAGGGCTGGTATTTTAGAGCTTGGCTCAATGACTGTACTAGGTAATAATATTTCTGGGCTCTCAAGGGCCCGTGGCCTTCGCATAGTCTTTCTATCGGGCTCTCGTGCCTCAAGATCTCGTATGTCTCAGTCTGTAAGTGACCTGAAGGCTCGTATACCAATAAGACCTATCCTTTATATTCATGGCTGAAAGGGAGAGACGGCCTGAGGCTCCTGATTGGTCTATTGGCCTACACCGACTCGGTGACCAAAGGCGACGCCTCTATACCGTGTGACACCGTAATGCGCCCACAAATCGGGCGTCCACCCTTCACCAACACAACTCAATCGACCTGACGAGGGGATATTTTTACTCGCAAACCTTTGAGGAAAACGAGAGCACTAAGCATAGCGCGACTAAATCAGTGTTTGCTCAATTCAAGCTTTAGCATCTATCAGGGGACCTTACCCGCATTCCTCGATGATGTTTGCATCGTCGGCGAGCTCGAAGTCGTAGCGCATCACAAGAGCTGCTATCAGTTTTTCCATCTCGAGCCAGCTGATATCTATAGCCAAGTTATTGTTAGCTTTGCTACACGCAATTGTGAATGTGGCTTGCTACTAACGCCGGCCAATGCAAGTTCTAGTGCCTCCACCAAATGCAAAGAAGAATCGCCCTGACAATTGTAGATCATTAGTTGGTGTTAAGGAATCCTCAAGGTCACTCACACGTACTTAACTCTCCGATCCTTTCTTCGTCCAGCCATCGTTCAGGACGGAATTCCTCCACATCGGAGCCCCAAATCTCTGGTACTCGGTGTATCACCCAAGGACTCGTGCCAACTACCGTCTATTGAATAAATCATTAGCCGATTTAGTAAATGACCAATGGTTTTATTTTACTTACGCCGCCGGGTATATATCTGCCCATAATAGTCATACCCTCAGGAGGGACGTCCCTATCAAGCACGAAAGCTACGGAAGGGAATATTCTCAATCCTTCATAAATAACGGCTTGAAGATAGGGTGACGATTCTGCTTCGTTGCTGCTTATTCTGCCGCCAGAGCTACCTGAGCACTGCTTATGTAAGTCAGCTCGAAGCTTCATTAGCACGCTTGGATTTTGCAAAAGGTTGAAAAAGATAGCCCGCATCGCGATAGCGGTTGTATCAGACCCCGCAAAAACATTTGTTGTCATCATGAATGTTATAGCTAGGTCATTTCTAGGGAAGAAATCTGTCAGCATGCTGCCACAAATAAGTCAGGACTGGATACCAACGGCTGGCCCCCAACAGCTTGTGCTTGGAAGAGTTGTCCCACAATATCTTTGCCTGGCTGACCTTTCCGCTTTTCAACTTCGTTTTTTGAAAATTGGAAAAAGTAGCCATGTCTATCATTTAGAGCTAGCCAGTTTCCGAAAATTGGCATAATGACGTTTTGATGCAATTTAAAGAACCAGCGAGCATGCATTAACCATGCGGCGCTGTCCATCTATATGATTTCAAGGTTAGACTTATAAATTTAATGGGGGGGGGGGGGGGGGGGGGAATAGTGGTTTTGGGAGCACAAAGGGAGAGGAACATGAGCGAAAATATTCTTGCTAGGTAAGCGTACTCTCAAGATCGATGCTAAACGGAGAAGGAACTGCCTCCTGAGTCACTTACAGCCTTCTGAATGCGCTCAAATATGGCATTGTCTGATCCCGAGGAAACAAACCCGAAAGGCTTGCTAAAGGACACGGTGCCAATGACATCGAAAGCGTAAAGTTGAATCCAGAATCCCAGGTCAAAAACCTGGGATGACTTTGCGAAGCCATCTAACTGGCGTAGCAGAGTATCTAACAACACATCGATCTGTGGTTCGAAGCGTTTCGTCGAATCCATAGAATAAGGCCGCGCTACTAGCCTTCGCTGTGCACCATGGATTTTCTCGTTCCTCTCATTTGCCAAGTCGAAGGGGCGTGTGCCTTGGATGACCGAGTAACAGGCGCCCTTCGGGAAAGCTTTGCTAGCACCTAGAAACTGTTAGACGCCTCGCGCTCATTTACAAATCACATATTGTGAAGTTGGGTGTAGGGGAGTTCTTACGATAGATCTGGCGAAAGGCTTCCGGGTCCCCTACGCTCCTAGACCTAGTTAACCAAGGCTAATCTTGAGGCAGAGCAAGCCAAATAACTCACAACTCGTTTGGCCCAATCCTGACCACCGGACCGTACTTCCGATGCAAGTCTACTAGGTCACGGTGCCAGGTGCCTTTATACATGCCATATGCGCGCCAAATCTTAGTGAATTTGGCCGCCAACGGCCCCGGAAATGCCGCCAAGGGAGAAAAGACATATTGATAGATGACGTAGGTGCAAGCGCCAGCCGCAAGTACGCCCAAAAACGACATCAGGGCTGGGAAGGCTTGGGGCGGTTGTACGTACATCGCGGGTACCCTCAGCAAAGCGATTCAATATAGGCACTGTTTCCTAAGGTTTGGTACGTCCTTCTGACTATATAAACTCTAGTTAGATATGGCGTTACGCCGAGGGTCTATAGTCCGGAGCCAACGTGTTTCAGTCATCAGAAGATTGCAAGAGGGCACACCGCTGTTGAGGAATATGCTTGCTCGGCATGCTCACCCTGCACGCAGGCCAAGAGTCCATCGTAGGTGCCGATGCACAGCCCCATTTAAACATTAGTTATCTAGATTACCTAATTCGTGTAGTCTAAATATTATTACACGCTAAGCACCATTGGTTGGACAACCCCGGTCCAGAGGAGTTATATGCCCCCATGGGGCATATCCAGACGGCCAGACCCCGCAAGCCTCCAAGGATCGTTTATGCCAGTAGTCTTAGACTGCGCGTGTCCCACTACCATAGAACCGGGATGAAATAGGAGTTACGGAGATCCCGGGGCTTAAGTCAAATCATCGGCCGCTAGCCGGCTGTCGGAATATATATGGAACTTAAAACCGCCCGCAGGGTACCCTAGTGTATGCGGCAAGACTTTGAGGTAGGGCTCTGACAGCTAGCTTAGGGTTAAGCCCAGAAATCAATTATGGAGATACGGGATTGGCGTAGTGGGTGGTATGGTAGGCTGTTCTACCACCTTCCTAAGACAATACATGATCGGTGGTAAGAGTCGATGGAAGGTTAACTAGAATGTTAAGACCACTCTGGCCAAATTACTTTCGTCGAAATCTACTGGTAAGTCTCATTTGTAATTCTGGGGTAGATCTTGTCATAGCCAAGACCGTATAATAGTCATGGTGTACGGGAGCAACGGCAGTTCCCGAAGATGGTGCGATAAGTCCACAGTAGTGTACATAATAACAAGGGGCACACTTTGATAATTGCCAGATGTGGAGAGTGAACGGCAGTGTAGATATCTAGGTAACTAGAACATCGCGTAACCAAATCCATGTAAGAGTAAGATTCCTAACTGCAGCCTTGAAATTCCCGTGTATACGGAGTGAATACGGTGCTTCCGTTTCTGAGATCCTTAATGAGAGGATTAAACGAATCTGAGACCGGTTTGTACAATGGACCTCGTTATTTCCCGAATACCTCGGTTAACCCGTGATCAATGTGTTTTTAATAAGGGTCAATAACTGGTTTGGTTACCCTCTATCACGATAAGATTTGAATAGGATCGTATAGTGCTAATACAATCCGGGTTGCCTAATTTTCACCCAAAAGCAAGAACATCCATGCTGAATCACCCTATAAGCAAGGTATTAACACTGGAATGCATTATTCGCAGTTTCGGAGTTTAGACACCCATGTAATAGTCAATAATTTCCCGCGCTATTCTAGGCTGGGGTTCGCTGAGGCTCGATTTAACAAGCTTTTGCTTACTGCGAAAGGGTTGGCACCAAGGATTTCAGAGATCTGCTTAAGATCTCACTGACTAGTACGTCAACTAATCATTTCAATACTCATAACAAGTGTAGGTGCTTTGAAAGACTGTGTAGGTGGTGTCGGCAATTATGTACTTCTAATGCACTTGCCATGACCTCACGTGTACATTCACATCCTCAAATTTTCGGTTTAGCCAGAACCTTGACGCGAATTCCAGCGCTCGTTGGAGAGGCCTCGCCAATGAAGCAATCCCTTGAGAAGCGCACATCCCGCTCCCAATTCGTATCATAGAGCTCAAAATCAAATCGAGACAGCAAGGATGCCAAGGACATGTATATCTCAATATAAGCGAAACTATAGCAAACACGGTTAGCTTCAACTCCATTATTAGCGGAGTTCGCTGTGTCATACTCTAAGCCAATGCACATCCTAGTGCCTTTACCAAAAGGCACAAACATCCTGTTCTGTCGCTCTGTCGCGTTGAACCACCGCTCGGGCTTAAATTTCATCGCTTCTGGGAAGATATCGTCGTTGTGGAGAATGTCTGGTATACACATACTAATAGGAGTCTAATGGATGGTAAGCTTACTCTCGGAGTTCTGTTTTAGGTGAAGAGTGTTAATACTTACCCTAGCGGGGATAATCCATCCCTTGTACGGAATATCCTTTTCAAGGACTAGAGGTAGTCTCGACGTGATGGCCGCGCGAAGGCGGAGTGACTCTCGGACAGATGCGGTCTGTGAAAATATTGAGCCTTCCTGTTGTAGGGGCGAATTCTAGCCTTTACTTACTAGCCATGGTAAGGTTTCGAGGACTTTCACATCTGGCAACTGGCCGGATTCACCTAAAACATCAAATACTTCTTTTTGCACTTTGGCCAGGATATCGGGGTTCTCCAACAAGTGGTAAATAGTATGCGCCAGAACCCTCGCCGACGTTTCACTACCAGCAGCAAGCACGGTAATGGCTTCTTGTTCCATGCGTAGGGGAGCCTTTTCGTGGGGCGGGAGACTGCTTTGATCGATGGAGTGGAATATTGATTTGGGTCTGATATTTTCATTCTTGTCGCCGTTGACCCCCGATTTCTGCTCTGAATCCCTATGTTTTACGTAGGCGGCCACGATTTCGCCCACATGCTATTGGCAACCAGATTAGACAATCGTAATTGGAATACCCGGGAAAATGGATGGAAATACTTTATGCACGCCTAGTAGACCAGCTAAGTCTGGCTGAATTCGCGCTAATAGAAATTGCGTGAGCCAGTGGGGTAACATCAACAATCTGGCGTTGAGCCAAGGAACCTGTTTAGAAAATGGCGTTGCTTGAGCGATGGCATCGATTGAACGCTTCCAGCCTTCGGCGGCAATAGAGTTGCGCTGGTAATCTGTTTCAATGTCGAACATATAGTCGTAGATGACGTCTGTTGTATAAGCAAGCAATATTGTATGCAGATCAACAGGCTTGTCTGTTCCGCAATGCGACTCGAAGATACGGACAAGTTCTTTAATGTGCTCATGAATGAGCCCCTGAGCACTAGCAACCGCACGCTTTGAGAACATGCGGGAATTCGCCATTCTGCGATGCTTATGCACATGGTGATCAACCGTTCCTTGAGCTACAATCGCGTTTTATTAGCAGCAACACCGTGGTGGTTCATAATTGGCCGGCTACGAACTTCCAAGTGGCACTCCTGCCATCTCACTCGCAGGAGGGTATTTGTGTCGGATTGTCGGATTGGGTGCGTAAAGTATTTCGAAGAAGGCCGGATCGCGAATGTGAATCTCATCGGGATTGGGCCGCACAATAGGACCTGGATTTACTAGTGAGTAGCGTTCGGGAGAAAAATACTGTAGAATTTACCGTATACTTCAGGATGAAAGAGTTAGTAAATTCTCGTGAAAAAAATCGATAAGGATGTCGTGGGGTGATAAAAAGTTCTTGACACACAAAACCACTAAGGTCGAGCAAGAGGCGCTTTCTCTCGCCGCCAATTAAAACATCACGAAGCACACCTAGAAACTACTTACAATCGTGCATTCTACTGAGTTCCTGGAAAAACTGCCCACCAGGCCGCTTCACCACATCATAGTAAAACTCAAACCATTTGGTGCTGGCGGCCAGTTTGGGGCCCGGAAATTTGGCCAACGGATGAAAGAATAGTCGATATAGAACAACGGAAATCAAATATAACAAAAGTAGGCAGAGAAGCAGCCACAAGGAAAGTGCAAAAAGCCCAGGTGTGAGACCATCCATTTCGCAAGCTGAGCGGTCTTCGATTGAGTGAGATAGAGTAAGGGGGTGTTGTGTTGCTTCAGTCGTTGGAAAACGAATCAAAATGGGATTTTTTCTGGAAGACGAACGGTATATCGGTTACCATCCCCGAATTATGCCAAGACAAGCCTATCAACATCGCGGGGTGCAATATGATGCAGTGTGATATTCATAGCTGCAGTAACGTTTCAATAGATGTACTGTAAGATCATCGGTACCCCTCTCAAATGTTAGAGTGCGCGGGAGTGGCGGAAAACAGTTAACCGCCGACTGTCAGTGTTGGCTATTGGTTGATCTTAGAAATGTCAGCTAAGTGCCGTTTTAGAGATAGTGTTATTGGCAGCGGTCTCTTTGACAAATTATGTAAGAACATGGCACTGTGTCTTTAGATGGGAAGAAGCGGGGCAGACAAGCAAAAACGTGCATTCCGTATATGAGATGCCCTTAGTAGCCACTAGGAACAAGCATTTCACACTTATCAAATTCATCCCATATATCATCGCCACTTTTATCTGCGTGGAGTTGGTGTTCTTAGTTATCTGATGTCTACATAATACCCAAATAACTAACGCTTAATCGGGTGTTACCGCGGACAGACGAAATCGATTCAGGGTTAGCATGATGTCAGTTCCTCGTGTTGCGTCCTTATCTATTTATGAATTGCTTCGAATGAAAGAAGAGAATAGGTGCCCGAGAACTAAAGCTTAAGAGCTAAACGTGAACGTAACAATGTGGGGGAGGGGATGTGATTAGGAAAATACGAGGCGCGCACTCGGAACAATGTACTCAATAGTGTAATAATCCACAACGGTTCTTAAAGTCGCCAAAAATCTCCTTCCCTTCCTTTTAGCCCTAAATATCTCTAGCCTAATTATGGTCCTTCTTTAACCCCTTCGACTCCTTCGGAGTTCCGTTACCGGTTTCGATCGTCTTAGTTTTGTATCCCTTTGTATTTCTTATTGTAATGTAGAGAATGGTTAAATAGCTAGAATAATCTTCTCTCTCGGCTGGCTAAATCTTGCTAATGTCGGCATTGCCGTTTGACAAAAAGCGACTAGTAACATACTACAGCGTGGGGATGCATTGCAACAAATCCTGGTCAACTCAACTGCCAATAAAAGACTCCGAGATTCCATAATCAACTCGAGGAGACAAAAGTCACGCCTCCCTCCGCGATATCTCGGAGGATGAAACGATTAACCTAGAAGGTTCCCCGCAGTAGAAGGTTTGCTTAGCGTAGTTGCGTTCGGCTAGTTTTATCCCAGAACTGCAAAAGATGCCCTCTTGCCAAGAATATAAGAATACGCCCTTTTCATTCTATAGAATGTAGAGTCATACTAATTCTGACAGTCAACAATGGTCAAGATAATCAAGAGGCGGTGGTTATTATATCCGACATAATTTTGCTTTGTTTGTAGCAAAGCATATTAAGTCGGGGATATCAGAAGTATGTAGCAATAAGACTCTAAACATAATTTGAATAACTTGTACATTTACGTCGAAAGAACCTAAGTTTCAAGTCTGAGACTGATAGGCGACTCACTCCCTGTAGATAGATTATACCGGGATCTGCACGGACAAGAACCAAATATTGTCAGCAACGCGAAGACTTGCTTTAGCGAACATCTTTCTGACAGATACTTCGTAATGAAGATCCTCTTGGAGGTAACGTTTCGAATGCGAGCTGGTGTATTTAAAGTCGGCGTCCACCCGCTGGAAATCCCATACACGATTGATAGAACAGCCGAAACAAACCATTCTGACCATCCACTTCTCTCTCCCGTATTACCTCACCATTTCATCCTGCGTCCTTTCACCATGGCAGCAGTTGCGATACAGCGTGCTCCCAATGACCCACGACCAGCGGACGATCCCAGAATCGACCTTATCTCGCGGCTCAGAGCAAAGCCATACTACATTCCAAGCCTCAAACCCCCATTCAAGGATTGGCCAGATTCCATCAGTCCTCACTATCCTCAGCTAAAGATCTCTCTCGATGCAAGAATCAATAAGTAGGCTCAAATAAGTAGGAACGGGCTCTGTTTAAGCAAGCTAAACAATCTATAGGCTATACCCCCCTGCAAGAGCGGCAGAACTGATCAGGGGAGACTATGGTTTGTGCTCCTGTCTATGGTGGCCCCGTGCGTCACTAGAAAAGCTTGAGACATGCACCTTCTGGTTTCTCTGGCTCTTTACTTGGGACGATGAGATTGACCGATCGACCTCGGAACTCTTCCTCAGTCTCACCGATGCCAATAAGTTCAGAGACGAGTCATATCATTTCGTTCGTTATTGTCTAGGTGTACCTACGGAGGACACTCACAAATGGAATTTTGAGGAATATAGTGAGTATATTGGAAGTGTACTCGCCCACGTAGATAATATAGTCTAACCTCTGTTGTTAAAGCTCCCACAAGACCATTGATCCGCTGCCTCGATGTGATCGCGGAGAAGCTCAGACAGGCTTACAATCGAGGTACATACACAATAAAATCCCCTTTCGTTTCCAATAAATGGCTAACATTTCGCCTTTAGATCAAGTGATGGTGTTTGTTGATGCCATCGGCTACTATAGTAAGCGAGCTTTAGTGTCATTTTCTCTTCTTTTGGGCCAAGATGATTTCCAGGAGCTTCGACCGTCCTGATAAATCACGTCAGAAATGGCGATAACTGACCCGAATTCTCTAGTGGGCATGCAACAGCATGAGCAAAGCCGCAAGCTCACTGGGCTTTACCCTACCCCGGACCAATACTGGGAAACTCGGCTTGGAACGAGTGCTGTGCTATCTATGTTGGCATTGAATGAGTAAGTTATAATTATACTTTCCATGCCTAAGTTGTTTAAATTGTATTCGCTTTACTAACTGACATTGCAGATACGCTGATGAACAAAGCATCCCAAGATGGATCATGACTCATGAACAGATGACTGCCATCTGGCGTGAGTCCAATTTGAACGTGGGTGTCTTCATAATCACTTGGCAGCACTCGAAGTTTTACAACAGAAACTAATCGATATTCTGAATAGATGTCTTTGTCAAACGACATTCTATCGCTGAAGAAAGAAATCAAACATGGCGACATTGACAGCATCGTTCCCATCTTGATGTATCACCGTGGATTCACTGTCCAGGAAGCTATCGAGGCACGTGGTAGTCTTTTAGATCACAGCTCGAAAGCAAAATATTTACTAACAAACGCGTTACTTAGGATACTTGCGTAGAGATTCAAAAGAACGTTGATCGTTTTGACGTGGCTGCCAAGGCCCTCCTTAAGATTGTGGAGGAGAAGGAGCCGGAGCAGTGGGACGAAGTCAACAAATACATCATCGGATGCCGCTACGAACTCACAGGCAATCTGATATGGAGGTTCGTTACCAGTCGCATAAGAGTTCTATTCAAATTGTCTATTAACGCACCTACACAGTTTGGTCTCTACGAGGTACGGCCTTGGTCATCTGCCTCGCGATGAGCATGACGGCATTACGGTTGATCCGACAGCGGCATGAATAACTTTTCAACTTCGTAATGATATGGAATCTTCCCTATAAGCTGCCTTTTGAAGTTCAATTTGCATTTCCTGCATTAAAGATCTATACTGCACAAACATATCTGTTAGCTTTATATAGTTTCAACCTATATAGAAAATATGATACACTAAAAGTCATCTCAATAGGCGTGGTTCAGAACAGTAAGTTACAGAGTAACTATAGTTGATAAATTTAGGACAATAAAAACATGCTTTAGATTTAGATATAAGGCTTGTATCCTAGACAACTATACTATAAAATGCTTTGTGGAAGTTTTGATACACTGAGCGCTAAAAACCACTGTAGGCATCGAAATAGTAGCCAGCAATTACCCACACCAGTGATCCGTCGTACATATTCTCAATACCATGACGAAATGAGTGGCTGAAAATTCATGAAAGGGTATAGATCCAAGAAATAAGGCGTGAGACCCGTGTAGAAAGCTGTCTCCCATCATAGTTTGGCGTTCTACTCTACCCATGTCCCCGGTAATTGTACTTCTTCTGCTTCTTTCCCTTGGTCTTCACCAGGCGGCGCGCCAATTCCGCTTGAGCTATCTCTGACTGAATCACCGGCTTCTAGAAGAGCCCTCTTATGTTTATACCGTTCTCGCGCCTCACTGATGAGTAACCTGAACGATACAGATTCTTCTGCAGTCGGCTTTGATTGCCGTGGCCGAAGCCTTTCCTCTTTGCGGGTTTTGCGGCGTTCGAAAATCTCAGTAGCAGTCCGTCCGCCCCACTCTTCATCTGGGTCAATTTCCTCAATTTTAGCTCTTCTGAGAACCTTGATTGTGTTTAATGTGGCATACTCCGCGGCTTCGCAAAATACACTGCGTCTCCCTTCCGTAGGTTTCTGGAACCTCGCCCCCATCTTAAGCAGAACCTTGAGGATATGGTAGTTATCTTGACGCACGGCTCGTTCACAGGGAATCCCACCATTATCATTGAAACCTAACCCAAAGCTCAAGAGTTGACGAACAGTGGCTTGTAGGTCATTCCCGTCCTGACAGTGTCGTCGTGACCTTACAGTAAGCCTCTCGAAAGCGTTCCGAATTTCGCCCCATGGCAGACGCGAGGGTCTAATACCGAATGATGTAAGTAGAGATATTATCCTATTCGAAGAAGACTCGAGTGCCCGGTCAAATGGATTGGAACCATTCTTGTCAACGAAAATACTACCGGGAAACCGAAGGAGCATCTCCGTAGCTTGGTAGTTATTAAACTTAATTGCGTAATGCAGCGCAGAATTCCTAAGCCCATCTCGCTTCCCTGGATTTGCGCCTCGTAGGAGTAATAACTCCATAGCTGAATAACGACTTAAGATTATGGATTCGATCAAAAGGGTAGAACAAAAGTGAATTGGCTCATTCACTAGTGAAGGACATTCGTTCAGAATATTCTCTAATTCAACATCAGTGCCATTTTTCAGGATCTCGAATAACGGATATTCTGTTGGCTTCGGATCTTCATCTTCTGCTAGCACGTGAAGATAGCCGGTAGTCTTGTTGGGACTATATGAACTTTGATATCGAATAAGTGAGATAGGTGACCTGATGATAGGAGTGAGCACTGCAGGGTCCAATGATGCGAACTTAGCTTACAAGCCATAGATGTCCAGTTGAAAGGCATCTGCACCTAATTCGAGAAGGTAGTTTACCATCTCCTGTTGCCTATGTTTAATCGCATACTGAACAAGATTAGTATTTATGAGCAAAATCAGGGGCTTGCTTTCGACTTACAAAAAGCAGGTTTTGCCCCGATGGCGTCGTGTCATTAGGAAGAGCCAACCCAGTTTCGATTAGATATCGCAACCCTTCAGGAGTTCCGTATCGCACAGTACGGAAAGCTCTCGTACTTTTACTTTCAACTACTCTTGCGACCCTGAGATGGAGAGATGCTCCAGGGCCAAACATGGAAGTCCATGCTAGTCTTAACCAGACAGCATAGTGGAGCCAAGGAATTTGGTAAAGAACAACTAATTTTTGTTGACGAACGTTTCGACAAACTAGGTCGTCGCATAACCTAAGTTCGCAGTACGCTGTTGCCGTGAGTGATGATAAAAGCTGCCATACTGTTCTCAATAGACGTGGCTGAGAGTTCACGGTCGAAGGTCGATGGCACCGACATGAGCAGCCAGTGGAACACCGTAGCCTAATGCGATTAGGGCCTGCCCCTAGGGCTTTGTTGTGCTTACTTTTGAGTAGTGTCGTGGATTGCGATTCCTCGTTAGAAGACTGATTAGGTTTTGTGTATGAGATCTTCGCTCTCACGTGGACATTGTGCAATAGGCCTGTATGAAGCACACTTGAAGGATGGGTCAGTATATTAATTGCGTATTAACAAACATGTACGTACCCTACTGCGAGCTGGAGCAGAGCGATCTTGTCAACAAGATCTTGTTTTCTGTAGCGAACTTCATCTCGAAGCTGCATAACTTTCGATTTGTAAACCTGCCATTTCATCTTTGATATTCCGCGACCATCCTCGCTAGTCTTGGAATCAGTCTCAGCTTGCTTCAGAGCTGATTGCAGTTTCTGGATAGTGCATTCCAAACGAGAGAGAGAAGTGCCAAGAGGTGTTAAGTCAAGGGTGGTGAATGCTTGCGTGTTGAAACCCGTATCTAGCACTGAGTGTAGCATCTCAAGATAGGCATGGACGGCTTCTATCTAGGACCAAGTATTAGCTTCACATGAGTCGGAATGGAGAACAAGACTCACTTCACCAACCAGGTCGAGGAATTCCTTGGAGGCTTTGCCTAGATCAACAATGCTCTTGTAGCCTTTCCTGATGGCGCCGAGCGTTCCGACGATCGCGATCACACTAGCTGTGATAGATAACGGATCCATGAGTAAAGCTTGTGCCAAATATCCTAGGCTTGGGATTCGCGTGGTGTAGATACGAACGCTTTCGTTGGGGAGACGTAGCAGGTAAATGTAAGAAACCCCTCCAACCCCAAGAAGGGAGGCAAAGGCAGCTCCAAAAACATCTTCAGCACTGCCACTGCATCGATTATGGCTTGGAGGGGCGCAGACATGCATGTATGATTACGACTGGCGAATTACATATACGTATCCGATTGCAAGGCATTCTTCGTGGGGCACAGGAGAACAAGGGAGCTTTGATTTTTTAGCACTCTTTAAAAGTGTATTGGAATGAGTTATCTAATGCTACATTTGGAGTCTTTTGCAGGACTTCTTTTTACATATTTTATTTTATACATGGTTCCATTTCGTGTCGTTGCCGACATCAATCGTCTAATAGCCCTAACATCCAGTGTGTTACCCTGTCCACGCCTTGCCCGTGAATGGCACTCACCGGAATCGCAACGCAATCTTCCGTCCAGCCATGCTCAACACCGCTGGGGTGAAGCTCTTTTCCATCTGTGATTGCGTTTAGATATTCCTTTAATTTGTTAAAGTTTTCCTCGGTGCCAGGTAGATCACCCTTCGTGGCAATGACAAACCAGGGCTTGGCAGCAATATGTAAGCCCGTCGGCTCGGTTGTTGGATTAGGCAAGTCTGCTACCATCATGCGGCCCATCGCCAGGGAAGTTCCGTCACCTTGCCAATCAATTCGTTCACTCGCTTCCCGCTCTCTTTCTTCGTCCTCGCGCATGTGCGCATACACACCGACCTCAGTCCACAGAGCCTTGAGCGCCTTGACTGCATCACCTGCGCTCAAGTCAATGACGAATGCGAGAACGCCAGCCCGCTCAACATGCCGCAGAAATTCTATGCCGAGTCCACGATCTAGATGCGCTCCCTCAACAAGACCTGGAATGTCTGCAATAGTGAAGCGTTTGCGCGGCTCCTGCGCGTCACCAATCTGTACCTGGCCGGGCTCGTGTGACACAACAACAGACCCGAAGGTAGCGTCATGAATGACAGGCTGAGATTGAAGGGAACGCCCTGACGATCGAGCCTTTACGACTGGACGCCCCTTATTGTTGTCGAGCACCACAGTACCGATGTTGGGCTGAAGCGTCGTGAAGGCCCAATTGCCGACACGGGCGCGACTACGTGTCAAGGCACGCAGCAACGTACTCTTCCCGGCGTTCGGAAGCCCCACCAAGCCCACGTCTGCGAGAAGCTTAAGCTCCAGTTCCAATCGCATGCGCACGGCCCTTTCTCCCTTGGTTGCGAATAGGGGACGAGGCAGTTCTTTCGAGACGAAATGTGGATTTCCCAACCCGCCGAGGCCCCCTGCTGCCAGCAAAATAGGGCGAGGAGACGCGACGGAGAGGTCAAGGTGAACAGGGGCCTCGGGCTGAGCATAGAGGCGTTCTCGGCTCGATAACCGCGGGAGCGTTAGATTACGGCGCTCGCCGGATGACATGCTTGGATACAAAACAAACTTATGTGCGTTCGGATGCTCGGGCGCTTCGGGTAGGTCTATGTTCAATCGGAGGGCCTCGCTCTCCCCAACGCCTGTCTCCTCACTGGCCTGAGCCGCTGCCTCGGCTTCTCTGACCAACCTGTTATACTCGCGTTCCTTCTCCCTTGCCTGGCGGTATAGCATGTTTTCTTCAACCATCGGGTCTACCCTCTCTATTTCCCGGACGACGGTGCCGATCGGAACCTGAATGATGACATCCTCACCCCGGGCGCCACCGCGATTGCTGCCTTGTCCTGTCTTGCCACGACCAGCACGGATGATGCGACGCCGGGCCAGCTTGTGCAGAGAGTTCTCGCCGTGGACAGCCTGTATGTAGACGTTCCCACCATGTCCGCCATCGCCACCATTAGCAGGTCCGTTGGCCAAGAACGCCTCGCGCAGAAACGAAATACAGCCATGGCCACCCCCACCGGCTTGTATTGTAATGCTAGCCTTGTCTGCGAAGCTCGAGATGGCATAGTCATCCGGCGAGGGGTTCAGGCGTGAGATTGGTATCGCATCGCTCGTGCTCGAAACCTCGGTCCGATCGCTGTGACCGTCGACGGATATTGATGTTGGTGTAGAGGATGAGAAAGCAGCTCGTGGTATGCGGGAGGAGCAGCGGAACAGTGTCGGGTAAAGAAAAGGCAGGAAGAGGGCCGAGGCCGGAGAGCATCTTGGCGGCATCATCGGCGGCTCTAATAAGGTTGAGCCTCAAGCTTGCTCTTTATCATGGCGTTGAGCATCGATGATGCCTAGGTAGGATAGCGTTCCGTTTACTGGGATTTTGAATGATAAGATAAAACCCCCTATTTCCGGAAAGCCCAGTACCCAGTATACGCTAGTCCGTTAGGAGACTAGCGTCGGCAACGACCCGGGAACAAGGGGTGGCTACCCTAAACCTTTGGTTAAGGCAAAAGCAGTATACCTTAATAAGCATTCCATAGGAGAAGTTGCGGATAGGCGCTTAAACACATTTTAATTCTCATTTCCGCTCACAATTTGGCCAATTGAGCATAGGTATAATGATGATTGTTCCTATTTCTTAGTTCCCGATCCTATAAAACGCACACGCCTACCTAATGTTGCTTTAGTCATTAGCCGCTGATAGCTCGGTCGAATAAAAGGCTAGGTAGAGGCACTTTAAGTAGCGCTCTGTGTGTGGTCATGTAAGGGGGTCAGCAGAGGCGGTGTGGTATATAGTCGCCGGACTTTTTGCACTGTGCTATCCAAGACATTACAGGTAGGGAGGTATGTGTTACATAGCGTGTTCGTACTGTGAGAAACTGGATCTGACGAGAGCTCTGATTGGTCTAATCGCCTGCCGCCGTTCTACCTTGTCTTATCTAGTGTAGCTCTAGGTTAGTTTATCACTCTTGTCCTGGATGGCTGTCCCGCCAGTTGTTGGTTTGGAGGCTCAAGACCAAGTAGGTATACTGCCCACTACCGATGAGATAGTACCATACAGTAGGTATCTAGGGGCAGGTAGGTAGGTTCCCGTATGCTTAGGTGCCTGAGGCATGTACCTATTTACCTACCTAAGCCTATCAGACCGCAATTTGAATGTTCCTTCTAACCCACTCTCTCTCTCTCTCCCCCCCTCCTCAACATCTCTCTATGCTCACAGAGGCAGAGGAAGCAGAACTTTAAGGAGACGTCTGTCTTTTTTATTCTTCGCTTCGACGAACGTCGTCTCGAAACCCGTCCCCCTAGGGCCCCTGGTGCCACCGCTGGTGCCGCTGCCGCTGCCGCTGCCGCTCTCCCTCCCCCCCCAGCCCGCTCTCCCGCCCCCCTCACCAACAGCTTGATCAAGATCTGGGGTGTGCAGCAATGTCGGCGGATCTGCGAACGCTCGATTGGGTTACCCTCATGCACTCTGCATACTAGTAGTAATCCAGCCGCCCATTCGAGCCACGACAGCTAAATTTTATCTCCTGGCCGGACGTGGACATCCCTCTGGTGCTCGGGCTTCGCTGGGCTGTTGCACTCGCGACCTCTGCTGATTCTCTCTCTTCCTTCAATTGGTCTTGGGGCGCCTCCGTCGCTCCGTCGCTGCGTAGCTGCGTCGCTCTGCACCACCACCTGGGCTCTCCCGTTGCTAGCCTCGAGCGCTCTCCTCGCTCGTACACCACACAGCACACAGCACACCACACACAGACACGCTCACAGACACACACACACACATTCTCTCTCTCTCTCGGACGCACTCACTTGCTCGCGCCCTCTCCCCCCATCTTGGCCTCCTCCTCCTCCTCATCACCCCGTACTGTGTGTCCTGCGCCTGCGCCTGTCGTGCTGGTGTCGATACCCCACACACTCCTATAGAGCCCGTAGAACGCTTAGAGCCCATAGACCTGTTCGGCGCCCGTGATATCGGCCATATCGGGTGGCAGGCCTACGCTTCCCGCTCCTTATTTGCTGCCCTCTTTTTTCCTTTCGCCGCATTCGACCGGCCGGTCAATTCAGTCTCCTGCAGGGCAATCGCGAGCTAGCCACAGTCTGAACACCTCTTGTCCAATTCCCCCCTCCTGCCACCACGCGGTTCGCTGCAACACTCCCACTACCTGGACGGTGGTGCCCGCCGCTGCGCTGTTGCTTGTCTTCTTCTCATAACACAGGTCAGTCTCCATCCGGCTTACTTCTGATCTTCCTCCCCCCTTCTCGTTCCATGGACCCTTTCGGGTCACTTTATGGATACGTTTGTACAATAGCACATCATACCCCCATCGTCCCCTATGTGCACCGACCTCACCCACCGGCCGTCCTCGCCTCCGCCGCCTCCGGCTTCACGCCGCTAAGATGTATTCCAGGGAGAAACACCGCAAGTCCGTCATTAGGATGGACCCGGACTGCGCCATCTGCCATGCCCCTGCCACCCACGCCTGTGACTGCGAGGCCAAGGGGCTTGAGGCCGCAGTTCAGCAAGCAGAACACCGGATGATGCAAAGCGTTTACACTGAGATACGGTGAGCCAATTCGCAAACCATGCTAGCCTATGTTGGCCAAACCTTGGTGCCGACACATAGCTGTTTGTCCCCCCCGTGCTAACATCATGTTAGCTCTTGGGTTCGAGCACATGCTCAGGATTATATACTCGAGTACTTTCGATTGCTTACGGAGCGACGGAAACTTGCACATAGCGAGCATTTGGAACGTTTAACAGCACATGCTTATCATTATTACCATGCACCGCCTCATCCGAGTGAGATTCAGGCGGCCCAGGCAACCTTGAAGCGGGGAATCGACGAGGATTGGCAGTCGAGTGTTCAGCGGTATCCAGAGGTGCTAGAGTATTTTTTCGGTTTGGTGGAGATGAATCTCCCGCCGGAAGACGACCCCGCCGTCAAAGATCCGCCACTAAGTGCAATGAACGGCGCGGCGAGAAAGCATCGACGGAATTCAACTATAGCCCCGGAGAGTACACATGAGAGAGCGCGTGCGAGAAGGACGCCACCGCCCGCTATCGAGCGGAGAACACCCGCTCCTCCTCCTATGCATGTTGCCAACCCAATGCATGTTGCCAACTCGATGCATGTCGGAAATCCTATGGCGCCCGCACCACGGTCAAGACGGCAGGCTTATCCTGGAAGACCACCGACGGCACCACCTCAAAGTTACTATGGTAACTACATGCCCTAACCAACGGGGGTTCGGTTGAAAGTACCGTGCCTCTGTCCTCACGTTTAGCAGGTCACTCTTTAACTTTGCAACACATAGGCTGAATGAATCCTGATCGATTCATCACAGATCGGGCGTTAAAAGAGGGTGCCGGACGACAAAACTAAACGAACTTTTCTTCCTACTGCGCAGCATGCCATGACCCCTATTACCATCAAGGTTTGGGTATCGAGAGGATAGGATTTTACGAGACGACGATTATATGAGTCGATGACCACGTTCTGCAATGCATTCAGGAGCTACCTGGGAAACCACGATCTAGGCCCATAATCATTAAGCATAGCGCCGGCACCGTTATCTTTTGACACCATTGTTCTAGGGTTCTTTTATCTTTTCATCTCACACCTCACCGCTCGGTCTTGCAGGTTCAAGGAGATGAGCCTCTAGATCATCTCTAGGCCATGCCTCAACTATTACTAAGTTTGAACGGTGTTGCGCGCGTTTGTTATCATTTCAAATTTGGCTACTCCGCGGATCGCGGTTTTGGAGTATGGGGTTTCGAACTAGTAATTCATAAATCAGGAGCGAGCATAGCGAGATTCGTTTCAGCCGAGAAATTTGACCGTTGGATGCACGACCTTTGGCGAGAAAGAATAGGCGTTCCCTGAGGAGAAATCGCCAGAATCAACATTGATACATGGGTGTATGGGGAAGTTGGAAAACGTTTCGCTCAACCGCGTTGGGCTTTGTCAGAAGAGCCTAGCTTAAGGGTGATCTGGCGCTACGGATCAACATCTAATACCCTTCAAGGCTGACTATGAGCGCTTGACTGGTCCATAGACAAGAGCAGAGTATGGAATACGCCTCTGACTTCTGTCTATCGGCATTTAGGTCTCAGGACCTGAACAGAGCAGTAGACAAAAAAACCAATAACATCAAGCATCATTTTTGCAACCGCCTCCGCGTGAACCGAGCGATTGCCCAACCCTCATACTGCCCAATACTTGGATTGCCAACGTTCGAGTGTATGAAGTGTTGTTACACGGTATGCATTTTCATGCCACGACCCGCGACTCTCGCGTCGTATAGCATCTGCCACTATAATATTCCGACACGTAGATGAGGTCAGATTCGAGCCTCGGCTAACCACCGCATCTGTCCGCGAGATACCGATAGCCAATTTGAACAGCTGACTTGAAGTAGAGGGCTAGGTAGATAGGGCCGACAACGTGTATGTCTGGAAAGCCAAACAAGAAGGCAGCAAATCCGTGTTAACATGTTGATTCCCGCGATGGGTTCCACGTATCACTTTTTTCTCACAGCTCAAGCAGGAAACGAGACAGAGACATTAAACGGCCCAAGCTAACCTAACCTAACCTATCTATATGTAGTATACGTGTGAAATATGTATACATATGTATATGTATATAATACATTTTTCGCGATCCAAGACCGGGCCAATCCCGCCAGTCGTACGTGCCCGAAATGCCAACCCGGGGCCTGGATCATATGCACGTCGCGGATTTTCGGTCAAACTGTCGCGCTGGATTGGCTGGAGGCGCGCTGCAAGCAGTGCGGTGGGAACACCCACACAGCAGCAGCACGGCGCGCTCGCTCGCTAACGTGGCCGCGCCTCTCATCGCCTCGCCCGCCAGCCGGGGACAGACAGCTGGCTGGCTGAATGGATGGTATGGATGGGTAGGACGGGGGGGCGGCATTCGTTGCACGTCGGCTTGAGCATGCCATCCATGCATGGCACTCCCAGGCATTTGCAGGCTTTTTATTTATTCTCGTCCTCTCCAACGTCGCTAGACCCGGGTTGCGACGTGCGTTTCCATAGTAGGTAGGTACTGTAGAGTAGGTACGGGAGGTACTGTACCAGTACGGAGGTGAGGTGGAGGATGGGATGGATCGATGGATGGAGTGAGATCATGAGATGCCGCCGTACGCGTTTCTCCCACGCCTTACTTATCCCCCGTCCCGTCCTGCCAGCAAACGTACTGTACTATCCATACATACGTGCGTAGTGCGTCGCTGGGAAGACTACCCGGCTCTAATCCACTCAGACAGACATACGTAGGGATGATATATAGCAACCGTCTCTCGTCCATCCATCCATCCATGCACATCCTAGCACTTCAACGACACAATAAGCCAGACTCCGCACACATATACACAGTCCAGCGGGCAGACACAGCTCAGGAGGCCACGCCTACGTGGGCGACGCAGGCGTGCTCTACACATCATGTATGTAAGTCAGTCCGTCTCATGTACGTGCGCGGGCTTATGCAGGTGGGTTACGAAGGGTGTAACGACAACCGCGCTGCATCATCGATCACGAGACCGAGTTGGCGTGCAGCACGCTTAGGTACTGTACGTACGTGCGTGGCTGTCGCAGGTGGTTTATGTAACCTAACCGACGGGGGAAAAAAGAGCCAGACGCAACGCAACGCAACGCGGCCCAACCTCGACCCAACAGCCAAACCCTCCCCCCCAAATTTCTAGTATTCATCCCAATGTCCCAAAGTCCAATGTTCGGAGGAGGGGAAAAGGGTGGGTGGGACCCGTCTCGGCGTCCCCCTCCCCGGAATCTATACTACCACCGATCCGTCGGGTCTGCATGGCTTGGCTGGAAAAACGTCAGTTCGCGTCGTTCGTCCGCTCGTCCACGTGTATCGTGAGAATTGACACGGATATCCTTGCGAAACAGCACCTTGCTCCGTGGGGGTGCAGAATCGACCTATTCGCAAAGCTGTACACGATGAGATAGTTGAGAGAAGTACAGTAATAGACCAGGCACATGAAATGACAGTATCTAGGTCTAGTTAGAGGCATCGTGGATTAAACTGCTAAGCAAGACCCGTTCATGAAGTTAACGATGATAAAAAATTCTTTATTAACCTCGCCGCCGAATTGCTATTGTAGCTGTTGAGTACAGGGCGGCGCTAGTGCCGAGCCCGGTAAGATATCATAATTGAGCAGGTGAGATGAAGGACATAAACGTTACATGATAAGAAGGGTGCAGCGCTCAGATGATAAGATATGCAAGAAACGCCTAGATCTCTTCAGCTGAACCCGACTTTACCAGCAAGGTATCTTCTGCTTTTAGCTTAACGGGTTCAAAGGAAATGTCTGTGTCAATCCTAGACGTTTGGGTATTGCCTTGCGACGAGGGGTCAGGAGAAGAGTCCGCCATCCCAGAATTATCGTCTCCAGTAGTCGGTGTTTCCCCAGGCTTCGTCTCTGGCTTCTCTTCGGATTCTAAATCTGAAAAATAGACGGAACTCTATTCCTTCTTCTCTTCCAAAGAGGCATCTTTAAGCTCCGAGGTAACAGCCTCGACCTTAGCGTCGGCCTTGTTACCATTGACACCGTTGGGGGTTGTGGTGCCGGATGCTTCCGCGGCTTCCTCAGCCTCGAGCTTCTCAATCTCGGCCTTCGCCTTCTCGATATTCTAGAAACAGTTAGCAAATATTTGATGAATGAAACAACGCCTGGAACACCTACTCGTTGGGTCTCGGCCTGTTGGTCGGACTTCCAGTGATCAAGCTTTGCCTTAATCTTCTCAATGAGAGCCGGGACATCAGTCGCACTCATTGGAGGGTCAATGCCCAGGAAACCACAGTCGTCAATTACCGAAGGCGGGCAGTTAAATCCGGTCTTTTCAGCGGGAGCCGACTTTTTGCCCTTCTTTCCTTTCTTGATGGCGGGGAGATAATCGTCATCACGGTCCTCCTTTCGCACCAGCTTGGTACCCTTTAGACCCGCGTCGTCAACCTTCCGCGAAGCTTGAGCAGTCAAGCCACTGTCAGCCAGAAGCGGTGCCTTCTCAGTGGATGTGGACGACGGGTCGAAGAAGTGAAGCAGGCTGTTAGCGCGACGAATCTCCTCAAGATAGGCCGGGTCACTGGCCTCCTGCAGCATCTTCTGAGCACGCTCCTTCTTTTTCTCCTTATCAAAGCGCTCCCGTTCGGCCTTTTGGCGTTCCCGGACCTTCTGGCGTGCCTCACGCTCGTGCTCTCCGAAGGCCTTCTTTGCGGTATAGTATTCATCCTTTAGCTTACGCACAGCCTGGAACTTCTCCTGCTGCTCAGCTTGCAGTTTGCTTCGCTCATCACGCAGAGAGTTAAGATTCTTGAAAACCTCGTCTTGTTCCGCTTTGATAGAGTCCAGTTCGCCCTGGACCTTGGAGTAACGGTCACTGAGGGCACGGGCCTCGGGATCATCCATGCTGTCCTTAATCTCCTTGATCTTAGTCTTGAGGTCGTCGATACCCTTCTGGGAGGTGTCGAACTGTGCGAAGTTCTTGCGCTGCTTGCGCAAGTTCGAGATCTCGGCCAAAGCCTTCTTCTCATCAACGAGTTTCATCATGCCGCTATTGACCTCCTTGTCAAGGGACTCGATCTTGCGATCGAGCTCCTCGGCGCTCTTGAAGGCAACCTTGCCACGGGCACTCTTCTGTTCGGTAATACGAGATCGGAGCTGCTCATCGAGGCGCTTGATCTGATCGAGCTTAGAGTTACGAGCGTTCTTGCCGACGCCCTGTTTGTTACGGATTTCGTTCGCTTCTGCAATGAGCTCCTGGCGGCGCTTCTGAGTGGGTGTCGGGGCGTCTTTGTTCTTGCTCGGAGTGGCTAGCTCTACTTTGGCCTTGATGGCATTCTGGGCAAGGAGCGTAAGCATGTCACTACGTGGGAGATGGGAGTTGGGCGCGAAGCTCAAGTCTGAGCACTATGACATACGTATTTAGCCATCGTAGCCTGGTATTCCTTCTCAGCCACGGCCAGGCGCTCATTGAAGAGTTCGACATTGGGCTTTTCGGGCTTCTTCTTGTCAGCCGCTGCCGGAGCAGCAGCGGGGGCGGTAGCGGTCTCTGCCATGGTGCAAGAAGAGACAAGGAGCCGACGACGTGATCGAGTGCGATGTTATATATTATACGGTCGACGGTAGGAAAACACACACGAGGAGCAGGAGAATGACTACCACATGAATGATAGACTATAGCCTCGCTACTCTCCGCCTATATATGAGAAAAGAAACCCGATACGAATCCTCGGTCGATAGGTGAGAGGTAGGGAAAAGATCGGCAACCTGAGGAGAGGAAGGCCAGATCTCAGGGTCTGAAAGGCTGTCGGCTGTCCCTTGTTTTTTGCGGCCAGCAAAATGGAAAATTTCTGGTTGGTCTTGGCAGGGAATTTGGGGTGCAGCACCACCAAATACTCCAATTGCAAGCCCGCAATTCACCAATGAACGCAACCCATTCAACGTGGTCCGGGCGTCTGCCAGCCTACAAGTAGGTATGTACAGTACAGGTACGCGCTAGACCACCCACCTATCAGGCGGGGTAATGCCTGCTGTGCCCTGCTGTGCCCTGCTATAGCCACTATAAGTTTGCAGCTTTGTACCTTAGACAGCGCCTTGGATACGCTGCAAGCCTGCGACCCGCAACCCCGTACGAATAGTGGAGACCCGAGCATCTTGCCTTCCGCCCCCTGTCAAAATCGCTGGAATTTTTTGTCTGTAGAAAGCAAGGCTGAGACTACCGAAGATCATTGTCGTTGCTACTACCACCTAATTATCTCAGCACCTCCCGCACACATCGCCAAATCCACCGACGAATAGTCTTTCCGGCTCGGCTTGTACCGTCCGACGCAAACACCCCAAGTCAAACAACCACCGCGTTGAGGCACCACTCCTCGGCGGCAACATGGCTGACGCAGAGAACAACAATACGGAGGCGAATGAGAGAAACATAGTGAAGGCCTGGCGCGCATGGAGAACAGCTCACGAGATGGTCCAAGACCGGGTATGTTGACTCCAATGCTCGCTAGCCGCTACGAATAGAGGAGGAAACAGAGGTGCTAATGTACCTAGGGCTACGAACTGGCTGAGGACGAGGTCAAGATATCTCTGGATGCGTTCAGAACGCAATACACAAGCATAGACGGCACTGTCTCGTACGTTTTGTCTCGTAATGTAAGCCCATGATAAGGTTGCGCAATTACTAACCGACGCCCGACGCTACTTTATACAGGCGCGAACGGATGAAGTTCTCTGCGCGACCGAGTCCCGAGATGCTCAAGAAATACACTCCTCCCGCGACCGCCAGCAATCCCGACCCGCAGCCGGACATCGGCACCATCTGGGTAGAATTCAACGACGACACCAGCGTCGGTGCTGAGGCTATGCGCAAATTCGCCAAATTCTGCTCGCACGAGCACTACCGGACTGGCATGATGATACTGAGCGGCAACGTTTCGTCCGCCGCGAAGAAGGAGATCCCCAAATTCGCCCAGTGGACCTCTATTGAATGGTTTCTCGAGGAAGACCTGCTCATCAACATCACCCATCACGAGCTTGTACCCCGCCACGTTATTCTGAGCAGGGATGAGAAAACAGCACTGCTCAAGCGATATCGTCTGAAGGAGACCCAGCTCCCTCGTATCCTCCAGCGCGATCCGGTCGCCAAATATTTCGGCATGCGACGCGGACAGGTCGTCAAAATCATCCGCAGCAGTGAAACAGCCGGGCGTTATGCAAGTTACCGGCTTTGTGTCTGAGGGACGAGTACGAAAGCCCCGAGGCCGGAGGAAAATGTTATACAGCAAAGATAAAAAGCATTTGCAGAATACGGCGTCTACGTGGATGAGAATGGAATTTTCGACGGCAGGACGGCGTTTATTGGTATGTGAAGCTAAGGAACGGCTTCTTTGATAGGTTTTCACCCCCAGTCGAGCCTTCTTGATACAGATCTGTATTTAATTCCCAGCAATCAAGTGCTTGAGTTCCCCAATCGTTTCTTTACTCACCGCCCAACGTCTTGAAACAAATATGTCACAATCAGGAAGTCAGAGGTAAGTCAGAGGTACTAGGTAATCTCGAACATGCTTACTTATGCTAGAATATGCCGGAAAATATCGCGATTGGAGGCATCAGGCTATTGAAGGCATTTTAAACCACACAGATGCTATGCATCCGTATACCCAAGAAAGAAGAACAGCCCAACAGGCTTCCTGGCCGGGGACG
Source organism: Xylaria sp. BCC 1067 (assembly GCA_005188305.1). NCBI lineage: Eukaryota > Fungi > Ascomycota > Sordariomycetes > Xylariales > Xylariaceae > Xylaria > Xylaria sp. BCC 1067. Next base: position 2,143,837 of record SSCS01000004.1, on the reverse strand, counting down.
ATCATCGAAAGCAGGTCAGCACAGGATCTGAAGAGCCATACACCCTATCGGATAGACGCCTGATGAATGATTGAAATACCATCTGCTAAAGGGCACAGTGCTTCGTCAGGGCTAAACTACCTTGGGCGGCGAATAGATATGGAAGCAGGTGTTCAAGCCTGGAATCGATTTCTTCTATTTGGGCATTAGAATCCATTTTGCGCATCAGATCCTCGTATCTCATCTAAGAGTATATGATCGTCGTCTTGTCGCGAAAAGCGAAACATGGTTCGAAGCCACGGTCTTTACGTGGATAGTAGATAGACGTGCAGATTGTTAAAAAAAAAAAGGACACTTCTTCTCTCGGGCAAAATGTTCCTTAACGTCTAACTTTGTCCAATATTTGATTACTCGCCACATTTCAAGCTTGTTCGTGCCCTGCCTGTCGTCATGGTGAAAGCGAAGCAGATCGAGTTCGGCATCTTGACTCTTGTGAGGGTAAATGAACAGCACGGGTCTCTCATGATATACAGGGACTTCCTCATAATGCAAACCCGGGAATCAAGTCGTTTGCTGGGCAGTGCTCTCTCCGCCAGCTGAGGCGCCAGCTTCAGCCTCCAGCCCTTCCGTCGTACGTAAGCCGCCTCGCGCGCTCGGAACCCGGGGCACCGGCAGTACTTGCCCAGGTAGGCAAGGCGAGGCCAGAAAAAACAAAAAAAACAAAAAACCAATCACTCGAGCCTCCTCAGACACGCATATTGGCAGTGTAAGTATAGTGTAGACAGTACATGCAAGTTTTCCGTCCCCGCCCGTCCCCGCCGCATTCCTGGGTCGCAGGTCGTGTAAGTAAGCCGCAGACGGACGATCCTGCGACGCAACGCGGGCGCCGCGAGATTTGGAATCTCGCAAAGCACTTCCCTACGCCGTTGGAAGGATTGCCGATCCCGATACCGTAACCGTATCGGTAAGGCGAGCGAACGGATCTGATTGGACCCCGAAACTCACCCCCCTACCGTAGAGAGACAGGCGAGTTCGCCGAGTGGCTTGTGTCGTTCAGCCTCGTACTCGAGTCAGCGAACACCATCATCCTTGCTCTGACAGGCTCAAACATGCGAGGAACGCCCCCCGAGCATTGTGCCTAATCTCAGAGCCGAGAGCTAGACCACTGCCTAGTCTCGAATACCGGCTCGGTGGGCTTTTTCTGGGCGTCTAGGTGCCGTGGCTCTAAGTAAGTAAGGTGATCAGTTCTCTTTGCGGCTCGGTGGCTGCGTGGCCGCGCTTATGGTTACACAGATAGCCGGATATGGTGGAGATTACTAGACGAAGTAGCCTAAAAACCACCTGAGCAGCCAGATTTCAGGCCCCCTAATAGAGATATCCAAGGCAGTGCCAATCTGAAGAAACACATCATAGCGCGGGAAAAAGTACTCTTTTTTAACTTCAATTGTGTATTCAAAATCGATTCTGACCGCCGTCGTTGGTACAGCTAATTAGTGGATCGGCCATAACGTACGCACAGCGCGACATGGAAACAAGATTGTACCATGGGGAGGGGTATCTAATAGGGAGAAAAAAAGGTACAAAAAATACGGGAAACCATCGCCCCATCAACGGTAGGTTTACAGATGAAGATACGAAAGCCACCTTCTGTGCTTACCAGCAACCGGTTTCATACCCCCCCCCGCCCATACTTTTGATCATTTCTACCACCCACGTCCCAGGTCACCATTGTACTCCCGTTGCCCCTTGATCCTTGATCTTAGATCCCCATATCTCTCTCGTGGGTATATCCGCAATAGAGAACTCCATGAATCTGTGGCCCGCTACCTTTTCGGCCATTGGCCCCCGTGCCGTGAAAGCAAAAAACGCCGCGGTTGGCTTTGTCTCTAAAGCCAGTCCTAATGAAATAAATCCATTCCTCGTGATGGAAACCGAGAAGCCCATTGTATGACGCCTGATGTCCGACTTAACCTGCCTAGGTTTTGATATATAAAGAAAACTGGTGATACACTTCGTATTAGATTTCGGCATCCCCGTCGTAAATCTCGTAAGATTGAAGACCGATCACGAAGGTCTCTATTCATCGTGGTGATCGGATGAAAGTGGAAGTATGGTGGTAGTAAGTGTAGGTGATGAGATTAAGAGTGATGATAAAAATCGCCATTTATTTGAGCAAGCCGCCAGCATCGATCAGAACTGGGCCACCACGGAGTTCCTCAATTTCATACGCTGGCTCATGAGGATGCTGTGGTATAGGTTGCAATTCAATCCCGAGAGAAGGATTTGTAGTGCGGCTCGTCTGGAAAGGACGCAAGAGACCGCCCAAGTCCTGCAAAAGCGTCTGGGAGCCTCGCAGCAAGCCGCTGCTGCTCGCAGTCATGGTAGGCGATGGAGTTGCGCGATGCGAAGAGGGTGGGCCCTGGCTTGAGTTGAAACTGTCGCGGGTGCCCCGTAGAGTCGTGTCGCTCATCTCAGCATCTAGCAAGCCTCCTACATCTAGGAAAGAGACTCGCCTGAGGGTGTTAGTTGAGTTGCTCTGACTGGATATGGCTAGCTGATCATCCGGTGAAAGGGCGTTGTTTCTGCCCGCGGCACTTATCGTTGGGTCTTGGTTGAATTGCCAATGGCCCATTCCAACAACCGATGCGGATCTGAATCCTAGTCCAGAGGACGCTTCCTCGTCTGCGTCACGGTACTTCTGATTAACGCCTAGCCCTAGGTCTCTGACCAAGTCTTCATCACTGCCCCAATGCCTGTGAATGGTGGGGCGACGCGAGGAAGTTCGGTCTAAGGAGTCCCCGGCGGCAGAATCGGCTCTATATTTGATCTTCTTGGTGCCTCGATCTCGCACGAAGGATCCGAGCACCAGCGCATTCGCTGCTGCAGTTGCGAAAAGCAACTCAACTGATGCGAGAAGGGACCGCATCTGTTGGCTGCCATGGGTGTGAAAAACATACACCACTCGATAGATAGTGGTGCCAACGGGACCTAAGCTTAGGCAAAATAGCAAGGTAAGTTGAAACTTTTTTTTTGTGCTCATGTGGCTGGTTAAAATGATGGGCACAGGAAAGATAACCAGGACCAGGTCGGTCATGATATTGGCTGTGACCATAGTAATGAGCTGCACGTAGCCTTGGCGACACTGACCACCGGGATCAGGCAAAACCTGCCAATAGTGGCTAAAAGGCTGGCACTCAGCTAGATTCGCAATGAGAACAGCCGCAAACGTAACTACTAATATGCAACGTATAATGTTCAGCGTTACACCGTGGGATCGCCTCCAGAATGTACTTGTCAGACGCTTGAAGAAATCGAGGATAGCAAGCTTAAGAATCCAGAGCCTAGGTTAGATCGCATGCGAGTTAGCTTTAGGCACGTCCAAACTTAGAGCAGTTCGCGGTCCGTGCAGCTGTAGGAGCGCATTGGGGAACGACGACATAAGAGCCTCATGACTAGGATCGTCTGGGGGAGGGACCGAATAACACACGTACGTTGCTGCATATAATATGCGACTAGCTATAACCAGCCCGCTCGCAATAGATTTGTGCCTCCTCTCCGTCTCGGTCAATGGCCACGGGAACTGGGCGTTGTTGGTCCCCCATAACAACACGAGATGCACGAAGCCCATGCGAAGGAAGAGCGGAATGGCGGCTAACATAACAGTCTTGTCCTCCCGGAAAAGCTTCTCGGATCTGATAAAACGGCCAGCAACGCGCAGGAAGATGATGGTAGCACAGAAAAGGGTTATCCACCAACAGACGAGGAGCGTGGGCTTGTCGTTGTCGGCGGTGTGCAGCGGCGGCGGTGGTGAGTACAACGACATGGTGTATCCGGTCAATGATAGCCACGCCCGTCAACCTCCGCAGAGGGACGAGCGGGGAGTTCGTGGTCGCCTCCAGGCGCTCGCAGACGCGATGCCGGTTCCTATTACAGCTTATAGCTCAAAATCACCGTCGCCTGCCGCGACATAAAGCTGTTGAAAGCTAACTGGTGACGCAATCAGTCGGCTCGGTGGTGAAATCCGCGAGTTTTTAGTATCCAGGATCCACGACAATTGGGTGCACACTGCGCCGGTGACGTTTTGATGGATGCTACAGAGGTTATTGACAGGTGACCTGTGATTCCGGACCAGTAGTAGCGGTGTTGATTTTATCTGATGCATATGCATATGTTATACTAGTAATAGCTCGGGTTTCCCGTCGGGGACAGCATGTACTATAATAACGGGTCGTCAATGGCCTAGATAAACTGAACATGGTAGTAAAAAACCGATAATGCTCGTCGTCGTGAGAGAAAAATGGCCGAGGATGGAGACGGCAGCGCCAGCATCACTAGCAACAAGAGCTGTGGTGGTTGAGAAGTCACAAGACCAGGAGGGTTGAAGTCGGCTGCGAACTCGAAAGTCGATCGAAGACTCAGACGCAGACTCAGACTCAGACTCAGACAGACTCAATCAAAGGCCGGGCGAGGTGAGACAGAGTGGGTAGCGAGATGCGAGGGTAGCAGGCGAGGGGAGGCAATTAATTGAGTATTTGGGATTCGCGCTCCCGTCATGGTCGGTCCTTGTCTTGCCTGGTCTTGCTTGGTCTTGCTTGGTCTTGCTCCTGCGTGCCGCCTGCGGTCTGGGTGCCACCGCAGCAGGTGTCTATCTGCTCTAGCGTTGCGGGAGAGGGCCTGAAAGAGGGCCTCGAGCCGATAGAGCACGCCGTCGCACCACCTCTGATAGGTGGCCACCGCCTATGGATGAAGAGGGGATGGTACCGATCCTCCGGGGCTCTGCTGCCCAGGTCCAGGGTCCAGCGCTCACTGATCATTGTCCAATGCCCGCCGCCCACCGCCCACCGCCTGCTGCCCACTGCCCGCTGCCCACTGCCCACTGCGCTGCCCACCGTCCAGAGCCCTGCCCAGGGATGACGAACCCAGCCCCAGTTGTCTTACACAGAGCGTGGGGCGGCTCCCCACATCGTCGAATCCGCTGGGACGGGGTCCCGCCAACATCGAGTTCCGCGACTTTGGATCGCAGCGTGGGAAGGGGGAGGATGATGTACCGGTATACCACCCAACTCACCCAACTGTATCACCACCCCAAAATCGCCGTTGCCACTTGCATCCTTAGACGTGCCTAAAGGACGCTAGCAGCATTGCGCTAGAGGCCAGTAGTGCGTGCATGTGTGCCTAGGTAGGTAGCACTAGTACGTAGCACAGGCAGTACAGTACACAGGTATCTATCTTATCTCACATGTGCGCCTACAGTTAGTTGTCAATACTTACTGGCCTCAGTAGGGAGTCAGTCTACCTTAGGTACCTAGGTAGGTAGCTTGTCGGCATCGTCCACACGCCCACATGCTCCGCTTCTAGCTACCTAGTAAGTATACCCACCAAGATTGCCCACATACACAACCTACACGCTACAACCCCTACTGTACTATCATATCAGTACTTAAGATATCTAGGAGGGTGAACTAGTCCAGATATTCATCACCGACTGATAAGAATGACTCGACATTGCTATGTTGGGGGGAAGGGGGATCTGGATCTGGCCACCGCTCTGGTGTAGATGAGGATAAAGTATGTCAGTATTATTTAGTGCCAGCAATTCGGACCGGGACAGGATATGTCTGTGTCCCAGCTCCGAAAGTCCAAATTAGGCCCAGCCTTGCACACCACGTCTCCCGTGCTCACCCTTGTCCTGTTGTACTCACCCCATGCCTCATCAACTTGCAAGTGGACTACAGTACGTAGTATGTCATTATCTCGGCGTTGTGCAACAACACCAGTCCCATGTACTCGGATTGGCTCGATGTCCTTGCGGTGAGAGGGAAAAACCCCCCATCCCTTGCGTGTTGTTGTGCGGCTGCCTGTTGGTTGGCCTTGGACAAAGCCAAGCAAGCATGTGGGCAAAACTGCCCTCAGAACAGATACCGAGCGCAGGATATGACCACAACACCGAGGCCAGGAGCCAAGGCTTTGACTCTGTTCGGAGTCTATCTTGGTCTACGCTAAGATGCGCTATTCGATAGTGTACTTACAGAAGGAAAGGGGAAGAAGAAACGCGCAGTGGCGCTGCCAGCCACATCGGGTTTCCAACCTCGGTTGTCTGCATCAATCATTCGACATCGAGTCCAGCCGGAGTGTCGCCCGATCCTAGAAAACCAATTGTCTCTCTCTGGTTTCCCCTCGACAAGATGTCATTGCTGCCGGCCGGTACTCGGATAGGACGCCACCTAATCCACTAGCCCTGGACTACAGATTGCATGTGTATGTATACCACCTCAGATCGATAATTCCGTATCCGGATGTCTATAGATGTAAATATTATACTAAGTACGTCGTAGCCAACGACAATCAAACGATGCGACTGGTTGCGACGCCTGCCAATCATCGCTTATCATACAAAATATATCAGCCCGCTAATTACTATAGGAGAAGGAAGACTTGACTATAGACAAGCCTTCGTGCACATACTATCTCCGACGCAGCATCAAAGCATCAAGTGTATGCTAGTGCAGATGGACACAGGTGTGGTTTAGAGAAGGAATAATAATGTGCCCTGCCTTGACAGCCCGCTAACATACAGTAAGATGTGTAGACACTAAGAAAGTAGCTACCGTTGTGTAAGTATTCTCCTAATGTGATCTAGGAAAAAGCGCCCAGACCACCCAGACCGCCCAGACAGCCACGGCTGATGGATGGATGGATGGGTTGAATGTCGCCAGCAGCGCATCAGCTCTTCTTCCCGGCCTGTTGCGTAACCCCAGATCTACTTCACAACTTCACGAGGCCAGCGCCAGGGTACTGGGACCCCGTGTGGTGCCATGTTTAATATACGTAGAGTATACTAGTACAGTAGTTGTCTCGTGCTTGTTATTGACCGTTGAACTTGACAACGTCGAGAGGCGGTCGAGAGGGGCGTACCCCGACATCCACTAACACGATGGTGCCAGATAACAGACCCGAAGGGAACGGCTGGGGTTCTGTCACAGAGATGCCCTGCACAATCCACACCCGTCCGTATTGTGACTTGTCTGTCGGCTAACCGACCTACCTAGTCTAGCGGGTGTGTGTATACAGGCTCATTTGGGGTCTCATCTCAATGCATTCCTGGCTGACGGATGAACTAGATGCGAAGATAAATGGTGAGACGTCATACCCGTCTTGCAATACCTAATTCACTCTGCTTCGACTGCTCTAACCCACTCATACAAGCCACAATGATCATATTCATGACATATTTAGTACGTACGATTCAATCCCCCACGGGCAAGGGGAGTTGATAACGACCCCTGCTGCAGCACGGGGGGTTATCTAGTCCAGGCCAGGGCTTGAGCCGAAAACCCGCTGGTTGGACGATCTATACTGTAATACCGCTCTAGGGTTTGAGGGCTCTACAACGGTTTGGTTGGGGGAAGCTAAGCTATACTGTAGTGTGATGACAATTACCTAGGTACTTTTCCTCCCAACTGCCGAGCCGCGAGCAACGGTTCGCGTTCAAATTGGGCGCAAATTGGAATTGGTGGTATTTTGCTTATGAGACGCAGGCGGAGCGAGTATATCGCCGTGCCGTCACATCATGCAAATCATAGCGAGAAGCATAGGCGAGGAGCGCCATAGTATGCATGTGTATTTGATTTTGTTGGCGCTCTGATCAGCTGCTTTCCACCAACAACAACGCAAGCTGTTTGGTTTATAAGCCGATCTCTGCTATAGGACAATTTCCCAACAGCGTCATACCTAGACTACCACGTAGTGGCATTGACGGCGCGCGACGTGTTAATAGCAGGGCCACGTACTTACACTAGGGACTGTAACGAGAACGAGAGAGTGTACTAGGTACCGGTAGCCCGACGCGCCAAGCGTCGCCAACTATTGCGCGCATCCGCTCACCGACAATGGCGTAGAGAGACCCAACATTGTGGATTTCGTGACACGATTTTTTTTCCACCTCGTCCGCGGACCGTCGACCATCTCGGCGCACTACGCACTGCCGTCGCGGATCGGTCCTCTTCAGTCAGCTCTACTTATCTATTGACGCAGCCGGTAGTGTACGAACGCGGAATTTGAATCGAGGCGTTTCCTCTGCAGTTCAGCCAGCCTCCGCCAACATGATGCCTCCTCCATTGAGCCTCACGGCGGGGGGCTGGACCGGACCCCCCCAAGTGCAGGTCACGAGGGCAGCGGTTGGCGAGTGAAGACCCTGTCGCCGGGTTTTCACGAGAGAAGATCACCCCACCGACTTCCCTCCCCCGATAGCCGCCAGCCTAAGTACAGTACCTGATGAAGCCATTTTAGAAAGGCGATCCCAGCCTCACACGAATGCTGCATAGCAGATGGACCATTGGCGCTTGACCACTGTATGAACGACTTTGATCCGGTATTTCCCTATCCTGCGATCGCTACCCATATCCTAGCCTGGCAGTGACCTGGATACTCGCTTGCCATACATATTGTACGGTCGGATTCGCAGCCCCCAGCCTGGCTAAACGCAAGGCAACGCGACAATTACTTGGTAGCAACCGACAAACAAAAGTCCCCGCAACACCAAACGAGGTTAGCCGAGTCGTCCGTCTTGCTGTAGATAATCTAATACGACCACCCCTTCGGGGGGTGGTTGAGATGCACAATCAAGCGGGTGAATGTCCGATCGAGGAGGCATCGCCTAGCCCAGCGACTAAGCAGACACAGCATCCACAGCATCTATTGGCCTGTCCTTCGTATAGATGGCATTGCACGTGTCTGCGACGAAGACACGGACAGACAGACGCCAGGCCTAATCAGAAATCGCAATCCAAGCTAATCAATCTAGTGTAAGCGTCTTGGTCGGTAAGATAGGTATCTGCCCGGGTTGCCGGGTCATTGGCTCTGAGGGCAGGTTTGGGTTTGGTCATCTATCTATCTCGTGTATCTCTCTCGGATACCACGTGGGGACAGTTCTAGGCTGGCCTCTTTTTTTCCCGTTGGTTGTCGATACCTACACTACTTACTTTACCTATTTGCACCCTACACTCCATCCAGCCAACCGACCCGAACCACACACCCCCTCAGCGTTTCCCCGGATTGACACTATAGGCACCTGCACGCTTCTCATCAGGTGATCGCTTGTCGACGTTGCCTTCGCGAGCGACCAACCGTAAGATACGTATACTTGGTACCCATTGCCAACGCCAGATCTCTTACTCAACCCTGCATATGCCTCTCTCTAGCCAAAATAATTGGTTTTCCATCGCAGACCCGCGCCGCGCGACTACAGTACTAAGTACGAGGGCATTGATGGTATGATGTAGGGATCGAATGGTATATAGATAAGCGTTCATGCTCGATTACTATTGCTTCTATATATTCCTCGCCTAGCTGGCGACTAGTCGCGGGAAGGAATATATGCTTCAAGGAGGGAGCGATTTGATTACTATCTAGATAGTTAAGCTCCCACTTAGGCGTGTATGCCTGCGTGTGGTGGCCGCGGCCGCGGAAATGAGCTCGTCACTCACAACGGCTTCGCGCTACGTGCAATGGCTTCTGTCCCTGTTGAACACCTTCGTTTCAGAGTTATTGACTACGCTCCGGCCAAGCGTGGCGCATGGTATCAAAAATGTCCGGCAATCTGCGCATTTCCGTTCCCTCTGTACTTAGTGCAAACGGTAGTACGGATTTCAAGCAACTCCGGTGGGGATAGTAGAGATGGTCACGAGCCGTTTCGATTTCCTCTAATGATAGAACTGCCAAACCCTACCAAGAAGTCCTAATTTCGTATTGCTCAGGCAATACCAGTTGCGTGCTGTGTATGATATGATGACGTGCAGATCTTCTCGGTTTCGTTTCGAATTCCAGTTGGCATGTGGATCCCACCAACCACGTGGGAAAGCGAGTAATGCGTACATACATATTACCTATCAGCTCAAGCCGTCAGATCATGTAAGTAATCCTCGAGACTTGTATGGCTCAGAGAGTGTAGGGCTGTAAGTAGCGGTCACTTTCCCGCCTTACAGATCGCCTTAGTTGAAGTCTACACTACCACTACGTAGTAGATACGTACGATTATGAAGTAATGCCATCGAGCTCCTAATCTAAACTAAGCTCTGTCACAACCTTCTGAACATAAGTCTTATCGGCTTTACTCCAATCCATACCAAGGAGCATCCTCCTTTTATCGCCCTCCTCGTTCGACCCCTCATTGATCTCGTAATCTCCGCTCCCTTCGTCGCCACCGCGTCTCGAAGCAAGGAGAGTCCAGAGCTCATCGACGACCATGCTCCTAACACGAGGCCATGGATGGAGCAGCAGCGCACCGAGACGCTTTTTTGCCACCGTGACCCCGTCGTCCTGCCTATCCCGTGCTAGTCCGAGCGCCGGGGCATCTGCCGTATCTAACGGGCCGACAGCATCGACGTTGTCCCTACAACGGCCAATTCCGTCCTTATTATCCCCTTTAATTGTGTCCGTCGCTGCTATCGCCCCTGCTGTCGTGAACCCGGTCTCAATTGCCGCGATGGCCCCGTAGACTTTGATACAGGCCTCCAGCTTGCGGACATTGCCGGTCTTGAATCCCGCCTTCTGCACGAGGAGACAGAGCTGTTTGAGGCTTGGGAGAGGCGCGCTCCCGCTCCCCGAACCAGTGGTATCGGCATTAGCAGCGCTAGGGGTACTGTAGCAGCGCTGCAGCAATCCGACGTGGAATAGATATGCCACGACCTCGAGGGTCGGGACCAACACCCGGTCCTGCCCGGCGTATAGCCTGAGATTGTGTACCAGCGACGTATAGACCTGCCGCAAGTCCTCGTCAGAAGTTTCGCACAGTTCTGCGAGAGCAGCACGCGTCTCGACCACGAGGTCTTCGTTCCCCGTATCCGCCGACGTGACTAGGCCGGCTAACAGACTAGGCGTGCAGTCTTCGGCATCCCCTGTAGAATCACCGGCGCGGATGTTAAGCCGGGTTGTATCGCGCAGTCGAAACAGGAAGCTGAAGTAACTGTTCGAGGTAAACCCTAGATGCCGGAAGGTTTCAAAGTCGCTACGCCAGTGTCAGTGTAAAGCTCATCTGCAGGTGATTTTCATAGTGAACATACTTTGGTTGGAGGACTATTTCTAACGCCAACTTCGCCTCAGCTCGCACACGATCCAACTTCTCGGCTGCTAATCGCAAAATCTGCGGGAACAATCGAGTCACGAGCGTGTGGTTTTTGCCTTGGTTTTGCCAGAGCGTTTTCGTCGCCTTAATTGCCTCCAGCCTGACATGCGAACCGATATCACCCCTCGCATTTGTTGTATAGTCGTCGAGTCCCTCTGAGATTAAACGGAGGAATTCAGTAGACTCTAACTTGAGAATATTCTTGTCGATAAGACTTTGAAGGATTGCTACACGAGATTCGATATCGTTATCATTTGTCCACCGCTCTCCCAGAACCTTAGATATCGAAATGTGTTCAGCATCTTTAACATTTTCGAAGTAGGTCAGGACCGGTTGGCTTCGTGTGAGTGCGTGAAAATATCCATCTCCATGCCTTCTTCGTGGTGTTCGGGGCAAGCGCACTTTCTCGCTCCAATCTCGTATAATTTCAACTCGTCTAGTAGATCCTGACAAGAGTAGAAGAATTAAGCCGGCTTCGGACGAAGGTTTAATAACTTCCGCTTCACTCCTGTCAAGCCAGTCGCTCATACAGCTTTCGGTGATCTCTAGGAGATCGTCAAACAAGTTCGCCTGACGAGTTCGAACAAAATCAACAAAGTCGAGGCATCGCATGAGAGGAGACGTGTCCGTCTCATCAATAAGAGCGGATCCACGCCGTAAAAATGTTCTCAATTGTTGATCATACCCCGTAAGGCTTAATAGTAAGATAGGAGTAGCAGAGACGATCAATGTGCTATTAGCTTCTGCGATCAACTCTGGCTTTCTGAATTTCGTATCTTTCGATTCTTGCAGAATTGCCTTGAGGCTACTATACACCTCTGCAATAGGTAGTCGGGCGGCTTGTTCTGTTAACGGTTCTTCGCCAATTAAATTCGGAATGAAGTCGAAAATCGCCGCCAGACTCAACAAGAGGCCGTGACGCTCTTCTACCTGTCGTACCTGAAGACCTCGAATACGAGAGAGGATTAGTTTGATTGAGGCCGCCATATTGTCAAGGGCAGATCCCGGAGCTGTTCGAGCCAACTCTGCAGTCAAAGTCCCAAAGGAAGCTGCGGCTATTCTTCGGGGCCCTGCATCCATATCTCCAATGCCTCGCCAGCCCAGTGTGGCTTCTAGGAGAGTACGCCCGTAATGAGACGATAGCCTGGTGGCTTGAAGAGCCACCTCATGTATTGCTCTAGAACGTAGCGCGACTGCGTGGTAGTCAACGGTTTGAACCACCGAAATACCCTTTTCTACTGTGTCGGGATGGCGGCCGATCAATTCCTGTAGAGCAGCGGATGAACCTCGTCGAATATTGCCAGCTGGATCGAGAGATGCCGTGACGACCAGCTCGGTCGCGATGACCTGCAGGATTGATGCAGAAGGATCGTGTCCCCTCGCTACAAGAACTGACTGGGTTTCAACTTTGAGCAACTCTGCAGTAGTATAACGACGGGCTAGTGCCCAAATTCCGAAGCAAGAAGCGTCTCTGACGTTAGTACCTACCGAGCCACCAGAGGGGCTTCGCTTTTCGAAAGAGAGACCTATGAGTAGCGCGTGGATAATATCTGACAGATTTTCTGGGGGTGGCGACCGTCTATAGAGAAGATGAGACAAAGTTAGCATAAGACCATGCCATTCTAAGGGGTCAACGGCTGTAAGATCCCGAACAGTCTGGCCGCTTGAGCCCGAGTTGTCCTTGACCCAGAGGACATTGCGGTTTAAAGATTCGATGACGGCTTCGATAACCTGCGAAGCCATGTCGGGGTCTAGCTTGAGAGTTATTATACTTAATGCCTTGCTAGCAGCAAATCTGACTGGTGTATCGTTGTCTGCGAGGCGCTCAAGCAGATATCCAATCGTCGTCTCTATCATCTCTGTATCGGAAATACTTTGTCGGGACTTGCGTAGAACTATCGCAATAATTGAGCGAGTTATTTTGATCATCATCTTCCGTGCGAGAGCAGACCCGTTTATAGCCTTATAGACGTCAGTCTCTTCTGCAGCGATCGCCTGCACGGCATAGAAGATAGTGGACAGGTGTTGGTCCATGATGGATGTGTCCTCAGCCGCACGTAAGACTCCCGCCAGAAACGACAGACTCCCAATGAAATAATACGGGGAAATCGAGGGTGAATTTTCCGTATGTTTCAGTGTGGATAGAGCCCAGTGTATGAGAGCATTCAGCACGCCCATTTCTTGCATGTCCTTTCGCATAGCTAAGCGAACCAAGAGCGCTTTCGCCCCATCTCGCTCCTTTCCGGGCGAGGCAAGGTAGCGGATAGCCAGAGGAATAACCCTTAGGGTGATGCGGGGCACCTGTTGCGGCCATTGAAATCCTGGCACAGGTGGTTGTTCAAACTCATCTGCATCCCCCGAGGAAATAGTAGATAAGTCGAAGGGTGCGAAAAACAGCTGGGACAGCCAGATGAGGACTACATATCTCTCGTGCCATGTCCAGGGGTTGACTAACTCGGCTTTTAGAGTAGTGTCGGCGACCCTTTCCGAGTCTTCGATGGCTTGCAGCAGGAGCTCAAGGTACTTCGTCTCAACATTAAGAAACCGCACAATCACCTTTTCACCTCTGACCTTACAGAATGTATATAGAATCCTACAGATCGCATTCGGGCTGGGATATAGAAGCTGAGATCTTGTCGACAGTTTGCTTGACCTTCTGCGGTCTTGCAAGCACTCCAAGTAGGCGTTTGCCAGAAGTGGCAGCCATCTCGGGAGATGAGGGTCAAGTAACTGAGGCAGCTCCTGAAAGTGTTCCAGCACCTTGGAGGCTAAACATCAGTTTCACTAGGTAACTCGTAATGGATGCTTGAAACCTACTTGAGAGGTTAATCTCGACGTTTCCCTGATACGAACACGGCGCCTTAGTTGGCCGTTAGGTTTTCTTAAGAACGGGCCGACCGAGCGGTCAAAGTCGGCAATGAAGTCTGGTGCATATTTTTGAATAAATAAATCCCGCTCGCCTTCCACAGCGTCCATCTTTGAAACCTTAAGCCGTTACCCTCGCGTTGTGGCTTTTTAACTGCAGCTGGTCAGGTCGAGTAAGCGAACGTGGGAGCACAAACCCCCTGCAAGGTGCGATGTAGGTTTTGTTCAAATATCGGGATTTTAGGCAGCGACGTAAGGAGAAAACGACCAGGGGCGCGTACCTCAAAGCTTTAAGAAAATGATAATCTTACTCGACAACATTCACACCTGTACGTGACTCTAGGGTATAGTTCTAATAGGTTACCACATGCGGATAGGCAGGTTGGGTTCCTGAGGAACGGCCCGGACGGCGAGTTAATGAAAGAATCCCGTTATGTACATATAAATGTTTACATATTTGTCTTAACGAATTATGCACATTGATTGTACTATTCACTTGAATATGCCATTATCAGGTATAGTCACTCCACCCACCTGGGATACCTAGGTACTCAGCTGGAAACTCCGCGCTGAGAATCTCGTATTGAGGCGCGATTGAAACGATTTACGTAGTAAAGCTGATCGATTTTAGGCGAAAAGACACATTTTATTCCCAACTTATCGAAGGTGAAGCGCTCGTAATCTTGGAACTTGAGGGCACTGTAGACTCTTTTGCTCAGCGTAATGCCGTTAGCGAGCCCCTATGACGAAAGCGCCCTGAGCACCACACACACACGGTGGACTTTTATAAGGCTGTGTGTCGCTGTAGGAAATAGATTGGTGTCGGAATTGCTGGGTAAGGTACCTCGGAACGTGGCGAGAGCTCGGCGACAGGCGGCTAAAGTGGTTGGCCGCCATGCGACACAGATAAATGAATTTTGCGTAAGGGGCTGCATGCAGGGGTATACCTGCGTGATCTCGATGACCTCTGAACTGTTGTTGAGGAGTCAACGTTCTAACGACCAAGGCTAAATAACACTGGCTGTCGATCAGGGCTATAAGGCTGTTATAAGTACACCGTAATGGTATACATACAGAGTGGCAGATGGCCCGTACTTAGTAGTTGGTCATTTAACGGATACTCTACAAAATGGAACGTCAAAGCTTGAAACAAGTCGCCCTTATCGCGAAGTTTTACCCTCTCTGTAGGGGTCGTACCCGGTCCGCGAATGAAATTGAAAATAGAAAAGGCTCCAAATCACATTGCCAACGTAGTATACTAGGTATATATGTAAGATAGAAGAATGAATACTACGACTTATAACTATCATTAGTGAGACGTATTGTAACCCAGAAGCGCCATTCCCGCAAAAGTGCAACGTATTCGAGGCATTGATGTTTAACGCCGACCTAGCCCTCGCTACCTATCCAAGCCAGTGGTATCATGACAAAAAGAAGCAAAGCAAATTTAGACTAAAACAGGCCCCCATCTATGCGACAACAACGGCCGCTACGAGAGTATCCAGGGCAGAGCTTTGTGTGCCGGCACTTGCAGTCGAAAACGGACCATTCCACGTCGGCCCAAGCTGGTTTTTGTTGTTTCGATTCTTAGCCCAGATCGCATCAGCGTTCTTGAGAAGAAAGCTCTTGAACGCTTCCTGGGGCGCTGCTTGGTGCAATTCACGCAAATTGCGCATGAAGACACCCTTGAACTGTGCTCCGTCGGCGCCGCAGTCCGGCTCGCAGCCTTCGTATAGAATGCCGTCCCGGCTCAACTTGGTGATGGCAGCAGTAGCGATGGCCGACGCTTCGGCGAGAAGGGATTTATCGCCCGTCGCTTTGGATAGCTCTACTAGAGCACCTAATATCACGCCTTGGTTGTACGTCCAGGTCTTCATTCCGTTGTTCTTACACTCCGCGTTGAGCCCGTCGTTGATAAGGTTATCTTTGTTGATCATGCCACTACTCTTGAACCACGCCCATTCCTGCTTGGCAATATCGAGGTAGTAATTCTTTCGCTCGGGTACTCGATTAGCTAGAGACGCGGCGACTTTGAGATATAACTCGTTGGCAATGGCGTTCGTGTAAGTGCCAATTTTGCTCCAGTAGATTCCGCCGCACGTTGAGGCTCCTTTCTTCATATCTTCAAAGATTTCAATAGCTGCTTCGAGGTACTTTTGGTCTCCTAGACCATATACCCCGACATCATGGCTACGAATTACTACAGAGTATCTCATTAGCACACACGTGAGGATGTTCGTGAATGGTGAAATTACTTACGAGCAAGTGCCCACCAGCCTTCATCGTCATAGTATTCATTAAGAAAGTTGTCAAAGCCCCGCTTAGAGATATCTGACCGTTTAGATACCCTAGCGTAAGTCGAGATGGGAAGACCCAATGGATTGAAGGCCTTGACGGCGTGTATCGTGGTCTTCTGCGCTTGTTCGTATGTATTCTGCACAATGTTGGGAATGTTGAGCGAGGCGGCCGATTGGGGGTTCTTGATGGCGTAGTCGGCCAGAACAGTCAAGCAATTAGCTGAGTTCCACCAACCGGTGCTATCCCACAACCCGGTGCCCTGATTATACCAATCCTGGAGAGTATGAATGGCGGCGACTGCGTTGGCATCGTAGGCTGCTTGTGATTTGAAAGCATTATGAGAAGACATGTAAAAGACTGCCCTGGCGGCCAGGCCACGGGCGACGGACGGAGAAACCATACTGTGTACTAGTAATAGTGAGAAGACAGACAAAATAGAGTGAGCGATGATTATCAGTTTAGTAGTACGGGTCGAATCGTCAAGATCAAGAAGCCGAGAGGCTCGACATAGGAATTAAGAATGGGAAAGGCGCACTTCCATGTGTTTTATTGTGCTACCTGGACAGAGAGAACGATGGGCCCGATCCATTGGAGCTCGTGGACGGACGTGTCGATATATATTAAGGGAGACATCGAGAAGGTGCCGGCTGTGTCAACCAAGCCTTCCCCCTTGTCAGCCGTGCCCCTCTCGCGCGAACCTTGCAAACGCATCGATACAACACATCGATATACCTAAGGAAGTGCCCTACGCTACACTGCCGAAGTATGCAGGTATGTGGTATGTGGTATGTGGTATACCCAGAAAGTGCTGCGGGTGGTGGGTCAGCAGTCATATGGCGTCGCTGGATGGTTGCTCTACTCGGTCCTCGTGAGCGATGCAAGCAATGTTCTTGTTGTCCAGGCAAACTTTTTTCGAAAAATAAAAAAGGATCGGCGCGGCATGCATTTGGTGGCTAAGGTGGTGTCAGTCAGTCAGTCAGTCAGTCAGTCAGTCCCTACCTGGATTAGCTGTACTGTAAGTAGGTATGCTGTGCCGGGTTACCGCCTCATTTCAATCTTAAACGAGTCTAGTATTATCCAGGCAATGGTCTGCCATACCGAATAGGCAGAGCAGCTAGCCATAGATCCGCCAACTTCAGACGAGCTTTTGCTGTCATGGAGCAGTCGAGCATCCTGATAGGGCTGGGTGCTGTTTCAGAATGAGATTGCCCTCATGCTGGGCCTCCTCATAACTCGTACCGTGGCGCGGGAAAAGGACTCGAGCCCGATGAAGAACACTAACCGATATGACCTAGTCCGTCTGAACTTTTGTTATTGGTTCCCGACAGGTATGCATTAAGCAGCACCACTACCTGACTTGGTTTCGAGAAGCCAACGAAAAGAGTGAGACCTGCCTCGGCTAGTCTAGTCTAGTCGACATTGTCCAGGGAGTGAATAAGATGAGAGGGATCGAGCAAAACAAGCACTATTGTCGCCAACATGTTTCTGGTTGGGGCTTAGCGAGACTAGAGCCAGGAATTTACTTACCGGCCCCGACAACAGGGCGATACCCCTATTGAGTTAGTGCATTGCACACTGGGCAAAGCCACTGAGCAGATCTGGTCTGCACTTGTGCGCCACCGACGTGCGCGTGCCAGGATACGGGACACCCCTGCCCTACCACGCCCTGCTCTGCCTGCCCCGCCCCTGCCCCGAGCGCGCGGCAGTTGAGCTCAAGCTGTCGACGTCAGCCAATGGCAGGACAGAACAGGACGCCAAAGAAGGAACATCTCTCTGCTCTTCGCATCTTTATTTTTACCGCCGTGCCATGTTTTTGCCGCGCTAGCACAGCATCCGGACACATGTCGCGGACATGCGGCCGCTGGAACATTCGTGTGCTCCTAGTCCGTTCGCCAACGGGCCCCGAGCTCTGGCTATTTTCAGCATCATAGTCGTACGGAGCCTGAGTCCTGTCTCGGCTTGGCGAGTCGGTTTGTTGAGAACCCGGGCTTTGCCGACTGGCGATAGACGGCTCTAGCGTGCGATCGTTCCCGGTGCCATGTTACATTGTGTCCTCGCACGAGGACGCCGCCGATCTTGAACAGCGCGGCCCGTCTCAGGCTTGTGTTAGATGCAGCGAACTTACCAGTGCCCGTAGATAGACCAAGTTCCCGAGCGGCGTGACCACGACAGCCCGCTGGATGGCATATACCAAGCCTCCGCACCGTCACCTTCCCGTGGAGGCTTAAGTCCTAGTCATCATGTGAGGCCTTGCGCCACGAGGCCTGAGGCGATAGGCTGATAGTTGGAGGATCGGCCGTCGCGTGCGCTGGCATGGTCTTACGAGCATCGGATATCCATGCGTCACCGCGCCCGAAGCTTGCATCCAGTCCTCTGTCGTCATGAGATGTTAGCGACGTTAGACTACACTCGTTTCTGCAAAATCGCGGTGTCGCGTAACATCGGTTGCCGCTGTCGGGCTAGCAGGCGTCTATGTGCGAGGACGCGATGTGTTTGGCTGAACGCTCAGCATCTTCTTAGGTTCGTCTTTTCATACAGCATATGTTTCCCGCATCGAGCGAAATCGAGGAACTGCGAGCCAACGCGGGGTCGGGTATTAAATTACATTTAAATTACATAAGCGGAATCGTGTGCTAGATCCCCTATGTAAATCTGGACGATCCCCCGCATGCCCTTCGGGGTCGAGTACCTTGTCTTAAGCTGTCAGCCTATTTCTCGATCGACGGGATAATTCACAGGCAGACGATCTCTAGCCATGCAATGGTTCACACCGCCAAAGCTGCAGGCATGGCAGTATGCCAAGTATCTCCATTATCTCTAGGATATGGAGCAGTTGTAATGTTGCATCACGCTTGATCAATAGTTGCCGTCCTATGAGACTTCTGGCCTATAATTCATGTCTCTAGCGTTTATGTGCTACACGAAATAGGCATCTGCAGTGTTGATTGCCGCGGCAGATGATGCCTTAACTCTTGAAAAGTGCTGGCGCTGCATAACACGTAATTATCTTTTTGACAAGATTTAGATAGATTCGGGAAGAGCCGCTTGGGAATGCCTCAATCTACATGAGACTTCCCTTCCCATCTCTACCGGTACTTATTTAGCCGTCAAGACGATGATATCCCCGAATTGCAGTAGATCTTAGCATACCATTGGGCTTCTAGGACGTCACAACGTGAGTTTGAACCCCCAAGGGGTTGCCCACAGCATAGTGACCGATTACGATAATATAAGGATATTCAAGACTTACACATCGACGGAACGAGGTCTCGGGTAATGTATACTTGCTTTTGCTGGTTGCTGAGACTGGACTCCACGCATATTCCTATGTTACGTGAAGCTCGACATTGTTGTAGCACGTAACACATGGGGAAAATCATCCTTTGACCTGCTACTAGTGCAGGGACGCATCTACTCACCGAAGAAACACAGTTTGCCTCCGTAGTTAGAAAGGAGACCATCGATCATCCGGCCACGATTCAGGGTACTCTCCTCCACTATTTTCTTGGGCAGGAGGCGCCCCATCACGTGCTTCTCTTCCTTTTTCTCAAATGCTCCCACATATCTACACTGGCAGTCCCTTCTGCCATTGAACCTACCGCATAGAATTTAGAACATATGCCTGACGGGACAAGCGTCCGGTTGGCGCTCAGCTGTTTTATGATACACAGGTTCTACAACATATCGGAAATTACGACGTAAGCTTATGGATCGTTAGAATGAGGTGAGCCTCACCGCCTCAACGCCTCAACTCTAGCGAATCCAATACTCAACACCTATGGTACATTGAGATACATTTGTTGCCGAAGGGTGCGCAAGATCACCTCATTTACACTGCTAGCTACGCATACGCTTAAGTACTTACTTTGAGGCGGATATTATTATTAAGCAGTTTTCTATCTAATATGGCGGAGTACTGAAGACCTACAGCTAACCACGCAAGGGATCGCCACGTTTTTTTTTTTTTTAAAAAAGTCTTCTATGAACGACTAGCGAACCAATAGGATTGTGCGAATTAGTTCCTAAGTCTACACTAATATCTATAAATTATTCGTATCTTCCACTTGGTGGCTCAGTGGCCGTTATCCGTATGATAGCAGGATTGGTTAGCTGTTTTTGAGCGCATGCCCACTGTGCTAGAACATGAGCATCTTGCGTAGTTGCCTGGTCAAAACCATTGCCAGACACCCTGGTGTGAGGGCTAGCTAACCCTAGGAAGTAATATGTGAATGCGTGTATTCACGTATTTCTATGAAGGAGTGATGACAGGACCTGAAGTGTACGTATCTCGTGTGTGTGTAAAAGTTAAGTGTGAAGCTCTCCGGCGATCTGTAGGGATCTTTGAGATCTACTACTGTGTGCACTAAGTGGAGTGGGGTGCCAGTCATGTGATCGAACACCTAGGGTAATGTGGAAACTGAAATAGACTGTGCTTTCACATCACTGTCTTTCGCTTTGACCCTCTCCGGGGAGAGATCAAGGTGCCTTCAGCTGGAGGAGTTTCAGCCATATTATACCACGCAAAATAAGGTTTATAATGTAATCCCGTCCACCGCACCTCTAGCATCTGAGTCAATACAAAGAGTAACATACATCTTACTCAAAACGCAACGAAGCTATGAACTAGAAAATGCGTGATATGGTACATTGGTTCCTGTCACGGGACTGAACCCAAGGGAAACGAGCCAAGGGGCACAGACCAGGGAACCAAGGCATATAGAAGGTTGGCACAAATACCAACAGATTAGCTAGGATTTCCCTCCTTATGTAATAGCAATAGTCGTTACTGGACCAACAAGTAGCAAAAACTGTGCAATCCTGCTTGTGAATGACAGAACAAACTTGGCTGAATACGATTTGAAAATACCAAAATCTGTTCTACTCGACCTCCCTTAATATTCAGGTGTCAGGGCCTGGCTCCAGAGCGAAGAAACGCGTCAGGTGACAAATTACCAGTGGTCTTACGGGGGTGGTTCTATAGTTTTCGGTCTGTATATAGAGGGCCTCCGGCCCCCATAGGACCTTGGGAGGTTTGGGAGTTAATTTATCACTCTATCTAACTGTGAGGAGCCTTCTATTCATTCTGGGACTAAGCACCATGAAAAAGGGTCACCGACAAGTCACTGCTAGGTAGAAGGTAGTTATGGGCTAGGTCTTAATAGCATTAATTCCCAAGTCTCGACTAGTTGGTAGTTTCAGGCCCTTCTATAGATACAATCTCCTAAAATTGGTACCCTAGGGGTAGCAGGTACCTTCCAGTACTTTTGACCCCCAACAATAAACCCTTCGACTGCCATTGCTTACGCGCTTTATTTACCGAATACGAAGTTGTGTTGGCTCTGCTCACTAGTCAACATTACTCCGAACTTGCCGACGGGTGTCCCTCACGATAATAGAACGCGTATTTTCCCGTCGACGCATGCCTATACGGAACAGTGAGGTCTCCTCCTGGGGTTGATATAGAGGTGAGAGGAGGGGTTTTTAAAAGGCTTCTGATTAGTTCGGTGACCTTTATCAATCTACGTGACACCCTACGCCGTATGATAATTTTACCCATTTGACTCGCGATTTTCGCCCTTTTCACTGCTTTAATAACCTTCACAGGCCAGCCACCACCCCTGTAGATAAATTGAGCTGATTTTTTATGGCTTATTTATCCTTACCGAGGCATAGGATAATATTACCCTCGCAAATGGATCGTATGTCAGTCACTGCTGGTATGTTTTAGTACCGATTTGGTTATTGCAGAGGACGAAGTATCTATACTTTTAAAATTTGGGAGGATGTCTCATATACCTTGGTTCGCTTATCACATGGTATAGAGGTGTCACTTTGGTCACCGAGTCGGTGTAGGCCAATAGGCTAATTAGGAGCTTTAGGGCCTCCCTTTCGGCTATTAATATAAAGGATAGACCTTGTTGGCACACAAAGCTTCAGGTCGCCTACAGACTGAAACATGCGAGATCTAGTTCCGTATCAACGAGATTAGAATGTGAGGAAACACTTCTATTGATTGTATATACATAAGAGACCCGAGGACTCGATAGATAGACTATTCGAAAGCCACGGACCTTTGAGAGCCTAGAAAGATTATTATCTAATACAGCCACTGAGCCAAGCCCTAGAATACTAGCCCTTGTTACATCTCTAGTCCGTGCACAATGAGGTGGTTTTCTTTTCTTGGGCCTGGTTGGTTATTGCAACACGGCAGGGATAGGGAAAGAGGCACCTGGGTAAAAACTCGGAGGGTTCTCACCGACGATAATTTCTCGGCCGCGTGGGTAAGAAACCCGGCCCCCGAAGAATGTACTAGATTTTACCTCAATTTTCTTGTGCAGTTTCGACTGCGTATAATCCTAACGAGTATCGTATCATTCCAAGACTTCCTCGGGATACATGGAATGCGAGGGTGTTAATAACTCGTCTTGCTGATGTGAAACTGGATCAATGTATTTACAGATTCGGGTTCAAGACTTCTTTATTACTTGAGATGCTCGTCATTGTTGCTTACATATGCCTGCAGAATAAGCCATCGGATTAGGAATACGACCCACCGTGTATTCCTTGCGCAAATGAAGATGACTATCTGTCAAAGTCATCCCCGCTGTGCTTTTGTATACATTCCATTGCCCGTGAATAACAAAATTAAGTGTTGTATGATAGAAACTCGACACTACCACTACCATAGACCGCCAAGCTAACCAACCTGCAACTCACGAATAATTCAAATGAACATCAGGAATAAATTAGCCAAGTCCTATTCGTTTCTTACGGTCTAAACCCAGCCCTCCGCCGTTAAGCTTGCCGGAAGACGGCGATATGGATGGCTGGAACCGGCCAAGGGCTCCTTCCTTGTACATTCAACCTCGTTGGCATTGGTATGGTTGGGTGGCTTACGCCGTTGCTAAGCCAAGTACTTTTTCCTTACATAATGATAATGGACTCTGTAAACTGGATTGCCTGATATGGCGCCATTTTGACCTTGAGACTGTTATGGCAGGTTAATCTGGGCGATGTCGTTACCCGGAGTAGCTAGCCGAAAACGATCTCGAGATGTCTCACCTCTACAGCAAGTTCACCACCACAACTCAGTGGATAGCTGCAGCAACCTGCAGCGACTTGCAGCGCCTCAGGCACTAAGAAAAGGAAGGAAATCTCATTGCCATATTAACGTCACGTACATATTGTTATTGACATTGAATCTACGTTTGGATATACATCCTATATCCCTGTGTCACTTGACTTGCTCACGAGACATAGTTTATTTACTCATATTGCAACGGCTGGAGAAGCTGAATTACTTACTTGCCTCGGCCACAGCGAAGGAGGTAGGCTAGCCGCCCACATCTAAGGGGAATATAATTACGTATTCCGACGTGAGGCTTATTAGTTGAAGACATTACGAATGAGGTCGACACAAAGAAGTGAGCTAAATATGTATTAAAATAGTGCGTAAATCGGGTGACAGACCTGCCCCTCGTTCTCCGAGATCCCGTTCTCTTTAGATAGATGCAATAACCAACCACCCCCTATTGGTTAGCCATACCCCAGAGTCCACACTCTTTTATCCGCACTGGAAGTGCGTAGACTATGCGGGGAAGTTGAGATTTTGGATGGGAGTCGACATCCAATAACTGGTTGTTCCTGCAAGAGGGCCTATGGGATCGGGGTTGTGTGCTCACATACGCACCGCACTCCAGTGTGTCTTCCGAGCGTGCGTTGGGCCGAAACCTAAGGTAGCATTGGTATACACCCAACAACGATACCGCGCCAAGTTGCGGGGGCGTGTCGTCTCTCAACTAGCGGGCCCAGATCCTTCGCAGATCGGGCATCTTTCTCATGCTACCCTGAGCCTCATACTTTCAAACGAGGGGGGAACGCGATCCGGTGTTGGCAACCACCTTAGTGCCGACTTTGGAAGGTTTGCTGAAACTTCCGGATGCTTTACGATTTTCTGTTTGATTTTCCGTTTTAGCTACTCTCCTGTTGTGGGATCGCGGCATTCGTTATTCTGGGGTACTTTTAACGACGGCTCTAGACTATCTAATCCTTTCTTGATTTGGAAGTCGCTGCAAGCACTTAGTGAACTAACTCGTAAACTACTTCCGATCAAAGCCGATATTTATAATAGTCCACTCATTTCCTACGTGACATCACGTTTCCTTCTGAAGAACGCGGAAAGGCAACTGCCTACTTAGGTAGAAGGAAGACGAGTGCATGGTACTAGAAGCACAAGCAGACGAGATACTACAAGACTATAGATCTTAGACAGACTACATCAAAATGAAGATCACAGAAGTGAGTTAAAACGCACTCATCAACCGGTACAACCCGGTATCCACCCTCATTCCCCGCAAGGATCTATCTCACACAAAACCGCCAGCTATACATCTACCCGATCAAATCGCTCGCGCCGCTCTCGGTGCCGCGCGCACGTCTGCGCCGCGAGGGCGTCGAGCACGACCGGCGCTTCATGCTCCTCCGCGTGCTGCCAGACGGGGTGTACAAGAACATACAGATCCCCTACTTCCCCCAGTGCGCGCTGTTCCACCAGCGGCTGGACGGGGGCGACATCGTAGTGACGTACCACGCGCCGGCGCAGCAGCGCGCCGCGCTGCGCGTGCCGCTGTCGCCCAAGCTCGAGGGCCGCGGCACCGTCGCCGTGTCCATCATGGGCAGCCCCACGGTCGCGTACCGCAGTGAGTAGCTCCTGGAGTCATTTTCTTCCCCTTGTAGTAATTTGAGGGCTCCCGCCATGCATGTCTCGGGAGTAGAACTCAGCGCGAGCAATAAAACTACCACAATGAGTAATTACTGACTCCGGCGGTTACAGTGGGGGATCCCTACGACGCGTGGTTCACGGCGTGCTTCGGCGCCGAGGTCGTGCTGGTGTACATCGGCGACCAGGCGCGCGAGGTGCTCGCCCACCGGCCCAGCGAGCATCGTCTCTGGCGCCAGCCGCAGCAGCAGGGCGGCGGTGGCTGGCTATCGAGCATCTCGGCGTACATCCCCGGGGGCGGGGAGGTCAGGAGGCGCGAGCGCCCGGAGCAGCTCACGTTCAGCGAGATCGCGCCGTTCCTCGTGGCGTCGAAGGCGTCGCTGCGCGACGTCAGCGCGAGGCTGCCCGAGGGCCAGGAGATGGACATGCGGCGGTTCCGACCGAACATCGTCGTGGACGAGGGGGAGGGCGAGGACGAGGGCCAAGGAGGGCTCAAGGCGTGGGAGGAGGACTACTGGGCCGAGCTCGCACTTGCCCGTGGCGGCAGCGGCGGGGGCGAGGAACACCGTCTTGCGCTCACGGCGAACTGCGGGCGCTGCATCTCGATCAACATCGACTACGACACGGGGCGGCCGTCGGAGGGCGAGCTCGGGATCGTGCTTAAGAAGCTCATGGTTGACCGCAGGGTCGACGACGGGAACAAGTACGCCCCGATCTTCGGGAGGTACGGGTTCCTTGCTCCCGGGGAGGGTTCGGGCGATGGTGATGATGGCGATGAGGGGGTTGAGATTGCGGTGGGTGATGAGATACGTGTCACGAAGCGCCTCGATTATCGGGACAGCTGGGCATGGCCGAAGAAGTAAGCTAGCGCGAGGCGGAAAGGGTGTAAGGGGGGGAAGACACCGGGCTTACTGGCGGGTACGTCGCCATAGTAAGTATGGGCTCGGGGATCGTTTGGTATGGGCCATGGATAGGGGAGGGTATGGTCATCGACAGTAAGGGGACGACAAGGTTCTATTTCTCCGTGACATGGCAGAAGCATGAGGATCGTGCGAGGGAGCGTACCGTGTCTTACTGTGCTGTGAAGGGAACGAGGAATTAAAGGGGGACACGATGGCTGTACGACATGTCGCTTATCGCGCGGGAATAGGCGGGCTCGGAACAGCCTGGTCCTGCTCTCATTTTCTTACAGACGCATGGATAGTACAGTATGGGCGATCCCTTGCTTCTCGGCTACTGCTTGGTCTATAGAATGAGGCTGCCAATCGAGCACTATTGCAACAGACCCCTCGCGCAGCTCCCCGATCTGGCCTGCGATGGGCATGCAGCGAGCCGTTCCTGTCGGTTCCCGTTGACTCCACAACGATCCCGGCTGCGTATCATCAGTCAGATTCCCGCGGCAGGATGTTTGGTCAGACGGGTGCATACCCAGGGGGAGAGGCGAGGTGAGGTAAGGTGAGGCTAGGGATCCCGTTTCATGCCATATTGGTGTAGCCAACGAATTAATAGTGCCCAACAATCGGGTAGATTGCCGACCGTTTGGTCCGGGGCCTCATGTACTGGGTGGGTTAGGGAAGCATCTACATTATCGTCGTTCGTATGCTCATTCGTGCCCGAGTCGCGATGTATTATTCAGCCACTCCCCTTCCACTCCCCTCCCCTCTCCTTTGCACTCCCCTGATATCGCCTCCCGTCTTGCATACCCAACGAACGAGATCCACGTCTTACGTGAACAGCCTCGGTGGCCCTAGAATTGAATATAGCTCAATATACTTGAAGTTCAGGTAAGCGGCTGAACCACTTTCTACCCATTGCCATTATCCATACCGAGGTTGCGGCAAACACACGCGCGCGCTTCGCTATATATAGACGCAAGGGGGAATAGGCGGTCAAACAGCGGCAGATTTTCATCGGCCCGCTGGTCACAGCCGCGTTCGTCGACCGTTGCAACCAAGGGGCCCGGGACCTTACAGGCGAGCGCACACGCCTTGGGAAACACAGAGAGATGGGATGTTACACTGCAGGAATTTTGGGCATCCTTACTTTCCCTTGGCTTGCCTTCTCCGACTGCCGTGGGCAGACCTGCTAGTGTTGCCACGTGTGCCGGACGACGACAAGCCGTCAGCCTCAACTTGGGTCATGATATTCAGATGAGATCACTTTGTTCGTTGAATCGCCAGGTTAGACGCGAACAACGTACCATTAAAAATGGGGAGACGTCGTATCACTGCTCTCGGATGTCGTGTTTGGGATCATCGTTGCATGCATCATGCGGACTGGACGGCCGGTAGTCGCAGAAGCATGGAACCTTCCACCATCCCCTGTCCTGTCAGTTACATCGAGGATTGGACACCCCAATACAGCATATCATATGCACTCTGGCCACCGGGCCCACGATAGGTGGTAATGTAATAAAGTAGTAGGGCGAGAACAGGGTCCCCCGGTCTCCCAGAGTCGTGCGAATAGTGTTGTGAAACATCTTCTATACTGCTACCAACAGACCGTGCGCCGAGACAACAAACAAACCAGGAAGCTCGTAGTGGAACTCCAGCATTATCCTCGCAGGCATACCAAACAGAACCGCCGATTTTCCACTACCTAAAATATCTTAACCACCATTGAACTTTTCCATTCGCCTCTCTTTCCTCAGTGATTTTTTTCTTTTTTTTTGGTAGTTTGTCCAAAGCTTGCGCAATACTTCGAATTCTAATATGGGACGCCACTAAGCCTGCAGAAAACTCTCCAAGGAGGATAACAATAGGAAAACCAACATGGCAGGCACAAAGCCAAGTTCCAGCCACATGTGTACAATGTCGTCGATAATTGGGTGTACATGCCAACTTTACTGTTACTTCTCAGACACCGTAACCCGGGAGTTCGAGGAGTTGAAACAGTAGGCCTTCAGAGCCACGTTGCGTGGCGATGTAGTAGAGAGGCCCCTTTCCACCGCCTAGCTATGTCAAGATTGTTGTGACGAAATGCCGGATGGCTGTTGGACAAGATGAGGGCGCCTCGCAAGGTGTTCAGCGGCGTCGGCGGCCGCATTTGCAACCTGCAGACGCTTGGCAATCCAGTATCAGGGATATCCCAGGTCCCACCGACCGACCAAAATGTGATAAATCAGACCCAAAAGTGAGGGGAAGTGGCGACGGTCTGTCAAGTCCCAGTATTGCTCATCCATCATGAGATATGACCGACGATCAAACTAAGAGACATTATTAGCGCCTATCCTATTCATATTTTCTGTAATTTGACGCCATGTCCGACTAGCTGGTCGGTTAAGCAGACATCACCATTGGATAGGGTTTGACACACCTGTAAGACCTAGACAACGCTAATCTGGAGCCTCGCTGGCAAGTCCTAGGCACTGTGAACGCAGGCCCTGCAAGTATGAATCTTGCAGTATCGGCACTCAAAGATCCACCAGTGCGGGCCCGAGTGACAGAGGTTGCAAGTCCACTGAACCAAGGTGCTGTCCGACTTGATCATCTTGAACGAGTGTGCGCAATTCGTTGCAACAGCCATGGTGAGTGAATCGTAGGCTCTCTGAGATAGAAGCTTAGTAGAGTGACGGTTCTGAAGCTGAAGATGGTGGATTGCGTGAAGTAGACTGTCCTGCAGGAGCCTAGGACTGTAATTTTGTGATACAAGTCAGTGGCGGACCGATGACGGAGCCGGATGTTGCGGGACGAACCTGGATGTTGGCTGATAAAGGAGAACTTAGGCTGTTTAACCGGGATGGAAGACAATGATGCCTACTTGGCGGAAGCAGTTGGGAAGAGGTGAGTGCTGGTGAGTTCCTTGGGCCGAGTATGAGATGCAATGAGATGATGGGAGAGAGGTTTAAATAGCCCAGAATGCGGGTAGATAGAAGTTTAGAGCCAGCCAAACAACCAACAGATCGAACGAAGGAGACTTGTTACTTGTTGGCCAGGAAAGTGTGCGTTGTTTGCTCTGCAAGGGTATCTCCTTGATACAGAAGCAGGGAGCAGGAGAAGGAACGGGAGCGGGAACAAGTAAGGAAGGAAGATGCAGTTTGCAGGGCAGTCAAAGCTACCACGGAAGATAGCCCAATAGACGAGGTAAGGCGGGTTAAGATTGTTTCTTGACGGTTTGCTTGTAGAGTGATTAGTCGCGGGAAGCCGATTGTAAGGTCGAACGGGAGTGACTTGGCTGTCGTGAGCGATGTACGTATGGAGTCTGTATAATGTACCGGCGTTGGTTAAGGTGAGGCACAAGGTGAACGAGAATGGAGGAGAGGAAAAAAGCTGGAATATGTACTCCAGTCTCATACACGGGGACATTGTTTGCACCACACTACCGATACAGTATATATGACGATGTTGACGGGGGAGCATGTCGCAGAGAGCATTAGCATAAGAAACGTACGAGGATAGAATAATGATAATGTGGGCTTAGGTATGCTGAGGCGAAAGTACTCTTCTCCGGCAGTAGAATAGAGGAACGGCCCCGGCCGCTTGATGGCAGCAATCACCTATAATGACACGGCAAGGTGAGCAAGCGAGCGGCTCAACTATACAGTACTATAACCAAGTACCGGGAGTCTAGGGGCAGGCATTCCTTCTCGTGAGCTTTTCTGGGTACAGTCTCCTGGTCGTGGCTACATATATGATACCGACAGGTATTGCGATAGGACGCGGTGACCAACCCACACAACCCAGGCCCATGGGACAGGGACGGAGAGGAGACATAAGTAGTCCACATTACAATGCCAGGATCCCGCCGGCTTGGGATAGAAGGTATATATACCTTAAGGAGTGTAGTCCAGACAGAGCCTGGCTCGAGGAGCCCGGGACCTGGCACCTGGAGCTTAGTAGACTGGGAATGACAAAGCTTAGTGTTGGCTGGCGGGAGCTTGAGCTTCAGTTTGAGCTTGGACTGGTCTTGAGCTCGGGCTTGGGAGACGGCGACTTGGGGAAGTTGAGGGGGCCATCGCGGAACCCCAAGTACTACACGTTCTACCAGGGCGGACCCATTAGCCCTTTTCTATACACACGTGGAGCAGGCGACTAGACGGTAGACCAGATACGGTAGCCGAATGATTCGACATTTGGGTACGCTGCAGATCCGATGGAGGAGGAGGCTCTTTATTAACTGGTCCCGAGCGGGTGCCGAGGGCGGGAAATGGCCTGACATGATTAGTCTAAAATAGAAAAAAGATAAAAAATTCAAAAAATCGAGAGCTCAGCATAAGCAGAATTAACTAACGAATAAGGGCTGGACGGCCCATTGCCTACTGTCTATCTCCCTCATTCGTCCCCTCCAATTGGCTACAGAGCGAGCCCATTGGGGGCGTAAGTGTGATGCAATGTAGACAAGAAGTGTATTTCGGAGAGAGAGAGACGGACGGTGGTGTGTGTGGTACAGGGCAAGGCAGGCTTCGTTGTGCCATCGGTACTACCTCGATTCAATCTAGTCTAGATCCAGGGTCCCAGGTGAAACCGCAAGTACCTTATGTATACCTCTACTATAAGTACACACACGTGTGTAGGCGGCGCGGGATATGCTGGGCCCAGCAGGCGATGGACAAGCAGAACATGTGGCACGAGGGGGCTGCGTCTGCACGAGGAAGCGGAAGAGGGAGAAGGAAGGGGAAAAGGAAGATGAGAGAGAAATGGAAGGGAGCGAGGGATAGAGAGAGAGAGAGTCAGACGGCCCTGGGCAGGGCCCGAGCACAGCCAGAAGAGGAATGCTCTCATACGGAATACCAGTCAGTGCCTTCCTCTCTTGTTGCAACATTGCTGCATAATAGGACGGGCGTACTGTAGGTGGTTTAAAGATGTCTGCTTTGGGAGTCAGGGCGACAAGCCTCAAAGCCCCATTTATCATGCGTCGTGTACTTGCAGGTACCTCCTACTACATGGCTGGGTCTCGACGTGCTTCTTCTGACTCGTACTTACTTACAGCAACCCTATCAGCGCACTCATGTGATCAAGGCGCTTGTCCATTGGCTCTCGATGTGGGGTGACTCCCTAGGTACCGGGGCGTCGCGTCGTGGGGGGGACAGAGACAGGAGGTACTTCTACTTATACGCACAACTTCGCCCTCACATACTCGGAGCGAGACGCAGCGAGAGGTAGGAAGATCAGGTATCCTCTAAGTAGGTACTTAGGTACTGTGCCGCTATGCACCATTGTGTCGAATGCTATCTAGTGCGCTGGGCGTCTACCTTATATATGGTATCCCGACGTCTTAAGGTACCCAAAAGCAGGGCATACATGCATGCAGATGCACATGCACATGCAGGTAAACTACTTGGAGAGTGTGCGAGTGATGCCCGTCTTGTCGTCTGAATAATATCGCAATGTACTGTAGAGTAACCTGGATTTCAGTGTCGTTGACATGAGTGAGCGAGCCCTGGCAAGACTCGGCTTCGCCCGAGCGCGGCGCGCTCAATTAACCTATCTGGGCATCCGCTGCCACCCTTGTGCTAGCTGACTTCTAGACCAGGCCCTGCCAGTAATACCGCCGGCTACAGGTAGAATACATAGTCTCTGGATACGCAGAAATCACGCCACGTCTTATCGAGTCTCGTTCTCCTTCGGAATGGACTTACTACCCAGGTAGCTCGTGGTTTTCGTCGAGGGGCCTCGAAGGGGCCTCGAGCGGCAGGGTGCAACTCCGCGGCGCACCCGACGTATAAGTAAGTATTCCGTACTTGGACGGAATTGCTGAGTCTGAGTGCTCAGGTCTTCTTGTGGAT
This sequence comes from Xylaria sp. BCC 1067, assembly GCA_005188305.1. Classification (NCBI taxonomy): domain Eukaryota; kingdom Fungi; phylum Ascomycota; class Sordariomycetes; order Xylariales; family Xylariaceae; genus Xylaria; species Xylaria sp. BCC 1067. Next base: position 2,112,130 of record SSCS01000004.1, on the reverse strand, counting down.
ACGTCGTCTTGGGACGGACCGGGGCTGGCTGGTCTTGACCCCCAAATTATGTATAATTACTGGGCTGCCATCATAGTACCTACCTACATAGGTAGGTAAAATACAAGCAACTTATACGCCGATCTTCGAGAAGCGAGGGTACCGAGGGGGGCAGCGGTTGCGAGAGCGAGGTAAATTAGGACAGCAAATTTGCAGGTACCAGTAACAGTAACTCTGAGCCCAGATACCCAGATACCCAGATACCCAGTATACCCAGTCCTGTGTGGCCCAAAGAACCGATATTAATCAGCTGATGGTTCTGTGGTAGAGAGGAGAGAAGAGAGCTGTTCCTATTGGCATTGGTCCTCACCGGTCTTGGGGCCCTTCTTACGCTTCTTACCCTTCTTACACGCTTTTCCCCTGCCTTAATGCGCAACGCTGCGCTATGGAAGCCCGCACACCTTGCACCGCGCTACAACAGGAATTGCCGGCTTCTCGTCTGATTACTGGCTTAGTTTCTGCTAAGTGCCTGCCCAGTGCCGTCTCTCATTGGCCCCGGCCTCCTCGTAGGGCACACTGGAAGCAGATGCCCTATCCGTCTTCGGCCTAGCGCTACTAGCATCATCGGAGGGCCGAGCCGAAGGTGCTGCACGGGTGCGTTGCCGCGCGTACGTTAACTTGCTTTCTTACAGGAACGTGACATCAGCAGACTCCTGTTGTCGTCGATGGTCTGTGCCGGAAGAGAGATCCTAATCTACAATTCAGGAACGCCGCTTACACATCGGAGAATTTCCCATACATACGCTCACCGATAACTGGGAACTGCTTGGCGGGCCACCGGCTATCCGACGCGGCTCCTTGCGAAGCCGTGGGCCTGTATGGAAGATGCTCGAGGCGTCGCCGCCCTGGTCGTCGGTTTTGGGCGACATGCAACAAAACCAGCGGCGGGTGCACCGTTTGGGTCGGGTTTGCTTCTCTGCTATGGCTCGGCTTCCCATAGTTCCATTGAAGATCCCTCCAACTAGGTGATCCCCCCTCCTCCCCTCCCTCGTTTGGCGCCCAGCATCGGACGATAAATGGGCATCATCTCATCAACACGATCGGCATATTCACTGGAATCGTTGCACTGAACTTGCCGCATGGTAACTCTGCGCCAACAGTCAGCCTTGTAGCCGACCCTGGTCCGTGTCTTGGTAAGGGTGGTCGGACCTGTCATGCGGTTCGAGCCGGGATGATGGCCTTCTTTGATTTGCGGTCTCCGTTGATTGACGTATTGGAGGGGGTCGAAACTGAAGGGCTTGACGGTTCCATTGGACAGACGGCGGTATAACCGGCGAGGACTTAAACAACCCGGTGTGAGATTTTCGTGCACAAGCGCCTATAGCACCCATCCTAGGTAGTAAACTTGTCATGTGAAAGCTTCAAGATGTATGCAGCCATGCCGATTGCATCGCCAGGTCTTTCCCTTTACCGTATCAATTCGCGTCCCTCCGCCGATGCTGCGGTGCAACCCTAACCAGCCAAGTGATACTCTTGACGAAACACCGTACTTCAACGGCATGCGGAGATCACAGTTGCAGTACCGCAAATTTCATCCTAGAAAAGTCGGATAGGTAAGGCCTTGTGTACGGTATTATTCCACCCGGCTTAGTCTGTGGGTGTCAGGGATTTCAGGTCACAATGCAATTGTGGGGTGTGATCCTGAATACGGGCATGAATGCGCATTAGGTATACCGCTTACCATCATCCTTGGTGGCCTATAATAGGAGGAGCCAAGGCAGGTGTTTGCAATCATCTTTCGACGCTCAAGATGGATATCGTGAGGGAGGTCCACTGTAACCACGGGACGCATCACCCCACTTGGGTGGGCGCTTTACTGTATAGCGTAGCGGAAGTGTAGAGATTTGGGTGACTATGTCGCTCAACGATTCGATTGACTGACGATGGGGAGCTTTGGGGAACGAGAATCGATAACGTATTACTAATGGCTAAGTTAAGCTAATAGTCAAGCTAATAGTCAAGCTAACAGTCAAGCTGTCTGTGCGGTGCACATGCCTGAAATTGGCTGGCATGGCTGGCATGGCTGGCTGCCTAGTTGTCTGAAAATTCGCAAATTAGTTGAGGAATAGCTGTTCGGCGACTTATCTCGCTCCCTCAGAAGTTCGCTGCCAAGCTCTTCATAGCATTAAGCCGTCAGAGCCTTGCTGCTCGTTGTTAGGATGTCGTTTCTGGTGTTTCCAGCCTCGTCAGCCTTCCAATGTATATTAGATGCTATCGACTTGTGGTGGTTCTTGGCGTATGTTGCCACTCACCTCTCGCACCATGCGACAGTGGCCAGCCCTCGTTGGCTTGGGGCACCTTGGATCGAGGTTGAGTCGCTTGTCGAGATTAAAAAAGTAACTCCTTGGCCGATCGGGGTTTCCCGTCAGCGCCATCTATATTTGATTACTATGGTAGTGGTCACAGTCAACAAATATGTACCTTGCATGCCGCTGCGAACTAACGGCACTGCTTCCTCCCACACAAAGAGCCACGAGGCTTACGTCATGATGTGAGCCCACTGCGACGCCAGCATTTTATTTCATTGATAGAACTGCAGGTGTCCGTGCCACGAGAGGAAGAGAAAGACGTACCAGCCACCAGAGGTTTCTGATGTCGTCATGAGCTGTTTGGTTTGTCTCCTGACCACGGTGTGATGCGGCTGTTCCTGCGGCCGCAATGCGGCCAACCTCGCATTGGTACTACGGAAACCGTATAGCTATATCAAGTAATGCATTTAGGCGGTTTCATGTCTTGTTGCCATTACCTAACCTTATGAATTCCCGACTTAGCATCGCCATTAGGTCATCACCGTTAGTGGATGAGGCGACTTCTCGGATTATGATCCCCAGCGCTCAATGCCAAGTTTAGTATTGAGACCAGGCTAAGTTGTATTTAGACTAGCCAGGGCACAGCAGGAACAGACAATACCTAGGTACCTATCTCGGCGTGGCCTCCAAGCATGCACCGGCATCTCGACGGAATCTCTCCGTGAACAATGCCGGATATGGCTCGCGACTTCGTGTTTGAAGACTCGCCGAGAGTTCCCCGGAAGACGTCCGCTGAAAGAAAGAGAGAGACGGGCGAAACGGGCGGCCTGAAGAGATGTAAGTACAGTAGGTACGGTTAGCGCCAGCATACGATCTCATTATACGAGTCCCGAGGTGTCGAGTGTAGTCTAGAGGAGGCGGACTGCTATTAGCCTTCGACTCGTCCCCACTTCCTGTTGGCTACTCTACCTGCATGTAGCCTGAATAGGAAATACCAGTATTGGGCCATACCACACTACCTAGGTACATCTGGTCTACAGCCTGCCTCAGTCGAGCATGTACTTATAGGATACCTCAGTCGGTAGGCAGTGGAGTGCAAACGAACTCTGCAAACCATGCCCACTAGCACCGGACAGGGTCTCCAGCGCCTATACACTGGAATGACCATTGCCGAGCCCCGGGGGCCCTCCCATCGGGTGAGGCCCGTCTTTCCAAGCCGTCTATCTGGGTATACGTAGGCGTATACATAAGTACGTGTATACTTATACTGCACAACCGATCACGAGGAGGCCCTGCTCTGCCGAGGCACCAGGACTAAATAGGCAACTTTCGAGATAAAGTGCCTAAATATATCTCCCTGGCAGCTAAGGTTCGACTAAGGTTAGGTATACTACGTGCATACTTGCCTAGTCGAGAAGCGAGCAGCACCCCACTCGGCCACGGCCAGCCCTGGACTAGGCTAGACTTCCACGTGTATGCCTGCACTTCGGCACTACTTACTTACACAGTTCTTACCTACCCACGCAGCGCACATAACGGTTTGATAAGCGCTGCCTGGGGCCAAAAGTGTCACTCCACTTACTTAAGGGAAGGGTGTCCTATAGTATACTTATGGTCCACTACAGTACAGCATAAGTATGCAAGCACTTGCTTGCCCTGGGCAGAATGCCGCCGCACATTTGCCCACACTCCCGAGGTCCTGTGCTGTGTGCCGTATGCTGTGTGCTGCGTCCTGTATGTGTGTGCTAAGAGTGCTCAGAGTACCTTCAGTGCTCACGGGGTACAGGCCGGTACTTCCGAGTACGTGCAGAATATGTAGAATATGTAGAATATCTTAGTACCTAACCTACATTAGATATGTTATATCCTACGATATAGGTGTGTAGACTCCCGGTACCCGCCCCAAGCAAGGCCAAACTTTGGGTTGCCTAAACAACGTTTCTTCCTTCCAGCAGGAATCGGCATTGTCTGCCTCATCTCGTCTCCTCCCACATTCCTCTATTGTCGACTTTCGACCTTCTTCGCCTACACCAGCACCAGACAACATCGTACTATACTATATAGACTGACACACGATCCAAAATACACTGCCACAAGCCGCCTGATCGGCCCACTCTCGGGCGAAGGGCAGAGAAGTCTTGTTTCGGCCATGCTCCATGCTACTTAGTAGGCCATGCCCTCCCCGGGCACTGCCCGGACACCCTGTGAGCATGTTCGCGTGGATATCGCACACAAGTGGTGCACATCACGGCCGCACTTGGTGGGTGGGGACTCCCAAAGCGAGCAAAACCGGCTAGGTAGGCCGCGGTTCTAGCCACGATACCGTCAGTGCGCACACACGCACACGTTGTTGGCCACGTGTGATATCGTCCCGGCATCAAACAAGCACCACCGCAATCAGCTTAGTTCCAGACCGGATGTGGCTCCCGTAACCAGAAACCTAGACATCCGTCCCGTCAGGCGCACAGGTAACCGGATATGGCTGGCGGTCTGTAGCACACGGGTGATGTCGTCGTTTACTCGGCCCACGAACGTGTAGCCACCGTCTTCGTTAGCTGACCGTGCCGCCTGGACACTGAAACATGTCTCTAGCGATAGTCCAGAGATAAAAGGTGATCGACCAACCGGTGTCTCTGTCAGGATTGTATGCTGACAATCTACAACTCGAAATAATCCGAACATGGATGACGTCGCTACCAAATTTGCAGCGATCCAACTTGGCCTAGGTAACGTAACAAGAAGCGAGTGGCCCCCACGTAGCCGTTGCCAATGTTGCGGGCAGGCTCCTACGACGAAAGACGTGCCACTTTCGCTCGCTTTGACTATAAGTCAGGCGGTCAGTGCCCTTTAACTAGTATAGAACGAAGCCTGAGGGGTTGATATATAGGACCACTTCTGCGAAGTGTGGTCCTAATAAAACGGAGAACCTCGAAGCACTTGACGAAGACGTTCTCTCTGCGCATCCTACTGTTCTGGGAATGAACGCGCATCCTACTGTTCTGGGAATGAACGAACCATGAAGCGCCTGTTGCGCCTCGAGTTGAGATCACGATAGGCACTCTGACAACGTCCGGTAAAGATAGCCGGCGAGGGTATTGGAGGCTTTAAGTTCGTTTTGCGACAACACCCAATCCGCTTGGACAGGCAAAAAGCCCAAAACGCCCAAAACGCGTCAAGAGAGGACTAATAACATCAATAGCACGTGTTGGATAATGTCCATGGGGTATCATTCTCTTCACGGACTGCACCCCTCGCACATTGCTACCTCATTGCTACCTCAGGCGTCGCTAACTAGCATTGGTTGGTGGTACAACAATGCTGACCAGCTAGTTGGTACTTGTGATGTTGGGCCTTGGCGAGCAGAAGCGAAGTGCCGAGGCCCATATTGATGCACCTTTAACGATGAGCTTGCCGAACGATATGATCTGTCACTCACACCTTGAACCGCATCTGGCAGCCCCCCTGCGCGCACCCTTGCACACACGGGTGGGCTTACCATCCTAGCAACGGAACTCGAGCCGGTAGTGGAGGTTAGGCCTAGGCATTATTCTATGTAGTACCTACTTACACACCTGTAAGCCGCGATGAAACACTGACATTCACTCTTAAGCTAACGATGTTGGCTCGTACGATAAACTTATTTGCACCATTCACGATGCCTCTGATATAATGTAGCATGTCCCCGTATTATACGCATGCATAGCTGTCTTATGCAATGCAAATCATTTTTATTATCTCGCGTACTGCGGTTACAGGGCAAGACCTTTTTTAATACCCCCGTCATGCTGGTATGCATACTCGCAGAACCGATACTACATCAGCTTCACGTCATCTTCAACTGAACCTTCCAGTGCAATTGGATGGGATACTCCACAAATACTGAGAGTCCCGGCTACAAGTCACCATATCAAATGCAGCGATCCCGCAACCGACCTGCATGGATTGATAATCCTGCGGTCGCTGCTGTCTAATCAGTCCTTCGAGAGCTTTCACATAGAGATGGTCAAGATCGCCTAAAAGTCATCCACCAACTTCATCCCTCCTGTGGGGGCCCGTTGTGCTAAGAGTTCGTCTATCCATTCGCGATCTCATATGAAACGGGGTAGTATAGATGTACCACATCTTGGCAGCGTCTGGTCCCTTTCCCCCTATACTGTGCTATACCCCCGTTTCGTTCGCTACTTGTACTTATCTATCGTCATCGCCCACCACCACAACTTCGTTGAGCGAGAATATCGCTATTGGCGGCAGGAATTGAGGGAGGAATTGAGAGATCGAACGCCCTCGCTCTACTGCTCGGTCTTCGGGTTTCGGGTGGGGGATATAACGGTTTATCATATGGCCCAGACTAACTATATTATAATGGCTAAAAAGACGAGCAATCGCATCCTTCTCGCAGAATCGGAAGAGCCAAGGCCCCGGCAACCCAACAAGACACGGGAGAGAAGGAACTTCGGAGATTACATACCGTGAACGTGTGCTAAATTGCCTCAAAAAAAACGTAAATAACAAAAATTTTCGCGGGAGGAGAGAGAGAATGAAGGGACGTAATGCAGGCCACGGACGACTTTCCAGGTCAGTGGGCAAGGTACTCCGGCCGTGCTATAACCATGTGCCTAGATAGGCACGTACCTCGGGCGGATGAGTTTAAACCCATATTCCCGGGACGGGTCTTGGCGGCATGGCTTATGCGAACGGCATTCTAGAAATGTTGATGTTTGCGATATACGTACACAAGCAGGTGATACCTAGCGGTACTGTACATGTAGCGAATGCCTAACCACACTTTTCGCAAAGAGCAACGAAATAAGACTATAGACAACCGCCTCGTCATGCGCTACCCATCAACCGCATTATACCACATGGCGGGCTGGAGCCGGCACTTTTGCACTAGGTTTATCTTGGCAGGGTCCGCGACAGAGCTCTGACCTCGTCATGAACTCACTCATCTGCTCAAACTCAACCCGCCGCCTACGTACCGGGGATGTAATATGTCGGGTTAGCGGAGTACGCATACTAGGAAGACCCTAGGTAAGGTGCTGATAGAAGGGGGGCGGGAGGGCTCACCGAAATCGGGCTATCACAAATAAGGATCTGAATCTACACTACCTATCCTCATATACACACCGTAAGTAGATGTAGATGCGAATAAAATCCCACATCTGCATACTCGACAGGTCTTTTTTTAGTGCTCGCTCGCGCGCCGTCGCAGGGATAGGGCCAGGACGACGTCGTGCGTGATACTTCGATCAAAAACACCATTAACAGCGGAATATATGCCGGCTTAGTGGAGGTTGGCACGTCCAATTCTTTAGTTTCATTGTCAGGAATCAGCCACGGAGCTGCCTATCCTGGTCTCTCTCTCGTCTAATCTAGCCTTACTCTAGTCCGCGCTACCTAGTTTGACACCTGTCATGCCCCATGCTCCCCCCTCCCCCCCCCCCCCTCCCCATGCTCCATGGCCCTCGTCGACATGGGCTGGTGGGCGTCCAACCGCTCGTGTGCAATGACATAACAGTATCCGCGCTTACTAACATCAATGCTTGATAGCGCCCGCGCTTTGACGGTTGCATATCGTCGCATTGTTCAAAAAAGGGCCATTCACCTCCTTGTCTGGTCTTTTTTTTTTTTTTGTCGTTGTCGTTAATAACGTCTTCATGCCAAATGACAATACGGCCGAGTCGGGAGAGAACTGGCCATGAGGGATCCCCCTCCCATTCCCCTGACCGAAACTCATTCACCGCCTAGGTGAAACAGCACTGACTAGAGCGCCCGCGATGCCGGTGGATTAAATTCCCCTTCGGCTCGCATTCCGGGAAATGCTCTTTTACTAGATATGGATAGTAGCGACGAGAGGCAGAGTTTTTGCTGCCGGGATCGCTCGCGACGCATGGGCATACGTCATCACGATGGTCGGTCTGGCTGTGGTTGAGCATCATTACCTGTCGCAGCATCGTCCGGAGATTGTTCAAGCCCGGGCCCAGGAGTGCTCGTGACGATGTGCGGAGGCAGAGCCTCCACCGTCCCTATGCCAGATCTGTCGTCCCGCGCGGAATCTGTCGCAGAGCCCTCATCAGCATCGTGCGGTAGTGATTTCGATGCCTCGGTTCGCTTCATTTCCAGAGCTTCCTGCTCATCGCCCTGATGATCCTTATCAAACACGTCGGCCTCCGAATTCTGGCGCTCTTTTTCCTGAAACGTGAAAGCGTCGGACAGATTCACCGCCAAGAACGTTTTCGGCAGCTTGACCCTGTGTTTTTGGTCGTGTGAGTTGCGCCTTATTTTACATGGGAGCCGTTGGCTGAAGATAAGAGACTTACTGGTGAAATTTCGCTCGTAATGTCTCAATAACCTTCTTCCAATCACCATGAGGCGTAAGGCTCCGTCTCGGTGCACATCCTATACAATGTTTGCTATCCAGCTGAATATCGAGTGGGTCGTAGATATGGCAGCCTGGGCTAATGGTAATTCGAATGCTGTAGTTGAAGGCGGGTTGACCAGGTAGTGGCACATCTGAAGGGCCCTTATTTTCGGATTCATACAACTCGAAGCAAATCTGAGAAAGGTAGTCTAACTCTGGAATTGTCTGCCGATTGATCTTTGTCTCGATGCCTCCTTCAAGAATGCAGTTAAGTAATGTGTAAATGTGCGACTCCTTAGTGAAGTAGAAGAAAGACTTGGCGTCTTCCGATGCCTGCATCTCCTCAAGATCCTGAACGATTTCTTTGAGAAGAGGCAATGAAGTTAACAGGCCAATTTCGAGCTGTCTTTAGTTAGTTCCAATTCGATGGGAATACTCGATAAGACTGACCTTCTCGCTATCTGAAATGCCGTACTCTTGAGGGCATATAAAGTCAAACATCACCTTTGCCAATTGATATAACTCTCGAAGGGGCTCGAAGCGCGCGTCAGTTTTCGCCTTCGTCCGGTTATTGCCCTTCTGCAGATGGAAATACTCATCAGGCTGTGCGATTTCGCTGGGATGCTTCATCCACGATCTTCGCCGGAAAATTCGTCTCATGGCATTCTGTGCATCTGATCGCTCTCCCCTCTCAAGTTTCTCTGACGCAAAGTCAGGCCTGTCGGTCCGCTCTCTAGGGGGTGATCCCACAGCCTGACTTTTATCAGACTTATCATCGGTCGCCTTGCTGTTCTCATCTGCTTCTTTGGGCGGATTTTTACTCTCGCGGTTGAGGGTGATGCCAAACTCTTCTTCTAGCATGTGTTTCGGCGGCGTAAACACCCATTCAAGAAATTGGCGGTTGTGCAAGGCATCGAATTTCATTGTATCATACAGCTCGGATATCTTGCTTGGGTCGATTTTTTCGTGATCACAAAATTCAGCAAAGAGCTTTTCCCAACGTTCCCTGAAAAGCTCAGCGTCCTCCCCACAACACCAGCGAGCTTGAATATTGCTGATGGTGTTGGCCTGCGAAAGCGATGAAGCGATTGACGTGCTAGAGCTTTCTCCTGTAGTCTTTTCCGAGTTAGAATTGTTAATTGCGCTGAGTGAGTTCACTGCGCCGCTATACAATTTGTTGTAATTATGCTGCATCACATAGCGATGAAAATTCATCAACTGAACTACCCGCGTCTGAACCTCGGACGGCTCGGGCATGCCCTCGGGCCAAGCAAACTGTGGTGGGCGCTCGTTATCCTTCCGCAGCAAGCCCTTCAGCTTCTTTTTGACCTTATCCATCTCATCTTTGGCCGCGTTGGAGTCATCAAGTAGGTCCTTCCGTATTGTGATGAAATCCTCGGGCAGTTCTTTCTGCTCTAAGAAGGACGCCGCCCAGATTTGAGCGCTCGTTGTGACACGCCGCTCTGAGCTGCTAAATACGTGGACTTCATCGAGGATGTCTCGGTTTAAGAGCAAATAATCGTTTCGCATATTCTGCGCTAATTCTTGGGCTTGGTATCGTGCGGAATGAGTCGGTTCGCCACCCCATTTGACAATTAGCTGCAACTTGTCTAATACGAAACTGTTGTCTGCCGCTGTGAATTTGGACATCGTCATTCCTGACATCGAGTCTTGGCGTCGAAATACACCCTTTCGATTGTTATCTCCAGGCTTCTGTCCCTCGTTATTGGCCATATCCTGAGCATCTACGCCTTTCTGAGAAGGCTCCGGCTTTGGATCCACTTCCTCTGTATGCTGCTGGTTCGGACTTGTTATAGCCGGCGAGTCAGATTTGACTTCTTGGGTCACATTAGGAGTTGGCTCAGACGCCATCTCTGCCGATTTTTGTTTGCTAAACATCGGCTTGATCTGCACTTTCGTGCCGGCCCAGCCCCCCTTTTTCACCAGAACGTTTCGTAGCGCTTTGAGTTTATTGCGATCTTCGACCCCTTGCTTGAGTGCCACATCCACCGCCTCAAGAATGCTTGCGAGTGCTGCCTCACCAATTAACAGTACTTCTTCTTGGTGCCCCTTAAGAAGGTCGATGAAGGGCTGAGTGTGGAAAGTAAACTTATACTTCTGTTTTGGCGTACGATCGGCGTGCCTGATTACCGAGACCAGGCCTTTCAGTTTCCAGGAATGCTTTGGTGGCGGAGGAGGTGGTGTAGGATGAGGGTCGGCATATTTCTCTATTCCATTGTTTGGAGTGGTTGGGTGCGTTGGTGGAGCGGTAGCAGGCACGCTGCTGGCCGTCGAGCCGCCTCCGGTGAAATGAGTAAGAGGAGTCAGAGTCCCATTTTGCAATTTTGATGATATGTTAGTGATGCTTGCCTCAGACCTGGCAGTAGGGGTTCCTCTGAGGGACTTCTCATCAATATTCGATTCTCTCGTGGATTCTTCCGGAGAAAGTATACCGGCGGTAACAGGCAATGTTGGATGGCCTGGCGATTGGGAAACTGGCAACATTTCTTCACCTTTATTCGCTAAGAGCGCTCTTGCCAAGGGGTCGTTGATATCCGTTGCTGCAGGAGAAGGGAGCGGTGGGGTGGGGCCTCCTCGTTTGATCCTCTCCCTCATGAACATCTCTTTCAGTATGTTCGCACAGTGATCATAGTATGTCTCGTTATCTTTGACAAAACTCCAACCGTTTACGTCGATGACACAACTCTTACCCCCAGCGCGGAGCAGGTCAAACCCACAAACTCTCTGCCCGAACGTTTTTGCAATTTTACTTGCCATTTCCTTTTCGTCAGAATTTAGAGCAGTGACATAGCGGATCTCTTTGCCGTGAGTGTTTCGTCTGACAATGCCGTCCACAACGGGTGACTTTCTTGTTTCTGCATGGCAGTACTGGGAGCCAACAGTGTAAGCCTTTACATCTTCCGCATTATCCACTTGCATGAACTTCTCATAGACGAAGCTGCTATCCGGCTCGGTAATAGCCCGGGGAACTGTGAGATCCGCTACAAACTCGGAACTTTTGTTGCCGATTTTTCTAAAGAGTTTTCGGGCACCGCCACCAGCAGACCGTGGAAAATATATAATGATGTTGTGATCTTCGCCACTAGTTGGTTTCTCGACAAATGGCTTCTTCAATAGAGCACCGTCAACGCTGAGTATATCGCCATCGTCAAGTAACTCGACTTTTCGAGGAGCGCGGTACTGCTCGGGGTCCGAAGCTTCTAGGTCAATGCCGGAAACTTCCTTGGTGTGCTTCGAAACGTCCGGCGTGAGCAGACCTGGCCCACCATCGCGATTTACTTCGATCCGCTGGGGCGTTGGGACGTTGATTTTGTCTAATATACGGAGGCACAGTCGCCTGTCCCATAGGATCTTTTGCATAGGAACGTCGTTGACACAGAAAGGCTTTCGAGCCTTGACGTAAGCGATAGCCTTATCCAACGGAAATCCATCCGAATAAAAGGATATTAAATAGTCACATATTGGCCAGTTTTCCACGCCTATTGTGTAACGTCAGAAACAGACCATTGGGCCAACTCGCGATACACGTACCTTCGTCTAAGATCGTTTTATCTCCAAAAACAACGACATCAAAGTCGCGGTTGGCGATGATGCGATTAAGTATATTCCTGCTAGGCTTACTCCGGGCCTTCGAATCCAAGGCACAGACACCGATGATGCCCCAGGGCGCTGGCTTGGCCTCCTCCCTCTCCCTGGGCTGGGGGCCCCGGTCGCTACTCTGACTATGCGTACTAGTCGCGGTGCTTCCACTGAAGCGACGCTTGGGCCGACTTCGATCCCTATTGGCTTGAGATCGAGTGGCCGGGTTGTGAATTGTTGGAGGAGGAGGGGCAGGATTCCGCTTGACTAGATCGAGCGAGTTGGTGTGGTGCGTGCTCTGCGGCGTTAATTGCGGACCGCTCCCAGGAGAAGATTGGGCGTGGGGGCTGGAAGAAGTGGTGACGGTGACGTTGGATATGCCGGTTTCTGACTGCCCCGCGAAGGGATCCAGACCCTTGCCCGAAGCCATGAGGCCCTGGACGGGGGCAGAACGCTGCACGGTGCCGTAGTCGGAGCCGGCGGTGGAGGAGACGGCAGTGGAGCTTGCACCGCCGTTCGCGGAGGCCAAAGACAAGAGAGACGAGACAGAGGCGCGTTTACTGCCGTCCGGCTCGGGGACTGAGAATCGTTGGTGGACGGCGGGATCAAGCAGTTGGCCGTGAGGACTGAGGTCTTGGACAGAAGAGTGTCCGTTGGTAGAAACGCTTGAGCGGGCTCCAGGGTTTGAGTTTGCCTCCATCTTCGCCGAAACAAAGCTAATTTCGAGACCACTTGCCCGGTTCTAGTATTTTCCTCAAAGACAAGTGCGTGCACACTCCCTGCCCCGTACTATGCAAGTTGACTTAGTCACTGCCGAGTGTCTCGGTACAGCCACACGGTGGCGACTTGCAAGACAAACGACGAGCCGAGGCAACAGCCCAGGAGGCAGGTAGAACACGATAGATGGATAGAGCCGGACACCTAGTACCTGGTGTCTTTACAAAACAATTAGCTGCCTAGGTTGCTATAGTTCCGCTTTGCTTTGCGATCCAATCTGTTCTCGGGGTCTTAGCTACAGACTCTACACCGAATTGCACGGATCTGGCCTTCGGTTCTCTTATGTCTCTGGAAGGGGACGAAGGAGGGAAAGAGAAAAAATAAAAAGTAAAAATAAAAAAAATAAGAAAAGCGGATTGTGGATGTCATACCAACCTAGAGTGCCTAGAGTGCGCTACTGTGTGTAGAGTAGTGCCAAAACTGGAGCACCGATCAGAGATCTACTGGATGTAGCACCTCATACTACGTATCAGCAAGTACACCAGATCTCTGTGGGAACTCCTGTTAGCAGTACTACGTACGTTGTCCCGGGTATGATGCGTGCAGCGTGCAATATGTTTGTGGAGGGGTGGGTCGTTGTCGACAGCAGCAACTTGGGATGAAGTGCACTGCTACGTATACTAATAGTCCCAGGGCGTTACCCAAAGGGAAGAGACAAGTAACACGAGGGTTGCGCCCACAAGCAGCCAGCCGTTAGTTACTACTTGATTGAGCCGTCAATTGGGCCGATGGTTCCCGGTTGTGGTTTGGTCACTGGGACACTGGAACTAGAGAAAAATTTGTCGTGGAGGAATTACGAATAGCGGCACCTACTATTATTTGTTTATTTTTTTTTAATTTTTTTTTGGTTGGCAGCGTTTACACCACTCGGGTTGGACCTCTTGAATCTGGACACGGCGGAGTGGAGATGCGATGCGGGCTGGTCGTTATCTGCCACTCTATCTTATCGCTAAGCTTCCTCTCCTGCGACCGTGGAACACCTCCCGAGGTGACGGGCGGGAAGGAGGACGGGCTTGTATCTAGACATGTTTCGATTCTGCACCGCGTTGTATGTTGTATCCTTTATATGCAAGTGGGCAATAGCCACAACGCCGGCCCGAGCAGATAACTGTGACGTCTTCGTCAACAGGGTAGCAGCGGGGATAGAGGGCTCGTTCGTCCATTTATAGGCCTGCAAGGTTTAGTGTGGCGAGCAGCGAGCGGGTAAGGCAGCCAATGACAGCGTCATGCGGTCATCTGTCTGTCTTTGCTGCTGACTTTGCTGCTGACGTACTTAGGTAGTACCTATAAGTATAGGTATACCTGGGTGATGTATTCTACGCGTGGAAACAAAAGCGAGAACAAACAATTCCATATTGGTACGGAGTTTGGTATTTTGAACAACATTCGATGCGGGGTGTAGCGCCTATTAAGTAGTGTGTAGACTGCTATAAGTTGAACTGACATCGCTTAGGCAGGTTGCAAGACACCGGCTTCAACGACAGTGGTAAGGTAACGACCGGTCGGCTGTAGCAGGCTTGGCCGTGACAGCCAACCCCATGACGCGAGCTCAGGCGGTGCCGGTAAAGACCATATCACGCCTTGACCGGAACAGAAAGGCTATCAGCAGGCCAAGATCCCCTAGTGATCCCCTAGTGATCCCCTAGCTTAGGTGGGCGAGGCAACCTGGCTAGGTACTTGGCTGGGTACCTGGATGGGTACCTAGGTACTTACTTAGACAGTGCTTAGATAAGGCATGAGAATTGTGGGGCGGCTCGCAAGTTAGCACCCAACCACCAGCACGCAGTTAGGCGCTTCTGATTGGCTTAATTGACATCTCGAAAATATTTCCAACTAAAAAAGTTCCGGGAACCACTGCGCTGTCGCGATAGCGATCAGATTAATTCCCGACACCACGTACAGCCTCACAAGGAGAACGGGTATCGCCACTGTTCCTAAGATCGTGCTTGTGCAATTCCGTGTGGCATAGTTTCAGCGGCACGCAATCGAGAGAGGGAGAGAAGGAACGCTGGCTCGAGGCCACGATGCCGCATTCCGAGCAAGACGGGCCACTGGCCAAGCGCCAGAAGCTGGGCTCCGTCGCGAAGAGCAAAGCTTCAGCCACCCAGCGGTCTCGTATATTCGCGCCTTACCGGGTAATTCACTTGACACTTTGATGTTGCTCCGTGGTACATGCGCTGACCGAGCCCATAGACCGTAGGCTTAGTCTCCCCGACAGACGTGCCCTTCACCTCGATCCCCCTGGGCAAGACCACATTCCAGGTCACAACCTCGACCGGTCGATCTCTACAGACGTACGATCTCAAGCGCGGGCTCAATCTCGTGTTTATGACCAGGCCGCAGACTCCTTTTGAGATCACTGCGACTTGCGCGTGGAAGGAGAAGGTCTTTGCGGCGTGGGGCGATCCAAGTAATGGCGCCTCCCATCAGGGAATATGGATTTTTCAGCGCGGAAGGAAAGTCGGCGAATTAGAACTCCCTTCTGATCTACGGCAGCCTGTAAAGCAGATACTCGTATTTGGGTCTTGGATAGTGGCATGCTCCGTGACAAGGATGGAGGTCTGGAAGACGACAACACTTGAGCACTACACCACGCTATTCACAATGGCCACCCGAAAAGACGACAACGAGCTTACCGGGGGGATATGCACAATGCCCACCTATCTGAACAAGATTTTCGCCGGACGTCGAGATGGTTGGGTAGAGATTTGGAACGTATCGACGGGAAAGCTTATATACACGCTCTTACCTCCCTCGCCCGACTGCGGTGCTGTAACGTGCATGCAGCCTTCGCCTGCGCTGTCGCTCATGGCCATTTCTTATGCTGGAGGATCACTCATCATCCGTAACGTACTTACCGATAAGATGCTCATTCAAGTTAATGCTGGCATAGAGGACGCTCCGGTCACCAGTATCTCTTTCCGAACAGACGGCATGGGCGCGGGACAGGACGGCCGTAAGGATGGTGTTATGGCGACCGCAACTGATGCAAGTGGCGATATCACTTTCTGGGATCTTAACGAAGGCGGGAGAATTATGGGCATCTTGAGGAGCGCCCACAACCCACCGGCACAAGATGGCACTAAAGTCCGTGGTGGTGTAAGCAAAATTCAGTTCCTCGCAGGCCAGCCCGTTATTGTCACAAGTGGCCGGGACAATTCCCTTAAGACTTGGATTTTCGACGAGACTCCGTTTGCACCTATACCAAGGATATTGCATACCCGAAGCGGTCATGCGGCTCCTGTTACGTCTCTTCATTTCTTGCCTTCGGATTTTGATGGTGCCGAAGCGGGTAACAAATGGCTTCTGAGTGGTGGAAAAGACAGGAGCTTATGGGGATGGAGTCTTCGTCGGGATGGGCAGAGTACAGAGTTGAGTCAAGGAAATATACGGAAGAAAGCTAAGAAGTCTGGAATTCTGGCCACGGCAGCTCTCAGCCGCGGCCCGACCACCACTCTCGAGGATCTCAAAGCCCCCGAAATTACCTGCATAGCTTGTTCATTAAATCGGGATGGGGGCATAGGTGCTCTTCCGGGCAAGCAGCCATTATGGCAGAAGACGCGGGATCCAAAGAAATCACTGAACGCCGAGATCAGCAGCATGACCGGTTGGGAAAGTGTGGTTACTGCTCACAAGGATGACTCTTTTGTTCGCACCTGGTTCTGGGGACGTAAACGTGCAGGCAGATGGGCGTTTCAGACCGGTGATGGTGCAAATGTATCAACTGTTACGATGAGCCCCTGTGGAACCTTCGCTGTCGTTGGGTCTGTTGAGGGATCGATCGACATGTTTAATTTGCAATCAGGCCTGCACAGACAGCGGTTCCCGTCTAAATTGACACCCGCACAGGCCAGACAGGTCAAGATGCAGCAAGCTAGACAGGCAGATACAGTTGTGCAACTTCAAGCTCGCACGACTTCTCGATTCCTCCCGGGAACGGGCAAGCATTTGAAGGCGGTAACTGGAATTGTTGTCGATTCGATGAATCACCTCGTGATCAGCTGCTCCCTCGACGGCAAAGTTAAATTTTGGGACTTTTTGACAGGGAACCTGCTTCATGAGATTAACTGGGCCCCAATGACTATGATTATTGGCTGTCGCTACCACTCTGCTAGCGACCTCATAGCCTTTTCATGCGACGATGGATCCATCCGGGTGGTAGACATCGAAACCAGGCAAACCATTCGTGAACTATGGGGTTGCCAGGGCAAGATTAACGATTTTACATTCTCTAGCGACGGACGCTGGATAGTGGCCGCATCCCAAGATTCCATTATCAGAGTCTGGGATCTGCCCACAAGTCATCTGATTGACGCGATTCGACTCGAAAGGCCTTGCACTGCTCTAGCATTCTCGGCCACGGGCGAATATCTTGCTGCAGCATCCGAAGGCGAGCTGGGCGTTAATATCTGGAACAATAAGAGCCTTTTCACGCATGTACCAACTAGGCAAATATCCGAGAGTGCTGTAGAGAGAGTCTCTGGCCCGAATGCATCAGGCGAGGGTGGTCAAGGGCTACTTGAGGCAGCATTTGAAGACGAGGATGCCGCGGAAGACGAAGATTCAATTGCTGCGCCAAATCTAGACCAACTCAGTGCTGATATGATGACTTTGAGCTTGGTTCCAAGGAGCAGATGGCAAACTTTGTTACATCTCGACCTGATCAAGAAGAGAAATAAGCCAAAAGAACCTCCGAAGGCTCCTGAAAAGGCGCCCTTCTTCCTACCATCGACTACGGGAGCACCGTCTTCGAATGAAATTGCCCTTAAGGCAAACCCCGATGACAGCCAGAATCAGTCGAGAATTACGAAATTTGACCAGAACAGGATGGAGCAAGCATTCACGGGTAGTTTGCGTGCTGCCGCCGCCAGTGGGAACTGTAAGATACCAAATCTTTGGTCCATTCACTGCAATGTTTACTAATACTTATCACAGACAACGATTTTGTCGAACATTTAAAATCTCTCGCTCCTGCTACAGCGGACCTTGAGCTGCGGTCGCTTTCATCAGGCGATAGTGACGATTCAAACGAGTTGCTGCATTTCATCCGGGCTCTAACAAGCCGTCTCATGGCAAGACGAGACTATGAACTTACCCAAGCATGGATGACCGTTTTCTTGCGGCTGCACTTTGATTTAATCATAGAGAGCGATACTCTCATGAATGCACTGAAAGAGTGGAAGGAACATCAGACTGAGGAATCTAGTCGACTGGACAATTTAGTCGGATATTGTGGCGGTGTGGTCGGCTTCCTAAGAAGTCCAAGAACATAGAGCGGATTGCATCATTTCGAGGTATCTCTCTAGAAAGAGATGCATATTGGAGTATAGGATATCGCACATCGTACAGTGTATCGAGCCTATCAACCGTGCATTCTGCACAAAGTTCTTAGGTGTGGATAATCATACCCACACCAGACCTGAAAACGTGTCAGTGATACCGTCATAAGAAACTATCTAAACTAAAGCCTGCGCATTCTTCAATGTTATCCCAGCCCTCTATCAGCCGTGAAACTCGGGTATTACATTCACGACAGTCCCACTTCCCACTCTTGAGAAAATATCTAACTATAGTCATGTATGATTATAACCCTTGAAAATCAATCGTCTCTTTCCCCCACCTCATTGGCAATATCCTAACCGCCAATCGCGCAGGTTAAATGACAGAGTAACTGAAACGCCACCCACTGCTAGGCAAGTACGTACACTGACCTAGGTAAATGACCCCTCGCCGCCCCCGCCCAAAGTCGCTTTTGATGACTTAGGCTTACGATCTCAGAGAACAGAAATGATCGAGCAGCCCTAGAGCGCCAGGTAAGCCTTTCCACACAAGGCTATCATCAACGGGCACATCTCTTGGGAAACCGGTTAGTTTATAGGCTTGATTATCACACCGTATCACTCCGGCCACCCAGACCGGTGTGAATCACTCAACCAATCGGCCGGCCTCAGAAATCCTCCCCATCACTTCCCGATTCCTAGGGGGATCTTCGGCTGGTCTATAGTGTAAGACATTGTGAGTCCGAAGCCTATATCGAAGGGCTGGAGGCCGCTAAAAGCTTGAAAGATAACCCAGAGCTTTTGTATCCAAATAGGGGGTCAAGGGCCCAAATAGACTGTGGGAAGGGCAAGGACCTTCGAGACCACGGAAATATCTTCGTCGCGTTGATAGATAGTGGCTTTCGAACCAACTTCTAACAACCGGGGTCACCGATATTTCACCGAGACACGCTCACATACCAGATACCTTAGTTAGCACATATCGTGACGAGCATCTGCGCTCCCCAATCTAAGTTGACAAACCCGCTACGTCGCCATGGCCACCGCAAACCTGACCCAGCTATTCGCAACCTTCATCAACGCACTACACATCCTGCACCACCACGGCGTCCTCGACGCCTTCGGCCACCTCTCGGTGCGCAACCCGGCCAACGCGTCGACCTTCTTCATGTCGCGCAACCTGGCGCCGGCGCTCGTGTCCACGCCCAGCGACCTGGTGGAGTACTACGCCGCGGACGCGTCGCCCGTCGACCCCGCCGCCCCCGCCGGCTTCAGCGAGCGCTGCATCCACAGCGAGATCTACAAGCGGTTCGCCGGCATCGCCGCCGTCGTGCACAGCCACTCGCCGGCCGTGATCCCGTACGGCATCAGCGGCGTCCCGCTACGGCCGGTGGTCCACCTAGCCGGGGCTTTAGGTACGTATTCTATTCTATTCTATTCTATCCTCCCCTCCCCTCTCCTCCCACCCGCATCGTGCGCGAAGACATGGTCGGTTAGTTAGTTAGTCAGTTACGCAGCAGCTGAGGCTCGGCGAGAGACAAGACGACCATGTCCCCGTGTTCGACATATCGAAACACTACCACGAGAACGACCCGCAAGATCTCCTCGTGAGCAACGTCCGCCTCGGCGTGGCGCTCGCGGCGGAGTTCTCGGCCAAGAAGGACGGGGACGAGGGCGGGGGAGATGGCTTACCCGATCACTACGTTGTGCTAATGCAGAGCCACGGCTTCGCTACATGCGCTACGGACATCGAGGCCGCGGTGTTCCAAGCCGTGTACACGCAGCTCAACGCGCGAATCCAGTCCGATGCGCTGGCTATCAAGCGCGCGTTCTCGGGATCCGGGCCGAGTCTCCACGACGGGCTCGTTTACCTCACGCCGCGGCAGGCGCGAGAGAGCATCTCGTGGGATGCGCTCGCGGTTCAACGGGCGTGGGACCTTTGGGTGCGGGAAGTCCAGGTGTCCCCTTTATACATAAACGCGTTAGACTCGTAGTCTAAATGCTTGGATGTTCACGGATTGACGCAAGAGGGTGAATGACAAGCAATGGATCTGAGAAACAGCTGTTGATAGGTTGTTCTATAGGGTTCAAGGACCTACCGTATAACTTCTTTCTAAGATAGTTTGAATCCCAGTTTGACCAACAACCCCAGATAAACACATATATAGGCCAGGATACGCGGGGCCCCTGCGTGCTGCAAATCTTATACCTTATATATAATTAAACCTAAAAGCTACAGAAAAAAACCGGTTTCACAGTATAATAACCATAAATGTAGTTAGAAAAAATAGCGCTTAACTCATGTAAAACGTATAAACCCCCATGTAAAACCTACAGAAATATAAGAGGTACTCCCGCAGATCAACAAGTAGGTATAGTACTAGGTATGCTCAAAGCAACTGTATGCTGCCATAGGTACATCCGACTAGATCTCAATGTTGTGCCGCCCGGTATGTCCCTCAAACGCCTTAACTAATAGACCACTCTCAACGTCCCAGAATTGCAACTTGCCCTTGTGACTCCCACTTATTAGATACCGCGAGTCGGGCCAGAACTGCACCATCCTTAGCGACCAGCTCACATCGCCTGTTATATTCGTGAGCTTCCTCCCCGTGGCCGCATCGTGCACAAACACGTCTTTGTGCGACGCCATAACTGGCCATCGTGAATCGGGTGAGAAGGATAAGTGACACACATCGCTGCTGCGAGTGTGTTCAGCTAGTATTGCTACCGGCTCTCCTGTGTCTACGTCCCATAGCACCAGCTGTGGCCTTTCGGTGGTGGAGGCAACGCAGCGTGTTCCGTCCGGTGACGCGGCGGGAAGGGTGCTGTAGCTGTAGCATGCAAAAGGACCACTATTTTCATTAACGTCAGTTTCGCTATTACTTTTGCTGTTGGTGAGATTAGTCTCGCTGCTCCCAATGCAGCGAGGATGTCCATCATCCCCGAGCTTCCAGAAGCGCGCGACGCCGAGGCCCGAGAAAGAGGCAAGCCGTGCCCCCGCGAGGTGAATTGGAGTGCGGGGCTGCCGACATCGCGCATGTGTATACGGTAGCCGACAAATGTTGACATAGGGTAGAGTTATTGGGGCACGAGGGGGTCACAGATGCCCGGTTGCGCGAAGTCAGACAGGAGCGCTATCCTGGTACCCCTTGCAGTGTCCCATAGGGTAATGCAGTCGTTCTGGTCGGCAGCAGCGAGCGTCGTTGCGTCAGGCGAGAAGGCCATGGCGAGGATGTCGTCTGTTATGGCTATACTGGTGAGGATCTTGAAGGGATGACGATTCCTGGATGGTGGCGCCTCTAGCCGGATGTCACACAAGCTGATAGCGAAGCTAGAAAGGTGACGAAAGACAGCAGCGCAATAGTGCAGACCCGCGGAGAGCGCTGCGCGGGGCACGGTATTCGGCCTACTCGTGTATGAAGAGATTGTGTCTAGGTATATGTCTGTCTCAACGTCCCATATGCGTAGGACGTGATCTGCGAATATCGAGCCGAGACGCTTCGAATCTTCTGAGAACGACGCCGAGAGAATTTCTGCCATGTGTCCGCTCATCAGAGTAAGGGGTTTAGCTCGCGCAACATCCCAGATCATGAGCCTAGCGACATCCATGTCAAAGGCGAGGTGCTGTTTGACGAGGTTCTTAGTTCGAACCCCACGGGCAATGGACGCCATATATCGTTGACTAGGCGAAATAGCGACGAATGAGGCCCGGTCCAGGTGGTCCTGAATATCATTGAGGTTTTGAAATCTCTCTGTGTCCCAAAGGCGGACTACGCCGCCCGATGACATCGACACTAGCGAGGTAGTGTCTGGAGAGAAAACAACATATCGATGTATCCCACCACCCGGCGCCCGTATCGCGGCCACCGGCAGCCCTCCCCGCACCCGCCAGATCTTGATATATTGGCAAGAAGCAGATGCTAAAAGCTTTGAATCAGGCGAGAAATCTATGACTTTAATGCGGTCATCATGCTGACTCAGTAGCGATTCGCGCTCGAGACCCATAATCCAGTGATCGCCTGCCTTGTTGTACTACACAGCGATGGACCCATCCAGCATGCCGACGGCGAGCCGGGCGAACGACTTGGATGCCGCCCTGTATGTTTAAGCCTGTTTTGTTTTTGCCAGTTTCTCCTCGCCTCTCGATGGGGAACCAACGATCGGGGAGAATCGAGTGGACTTTGTACTCCCAGAAGCGAAACCAACCATCAACCCCAGCTCCCACAATATCATACAACCATCTCTGGGATTGGTTGGGGTAGTACGCGACATAGAGTATGCCCGAGTGTGCTTTGATTGTCTGGAGAATTTTGGCCCTGATTGTGTCCCAGACAATAATGATCCCCTCCGATGTACCAGCAACCAGCTGGTCACCGGTTGGTGAGAAGGCGACGCAGCGGACCTCTTCGGCAAACCCACGGAGCTTTACTGCTGGGCCGTCATCTAAACGGTTCAGGCTGGCATCCACAATACAGGCGGCACCGACTTGCTTAACAGTGGCGATCCGTTGAGTGTCGGGTGGGGGTGTAACATACTTGCCGACTGACTGAGGCCGCTATATCCTCCCATTCGGAGTCTTCCCCGTACTTGTTTCACTGCCTCACATTCGAAAGCCGCGGAGGCGAGCTTGAGTCCGATGCAGTCTGTCGAGCAAGACCTTGCGCCAGACCCAGCGAGTCACGATCCACTATGTCCTGCGGGGAACGAACTGTGACTGAGACAGTTTTGACAGGATTGACTGAGCCTGCCCGTGGCAGGGACGGACTCACGCCGGTGGGGGCTTGAGGTAGAACTGAGGGAGCGCTGGTGACGGTTGACCAGTTCCGATACTCTCCGCTTGATGCAGTGCGTTCGAATATAGCTGAGTCACCCGAGGAGAAGTCCTGCCTATTCCTATGGTTAACTTTAGCGAAGGAAGTCTATAAATAGAGCAAAGAGCAACATACCTAGAATCAAGCCTCACGTGGGTAGGCAGGATTGGGGATGCTGGTTTGAGCTCCCGAAGCCATTGGTGCGCCGAAGCGGTTACAGCTGATGGACGTTGCGTGTAGTCTGCGAGCATAGTGGCTGTGACAAAATCCACCATTGCAGGGCTCGCCATACCCTCGTGAAGCTCAGAAACCGGAAATTCGCACTCCCCGCGGGCGTATACTGCTAGCGTCCTGGGATCTGGGAACGTTGCCTTGCCCGTTACGAGCTGGAAGGCGATCTTACCCAAACACCATAAATCGGCCGCGCACCATTTCCCTATTCCCCGATTCGTGGTCATTGGCGACGAATCCCCATAACTCAGGGGCCATGAATCCTGGGGTACCCTGGAGGGCCGTGACGCCTCGCGTTACTTCAGTTCGCTTGCTGAGTCCGAAATCACTCAGCTTAACCCACCAGTTGTCTAATCCACACGACTTAATGAGGATGTTCTACTCCATAGTATAGCAAAAGTAAGCACAGGATTTGTTAGAAGGACGGGAACCACCTGCACATACGGCGGGTTTGAGATCCCGATGAGCGAAGCCTTCGGCATGCATGAAGACTAGCCCGTCTAAAACCTGGGAGACGATTTGCTGAGTCTCAGGTTCTGGGAGCTTTGGATCGGCTCTTTTGGCGATAAACGAGCGTAGGTCGCCTAATGGGAAGTATTCCAGGCATATTGAGATGGATGACGCGTGTTCATACCACCCATAAGACTTGACCAAACACCTCGAATACTAGGGCATCTCCAGTTAGTCGTTTCCATTGTGCGGAACAAAATACGACCGCATACCTTTCTCTGTGAGAATTTTGCCAACGCTTCCAGTTCACGGCCGCACTGGATGATTGCCTCCTGGGCGTGGGCACCGGAGGGCAGTTGCAGGACCTTCACGGCCCTTTGGGTATCGTTTCCGATCTCCTGGCCCTCAATACAAGTTTCAAGCCAGACGGTACTAAAGCCGCCAACGCCGATTCGCTTTGCCCGCTTCCATATCTCTTTCCGCGTCACCGAGGGGGTCTCGGCGAAGAAGTGCACACAGTAGTCGGCTGTCACGAGGGTAACCAGGAGCGAGTCGCGGGCGAGTTCCGGGAGTAGTGCTGTTACCGCCATTTTACAATAGTCGCCAGGTAGCGGATGAGATTGAAAAAACCAAACCCTACTGTCTTGTTTATATGACACTATAACGTGGCTGATAAGCGCCGGAGAGAGAGATGGAGAGCGTGGAAATCAGGTGCTTGCGAATGGTTCCGTGGATCATGCGCGGTTGTAGTGGTTCTGTGGCTGACACTGGCTGTACATGTCGTTGCAGCGCTGCGGCCATACCTACTAGGTAGGTAGTGCGCAGTAACTGCTTGACTGCCGTGGCAGGCTGAGTGGTGATGGTCGCGCATTCCATCACACCTATCCTTTGATCAACCCCTCCTTCCCTCTTCCCTGTTGAACACAGCCTGCTGCGGCGTCACACTTTAGGACATGGCCCCTTGTTAGGTAACATAACGTACCTCGACAGCGTATTGTTCTCACCTTACCGCCGACCGTACCATTCAGCGGTGCAATGTCGGATATTTTCATAAGGCTATCGGAGGTCTTCGCCTTCAACTAGCAGTGATTTGGTGTTACGTGATGCAGCACGACATCTACAGTCTTGGTGCGTGTCTTCTAGAGATTGGACTGTGGGAGTCGTTTATCCGCTACGATGAGACAGGGAAACAAGCCGCTGGCGGCACTGTACTCCTGAACGGCATTGGTGCCAACGGCGTTGCCTACCCGTTGAATACCTATGCATCTCTTTTGACCCTGGCTGAAAACAAGCTCCCCAAACGCATGGGCTCGAAGTATGCCGAGGTTGTTAAAACTTGTCTGACGTGTTTAGACGAGGGTAACGTGAATTTTTGCGATGAGAGAGAGTTTGCGGATGAGGATGGGATTACAGTTGGTGTGAAATATGTGGAGAAGGTATGCGAAGTTTATAATTACCGAAGAAGCCTCCTAATCTTATCGACTTTGTTCCCTCCATGTATTAACTTGCTTCTGTAGATCATCATGCAGTTAAACACTATCTCAATGTGATACGTGTCATGGAAATAAAAACGACGCCGTTAATACCCCGTGAGTATTAACGGCATATATAGGCTCCACATCTCCGCGACAATACGTTGGTCCTGGTCCATTGTCTCTGGCCCCGCTTACGAAGTCGATATCGGATATTATTACCATCATGATTTCCATGACCAAATGCAGCCCATACGTCTTCGAGTCCTCGTCCACCAACATATCTCGGCCGACTACGCGCCATGGTTCATCGACCCCGATCTGCAAGGCGTATGCCACCATTTACGCAAAACGGCGCGCCGCTCGCTCTCATCCGTAATCAATTAGCGCTTGAATTCGCACGACACAGGCGAGTCAGCGATCATGATTGTTTCAAGAAAGAAGTGTAAAGCACACTGGCATAGCTTGCTGCCTCTGTGTCATAAAATCGGAACGGAACCACTCTCGTCGATTTAATGCCCAAAGACGTGTAAATAATATGTAATTAAAAGTTCCCTATTTGGATACATGTCGTAACGAGGGCAAGTATTCTAAGGCTTAGATCAATAGCTATATTGGATAGCAATCTTCCTAGGCTCTCAAACGTCCGTCGGCCTTCGAGTAGTTTATGTATCAGGTCCTCTGGTCCCTTATTTGTATGTACTCAGATTCCATTCCTGTGATACAGGTCCTGAACTCGTTTGTCTCACAAGCTGAAGTCTCATGCGCCAATCGGAACTATCCTTTTTTATTGGTGGCTGTAAAAGAGGGAAGTAGGGGATCTTAAAGACTCCCGATTGGTCTGCCTATCCCGACCTAGGTGACGAAAGTGACACCTCTTTATACCGTGTGGCACGTGTTTCCTACGCCTATTCGCTCATCTCGCTCAGCCCATCTCTAAACACTACCTTGCTAAAATTGAAGTTGTAGTGCATGGTAAAACCTGTTGACGCCTTGAGAGTTCGAGCCATATTGTGATGAACTATAGAAAGCCATGTGCAGCCGAGTGGATGAGCCATTGTTCCTTTCAATGGATTACGTGTCTTTTTTCTCGATCCCAATGCTCCTTCCAATTGGCCTTAGCCCGATATCAATATATTCCCGCGGATGCTGATTCCAGCATGGATATGACTAACCCACTATCTCTACTCCATGTCAGCTCCTCCTGGTACTTGCCATGGTTGGCAAGCATGTGGTTTGCTTATTAGATCTATCAGGTCTAAGACGGTAGTGTCTAGGTAATCATGTAGTATGTTGTCTTATAAGCCCTGATTCTGATTTCTAATCGCTGCAGCAAACCCTGGATCAGCCACCAAATGATCCCGAGAACTCAACTAGACACGTATTGTTTTATTCAGACCACAATGATACAAAAAGTACTTGCACATGCAGTCATGTATCTACCAAGTCGAACATTCCGACATCGGATAGGTAAAGCGTAATCCATCATTGACTGAAATGGGCTAGTCTAGATAACACATAGCTGCCTGTCTTACTCTATTGTATACATACTACTTGATTACCTAATCGTAATCTCACAATTCGCAATTTGTATCGTTAAGTGCGTATGCTATCTAAGTCGAGCGGTGAAGTTGAGGGGGAGGACACCTGGCCGTTTTTATGAGCTGGGGTAGAAGCCGGGGTAAGTTGGGAGCGGGACCCATCGAACACATGCACAGCACCTGAGGGCCAGATTTTATCACGAAGGCTAGGCTGTACTTATTATACCAAAGATTAGGATACGTTACAAAGGGTAGGCTCTATCTCAAAAAAAAAAAAAAAATTTGGCCAAGAATATAACAGTATTCTAGCCTTTGGATGTATATACCCTCAGAGGGTACAAGAAAATGCCATTTGTATAGAACCTGCATGTCTTTCGATGCGGAGTGGATCGGGCGCGGGCGGCGCTCCTGTAAATGCGGACGATACAGAGTGTGGCGTCCCGCATCATTCCCGCACGACGCGGCAGACGTGATGGATCTCCGAGCCGAAGGGAGTTAGTCGGCATGGTCTACGATTCGTTTCAGGAGATTGAACACCCAACTGTCTTGGTCAGAACCGGTTGCCCCCATGTCAGGGCCCCACGTCCGCAACACGATCCGGTAGGCTGGTACCTTTGTTAGTTTAGGCCAGCAAAAATAGTATACATTCTTGACAGTCACTATCTGCTGCTGATTGCTAAGCCTTACAAAGCTGAATGATGGCTTTGGGCTTGACCTTATTATATGTTTCATCGAGCGCCCTATGTTAGGTGTTCTCGCGCCGCGAACGTTCTGATCCGGTGATTGGCTCCTGTATCGTTTATGACCATATTGGGATTAGTCTTCTATTTACCAACATACCGACCATATCGCCGAGCGTTCACTGATAGTGCGAGTGCCATAAGGCTCGTAAACGGCGACCACCGCGGGGAGAACACGCGAATTTGCGGAGATGTCAACGCAGCATCAGGCGGACGTCTTTGACGGGGAACCTGATGTGGGGTCGCAGAGCTCCTCCAAGTCTACGGCGAAAATAGGAGAAACCCAGACGACTGTGAAGGACGCCGGTGATGACGGAGAGGCTGGCATGTCGAGGCTCGAAAGAGTCAAGACGGGCTTCGGAGCCCGGCCCGAATACTTCAAGAGCACGCTACAGGAGGTGGCCTTCGTGTTGCAGGCGACGGTAGCAACGGCCTCCTCGGCCTTCCTCGCCGGAACGGCATTGATCATTACCGTCCCCGTATCGTTAGACTTGAATATGACACAGGGACAAATCGCGTGGATAAGTGCCTCGACTTCGTGAGCTGTCTCCTTTTTCGCACACGTCCTTGGGTCTTGCAATTCACATGGCGGGCGGCTGACGTACGTGATTCGCACAGATTGGTCGCAGGAGCCTTCCAGCTGGCGCTCGGACAACTAGCCGATTTGCTAGGCCGCAAGGCGATGTTTATCACGGGGATGGCGGGCTTCAGTCTCTTCTCGCTCCTCGTGGCATTCGCGCAAAACCCCTTTTGGATGCTGATCGTGTGTGGCGTGCTAGGCATTCCCTCAGCTATGGTCGTCCCACCTGCTATTGGAATCTTAGGGGCGGCCTACGCGACACCGTCAAAGCGGAAGAACGCCGCGTTCTCGTCCTTCAGCGCCGGAAATCCCCTAGGTTTCGTGTTCGGCACTATTTTATGCGGCATCGCGACACAGCTCTTCAACTGGCGAGCGGCGTTTATCCTGCTGTCTATCATCTGGGCCGTCTTCACTGTTTTCGCCTTCTGGGCCGTACCAAATGTCGAGGCTTTTGAGCGTGCCCCTTTGAGACAGCGGCTGGGTGCGTTAAGACAATTCGATTACTTAGGGACAGTTCTTACGGTCCTCGGGACTGGGATGTTTACTGCTGGTCTGACGTGAGTGCCATCCTCTTGTTCTTGGCGTCGGTAGTTGGCTAAATGAGTTTATAGGCTTGGGCCTCAAGATGGTTGGCCACGAGCCCATGTGATCGCACTAATTGTTGTTGGGATATTCCTGCTCGTAGTCTTTGTATTCTGGGAGAAAATATTTCCGACGCCATTGATGCCTCTTTATATCTGGAAAGACCGCAATTTCAGCTTGGTTCGAGACCCCGAGGTTCAATATCGAACCGTATGATTGCTAATTGCACTTAGATTATCATCGTCGTTGTCCTCGGAAATATGAGTTTCCAGGCGACAGGCTTCTGGATTGCATTTTTTATGCAACAAGTTCAAGGCCTGTCAACCTTGAATGTCGCCGTGCGCCTCCTTCCAATGGCCATTGCAGGTTTGCTCTGGAATGTCCTCGCTGGGCGCATTTTACACAGGGTTAACAATACGCTTATCATGAGCTTCGGTGCTGTGAGCTATCTTGGGGCAGATCTCTTATTCTCATTTATGAGACCTGATAGTAATTACTGGGCAATCATTTTCCCTGCTCTTGTTTTGAACGTTGCTGGTGCAGATCTACAGTTCAACGTTGCAAATGTGAGTCTCTTTCCTTCTGTTTTACTCTTACCTCAAGTCTGAACTCAATGTCTGCTAGATGTATGTATTGCAATCTCTCCCTAGCCATCAGCAGTCGCTCGCAGGAGGAATTTTTACCGTGTTTCTTCGATTGTCAAATACAGCTGTCCTCGGTATTACGACTGCGGTATTTAGTTCGGTTGAATCAACGCAGGAGGGTATTGCAGACCCAATGCTCAAGTACATTAGGACCTTTCAAACCACGATCGCGCTGGCCGCAGCTGGGGTGGCGATTTCTCTCTTCATCAAGCTGGGCACGCAGGGAAATGCGCCTAAGGTCGACATTCGAGAGGAGGGAAACTCCGAGAAATCAACGAATACTACGGAGTTCGCAGAAAGCCCAAGCCACCGAACAGAGAAACAGCAAAAATTGTGAGACTAAAATAATACTCATGTAGGAAATAAGGGTCAATGGGAATCGCTTTTCCTATTGAGGCGGAATAAACAGCCGACACTTACCGTCCACTTTGATGATTAAGCCGGGCGATGATAAGCAACTGCGAGTTTGCATCGGATGTAGGCCGGTATCCTTATGCTATGCAGAGATGAGACGTCATGGCACAATGAGGCGCGGGAACCCAGCTGTGGTATGCGGTCGATACTGGGGCAGCCCCAATTGTCAAATCATAATAAGAATCGAAATGAATTGTGACGCGTTGAGCAGTGCGGCTTCAAAATTGGCATGTGAATTTGGAGCCGAGAGAAGCCGCCCAAACGCGGAATTACCACCGTCTTTGGGTGAGAATTACTTATCTTAGTCGCTTATTAAACAAGCCGGTAACGTTGCTGGACGGCCGAAAACCGGTGGCGGGTGCTACCGATGCATCAATTTCGATGGGCAGCAGCCGGGAACGAGCAATTCGCTCAAATCGAGTTATGGAATGACAGTCGCACCAGAGATTGGTTGATTATCGGGACTATCTAAACGAAGAAAGCAAAAGAAAAGAAGGAAGGCCCCGTTCAATAATATCGCTGAGGGCGTTCGCGAGTGATGGCGCAGCGAGCATGGAAGATTGAGGTGAGTATTGGATCTGACGCGGAGCCCTTGCATCGGTAAAGATTTCTGTGACATACGTTTATAACAAATTCCCACGGCAGATTATTCCATGGGACCACTTAAGCCCTGCACACGTACAGCGTATGCACGACCAACGGGTTGCCTGTGGATGGAGAGCAGACGAAGTGCCGGAGTGGACAGAATCCGCAAAGAGAGGAGGCAAGATGTTCTACTGGGCTGTAGGCTGACCTCGGGCCCTTCATGGTGGTGCGATGCTAAAAGCTGGTGGTAGGTTTTGGCGGAAGATGTTCCCAATCGGAACGCATTAATAGACCAACATATCGCGTCGCATCCCAAGGTTCGTAAACCCCAAGCAGGTTTTGAGATTTCCTCTCAGGTTCTACAGGAAAAAGAACCACTTCGCGATACGGCAACAGAGATCCGGCTTGCACAGCGGCATCCAACAGGCAGAGGCTTCATACCTGTCGGTCATGTTGCGCTTGATGTTCACGATGCCAAGGATGATGCGCAGCTGGGTCTTCCCCCTGGTACAGTCTGGGTCCACCAGCTTTTCATCTCGAAAGCCCTACAAGGTGGGGGATATGGTGTTGCAACCATGGCGCAAGTCGAAGCTGTAGCAGCACAAGAGCCGATGAATGGGAGATGGATGGCGTTGGATACGCTGGCAAAAGAGGTACAGGGAGAGCTCGGCAGCGTGGCTTCCATCGACGTGGGAATGGGCAATGTCATACCGGTGGTAAGAATTATACGATATGTCATGTCTAACACGATACTGATGACATCTGAACAGACCTCGAAGGAGGAGTGGTACGCCCGCCAGGGGTATCAGACATACAAACAGGGTCCAGGGTATACCTACCGTGCGCCAGACGGACGCAGCATCCAGCTACGGGTCTCCTATATGAAGAAGAGAATCGATGGGAGAATATGATGCCGGCCATCTAGACTGTCCTGGCGGATATACAGAAGACAGCGGGCTTCGTAGGCAAGCTGATGACGTCTCACGACGGGTTAATTGGACGGGAGAAGCAGGATGAGAGCTGGAACTGACAAAGCTACCCTATCTCGAGTTTTCCGTGTTCCATACCGAGAAGATTTATGCCGACTGTTCTTCTGGCCAACCTGCATCCCCCATCGACATGACATGTTGCCCAACAGCAGTAAGCGCGAATGAAACGATCTGGAGGGGGGTTGCAATGTGGGCAGGAAGAAGAGGATAGACGCCAGGTGGAATGTCAATGGCTCGACAAAGCACGGGACCAGGGAGCTTATGCAGGACAACTCATCGAACATGAAGGTGTGCGAGCCAATAAGACCGGGAACGCACGATTCGATGAGCAGGACGGGAACTGTTTGGAGGACGAAATGCTGATGCCATGTGTTGGGCCTATAGAAGCAACGGCCAGGGACGATTGGAGGCGTCTTGGAGGTGCCCCGTTCTGGCCGGGGCAGTCAGCACCCCATCGTGCGCCCCACCCGCAGCCATGCTGCACTGGGGCCAGGCCGGCAGGCCCAGCTCTCTAGCGGCCTATAGGAGCTGTCTCTGCCGGCCCCTAGGCACCGCCTAGGCACCTATACTGCTTCTAGATAGCGTCTACACAGTGCCTAGCCCACCAACCTAGGTTAGGTACACGTACTTACACTAGCACGCGCACACAGCGCACACGCACGCACTCACTCGCACTCACGACGCAGAGCATCGAGCTGCAGTGACCCTGCCTTACCTTACCTTACTGATAGACGTGGGCAGTGACAGCGTGCAGACTTCACGAGCAAGGCTTCCATCCTCAACAACTCCCCACCATTCGACACACCCGCACCCGCGCTCGTTGGGGCCCCAGACAGCACCCGGACACATTGGCCCTTCCAGATCTTTCCAGGGCCCCCGTCGCCCCGTCCGTTCGTGTTGCGACCCAACCTTGGTGTCGGTTTGGGCAGGTTGGAAAACATGATACATAATACTAGGCCCTAACCTCTCGTCCACCCGATTCGAGTCGACTCCCCAGAGGTTCCAATAGCATACCTGCACCCATGAGCATGATCGTATCGTGGACACGTACACGTATCATCGACTACCGCATGAACGCGTAGCCCAGACCCTACCAAGCCCAAAGTAAACAAGACCAGCCGTGCTGTCTTATCTGCCTGCGCCACTGCGCTCGTCGAACCCCGTCTCGTCTCGGCTCGTCTCCTCCCGTCGTGTCCCCATGCCTCCGGCTACTGCCTCCTTCTTCAAGCAGTCCAGGACAAAGATGCAGGCCTGGGTGACGAACAACCCCGGGCTTGGCCATAGCCAGCCCGGTGTCGCCACTTCTGCGCCCGCGACGACCTACGATCCTTCGCCCCCAGACTTGACGCAGACGCAGACGCAGGCACAGGCACAACCGCAGTCGCAGGCTGAACCTCCGACACAGACGCGCCACGTAAACATACCCCATCCAAAGCCCTCAACGACACACCAGACCTCACCTGGTCGTTCCCGCTCTCCTATAGTCAATGCGAATTCGCAGCGCGCCGCGACCGCCGCGGCCGCGCGAGTCCCCATGCCCCCTCGCTCTACTCATACCCATACCCATACCCGAGATGGGTCTGTGAACCTTTCGCGCGGCAAAGCACCATCTTCCGAGCTCCTACCGCAATCCAAAAGACCAGCACCCTTCTGGGAAGGCTCGACAATAGAGGGCTCTGCGTTTAGTGACACTGCTAGTAACATTGGCCCTAACGCGTTGTTTGCATATCGTCAACCACCGATTCAGGAACATCCTGCCCTAAACTATCAACAGCATGAGAGTCCACGTCACCGTCCTGCTCCGAGACATCTCGACCGGGCAGAGCAACCGCCCCCTTTCACTATTGGCGCGAATGGCTTAATTAATGTGGTGGGGAATGAGCACGGAAATGGACTCACCAGGAGCGCCTCGACCCCCGAAGCTAGAGGCCCGCGTGGTGGCTTTAAGGAGATCACTGATAATGGACGTGACGCATATACCGATGAGAGCCCGTATAATACATCACCAGAAAAGACGCCATCGGGCAAAAAACTACAACATCCAAAGACTTTGGCGCTTAGGCCAACCAGACGCGAGTCGTACCCTGACCGTATTAGTTACTCAAACGGTGATGCTGCTGCTGCAATGCCACAGCCTCTAAGACCCCACGTCTACTTAAATCCCAACTTAAATCCCAGCCTTGGTGAGCCTGCCGAGATATTGCAAGCACAGCCGGAGCGTCTCCCTAGATTGCCAATGCCCGAACATCCGCCGCCTCGGGCGCCTATGTTTGCTGATACCGACATGCCCATGGTTAGTCATCGGGATGAATCGGAAAATGCCAGTATGGGACGAGAAGCAACACCTATGCCGGTGGCAAAACCTATCGCCAAGGCGAAGACTCAAATAAATCGTCAGCTCTTCACTCGCCCTAGTAAAGGCAAAGTTAGTTTGCGCGAAAGCGCTTTGCCTCGATCGTCGTCTGAGAAACACGAGCCAGCGACGAGGAAACGTCCGTATGAGTTGGATTATGATGACGGGACGCTGGCCGCCATGGACTATGTAGCTTTGAAAGATGAGGCGTTTGACTTTGACCCGGCCCAAGCTGAAGCCCAGTCGGTCTTTGAACCGCCTCGAGGTACTTTGCCGGAGAAATTAGAACACTTTTTCGCTAAGGACAAGGCAAATCAGGCAAACTTCTTCACAAAAATGCCCGTAAAAGACTGGGAAGAGTCGGGCGACTGGTTTCTTGAGAGGTTTGGTGATATCATGACCCGTTTCAAAGAGGCACGGAAAGAAAAGCGAGATATTGTTAATAAGTTCGAGAAGGAGATCGCGGAGCGGGAAGAAGCTGTACGAAACAAGATCCATGGCATTGGACAGACCCTAGCCGACCTAAAGTCCGAGGGCGAAGACATGATGGAGGGTAAGGAGTTGAAATGATTTCTACTCCTACGAAGGACAGGTCTGGCGTATATGGATTGCTGAGAAAGGATGTTCACTGATATACAGGTGTGATGTCGGGCGGGACTTTAAAAAATGTGGTGGAGCACATGGTAATCTTGACTGGCGTGTACGGCATTATTACGACTTACGACTGCATGAGGCGGAGTTTTGGGGAGCTGCTTTTGCCCTTGCTTTGCATAGCAGCTTGTTATTTAGTTTGCGGGTACGAGGTTTGTTACATGAGATGGAACGGTAGGTAGCGTTCCTACGGAGATTGGCTGGCTGATTTGGCTCCTCCTGGCTAGTGTCAGAGTTGTAAGATAACTTGATTATCACGAGCAGCGGACGCGACTGAGAAACCAATTTTGAGCATGCGAGAGGGCGTAATCAGATGATTATTGTGTTTTTCACACGCCTGTCTTTACCAACAACCAGTCTCAACTGGCACCGCAACTTGTCGGCGAACAGACCGTTTCGTAACTTCTCCGTGAACAATTCGTATGCGGGATAATAGGCGTCCACGAAGCGCACGACCTGCTCATCGCTCATGCCGGCGCCCCGCTGCGCGCGCAACATGGCCTCCTGCTGCAGCCGCCAGTCGTACACCCACTCGGTGTCGAGGGCGTCGATGTGCACGAAGGCGTCGAACAGGTCGGTGATGGCGTCGTACGCCTCCAGCTCCCGGTTGACGAACTGCAGGTGCGCGACGTCGTGGCGCTTGAGCGTCCGCGACGGCGCCGCGTACCGCGCGGCCACCTCGGCCGGCGCCAGCGCCCGGAACCCCACGCACCACCCCTCGAAGATCACGACTTGCACCTTCGCCTGCCCCGCTGCGTTGACCTCGCCCCAGCGCGACTGCGGCTCGCGGTCTCCCTGTCCCGCGAACAGCGATTTGTCGTACTGCGGCACTCGCGTGGTGCTGTTGCTTAGGATTGCGGCGAAGAAGTCTCGCGCTAGACCCATGTCGTGTGTCCCTGGGTGCGGTTAGAGAGAGCTGGGTGGGCATGTGTAGAACTCTGCAGTCCAAGTCGCGACGTGTAGATTGCAAATCGATCAAAGATGGAATGTAGGAAATAGAAGCGCGTGAACTGTGAAAGGTGGATGGATGGATAGATAGATAGGGGTCAGAACTGGACTAGGAATGAGCGCAGGCGCAGACTGAGATAACATACCCGGCTCGCCCCGGACCTGCACGAGCTTGTTCTCCGGCATGGACGCCGCGAGCGCGACCTGGTCGTCGTGTGTGAGGTAGAAGTCGTCGATGCTGCACACTAGGGTCTCGAGTCCCTCGTCTTGGCGTAGAGTGTCGGCGAGCCGCCGCACCAGCGTCGTCTTGCCGACCCCTTGCACCCCGTTAAGGCCGATGATAAAGGGCCGCGTGGCGCCTGAGTCCATGTGCGTCCGCAGCCGCTCTAGGATGAACGGTATGCAGATCGGGCTTTTGTCGTCGTGGATCTCGGGGTCGGCGGTGGTGGCGGCGCTCATCTTGTCTTGCGGAGCTGTGAGTGGACTAATAGTGTACTTGTGGTTTGTGCGTGATGATGCTTTGCTCACTGTTGATTCTCTTTATGTGGCCGATGAGAAGTGGCTTTACTTGCGGCCTCTGAATTTGACTTGGTTGTCGTGTAAGGGGGGGAACAAAAAGTATACGATGCCTTCAACGTATGACGTCGGCGTCGTTGTGATGCGAGCGGCTCCGAGCTCCGGTATTGCCCCGGTATTGGCTGATGAGATAGGAGGCGTTGTGGGCCATTGTGCCTAAGATGCCGACGCCCAATATTGCAGGCTAGGTATCTGCTGCGAATAGCCGGCCGTATAATATCGTCTTATTTATTGTCCGGCTAGCGCCGTCCGTGGTGCTTTTTCGAGCAAGTTCACATGGGGTTTGGCCTCTTGGTCTTCACTAGTAGGCATGTCAGATACGCTGATGATTTGATTTTAGCTGGAATTGACAAAACACTCACGTCCCGACATACCACGAGCGAGCGAGCGAGCAGTTGTTGCGTGCTTGACATCTTGCCCTGGTAGCAAATTTCCGGGGTAGACTAGAGCCCTCAAAGTCCCCGCTCTTCCCCGGAGTAAATATATAAAGAACGAGGGATATTCGAGGTAGCTAGTCTGGGGTTATAGGCTCGTGCTTTCGGGCATTTCTAAACTGATTTGCAGGCCTTGCCGAGATACAGATATTGATAATTTGTTTGAGTATGTAATATTCACCACAGTGGCCAAGGACACCTGCAACGAAAGGTTGCCATTGAAAACGCTCACCAAGACCTAAGTTTTCGACCATCAGTTGAAAGCCACTGGTAACGTTGAGGCCCGTGGACAATAACGGATTGAGCATTCAAGTCAGATCTCAGTAACGCGGGAAGAATAAGTACAATTGTGAATATTGCATCTATCTCAGTTATATTTTTAAGATGAGCAACCGGCGATACCTCCTTATGAGGCTTTCTTATTGACTTCTCTCATATCGTGTGCATGCGAGTCGTAAGTAAACATCACGATTGGCTCATCTGGGGTTGCCATGCTTGACCCGTATCTCAAGATATAATACGGCGGCTGGCTTCGCTCATATTAAGTATATTCTACCGGCTCACAAGCCAATTCGTAAGAATTTTTACCCCCTTAGAAGCGATTAGCATATGACCATGGAAACAAATGGATTTTTCGAGATTGCTGGTCACATCAATCTTGTGGGGAATACACTAATCATGCGACTGTGGGGAAATAGAGCGAGCCCTTCGGACCGGAGCTGGAGCTGGGCCATTCACTACCTAGGCCAGTTACTGTAGATAGGTGTCGGTATACGTGGTAACATGCCCTGCAGCTATTCTCGGCAATGCTTATGAATTACATGCCTACTAAGACGAGTTTGTTACTCTTTGCCCTGGGTAGCCAAGCCTTCCTTGAGCGTGAGGCTACTTGGTTTGACTCTCGCCGTCAGCCTGTTGAAGTGAAGGATTGAGTCGCGCGCATGACCTCATTCATGGCACCGGCTCTGACATGTGAAATCACTGGAGAGCAGTACAGTGCAGCGGCGATTGGAAAGTGTCGTGTCTGGGGCAGTGTCCGGGGAGCGGGCTAAGCCCGATAGGGCATGGCTGAGCTGCCGCGTGCGAGGCCACTTGGGCCGTGATGGGCCCTCGGCATTCCAACCAGAGCTCCCAGAGCTGCCTCGGCTGATTCCTGTAGCGGAGTTCAAAAGCGGCATCTCTTCATCAGCTTCCACCAGCCAATACTTTACCCGGCACAACCGCAGTGCATCTATTCCCTCTACCTCCTCTACCTCCTCGACCAATCCTCACCACGACTCTCAATACCACCCCGAGACGAATTGTGAATATCGGTGTCGGTGGTTCTTAAGCTAGACACATTATGTCGGGTCAATTGCGCTATGACGGCCAAGTCGCCGTCATCACTGGCGCTGGTGGCGGTTTGGGAAAAGCATATGCCACATTCTTCGCCTCGAGAGGAGCCAAAGTCGTCGTCAATGATCTTGGTGGCTCTTTCAAGGGCGAGGGTAACTCAACAAAGGTACGCTCCTAAGATCCCTCCCCTTCACAGCCATCTCCGCTGCTTGACACCCTTGGGACTGACACAGCTATTCTTTGTAGGCCGCCGATGTCGTCGTTAACGAGATCAAAGCCGCTGGCGGCGAGGCCGTAGCCAACTACGACAGTGTCGAGAACGGCGACAAGATTATAGAAACCGCCATCAAGGCTTTCGGTCGTGTCGATATCCTCATCAACAACGCTGGTATTCTGCGCGACGTTAGTTTCAAGAACATGAAAGATGCTGATTGGGATCTAATTATGACGGTGCACGTCAAGGGCGCCTACAAGTGCGCTCGTGCAGCCTGGCCCTACTTCCGTAAGCAGAAGTATGGCCGTGTCATCAACACTGCGTCGGCTGCTGGTCTGTTCGGTAACTTCGGCCAGTCCAACTACTCAGCCGCCAAACTAGCAATGGTCGGTTTCACAGAGACTCTCGCTAAGGAGGGTGCTAAGTATAACATCATCTGCAATGTTATTGCTCCCATTGCTGCTAGCCGCATGACCGAGACTATCATGCCTCCCGAGATGCTAGAAAACCTGGGGCCTGAATGGGTTGTACCCCTCGTGGCCGTCCTGGCCCACAAGGATAACACCAATGAGAATGGTGCCATCTTCGAAGCCGGTGGTGGCCACATCGCCAAGTTCAGATGGGAGCGATCAAGCGGTCTCCTGCTCAAGGCAGACGACAGCTATACACCCAGTGCCATCATCAAGCAATGGGGCAAAGTTTCGGACTTCTCAAATCCCCAATATCCTTCTGGAGTCAACGATTTCGTAGGTCTCCTTGAAGAGTCTATGAAACTGGGCCCCAGCCCTCAAGGAGAGAAAATCGATTTCACAGGCCGCGTGGCTTTAGTGACTGGTGGCGGCGCCGGCATTGGCCGCGCATATTGCCTTGCTTTTGCTAAGGCTGGTGCGTCGGTTGTTGTTAACGATCTCGTAGACCCAGACACTGTTGTAGGGGAGATCAGGAAAATGGGAGGCAAGGCAGCTGGTGTCAAGGCTTCCTCTGAAGATGGCGACAAGGTCGTCAAGGGCGCTATTGATGCTTTTGGCCGACTCGATATCGTTGTCAACAATGCGGGCATCCTACGAGACAAGGCTTTTAACAACATGGACGACAAGCTGTGGGACCCAGTTATGAACGTGCATCTTCGAGGCACATACAAAGTCACTAAAGCTGCTTGGCCATTTTTCCTAAAGCAGAAGTATGGACGAATTATTAACACTACCTCAACGAGCGGCATATATGGTAACTTTGGGCAAGCCAACTATGCCGCAGCTGTAAGTTACCCTTGTCCAATGTGAATCATAGACACTAACACCCGTGTTTTTTAAGAAATGCGGTATCCTGGGCTTCTCTCGAGCCATTGCGCTTGAGGGTGCTAAGTACAACATTTACTGCAACACGATTGCCCCCAACGCTGGAACGGCAATGACAGCCACCATTCTACCTCCGGAACTGGTACAAGCCTTCAAACCAGACTACATAGCTCCTCTAGTCCTTGCTCTTTCCAGTGACAAGATCCCCGAAAACCCCACTGGTGGCCTATACGAGGTTGGTTCAGGTTGGTGTGGCCGAACAAGGTGGCAGCGTTCTGGAGGTGTTGGCTTCCCGCTTGATGTGAAGCTGGTACCCGAGGAAGTTGCCAAGAACTGGTCCAAGATTGTCGACTTTGAGGACGGTCGGGCAGACAACCCTGAGAAGACCTCATCCTCGATAGAAAAGGTCATGGCGAATCTGGGCAACAAGCGAGGGGCATCTAAGGTATAAGCTTTCTCTTTCCTTGATGTCCCCTCTCTTTCATTGTACATATACATGTTGCAATAGGATAGTCCAAATATGATTTGTATGTTAACATGACTTTTAATCTAGCAACCTAGCACGAGCAACAACTATCTTGAGGCACAAGAGAATGCCAAGAAAGCGAAATCCGAGCCAACAGAATTCATCTACACAGACCGTGATTCCATGCTGTATAACCTAGGTGTCGGTGCCAAGCGTACGGATCTCCCCTATGTCTTCGAGGGACATGAGAACTTTCAAGTCCTCCCCACATACGGTGTTATTCCGCAGTTTGACACCGCTATGCCCTTCAGCTTCGACGATGTGGTGCCTAACTTTTCGCCCATGATGTTGCTTCACGGCGAGCAATACCTCGAAGTCAAGAAGTATCCTATTCCTACAGCAGCGAGAACTAAGAATTACGGCAAGTTAATCGAGGTCGTCGACAAGGGTTCTGCCGCCATCTTGAAGAGCGGAGTCAGCACAGTGAATGCCGAAAACGGCGAAGAGCTGTTCTATAACGAGGCAACCGTCTTCCTGCGAGGTTGCGGTGGATTTGGCGGCCAGAAGAAGCCCGCTGACCGTGGCGCCGCTACCGCCGCCAACGTCCCCCCCAAGCGCGCGCCCGACGTCGTGGTGGAGTCGACAACGACGGCCGAGCAGGCTGCGATCTACCGCCTGAGCGGTGATTATAAGTGAGTTTAAGCATCCGCGATCCCCTCTTGCCCGCCCGGCAAACCCCCTATCGCCGTGTTTTGCTCTCTAGTCATACCTGGCTAACCTCGCAAAGTCCTCTCCACATCGACCCGAGCTTTGCCAAGATGGGTGGGTTCAAGGAGCCCATCCTGCACGGACTGTGCTTTATGGGAATCGCCAGCAAGGCTGTGTACGAAAACTTCGGCCCGTACAAGAACATTAAGGTCCGGTTTGCCGGCTCCGTGTTCCCGGGCCAGACCCTGGTCACGGAGATGTGGAAGGAAGGAAACAGTAAGGTCATCTTCCAGGCCAAGGTCAAGGAAACCGGCAAGCTCGCCATCTCAGGCGCCGCTGCTGAACTAGTAGATGGTTCGAAGAGCGAGAAGTTGTAAGATGTTGTTGTGATCAAATGAGAGGAGAAGCCAGTGTATTAGTTCAACCAGGTTTATGGTCCCAAGTCGGCTTATTCGTGTCTGACGTTGGTAATATGTGGGCATATAGAAATTCTAAGTCCGTTACTTTTCATTGGTTTGATTTGGGTTGATATTGTGTGACCTCGTACCTGGCGCAGCCACGTGACAAGATCGATCTTGTATTATATAATACGGGTTCCTGGTCTGTATACACACTCTCACCAACATCATGATATACAGACACACTTTGGAATTAATCCCACAACACGGATATCCAGCCTATGCACGTAAACAGCTTTAAAGTACATATCAGTTCCAGGTCTTAGTCGAGTCGACGAATAGCAACGCATATATCATTCTCAGCTATTCGATCTTACATATCCCGCAACCTGAATGAAATGATGTTTCACGGCCAGAATACCACCGCTCAGAAGAAAATAACGAAGAGGATACCTGAACACAAACATCAAGTCTTGTGTATATTTTGAGCTATTGGCATTTGCCTAAGCGTATGTATTGTGTGTCTGTTGTCTCCGAACTTGAAATGACTGGGCTGAGACCAACCAAGGCTTTCACGGGTCAATGATGACTTCGATAGTATTTAGATCATGCTGAGTCGCAGTCCTATTATCATCTAGCCAAAACCAAGTATTTAGCAACCAAGACCTCTTTTCATTTTCCCGTCTCATTTCACTTTCCCTCAATCCAATAGATAACCAACCCATACCAGACCCAACCGTTCCTCATACTCATAAGTCAAATAGAGCCATCGCATCCAGACCTCCCAACCGTAATGTCAACCGCCCAAACGCCAGCTCATTAACCATTCCCAACAGCAATTCTTAACTAATACATCCATCTCAGGGTGTCCAGCTCTCACTCACTGCCACTTGACCCTCTTATCCCGGAAGATGCTGACCATGCCCATGGGCAACGAGCCGGGCTCGACGATATTCAGCCCGCCAAAGCGCCTGATGGCCTCGGGGCCGTACAGCTGCGCGACCCAGCGCCAGTACGGGTCCATCGAATGCCATCTGCCCGTGATGCCCTTGGAGGCGGACGACGACGAGCCCGCGAGCGCCGCAACAGCCGCGGCGACGGCGCCGCTCGCGGTGCGGATGCCGCCCCCCTCGGCCGGGACCTCGAGCAGCCGCTGAAACACGCCCTCGAGGTTGCCGGAGAAGCGGTATCCCAGGCCCTCGCGGTGGCGCGCGAACTCGTCGAAGGAGAAGAACGTGTCGTGCTCGCGCGGGTCGTCCGGCGCCCACTGCTGCTGGCGGACGAAGCCGCCGCGCTCGAAGGCCAGCTTCTTGCTCGCGTAGTAGTTGCGCTCGGCCTCGACGAAGTCGTCGAGCAGCTGCCCCGGGTCCGCGACTACCGCCTCGCGGATCGGGAGCGTCGCTACGAAGGGACTGCGCAGATCTAGCCCGCCCAGCTCGATGGGGAAGAACAGGTACGCGTCCGGGACGTCGGCGACGCCGAAGCGCGCCCGCAGCACGTGCTTGAGGTACCCGACCACGTCCGTGATCGGCTTCTTTGGCTGCTCGGCCTCGCCGTCCAGCAAGCTCGACGCTGACGCCGACGCGAACACCTCGCGCTGGATGCGCTGGTGCGTCGCCAGGATCTCGTCGACGTGCGCGCGCCCGAAGCAGTTGGCGGGCTTGCCGAAGTTGGACGTGAAGAAGGTCGCCGCGAACGTGTTCCACGTCTGGATGAAGGCGATGACGCTCTTGCGCTTGTCGGTCAGCTGTCGCCGCAGATCGACGATGTGCTTGTCCACCATGCCCGGGTCGATCTCGAACTTGCCCGTCGCCGTCGACAGCTTCAGGAAGCCCCAGCGGATGTCGCCGGCGGGCAGCGACTCGTCGATCTCGAGCCGCGCGGCCGGGTCGCGCGATATGCGCACCGTGCCCGACTTGCTGAAGTCGACGTACGTTCTTGTGGCGTTAACGAAATCCGACACGGCACCCCACGCCGTCTTGGCGACCTCGTGGTCTCGCGACCAGAACCAGAAGTCCTCGTTGAGCCGGTGGATGTTGTTACCGCCTGTGGCTTGGTTGACGGCGAAGTCAAGGCAGAACAGGATGGACTCGCCGAAGACTTCGCTGAGGGCATGCGACGCCGGAGTGCCGCGGCGACGGGTACGTGGCTCCGTCACGGGGCCGTCGTCCTCGAACTTGAGCGGCGCCCGCAAGAACTTGCGGAAGAAAGTGATCCACGTCTCAGAGACGCCTAGTAGCGCCATCACCACGATGATGGTCTCGTGCGGCAGCAACGAGTTCCAGCTCTCGAACACTGAGTGGAACGCCGTCACCTCCCCGTGTAGCTTCGTGTTCAGCGCAATTTCGGCCGATAGCAACCGGATCAGACGCTGCTTGTCCTCCATCGGACGGCGGTCTCCCGAGTCACTGTCATCGTCGTTGCCCCAACCATGCTGCGCGCCATCACCAGAAGAGGTAAATTCCGGGACAGCACCAAACGCAGCTGGCTGGTTGGCGTAATAAGACGCTTGCTGTACTGGCATCATTGCTGCCTGCGCAAATCTTGTTTGGACAGGTGCTATTTGCGCCTGTAACGGTTGTATCTGAGACGTATAGCCGCTTAATGTAGGAGGGTCAGAGGTGTAATTCGCCTCTTCTTCGCCCTCGACGGCTGTCTGTTTCTGGTTGTCGCGGCTCATCAGGCCAGCCATGAAGTAATGCTTGCGATAGATCGCATCCCGGGCCGAGTCGACTGAGTTACCAGGGTGCTCGTTTCGACCGAGGTAGTACTCGCGGCGCTTGAGGTCCAGCTGGGGGATGGATCGCCTCGGCGATTTCCAGGCCCCGTCGAACTTGCGGAACTTTCGGAAGGCGCCCTTCAGGAAGACGGACCACTTGACTCCGATGTAGTGAAGAAAGATGGCCTGCAGGACGTCTTCGTGCATCACGATGTTGTATATGCCCGTGATCTTCCGCTGCTGCTCGAGAGCTACGCTCTCGCCCCACGACCAAGTGGAGAGCGAAGAGAGGCGCATATTGAGGACGTCAGCCACCTCGGCCAGGATGGTTGAATTGCCGAGGAACTCTCTGAGCACCTCGCGCCTCTCGTCTGTCAGCAGGTCCGTCGCAAGAAGGCCCTCAATGACCCAGGTCAAGCTTGTTGAGTTGAACTGTTTCTGCGCGGTCAGTGAATTCTCGAATGCAGCGAGTTGGCCGCGCAACTGGTCCAGAGCCTTGAGCGACGCTGGTTTGGTCTGGTCTGTGAGGCCGAATAGATGGACGAGGTACTTCTTAAGGGCGGTCTCGTCTACTCCGGCGGCCTCGAACACGACCTTCTCCCAACCATGACGAGCTTCTTTTTTTATCGAATCACCAACGTCCTCAAAGCCCTCGGCCATGTTGACATCTTCTCCTGCACCCGAGGCCGCTTTCTCGGTGGAAAGCCACTCAGTAACGAGTTGCCCATAGAGTGACGCATACTCGAGCTTGGACGATTGCATATCGAGATGGCGCAGAAGTGACTCTTCCCAGCCGTGCATCTGCTCTGGTGTAATGGAGGGGTCGTACTTTGATTGGGCCA
Source organism: Xylaria sp. BCC 1067 (assembly GCA_005188305.1). Lineage (NCBI taxonomy): Eukaryota > Fungi > Ascomycota > Sordariomycetes > Xylariales > Xylariaceae > Xylaria > Xylaria sp. BCC 1067. The sequence goes on along the minus strand of SSCS01000004.1, from coordinate 2,067,844 downwards.
TGAAGCTATCTAGGTTCTCGAGCTCAAGCTCCAAGTCTGGATTCTTCTTCATAGCATAGCAGTCTTTAACACCTTGGCTGAGCAGGTCCAGCCGTTTGAGAGGATCCACCTCATCGTTGAGGCGGGATAAGATGCTCGCCTTAGCAGTCTCGAAAGCAGAGCGCGTCTTGGACAGCTCTTCAAGTTTGGTATTCGTGATCTTTTGCAGTGTCTCCGAGAAGACGCCGCCACCGTTGGCAGGCATGCTCTCTAAGGCCTGACCTTGAGGTCAAATGGAGGAAGTATGGGGTGTGTAGATGTGTGGATGCGCAAGAGACGGTCTGTGACGAAGAAACAAGACGGCAGGACGAGATGGAAAGGGTGGGAGGGCCGCTTTATATACGCGAGCCAGAGGTCGATCAGCCCAGCGGTTGCCTACGAGCTGCCGAGCTGCCTTGTAGCACAATCCGCCGCCCCACAACTCAACTAGGTACTTACATAAGTACATAACTTGGGGGTCGGTATTGGCTGCCTTCGTTTTCTCACACTCAACGACGAAAAAGTGTCTATAATTGGAACATGCAATGTTTGGGTCCTGTCTCATGTTTCTTCTTGTCGGTAGATAGGTTTAACACTAAAGGCATCATTAGCATATAGGTTTGCACTAGAGAGCCCCCACAGCACCGCATTCTGCCGCCCGCCCCGACCAGTCCATAACGTGACTATATCAATTGAGTCGTGAACCGATAGCTTACAAAGTCAACACGCCATTGTGAGATGCATATACCAATTTCTGCTGTACTGTGGAGGGGATATGGGATGTATACGAACATCTCATGTGTTCTGTTGACTTAGGTTGCCCTTTAGAGGGGGCCCTCAAAAAGGTTGCAGGTTTCAAGAGCATCAATGTCGTGAATTCGATGGGTTGTTGCTAGTATCGAGTTGAGAGACTATTACCCATAAGCATTAATTAATTAGTCGTTTCAAAGGAGCAATCTGATTACAATAAATGCCCTGTAGTCGTAAATAGTAACATGATGCAATAGCCTCACATTCTTACAACCTGGAGACTATGACCCTTGCCTACCGCCACCTGCTAAAACCCAAAAAGAATGAATAAACTCCTATGACCGATGCCAACATCGTCAAAAACGTGAAGAAAAGGGGGTATTGTCCTGACACCGATGCTGAAGCGCAGTAAAAAAAGAGGCATAAAGTGTTGCCTAGTCGCTTGGAACGGGACGCTGTTGGGGCAGAAAGTGGGGGAGGGGGGTGGCATGAGGCGCACACAGCTTGCCATAGAGGGGATCTGGATGCTCCATGAGCCTACCTATCCATTAGGTGTCGAGTCAGGGTGCCATAACATCCCCGCCCAAGCATGTAAGGGTCCAGGCATGCAACATTAGGGACTAGGGCCCTTGATACGCCCCGCCGCCCTTGGTGGGCTAATCAATAATCCCATGGCGGTAGCATTGACCAAGGAGCGAAGTTGAAGGGGCGCGGGATCTGCCGCGAAAAGACGGGCGCTGCTAACTGTTGCTACCGGTTGAAGACGAGCGCGTTCACGATATGATCCTTCTGCCAGCCCTGGCTTTGTAGCGACAAATTCTCCTTAAGAATTTTGCCCATGTACGCCACACGAACATGCCTCGTCGACGGCAACTAGAAAGGTCAGTCACGGGTTCCAGGAAGCTTATGCAACGAGCGACTTACCCCGGATTCTTCGGCAATCTTCCTTGCTAAGCTTCTCACGGACTCATCGGCATCTATGCCAATATACACATCGGGGTAGTTCTCGCTTAACCGGGCGCGGACTTTGACCAGATTCTTGATATCCACAACAGCTTTGCCTTTTTCTTCCCTTCGTCGCACAGCCTCGTCTTCATCAAGCTCTTCGGTCGTGTCCTCGCCCGTAAGATCGTCGTCCCCTTTGCCATTCTGGTCAATGCTTTTCCTTCGGACACCCTTGTCTGTGGCTACGTTGGTCGGATCACAGACCACCCATTCAGGAAGTGGGTAGTAATTGCCCAGCGAGTCATAGACGCCATTGGAGAGGTTGCCAGTCGGTAGCGTGACTTCGGCAGCTTTCAGGATTCCTTGCGCAGTAGCAAGACCGCCTGTACCGTCATCATCCACCGACTCCAAGCCCGCAGCTCGCCTGATGTCGGCCTCCCACATCGCTTCCAGGGCTGTACGGATGACCTGCCAAACCTCAGAACGGCCGGTTACCCTCGTATCAAAAAACTCGATGCGCTGCAGGTCAAGTTCGGCGCGGGTCCAAACACGATCTCGAGATACCCATTCGTGGCGACGCAAGGGCTTGTCTATATGCTGTGACAGAGGCTGGCGGGCTCGCTGGCTACGGCCCCCAGAGTGCGGCCCAATCGGTTCATCGGCGGTCGTCGACTGTCTCTGGTGAGGGTTGGCGGCTCGCGCGGATGGTGAGGACGGGGCGCCATCTGAGTAGGGCGCATCGGGGCCTGATGGGTGGGAGAAGCAGCAGCCCTAGATCCGCCAAGGTTAGGAAAACCGACGCCGCTGATACCGATACGTCACCGGGGCATTATGGGTGCATGACCAATGAATACCTCGACATGAGTGACACGGAGCTGTGATGATAGGGGGGAGCATAGGAAAGCATACAAAGGGGTATCGTAAAGCACGTGCTAGTAGAGACTTGGGAGCATTACATACCATAGCTTCAGCACGCGCGGCCGGTTGGACCGCAAAAGACAAAGGAATCGCGCTTTTATATGCCTGTGGAAAGCAGATGTGAGGTCCAGCGCATCGTTTCGGTCGCGTTCATCGACGTCAGCCCCGACAGAGAGCGCGTGATTGGTTCAATCTCGATGTGGTTGGATGGACTTGAATTGAATTGGATTGAATTGTCTCGAGTCGGGCTAAGTCCAGGCGAATCGAGCAAAGAGTCCCGACGTACGATCCGCTTGTACACCGGCTTCGGGTCGCTCCGAGAGGTCTCAATCGAGTGTGTAGGCACAACAGTGGGCGGCCACCGCGATGGGTTGTGGATGGGAAAACGATCGTATGGTCTTGAGCGTCATGGGCTGGCGGAGTGGTGCTGGATCACTGGCGGATCACTGGATTGAAGATAGGAAGCCTCCCTCATGTTGGTACTGGTCTAACCTCGAAGTAGGCTGTGGGTACGTAGTCTAGTACCTCAGGTGGTGGGGGTAGGGGGTGCCTTGTATAAGTGGGCACCAACCAGTACCTAGTCTACGATCTCCTCATCGAGCGAGGCGAGGCACTGACTATCTACATTGTACATGTACGGGGAAATGATCTAAGGGCAGCAGATGACCTATATATAGTTCGGTATATTCTTCTCATAAGACGGACTAAAGCTGGTCTGGGTTGGATTGGCTTATAACGAAGACCGGTCATCACCGCTACAACGGTAGACGGAGTCCGGGTCCTGTCCGGGCACTACCGGTGCTCTTTGCACAGCCACTGCCGGTCCCACTTACCCTTTTTCGTCTCCGACATAGCTGATTTCTAAGTCCTATGTACAGTACCAACATCTCGTTACCTACCTAAGGTAAGTACTTACCTACCTAGGTACCTACCTAGGTAGGCTGGTAGGTAGCACAGCGCTATATCGCTGCTGTGAGGTATTTCCCGACTATGCTAATAATACATTATTGCACTTCGAGGAACTTGTAGGTGACCCTGGGGTCGTGTCGGCCATGTTATCTCCGGATAGACCTTATATACGTAGGCCAGGTACTAGTAAGAACCTTTAAGTATTTTCGGGCAGGAAGCGGCAGGTACCATAGCAATATCGCACATAGTCGTAGTAATTAGTATCACGATTCTCCTCATGCCGGCATGCGATCAACTAACAGCGCAATACTCGGTTTATTTGGGTCTTGTCTTCCTCTTTACAGTGTTGGGCCTGTGTTACTATTTAGTTTATGCTCAGGTTATGCATGCACTGTAGAACTCTTTCCCGTGCTCCAACTCCAAATTTCGCGCCTCCTCTGTGATGAAGTGACCACAGCATGTTTCCTCCACATATCACGGTAAATATGCGGCCCTTATCGATCGCAGTTCGTTCCTCGGCGAGGGTGCTTGCAACGCCCTGCTGTTCTCCACGACATCGAGATGGCCGCTATAAATAGCAACATCCCGAGGGCGGCGGGAGGATTTATCGTATAAGGACGCCTCCGTCACCAGAGGTATCCTCGACACTTCTTGCTGCCACACAAGCAACGGGCCATGTCTTTTTGCTTCGCTGGATCTAGCGCGTCCATTTCCGAGTCGTCCACGCCGTCGACGTAGTCGAAGGTGAGCTCTTCTCCGCGCGGGATGTCTCTGATGGCGAAAAACGCCAGGTCGTGGATGTGCTTATCCGCATGGTCGCCGACGCGCGCAAATATGCGTAAGTTGGGGTCGCACGAATGGTTGATGAATCGCGTCGGTCCCGATACGAACTCACCATCCACCTCTAGCGGAGGGCCACGCAGGCGTTCGTCGAACGAGTCCGGGTTCGAGAATTTGTCGAGCGCGAAGAGATACACGTCCTTTCTCTGCGCGATGTGCGACTGGGCGCGCCGCCGATTTGCCTCCTGTGCCGTGATGATCTCGCCCATGTACTTGTCCAGAAACTGGCCCTTCTTGATGTCCACCGTGCTCCGAACGCCCCAGCCTCGGTTCGCCGTGCGAAAGATCTGCAGAGGCACTTTGCGTCCTTTCTCAACTACGCGGCTGGGGCAATTGGAACTGCAAACACAGCTGTCGTGACACTCGTAGATGGGATTGCGCGACGCCAGGACCTTGGAGCGCAGGTGGCCGGTCCTTGGGCCGTGTGAATGATATGCATATGCCTTCTTGTGAAAGCGATATCCGAACGAATCGTCAGTCAGCTCGGCGCCATCCGAGCTGCCGTTGCCGTAGTCGGAGCTGTCATCCTCGACATCCTGCAAGCAGGTGCAGCTGTTATATCGGCATTCCTTGTCCGTATCACACTCGCAACCGGTGAGGAACTCCTTCTTAGTGGGCTCGATATCGCCGGCGCGAATGGAATTCTCCATGAAACGGAAATTGGGCTGGATCATGGAATCATCCTCATTATTAACAATTGTAATGGGGTACCGCGAATGCGTTGTAAAAGTACGGACTTGGCACCAATGGCAATCGCGCTTCTCGTCTTCGAGGGCCTGTAATGGTGAGTTCAATGCGAAGACTTGTAGTAGGCGTGGTGATAGCAGAACATGAAGAGGAAGAGGGAGAGAGAGAGAGGAGCCAGGTCCCGGATGCGCCTACCTCTTCACCATGGTGAAAAAAATGACGTCGGAAAGCCTGTTCCATTGTGGTTTATTGTTCTGGCGCAAGATATGTCAATGCTAGCCATGGACCGTGTTCCTAGAGCGCTTGATGCCTGTGTGGTGCCAAGGTAAGCTGTGTGTGCCCACCTTGGTTTAGTTAGACTTATTAACCTACTGCAGGGACTTCGAAACGGCGCCCGTTCTAGGCAGGTACTTCTTTACTTAGTCTGGGGTAGTAAGTTAGGAGGTAGCCGAAGGGAAATCTGAGAATTGAGATCTGCGTGTGAGCGCATGTGTGATGTTGTCAATATGCAAACGCGATAAGTAAATACACGCTAAGTAAACCGCCTACTGTAGGTAGGCAGCGCCTAGACCCAGGTACGTTATAGAGGTATAGTATAGTCCCTTCCGGATGGAAGCGTTGTATCCTACCCAGAGTTTACTTTACATGATGATGCAACACACACATTATAGCCCGAGGCCTTCTACGCCACATACTAACAAAGTAGAAATCTTAGACCTATCCATCTAAATGTTGTGAGACTAAACAAATTCCTCTTGGCTACTAATATCGTCATCAATATGCTGAGTGAAGAAGATGGCGGGGTTTGCAGCGTCCTAATACGGTTAGCGTTTCGAAGAAAGGTTAATCAGACAGCACACCTAACCCAACCCAGGTCCCGGTAACGCCGCTAGACTAGATCTAGAGCCTACCTCTAGGTATCTAACCCACACTTACACTGAGTTACTGAAGTCTTACAGCAAGTTGCAGCAAGATGTTGCTCCTAACTCCGAGGTCAATTCGCTTCGACTTCAGGTATTGCTTCACATTAAAGATACCAATTATTAACCTACGTAGCTAGGCACTGTGCACGTTCTATTAACTCTCCAATTCGCTTTGAGGAAGAGCAGTCGCTGTCCATCTCCTATTCCGCTTCCGGAAAAAAGCCCTGCTTTATTATGCTAATACTATACCGCGCGGCTACACTCACAAAGATCCACCATTTGATCAACTTCTACCTTAGCAGCATGAAAACCTCGTACAACCCAACCGTTATATGCAACCCTAGATATACCCCCTATTCCACGACTCGCTCAGTTACACAACTTTTGGCCCATCATGGCCTGGTGGAGAACAGACGAAAGGCCCTCGTCGCCTTGGCGGGACCGATTCGGGGAGTCATACAATGCCAATGATAATGCCTTTCTACACGGGCCCATGAAGCACTCAGGTTACGCCCCCGAACGTAAGTAGTCTCGGCCCTAGTCTCTATTTTGCGACAGTTTGGAGGCGGCGGTTTCCTCCCCGAGCCATGTATGCTCGAAATTGAACTCAACACAGCCGATGCTCCTCGGCCTCAGGTTCTCTTTCACTGACATCTTACAGAGTGAGCATATTTCCGCCTACCACGTCTGCTTTCTGGTCTGAGCAGTCCTAGCTTTCGTCGGGCTACGAGACGCGTAGAGGAGACGATTCTCGTTTCCCCACATATGCAGAATACGCTTCCATGCAAGCCGGGGCTACTAACCTGTGATACTCGGTAGTCCGTCGATACATCCCTTATATTACGCCGATAAACTCTCCGCAGACAACGTCGGAGTTTTCCATCATAATTATGAGATAGACAGGATGTTCTACGCCGAGGCATACCGGAAGAAACATTGGCCTACACTAAAGGCCTGGCATTTCGGCCCCGCAAATCTCAACTGTAAATTTTCCCATCGAGGGTTTATCCCTGGAGGGCACGAGAAAATATCAACCACAGCTTGGAAATCAGACCTCGCGATGCACCCCGGATGGATAAGTATTTTGCTCGCCGATATGGAGCGCATAGTGGTGAATGAGGCACAGTGGCTCCCTTTTTTTCGAAAAGATCGGTGGTACAGCTTCCAGGGAGGCTCGCAGGTGCTCAATCAGATATAGTTCGTTTTTCTTTTGTTTTCTTTTGTTTTTTTTTTCTTGTTCTAGCGAGTTTCGGAAGATCAATCCGTCTTTTCTAGGTAGCATTTTTGTCTAGAAGCTTTCGAGACCTTTGTAGATCACAACCAAAATAGCTTTAGCTGACTCCAGGTCCCTAGTTGGTCTGTAGACGATTCCCGCGTCTGGGAAGGTGAGAAAATCTCAGGGCATCTTTCTTCTCTCATTGTCGCCCCTGCAGTACCAAGTTTCGTTCTCAAATCAAGGCCACGCACAGACTACAACTCAACTCTAAAGACCATAACTGACCCCGATTTGTCTAGAATTCAGTCCCATAGTGGAAATAGCAAACAGAATGCTACAAGCACTAATTCAAGACCGACACCCTTTGTAGGCTTCCTTGCGAGTGCAGATTATTCGATAGGTTGTTTTAATCAAAATATCTAGCTTGAATACCGTATTGTTTGGTTACTTTGGTACTTGGACCGAAGTGGCTTATAGTTAGTAAAATTCTATGTTGTTATCCTCCCATCCTCACCACTCGCTTGGCTACCTTCCGTCTGTCAACTCTACAGCTGGTGGTTGCTAAAGCTTATTTCGTGCGGTAATGACTAACACCACATGGCTGCAGTGCTTTCAACAGACTTTGCCGCATCCATACCGCATCAGTTACCGTTCGCGCATGTGCTTTTATCGTATGATCTGTATATGAAACATCGGGCAACATGCGATGAGAGGATCGTAGAACATATGGAAAGGGGTCAGTCGTATCAGCCGAATGACTACCTTCAGCTTCTTAATCACCTGTTGCGCGCACAACATTGGGCCTTCGAAGACAATTCACATGCATATGGCGTAACGCATGGGAACAAAAATGGCTTAATTACGCTGGCCGTTGGCCGTTTGAAGTTATTAATCGACGGAAATTTGACTTTGGCCGAGCGTTGTGGTTTACAATACAGCATGGCTGTAACTGTAAGTGTTGCATTGTGGGTTTACCTAGCTTAAACTATAAGGAGACTAAATTGTGTTGCAGATGGTGCATGAACTGTGTTAGTATTATATATCCTTTTATTGTCAAGTAGACAAGTAAACCCCTATTTGAAGCAAAAAAAGCTTCAGCACGGTCCCGACCCAATAGGAATGGAGACGCTGACCTCCATCATATACAGTCCATGCCATTACTCTTCAAAGGGAGATCTCTGTAATTGGCCTAAGAGACATCCGCGCAGAGCCCGTGAGTCACTGCCTAAATTTCGTAACGACATATAGATTTCAAGGATACTAATAAAAGTTTGCCACTCTATGCAGTATGTTGACTTCGCTTGCGAAGCAGAGATGGGATACGCTGCCGAACAAGCGTTGTTCGGCGGGATTCATCAAGGAATTCGTAGGGATTTATCTATTAATTCCCTTTCATGACATAAAAGCTCTTGCAGTCTACCAGCTTGATCATTTGGCGGGACTCCTTTGGCCTTACGAAGCTGAACTTTCACTGATATGTGAGGCAGAGACGGACAATACTGCACGGCCTATACTGGGAATGCAGACAAAAAACTTCCCAATGCCTCTCGAGGGCGTGAATCATACGAGGATGATACCACACCCGGACAGCGATGATAACAGAATGATCGAGTGGACCCTAGTTTCCTCGGAATTTTGTTCCAAGCTATGTGCGGAGGCATTTTGGAAGGATGACCAAATTCCACGTAAAAGTGATAATTACTTCCATATGAGTCGATTAATTATCAGTAGGACCCTACATAACAACCAGGGAGTGTTTGAAGATTACTGCCAAGATATGGCCATCGACCCCATGTATGACGAAAACACCGCGAGCGAAACTGAAAAATTGATGGTTCAAAACTGGAGGGAAAGAGAGAAAGGTGAGTGAATCTAAAGCCCGCGCTCGTTATTTGAGGTTGTGTAATTCTTGATCATCACTGCCCCCCTCCCCCCCTATTGAAGAAACCACTAACCTTGGTGATGCAGAAATGAATGACATGCGGATAGGGTGGTACCCGGATGCGCGACAAGTTGTGAGTCGCATTTAACTTCATCGCTCCTTCACAGAACTACTCCTGAGCGCTTTTAGGAGGAAATGTCTTAGCATGATAACCTGTTGTTATATACACAAATTCTAAAACGCAGATTACCAAGGATAGCTCATACTAACTCAGATTAATGCAGTGGGAAACTTCGCCGGCAAGTCGAATGCCTTTCTGAAGACTAACTCGAGATTTGCGTGTAGCCGATCTTGTTGCTAACGCTATCTTATTAAGTGGGCGCGGTATCAGATGAGAGTCTATATAAGCGAGTTCAAAAGGGGTTTCAAGGCACGTGATCTTAGCCTTTGTGCTACAGTAGCATCATTAATGGCTCTAAATATCCCGTGGAATGTGAACGTTAGCCGAGACGATTATCTCAATTCATTGTTATTTCCCGATTTCGAGTGGATGCAGCAGTAAGTAGTGCTGGCCCTTACTTTCTTCTTTTCTATTCGTTTGAGAGGCATGTTCAAGGACCTTGTGTCTAACCGATGAGAAGAATGCTGACCTGGGATTTTACAGCCTTATAGGTAAGCGCACAAAGTCGCGTTGTGTAATGGGACGTAACGACTACTGAACTTCTCATGGCAGGTCTGCTCATGATGGCAGCGATTCCAATTCACTACACCCCATTCATGCTACCACCCAAGTCTGAAGATGATGATGAGGAACTTGAGGTACATCGGAGTTTTGACGCATATGTCGAGGAGAAGAACCCTCCATCATACATAATATCGATGTTCCACAAAATTGAACCGCCAAAGATGGTCCCTGCAAGCTACTTCGTGGACCCGATTGATCGACCAGGGCAGACTCTAGCTGTTTTTAGTCACGCGGACTACATTTTCCTAGCAAATAAGATCATAGGGCGCTTTAAAGACGTGCAAAAACCAATACATACGGGTTGGATAGAAGAGATTCTGGGGGTTCTTGGAACGTTGTTGCAAGGCGTGGATCCCGGCCAGGGACGGAACGTGGACGCACGGAATATGAGATGGGCTTCCTCATGGGATTTCAATGTACCAGATTACGAGCCGCATCTGATCAGTACCTGGAATGGGACTAGCTGGGAAAAGAGTGGAAGGCTATTATTTTGATTGGGCGTCATTTCGGGAACTTAGAATATCGCGCAAGTCTCACACTTACGAAGAAAGGCTCGGTCTGGGACCAAACGACTCCACCTGACTACTCCCTCCGAGATACCGGCCATGGCCGGCGGCTTTAAGTGAACAGGCGGATATACTATAATATTTTTCGTCACCTCCCTCTTGACTCCTGTTCTAATAGTGGAGATAAATGTCGTCAGACGAAGGCTAGACGGAACCTATTTACTATAAAACTATTCTTTTCTGATTTGTATTAAATAAACAGTATGCTTAGTCACTGAGCCGCAACTAGTTGAGTTCAATTGTTTAGGTTACATAATGTGATATCACAAACCGTAAAAGTAGCCACCTAGTTTTCAAGAACACCCCGGGTCAACCAGAGCAAAACAATTACCGAGCGTACAGTAACCATTAGAGATAGCCTCAATGAACCTTCAGCAGTTATGCATAGCAAAGGCTAGTATTCTAGGGCTTGACTCAAAGGTTATGTTAGATAATAAATCATTCTTGGCTCTCAAAGGTCTGTTGCCTTCAAAATAGACTATACCTATCAAGTCCTCAGGCCTCCTATTTTTATACACAATTAATAGAGGCATTTCCTCACGTTCCAGTCCCACGGCTCCTGATTGGTCCATTGACCTAAACCGACTCGGTAACCAAAAGTGACACCTTTATACCGTGTGACCCGAATTCGAAAGGCAAAACCACATTCAATCCAGTTATTTTTTTTTCCAGTTCTTTGAAATCCCATGTTCACTGGAAGAATACACGCAAATTTTTAAAACACTGAAAGCGTGACCAAAAAGCGGGAGGCTATGTCACGGAGCAAAACGACGCCGTTATTGCCCCTTGGGCAATAACAGTATATTAAATCCACTTTACCGCGACCGGATAACATACCCCAAAGACGCCTCTACGAAGTCACCGATCCCGCAAAAAACACTTAAATGATGGCTGATAAATGATGCAATCGCAGTTGGAATCGGACGCGCTCACTCGGCGATTCCTTATGATCTAAGCAACTCTAAATACACGACAACGCATTAAACCACACTCCAGAAGATGGCCCACAGGGGGTCCAACGCGTTGAATATGAAGGGCATGCCGCGGTCGAGGCCATTGGCGTCGAAGGTGCGGGCGCGCCATTTCTTGCTGACGGCGAACATGTCCGTCTTGTACTTCTCGACAGCGGCCCTGCTCTCCTTGTTCAGGCCGTTCAGCAGAGCGGGCTCTTCGAACAGGTAGGCGAGCGTCTCGTTGGTGTCCTTCCAGGCCGCGCGGTTGCCGGCGGCGTATGTGGCTACTTGCCATGCAGCACCTTCAGGAGTTGGCATCCATGAAACTACAAAAGTGTTAGAGATTTCCGCATCTTGAAACTGGTAATAGGACAATTAGGAATGCATACCGATATCCGTAACTACGCCCTTCTTAGCTGGGATCGGCTTTTGCCATCCAGCCGCGGTGAACGGGAGAGACATGATGCTTAGTTGGTTGCCGTTACCGCTCATGATCGTGTCTTCAGAAACCGGAGTTAGCGGATGTTGGCTAAGAAGAAGTATGGGAGATGTTCTCCAACGAATAGGAGAGGGGAAAGAGTCGGGAATATCTTGGATACAAGGGGATACATACGGACGACGCAATTCAGGTAGACGAAGTGCGAAAGAATTCCGACGATTTCTTGTCTGGTCGCAATCTTCTTTGGGAAGTCGTGAACCTGCCCAGGAACGGCCTCCTTAGCCCAGGCTTGCAGTTCTCGGTCGATGGCAACGGCCTTGTCGTTCTTGTAGTACGAATTGATGATGCTCGTCAAAGCCTCCTCAATAACACCCATGACGACAGCGCAGTCCTCATAGCTATATCATCAACAATTAGTCACTTGGGCGTTCTTGAGATTCGGGGATGAACACGGATTCGAAAATAGCCGAGAAATTACTTACAATGGGAAGAACTTCAAGGCGGGTCCATATTTATAGTCAATCAAACCACGGTCCCTCAGGCTGGTAATGAAATAGTTGCTGAGGAAGTTTGACACCTCTCCGGACGAATACACGGCATTAGCCCAATTGCGAGCCGCGTCAGAGGTCCATGGGTAGTATTTCGGTCCAACTTCATAAGAGCCATTGACTAGACTGTCCTGCAGATTCGGACGAACGCCCCAGGGGGTGTGCTCGACTGTTTACTTGGAGTCAGTACAGTAGTTCTAAAGGCAAGGGTCATATGACAATGTGTTGCTTGCACTAAGGGAATTAGGCCAAAGTTGGCATTTATTGTCCCTTGTTACACGTCCATACGTAGAGATCGATGGGTTTCCCCCCTTTCGAGGGAAAAACTAGGGAATGAAGTTAGGAGATGGGATGGGGGCTCACATCGATGAAGGATGGCCATGACAGGGTGGTTTTCACTCAAGGTGCGGATGGCAGTCAAGTAAGGAGCTTCGGCGCCAGCGTGTGACATAGTGGTGTGGCCCCAGGTTCTTTGATATCAGAGGTTAGCATTTAATCCAGAAGACAGAGTATGAGGTTTAAAACGCTAGAAAATTTCCAATATGGCCCTAGCCCGACCATAGGATTGTCGTATTGAAAATGCCCGAATACAATGAGATAAGGAATTTCATAAGTACTTACGAGTGCCATCCCTCGTTAGCGTTGATTGTCATCTTGGCGAATAACCACTCATCGGGGTGATCCTTGGGTGTGTAGACAAGCGCTGAGTCCTCCCGGCCCTTGACGATAAGTCTGATGGCCAGTGGCAGGAAGTCGCCTGCATCATCTATGTAGAAGTACGACTGGCACCCCGCACCGTAGGCCGTGGTGGTCTCTTGGTCCTTCATTGCCTCGAAGTCTTGAGAGAAGAGACGCCCCTTCGCATGGAGTTCCTTGAGCGTGTACCCGGAAATCGATTTAGACAGCTTGTCGTCGACGGGAAATAGCAAGGCATCCTTCCGTTGCACACGGCGGAGTCGGTAGGGAGTCGACGACAATCTCATCATCGAAAACGTCCGGTCGTCGGTATGGTTGGTCAACATGCCCGGGAATGGGCCGTCCGGAAGGGACGTTTGCCAGAGACCATCGTAGATGCTGCCATAGTCGTCTAGCGAAGAGAAGCCACCACGCTGTATAAGAATTAGCAGCGTTATACATACGAGTCAACATTGCCCCATGTGGGGGTGCGAGATATGAAAAGGGACACCAATAGTTTTCCGTTCCCTTTCCCCTCTTGTTTGGGACAGAAGAGAGGAGATAAGAAAATGTCTTGGGAATAAACTCGTCTGTGGAAAAGAGAACGAAAAGCGTGTGCTAACTTACCGCATGGATGGCCTGAACTGCTTCTGTTGTCTCTTGCACGATAGCGCCGCCCAATCCAAAGACAGGACCTCTCCATTTCTCAATCTCTTCCGCGAGAACTTTATCGGCGATAGGGCCTTTGGGGTAAGGGGCAACGCCGAAGGGGAAACTTCCGTAAAGCCAGCCTTTCCGCTTCTCTCCTATCTCGAAGCTTCTGGGTATTAAGTTGAGGAGGTTCGGCGTAGAGAACGACTCCTTCTTGGTGACGGTGTTGGCGGTGCCAGGGGCGGGAGCAGCCTGCACCGCGGCGGCGGCGAGCACCAATGTCGACAAAGCAGACTTCATTATCATTATCGTCATCTCATACGCAACCAGTCGATTCACACGAGACGCTGGGATGGCCGGGCCACTGGTGGAATAAGCCAGCAAAGAGAGGGTTGGACGTAATCGGGACCGATCGTCATCTTATATATCTATTCTCGACCAAGTCCGTGGGAGCACCCTGAACACCTGGATGGCGTGAGCGCCGAGCGAGCGGCATTCTCGTTCTGCAGGTCTCCTCTGCCTCCGATAGGCATGTCATGGCGCCGAGTGCATGATTACTCCATTTCTGGCCTCCCGAACCATTGCCCAAAGACATTTGTCGAGATGGCCCGCTTCGGACTCTCGACCACGATCTCCATCTCGCATACCCATGCTGCTCACCGCCTGCGCCCATGCAAAATGCGGCACAGGAGGAGTCCAAGAGGAGTCCAGGAGGAGAAGAGGAGATGAACAAAAGACGCGATCGGATCGACAACCCAGAAAATTTGCCCATGGCGAACGTGGATGGCTCTGCACTTTCCGTATAGTGAGCGAGGCCCTGCAAATCATGGACGTTGTTCCGAGGTTTTAGTCATGACAGTTTGCTGTGGGACGTGGAGCAGGCCACCTGCATGGAGCCAGGGCATGGGGGCTAAGCTTCCAGGGCACTACAGGCACTGGCTAGACTTCTGCTGGGCTACCAAGCACCCGGCGGGCAGGCGTCTGATTGTGTGGTTGCCGGCAATCTGCATTGGGACGGGTGCCCGCTCTTTATCCGCCGCCACCAGCAGTCGGCAGGACGACTGCCGGTGCTACATGCGGCCACCCACAGATGCCCCACGCCACCAAGCCGCAGGCGCTCTAGCGCGGTGCTGTGCCGGGGAGCGATCTCGTGGGTCTCGTCGCAGCCGTATAATACACGATGCGCGGAACCCTTAGTCTAGTATACACGGTGCTAGTGCCGTTGTAGTTCTGCGATAGTGTATTTGCGTATAGTCCTTTTTCGTGTGATAGCGCAGTGTCGTATACTTTATTAATATATCAAGCACAACACGCGCATGTGAACGGGGGACGGAGAAAAGCCGATCTGGGACGACGAGGAAGATACGAACGGCGCTATCTATCTACCTATTCGGTCCAAAGCACGGTCGCCCGTTCGCATGCATCATAAGTCACATATTATACTTACGCCCTAAGTCTAAGCTCCAGCCCAAGCATAAGCGCGACAACCCAGCCCTAGAGGCTAGAGAAACACCCCAAAGTGCAACGCTGGATCGTCATGGATAGATAAAGTTGCATACCGAGGGTAGGGGTTTACGCGTCGGTGCTACCTCTTATTGGTATATGTACTATGTATGTAATGAAGTACTCGAGAGGATCCTTGCCGGAAGAGGCAGTATGTAGAGGGGAGGTGTGTAAGTACAGAGCACCGCTGGGTGTAGTGCACGGCACAGCGACGCCAATTACTGTATTTGTGGGAGGGATCAACGGGCCAATCGCCGCCTAGGATATGATGAGACGTTTTTGTATTTTTGTTTTTATTTTTATTTATTTCTCCTCTTCCTTCTCGAACCATTCCGAGGTGAGCAAAGCGCACAAATAATATACTTACGAATTACTGTATCGCGTGTCGCGGCATTGGAGACAAACAGGTCGCTTCGATGCTACGATGTGAAGCCCAGGACGGCCTCTAAGTAAGAATATCTGAGCATTTGACTGGGTCGAAAGTGGGCAGGGTCCCATTACATAATTCTTTACGAGATGTGCAGACAGGTGCGCCGGCACGCTGCAAGGCATTTCAAATTATGTCAGAGGTAGAGTAGAGCAGGCTAAGCGCTTATGGGCTTAGAGCGCGCGTGTCTGCTTACTTAGGTACTCAGTATACGTACCAAGGCGGCACCAAGGCGGCACCAAGGCTCTTACGAGAACGGCCAAGGAACCCGGGGGACGTCTACTGCCCCAACGTCGCGATACCTGCTTCATCTTGCATCGCAACGAAGCGTATATAGAGTCGCCCCGGGTGCGTTTGCCGACATGGCGCCGGCTACCCTCGTTACTCCAAAATGAGGCTGTGTTGGAATGGGTTGGGGAATTGACTCCAAGCTCTCGGCAGGAGATGGCGAGCTCTTGGATGCCCTTGGACGTTTCCCCCATGGGCCGACCCATTGCCGTCGGCAGGGCCGCCACAGTAACTCTACGTACATACGTACACGCATACGTACACTCACACATACATACATGCCAGGCACATACATGTGCTTTCGGGCTCTTATCTATCGCCTCGAAAGGTTCCTCGGTGCCAGATGAGGGGTTGAGAGTAAGATTTCCATTCGGGTAGGCGGGTGCCTGTGCCTGTGCCTGTGCCTGGTCCATGATTGACCATATCGGCCCGGACCTTCTGTTATCGATATTTCCGATCCCTATTATGAGTTAGGCTCTCATGCATGAAACAAGCCCTTCGACTCTTATACCTCACTTTTAACTACCGTGTCCGTGGGACGGGCACAGCAACAGCACTGCCGTGCATGGGGTTGGCATGATGACATTAACGCCAGCAGTCAACACTTACAAAGCAGGGAAGCGGCACCTAGATGACTATGCATGTGTTCCTCGTGAGCAAAATGATTTGTATTGCTGCTACACTGCATGAGAAACATCAGATTCGCCCATTTCTACGGCATGGCCCTTTCACAATTGCGATATCGAGTGGTGAGATTCGTGGGGCCTCCGAGGCCCAACCACCGCGCGCCCGACACCGCAAGTTCGCCGTCCCCTCCATATTAGGTCAGCATCATGTATGAGGATCAAATATGGGCCGGAATCGGGCGACGAATCACGTCTTCTCGGCCGGGACCCGTGCCAATCCAAATAACGGGAACGCCACAATGCTGTTCGATAAGCCGGACATAGGCTTTCGCCTGTTCCGGTAAGGCATCCTGTCGATCGTTAGCCAAACCAGACTTCAAAATGGCCAGTACTCGCTCGATAGTGGGTTGAAATCGCGCAGCCCTACAAATGTCTTTATGTGTGTGATCGGTTGCTGCCACCCTTCCATTTCATGGTAGACTACTTCACATCTCTCTAGAATGTCGAGGTCAGCAGGGAAGTTTTCAAGGGCCATTCCCGTCTCAGGGTCCTTGTACGCCACCGCGAGCTACACCGTCGTTAGCAGAGATACATACCCAGAACTATACCACCTACCTTAATAACAGGGAAGGTATCTAGCACGCTACAGCACGTCAGAGACCATAGTAAGTAAGGTTTGGGGAGTGAGGCACATACTCCAGTTTAGAGAGGTTGAGATATGTGTAATCATTGATAGCGATCGAGTACTTCAGAACGACGAGGTCGATCCACCCACACCGGCGCTTTCGTTCTGTGCTGGCACCCCACTCGCGACCTGTGTTTGAGTTAGCACGCCCCGAACGAACACCTGATAACGAGATGCATACCAATGGTCTGCAGTTTGGCGCCAATCTCGCCATGGTCCTCGGTTTTGAAAATTCCCTCGCCTACACGTGTCGTCTTCACCGAGGAAGAGGGGTTAGTCTGGTCATCTGCCTCATCTGAACTCCATCGTCCAAAGCACAATGCTACAAAGGAACATACATATGCCTTAACGACACCAATTATTTGACTATTTAGCCTAGTCAGCAATTGACTCACGACTTATAGAGATACCACTGGCTAGAGATAAGAGAGTTCGGTATCAATGGCTGGCTACTCACTCGATTTTCCGGGGGTAGATAGGAAGTCCCGCAAAGACCCCGCTTCGTATCGTGATCGTGAGCATTGGGCGTTAGTGATGCTTGAGGGTGACTCACGCTAAACCGGTATTGCTACTCGTGACATCTATGTGTTCCAAGGTTAGTCTTCTGTCGCTAGGGAAAGATCTAGGACCGAGAGATAGGGCCATCACACATGTAGAAAGGAGGAAGGTAAAGAGACGCCGCCTTGTTCCACTTACATGGATATGTACCGTAGTCAATGTCGAGCATCAAGGCATTTGCACCTTCCACGAGAATTTTAGCATTGTGTTTCTGCATGTTATGGATGAGGTGGACTGCATCGACACAAAACTCGGCTAAATTCGGTCTGTACTGCCTGAAACGTTGGATTTCATCCTCAACATCATAGTTGAGTAGATCTCCAAAACGCTTTCTATAACCCGCTGCGAGTGTCCTCAGTTTACTCTCAAATGCTTCTTGATCGAATATCTCGTGCACACGGATGCCACTTCTTGCAGCCTTTGTGCTATATGCAGGTCCAATCCCTCGTCCAGCTGAAGTAGTAAAGTTAGTTCTTAACGTTACAAGCCCGACAAATGACACCCAGAGCGAGCAATTACAGAGCCCATAGTAGTTGTATGAAAGAGGTAAGTTACTTACTAGTGCTAATTTGGCGCTCGCCAAGCTATGTCACAGTTAATTTAACTCATGGCTATCTCTGTCGAGAATTGTCCGGAATATTAGTGTTGTATAATACCTCAATTTCTTCCAACCCGTCTACTGCAGCGTGACTAAGAGCACCTAGTTAGCCTCGCTTTGGATGCATTTTGAAGTTTATCGTATTAGTGCTAACCATCGCTCCACAGAGGGCTTACACAGCTCAGAAACGATACGGATACGGAGAAATGTGCTTACAGGTCCAGGTTGACATGACATCGATCTGATATGAGGATGCGATCGCGCACACCACTTAGGCCCTTGGCTTCCAGCGTTTCCAATTCTTTAAAAAACGAAGGGACTTCAACTCATCAGCTTTTAGACGTAGTGAGTTTCCGCTCCGGATGTACCGTGAAAGACAACCCCCGATCCGATGAGGCTCATGCAAGACGGACTCACGACGCCGGATGGGAGTAGATGGAAATCCAAGCTGACTTCATTGGTCACTACCCTACACTTCGGAATTAGTTAGTGTCATTAAGACCGAGACCAATCCGTAGTCTAGAAGCAGGCACCCTTTCATGCCACTTTTTCGGGAGATGCGGCTCGGAGAAGGTACTCCACCCCCCACTGAGAGTGCTCCGGCATTGGGCGGGAGCTAGCGCAAGGGGGGCAAAGGACTTACGAATGCCCGGCATTGTGCTTATACGGAGTGACTGCATTAGCATATGCTTCGTTCCAGCGTTGCTCGCTGTCTTGGAGAATGATATGCAGAACATACTCCGCCCGCTGTTTCGGATACATAAGTATTAGAACAGACGCGTTCAGCCCTGCCTGAGGATCAGCCCACTCACCAGCTCGCGCACAAAGCTGGAAGTTGCCCTCGTTGATCAAAAGATCCGCAAGCTTCCCTGTGGTCACGCCGAGCGTCAGTTCTCGCCAAGACACAAAAAGGCGGGAGGGATCACAAGGACTTTCGGTACCTTTACCCTCGTTCCTTCAACGTACGTCAGCATGTCGGCTGTTGATGTGACATAAGCTGAGTGGCTGGGGAGTATACACCTACCCCCATTGTGTTCCTAACTGACGGAACTAGATGTTAGCGTCTCACCAGACATGAGGAGGGCCCTTCTCTCATAAGAATTAGATGGTCGAAAACTTACGATAATGGTCGCCATGATATGTATGTAAGATGCTGCTGATGCTGATGAGCCGTGAATACTCGAGGCAGAGAGAAGAGGCGGAGTCTAGTGACAACTTCATAGATGAGGAGCTGAGATCTCAAAGTTCATTGGATAGCCGAGTAATTAAAATGGGGATAGGCCACTGTGCCACTCAACCTTTTTCTTACACACAGTCAGTAGCACAGTACCACAACGAGAGAGAGAGAGAACTGGCTTCTTTTTTTCTTTCACTCCTCCAATGAGATATTGTGTGAACTAGGTTAGAGATATATATGTCTGGTTTGTGTTGTTATCGGATATTGCGTTGGCATATTAATTTGTTGAACTTCTAAATAGACTCTATAACAAGGGCTAGTGTTCTAGGGCTTGGCTTAATAGCTGTATTAGATAATAATCAATCTAGGCTCTCAAAGGTCCGTAACCTTCAGAATAGACTGAATCTACAGAGGACGAAGGCCTCCTTTTTATATACAGAATATTGAGGCATTTCCTCACAATCAGTAGCCTTTGATACGAGACGGTATGTCTCGGTCTGTAGGGGAATTGCAGAGTCATGGCCTGATAAATATATTGCAGCTGAAAAGGTGAGTCAAGGTGACCAGAAGTGGCAATATTAACCGTGTGACAGACTCTTAGATTGGTGTGAGTACGACTTCATATTCTGGCATAAGACCGAAAGAGTCTAACAGCAGCTAGGCTTAAGACTGCGACCGTAAAACTTTTTCTTGTTATGAGGGGTGTCTCAATCTATCGGATTTTTCTTTTTCCTTCTATGGAGGGCAGCATGTTCAACTAAGAACAATTAACTTTCGGGGGCTGGAAATAAGCCTTGGGCACTGAAAGATAATAATCACTTCATGAACAAGAAATACTTGGTGCATAGAACTATTATGGCACTAAAGATTTTGTTAAACAGTAAGCCATTACGTCTCGAGGTAGAGTACCAGTACCGCTTTACGTTGAAAGGGGTCCTATGCGTGAAGCAACTACTGGGAAACTAGCATGAGAACAATCTTTCGTGGCTATGATGGTACAAATGGTCACCAAGGAACCCCTCACCTCTCAACGGGCATATATATGATCCGGCAGAACTTGATATGACTGCTTTCGGGGAAGCTCCTATGTAATTGCTTCGACGGGGGTACGATAGCTCTCCGGCATCAGGCATGAAGTCCATATGCAAGCAGTCTCGCACTAGCTATGGTATTTCACGAACTCTCTGAAGACGACGTGTCTCAAAGTATTTCTTGACCATCGAGATACAAGCGCTCACGCACCAGACTTAAAAGTCACCCAGACCTCAAACACCTGCCACAGCCCCGCATCACTCGACGGATTCGGTTCAGAGAGCGTGAAGAGCTCATCCGCAGCAGGATCCGCATTACGCGAGCGCGCAAACGTCTTCGTCTTGACCTCCAGGGCCGCGACGCAGTCTCTCCACCGCGGCAGTCCGCAGACGTTGCGCCAGAGCGCCTCCCAGCTGTCCGGGCCGTGCACATACCTGTGTCCCTCGACGGCGTGGGCGGAATGGCGTTCGGGGGCGCGGGCACCCTATTCTCACACAGCACTGGAGTCAATAATTTCCATTCCTGGTACTATTTCCTTACGAGTTTCGGGAGCTGGCAGGAGCAAAAGTTGTCCGCTTCGGCAAATTCCCGCCACTAATACACGCGAAAAAGAGAAATAAAAGAATCTAGAAACTAACCTGATGGGCCCCGAGGACTAGGACCGGCGCGCCTGTGTCTTTCTTGAGGAGCCGGAGACAGCGGCTGGCGACGCGCTTCTGGTCGTCGAGGTCGAAGAGGTGGAAGACGGCCGAGATATGCAGGATGGTGACTCTATCGTGCAGAACGGCAAGCTGATCTTCCTCGGTGTCCGCGAGCATGTTTCCCGGACACAGGAAGTGGTTTACCGGGAGCTTGTCACGGTCCCTGAACAGCTCGAAGCCCAGATCGATGAACCGGGGCTCGACGTCGCTGGCCCAGACCCGATGCGGCGGCGCCCCGTCCGCCACCAGCTTGCGCACGTCCTGTCCGAGACAGCATCCGCAGTCGAGGAACAGCGGCTCCGGCGTTCCCGGGACGGCGGGCTGGCTGAGGGGACGTAGCACGTGGTCTTGGTACGCTGCGTGGCGGGAGAGATCTAGGTCTAGGAACCGAAAGGTGCCCATGCAAGGGTACGGGAACTGCGCAAACGCCTCGTCGCGCAGTCTCGTGATGTGCGAAACCTGGGCGGCTTTGGGGATGCCGACGTAACTGCTCATCAACTCGGACATGGCTTTGGGGACATGGTGTAATGCCTCGTAGTACCGTTGCCTGAGGTTGCTTTCCTCGGGCAGAGTCGTTGTGGTTGTGGCCATGACGTATATGGTCTTGTGCGGTGCTGGAATGGTGGTACTGGACGCGCGCAACAGGACAGAATCGGAGACGAATAGCCGGTCCACGGAATAAAGCTCACGACCTTGCGCAAATGGCTCGTAGCCCGGCTCAATATATGGCGATGAGTCTCTCTGTGGTGCTTACATCGGTTCCGAAGCGGCTATGGCAGGATATCTCCGTTAACCCCGCCGAGCCGGTTCCGACCAGAACCAGAGTGCCGGGTCAAGACATCCTTTCCGCCTACTACATGTATCATAATCATAATATGTAGATACTATGCGCTATTGCTACCGCTCTCGTCTGGCACAAGCACTTGCATGTGTCTACAGGAACGCGCTGGTAATACCTGGTTGCCAAGGTGGTGGCCAAGGTGCTAGTCACCTGAGGCGTCTGTATGCTGGAAGCCGGTGGTGTACTACAAGGGTACGTACCTCCGATGGTCCCCATCGTGGGGATGGCGGGGCAGCTTCTGTTGCACGGCGCGGCGCTGTCAGGTACCTCTTATCGATAGTGGGGCCTAATTTTTATTTTCTTTCTCAGTGGTCGCCGAGGTATCGACTTATCTCTATTGCCAGCCTACGATGCCTCAGTCACCCAATTAACGGTTCCTATATCTTTGCGGCTTTGAACTCTAGTATATAAACCTACCTTGGTAGTTATACTATACCTAGAACCATTCCCTTCGTACCACTCGACAAGCCGACCATACCGCAACACCAATCTTTCTAGTCGACCACCGCAATCAGACACAGCCATCCTCTGCCCGGCATGGCAACCAACGAGTATAACCTGCCGTTCATACGGAACCTGGCGTCGAGCGGTTAGTACTTCCTCCCACCTCCCCCTCCATTCTCTGCCCTCCCCAACATCTACGACGACAGCCACAAACGAGTCACCACACTAACATTCTCCTGCTCCCATACCCCCAGACCGCAAAGCCCGGACCCAAGCCCTACAAAGCCTGCGCACGTACCTCTCCGGCAAATCGAACGTCGCGCGCCTAGACCACATGGACACGCTCAAGCTATGGAAGGGGCTCTACTACAGCCTCTGGATGTGCGACCGGCCGATCCCGCAGCAGAACCTCTGCGGGGAGCTCGCGGGGCTGATCGAGGTGCTCCCCGACGCGGCCGTGGGGCCATGGCTGGGCGGGTTCTGGGAGATCCTGGGGCGCGAGTGGACTAGCATCGACGTGTACCGGCTGGAGAAGTTCCTGCTGCTCGTGCGCCGGGTGCTGGGCGCCAGTCTAGCCTGGGTGTGCAGCGCGCTGTCGGACGACAAGAGCAGCGAGACGAAGACGCAGACCAAGAAGAGTCAAGAGAGGATAGACGCCCTGCTCGAGACCCTCGCCACCTGGCCGCTGGAGACCGAGGACAACCTCTCGCGCGTCCCTGTCGGGCTGCGGCTGCACGTGCTCGACATCTGGGTCGACGAGGCCGAGAAGCTGGGGCTGCTGGACGCGGAGAAGACGGGCGAGGCCGGACGACAGTTCCTCGATAGACTGGGGCTGCTCGTTGAGGCGCAGACGAGATCTACGTGTAAGCCTGTGCGCTTGCGTGCTAAGGAGACGCTTGCGGACCATCGTTTACCTTGGAATACGGACGAGACGGGAGAGGACGAGGTGGGGAAATCGGTCAAGAGCGACTCCGGCGATAAGGATAGCTGGGAGGGCTTCGACGACTGAGTTGAGCGACGAGAGAAGAACTTTATCGATGAACAAATTAGGGTGGGCTGTGGGATAGGCTCTATTGGTTAGCTGACACTTGGAGTTTCGGCGTTGGCATGGATATATCCTGATGCGGATTCGTATGTTCCTCTATCTATGAATTGCTACCTTTAGCCGTAAGAGCATAAGGAGAAATACCGTTACATAGAGATTGTCGCTTTATGAAGTGAGAAGTCCCATACCGCTAAGAATCGCTGTTTTCGTAAACACTTCCAAACCCAAACATCCCTGTAAAAAGCAACTCTAGTCCAATGGTTGGTGGCTCTGCCTTGTGCTCCATCAACCCGATTACCACCTCTTAAGCATGAAACCAAGTCTGTTCTCTATGGGGTATTTCCAGTTCGCCAATCGGCTTCGATGCTCGAACCATTAGAGTGTACAAAGCAAAAACAAACGGATGATTATATACAATTAAACAGATTTCTCCCAATCACGGGGGCCATAGGCCTCATATCGCCCACTCTTGGAGATAACCACGCCGAGGCCTGGGTGTATCTCAACTTGGAAAGGCTCAAAGGGAACGCGTTCGCCGTCGATGCTGATGTAGCCATTAGCCTGGTTGCGCGGAGTGAACCGGTAGGCGACAACTTTGCGGTATGTAAGCAGTGGTTTGTCAAAGAACTGATCACTGTCGATAGATGTCATCAAATCGAAGTACTTAAAAGCCGATAGATCTCCATCGTTTGTGATAACATCCATTAGCCCGTCATTCATGCAGGCGGCCGGGAAGAAATTGACGTCAGGAGCCATCCATGCCATCTGGGCTGTATGTTAGTAACCAATGAATCGCATGGCAGCTTTTCGGCAGGCCAGCTATAAGGAAGAAACTTACATTCCCGCAGTAGAAATTGCCCAACCGGTCATACGACGCCGTCTGCCAATCGTCGGGTAGCTTGTCCTTGACGGTCCCGAAGCGCAGTGGCGGCAGCCCTTCACCCGAATCTGGCTTCGAATCGGCGGTTATTACCGAAGCTGTGCTCTCGCCGCCCTCTGTCTTGTAGGATTGCTCTCCACCCGTCCGCATTCGCTTGTAATGAGACCTGATTTGGTCTTTGTCCTCGATCTCAACCTTGATGGCGATGTCACAGGGATAGACCTTCTTGGTGAAGATACGTTGCACCACGCCGAAGTCGAACCGCTTCGCGCCCATCCACCGATAGTTCTCGGTCCCAAGATCGCTCTCAGCGATGATGCCGACCGACTGGCTCAAGAAGCTCAGCATCCGCTGTGAGCCCTGCGTGACGCTCATCAAATCGACTGAGGTCCGTATGCCTTTGACCACGGCCAATGCAGAGGGCCTTGGGTGATGTGAGCCGTTCAGATTGCAGCTCATGGCATTGCCACTGCCGCAGGGGATGTGGGCAATCGCGACCTTTTGTAGCGCGCTGCGAGCGTCTGCCCGCTTACCAAGCCCATTGAATGCTTCGTACACTAGTCCGTCGCCTGAGCATATCACTATGATATCGTATGCATCAACGTCAAGAGCCTCGCAGATTTCGGTTCCTTCGCCCCCACGCCTTGTCACCACCACGTCCAGGGTCATTCTTGCCGCTTCGAAAATGGGCTGCACGTCCCTCTCCCACGAACGAACGGCACCTCCTGGGCCGGCATGGGGATTGATGAGAACCTTGGCCCGTCGCTGCCGCTGTGCTCGGCCATATGCGTTCTGGAGGAGTATTTCGATCCATGCCCGAGCTGTGGCTTCTGGAGTCTCGGCGAGAGCGTACTGCAGGGTTTCGCATTCCAATGAGTCTTCGGCGGCATACTCGATCACGAGCTTTTCGCCGACGAAAGCCCAAATGATATTGTAGTACGGGAGGGTGATTTCGGTTGGTGGGAGGCCGATGGGGATGCCACAGCGCCTGTTGCGATGGCGCCTAGCGAGATCTTTATCTACGGGGACTGGTAATCAGCTTAGAAAGCATGACGGAGATGAGGGTCGGGGGTTCCGCACGCACCTTTGATGACGAGAGTATCGGTCCCCAGGGCCAATGATACGCCCTTCCCAAGAGTGAGGACGTGGTCTGGGTCTGGCACCGAAGCCGAGGCACCCGAGTCTGGTTGAGCCATGTTATTGAAAGAAGGAGAAACGAATGTAGCAAGATGAAAGATGAAATGCGAAAGAAAGGTGAATTAAAGCGTCGGAAACGAATGACTGGTGAAGAGAAATGTTTACTTTTACAAACGAACAGAAAAGAGGTGCAGCACTGGCGAGACAGACATCCGCACAGATATATCCGTGGCCAAGACGACGTTGCGCTGGACCAGGGAGTTGCGATGCCGCTGCTGCAGCATTTCCGACGCGCCTGGCTTTTGGAGAGCCGGGTACCGGGTTCTGTTTTGGCAGTTGGGGCCGGGGGGCCTGGATACCTATGGACCTGGGGGGCACCGCGAGCATTCCCCACATCCTGCATGGGAGCCACGTTCCACTATAGTAAGTACTACCTACTCAGTAGGTACTATCTACTGTCTATGTAAGTAGTTACTTGAGATAGAGTAGATAAGTCAACTGTATGTATTAGACATTATACCTGTAAGTACCTGCAAATATGCTGTTAGCAGGCACATCCATGATATAGATTATCTATGTACTCCCGGGTCGGCATCTACTTATTCGCAGTACCTAAGTATAGCGCACGAATCTAATCTGATTTCGTGAAAACGAGTTTCCACCCAAGGGATGGTAATGTTGAAGCAAACAATAGAGAATATCCATAGGACCGTAGCATACCTTGCCTTTATATACCTTTATCCCGTGGACCATCTAGTCTATGCCCAATACCTCTATCAAGTCTAACCCGAGCCGTGCAATATCTATATTACATCTTACTCTCACCCGCCCCGCGCGCCGCCACGTTCCTACTTCCATCTACGACCATGGCAACATGATGGCTAAGCGCGACCATATTGCCCGCCTGGTCAGAAACCACGGCCTCGTAATCGAACCGGCCGTTCTCGATATGCTTTGAGTGCACACGCACATGCAGCCACTCGGCGCCTTCAGGGGGCAGCGCCTTCTTGACGTCCAAGTTCAGCACCAGCGTGGGATACCAAAGCCACGGCATGTCAGTGTCTTTCCCCTTTCCTTCCTCTACCTGCTGCCTGACCACCAAGCCCTCGAGCATCTGGGGCCACATGTCGGCCACGAACCCGACCGCCTCCATGGGGAACCGCTCGCCGGACTCGAGCCGCAGCCACTCGTCTATCACGTTGGGCTGCGCCTGCCCGTGCCGCGGGAGGTAGATCTGGACGCGGTTCATGGCCTTCCGGAGCTTGGGGTGCGGCAGGTTTTTGAGGAGCACCCAATTGGCGTCTTCCCCGTCCGCGGCCAGCCTGGTGAAGTCTGTGGGCCGGGCCGGCGGCGGCGGGCTGGGGGACCACCCGGTCTCTAATGTGAACCCGGTCTCCGTGGCCATGTTTGAGTTCGTCAGGTACGCGACGACCTCTTCGCGCCCGTCTTGTATTAGCGAGACGTGGATCGTCGACGTCTGTCGCCCTAGCTTCACATCCTTGACGACGAAACTGACGGGTCCCACGTGTGTTCGTCGCAGGAACTCAGCGTGTAATGTGATGGTGTGAGGTTGCTTTTGTTTGGCTAGGGTCGTGGCGAAGTGTGTTGACGCGACGCGCAAAATGGTCGCCGTTACGACCCCGCCGTGGGTGACTGTTACGTCTTTTAGCTAGTGTGTCTTTCTTGACAGGCGATGTGACATTGCCTTTGTAATGCAAGTTGACTGACCTGAGCCAATACACCAGTCGGAGTGGAAGTGAGCTGTGTATGTGTGTGAGCCTGTAGCCGTTACCGCTGTTGCCTCAGCGAGTGTCGGCGCCATTGTATGTCCCTGAATAATTGAATGTGACAAGCAAAATGACTTTCTCTAAACTTGAGGTTGAGCGAGATACAATTAGCAACATTTATACTTACTTCTTATTGCTATGTGAAGGATATCTAGCTGTTTGAGCGGGTAAGACACGTCCTCGTCTAGCCGAAGGTGAGTGGGCCCTCACCTTAGCTACCTACTTACTTACCTCGCTATCTTGATTCGACAAATCGCATGTGAATTGAGCCTCGGTCCGGGGCCGGGAACTGTCAGTACCTACCTACTAGTAAACTAGTCTAGGGCCATTTCACACCGGGTTATGTATATGCTTAGCTTCATGTTATGATGAGGTCCGCATTTCTCAAAATTCAGGGCTGACGGTGATACGAATACAACATCAGGAATAGACTCCACCGAGCCCCAAGCCGAGGAATATCCACCAAGCTTTTTAGTAAACGACGTCTATACACCATTTCATAATAACTAAGATGCTTAGAGACTTCAAAAGTCAACCTGGATGACAATTCACAGTCTTTTTCAATTGATTTTTCTATGTTTACAGTTTTAATATGCTATTAGAATTATTGACATAACTTGTCAAGACCAGCAAACGACGTATGCCTGGCGTATTACGTGGTATATAAAATGCAAAATGCTGAATCTGAGGATATCCCTGTAGTGACGCCGATGCCATGCTTTGTGAATGCAAGTGAATGTCGAGTTTTGATTGCCTCTGATTTGCTAGATTCCGCCCTTCTATAGGTTGCGGCTAGTCTGGCCTCATGCTAAGTTTCCGAGAGAGAAAAAAACTGTTCATCTTCGAATCCGAGGAGCTCGCTGGGAGAGGAGACCCCTAACCATTTTAATATTCGTCGATTCATAATACACGCTCAAGAAAGAGGAGTGATGATTCCTTGAGACAGATAGATTTATAATCCTCATGTGGAGGAGAGACGAAAGCCATAACCGTGCCTCTAGCGTCTTTGTCGCTTTTCAACCGGCCCTCCAAACTCGTCGCTTCGTCGCTTTCTATTCCGATGATCTTCGCCGCCGCCACGGAGTTCTCGTCGTTCCTCTGCGCGCGGTCCACCACCACCCCGCCGGCTTCCGCTGCGCCCAATGTCTTCGTGTCTGCTGTTCCCTCCATCTCCTCGGTGACGCAACTCCCGCACGTTTTCGCGACCATGACCCATGATATCCCCCCGAGGCGGTAAAGCCTCTCTAACGGCGTTCTGTTCTCGTCCCGACCTGTGTGCGGGATCCTTCTCACCTTCTCTTCCGTGACTAACTAACCCGGCAGATTTACGATCTCGATATTCACGGTGTTCTTTGGACCTATGATCTCTATCAGGGCTTCTTTCTCGGCTGCTTCGGCGTTGAGCGCGAGATGGCCGCTCGCTGTTTTCATGTTCTCTACGTCCGCGCTCATGGTCACTTCTGCCGGATCGCTCTTTTAGAGGGAAAGGCTCAGGCCGCTCGGTCACTGGAGTAGATACCGGTGAAGCACCCGTAAGTACCTGAGCATCTGAGCCTGCTAGACTGCTCCTCGATGTCTTGGTGCGAACATTCGGACCACCTTGGAGAATGCTGTTGATCCCCGATAGCTGTCTGCGACTGTTTCGAGAGCGATCGTGGGCAGCTGCTGGTCCGGTTGGCGCTGACATGGGGTTGGTGTCCACTCCGGGTGCAGTTGGCAGGTTTGCGGGGGGTGGGCGGTGGCTCGGCGTACTGCTGGGAGGAGGCCGGTCTGTTGTTTGTAAGGGGGGGAGAGAACGACCACCTTGGTGCGGGCTTCCAGCGGTGGAAGATTGTGGCGCTATCTGGGCCATGCGGTCTGGATGCACGGATGCTGGAGCTGGCATGGGGGGGGCGTGTGGCGGTTGTGCGGGTGGTGGGTTGCTGGCCATGCTAGAATTCAGCTGTCTCATTCTTTCCGGATGCATGCCGGGTAGTGCTGCTGGTCCAGTAGCTGCCGGTGAGCTAGAGGGAGGGCCATGCTGCATCCCATTCTGGTTACGACGTTGTCTAGACGACGAAGGACCAGTCGGAGGATGATGCCTTTCAGGCGACGTCGGCCTGTGGCTATCACTACCGGGTTGTCGGGGCTCAGTTCGCGCTTGTGGAATAACGGGGCCGCGGGCTGCATTCCGGCCACGCCCCCGAGGCCCTTCCGGAGGATTGCCCATGTCGGTTATTGATGGGATCGAGCTGAGGCGGCCATACTCGGGATCCTGCATATTGAGCCTACCGTGGTCCGGCTCACCTCGAGACGAAGGAGCCTGACCGGGGAATCCAGGTGTTTCCCGGGGCCTGTCGTTCGTTGTTCTATCGCCCTCGTGATCTACTACTCTACCGCTTCTAGCTGGGGTTCCCTGTGATTCGTTTCGCTGGTCGCGGCTGAGCGTATGATGCTCCCCACGGTGCATGCGACGCTCATCGCGTAACGGCTCGCCTCCTTGAGTTTCAGAACGATCTCCACGCCTTGGCGACGCGATTCGTGACGAATTACGATCTCGGCTGTCGTCTCGATTGTGCCGACTATCATTCAGGAAGGCAGCTCGTGCTGGATTTAGTACCTGTCGATCGTCGGGGCGGTCAGCATTAATAAGCCGAGCACGTTCGGGGTTAACTGTTGGTCCCGCAGGTTCCGACTGCGAAGCTGGCAGCATGGGATTCACAATGGCAGGGCTTTCTCGTATTTCTCGGTTTGCATCGGCGCCTCGGGCTACGTTGACACCTGGGGGCGCTCTATCTCGTGGCTGGTGTAGCTCACGGTCCTGTGGACCAGGCTCCATTCGCCGGGTAGAGTCCGAACGGTGAGGTGGCCGATCCCTTTCTAATCTGTGAGATTCACGGGCTGGAGGTTCTGGTACTCGGCGATCAGGAGCTGGATAATCCCGCGGTCTGGGTGGACGTGCATCCTCCGGTAATCTGAGAGATCTTGGGTCACGTAAATCCCTACCATCTCTTGGGCCGACATCCCGGGGCTCTCGAGTTTCCCTCGGGTCTCTCAACTCTCTGTGCTCCCTCCCATCTCGAAGATCTTTGACTTCCCTATGATCACGAGGATGTATCGTTTTGATCGTGCCAAACTGGTCATGAGTGAAGTGGGCTGGAAAAGGGACTTCTGGTCGACTTGGCAGGCCGTGCATGACGCTGATTGGGGCCAAGCTCGACGGGCGCCCTGATTCTGGCCGTCCACTAGGCGCTGTAGCAGAGGTGGGCGCTATTCCCGGCGTTGAGGACCTGCTGGGGGTAGGCTTCGAATCTGCCTTCTGGGGTACGGGTGTTGGACCTTTACGCTGCGAAGATGAAGGACGTGCAAGAGATGAGTCGGTTGTCTTGGTGCCCGCTATCTGGGAGGTGGCTGAAACGGTGTTGCCATCATTGACTTCACCATCTTCTTCTTCTGTACTAGGTTTCGTTCGTGTAAACGCACTGAAAGTTTGTGAGATACTGTCATTTCATAGCAACTATTGTGTTTTCCTGGCTCACCTTGTAGACTGAGGCTCGAAATCTGGGGCACTTGGCCTGAGAGTTGAGGATTGAGACAACTTGCTAGTTTCGGTGCCTTTCTTTTCGTCTGTAGCATCGCCGCTCTGATTTTGGTTAGAAACGCCCCTCTTCATCATTTTGTGGCTACTCACAGTGTTGGGCCGAAATTCCTGAACCATAACCCATTTAGACGAGCGCTTCTTCAGGGCAGAGATAGCAGTATTCGCAGTAACCGACAGATCTCCCCGATGACCTTGAACATCATCACTATCGGGCTTGGAAGCACCTTCTCGCTCAGCAATCTTCGCAAGACTCGTGTTCAACTGTCGGCCCATAAAATCCACTGAAGGAAAGTATTCAAGACCGGCCTTCAAGATTGTGATCGCATTCCGAATATGCATCCATTCGGTATCGCCGAGACAACCTTTGAGAGCCGCGAACAGGTTCCTATGCCATGTCCAGAGCAGATCACGGAATTCATCATGCGCCATGAACGTTAGTGGCTTCCCGTTGTCATCTAGAGTGGTTGCAAAACCAAGTCTGCCAAGACCGATTGCTTCTTTCTCATATACATCCTTCTTCGCATGCCAGATGGACAGCTCTCCAAGCGTAAGTTTGATGAAACGGCCGAGGAACTCAGCTTCACGAACCGTACAGCCAAATATCATAGACCGTAGCCTGTTGACATTGAAGAGACGATTGTATAGGCTTGAGAGCTTGAAATGTGAAACACGGTTGAAATGCAAGAATCGGATTATGCGATGGCAGAAATCAGCGTCTCCGGGCGAAAGCAGGGTTCGGGGTAGTAGGCATTCTTCGATGAAGGTGTCGACAATGGAATCGGACTTGGCAGAAGAGCTGAACCATATAGGGCTCTGTTTTATGAGTAGGAGCTTTGTTTTCGTCACTCGTTCTTTGCAGATGCTGGCTTCATCAGGTAGCTCTTTGGAGAGACGTTCGATAGCGGCCATCTTCGCTTCTTTCCGATTCGCACCACTGCGGCTCATATCACTCCGGTCCCTCTTAAGCTCATCCCGTTCTTTATCTAGCCTTGCGAACTCAGATTTATAGCTGTCTATCGGAACATCGAGATCCCCGGTTTGAAGAGCCCAGAACAAAACGAAAAATTCTGGACTGATCTTGTTCCATATAGTTTGAGGGAGCAAAGGCTTGACAGCTTCAATGATGGGATTCAGCACATCAAGGAAACGGTCTGAAGATTGGCCCTGGACAACAGAAGGCGGTAGCTGTTCAGGAGAGCCCTCGGTCGCCTCCGTCCCATCTACCGCCATACGTTCTGGAGATCCGTCGGGAACCATAGATAATGTAGGACCATCACCACCATCCATTGGAGCGTCTCCCTCGCCGTCTACTACTTGTTTCACGGGCACTTTATCGCCTGGCCCAGTCAAGTAGTAGGTGAGACTTGCACGGCCTATCAAAAACGCAACATTGGCATCGAGTCCCAGATCTGTCATGAGAGACGGTATGCTAGGCACCCGTGTGTCGAATTCTTCTGCTGATAGATTATGACGCAGCAGCTCGATATACTGTACGAGCGCCTGCTGAGAGTCGTCGATTACGGTTGCTAAGTATTTTATATGCGCCTCGTCTTCGGGTAGCTGGTAAATGGCTGATTGTCGGTATTGTGCCATGTTAATTAACAGCTGTGAAGCCATATTCGTCTGGAGCAATGCTGTCATGAGACGAGAGGCACTCTTCTCAGACTCGTAGCGCTTATCGCCTAATCCACTCAGAGTTTGGCGTCGAAGAAGCTCACCACCACTGAGAGCCGACAGCTGGCCATCCGTGAAGTCAACATCTGGCACGATGCCAGCCATAGAGGTGATCAATTCTCGAAGGATCACCAGATCGGTGGAATTACCGTGAGCCACCTGTTCATTCACATACTGAATCACTGGTGTTGGGTTCACATTCTCAAATCGTCGAAAGACTTTGCCGGAGAATTTAGAAAGAGCTTGTAACCACCTGCTAGTCAGAAGCACAGATGTCTCCTGGGTTCGGCTTCTTTGTTTACCACCCAAGGAGCTAAGGAGCGACCAAACTAGGACATCGTAACCCAATTCCGTGAAGTACTTAGTGCATTCAACAAAAGCTTCAATCAGATTGGTGTATGCTTCGATCTGATCTAATGCAACCTTGCACACGATTCCGGGAGAAGATAACGCGATCTTGGCGAGTTTCTTTGCAGACATAGGAATGTTTTCGAGCGATAATCTTTTCAGAGTTGCAAGTGTATCCGATCTAGTAGCTTTGAAGGCTTGCTTCATGGCTTCTAACCGCGATATTGACCCCTCATAGCACTCTGCATAGATGTTGTATCGTACTTGAGTGGGGTAATTCTTCAGGAGGTCCCAGACCGCGGATACGGCATCGACGTTGGCATCGGTGAGGCAAAGAGCTGGAACCAGAGTCCGACGAAGCAAATCTTGCCAGCGAGAAACGTTGTTTTGGGACTTGTCTTCTGTGAGACTCTTGACACCGATACTCGCTATTTTTTTGACAAGAGTTGGATCTCTGCCAATGTTCACTCCAGATATGTTGAGAAACGTGTGGCAAAGCGTAAAGACATCGTCAACGGTCTGACAGACGGGAATGTTATCAGACCACTCGTCAAGGTAAAACCGATAAAGAGTGCCCTTGCTGGTACCGTCCGCGTGTGGCCATCGTAAGACTTTGATGGGTGAGACCTCCACTAATCTCAAGTTACCCTTTGGCATACCAGCCTGATCTTGGGCTGGATCGGGCTTTACGATTGCCGCCGTCGTAGAAAAGCTAGTGACAGGTCGTGAAGCTTCGTAAACCTTGCTAATCGAGTGGACTAGGATGCGGTTGATCGCGGGATAGATCTCGTCCGGGTACGCCTCAGGGAGCCAAGGAAATCGGCCGATGATGAAAAGCGCTTCCGGAATAGCACCAACAACAAGGAGGTGTGAAACAAGGTCCGCCTTCTGGGCCTCCTTAGG
Source organism: Xylaria sp. BCC 1067 (assembly GCA_005188305.1). Taxonomy (NCBI): domain Eukaryota; kingdom Fungi; phylum Ascomycota; class Sordariomycetes; order Xylariales; family Xylariaceae; genus Xylaria; species Xylaria sp. BCC 1067. Next base: position 2,033,945 of record SSCS01000004.1, on the reverse strand, counting down.
CTCCGGCAGACTCGTCTCATCTTCTTGGGGCTGGCCGCTAGCTTCTTGCGCTTTGCCATCAGCTTTGGCTGCAGAAGATTCGCGCACTTTCGAAGTCGTTGGGAGCGTGTCATCCGTCAACGCGCCGGCTGTAAGTAGTGCATTTGGGATATTTCCTTGCCTAGCATTTCTCTCCTTCTCAGCAAGTTCGTCTTCTCGACGATGTCTAAGTGCGTCCATATCCTCGTCTGCAGGCCATAAATGTGCGTATAGGTCTGCCAAAGAAATGAACCCGATCTTGATGAGGAAGGCAGCAAGGTAGTAGAGGTTCGCTGGCAAAGTTTCACCTTTGTCTCTGGCGTCGGATGTATAAAAGCGGAATTTGAAGCCAAGAAGTTGGGCGGCAACTCGGTTGCCACAAGGCGGGATCGTTTTTGTAGTTTTCGTCCAGTCAAACGTTGAACCATAACTTGGGTCTGATTCCGATATACTCTCTTGTAAGCGTTGCAATTCTGCATCTTCGACCTGCCTGCCTCCTAGTTCGAAGAAGGCATCGAGGTGGATCTCTCGAGCTCTATCCCAAAAAGAAACGTCACGCTCCCGAGCCCGGTTTTCGAGCTCGGACCGCAAGTCTTCAACATTTATGTCTTCATTCTCCGTTAATGCCCACTTTGGCAGCCCCCCAGCAAACACTTTTTCTGCGTGTTCAATCTGGTTGCGTGGCCACCATGAGCTAATCCGAAGCAGTCTAGTAAAGAATATCAGGTTTCTCAGCATCGTTGCCGAGAAAACGTCGATGACCACATCAAGAACACGACCAACGTCTAAATCGAAGGTTCCTATCAATGCCTTGATACGCTCCCAGCTTGCCTGAACAAGAGCGAAGTCGTGATGGCCCTGGGACTGGTATGGCGTTCGATATAATTCAGCCGCAAGTTTCGAGTAACCCTCCGACTCCTCCCTCAATAGGTTATAATTTGCTTGACGATAAAGCTGGTTTGTGGCATACTTAATCCCGAGTTTAACAAAGTTGTCTCGTATCAGGCCAAGTTGTTGGAGAGCCGGCGCATCAAGCACTTCACGCACGAGCTGCGGTGAGAGTTCAGTCGCCGCGATGAAATCTCGAAGCTGGGAGGTGGATGCTGTATCGTTTGAGTCGATGAAGACAGATATAGTGTCTAGGAAAAGAGCCTGAGCATCAAAAGCAAAGCTGGTTCCTAGGCCACTCTCAGTTGCTGGACCGAGAATTTGTTTCATACAACTTCCGGCATCTGTGGGAGTTAAAAAATTCTCCAGTACAGCACGGGTGAACTCTTGAGAGATGGTAGATATTTCCTCGATATCTTCATCACTTCTTGACGTGATTCCGTGTTCGATGACCTCTTGACGCCCGCTTTGCTGCCATGTCGATAGCCGAGCTTCAGTAAGGATGAGATAGTTGTAGTTCGTTGATATGGGTATTCTAGTGGATTGAGTAGACGGCTGAGGGGGAGCTTGGAGCGTGGGTTGAGTCGGGGCGAGCGCCGCTTGTGAGGATGAGCTGGAAGGTCGACCAACAGCGGGTGAAGCGGGAACCCGACGGTCGGATCCGGCCCCCAGCTGAGGCCCCGAAGAATCGCGGCGATCATTGTTTCGCCTCATATTCCGACCACCGCCAGGGCCCCTGCGGTGTTGCGGCCCGTCCTGGTAATCCCTATCGTGTTGCCCCAAACCGGTATCTGAAGGACGATGGGGTGCGGGCCGACTGCCTCCCTCCGAGGCCCTCTCGTTGCGCTTTCGTTTTGGGGGCATGTTGGATTGAAGATAAAGACTAGGCGAGAAGGTTGGTCATTTGTACGATTACATTTTGAGGACTGGAAGGGTGCTGACGTAGGAGTGTCGCGGAGGTGGGCGCGATATGGAGCGTCGCATCGGCTGGGAGCTCGCTAGATAGGACAAAAGAGGCCGTAAATGGCAAAGTCAGACGGCAGTAACGATGCGATGAAGAGTCAGGAGATGGATCGGCTGCGAGGGCCGCTGGATGATGATGATATGGAATGAATGTGAAATGCGTGTATGCACGAAGGAGTGAGGAGGACAAAGAAAGCGGGAATGGAAGTGGAAGCGGAAGTAGAAGTGGGCTGGGTCCTAAGGTCTGCCAGCGACCATGGTCTTTCAGAGTGCACAACCATTCATGCACAGTAGCAATGCTGGGAGGCAACCTGGGAGAGACAATGCGCGGTTTGCTGTGGTTGTGGTTGTGGTTGTGATTGTGCTGGCAGGTGGACGGACGCTTCACTCTACCAAGCAGAAACTGTCGCGTGTTGAGTGAGCAATCGACTAAGGTAAGGCTGGCTGAGCTTGGTGCACTAAATCGCGTGGATAGTACCCAGCAGGCGTCCAGGCCGGGTGCCTGCTACACTACCTAGTTACTGACTGAGCCAGTGCTGGACGAGAGCAGGCGCCAGCCTCATGGAGCTTTGGCCAGAGGGGAGCAAGCTGGCTGTTTGTGTGCTGGGTAGACCAGGGACATGACCAGTACAGTACGAAGGGGGGCTGTTTGCGGGCATTCTAGTGGGTTTTGGGTGTACATGTTCGGTATAGGTATAGCCTATGAGCAGGTGAGGCACATGTACTTACCTACACAGTACCTTATCTTTTGCGCGATTGAAGTAGGTACCTAAGTAGGTGCCTGCGTCTCGAACTCTACAGTACCTACCTATACTATTGTGCGTCTGAGGTAATGGAAGTACAGTATAGAACTTGAACAGAACTAGGTACGTAGATCATTAGATCTACCGGTATTCGGCCGTCAGTTAGCCGCACTCCTTATGTAATGCAAAATTCATCCCCATTACCTAAGGCAGATAGATACATGCTTCAACTCAGGTGAGTACTAAGTAGACTCAGGCATTCTATCCACATATAATTCGGGGTTCACTCACTCACCGAGGGATTTGAAGTCGGGCGGACACAAGCCCGCATCGATCTTCAAGAGCCCGAACTCACCTCCAAGCCGAGAATACACCGTAATTGTGCGCTGGCCACTTCCCTTCGTCCTTGATAAAGGCCGATATGCCGTATGCGCTGTCTATTTATACCGTACGATGATGCTGCAGTCATAAGATATTTCGCCGAACTCGTCTCAACAGTCAGTCCACCAAGTTGGGGCTGCAATAATCTCAAACCACACAAACAGACAACGCATCGAGATAACACAAACCTATCGCGCTGAAAAATGACATCTTCAGCAAATGGCAAAAATGGCGTCAAGCCAAAGTATAGTGAGTCATTCTCATTTATTCAGGTCGCAGGGCGGCTTTGTCGCATAGCATAGGAGGCTCAAATTTGCTGATAATGCCAAAGCAAGAGTCCAGAGCCAGCCGGAGAATCCGTTCGCATCTCTCATTCCAGATCAACAAATCTCCGTCATCCCCAGCTTCACACTTGAGTCAGGCGTGACGTTGCACAACGTGCCGTTGGCCTACACAACGCGGGGAAAGCTGTCCGCAGATGCTGATAATGTCATGGTTATCTGTCACGCTTTGACTGGCTCGGCCGATGTCAGCGACTGGTGGGGGCCGCTCATTGGGGGTCCTGGGCGTGCGTTTGACACCTCGAGGTTTTTCGTCGTGTGTATGAACAGCTTGGGCAGTCCGTATGGCACTGCAAGCCCAGTCACCGCCAAGGACGGCAATCCTGAGAAGGGGAATTATGGGCCAGAGTTTCCGCTGACCACCATTCGCGATGATGTCAAGTAAGTATCAGCCGCTCACAAGGAGTTGCGACTGACCCTAGTTAACGCAACATAGACTGCATAAACTACTCCTTGACGAGCTGGGTGTACGCCAGATTGCCGCTGTGATCGGCGGCTCTATGGGGGGTATGCTCGTTCTTGAATGGGCTTACTTCGGCAAAGACTACGTCCGATGCATAGTGCCCATCGCGACATCAAGCCAGCATAGTGCGTGGGGAATCAGCTGGGGTGAAGCCCAGCGTCAAAGCATATATGCGGACCCGAAATATGAGGACGGGTACTATTCGTTCTCTGACCCGCCGGCCACCGGCTTGGGAGCCGCCCGCATGGCTGCTCTTCTAACATATCGAAGCCGCAACTCATTCGAGGCTCGATTTGGGCGAAATATCCCGGATCCGGCCCGGCGCCAAACCATCCGCGAAACACCACGGCCAAACACACCATCTGAAGCTCATTTCCAGATTCACAATGATGGCCATAAGACGAAAAGATTGTCAGCTAACAATAGCCGAACTAACTCGCCGCCTCAAGCGTCCAATCCTTCCGAGGCTCCTGGTAGATCCTTAGATCCCCAATTCTCCGGCCCAAAATCAGACAGCCCGACTGAGGATCCTCTTCCCTCCTCCACATATTTCTCTGCCCAGTCGTATCTACGATACCAAGGAGAGAAATTTGTGAAGCGGTTTGATAGCAACTGCTACATTGCTATTACAAGGAAGCTGGATACACATGACGTGTCTCGGTACCGTGCCCAGAGCATAGCGGAAGCACTGGCGTTGATTGAGCAGCCCACGCTGGTTTTGGGGATTGAAAGTGATGGGCTTTTTACCTTTGCCGAACAACAAGAATTGGCAAAGCACATCAAGAATGCCAAGTTAGAAAAGATAGACAGCCAGGAAGGTCATGATGCGTTTTTGTTGCAGTTTGAGCAGGTCAACAGGTACATTCTTGAGTTCTTGAAGGAGATACTACCAGACATCATGAGTAAAGGCGGTGAGCATGTGGAGGCGGCAAGTGTTGGTCAACTATTGAAATCTAGTACTTTTGGAGAAGCTGAAGTCGAGGATATCACTGCATGGTAAGGGATGGGAATTGGATATACATCATCATTTATCATCAAGACCCCTAAAAATAGTTGATATTTGATCTTGAAACAGTCATATGACATATCTTTGTCTTGGCGCCAAGTTGTCTCATTGACTTTATTATGTGAGATGTCTTACTGCGAGAGAGAACTCCAATTAGTCACAGTTCATTCAAGCTTCTGCGCCATACACTCTATGTCTACCTAGGTAGGTAGGATACTCATTCGCGACCCAATGGGAATATCCATGGCTAGCTTGTGCCATGCAGGACAGGAGTCCGTAGCGAGAACCCGCGGCCCTGGATCCTCCTCGTGGACGTCGTTTTCTAGAAGTATTCGGTGATGCGGCACACGCGCACGCACGGGAGACCACGTGAACAAGCCGCCCTCGTCCCCTGCCGGTAATTGGTGGTACTGACTGTACTCTCACATCAGTTCTTACATGGTGGCCGGCCACTGCAGGAACACGATAATAAATACCGTACATACAGCCATCTGAGACCCCTCGTATATCTCGTTACGTGGCACTCTCCGGGAATAAGTACTAAGCAAGTACTGTAAGTAAGTAAATGTCAAGCCTTCTCAGGCTGAGAGCACTCGATCACTTTCATCAAAAGTCCTACCTACCCGTTGTAGTATTCAAACCGCGTTGCGATGGTCGGCCACTGAGCACGTTGCGTCATTCATGGCTGTCATTGGTTGTTGTCTTTCGAGGCCTCAGGCCAAGACGCGCCATCCCATTGATCCCGGGATAATTGGCCGGGATATATCGCCCCAACCCCTGTTCTCGCCCACTCGCAACCCATACAATCGGATCTGAACTCGGTGTACCAGCCTGATCCTCTGCTAGTTGGCTCACTCACACACACATCAAACAGACGCTACAGCTTCTAGAAACACTAGTAACGTTCGCCAAGTTCATTTTGCAGAGATTCATGCGTGGACGGCATCTAAAGTGGCATGTTTTCCACGTTTGATCATTGCTCGTGGCATGGCGGGTGAGGGGCCCTTTGAACTAGTATAACTGGTTGCTTTTTTGGAAAACCCGCATATGTAGTGTATGTGCGTATTACCGGGCGTCTGGTTAGTACCAGTCTACTACTGTACGTACGCTTCGGGCAAGGAGCAGCGAGGATTTCGATATTCCTAATCCTTACGATGGCACCCCACGCGCTCGTCATACTATGCAATGCTCTGATCCTCGTGGGAATCGCTACTCCCAGGAGAAGGAGGTCGACTAAGGCGAGGCCCGACCGATGAATCCGATCCTGGGGTTACTTTTCTTTTCCAAGCACGCAATGGAGTGGCGTGGTTGACGATAATGCCTCCCGGTAAGAGCAGAACTGCATATGTCCTGCATGGAGAAAAGCTGCAGGCCTTTCGCGGCTCAGTCGACGAGAGACATCCCCGTCGTTCAGCGGGGAGCACGTATTCATCCCGTGCTGCAACACTGTATCAAGCACGTTCCGCGAGCGCTTTGATGAGCATGTAACCCACTGAATGCCACCGTGCCTCGGCCTGTGAGTAGAGGGAGGGCAGCAGCCGTCTTGGCTCATAGTGCGACGCACGTGTTTACGTAGATGTTACCCTAATCAGAGATCTAACAGCCCGTCGTCAAAGCTGCTAATGTCACGCTATGTTGGAGTAGGCTACGGCGATATCGACGAGACGCACTTGGTCGGCAGGGAGCCTACGAACCGAGCACGTTTCCGAGGCGGTGCTGCGCACACGTACCGTAGCATTGACCAAGCGCCGTCGGCGCAACCTCCATCGAGCCTAGTCGGCAACGGCCAGACACACTGGATGACACAACCTTTTGGGAGCCGTTCAAGCCACCACTTCCAGAAGGATCACTGCGACAGGCAGGGACCTGGCTAAGCCTGCAGAGACTTGGATCTGCGGCGCTCCATTGGTCGGGCTGGCGGCCGCCCTGTCGCCCGAGATCTGGCTGCACCCGCATCCAGCATCCAGCCCAGCACACGCCCGCGCCATTGGGTCGACGCATGTTGTGTCTAGGGCGTGTGGCTATACTTATGTATACTAGTGTAGTGTAAGTAGTGTAGCTGGTTGTCTGCAGGCTGTGGGCATTCTCCTGTATGGTAGCTTATGCTTATTTATTGTACGACCGACAGACGCTCCGCCTTTCCCGGAAGCGCGAGGCTTGGCTGCTCCCAGAATCTCTATCTAATGTCTTGCTCGGCCCGTCGTCCTTCTTGCCCCTCCACGCTCACCAAAGTCTTGGACGCCAGCAGCCAAGCGCCATTCACACCAAGCGTACAACACCAAGACACTGCTGCGAAGTGCTGCGAAGTGCGTGTCCGTCGGCCTGGAATTCCGTGCAGCTTGCGACTCAGGTCCGAGTCTGCCGGCTGAGACCACCTCTGCCCGGCACTCCACCATGAATATCGCATAACCGGGCTCCGATGCGTACTGGAGGCCTTCAATAGGGACATGGCCACAGCACTCGTACGACTTCCGCCACAGACTCTACTGTAAGCTCGATATAAGAGGGACGCCAAGGTGCCAACTCTTCGCCATGGAAAATTCAATGGACGCGACGAGCCCCATGACGTACGAACGCACGTACGGGGGGAACCGCGCCTTTCACAACTTCTTCAACGATTTCAATCACATACAAGACCCGAACCTCAGGCGGCGTCTAGCGCTGTCCGAGATCGATAAGATTCCCTTCGGCCTGTACCACGTTAGGGCCGTGGTTGTCGCCGGCATCGGGTTCTTCCTCGACTCATACGACATCTTCGCCATCAACCTAGTCACGACGCTGCTGGGCGTGGTCTTCTGGCAAGGGGCCCCCGGCGAAGGGGCCAATGGGTATGGAGGCAACAACGGCGAGCTGCCGACCTCCGTGAGTCAGGCGCTCAAGACGTCGACGAGTGCCGGTATCGTGATCGGCCAGGTCGTCTTCGGCTGGCTCGCCGATGCTTACGGCCGGCGGAAAATGTACGGAGTCGAGCTGGGCATCATCCTTGTTTCCACTTTATGTTGCTGTCTTGTTGCCGCTAGTCAGGCCGTGAGTTTCACGGGCCTAATGACCTTCTGGCGGGTCATCATGGGGTAAACCTCGCCTACCGTTTTCTTAAATTACGCAAAGATAGGTTCAACTGACAGTGAAAACAGCATCGGAATTGGAGGCGACTATCCTCTTAGCTCAGTGATCACATCGGAATTCGCGCCGACGCGGTGGCGAGGCGCAATGATGGCAGCCGTCTTTTCGATGCAAGGCATCGGCCAGCTCATCGCCGCAATCGTCGCTCTCATCGTGACAGCCTCGTTCGGCGACATCTTCAGAGACTCAGCGGGTATAAGCCACTGCGACTACGACTGCCAGACGGCTGCGGACCGCTGCTGGCGCATCATAATCGGCGTGGGCGCTGTTCCCGCCGTCTTTGCGTTGTATTACCGCATCACGATACCCGAAACCCCGAGGTTCACTTTCGAAGTCGCTAGGGACGTCGAGAAAGCTGCGGCTGATATCAAAGCTTACATGGCAAGCCAGTCCGAGGGCGAAGTCGATGAGATCAAGCAGGCGAGGATGAAAAAGGTTGCCTCCCCCGCTCTCGCCGTCCCGGCGGCGTCGTGGAGAGATGCGTACGAATACTTCACGCAGTGGAGAAACGCCAAGGTTCTGATCGGGACGACGCTTTCGTGGTTCTTTTTGGTAAGGAATCATCCCAAGCTCGCCGTGCCGGTATCTAATTTCATCAACAGGATTTTGCGTTTTACGGCCTCAGTTTAAATAACACCGTCGTCTTGAGAGCTATAGGCTACGCTAAGGGCGATTCACTCCACGAAATCCTTCATAGGAACGCGGTCGGCATGATCATTTTAGTTGTGGCAGGATCCCTGCCTGGCTATTGGACGTCCATCTTCCTGATCGATACCATCGGCCGAAAGCCAATTCAACTGATCGGCTTCTTTATACTAACTATTATCTTTAGCGTACTTGGTTTCTGTTATAATAGGCTGGACAAGGGGTCGTTACTCGCCCTCTACGTGATCGCTAATTACTTCTTCAACTTCGGCCCTAATACAACAACGTTCATCATCCCCGGAGAGTGTTTCCCGACGCGCTATCGGTCCACAGGGCATGGCATCTCAGCCGCCATGGGCAAGGTAGGCGCCATCGCCGCTCAAGTCGTGTCCGTTCCTCTTCTGGCAAAGGACGCTGTGGCGAACTGCAAGGACGTTGAATGCCAACCTTGGCTAGACAAACTGATGCAGATATTTGCTCTGTTCATGTTCGCGGGACTCGTTGTCTCTTTACTAGTACCCGAGACTAAAGGGTACACTTTGGAAGAACTTGCGGGCGAGCGCCCGACATCGTATAACTCGGGCCGCAACGGCAGCATTATCGAGAAACCCAAAAAGTGGTGGAATCCGTTCAGCGGCGGTCGGCCAGCAGGCTTCATGTATTCTCGCTCGACGCAAGGCGGCTTTGGTACGGGTGGTCGGGTGGGAATCATGACTAGTCCGGAGCTCGCCGCCCAGAACGCGAACTCGAGAAAGAGGCGTTTCTGGGGGAGGAACCAGCAGAATGGCCATGTGGATCGCTCCAATAGTGCAAGCTCAACAACAAATATCGCTCCCACGACAACAAATGAGGCCGCACTCCTACCTCCAGGATGGGGTGCGGGATGGGGCCGGGTCGATCGCGGACAGCCCCTCGGTATGGAAGACATACGGCTACAGGATGTCGGACATCTGCTCCCAAATTAAGTCTAATGCAAGGACATGGGCACAGTCACCAGGCTGGTATTGTATAGGCGTTTTTCCCTCGGCTTAGCATGGGCGAATAAAACTCTGGGGGTTCGGGAGGATGGCTGGGCGTTCCTGGGGATATATCTCTCAAAAGGCTTGAGAAGGTCCCTACTATTTTTTGGCAATAATACTTAGGTGTGAAAGGTGATGCACCCCAACACCGCATACCTACCGTTTTATTTGTCTGTATACAAATCTTTGCGGGTATGGTATAATCGGCGTTCTATTCGCTTGGTATATAGTTGCAAGTATCTATCTCTCAAGACATCCTTTTGCAAGGGCCTTCGTCTTACTCCTGTGGTGTTAGGTTGGGTGGGATAATGCTCGACGAATGGCTGCGACGGCTCCTCGGAAGCTCTGCTTAGCGGCTCTCACCAATGACGACACTAGTAGTATATAATCCCTTGTAGATCGGAGATACATCACATACGACCATAGCCTCTAGAAAACTCGGGATCCCGTCCGCTCTCCCATAGATGTAAGCTAGAGAGCGCTAGATTAGTAGTTGGGTCGGTGACGACCAGCGAATCCCTGGTGTTGTATGTTTTTGCTTCCTTTTGTTCCTTTTTTTCTCTCCCTCTTGCCTAAGTGATGTTGAATCATCTCCCTAGAGGTACAACCCTGATTTAGCAATATTTCTGCAGGGTTTCGGAAGCTTCCAGAGAGTATTTTAGCCCCAAAAGGAAATCGTATGCTTTGAAAAGCTTCCAAAGCAAGAAGAACATGACTCCGAGAATTACTCATTCATAAAATTGCTGTCCATTTCGGTATCTTCTCGCAACTTAGAATTTCCCCTTTGTACATTAGGAGTTAGGCTTATGCAGTGTAAAGGTCTCAATCATCCAAGTGGTGACGATATGACTTGGGACTTCGTGAAATCGTCGTCGTCGCCATCGGGGGGATCCTCGATGCGATGCAAGCGTTTGCCTTAGGGAATGACAACAAGGCCTATTTTTCCAACTCTGTAGTACCAGGAAACCTCATCTACATGTATAAGAACTCATTAATTCCCCAACCAATCTCTCGACTTTTCTCTCCATCACATCATACTACACCCACAACAACATCATATCAATCACAACCTCAATCGTCAACATGACTGATGCTCAGATCGCCGGCGGCCACAAAGCCAACATCAAAAACCCCAACATCTCTGAGGAGCCCAAGCAGCACCCCGGGGACATTCTCAACAATGAGTTCAACGGTGTATGCCTTCTTCTTTTGACGCTGTTATTACACTTAGCCTAGCTTAACATATAGAGGGAAACTCACCAGGGAGTCACCATATATAGCGACCGAAACTATGCCCGTACTTTGGGACCAAGTGCTGAGAATGTAGACCTTTATGCCAAGAGGTGTAACTAAACATCTGCATCCAATTTTTCCGTAGACGCGTTAAATGACGGGGATGTGTCACGCTTATCTCGTGTCTCTATCTTGTTCGCTTTGTTAATTGCCTCGTCTCTCTTTTGCCTCGCCCAGTCTCTTGCATTTCGATACGCCGCTACCCCTTGCCGAAACGTACTAGCATTTCCGGTTAAACTCCACGAGTTGATTTGTGTCATTACATACTCGGGACGCGCGTTCAGGCCAGCCGATAGTATATAACTGGCATATATCTTCAGTGTGCCCCTTTGATATGTAGACGTTAAAGTGTATGCCTTGTTGCCGGGGTCCAAATCCGGGTCGCCATATGTTTGAAGACTATTCATGCCCCTCGCTCCTAGCGCACCATCGTAACATGCTTGGCGTTCGGCTACGCCCGGTGTCCCATCAGGACCTTTAGCAGTCAAAAAAAAGTTAGGCGCAATAGGGAGATCATGCTGCGTTAACGGCACAATATGTTTACCTAGCTGTATTCGAACTTTTCGGCTTAGTTGCTTAGGACGGGCACCGTAATATCGATCGGGATTACCAGGTACAAGTAAGCCATCCGTTAAGTGCTCAAGATTTGTAAATGGAACTTGCCCAGCAACACATTTATTATCTTTTACTTTTCCTTCGATAATAGGTATTACGTTGGATATAACCTGCCACTCTTTGCAAGCATCTATATCTTTTTGTTCAAAATTTTCAAAGTCTTCTTGAGTAAAACGTGAAGAAGATAGAGATGGCCGTCGCTGTGCCATTATTTGCATAATCTCGTCCAAGTTCCTTGGTGGAAGGGGGGCTTGCCCGTTAGGGTATCTATACTTGTAAGGATAAATACCATGGTCGATGAGATTCTGTTGAAAGGCCCGATCATACGGGCCAATACTTTTTGTACTTTTCGTTGACAGCGGAGTGCTTCCCAAAGTGGAAGCCGAGTCACGTTTTCGACGGCCGAGATGGGACTGCCTCATACTTATGCCTGACCTGAGCACAATGCTGGGTTCGTAGTAGTACTAGCCAAGTGTAGTATTAGACTCTGGAATAGGGGAAGAAGACGGGTATACTCTACCCCTCGTAAATCAGACAGGTCGGGGCCTCCTGTTCTCGCAAAGCGTTTGATTCGTCTTAATTCGGCTGGGCTAACGTGGCTGAGGTTCTGCGTGGCGATGCGCCGTGGAATAGGTCGACGAGGAAAGAATTGACCTTGTTTCTTCTCTCTAGCTCTTGTAAAGCACTTTTTATTAAAGGGATGCTGGACAGGTTATCCCAAAAGGCCGGGGGTGGTCGGGTTGGATGGTTGAGCTTCTTTATTTTTTGCAGAGCTTTAGGGTCGCTGTTTGGTTGACGCATCTGAACTAATGATGGCTAGTGCTTGCACGAGTTAATATAGACAGGTAATAATATAGATTTGGTTGATGTATTAGTTTTGTGACAATTTAGTCAATGATTATGTTTTATTTTGAAACAGGTTGTTGGCTCCTTTATCTTTGTACGCTTTATAATAAACGCTAGCAATTTAATATTATTATTCTCATATCATTCTAATAAATAAGAAAGCAGAAATTTTTTAATATCAGAAATGCTATAAACATGGGCGCTCATAAGAGAGCTAAGGCGAGAGGAATGGAAGCGAGAGAGGTTGGGTTCGTTAGCCTAGCCAGGGCCTGAAACCCGCCTGTTGTTGTTGTTGATGTTATCAACAAAGACCGGCCGTTTCCATTCCTCGGGTCTAAGCTGTTCTCGTCATTGCCCTTTGATTCCCACGTTGCATTTTGCACCAGACCTAGCGCATACACTCGGTAATTGATACAAACGCTGTAACCAACCTGGGGAGTCCAGATCGGCCTGTGGCCTGGCGCATCAGTGGCGGGGTCATCCAGACGAACGCGCGAGGATAGATCAGTACCCCTTTATCCTCACACGGGCAATGGAGTGGTTGGTAGGGTTCCATTCAGACCGCTGGATGACGAGTTTGGGTCCGTTCCGATGCCCCGGTGATGCATAGCTTGGGATACCTTCTGGCTCGATCATATATTCGAGTAAGTCCTATCAATTCTAAGTAATCGCATTTTTATTTACAGTCACTCCCTGTAATAAACGCGAACCTGTAGTTATAAACTTTCCCTATCTACGGAATTCCTAGCAGCTATCCACTCTCCACGAGCCTATACCCAAGCTTTCAATCTGAGATAAAATATTCAAACCAGAAGCGTTATGTTCTCAATATACCTTTGCTAGCGTGTTATAGGTTTAGTTGAAATGGTAGTGAGTTAATATTCTATATTCCCCCAATAAAGGCGTGTGCGCATGTACGCATGGGCAGTATCATTACCATGTACCATAGGTCAACTCTACAAAGCGTAGGACGATGTTCGGTTTTAGTTGATGAGACAGTTTCTGCATCGTTGATTGACCTGATTTCTGTCTGAAGTCATGCCTATTTATTTAATTCATTTCACAGTAGCTACTATGTCGTACTCCCACAACTCACCGACGGTGCTCGCACACATACATCTATAAAGGGCGGCAGACATCACACATGCGCAATGTCACGCCGGCAGCCCGAGACGCGGTTAGCTAGGCTTCGATGGTTGGGATCAATATCATGGCCACTCTCTCCGTAGGGACCTCGATCCACTCGTCGTAGCTACCAGGAAAGTCCTCGGCAAGCCAGCATCTCACTTTACCATCTACGTCAACCCGGATCGGCTGGAGTAGTTCGTCAATTCCCTCAGCCAACGACGGGCGCTCGTCGCACAGCCGGTGAAACCCACACTGGTGCTCCATCGCCGCCGTGTCGACCATCGAGGCAGCCCGGTCTCTTCAACAACTCTCCTACGGGGATGCGCCAACCGCGGCCCTCCTGTGGATGCCGATCGCCGCCCGTCGGACGACAGGGGGCTTCGCCACGATCTTCTGTCTCTTATAAAGCGGAACCAGGTGAGTAGTTATAGTAGTGGTTGTTGTGCTGATAGTGGCGGGGAGTAGGTTCGCGTTGATTCGACTCGACCAATTACCGGGGTGGTTGACCGACATTAGGTACGTTGAATCATGGAGTGTGCGGGCTAAGAGACGCCTGGTCTAGGGTACCGATAGGCCGCATAAATGAGTCAAGTGTATGGGTGACCTGGTTTTCACCGTCAGCGCCGTCCGTATGAGAAGAGGCGACGGGGTCGAAGCATTGCGATGTGACCCCGAAAGCAATATTCGGGTTGGCCTGGATGATATTAGTATGACTTCAACAGCAAATTCACGGCTGCCAGGGTCGCGTGGGGCATTGTACATCGGTCTCACCACGGGTGGCACATCAAGGGTATTTACCAGCGGATCTCCCACCTACAACGGAGCTTTTCCCCTACTATCTTCTCTTACACTTCTCCCTTCAACACGTTATTGAGACAAGACACCAGGTTGGATGAAAGGCATGCGACAATGACCATTCACTTCCTGTGACAAGCATCCTCGTAAATTGGGGAGAAAGTGGACCTTGCAAGTGTCTTTATATGGCGGGGTCTGGTGAATGGTGTTCCCCATGCTCTCTATCATAAATAGCTTCACTTATTCCCTTTGTACGTACAGAAACTTAGACTTAGATCATCTGAATCTATACCTCGAAGATCTCACCCATCTGGAGAATGCACTGGCTGTTCTTCTAATAAGCGATCGCATACTACCTACGCGACAGCGGGTGCTGGCATTGCATCGGAATTTAAAGGGCCAGTCTGTCAAACATCTCAGTCTTCAAGCTGTCCGGGATACCCCCTCCTGGTCAGTTGAGCACATGAGGGCTAGTTTAGCTCGACCTTTGCATACATCCTACACCTGTATGATGTACACGTAAGTGACTTGTATTAACTGCATTGTTTAAACTCTGTGATGACCATTCAGAGACTTATAGGGGCCCTAAAAGCTTTTAATTCTGGCTATGCTCGAAATATTTGAGGCAGAACACAAAACCCTAATAGGCCGTTTGCTGTCCTTCTCACCTCCCCACCAACCCTTCACACATCAACTTTCCTGTGTATTCTCGCCACGAAGCACGGTTTACACACGAAACGTTTATATTAAATATTGGAATGTTCGACCATCTTCAGAGCCCTCAAAGAACTCTCCACGTCTCTGACTCTGGCATTACACATTATGTCCGCCTTCCCGCCGCAGTTCCAGGTCTTGTCAGATCTTCACCTCGAGACACCCATATTGCAACCACTCTACCAGACATTCCGCTTCTGCGTCAAGGGGAGCCACGTATTTATGCTTGGGGATATCGGGCTTGTGCTGGACGATGCGCTTTTCAGCTTCCTCCGAGACTTACTGACCGAGACACGCGGTAGTCGGTTCTTCTATATCCTCGGCAATCACGAACCATACAGAACCACATTACCCGATGCCGTTGCACGGCTTAGGGCGTTCGAGAAAGAGGCCAGATACCAGTATGGAGGACGCTTCATCTTTCTAAACCGAGACCGCTTCGACGTGGATGCGAATACCACGATTCTCGGATGCACATTGTGGAGTGATGTGCTCCCACAGCAGGCTACCGAAGTCAACGCGCTTCTCACCGACTTCAACGAATCGAAAGGCATCCGCGATTGGACGCTCGAAAGTCATGTGGAAGAACACAGAAAAGATAGAGACTGGTTGAACAGTCAAGTACGAACACTGGAAGAAACGGAACCACAACGGCAAATCATCATCGCCACTCACCATTCACCAACGCTTGATCCAAGAGCAGTCGGGCCCGCACACCAAAGTAGCAGCGTATCCTCAGCGTTTGCAACGGATATGTCAAAGGATCTTTGCTGGACATCTACAGCGGCCAGGTTATGGGTATTCGGCCACACACATTACAACTGCGGCTTCCGCGATGAGGCAACTGGCAAGTTAGTCGTTGCGAACCAGAGGGGATACGGACATGCAGAGATTCAAGAGCTTCTCATTGAACCCGACGCGAACGGTTTCGATATCGTTACGTCAACGAAGGACAACACAACAAATGCCAACCACCGGATAACACAACAAGTGTCCACACCCGCAAATCCCGCGACTGCCACCAGGCTTCACAGCTCAATCCTCCACCGGGCAACCGATCGAATCCCAAGAATCAGAAGACTGTGGACGCGCATGACGGAACGACCGAACAAAACTGTCCGTGAGGTGTGGCAGAGCCCCGTATCCGATGGTAATGCCACTCGCAGCCGCCAGGCCTAGCAAAAAGACTAGGTCGTCGCTGTTAGTCCGACCCTTTCTCAACTTCCGCGCATAGTTGGACAGTGCGGCGATCTTGCTTTCCAGCAAACACTCGATCGACGCCACTTTGGCCAGGGTGACATGCTGTGAGGCAGTCTCAGCCGGAAATCGGGAGATCTCGATCTTGGTGACGGTGAGGACATCGACATTGAAGTTCTTGCCCGAATGCCCCTTGTAGTACAGTGAAGCTAATCGCGTCTCCCCGAAGTGGCCATCCTGCGCGAGCAACTTCCGGGCCAGCCCAACATCCTCATCTGCCACCAAGACGTCGAAGTCGCAGGTCTTTCGATTGGTCTCGCCCAAGGACCAAATCGCACCCGCCCCGACAACCCGGTAGTCTACGCGAGCTACTGG
Organism: Xylaria sp. BCC 1067; assembly: GCA_005188305.1. Lineage (NCBI taxonomy): Eukaryota > Fungi > Ascomycota > Sordariomycetes > Xylariales > Xylariaceae > Xylaria > Xylaria sp. BCC 1067. The sequence goes on along the minus strand of SSCS01000004.1, from coordinate 2,017,392 downwards.
CGTAGTCAACGCGCGATGGATGTCGTTGAGGCCCTGTAGAAGGGTGTCCTCTGGTATATAATCGTGCCAAATGATGACATCCCGTTGGGGTTGTGATACCGAGGGGCTGCTTTGGGTGGGGGAGGGAGATGAGGGTGAAATTATTCGGCGTTCCCAGTCAAGGAAATCTCTTAGCCTCAAATGATGAGCCATTACAAGCGTCTCACTTATTAAGAAACTTATGATTCAAACAAGGCAATACTTCTAAAGTCGAGTGCTGCAAGTGATAAAACCGCCGTAATAACGTAACTGTGACAAAACATCGAACCCCAAGTGAGTAGGCTATATTCCAAATATTGTATGGATTAAGCATAGCCCAAAGTTTCTTAGACAAGATCGTGCCTTCAATGGAGCTAGAGCGAATGTGCACTGCTTGGATTATATTTCGAACCTAATTGTTCAGTAGGTCATCACTTTATTGAAAGAGCTGCCCCAGGCAAAGTCTAAGTATTAATATTTCCTTATCGCATAGGGCTAATAAAATATACATGTTAGGCAATACAATGTTGAGTCGTGGGGTTTTGCCCCCTAAATTGCTTTATGTCGGAGTAGGCCTTTCTTTTTCGATAAACAACTACAGTATGAAAGGTCCACAAAGAACGAGATCACAGTAGGTAATTATATAGGTGGGTGATCAGTCTGCACTTGTTAAAGACAATGGCGGCTTGATTCATGGACTAGTAATACCCCAACTTCGCTATGGACCTACATTCACCCAACAAACAGGGTATAGCCAATTGCTCCGTCCGCTGTAGTGTCGACTGATTGAAGGTATCAGTTAAGCCCATCTACTATCCGACCTGCCATTGATTACATGCCAAACAATCTCGTTTGTGATTCCTTGCGTGCTAAAAGGCATGTATTGTGCCATGGCCATAACACAGACGAAATTACAGCTTCGGCGAGAATGCTCTTCCCTGCTCTACAAGCATGGGAATATATTGGCGACAAAGAGAAAGGGCATGCATCAAATACACCGTTGGCGTAGCATTGTCGGGGAAGCATTGCAGCAAACACACCTCGGGCTAAGTCCGACTAGCCGCATGGTCACCTTCGCCTGCGTTGATGCGTACACCTGGGCGTACTGTATTATAAGGTCCTTCTTACCCCGTCAGACAGGGCCTTGAGGGTCAAGGGTCTCTCCGTGGTCTGGCGAGGTTTCTCATCCTTCTCCCTTATGCATGTTGCCGTGGGATGGTCAAACGCGCTCGAGCTGTACAGGCGTTGAAGCAATTGCATAGTACATATATCTCCCGAGTCCTGTAATGCCCTTGCCATAATGCATAAATGATATAGATTTGTCAGACACCGCGTTTTACAGCCATTTAGAGGTTGGTTGTGTTCTTACTATTAACTGTACATCTAACAGGCAATGAAAGCTCAACCAATCTAATGAATTTATAATGACTTAATCTTCTTTTAGTTATGGTAAATAATCATGATATAGTTTTCTAATTGCGCAAGAGCTGGTATTGATATGTGAAATGAGCGTCCCTGAAATAAAATCACCAAACAACAGCTGGTGCTGTTTTGTTCCATCTAAATGTGTCACTTAGCGATCTTCTCGATCGCCTAGTTGCGACGCTCCAACCTGTCAATATTCGGAGGGAAATCCAGTATTTGAAAAATATTAATTAACCTTTTCAATTCAATCCCTATCTCAGATTCGCCCATTACAAGCCTAGCTATGCCCTGACTTGACTCGGCAATATGCTATATGTGTAGACGCCAAATGTGATGATACGCTTGCAGTGCTGCCCGTGTCTAGAGCCGCGACATCGCACCACCAAGGACTATAGAAAGAATAAAGACAATCTTCAATCACCATCCCGCCATCCCGCCATCAGGCCTTGTCACACGGTTAATATTGCCACTTCTGGTCACCTTGACTCACCTTTTCAGCTGCAATATATTTATCATGTATTTATCAGGCCATGAACCTGCAATTCGCCTACAGGCCGAGACACCTCGTACCGAGAGCGATTGCGAGGAAATATCTCAATATTCTGTATATAAATATGAGGCCTTTGGCCTCGATAGATTCAGTCTATTTTGAAGGTTAAGGACCTTTGAGAGCCTAGATTGATTATTATCTAATACAGCCAATTTGAGCCAAGCCCTAGATGACTAGCCCTTGTTACAGGCCTCTGCCGAGATATTGTAGCATGAGCAGCGTCCCTGATGATGCAAAGGGGTCCGAAGACTTAGCTGTAACAAGGGCTAGTATTCTAGGGCTGGGCTCAATGACTGTATCAGATGATAATCTTTCTAATCTCTCAAATTTAAGTGGCCTTCGAATCGTCTATCTATCGAAACTTTAGGCCTCCCATTCATATGTAATCGATGGAGGTATTTCCTCACATTCTAGTCATTTCGACACGGGACTAGATCTCGTATGTCTCGGTCTGTAGGCGACCTGAAGCTTCGTGTTCCAATAAGGTCTATCTTTTATATTAATAGCTGAAAGGGAGAGAGGTTCTGGTGTTCCCGATTGGTCCATTGACCTGCGCCGACTTGGTAATCAAAAGTGACACTTTGATACCCAGTTGGTAAGGGCTAACGGGCTAATCAGAGGGCAGGGACCTCAAGCCTCCTCAGACGCAATATATCGGATAGACCTTATAGGTTCACGAAGCTTCCGATCCCCTACGGACTGAGACGTACACGATATGGCCTCGTACCGAAGGAGATATAACGTGAGGAAATACCTCAACAATAGTGTATAAATTGGAGGCCTGAGGCCTCGATAGATACAGAGCTATTTTGAAGGTTTCGGACCATTGAGAGCCTAGAAAGATTATTATCTAATACAGCTATTGAGCTAAGCCCTAGATAACGAGCCCTTGTTTCACTTATAACTTATACTTGACAGCTGGGTGCCTGTGGTAGGCCTCATCGCGAGATAAGTAGTCTAGGCTTAATTAGGCGTAATTAACTAGACCTAGAAAGTGATAAGTAACAAGACAAGCCGCCGGACCCCTGCGCCATTTGTAGCCCCGACTCAGCCCCAAACCAGCCATACTCTCACTATCCCATCTAGGTACCTAGTCTAGACTAGATCTCGCCCTAATTTATCTGGAATGCCTATCCCGGGGTAAGGCGTGAGTCAAGTTTCCGAACCCCAGGTCACTAGGTAATGACCCTGCTTCTGCCTTGCGTCTGCCTTGCGGGACACGCCATCGCCGGTAGGCAGACTCAACTTCGGACACCGATCATTGATCTGATCGACGAACTGGCTGACCGCCTAGCGGTCTGCAGGTCAATAGAAAGCTAGCGCGAAAATACGGTGGCCGGGATTCAACCGGCAACTTCAATGAGATGGATGGACCAATACAAATAGCCTCACCTCGATCTATAGATGGTGGTTTTTATTTTCGTTTCTTCTCTATCCTCATCTCCATTTCCTATCGTTAACTAAGCTTTGCGGACGTTTTTCGGGCTCTGAAGTATTCGCCTATACGACGTTGACTTGCCTTCCGTCAGCCTCCTGCCACGTTGCCTCTGCCCATCTTTTAATCATGTTGGGACAACCTAAGTCAACCCTCGAACGCAGCGACTCCATTGACAGTTTCGAGGAGGTCAACACTAAGATTATCAAGGCCTCTAATCCAGAGTCCAATGGCGTCCTCAGGGTGGATGGCAAAGTTCCATCGGTTCTTCATGTCCTGAAGTACATTGGCTTCAATGATCACGTTGTAGAATGCCGTCAGAGTCTCACACCGTTCAAGCGCATTCCCCAGTTCAAGGAAAAGGATACAGACAGTGATATTCAGATCGGCGATTACGGCGAAGGTGATGATGATAAACCCGTTCTCGATATCACCTACAAGATCAGCAAGCCCAACAATGACTACAGGCGGCAGGATCGCAGTAATCCTAACGAGCGGCCTATTACAGCTGCCTTTGACCTGAACGACTACCGTTATGATGACGGCGACTATGAAGATGAAAGCCAGGCTGCCGCTACATCTCCCACTAAGCCTGCCATTACTATGAATATACATTCCCAGTACCTCGTTCACGCTCTGCAGGCTGTCATCAGTTACTACCCCCGCGTAAACCTTCAGGACTCTCCTGTCAGTATCCCGGCCCCTTATCGCCTTCTTTATCTCCACCGCGCTGAGCTGGCGTGCTATCGCGACAACCAACCCAACTCCCATAGCCCAGAGTACGCCGAAACCACAGCTCGTCACATCGATGTCTTACTCCAGTTCCTCGCGGAGAATATGGGCGACACTCTGACAAAGGAGGAGGCCCTGCACAAAATGACCCACCCCTCTGCCACCTTCGATCTTTTCTGGCTACTCTTGAAACCTGGTCAGATCATATATGGCAAGCGCTACGGCCTCTGGACCCCGTATGTTATTAGCGCCGTCAGAGCCGGCTCAAGCAACCCTTTCAGTTCGTACAAGGTTGACTGCTGGTACCTGGAAAGCAATGGCGTCGTCGTCAAGCGCTACATGGAAACCTTCCGAGTCCAGCCCTGGACCGGCGAGCAGACTATCAGCAGCCTGCCCGTCATCCCGGAGGCGTTCTGGGTCGAGGACGATGCTGCCCAATGTGGCAAGACTATGAGAGAAAGGTGCATCGAAGAGGGCCGGCTATACTGGGAGCTCCTTAAGAAGCCGACCTACATGGAATATGACGGGCAGTTGGTGAATCCCTCGTCTGGCAATGGCCAGTGTGCAGGGCCTACGGGAAAACTGTGCGGACGTGTCATATGCGATCCTGTCGGCTTCGACCGCTTCTACACTGCATCTCCAGACTTTAATAATTCCAGCCGACCTAGCCTCAATTCGTCGCGACAGGGGTCGCCTTTGGCACCACCATTAGATCATCTCCCGCGCAGTCTACCTCGCTGTGGCTGCGATGCATGCGATAAGAGCCGTGATCCGACTCAAGGTAACGATGGCCCTTATGCTGAGTTTAGAGATCTGGACGCGACTTGCGACTCCCCTCCGAAAAGCGAAGTGTTCTATCATGTCCTGAGTAAAGTCATCCCTAGCTTCATCCCGAATAGTCGTCGTTGGGCATGTGTCAATCTTAGCTTTCTGAAGCCAATCAAGGCCAACAGAGATGCCTTCAAGGACTTAGTCCTTGATGATGCGATCAAAATGACTGTTAAGGCTCTGATTGGCAAACTCGCCAACGAAGCCGAGGGTCGCCTGCTCCCGTGGAACACCGACTTCCTGCAGAACAAGGGAGAGGGACGTATCTTCCTGCTGCATGGCACTCCCGGCGTTGGCAAGACATCCACAGCCGAGTGCATCGCTGAAGCAACGAATCGACCGCTCATTGCCATCACCAGCGGCGACCTTGGTGTCGACACATATCGCGTCGAGTCGTCCTTGAATTATTTCTTGGACCTTGGACAACGCTACGGCGCACTGCTACTGCTTGACGAGGCCGACGTGTACCTCGAGCGCCGTCGCTCTAAGGACATTACCCGCAACGGACTTGTGAGCACCTTCTTGCGTGCGCTCGAGTACTACCGCGGTGTACTCTTCCTCACGACCAACCGCGTACAAGCCTTCGACAGCGCCTTTTTGAGTCGTATTCACGTGGCGCTGCACTATAAGAACCTGCGCGACGAGGACCGAGAGCGCATCTGGGCGAACACATTCGAACGCCTAGATCGCGAGTCGAACGGCACCATCCGCATATCGACGGCAGCTCGAAACTTGCTCCTGGGCAGTGCAAATAGCGACAATACGGACAACCCGATCCGATCGCTCAAGTGGAACGGCCGTGAGATACGCAATGCCATGCAAATGATGTTGGCGATGGCCGAGTCTGAAGCACGCGAGGAGGGCAGCAAGGTGGTGACTGTCGGCCAAAAGCACGTCTCGGCTGTGGTCGATTTGAGCGGAGATTTCCGGGACTATCTGAAGAAGACAACGCCGGTTGAGGGAATCCTGGATGTGGAGGTTGAAGGCGATGATTCCGACTAATGAGGAGAACGAAGCCGATGATTTATGTTTCAATCTGGCAGATACACATCTGAATTAAAGGAGTTTATAACTAAAATTAGTTAGTTAAAATGATAAAAATCATATTTTCACTTCCTCAATCTTTATGCTTATACGATACACACTACCGGCGATTGACCTATCCCGTTGCTGTTGCACCTGACCTCGACCCTCAACCCCGTCGCGATAAGGGGCCTATGGGCTTTAGTGGGCTTATAGTCAATTAGCAATGGGCTGGGCCTTTAAACCCTACCATGCGTGGGCCATCCGGTGCCCGACCTCGCGAGCACCAACTAAGCATTGTGATCTATTGTGATCTACGACGCATCTCTAGGTACTCAGAGAGCTTCTGTGTCCCTTGCTGAAGGAGGCATAGCATGTCAACAAAAAGTTGGCCACAATCTCTAATAATCCTAGCAGCGTGGAAATGAGCTTCATAAACAGAACGGCCGCGCTGTATGATGCAGTCATCGGCGCTGATGGCCTCTTCAGCACCATGCGGGACTCCGTCCTTCGCAAGCCCAAAGCATCAAAGATAAGTACCAGGCGTTGCCCGCAGGCTTCCAGGACTGCAGGGACCCTGTTCCGTTCCAGCAGACTACGGCAGTCCTAGGAGAGCAATACTTCGAGTTCAACCACCAGTACGGGTGAGCTGGTGACGGCACTTTGGTCATGTATGGCGGTCCCGAAAACGAAAAAACCGTGCAATGCATAATTGCTACACAGGAGGATCAACTAGAAGGCCGGGGCGGCACCTTAGAAGGGAATCTTTGGATGCAACAAGAGGCAGCTCACTGGAGAATTCGGACACAAGAGCAAGGGTTGATGTGGGCTCTTCCGGGCAGTCTATATATTTCCATCCCGAGTTTCCCCGTAAATACATGTAAACTGTTTTCATGTGTGGCTAGACTCTAAACGGGGAGTAGTACAAGCCAATATACTTCCTGGTATATTACTCTTCAACTAACCCTCTTCAAAATGCTACTCGCAATGGGAACCCAAGGGAACGACATATGCCTCTAGCCACATCTGCCCAAACACGAGAAATCTAGCATGTAGGGCTGCAAGTGGCGGTTAACCGTTTTCCGCCAATCTGCGATCTATCAAGCTATTGGGTTGGGGTTATAGAAGATGTTATGGTTCTCGGTATGCTGCTTGTCAACCTACCCCCCTCTTGCAGGGTTAAGTAGCTTTCACAGAATTCGGCGATTTGCAGAGAATACAATGCCAGAAACTCTTCAATCACAGTAATTACTTTGTTTCAGATTACAGCGACGCATCAAAGCTCGAAGCTAGAGCGAACAGTTAAAACACTAAGTGTAACAAGGGCTAGATCTCTAGGGCTTGGCTCAGAATTGGCTGTATTAGCTAATAATCAATCTAGGCTCTCAAAGGTCCGTAACCTTCAAAATCGATTGAATTTATAGAGGCCAAAGGCCTCCTATTTATATATATAAAATATTAAAGTATTTCTTTGCAATCGCTTTCGTTACGAGGTGTTTCGGCCTATAGGTAAATTATAGGTTTATGGCCTAATAAATATTATAATAAATATATTACAGCTAAAAAAGTAAGTTAAAGTAATTAAAAGTAGTAATATTAACTATGTAATACTACTTTTATTTTTTAAAATACTTGCTTTAAGTAATTACTATAAATTTTATTAAAGGTTTTTAAGTTTATTTTAATTACTTTAATAAAATTATAAAATTATAGCTTTTAATTTTTTGTTATAAAAATGTTTATATAATTTTTAGGTTTAGTACTTTTTAATAAGCTAATTATTAAACTTTAAGCTTAAAATTAATAAGTATAAATTTTTTTTTATTTATATTATATTTATAAACGAAAAAAAAACTATTATAATTAATTATTATTATAACTAAGCTAAGTTATATATATAACTATAAGTTAAACCTTTAATAACGTAATAAGCTACCTTTTATTTTTTTAAAAAAATAAATAATAAAACTTAAATTACTTAAATGTTTTTTTATTATTTTTTATTTAAGCATTTATATTTATTTTCTTTAATGTTAAACGTATTACTTTTATAATAGCGGGTTATATAAGTAAAAATAAAATAATAAAATAAATAAACTAAAAGAAAAAAGGAGAAAGGAAAAAGGATTAAAGATCCTTCCTTTTATGTGGGTGTGTGTGTTTGCGCGGAAGGCACGGACCTTGCAGGTTGTTGAATTTAGCGCTACGCTAAATGGGAGCTTTTAAAGCACAAACGAAAAGATTAAGTGATTAGCTACAAAGTGGAAACGTTAAATCCACTGCAAATTTATATAAAGGATAAATGTATATAATATATATATATATATATATATATAAAACATAAATTAATATAAAACTTTTTATAAAAACGCTAAAAGATTATATGTTTAAAATTTAACAGTTAAAAGTTTTATTAATTTTTATATTTTATTTATAAAAAAGCTTTTAATTAATAGCTAAAAAAATTAATATAATAACTATTAAAATAACTTTTAACTTTTTTAATGACTTTTTTATATATAAAAAAAAAAGACTTAATAGCTATAGCTTAAAGCTATAATTTATAAAAATATATTAACCTTTTAAATTAATTTTTATAGTTAATAAAGCTAAAAGCACTAAAAATCACTAATTTTGCTTTATTGCTTAGTATAAATCTTACTACTACGGTTTTTAGAAATTTTTTAGCATTTAAAAAGATTTAATTTTTTATTGTTAAATAGCGCTATAATATAGCGCTAAAATATTATAACGCTTATTATACTAAAGCTATAAAACTTTTTAAATAAATAAAAATAATAATAAATTTAAACTACTAAAAAATTTATATAAAAGTAAACTAATTAATTAATTAATAGTATAATAACTTAAAAAAACTTAATATAATAGCTAAGCAGCTTTATAAATTTAAATATACTAGCAAATATAAAGCATTTATTAATACTATAATAATTTAATAAATATAAAATTTAATAAAGTAAATAAATAAATAAATAATAAAATAAACTTATTAAAATATACTTTAAAAAAGTAAAATAAACTTTTTTAAGCTAATTATTAATTTAAAAAAAGCTTTAAAAAATACTTATTTTAATTAGGCTATTTTTTTAAAAAATATTTATAACGTTAAATTATTAAATAATTATTTTAAGCTTTTAAAGTAAAGCTATACTATTAAGCGCTTTAATTATAAACAGAAAAATTATTTATATTACGGCTATATTTAATATTATTAAACTATATAATAATTTATTTAAGGACTTTATTAAAGGATTTAATAACTAAAAAAGTGCTTTTTAAAAAAAAAGCTATTTATACGCCTTTAAAAAGCATTTTTATATAAATATACATACTAATTTTAGGTTATGGTAAACAGGTTTGGTAGGTGGCTAAGGCTTATAGCCGTGGCCTTCCGTGGCTATGCTAGCTACTAAAGTGGGTTATATTTTAAACCTTGCCCTACTATACACATACACACATAAATATTTACCCTGCGCACTATAGCCTACGCTTTATATTTAAATCTTTCCTTTTTATTTTATAATTAGCAATATATATAATTATTTATATATAAGCTTTAACTTGTTTATAAAAAACTTATTGTAATAATTATAAAATTACCCTTTTAGCTAAAAAGCTTTATATTTTAATAAATTAATTAATTAATAAAGTTATATTTTATAATATTATATTTTTAAATTTTAATTAATATTAAAGTAATAATTTTTAATAATTATTATAATTAAACTTAATGTTATAATTTAATTAAGTAAAAAACTAATAAATTTTTTACTTTTTTTATTATTTTTTGTTAATAAACTTTTAAACTTAATATAAAACTTTATTAAAAAGCTTATTAATAATAAAACTAACTTTATAAAAAAACTTAAAAGTTTTAAATATATTATTTTTAATTTAAGTAACTTTATTAGTTTTTATATTATTAAGCTTAAAGCTAATATAACTTTATTAAATTAATAAAGCTTAAAAGTATTTATTATTTAATATATTAAAAAATATTATATTATAAAATAAAACTATAATAATAAAAGTAATAATAATTTTTAAAATGTTTTAAATAAACTTTAAATATTGTAACAGCGTACTATTAGGTGGTTAAGCTAGGACTAGAACTGGTCACCTTTGTGGATGGTGCGTGCCACACGCACAAACACGTGCGCGCAGACCACTATGTTATAGGCCTTTTAAGGGTCCGTACGCCGCGTTATTTTGCATTTAATAGCCTTGAGGTTTATGTATAATCACTATAGCAAATAACTTTACAATAAAAAGGTATATATATAAATAGAGCTCGAGGTTACAGCTGCTATATATATTATATTTTACTTTTTAAGTAGTTTATTTTTACTATAATATAAAAATATTAGTGCTTAAACTATTTAACTTTATTAATATTTATAATATAAAATTAGTTAATAGTTTTAAAGGTTTATTTAATAAACCATAAAGGCTAAAAAACAAATATTTTTAAAGCTTTTTATAGTTTTTATTTTTGTTTTTATTTTTATTAAAAAGTTATAAGTTATATAATAACTTTTAAACCGTTTTTTAATATAATATTAAAACTATTAAAGTTATTTTTTTTATTTTTATAGTTATTATCTTTAAAGTTTTTTTTTTAAAAAAAATTAATAAAAACTTTAAAAAAAATTAAAAGTTAATATAAATAATGTTAATTAAAAAGTATTATTTTAAATAAATTATAAATCGTTTATTATTTAAATAGTTAAAGTTTTTATAAATAGCTTAAACTTTAAAACTACGTTAAAGTATAACTATTATTAAGTTATAAGCTTTTATAAAAATTAAAAAAAATTGTTTTTTTTTAAATTTATTTTACTAAAAGCTGTTTTTTTATATATTTAAAAATAATAAAAACAAAAGTAAATAATAAAGGCTTTAGTTATTTATTAATACTAAAAACATTAATAAAAATTATAAAAGTATTTTTTAAAAATAAATTAATTTATATAAAAAAAAGTACTTATTTTTAAGCCGTGAATTATAAAACATCGCTAAATAGTTTTAGTTAATAACGTAATATAATATAATGTTAATAATTATAATAATAAAAATTAAAGTAAAAGTTAAAGTAAAAATTAATATAAAAATAAAGTATAATAAATAATTTAATTAACTTTTTAAATAAAATAAAGATTTTTTTAAAAAGCAAAGTATAATAAGTAATTTAATTAGTTTTTTAAAATAAAAATTAATTATTTATAATAAAAGCTAAATTTTTAAAGCTTAGCTTAAAATTAGCTATTTTAACTAATAATTAATTTAAGCTTTTAAAGGTTTATAACTTTTAAAATTAATTAAATTTATTAAAGCTAAAAGCCTTTTATTTATATATATAAAATATTAAAGTATTTTTTTATAATTACTTTTATTATAAAGTGTTTTAGCCTGTAAGCGAATTATAGGTTCATGGCTTAATAAATATTATAATAAATATATTGCAGCTAAAAAGGTGAGTTAAGGTGACCGAAAGTGGCAATATTAACCGTGTGACACTAAGGAAGACAGGAGTGGGAATATAGGGAAAAGTAAACCAATCACCTCTACCCAATTAATTCGGCGAAACCTTGATGGAAACAATCTCGTGGATGGGTTTGCGATAGTGATAAAGTAGATAAAAATGGTAGCCGGAACGTGTTTACCCTCTGCAAAGAAATAGGCAATACAAGTTAGAAAAAAGTGGGGTAATATAAAATTAATAATAAACAATAAGAACAAGACGTTTAAGCGTTTCCGAGCCTGAAACATAATCGTTTCTAGTTTTGACAGTCTCGGAACGCTAGCACCGAAAAAATCGTCCATGACTCGGTCGGCTTTTAATAGAGCCTTGTTTAGTGTGAAAGAGAAGAGGCAAAAGTTGCTTTGACGGTTTCTATGTGTTTCGCGTGCCGACACCTCCTTATCGTCATAATTGGTAGTCGGAGCCCATGGCAGGGAACGGAGTTTTTCAATAGATAAATTCCCTGCCTCTAGCTCGCTTTGAGCAAACCGACACCGAGCCCCAAACAGCTGACTTCGAAAGTATATCGGAAGATAAGATTTAAGAAATTGGGGAATTTCATAGTCGTCTATCATCATATAAAGGACGGCTGAACCAACATGTGCTGTTCCATGGTCTGCTAGTGAACATGTAAAGAATGCCTCAAAAGGACTGCGTTCTTGGCGGCTTTCTAAACATTTGCTGATGGTGAAATATCCATTATAAGATGTGATCCGTACTCGCGACTCATTATAAGGTAACGGTTCGAATTTCATGCCCCTTAAATCTGGAATTATGACGGTTCCATAGGGGCTGATGGTCACAGTCGGTATCTCCTCAGTTCGTGGTGTTTGGTCGAGGGAATATGGGGGGTCAATTGCAAGAAAGGTTTCGGGTATGTAAGACGATTTCCACATGATGGCATCTGTAATATCTTCAAGTGGCCTACAACCCGCAATTCTTCCCATAATAGTGTAGTTTTTCCTGCTTCTGTCAGTCGTCCGAGACAAAAAGCTAAATTTCAAGGAGGGGGGCGGAACCGGTTTTTTATCTATATTGTAAGCGTGAATCCGGAGGCCTATCCTTGAATTCCCTTTCTCACGAGTACAGAAGAGGATATCAATCAATCTTGACTCGTCGATTGATGAATGATCACCCACATAAATGATAGCCATGTGAATACCCTCTTTAGTTAGTTGATATGAATAATCCCAAATTGTTAGAGAGTTGTGGAGATACGGGATTATATCGCCACATCCCTCAAACGAATCAGGTGAATCAGCGAGTATCGACATCAACTGGGGTGATCCAGAGGATAGGACCATTTCATCTGGTAGACAGAATCCCCATGCGAAAATCGTCTGATCGTTGGACTTCTTAATAATCTTTTTCTGCAGTCTTTGAAATGCTGCATCAGCCTCACCATAGATCAAAGGCATGTTGATTTCGAATAGGCCTAAGAGGCAATAGGTCCTATCTTCAACGCGTTTGGTTCTTCGCTTGGCAGCCCAGGACATGCGCTGCGCAATACTGTATTCAGATGGTTTTTTCTTAAAGGATAAGAGATCGTGAGGCAAACCGCAAATTTCTCCGATGAAGGGTGCGAGAGCCAGGCGGTCCCCGATGCGTTCCCATGATTCATTGTAAAACTCCAATGCTCGTGGCGCAATCAACTCTTGCAGTGTCCATCCGCGGGTAAACCATCTGCTTTTTCGAAATTCCGAATTGGATTCCGAATTGAGATCGGTGAGGTTGACACTGGAGGCTTGTACATCTGCAAGGTAGGCTATGCAGAGCGCAGACTGTTCATACCACCGATACATGCTATTGATGGCTTCAGAGAGCTCAGAGCTGCTTTCCTTGTTGATACAACAAGTGTCGACCCACACCCAGTCATATCCCCTCCTAATGGCTTCGTCGCAAAAGTTTCTTATTTTTTCATATCCTGGCTTGGAGATAATCGCGTCAATGGGCGTGCCAGGATTTGGACTGATTGCGGCTTTGAGCTCCTGGAAAGTGACCTCCTCAGAATCGTTTTCGCTCCAGGTATGTGAAAGAATAGCGTAAGGAGGGCGATTCTCCTCCCCTTGCCACTCGACGAGCTCTTTCATTCCGGTATGTATCAGTCTCATGTTGACGGAACTGATTATCTGGCACCTGATGAAAAAGTCGCGTGTCTCTAGCAAAGGCTGGCAAAAAAGAGTGCTTAGAGTAGAAATACGAGCGGACTGTTGCTCAGCAACACATAGATCGTCTGTTGCCTTCGGGTTTGCTGGGCAATGCTGATGTGGTGTAGCAATAGCAGGAGCTCAACCTTCGAATTATTTGCTAATGTTGTCTAGAATCTGTATATCGATCGCATTTTGTTTCCGCGGTCAACCCTCTCGGGAGCGAGTATGATACCTTAAGGCGGGGCAGAAAGTTAAAGAAGAAACAACAGCTGTCGAGGAATATGGTGTGCTATTTGCTTAGTACGGAGATTCTGCCTAGGTCCAAGATACGGTGGTAACGGCCCGTGTTAAAAGTACTGGTCGAAAAGAGCCCACGCGTACTTTAATAAATGCCAATTCCGCATCCCCGTGTTTCCATATTATTGGTTGCTTCTTCCTGTCCTGCTGCACAGACCTGTATATCAATGTAGGCAGCGCTTCGAGGGAATCAGCCAATAATTGATTCTAACTTTCTAACGGTGGGTGGTAGTGGCTATATATAGTACTTGCCCCCCCGAGACAAACAACCCGGGCGTCAGTAAAACAGTAGTAGTATTGGATGCTGCTTGAACAGCGAGAATGCAACTTGATGCAACCTGTGAAGTGCTACTAGCAAGGCATCAGCGTTTTGGCCAAGGCCCCCTATCCCACGCCAAGAAACAGAACGCCCGACTAGGTAAGTAAGTACCTATTAATAGCGAGACCATCGTCGCAGCAAACGCCCTCAACTTCGATAACCACGCGGGAGCCATCCTCTTGAACATTACGCATGAGAAAGGTATAGTCGTATATAGTACGTGTTGACCGAAGCGGGGATTGGGATTCGTTGCTCGACTACAGTATGCCCGTGCTAGGCCAGATCAATGTGTTTACACGCCTTCTTGAATCTACCATCGGACGCAAAGAAACCTCTGAGAGCTCGCCCTGCAATGGGGGCGGCAACTCTTAAACTATACCTGTCGCGCCAGCGCCAGCACCCTTTCTGCTATCTGTAGGATACGTCGCTGTGCTTGAAAATTGAGGACGCAGCTCTCTGAAGGCTGCAAATTGTTGCCTGCGTCCCATGTGCATGTAGGTGGGGGGATGTTCCCAGGGTGATAACCGTTAACACTCGAGTTGAAATCACATCGAAGGCCCTGGCCAGCGGGATATCATAGATAAATGCCATCAGATGAATTTGCGGTTCTGCATAACGGTTCAGTATCTTGATCGGAGTATTCATTGTGTAAGGCTAGGCAAGTAGTTTTGATGGTTATTCGGATAGGATGCTTTGGCCTGCAAGTTGTACGGGATCATCTGGCATCTGTAGCAATTCATAACCTGCATTGACTTGCACCCTATACGTGGCGAACCAACGGATATAACTATTCTAGTATTTGCTGCCATGCTGCATCAACACAAATTGAATTAGCTGATAAGCTGAATCTTTCGACCTGCCTCGTTGGTGTATCGAGCGCATTGGATTTGGCGCCCATTACGACCCTACGGACGAATCGACCACGCCGTAGTCTCCCAACCCCAAGCTATTGTATAATAAGGGCCTATGGTGGAACGTAATTTCTCCGATGATAGAATATGTACAGGGTGAAAGAAACAGAACACTCTCGGTTTATCTGCCGGTGACCTAAAGACTTGTGAAGATACTATGTATAGGTAGATAATATGCGGGTTGCTTTACCCTCCGTGCGGCCTATACCCTAAAACCTTAAGTTCCAAAGCCTTCTATACCTACTCTTCAACACTTGTGTACGACATTTCGTCAGGTCCGAGGACCAGAGGATTCCATATATCTATCGCTTAACAGAGAGACATATTGATATTTTCCCTCTCTGGAAGGGGCCGCTCACGTACAAAGCTATCACGTCGTAATATGCCAGGCTAGACTTAGAGAAGGCAGAGTACATAATACATGTAGAGTTGCACACTAACAAAAAAATAAAGCTTAAATCTGAGATTAAGAGAGTTTCGTTGCCGTCAGTTCCCTCTGGAAGTGATCAGGATAGCGTAGTACGCACGGAAACTCCGGTGACTAGGACAGGCAGCCCCTGTCCCTGCTGAAGACCTCGATAGTCTACGACCCTTACTTTTGGGGTGGCTGTTTAATGCAGTGTTTTAAGGATGCTGTTAGTAACCCCTTTCAATTGCTACTGGAATATCTCAGAGAATCGCAAGGTATATAGATCACTTTAACGTGGCTGGCACCCATGTCTGCTATACATTGGCCTAATAAGCTCGGCACACCCTATCTTTCGAGCCGTATTCCTGAGATTCAAATTCCCCTGACCTGCCAACTTCGCTTCCAGGGCTCATGTTCAAGGTGATCTTGTTAGCACTAGATTAAGGCAAAAGCTAAATTTTTGAACAACAGACGACGAAAACCGCGTTATTGTCTGATCAACGACACGCTCAGTGTATTCATCAAGGATGGAGTCGAGGCATACACATAACCCGGGACCATAGAAGTGTGAACCGGTGATAATCAGAATGGGCTCCAGGTCTTGTCTAAAGGAGACTTGGGATATCCAGGCTACATCATTTTGTTTAAGGCTAGAGAGACAAAAGTCTTATGAGTTTGTTTATTACATAGTGACCTAGTTGTTGTAAGTGATTATCCGATTTCCGTATCCCTAAGCAACGTAAGGCGTTATACCACCTACTACTAGACTAGACAGCCGCGTATGTATCGCCCTCGACGGGAAAAGGTAGGGAGCTGATGCCCGAGTGACACCACACATTTGTTACTGTGCAACACAAGTTATCGTCTATTGACGCGCGCATACTTCCACCCAATCATCAGGCAACCTCAGACAAATTTGCTGTTTGTTGAAAGGGACTCTTAGCCTTCTGTCCTCCTCTCCTCCTGTCCTCATATCTCGTCAACGTCGAGCCTCTACCGAGTTTTCAAGGTAACCGCATTCCGATCCCGCCAGTGCCTCCGAATCCCATCACATTCTAACGCTTCCGTTGCCGACTGTTCAGCCCGCACATCCCTCCTTCCCTCCGTCCTTCGTTCCTTCCTTCACACGCGTATTTGGGTACATTCAAGATGGGAAAGCGCAGGAGACAAGGCGGGGTAGGTGCGCCGTGATCTGGGCCGTAAATTCAAAAGCGCCATTTCAGTCTTTCGCATCTCATACTTGCCTGCCTCCTGCCTCCTGCAACCTGTAACCTGGGGGGCTATCCCATCTCCCACTGTTCTTCCTACGCCGATTGTTAATTTGTCCCGCATATTAACCTTCCAGCAAACAGAGATTCAGAGAAGGCGCACCGTCACCCGAGGCCATTCCCGCTGGGATGGAGTTCACTGGTCAGAAGAAAGAGAACCAAGACGGAGGCTGGGAGAAATATGCCAACAACAAAACCTTGTCGGGGTTTGGAGAGCTAGCACCATCCAACAAGGACAGGCAGCCACTCACCACAGTCGAGAGCCAAGACCTAGGCAAGAGAAGTCAAGACTTGGCTCACACTCCCACGACTAACTCGCCCAACGGTGAGGGCCGGCATCCGCCAGCAACACCGGCCGATACTGGAAGTTGGGGTACTGTGTCCGACAAGCCTCCAAAGGAGCCTCGCCCTATCTTTGGCGAACCCAGTCCTTTACGTGGCGGCCCCAAGGCGCCTCTTTGGGTCCGTTACGATATGACTGTGACCAGTGAGAGGCCGTGGCCTCAGAGATCGCTAGAGGACCTTTACCGCGAGCATCCAGAGAAGAAACTTCAAGATGGTATCGAACCAGCCACGATGGACCTCGCGGCAAACGCTATTATACATGTCACGAACGATGCCGCGTGCCAATGGCTCAACAAGTGGTGTCCTGGCTTGAGCTTGCTCGAGGTTTTTGAGAGTACCTTGGTCGAGGGCAAAGGCGAACTTGAGCTCAAGCGATACACTGTGTCGCCGGAGGCCATTGGTAAAGGCGAAACGGTGGTCACCCTCAATAACATGTACCAAAAATGCCACACCGTTCACCCAAAGGGCGTGGGAGATAGTGAGTACCAGCACAAGCCCACAACGAAATTAGCTGACAAGGGTTTAAAGTCACGTTTCCCAAGCTCCTGAAGCTAATTGACGTGTGCGTCGCCTTCTTGGGCGGGATAAATGACAGCAAGCACAAGGCCCTGCTTCAGAAGACAAAGTCAAAGTTCCAGTGGATTCCTGTCGGCCTCGGTGCTAAGAAGCTCCCTCTCTTGCAGCAAGCGAGCGCTGACCTTCGGGACTTGGAAGGACTGTACAGGCACAGCATAACGAACGGCGAAGTCGATTCCGAATACTTAAGGCAGAAGCGGCAAGAACATGAACTTCGTATTCTGGATGCTATGATCGAACAGTTCGATGTCCACCGTATGAACTTTGAAGCCGAGATGCTCGAGTGGCTTAATGAGCTCCTGACCGCTATGCACTGGTTGTCTCCAAAGTGGGGCTCGCTCAAGGAAAATTGAGAGAACATGAGCTTAGCGCCTGTTACTGATGTTCCAGGCTGAGCCTTTGCTTTCATAGCTAGATCAACGTGTCGCAGTAGCTCAAAAGTGATGGCACCATATTGCTGGGGTAGAAGCTCGCTAAATCAAGCTTCAATTGCGAAGGGGTGTCTCCGCCATTAGCCAGTCCAAAGAACTGGCCTCTGTATAATTATTTTCGGCGATTAGAGAAGTTGCGCAAGCAATATTGCTAAGAAAATGGTGACGATATTACATACCATCAACAACGTGGACAGGGACGGCGAGTTGGGGTTCAAGCTGATGATAGAATTGGGAACTGTGGCATTCATTATTGAAGACTGGTTGGCTCATTGAATTCTGCCCACCTAGAAGTAAAATGGTTTCCGGTATCTGGTAGCCTTGATATCAAGCCTGGCTTCTCAACTGGGTATATTTGTCGTCTTGTTCCTCGGTAACTGCCGTGATTGTAATTCAGCTTTCCATCCGCTCGGCCCTATCATCCAAACTCCGCATCATAGCCTCCTCTTCATCAATCTCGCCTGTCCTCGTCCCAACATCCGCACCATTCAACACCTTCAGCCCGCGCCTCGTCATCTCCGCCTTGATATCGGCCCTCGTGACCATGCCGCCCCTCGCGAACCCGCGCACGTCCTCCTGGAGCTTCCGCACCAGGCCCTCCAGGCTGCGCATCCCGACGACCAGGAACCCCAGCTCCTCGCGGTCGACGTCGAACACCTCCCACCACGGGCACTCGGGCATCTTGGCGGCGACGGCGGCGTCGCGCGCGGCGCTGTAGATGGCCGCGACGGCCAGCGCGTGGGGCTGGTGCGTCAGGTACAGCAGCTGCGGCGAGAGCAGCGCCGTGTTCAGGTACGCGACCACGCGCCGCGTGACCGGGCCCCGCGACGCGGGCCCGCCGCCGCAGAAGTCTAGTGCTTGTAGATATGTCACGGCGAGCGCGTGCGGGAGCGCCACGTGCGTGTCGAAGCCTAGTTTGTACAGGATGCGCGCCTCGAGGCGCAGCAGTCGCGTCTGGAAGGCTGCGTACGCGCCCTCCGAGACGAAGTAGCTCGACGGGTCTGGGTCTGCTGGTGGCGGTGGCGATTGTGGATTTGGTTGTGGTTGTGGGCGGAAGAGGGGCGAGGCGGAGGACAGCAGGTAGGCGTAGACGTTGCAGACGTCGCGCGGCCGGCAGGGGTGTGCGCCGACTTTGGCGACGAGGAAGAGGGCGGCGGCGGAGACGTCCTGTTTGGTCACGTTAGCTTGCTGTCTCTTCTCTTTTCTTCTCCTCTCTTCCGTTTTCTCGTCTGTCTAGTCTAGATCCCGCGGCGAGGGGCGTGTGCGGAAAGGGAGTGAGAACGGGGAGAGGGACACGCACGCTGAACTCGTGCGCGAGAAGCGAGTCCTCGAGCCAGTAGCGCGCAAGCACGACGCTTGCCTGTGCCGTGACGGACTGCGGGAGACGCAATAAAAGGCCCGCGGCTTGCGTCAGTGTCTGCGTTGCGAAGAAGATGGCGTCTTGGAGGTCGGACGGGAGCGCGCTGAACGAGGACGTGCGCCGGTACAGCTGGTCCACGGTCGCGAGCGAGTGTGTCATGTGCGACATTGTGGAATCGGCGGTCGGAGGGAGGAGGAAAGAGGGGTGTTCTTGTATGTGCTCCTCGAGTGCTTGGTGACGAAAGATGGTAGAGAGCTTGATGGTTTCCACATCATCAGCTCAGCCAAGACATCTTTCTGATAAGATAGTGCTGGGCTAGACTAATGCACCCCAGCTGCGGTAGTCAGGGGTATGGTGGGGTCCCCTGCAAGTGACGTTGTTTACGGTGCTTACCTGGCGTCCAGTATCTACCCCCGATATTTCGAACAACCATGGCTTGCTATCTTTAGCCAAATCGCATTTTTGCTAGCCATAACCCCTCTGATGAGATTACGAAAATGAGCACCTGCCTTAGGTGTGCTTTCACACTACTGTTCCAGTAGCCGAGTACACTGACTAAGAGAGCTCTGTGAGCCGGCAATCGGAGATTTTATTTTCAAGTGGTAGATTACGCGGAAGCATGACGCAAGCTGAATATAGTAGCGCCGGATCTAGAGATCCCAATCTCAAGGGTTCCGTCGGCGCTTCCTATGCTTGCCGGTATCGTCTCGCCCGTTCTCTTCACCGCGATCCGGGGCCCCGCGGGTGTAGGCTCGGGCAAGTTGTAGAATCGTCTGCCGAAGACACTCAAAAATCCCTCGATATTCTCTTGTGTGACGTCCTTTTCGTCGATGATCCCCTTTTCCGTTGCTTCCTCAAGGGCTAGGAGAACAAGCTGTGTAGCATAGGGCTGCGTGAACACACCCGCTGGGACGGGCTTGCCTTGCTTGGTTACCAGGGGATGAGGCGCGCTATCACTTCCGCTAAAAGAAGAACCAAGTTAGTTCAAATTGCAAAGTGGGCACAAGAAACCGGTGTTACTGACAAGAAGAACTTGGGATCACCGCTGCAGACAGCTTTCAGGAGAGCGTCTCGATCTGCAGACGTCTTTGGGATTGGCTTGCAAAAAGCGTGAGGGTCCACTTCGCTAATGTCGCCCGTCAAGTACAGGTGATGCGCAGTTATCGTGCCTAAGAAATCTGCGTTAGAATGTTCATTCGATAGCAGGCAGGGATTTGTGCCGAGCTTACCAGCAACCGTTGGGCTGCAAGACCTCACGGCATCCACGGCCGCTGCAGTAGAGCAATGCTAGGGATCCTATGTCAGGACAACAATAAAACAGCTAGCTACCTGGGGCGGATAATTACCTCGAGGATGATTCGAAGCTTCGGGAATTTCTCATTGAGTCTCTTCAAAGTGGGCAGAAACAATTCCTCGAGCGAGATGTTGTCTGTTGGCACAGTTCCAGGGACCTCACCGTGTAAGTTCAATACAATGCCGTGCTGCTCCATTGCCGCAAACGTTGGCGTGTAGGCTTCGACGAAGTCGCCAGCGACGCCTGACTCCGAGTTCGTAGTGACACCTTTGAGATATCAGTGCCATGGACTGTCTTTGGTAACGATATCTCACGGTTACTGCCTACCTTGGGGGTACAATTTCACCCCTGCGATCCCGGCCTTTGCAGCTTCAGCAATTACATCAGGAGTAACGGAAGGATGAAGCTGGCTGACTGTCAGTCGGGCATGTCTTACAAGCCATTTGTGAACGGCATACATAGAGAGACATCAAGTAATTGACTTGAGGCTCAATAGCTTGCAGATGAGACTTGTACTCCAGGGCAGCAGCCACACTTGTTACTGGCGGTTGCAGGTTTGGCTATCAACGAATTAGTTACAATATTAATAGCTATAATGGTTTCCATTCTACTTTAATTGTTGATACATACCATGACAAACACCGTGTCTACTCCTCCTCTTCGAATGTGGGGGACCACCAAGTTCATGACCTGAAGCGCATTATCAGTTCATAGCGATTCAGTTGGAAATAATGGCCACCGACTTCACCCTGTCGCAAGTGAACATGCATGTCCGCAGTTGGCGGCAATTCAAGCCGATGCACATCCTTTAGCCTCATCTTGAACGCCAAAGACACAGAGGGAGGTTTCCAGGAAGGTTAAAAAGTCTCTTGTGGTTTCTCAAGGTTAATTGTTTTTGTACAATGCTTCAGGAGTTTGGCTCTGATCCCCAAACCCCACCATAATCCGCATAGCTGATAAGCAAGCTGAGGAGGGGCAGCGAAAGCTTTGCAGCTTAGCACGTGATTCCGAGCCGAAGTAGCCCCTGGCATAGCGAATCTACTCTACCTAGCACTTCCCAGCTAGGATAACCTTGGAAGTCTATACCAACTAAACAGTCTAATGAACATCTCGACGAACAATGGCTTGGGTAGCATATGCTTTCGATCCCACATCCTGAACTTCTTGTAACAAGTCCTATTCTCTAAATGGCATACTTGATCGAGGCCATATCCTTTCTTAGTCTTCTCATCTCTGAAGGGGTTGCCGGAGTAGTATTTTAACACGTACAGGGACAAATGAAATATTGCTCGCTTGTATAAAGAGAGAAAAGGAGAAACGAAGGACGAGTGGGGAGGAGAAAGAGCAATTATTTTGACCAACATGGGGATCGAACCCCCGTGGCCTAATAATGAGGAGTAGTATAGTAAGTTAATGATGTCGACGCCGTGCTTCGCTATCCGGGTCTACTTAAACCACCGACAGTACAGTGTTGGGACCCAAGTCAAAATCAACTACCTAGGTAACATAGGTTACGCAGGTTTAAAGTCGCATTTGTGTGCCCTGGGCAATGGTAATACTAGTCTCATTTCCTGTTACCAAATGAATAAATATATAGCAAGGGGTTTACATATTGTGTAATTTCTTGAAAAAAGACGAGAAAGGCGGTTTGTATACCATGTGCGTTGACGCTTCTGGGCGAATTGGCTACCTCTCTCTTGCTCCCAATATAACGTTGATACACCCATTCCTCCAGATTCGGGTAGCCGTCCGATGTACGAGCTAAATATTACACCAAAACAGTTCCGGAGGTGTTACACAGCGCCAGTACGGAATACCCAGCCTCGCCACGACTTGACATCCACGAGAGGTATTTTCGCGGGAGGATTTTTAACATGACGACCCAAAGTGTACGCTCCTTTTCTATTTAGAAGGATCCACCTGTGCTGCTTAGGAGGGGCAGCACTTGGAGGGGCTTGGAGGGGCATGGAGGGGTAAAGTATGGAGGGGTCGTAGCATTGGATACCCAGGTAGAGGGGCATAAGCAATGCATTAGGTAGGTCTGAATGCCTTCCATATTGCCGGCCGGTAATGTACACTGCAGTGTAGTTCAGCCGAAAAGGGCCTATCATTGGGCGCCGGGCCGCTGGAACAGGGCTTCATTTTCTTTCCCGGCTGGCTGGCGGGCTGGCTGGCTGTAGTCTGGATCGTCGGGTCAATCCTTCTTACGTAGTAGTAGCTACTGTCTCCAATGTCCAGACGCTAGATGCCAGATGCCAGATGCCAGATGCCCCACTCCCCCCATCAAAGTGTTCGTCCTGTGTCGCGCTGCGTCTCCGCGGTCGGCTGGTAGCTTCGGATTCGTTTGCCATTTCTCTGCGGCTTTTCTTGGGCTGTTTGTAGTCACCACTCGCGACCTACCACGCTCAGCTTGCAAGCAGTGAATCAGTCGAGCGCCATGGCCTCAATCATTCTCGGCTCCCAATGGGGTGAGTGCCTCTCCATCGCAGTCAAGCCCAATTCTTGGAATCATCCCGTGTTGGGTGCTGGCGTTGGGTGTCGGCGCATATTGGCACCGAACATCAAGGCTTGGTTGGTTATATGACTGGATTGCTGATACAACCCTCTACTACTCGTAAACCAGGACCGGAACTAACTCGATTTGTGTGCAGGAGACGAAGGCGTACGTTGACGTTCACTACGTCCGATTTAGCCCCAACTTTCTGCGAGGTATGATATTGACTGTTTGTTATACAGAAGGGCAAATTGACAGACAATCTTCTGGCAACCAACTCATTTGACATCTGCGCACGTGCAGCAGGTGGCCACAATGCTGGCCACTCCATCCAGTACGGAAACGTGATATTATCACCATGTCCTGACAGATCTCGGCTAACCAAGGCTTCATCCATACAGCACTGGCACTCAGAAATTCTCCTTCCATCTTTTGCCATCAGGCTTGGTTAGCCCTACCACCGACAATCTAATTGGATCCGGCGTCGTTTTCAATGTCGATGCCTTCTTCGAAGAGCTAGCGGACCTCGATGCCAAGGGTGTGCCAGACGTCCACAAGCGCATCCACGTCAGCTCGCGATGTCATTTGAACCTCACCCTGCACGCCGCCGTCGATGGGCTTTCCGAGCAGGCCCTCGGAAAGAGCCAGATTGGAACGACCAAACGAGGTATTGGCCCATCCTACAGCACGAAAGCCGCGAGAGATGGCCTGCGGGTCAGTGACATCTTCTACGATGACTTCGCAACGAAGTTACGCACGCTGGCAGAGGGCTATCGCGCGCGATACCGCGAGCTTCTCAAGTACGACGTCGAGCAGGAAATCCAGAAATTTGTAAATCTCAGGGAAAAACTGCGTCCTTACATCGTCGACGCTGTGGAATACATGAAAGTTGCGCAAGAAAAGAAGCGATCTATTCTCATCGAGGGCTCGCAGGCTCTTAGTATGTCTGAAGTCAGTCTATCATGAAAGATCGACTAACTCGCTTTAGTGCTCGACCTCGATTACGGCAGTTACCCTTTTGTTACATCATCGAACTGCTCAGTTGGAGGCTGTATTCAGGGCCTAGCGCTCAGCCCCTTCAACATCAAGTAAGTTTTCAGAGTAGTACTCTTCAAGGAAACAACATCCAATATTCGGCCCACATCCTCAGTGTCATGAAGCTTACTTCGACGTTCTAGGGACATCATCGGCGTCGTCAAGGCATACGTAAGTTTGAATGTATAACCTCTAACTTAGTTTAGGGCTGTGCTAAACTAGTTGACTTCATAGACAACCCGAGTTGGTAGCGGCCCTTTCCCCACAGAACAACACGACGAGGTCGGCACGAAACTACAAGACATCGGCGGCGAAATTGTAAGTTCCCCTAACCACACCTACGTTTACATAGTCTAAGGTTAACATATTCCAAGGGCGTCTCTACTGGTAGACGAAGAAGATGCGGTTGGCTTGACCTTGTGGTTCTCAAGCACTCCGCTGCAGTGAATTGTGAGTGGCTCGTAATTAGCGTTTGGTGCTTGCATCTGATACTAATTTCCATACTCGCAGACTATACCACCCTCAACCTAACTAAGCGTAAGGGCTTATATTCTATGCTTTAATTATGGCTTATTTTGCTTACTGTATTCTTAGTTGATGTGCTGGATACCTTCCCAAATATTCGAGTTGCAGTAGCATACATCACACCTGATGGAGACAGAATCACGAGCTTCCCGGCTGACTTGAACTACGTAAGGGCTATTTGAAATACCTTCCTTTCCCGTAAGGCTAATGTGCTTTTTAGCTCGAGAAATGTACGCCCGAGTACATCGACTTCGAAGGCTGGCAGAGTTCCACGCAGGGACTACGCAACTGGTCGGACCTACCTCCACAAGCCCAAAAATATATTGAGCTTATCGAGTCAGAGCTTGGCATCAAGGTACGTTGGGCATCTTCCACTCGACTGATGAGGACTAATGTTGGTAGGTGGGTTATATTGGAACGGGCAAGGATCGCGAGGACATGATAATCCGCTAAAATTTCAGTATGACGGTCCGCCTGGGCTGGGTTTAGAGGCTTGGGAAAAGGAGTTTAGAGGATAGAAGTGGTAGCTAAAGACCGGTTCACGGGGCCTACTCACCGTAAAAGGAAACAATGCTAACCGCGAAGGACTCCGTATAAAGTGTTCACTTACATAAAGACGAAAATATGTCAACGAAACATTCTGGTTTCGTACATCCCATCTGCTTGAAAATATAGTGTGTACGCAGGCTCCGTACCCGGGTAGTTACCATGATAGCGGCAACAAAACTGGGTAAATCAAAGCTTCTTTTAGTTTAGGTCTATAATAGCAGTAAAAAAAAAACCCGGCGATGCGTGTGTCCTACGTGGTAAATAGATATAATACAAATGGACCAAAGGCGCAATTTCTAATATTAAATGATTGTGGTAGTTGGTGTTCTGTACTAGCTAGTAACACACCTCAGGGATACTTAATAAAAAGTTAGTTACAGCCGATCGCCTCCAATGTTCGCAGCGCTTAAGCCGGCTGAGCTATACACCTATCACACATCGTATAGCCGCAAAAGGGCCCATCAGTCTGTCGCACGAGGGGTTTTTCGGGAGGATTGCTTAACACCACTAACCAGTCTTTCAGGGAATCAACCCATTTTGGAGACGTGCAAAAATGAGGAGAAAACGAAGGAGGGGGAACTCAATAGCGAAATTAAGAAAAAAAAAGTAACTGTGAAAGATAACAACGCCTCTCGATCGGGGAATCGAACCCCGGCCACCTGCGGCTCGTTCTCCTGACTACCGGGATCCACGATCGTGGATCTCGAGTCATTGGGTGACAAGCAGGTATCCTAACCACTAGACCAATCGAGATGTAGAGAGGTGAATGATGTCTATGAGTAGCCGGAACAGGACCTATCAATATCGTCTAGCGAAGACTGGTTGAGTCCACCGTCGTGATCCTGTGATATTCTGTGTCGTTATTCTGGGAATGTCGCTACGGTAAGTCGAGAGTGGGCGACTCTACATTCGTTGCGGTTCGTCGGGGCGTTGAATCGATTGTTGCATCAGTGGTACGCTTTGAGTAGGTGCGCTGATGGACTTGGCGCTTCTGTGGGCATTATCAGAACGCACATGCTTCAAACTCGCCTTTCAACACCGTGCGTATGCGCTATATATGGACTCAGTACCGTTCCGTGATGTCTCGGAATGCGGCTGGAGGTAGGGCGCGCGAAAAAAAAAGCTTGACTATAAGCTAACGCTGTGTCACATTTCACAGCATGACGAGACTCTCGAGGGAATGAATGCGTGTTGGGTATGATAACGATCGAAACGGCCCGTGTCGTTGGGAGAGTAAGAAGTCGTAGAATAAGGATAGGAACACGAAGAGGAGAGAGGCCAAGAGCCTAACCAGGATGTGAATTGATGTTCGAAGCCCCATCTCAACTTGTATCGTGGCATCTTGATGTGCTGTCTCAACGGGAGGAGAATTGCCCAATTGCCTAATTGCAAGAAGATAATCGAGTGGCCCAGCCTCGCTACTATTGGCGGCTGGACAATCAATGATGGGGTTCGAAACGTAATGTCACCATGGTGTTGAGTTACGAAGGGAGGTTTTGCTAGGACTTGTATCGTCCGCTCAGTTTAAAGACCTAACACATTCAAGTTTCCGAGCGAAGATGTCCAGGAGCGAGTGATGTGTCGCCCAGGTACCTATCGATATTCATTCAACAATGCATTCTACTGTGCTAATGTACTATTTCAAGGCCAAGGCACGATAGCATCAACGTCGAGGCGAGATGAAGGTTTTAAGCGAAATGTGTTGACATTGAAGTTTGCGGTATCGCTTAACCATGATTAAACAATTGGGATGGTATAGCCAATGCTTTTGGCGACAGCGAGCAGCATCAGGACGACGACGATAACTATAAGAGTAGCTATGTGTTATTTCGTGTGAAGTGGGAGGGCACTACGTCTACTCAACCGTCTAGTCGACGACACCGAAGCATGATGCATCTGTAACTAATATAGATCCCCGTCGAAGCGACGCCATATCTCGTTCGAATCGCCAACGTGGGCTTTGCTTAATCTTTGCCTCTTTTGTTCTCTTTCCTCCTCCCCCAAACGCCAATGGAGCGGTGGCCCTCCCCCCTATCTAGACAGTACACCACGAACAGTTCCTTTCAACGTTGGCTTTCCTTCGAACATGCGCTCACCAATTCCAGTATCGCTCCCGCTCCCAACCTCGAGCCATCGAGTC
The DNA here is from genome assembly GCA_005188305.1 of Xylaria sp. BCC 1067. Taxonomy (NCBI): domain Eukaryota; kingdom Fungi; phylum Ascomycota; class Sordariomycetes; order Xylariales; family Xylariaceae; genus Xylaria; species Xylaria sp. BCC 1067. The sequence continues at coordinate 1,989,736 of SSCS01000004.1, read as the reverse complement.
AGCAAGTCGTTGCTTTCCTTGGGCTTGACACTATCGTCGCGTGTACCGATCGTGATGTGTGCCACCCTGTTGACGCATGTCCATTTGTTCTCTTGATCTAGTAGCCGTACCACGACAGCCATAATGCGGTCGTCGAAAACGACACGCTCGAGTATGACTTCGCACTCGCCGACCTTGCCATCCACAGATTGGCTCTCGGCTTCGAGGGCAGTGTAGCGCTGCCATAGTTCCGGGTGCTGCTTAGCGGTGGCCCTGTGCATGAGTGTAACGTGGAAAAGAAGCTGTATGCGTCGTGTCTGCTGCAATTGTTTGTAGAATCGTTGCGTCTGGGCATCGACGCCCTTGAAGGCCGACTCGAGCGCTACATTGACCTCTTTGGCTGGAACCGAGATGGACATGTACTCAAGCGGTTTCTTCTTCTTGGGGTCAAGTGGTTGCGGAACCTCTTGTCGCTTTTGCTCTCGTTTGTTCGTGCGGTCAGGTATTTGATGTTTTGCGCCAGGCGTATAGTCTTCGATAGCACGCTTGACGGCTGCGTCCATTTCCTCTGCGCTTGGCATAGTCGAAATCAGCAATGGGTATTTCTTGTGGATCTCAGTAACGACTTTCTCCACGTTCACACGACTACCCTGAGCAGGGTCGAGATTGATTACAAGGTCGAAGCCGTCGTCAGGGCTGCTTTCGGGGTCGCAAGGCTGGAATCTATGTATGAAATTTTCCATGATACCGATAACCTTATTCTCGTCTGATGCTGCTTGTATAGTTTGATGGTTATCGCCACGTTTCAGCACTCGCTCTCTTGTAACTTTTCTGACCGAGTCGATATCACCATGAACAAAATTCAGAGCGACGAGTCGAGCATCTTTATGCTGTATGAGAATATCTTTGATGATTTGTTCTCGCTCTCGACGTTCCGAGTTGTTCCGGTCAGAAATGACAACGGGATGTTCCAACAAAAGAGACATAACGGCCTGAACCATCCTTGTGGGGCGGTTTTTACCCTGAATGTTGTCGTTTTGGATGATACCCCAGCCAAATAGATGGGTCAAGGCTACACCAACGGTGGTTTTCCCGCATCCAATGGTGGCAATTGGTACAAGAACAACATTGCCTGATACATTCGACGTATCATTTCCGAATATATTTTCAAAATTTGCAGCGTCAGAACCCTTGAGATTCTTGTGGGCGAGGAATTCGTCTCGAAGAGCGATGATGCCGTGATTTTGGTTATAAAGCTTGCCCAAGTTTGGGTCCTTAGCTAATCGTTTGCGAGCATAAAGCAAGTACTCCTCGGTGATCTTCGTATGCTTCTTGAACCTCGGAGGCTTTCCAGAAATCAGGGCCTTGGTGCATTCCCGCCATTGTCGGTACATCAAGTACGGCTCTTCAAACTTGTACTTAAAGAACCAGTCATTGAATTGTGTCTGCTCCACGTCAGATGTCATTCCGCAGCGGATGACAAAGCCTTCAACGTCTCGACCCTCGTGAGCACCAGATTCGGCAACCTGCTCGAGAAAGTCCTTGACGGTGTCGATGTCATCAAGGACTTGTAGCCCAACCTTTCGGAAACCCCACTCGTCGGCAAATTCCTGTACAAGCCGACTTGGATATGTCATAAACTCTGGAACGTTGAGGTTGACACCGTGAAGATATAAGCCGGCCTTATCCGGACCGTAAGCTAGAATGTGTTCTTCGAAGTCGTCGTCGCACAGTTCGGCAACCGCTGTGACATTTCTTTCTCGTAATGCCTGAGCGAACTCTTCTCGTGATTTGCCAATCGTGGCCAACTGTTTATCCACCCATCTCTCGCCAGCACTGGCGTGGCTCACCTCAACATCGCTACGATCCCCGGTTGAATGCTTGCTGCAAACGAGTAGAGTCCCATCCTCCAAGCCACTAATAAATATAATACAGCCGTTCTCTTTCAGAGTGAGCTCGTAGGGACCTCGTGTCCTAAGCCTAATGTTCTCCCATCTTGTGTCGAAAACCTCACCGACGTTGAAGAACTTGTCGTAGCCTCTCACAGCGATCTCGTGTTCATTATGGCGATTTTTGGTGGTGAAGAGTCCGCGCGCATATGTAGGCAAATTGGACTTCTTGTAATCCCAGTCTTGAAAGCGCCAAGAGTCAACAGTGATGCCATCGGGCGACCCCGGAATGTTGAAGCTTGTCTTCTTGACCCTGAACCCCCCCTTTGCTTTGTTGGACCCGTCGTTCAGAGAGCGGACGAGCCTGGCGTTCTGCTGGGGGTCCTGCTTGCAGTAAGGGGCCTTGGGGGCCTCCATGGCTAGGTGAGGGTTGTGGGATGAACAAATAGAGAGACAATTGGACCTAGACAATAATACGGGTCGCGAAGCCAGGCCGTCGTGGTGAGCTGTCGAAACCTCAGCGGGGGGTCTGCCAGCCCTAGACGTAATAGATTTAAAGCAGAGAAGAGCGCTACGTGTGTATGGTATGGAGGGAGGTGGTAGGACGGGACGGATGGGTTGTGATGTGTATTTATCTCTCCTGCCAGCCGGAAGTGCAAGGCACATAGCACACAGCGTAGATAAGGAGGTCTAGGATAGAGTAGGGAGTGATTACAACCTCTTGTGTACGAAGGCTCTAGCTGCCCGCATGAGTCACGTCAGTTGCTGGGAATCTACGTGTAGATAGGTCTAGCTACCTGTTGCTGGGTAAGGGCATTCCAGGTACCAATTCCGGGTACCAAAGCCCCGTGTGATTAATGAGGGTTAGGCAGGCGTTGCCCCAGGATAGGCAAATGCTGGGTAGAGAGGTGAACAAAGAATTTGTTAAGTCTAGCCTACAAAATATCAAACCGCTCTTAAGCGTTGGGCTCGACAACTTTGACCTACTAGGTGTAGGCGAATACAGCCTAGTCTAAGTTGGGTAATAAATAGCTACCTGTAGGTCGCTCGCTAGTCGTCCTGTGATCCGCACCCTAATCTTAAGGAAGCAATAATGCCTACCTACTAGTTAGCGACGGCTCTCCACTAACGCCACCAATTTACAAGGCGGAATGCCCTATGGCCGAACCCCTCCACACAGGTTTGGCGGGGTATTTGGATTTCGGCATGCGTCACGCCGGGAGCTCTAAAAAAAGATTCAATTGAGGGCCAGGCGCATTAGAGAGGCGAGGCGTTGTTCTGTCAATGCAGGGAAGCCGATTCGCAACCTCGCCTACGAACAAGGTTATTTGTGAATCATTCAGTCGGCAGATCGCCCTACCTGTGGCCATCAGCTTTTCCTAGGACTATCACGATGCCTCCCAATCCCTTCCTTCTCGCCGCTGACAACAGCCCGGCCCTTCTGCCCCTCCTTCGCGAAAATCCAGCTCTAGCCAGCCAACAGGATGAGCACGGCTACTCCCTAATGCACGCCGCCGCCAGTTATAACCACCTGGATCTTCTACGTGCCCTTGTCCGAGAGTTCCAAGTCGACGTGAACCTGCGCGATGAAGACGACGAGACCGCCTTGTTCGTTGTTGAGACGGTCGATGCCGCTAAAGTGCTTATCGAAGAACTCGGCGCCGAGGTCATGATTAAAGGATCTGACGGCTACACTGCTCGCCAAAAGATCACCGAGGAGGGCGATTTTCCAGAAGTTGCCGAGTACCTCAAGCTCAAAGAAGGAGAGCAGGCCCGAGACCTATTAAACGGGGCCAATGGCGAACCCGTACAAAACGGCGCCGGCGACGACGTGCCACCCCCGCCCGAAGGACTCAACTTTTCTGTCAGCGCCGTCGCCCAGGCCGAAGACGACGAGACCGAAGTCGACCCCGAGTTCAGAAGGAGGATAGAGGAGTTGGCTCAGCGTGCGGATTTCAATAGCGATGAGGGCCAGGCTGCGCTCAGAGAGCTAGTCCAAGACGCAATCGCCGATAGAAACCTCGCGGACCGCAACGTTCGACCCCGTCAAGGCTGAGCGTGGCGAGAGATATGCTCTCCGATCGCAATCACTATCGGCATATCCGAAACTCATTCGTGCCCCCTGATCTCCCAGAGAACGTAATCTCCTGGGCTGTTTGGCGGTCTCATAATGGTACAATCTGCACCATACCCCATGGCAACTCGAGTGAACGGTGTTGTGCTGAATGAAAACCATGCTTTTGGCGGAAGTGCCTTGATCAACTCCGCTAGGGTGTTTGCTGCCCAGCTTGGTGGTATGAACCCCTGCCAACTAATTTTGCAAAGTCGATCTTCGTTGCTCTCCGAGGGATTGCCTGGCACCGTATAGGTGGAGAGGTAAGGGTCGATATTATCAGAGGCCGCCACCCGAGGACTCTCCAGACGGACAAGGGAAAGCCATTCGTAAATCTCAGAAGCATAATCGTCCAGTTCTTGTCGGGTCTGATCGGCAAGGACCGCCGATGGTACCCCCAAAGGTGGAATCTTCGTCACCAAATCCTGAAAAAGTGCTGGGTTTGATGTGTACTTGGTTGGGTGATGTTGGGCTAGAGGGTCTGGGCTGGGCGCTGTCACTTGTGTCAGCAGCGACTCTGTCAATGGAAGTAATTGCAGAGTGAATACTTTTGGAGAAGTTGTAGAAGAGCCAGGTAGTTGGTGTGGTCAGTGCATTTTTGCAAGCGTATACAAGCCTGTCGAAGCCTTTCTTTCCATGCAATGATGATGGACTGCGAAGATCGTACTCAACAACTTCATGACAATCAGCTTCAGAAAACTCAAACCCTGTCCATGCGACTTACCCCATCGAGGCTGTAATCCCCTTGCCCCTTTCACACCATGAGGTTTGCCTACAAGACCGGCTCGCTCATAGGTCTCTTTGTCCAGATACATCATAAGTTTTCCTGTCGAGATAGCTGCGCTTAGCAGATGTAGTAGCTTGACGTAGATTGATCTTACCGTCTCGTATTGAGAACACATTATCCGTGCTAACCTTGCCCTCGGAGAGCATCATGATATTTCCTAATACATAAAAATATGAGTGCCAAGACCAATCGTCAAAAAGACGAGGGCGGTATGTACCAATCTTGATATACTGTGTAAAGAAGTCATGCTCGAGCACTTGTCCAAGCGTCATGATAACTCGCTGATAGCTTGGGATCCGTGCCGTGTCATCAAGGATGCTCTCCTTGACAAGGTGCAACAGTGCTTCAGGCAAGACCAAGTCGATCTATCCAAGGTTAGCAATTTGCTAGGCTCAAGTAGTGATGAAGTTAAATCTTTCACCTTGTGTACATAGTCTTGCGACAACAGCGTGTTCCACGGCTTGGCTTTGGTTGGGAGCTGGTTGGCATTCGGGTAGCTCATAGTCCCATACGTAACAAAGCAGTTCGGGGTCTGATAGACGCTGGGCTTCGGAAACGAAAACATGGTGGGCAGAATTCTGGCTTGTCGCTTCACTTGAGACGCCTGCAGCGTGGTTGTGAAAGTCACGACTCTAACCAATATTGAGAGCGAAGAGATAAATTGATTTTGTAATAGAACGCTCCGGTGTGGGCATAGAGAGGAATTATTGGTTACTAGTTAAAGGGCTTAGCCCAATGTAGAGTGCAACCTAAGCCAGCTGTATATAACGATAAACAGTATTATACATTTTGCGATAATGGCGCCATGCTAAGCACTCGGCCATCTTCTTTGTTGATTCACACCTCAAATTTTCGGCGTCTACCCCTCAGCCTGCACAAACCTTCCACATTGTGCGAATGACTCTTCCCACAGCAATACCTCAGACGCAAATGGAGTTCTCGATACGTCGGTCCGCCTTTATGAATTCTCAATCCCTGAAATCTTTCCCCAGAAATCAAACGGCACTCGCCCAAAATGAAATACCTTATTCGGTTTACGCAGATACATGAGACTTTCCGTTTGGCAGAGCTCCAGGCCCTTGCCGTCTTAGCAAAAGTTGACTTGAAAATTATTGCCTACAGCACCGAGGTAAAGAGAGGAAGCGTGACCATCTCATGTAATTTTTATTCAGCTGACTCTTCTCAGACTCCATATTGTCTTGTTGACCTTCCCTCAGACGATGCTGCCAGGGCTGTTATTAAGCGCTCCATATTAGCACATAGCATCCACGAGCACTGGGGCACCGCCGAGACGCTCGATGAGTTACACGCAAACCTCAAAAGAGACACTGCCCATTTATGGCCCCTCTACCTCACGCCGTCTTTTAAGATTAGCATAGACTGCTATCGAGGCTCGCGCACCCAGAAGCAGAAAGTGGCCCTCATCAATTCGTTTTCTTACCTCGGGTTTGAGGGCCCCATTTTACTAAAGTCGCCCGACAATGAATTCACCCTCTTCGAAGAATGGGCGAATGAGAATATACCCGAGAAGAAATTGCCCGCGCCTTTGGAGGTGCATTTTGGCAGACTACTTGCCCATAGCGCGAGGGACCTGATCAACACCTTCGATTTGAAGAAACGCGACTATATTAGCACGACTTCGATGGACTCTGAGCTCGCTCTTGTCACTGCAAACATCGCGCTTGCTGGCCCGGGCAAGCTGTTCTATGACCCCTTCGTCGGCACCGGTAGTTTTCCGATTGCTTGCTCTCAGTTCGGCGCTCTCGTTTGGGGCAGCGATATCGACGGCCGGAGCATGCGGGGCGCAGGCGGAAAGAAGAGCCTCCTTGGCAACTTCCAACAGTATGGGCTGGAGAAAAGTCTAGGTGGGGTTTTCGTGAGCGATCTCACAAATACCCCCGTGCGCAAAGCTAGGATACTCGATGGCATCTTATGTGATCCGCCCTACGGCGTGAGGGAAGGCCTGAAAGTATTGGGTGTTAGAGACCCCGAGAAAGATATACGGAGTATCGAAAGAGGGAAGTTGTGGTATCAGTAAGGAGGCCTCCCCTTGGTTCGATGCGATTGCCCAACTGACGCGAAGCAGGGACCCGACATTCATTGCTCCTAAGAAACCGTACAGTTTCATAGCCATGTTAGATGACATACTCAATTTCGCCACAGATATGCTGGTTGACAATGGTCGGCTGTCCTTTTGGATGCCGACAGCGAACGACCAAGATCAGGAGATCGCCGTTCCTACGCATCCATGCCTAGAGGTGGTTGTTGTCTGTACACAGGTATTCAATAAATGTGAGTCGACGAATCCCGGCTTATCCGAAGAATGCGTACAAGCTTACAAGCCGACAGGGTCGAGACGACTGATCACTTATCGACGGCTGCCTGACTCGGAGGTAGATATATCGGCGTTGACACTTAGGGAGAAACGACAAGATCAGTCGAATGGTCGATCCGCGGACGAACTGAATCCCTTCCGTCGCCACTACTTTCAAGGCTTCAAGTCGGAACAGGAGCTCGCTGACGCCGTAACACCTGATGAAGGCGAATTACGGACATAGATATAAAATAAGAAAATGGTACTTATCAGGCCATCGTTAAGGAAAAAACCAAGCTCGGAATGATTCATTGATCAAATGCGTCGTAGTGTGCTTGAACGTAGATCGGACTTGTTACTCGGGGTTAAATTATAAATACTCGAAATGAAAATGTTAGTCCAACCCAGTGTCAAATAACTATTCGGTTCTATTTTTGGCTGCTACCATTTCGTATTATCTCGGCATCGTAAGCGTACCTGAAAGGGGAAAATATGCCTGTCCCCTACCATATTCTCTTTCTAGTCTGGGCGAGCCACGTCCAGGCACCGTCATGACGGATCAAGTTATATTTTGAAATTCCTTCCTATCAGCTACTCTACTCAATTTCTTGCAGGGTTTGATTGTGACTAAACATAGTATGCACCTGCAAGTAACATTGTTACTCGGCGGATCCAATGCACCGTGGTAATGCAGGCGGCGCAGAGTTTGGAGACGAATTCGATATCCCGCTGGGACGGGCAGTAACTGTGCGTCAGCTATCGAATTTGGTGAGATTAGCTACAGCACGGTGCATTGTTGACGTCACCGTCGGTTGGAGAACGTAGAGCTTCTTGAGATTAATCAAACATAGAACACGGGGGCGCCCCAAGACACGGAGGGACCGATTTCTGTGGTAGGAAAAATTGGTCGCGACTACTCGGGGGATCTAACCTTCTTTGTATGATAAGAACATGAGCAAAGATAGAGAATCGTGTGATGCCGCGTTATGTGTGGTCTTTCTTTCCCTGTAGAATCAATGCAACAACATCTCTGTTATTCGATATGCTGAGGTAGCGCATGAGAGATGGGCTCATAATATGGGCAATGGAGGTGATGGGTCTTCACCGGTGAAGATGCAGAGGTATTTTTCTGGGGTAGGCGGTCCGTCTGATCAGCCTGGTCAGTCGGAAGAGGGAACGATCGCCTCCAGAGAAGAAGAAGTGAAGGTATAATGCGAGGGTTTCAGCTGCGAGCCTCGAGAGCTGAAACGTGTATGGCAGAAAACCAATACACGTAGATGGCACGCCCGTCTAGACCGTACACTGCCTAGCCCGACTCTGCGGGAGACGGCGACGCTAGCTGGAAGATGCTGGACAGTCTCCAAACAGGATTCTGGGCAGCGCTGGGCGGGAACCCTGGACCGGCCTTGACCAGCCCTGGACGTGGGAGGTGCTTGATCAGTCTGGCAGTTTTTCATGCAATGCGACGTTCGGGCGGTGGCGAGCCGATAGCACTGTGATCATTCTATTAGCAAGCGGATTCGATTCGAGAAACATTCGATTCGTAGCTCCCCGACTTGCTCTCCCGTTGCAGAATTATTGGAACCAAGACACGTCCGCATTAAGTACACTACTTAGACGTTGGATTGCGAAGCCGTCTGCGCCAATCCTCCCGTTAGCGACAGGCGCTAAAAGTAATGTGACCGACTTCTGGACCGATGACTGCTGCTTCTTGGGCGCTGCGCTTGGCCAAGACATGACTCTCTTCGCATGGCTCCGACAGGTCGTGGGTGGGTTGGGAAGAGCACGACGAAAGCAGCGGTGTCTGGGGTGGTCTGTGGTCTATCCTGGTTCACATGAACGTGTGCGCGTGCATGTGCATGTGTGTGTGTGTACTTAAGTAAGTAAGTAAGTAAGTATTGGGTAGTTGTTGGTATAGGTATTAGGTAGGTGTATATGTAGGTGGGTGGCGAGTGGCACAGGGTCCAACGCTCACCAGGTACCGCCTAAACTCTCCATTGCCTTCTTACCTACTACTTAACCTTGGTCCAGCCTAGGTACTATACTGTATAGGTCGCATACTTATAGTACTTGAATATGAGGATCTGATATGGGGTAACAACAACCTAATACTTACATCTACTCACATCCACTTACATCCACATCCACATCCACATCCACGGCCATTCCAGTTCCAGTTGACTGCTTAGTATAGATAGAGCCTGGAAAACCCCTTATCGCTGCAACCTGCCCGGGTACCATCTTATGCTGGAACCTCGCATGTCCTCCTACATTCGGCGATATAGTCTCGATTCTGCTCGCCGCAGGATTCACCTCTCCTTGTCCTAGAGCTGGTGTGCTCTTGCACTCAACTCTCTACGGCCATCCTCGGTCTGATCCAGTATTTCATCATCTCCCCTCTGCCGTCAGTGACCACCGATTGAGTTAGGCGGCTGTTGCCCGACGCCAATCGCCCTCCGTCGTCTTGTATCACCGCTCTTCATGCATGTGTCTTGATGCTTAGGTTAGCCATCGCGGGTTACTCGTGTGCTTCTTTCACTGGGGCTATACCTTTTCCTTCTCTTTGTATACATGTAAACCAACAAAGTCTTATATCTTGCATGTATCTTAGCTCCATTGTCGTCGTCTCAGCATCCGAGTTATCCCCGGCGTCATCCTGATATCAACATACCAATCTGCATTCGACCTCCACCACCACCATCAAGCGCATCATCTCCAAATCATCAACATGCCTACACCCTCCAGCAACTCGCCTCCTACCCCTCCCGAATTGTCGTCCCGGACGCACAGCTCCTCATGCCCCGAAGACATTCGCTCGCCGAGCAGTTGGAATCCCGATGAGGATGGGCTGGAGATGAATATAGACAGCGACGCGACGACGTCATCTGAAACCATGAGCGCGCCCACTGCCGACATCGAACGCCTCACCGAGTCGCGAGCCACCACAGAATCTCCACGCCCCGGCTCACGGAGTAACAACAATCACTCTCCCCCCGGGCTAATCGTCGTAGAATCACCGTCGCATAAACCGACAGAGGAGTTGGGCGAGGTACAGGGTGGTTCCACCATAGTAGCACCAGCGGAACGGCTTCGACCCCGATGCGACGTCGATACACCGGCAACAGAACGCGACAAACTTGATAACGATAATGGGCAGGCCCCTATAAACCACGACGAATACGAGCCGTCAATGGGTTTTGATTACTCTAATGTTCGGGTATGTGCACATGCATGATGCATTACCTGAACTCAACCGAGAGCACAGGGGTCCCAAGCGCGGTGCATTGCGCATTTGCTGACTGTAGTCTCAAGATATTCCCTTTGTCGTCATCTTCCTACCTACGCCCGGGGAGCAAATTCCATGGGACGCAGCAGTCCGAGCGGCAGGTGTACGATGTGCAGGTCGAGATCAAATATGTCGATCTGCGCGAGTCGTTTCTTTGTGGCTATCTCAAGATACAAGGCAAGTTCTTCCGATTGACTACCTCTCGACACCATTCCACGTCGTAATAAGCCCATTGCATATTGTTCTGTATAATCGATTCACAACCGGGTCGTATCGCGCTTGACTCGTTAAGACACGCATTCGCTAATACGGCGATTTTACCACTATAGGTTTGACCGAAGACAATCCAACCTTGACGACGTACTTTGAGGGCGAGATCATCGGTAGCCGCTATGATTTCTTAACAAAACACGATGGCTGGGGCGCTAACGACAAGGTCGATCTGAGCCACTGGGGCAAGTTCTCTGCGTTTCGGCAGTATAGCAAGCAGGTGCGCAAGGGCGTTGCCGTATCAATACCCAATCTTGCTCAGCGCGAAAACATCTTTATGCGCTGGAAGGAACACTTCTTAGTGCCCGACCATCGCGTTACCTCTATTAACGGTGCCAGCTTTGAAGGCTTCTATTACATCTGCTTTAACCAGAAGGAAGGCAGTGTTAGTGGCATATATTTCCACTCGAAGAGCGAGAAGTAAGTCTCTTGAGCTAAGCAGTACTTATTGTGTATAAAGTTGACCCTATTGGCCAAGCAGATTTCAACAGCTGGAGCTCAAACACATAGAGGACAGGGGTTGCTTCAGCGCCCTTGAATTTCGATGAAGAAGACAACTATCATCGATGTGCACGACGATTACAACCGGGTAACCTGCGGGAGTATAGTGCTGGGAAGAAACAGCATGGTCAGGAATTTAATCGATTCTAACATCGAGGGTACGTTCAGGACTTAATGTTATCCTAGTGAGCAGGTTGCGCACAAAGTATCCATGACAGTGATACAATAACGCCAAGACGAGGCGGACTCGGGATGGAAATCCAAACATATTAGGCTTCAGGCGTTTGGTAACCCCGAGGGGCGCTTGACGGAGGGCACATAGCGACAGCGGACATAGCATTTTTACGAACAGCCACGTGGGGTATATTCCAGGTCTGGATAAGAGGAACGGCCTAGTTCGTGTACATGAAACACCTATTCATCAATTTGCCAACACAAACACCTGTCTCTTTACGAGATAGGTTTAATCTTAAAGTGAAGAGACGTCAAGCTGAATACTAGCGCCTTCAGGTCCTGCACCAGATAGTAAAAGACGCGGAGGCCTTCGGGATCGGCCGACTCGGTGACGTCGATTAGCGAACCAATTTTAGCTGTCTGTCAGAGGCGCGTCCTCATGTGTAAGCATTCGTCCGTGTTTAGTAGTAGGAAAAAGCGGCAATCCTGTGAGTTTCTCGTACCTCGAATGATATGTGCTCGGTCCCCAGCCGAATCTCCAGCTCCTGGCGCCCGTCCTTGTTCTTCTGCGGCCATTTCGAATCGTCTTCCTTCATGATCTCGCTCGACTTCACTATGCGCTTGATCTCGTCGACCACTAGCGAACTGACGCACACTATTGACATTCCACAACCATTAGCGCGTCTACACGTCTTAGGAGTCCCGCAGTTCAGAATCGAGATGGGCGAGCCTGCGGACAGTACTGCGCGATTGTGGTATGTATACTAGGATATAGGGCAGCGGGGGCGCGCACTCTCTTTGCGAATTAGACTATCATTTCGGTAGTTCGAATTGTTGGCATATCGGGCCACTGCGCTTCGTCCGTCGCCGACTACTCGGAAATCGAACTCTGCATGTATGCAACCAAGTTAGCCTTTACGATGTGCGACCGCTGCCTTTCCCTGTAGCTGTTCCCCGGGTTATAGGGCAGGCGCGTACCAAGAAATTCGTGGCCGAAACGACCTGAATGGCCGGAGCTGTTGTGTTGTGATATGTCAGTGGTGTTGCGAACGACGCTGGCGGAATATGTAGATTGAACGTACTAGTAGCGTATGTAGAAGGGCTCATTGGACGACGCCATTTTGGGTGGTAATTATTTATGAATTGGTGTAAATAGCCCCAAGTTGCTGGATCTACAATGCCGTCGCTAATGTTTGTTGAACAGCGGTTGGCGTCGACATGCACGAGACTCACTGTATCTCGAATTCGAGACCAGACAGCTTGACCTCGGACGCCTTATCAGCTAAAGTGCATTTGGCGGGGCAGAAAGGCAATCGGTGCTGTAAAATAGTCTCCCGCCTTACTCAGCTAGGTTTAGGCACATGTGGAGACCCGTTGCAAGCCACACTTCACAAGGTAGAATGGGACTGGAAAGGCTTGTGTGTTGTGGCTTATCCTGCTACAAAGGTTGCAGTACACCAGATTAGGTACTTGGTCGGTTCCCAAGATATGGGCAGCTCGAGGTACCCATCTTAGGTACCCAAGCCTAGAAATTGGCCCACTTGTCGCTCAGGAGGGACAGATTTCTGTGTGGGCTACGCTACGTACATGCCTGCTTCTGTCATTGGGACAGCCTGGTCACGAATTGAGGGCCAACCCACGACTGTAGTCTGCTGTATCCAGTTCCACCAGCATCACCGCCAGTCGAGCACTCCCTGGGATGCAGAGTCGCATTGTACCTAGACTACCCGACTATCTCCTGTCTGCCGACACCACCCCTCGTGCTCTTGATCCGACCCGATCTCACCATACCGCTCCAGCTTCCGCTTGCGCTTCGTTGGGGGGAAATATCACCACGCATCCCAATACCCCCTAGCCGGTCTCGTCGACTCTCCCCACGTCCCCTTTGCCTCGAATAGACCCGATTCCAGCATCGACGAGGCGGTCGAGAACCGCGGCAGCTGCCCACCATGACCACATTCCTCGAGCATGCATACAGCTTGGTCCACCAGGACAATGCTGCTGATGTCCCCTCCATGTCTGAGCTGCGCACGCAGCTGGAGAAGGGCACAGATGAGACTAAGGTCGATACTATGAAGCGCATCCTTACTATTATGTTGAACGGCGACCCTATGCCTCAGCTCCTCATGCATATCATTCGATTCGTCATGCCCTCAAAGTCCAAGCACCTGAAGAAGCTGCTGTACTTCTACTACGAGATCTGCCCTAAGCTCGATGCAAGTGGGAAGTTGAAGCAAGAAATGATCCTTGTCTGGTGAGCATGATACTCATAGGATGCCATGCATGCCCAGCCATTGCTGACTAGAGATCGTATAGCAATGGCATCCGGAACGATCTTCAGCACCCCAATGAGTACATTCGTGGAAACACGTTGCGCTTCCTCTGTAAGCTGCGAGAGCCCGAGCTGATCGAGCCCCTGCTGTCGTCTGCGCGATCCTGCCTCGAGCATCGGCATGCATATGTGCGAAAGAACGCCGTGTTCGCCGTCGCCTCAATTCACCAACATTCACCTTCCCTTATCCCAGACGCTTCAGACCTGATAGCCACATTCCTCGACGGAGAGAGTGACGCAACGTGCAAGCGCAATGCCTTCGCCGCTCTCTCGAGTATTGATCATGACAAAGCTCTCGCCTATCTCAGCGGCGTATTCGAGGGTATCCCGAATGCAGAGGAACTACTACAGTTGGTAGAGCTCGAATTCATCCGCAAAGATGCTATCCAGAATCAGGGAAACAAGGTAAGACAGCATCCTATGTAAAAGAGGTAGTTTCCAGCTAACATAAGAAGGCTCGATATTTAAGGCTTATCTTTGACCTGTTGGAAGCTAACACCTCGACGGTCGTATATGAGGCCGCTTCCTCCTTGACTACCCTTACCAGCAACCCTGTGGCCGTCAAAGCCGCTGCTGCCAAGTTCATCGAGCTCAGCATCAAAGAAGCGGATAATAATGTGAAGCTTATCGTACTTGATCGTGTAGACCAACTTCGCCAACGAAACGAGGGCATTCTTGACGATCTTATTATGGAGATTCTCCGTGTTCTCTCGAGTCCTGATATCGACGTTAGGCGGAAAGCTCTTGGAATTGCTCTGGAAATGGTGTCGAGCAAGAATGTTGAGGAAGTTATTTTGCTATTGAAGAAAGAACTCTCAAAGACTGTCGATCAGGAATACGAGAAGAACGCCGAGTACCGACAGCTGCTGATTCAGTCCATTCACCAATGCGCCATCAAGTTCTCCGAGGTTGCTGCTAGCGTTGTTGATCTCTTGATGGACTTCATTGCAGACTTCAGCAATACATCAGCCGTTGATGTCATCAGCTTCGTGAAGGAGGTTGTTGAGAAGTTCCCCAAGTTGCGGCCTTCGATTGTCGCGCGATTGGTCGATACACTCAGTGAGGTCCGGGCAGGTAAGGTCTACCGTGGGATCGTCTGGATTGTTGGCGAGTATTCTCTTGAAGAAAGTGACATTAGGGATGCATGGAAGAAGATACGCGCGAGTTTAGGCGAGATACCAATCCTAGCATCTGAGCAGCGTCTCCTAGACAATGTTGATGCCCAAAACGAACAGGAGCAGGAACAGGTGAATGGTCACTCAAAGCCGGCCCAGCCTTCCGGCTCACGGCGAGTTCTGGCAGACGGTACATACGCCACTGAAACAGCTTTGACAAGTGCCTCTACCACTGCTGCGAGATTGGAAGCTGTCAAGGCCGCGCAAAAACCTCCATTGCGGCAATTGATCCTAGATGGAGATTACTACTTGGCAACGGTGCTCTCTGCTACGCTGACGAAGCTAGTTATGCGCCACTCTGAGATTTCGTCGGACAAGGCACGGACGAACGCCCTTAAGGCTGAGGCCATGTTGATCATGATCTCCATCATACGTGTCGGCCAATCTCAGTTCGTCAAAGCACCGATCGATGAGGATTCCATCGACAGAATCATGTCCTGTGTTCGGTCATTGGCTGAATTCGCTGAGAATAAACCGCTCGAATCCGTCTTCCTTGACGATACTCGAAAGGCATTCAGAGCTATGGTTCAGGTTGAAGAGAAAAAGCGGGCGGCCAAGGAAGCCTTTGAAAAGGCCAAGACAGCGATCCAAGTCGATGATGTTGTCCAAATCCGCCAGCTCTCTAAGAAGAACCATGGCGAAGGCGCCGACGAAATTGAGTTAGATCTCGAAAGGGCAACCGGTGGTGAGGCCACGTCTGAGGATCTGACGTCGAAACTAAGCCGCGTCGTTCAACTGACCGGTTTCTCCGATCCCGTTTACGCTGAAGCCTACGTCAAAGTTCACCAATTCGATATCGTTTTAGACGTTCTCCTCGTCAACCAGACAACCGAGACGCTACAGAACCTGTCAGTTGAATTTGCTACTCTGGGTGATCTCAAGGTCGTGGAGCGACCAACCACCCAAAACTTAGGCCCGCATGACTTCCACAACGTGCAGTGCACCATCAAGGTCTCGTCAACCGACACTGGTGTCATCTTCGGTAATGTAGTGTATGATGGCGCGCATAGCACTGACACTAACGTTGTCATTCTCAACGATCTTCATGTCGACATTATGGACTATATCCAGCCCGCCACGTGCACGGAAACTCAGTTCCGGACGATGTGGACCGAGTTTGAATGGGAGAACAAGGTTAATATCAACAGCAAAGCCAAGTCACTTCGGGAATTCTTGGAGCAACTTATGGCTTGCACGAATATGAACTGCTTGACACCCGAGGCTAGCATGAAGGGTGATTGCCAGTTCTTGAGTGCGAACCTCTACGCCAAGAGTGTATTTGGTACGTGCCGCTTGGTATTACGGATTATAATAGACATGCTAACTTGACTACAGGAGAGGATGCACTAGCCAACTTGAGTATAGAAAAGGAGGGCGAAGACGGACCCATCACAGGCTTTGTCCGCATAAGAAGCAGGTCACAAGGCCTAGCGCTGAGTCTCGGGTCGCTAAAGGGGCTAAACAAGATCGGAACGGGTACTTAAGTGCCTCACCACCAACTCCCAATACGAAATTTAGCAGTGCTATGCAAGGCAGAAGAACCTGCGAGCAAAAAACAAGTAATTGACCAAGCCAATGCTTAAGTAGACTCATAACTACAGTGGCCGGGAAGAGAGGGGGAGGGGACTCCTTTCCGAGGTATCTCGAGCTTGTAAGAGATCAAGTCATGATAGCATGGTCCAAAAAGGCGGGATGCTGGATTAGCTCGGGATAATCTAGACAATGCAAAATATTTTGACATACTCGCTTGTACTAGTTGTTATAAATTCAATCCCGCCAGCGGCAAGGCAATGCTAACACAGCAAATTAGTTGTAATAGCCCTCAATGTTCTTATTGTACAGACGATCTAAGAATTCGAGCTGTTATGGCAGGTTAATCTGGGCGATGTCGTTACCCGGAGTAGCTAGCCGAAAACGATCTCGAGATGTCTCACCTCTACAGCAAGTTCACTACCACAACTCAGTGGATAGCTGCAGCAACCTGCAGCGACTTGCAGCGCCTCAGGCACTAAGAAAAGGAAGGAAATCTCATTGCCATATTAACGTCACGTACATATTGTTATTAGTACCTCCAGTCCCGCAAGTTTTGGGATCATACAGATCTATCTATCTCCAGCAATGCAGCTAAGAAAGAAGAAACAATAATTGTTAAGACGGCGCCGTGTTCAAGTCACCCATCGCAATTAGCCAATTTAGCCATTGTTTGCTCCATTGACAACAAGCACAACTAACTAACTGCGCACATCACCAATAAATCTCAGCCTTAAAGATGTCGGAAACAGCATCGTGAAGTGATATCTAACAAAGTGTCATCGACGCGCCTCTATTACCCTACACCAGTCCCATTATGGATGGCACTTCCAGTGAGGCCCGACGCGAATGGCCCGGGAAGCTGGCAAAAAGAGCAAAAGTTTGGTGTCCTCGGTGAGGCTCGAACTCACGACCTTTGGATATCCCAATCTGTGATTGGATCATACGAATATGAGACCAACGCTCTAGCCAACTGAGCCACGAAGACAGTTATTACCTAATTGAGTTAGGTGGTTGATTGGGAGGATTGATTCAGGGTAGGTATATCATCGTTCAATGATCGGGGTCTTGTTAGTGAGCGTTGTGATTGGGTGTATGTGTTTATACTATCAGGAGGACTGAGGGACTATAAAGCGGAGAGCGAGCAAGGCTTGCTTAATATCTCTCCTTGCTAGCGGGATGGTGCGCAAGCTGGTTGTGTTTGATAGGTGAGACCGAGGCGAAAAGGTGAGAAGTGGGAAATCCTTGCTTACGTCGTCGCGGAAGCAACGCACTAGGTAGGATGGAATTGCCGTCCTTCGACCTGGTGCCAACCCGCGGTGGATCAGGAAAATTGCTGCTATAAACCGCGCCTTACACCGCATTCGTGTAGTAGTGAGGTAGAAACATGCGGTAGTATTTGAAGTGTCGTAGGACAAGGTTTAGCGAGGCTATATCTATATGGACGCAAGGGGCCGTGGTGGTACAATGACGGATAGGTCGTACCCAGTGACGTGTACTACTCTTAATCAGTGGCACCTCTCATGCATTGGGGTCCCGGGTGCCAAAGTTGGCAGCTCCATTAGCTCTTACAGATGTCGTCTCCTCTTCGCTGCTCTGTGACGTATTCGGTTCTAGCAGCGAAGTACGCATCGACCTGGTAGATTATGTCAAAGCAAAAAGGGGGCGATAGGCAGTAGCTTATATAAATGCTAAGTAGAACGATTAAAGTCTATGATACATGAGTACCTAAAGTAGGTAGTTGTCACTACCTCATTTCCGTACACATCCCGGTGAACGGCGAGAGTTCATCTCGATGAGGTGTATGCATGCAAGATATTCCAATGATAGGGTCATGATGACCAGCTCACTTCTAGTATATCAGCCTTCGTTGATACAGTGATGCTATTTGTATCTTACAGAGCTCTATAAGACTAACTATGCAGCAGTTGCTGCTATGCCGTCTCTAGCTGTCACCTGGGTACCGCCTTGTGAATTGATTTTACTCTATCTAGGAGAGACTGAGCAGCAATTAAATCCGATTCAGGATCGCACCTTTCCGCAGACTACATCTTGCGTTATGGTGTAGTAACAGGGGTGAAGGGTGTTCATAAAGATCACTTTGGGTATAAGTGTCTTTAGGCAACCACTGGCTCAAACAAGCAACGCCGCATGCCGCCATGTTCTCGCTTAAACCTACAGCAAAATACTAGATCAGCTATATAGACACCGTAGGTGATATTGAGATAGAGCATTCAAATTGTCATTCGGATATCCTCCAAATCAATACGGCTCGTCTCATTACTATTACAAACAAAGTCTTGCTGCCCTTAACCTTCAACCCCCATTTCTGTGTATCCTCCATCGCTCAATACTCTAGCAATGTCTCTTCAGCCACGATCACAGCCAGGTGGGCGTTACACGCGCATCCGAGTCCATAACAAGGGTGATTTCAATAAGCTGTACCCTCTCATATTGGATTACATCAGGGACCCTGAACTTGCGTTCTGCGTCAAAGAATTTGTCTTTCGTTCTTGTTGGCCTCGGTATGGATCACCTTCGAGCAAGGGGAGACGACCAAGTGTTTGGGCAGATGAAGAAAACGCCAGAGACATATCGCAGGAACACGCCATGTCCCAATTGGTAACAGGCCTTGGCATTGAAGAGCCAGAAAAGTCCGAATGGATTAGGGCATTAACGTGGATGAAGCCAGAGCTCATCGCCACTCGCGAGGAGCTCTTGGCCGCCGGCGGCCAGCGTTTGGAAAAGGCCCAGGTCTTTTATGCTCATCGCAACATGGTTTTTAGCCACTACGCAGCCGCGCTTCTCTTGATTATCTGCCCTAACATCGAGATTCTCAAATACGAAGAAGGTAGTAGAGTTGTCGAGAGCGTGCTCCGCCGTAACAACTACGGCTTGCTTCCCGGAGCGCATTTGCAGAAGCTCCGTGATGTTACTATCCTTCCAACCTCAGATGACATCTTAGGGGATGAAAGATTCTACACTAATGTCGACATTATGGCCATGTTGCGATTGTTTCACCGGCTTCCAGCCATAGAAAGCATGTCTGTAGATGCGGCGTTATCAGAAAACGACGGTGGGTATGTCCAACGATTCCCGCCTGGGACTTCGAACCTGAAGAGGGTCTCTATTACTCATTCCATATATGGAACGGACGTCATCGGGCCCCTAATTAGAGTGCCTAAGCAATTGGAAGAATTCACCTTTACCAGCGGCGGCCGTTGTAATTATGACGGGGGCTACACGGCAAGATGTGCCGAGACAATTGGCAAGGCTTTGTACGAACACAGGTCATCGTTGTGTAAGATCGATATTGACATCGACGAGTACATCGGCGGCGAGGAGACGGAAGAGGAGGCCCAGAACGGCAAAGATGAGTGGTATCACCGAGACATGGAGATTAGCACGGAGTCCCCAGCCACGAACCGGGCCCCAAACACGCGGGAATATGGCAAAACGATAGGGTCCATGCACGACTTTGAGGCCTTGACGCACCTCAGCATCGGTATTGGGCTCCTGTTGGGCGTGAACGAGCGCGGGGAAGCCCCCTTCAGACTAGTTGACGCGCTGCCGATATCACTCGAGTACCTGCTGATCCGGGGGTATGAGCGAGGCGCAGTGGCGCGCTACGATGCGCAGATTAATGAGCTCCTGCTCTTGAGACAGGACCGCTTGCCCTCGCTGAAAGAATTGCACGGGCTAGATGAGACGATCCCCATCGCGGTATCGATCGAGGACCCGGACGACAACGAAGAGGGGCTTTGGCGGCCGGATATCTGGGACGATGAGTGGGTAGAGGTGCTTAGCTGAACTGGGCGGAAGGAAGGACAGCTATACACCTGTTGCGTGTATTATCTCTCTTCGCCATAGTCGGCCCATTGACCCGCTCTTCTAAATGAACCTGAGCTCCGCTGTTCCATATGTCCGCATAGTAATTGGCCACGCTGTGCTGGCCGGTGGACTGACGATGACCTCACCAGTCCTATACCACACGAGACACTCGCGTCGACTTGCCAGATTACAGACAATAAACTAAGAATTCTCGGAGCGCGTGCAAGGCACATCAGCCAGTGTTCGCATGCTGTGAGACGTGATGATTGGCCGCCCGCTTGGATGACCAAACGCTTTCTAATTCTCCAGCAGTCGTGAAACACGCAGCAAAAGGCGGGCAATGCTGTGCACAAGACGGAGGGGTTTCTACACGACCAAACTATGTGCACTGATATCTCGCCGATGATAGGTCTGAGCTGATGATGGTAGTACTGTGAAACCAAATACTACCGTATCTCTCGGGGTCGAGTGAGACCACAGGAAGGACGTTCAATAAACTGCATCACTTACCTTAAGCCAGACATACTATACAGTAGATGGATATGTACCTAGTTTGCTACAACTATAGACATGGCCTTGAGACAGGTTCCAGATCTCAATAGCCGGGATCCAGCCCAGAGATCTGTTTCTTTAACATCTTACACTGAATACCGGAGGGTTTCCGACTTGTACGTCGGCATGCACCGACTCGGCAAAGTATACTTACGACGCCTTGGCCTTGTAGGGCTTTCTTTTCTCAAGATACAAACAACACTGCAACGAACCGGGGCGACCAACCGGGATGTCCTGCATGCATGCATGCGGAGGAGTCGTGATCTTACTATGTGCTGTACATAGTACTGTGCGTTGATGATGCATAACTGGCTGGTTGGCTGGCTGGCTGGCTGATCTTGCGCCCGTTTTCCTCAACGGTTAAATCCCGCGAGCTGTGTTTGGCGATGCAGTGCAACGCAACCCTCCAAACGACTAAGTATGCGTAGTAACCAGTATGTGTCCCGTGAAGGGCTGCGAGGCGGCGGGCCTGAGACATATATGCCTCACGAGTCAAACAGCCCGCTGCAGATCGACACGAATTGTCGGATGCACCCCGACCTGCGCGCCCCGCCCCCCCCCCCCCCCCCCCTCCCCCTGTCGGTACCCTGTTCGTCACCCTGTCGCCCTGGCAAGTTGAGAATTACCAAGGAACACTACTAGGGATTTGGCATCTGACAGGCTGCACGCCGCCGGACGACCCAGAGTCGCGCATCGTGCATATGCGCCAACCCCCGCATGTCGCATCGTATGAGCTCGGCTCATGCTCGTTCACTTTTGCTCGTTCGCCATGATCCATGGCCCATAGTGCTCGTACCATCCGCTGCCTAAGAGCCTTCCGTTGCGCCGGCGGCGGTTTGTATTGGGTTACTACGCGCACACAGCCGTGCTGCTGCGAGAGCACAGGTAATTAGTACCTAAGTAGGCACTTGGACTGAGGCACTACGGTACCCGAGGCGATGCGGGAACCCCCTTTCGTGGAA
This sequence comes from Xylaria sp. BCC 1067, assembly GCA_005188305.1. Taxonomy (NCBI): domain Eukaryota; kingdom Fungi; phylum Ascomycota; class Sordariomycetes; order Xylariales; family Xylariaceae; genus Xylaria; species Xylaria sp. BCC 1067. The sequence goes on along the minus strand of SSCS01000004.1, from coordinate 1,968,041 downwards.
ACGTGGGGTTTGGATCTAAGTAGGTGCCTAGGGATGCATGTGTCGTGCCGGCCGTTTTAGCTTATAAGGCTCCCCTCCCCATCCACGGGCCCATCTCGACTCCATTGTATGCTTGCTTCCATTGACTGACTGACTTAACTGCTATTTATTCGAAAAGCTGTTATTGATTGATTAACCTATAAACGCATTTGTCCGAATTACAACAGTCAAGAAAGACTTAGCTCCGGCCAACCTACGACAGACACTCTGCGGCAGCGACTTACACAAGCGATACTGACGACACCGTTGCTACGGAACAAACAACAACAACATGCCTTCCAGCTCAGCATCTCGTCCCTTTTCCACCGCATCCCACGTTCACCCGAGCCATCTGCCGACCTTGTACAAATCAGGCCGGCTGGAGAAGAAATTGTGAGACCATTCCGTTACATCACCGTCGCACGAACGGAAAGGGGCTTACAAGTTTCTCATGATAAAGTGCCACCGCAGCAGTTGCCGTGGCAGGCATCGGTAAGTGACACCGCCCGACCAGACGAGCGACATGCATAAAGGCTAACCGCCGTGACGTACTGTAATAGGTTACGGAATGTCCAAGTACAAAGAGTACCAGGAGCAGAAACAGTACTACAACACCGAGGCCGAGGCAGCCTCCCGGCGGCAATCCGAGGCCATCATGGACGCCTATGCTAGCCGGTCGAGCCTAGCCGAGCTAGAAGCCGCCGTGGCGGCCTACGAGTCGCACCGCAAGAGCTAAACCTCGGGGCCTTCCGATTCTGCAATCTCTCACAATTTCGGGAGTCCGCAGAACGCCAGAGCGATAATTTCACGGGGGGAGCGATTGATAGTACGCGCTCCTGCCGCTCGGGCGCGGACTCCGGCATTTCTCGGGAGACACGATAATGAGTTTACGACTGGGACGGCGAAAAAAGGGTGGCATGGCGCTTGTGCTTTTTTAGTGGTGCGCTTAGGCCGCTATTGTGCTTTTAAATACCAAATGTTGGTTGGTCTTAAGGGTGAAAAAAAAAAACTACCGGGGTGCACTTCATGGGTTGGGGAACGCTCATGAGAAATCATTAAACTCTACTCAATCGCTCAGCCCATTGAGCCGCGCCCGCGCGCGCGTGCGCGACGTACTGCACAGTACCTCGGCTAGCTCCGTCGGTGCTCCGGGATCTTTCGGGGCAGATGGGGCATCGGACGATATCGAAACATCCGACACGGGTCGAGTAGTCGGCAACGACCGGTTCCTCTGGCAGAGCTTGGGAAATTCACTAGGAAATTATGCATCAAAAACTGGTGTGTTAGAGAGAGCACATTTAAGGCGATAGGGTAAAAGATGCCAGTCGAAAGAATCACTCAAGCCTGGGTGTCGCGACTGGAGGTGTAGTTTAGGCATACATCCCGGGACTTACATGGTGGTAATGCCTCGGCTTTCTTGGCACTCGGTCCAGTTACTCAGCCTCGGGGTGTTATTAGTCTACCTATATCCCACCTGATATTCTCACGCCATCTATAGTGCTGAAAAGAGAAATAAATAAGCAATCTGTATACTCTATCTGAACGTGTCTCAGAGATGTCTCACACGCTGACCCCACAACACCTGCAGAGTCTTAGTCTGCACGGGAGTGCTAAAGATGCACATCCAACGGGCATGCCGGCAGGTGCCGTCTGGCCGTTTATCTATTCATATGCGTCAACGGAGTCCCTATCTAGTCTCTTTCTTACTACGTTCGAACACCACCTTACGTGTGTAGCCCGTTGCTCGTAAGCCTACGGTTATGCTGTTCCGAATTGGTGTGCTCCATAGACTAATCGAGGCTTGTATGCCTACCTATCAATAGGAGGTCCGGGACAGAAGGCACCCGTTGTATTACGACTACTCAACTATATACTTATTTTCTTCATAAAAGAACTCTTTGCCCGACTATCAAGTGAACACGAAGGAATTCGAGTATCAATTTCCTATACATATACCTAGATATTGCTCGTACACGCAACTTACCCACGCAGTATCTCAGACCTCTTGAGCCATGTGACAAACACTCTAAGTCAAGGTTCTTCTCATTATACCAATGTCTCGGGCTCTCTAGCGGGACTTAGTATCCCGAGGTAGTTCGCCTACCTGTTGTACTCAATAAGTGAAACGAGCAAAATCTTTTCAGAAATGCGAAGTCCAGCTTTACCTATGCATCACAAGCACTCAGATAGCCTCTTCAAGTGGTTCGAGAACTGTTTAAGGTCCAAGTCACGTTCCTGCAACATCATCTTAGAAGATATTGTGTAGGTAAGGTCTTACCGGGGCAACAACGTTACGGCGACCGAAGCAATTAAGTTCTGCCAAATCTAATTTGAATCACAGACACACTGTGCATGTTTGAAAGCTATGTTTCCGCTATGGGATACGTGAATCGAGCACTTACGAATTACATCAATTATTTTCTTCCCAATCACGCAAATACAAAAGGTTCACCCACAAGCTGACAACACCGCATAAGCTAGATATCTCACAACAATCATAAATAAATACAATCGAGCGTCAATAATGCAGTATGAACCAAACTCAGCACGGCGCAACACCTAATTATTTTCCGAACAAAGTCTACAGTAAGAATCACTATCCCGGTCCTAAGCCGGCGAGTTCGCCTAAGCTACCCTTCGAACGGGACAGCTGGATCAAAGGCCGCGCCCATCTCTCAGCTCCCATTGGCGCGCATTTAGATAAAACAAGCTAGGCAGCTGAGACTACCCCGCGCTATGCCGCGCATCGAAATTGCTGGGCGGAGTTTCTGCGGGGCCGCGTTTGGGTATGATGTCGGTCTTTGAGAGAAACTTTGGATTTCAAACAGCATTCAGCTTTCCATTTGTCCTCTTGGTTTGTCTGCCTGGCTCCTATATTTTCGTTGCAGGTGAATTGATCGATGTCGCGTTGTAAAATCTGGTTAAGAGAGATGGTATGGTAGAAAGGCTGCGTAGATCGTCTTGGACAAGTCGTCAGGGCGTGAAATGCTGGAGACGATGCCAGCGTGTCTAGACTGCAGCGCGGGAGTTCCACCCTGCGTCATATCGAGCGACTATACGTTTCTATAGATGGGGCCTTTAGCATCCGCAAGAGCGCAAGCTCGTCCAAATAGGCCGTCTAGTTTCCAATCACGTTCTCCAGAAAAAGTTAAATAATGGCACAGTCGACAGCCAAAGCCGCTCCCCCTCCTACTTCTTTTCCCTCCTTCATAGACTCTTAGAGCCATCATTCTTTCACCAAGCCGCTTCTAGACCGTGTTTATTGCTTTTCTGTTAGGACTTGAGGATACCATGGCGGACACAAAGCACACCAGGTAAGCGTCTTCGTCGCGGAAATCTCCCCCGCAGTGTATACTGATATAGATCTCGCAATAGCAAGACATACACCCTCCCATCGGGAGACAAGATACCCGCCATTGGCTTGGGCACTTGGCAATCACCCAAGAACCAGACGAACATCGCTGTTAAAGCCGCCCTTGACGCCGGCTACCGTTACATCGACACTGCCCTTGCCTACGGCAACGAGTCCGAGGTGGGCGAGGGTGTACGGGCGTCAGGAGTGCCTCGAGAGCAAATCTGGATCACCACCAAGCTTGATAACCCGTGGCATAAGCGAGTGGCCGAGGGCATCGACCAGTCTCTGAAGAACCTTGGGATGGAATACGTCGACCTGTATCTCATGCATTGGCCTAGCTCGACCCGCCCTGATGATCTTAAGAAGCACTATGACGACTGGAACTTCATCGACACCTGGCGCGAGATGCAGAAATTGCTCGGCACGGGCAAGGTCCGCAACATTGGTGTCTCCAATTTTGGCATCACCAATCTTGAGAAGCTGCTGAACGATTCCTCTTGCAAGGTACGTAATGCGACGTCTCAAGGTTGAACGATGTGAATCCCCAAGCTGACAAGTGCCAGGTGAAACCCTCGGTCAACCAAATCGAGCTCCACCCCAACAACCCATCACCGAAGCTCGTGGCCTACTGCAAGGAAAAGGGCATCCACTGCACCGGCTACTCGTGCCTCGGCAGCACCAACTCGCCCCTCTACAAGGACCCGACGCTGCTCGAGATCGCGGAGAAGAAAGGCAAGACGCCCCAACAGTGTCTGTTGCAGTGGGGTATCCAGAACGGCTGGGACGTGATCCCGAAGTCGGTGACCAAGGAGCGCATCGAAGGTAACTTCGCGTTGGACGGCTGGGCCCTGACGGACGAGGAATTGTCGAAGTTGTCGAATCTCAAGGATCGCTTCAAGGTCTGCGGCGACGCCTGGCTGCCAGTTAAGGTGTTCTTCGGCGACGACGAATAAGATATCAAGCTGGAGTTCGCATAATCTGGACTACCATAACATAAGTAGATTAGATAGATAGATCATCAATGGTAGCTTAATAGCAATACGACCCCAAAGTCGGTTAGCGAGACACCTAAGAGTCACAGAAAGAACTTCGTCGTGTGCGGTATCTGTCTATTTCATAGTTTCCCCTTCCGCGCCTCCTCGTCTAGCACAGCCGCGATATTCGCCCGCAGCTTCGTCGCCAGCTCTATCGCCTCGTCGTCGTCGAGGTCTTCTCTCTGGCCGCGGCCGAACATGGTGAAGCTCTCGCGGAACTTGCCGCTGGCGCGGATCTCAGGGCGCGGAATAAGATGATAATGAACGTGGTTGACGACCTGCGCCGCGGCGGCGCCGTTGTTCTGCACGACGTTCCAGTCTTCTACGCCCGTGGTCCGCGACAGAGCCTTGGAGAGGATGCGCAGGTAGGCGCCCAGCTCGGCGGCCTCGCCGGGGGACACATCGGACAGCTTCGGCTTGTGCGATCGCGGACAGAGTAGGAGGTGGCCGTGCGACAGCGGCATGATGTCGAGGAAGGCCATGAGGACCGGCGTGGACAGCACCACGAAGGAGGCCGGCGCGAGCTTGAAGGGGTCGAGCGCGGGGGAGTCGGGCGCGGGAGGCTGTTGGGGAGGGAATGAGGGATACGTCTGCGCGATGGTGCAGAATGGGCACGAGTTGTCTGGTGGCAGCACCGTGGGATCGAAGGGGGCGTCTTCTGCCATGGCGTCTCGATATTCCGGACCACTGCTATCTAAGCGAATGCGAGGTGCGAGTCCGGTACCACGTATTAATATGGGAAATTAGATTAGATATACAGGAAGGACCGCCGTAAAAGTACAAGACGTGTAAAAACGATTAAGATAAGAGTAGGAAATGGCGCTTATTCAAACGAATGAGGCGACGCAATAGACATTATCACAGACAACTGTACTGTAGGAGAAGAGAGATGGAAGGTTTAGTCTAGATAGATACCGATCGTTAGGAGCACAGGCGCGACTCTCAACCCCCGAGTAGGTTTTACCCTGGACCGAGGCAAGCCTTAGGTACGTACTGTACCTAGGTACGCTAGCTGGGCTTGCCCCACTTTTGCACAACCCCATCCGCATAAGGATAACTAAACGGCAAGAAACGGATGGCTGCTATTTTCCGTCTCTAAACGGTTTTGTTGCTTGGAATTGGCTTCATGTTTCCTGCAATACGTAAAATATCTTGTCATCGACGCCTCCTATTGAATGCCATTATCATTGCAAGTAAAAATCATATAGCCCAGGAAAACTATTCTTTTTTATCCCTTACGTGGGCTTTGTTTGAGCCTTCTCTGATTTGCGAAATGCCTGTCGCGTTCGCGTCCTATTCAACTAGACGGCTTCAATGTCCATGTATATAGATAGTGATAGCCACAGCATAGCCCTACCAATTCGATCGCCTACCTTTAATGCTTCGACCGATATTTGGTATCGCTGGGGTTGATATGGCCTTGACGGTTTTTGGGTCACATGGGACGTGGTCGATTATCGCTCAGTGTGAATCATTGCCCGAAAACAGCATTGATCTCGCCCTCGCGATGTATGAAGGCCACCGCTACATTCTTGATGAAGTGATTGCACTAAGGGGCATCGTGACCGATCGAGCCTCAGAAACAGCGAGGGCCAGTTGGTAAGCTTTATAACTTTGTAAAAATGGGCGCAGTCGCCTTAATGCAGTGAGTATTTCAAGTCAAAGATCAATAATTTATAGTTTTTTTTGTTTAATTTAATAAATTATTTAATAAATATTTTATTTAATTATTATTAAAGTATATATAGGTTTAATTTTTTTTATTTTTAATTATATAATTTTCCGCGACATTTAAAGCTACATTTCTTTTTATTTAAAAAAATAACATAGTTAAAGGGCCCTTTTAACGAGGTTTATACTTTGTTATAGTACTAACTATAAACATACTCTCTTTCTTTTACTGCGGTATGCCCCCTTGTACTTTAGCTGCGGTCTGCTCTACTGTCTTGGCCCACTATAGTCCAACCCACCATACTGTCTGTCTATCTGTCTATCTCTGCGTCTCTTTTGTAGGGACTGCCTCGCCACCCACCACTCTGCTGTCTCGCAGGAGTATAGCTTAATTATAGGCTTACAGTTTAGCCGCTTGCCCAGGTAGAGGGTTTTTACATTCTGGCTTCGCTGACCGCCCGCCCTGCTGTTGCCTATTCGCTTCTCAAACTACCTTGGGACGCAGAGGAGCGGGGGCGGATCCCGGTCCTTACATAGTGCGCACGAAGTATTTAATGAAAAAATATAGAGTCACCCAGTTCATAGTGTGCGCAGCTTGCATTCTAACGCGCAGTTTGAGGTATCTAATACTAGCACTTGTCGTTCACAGCGTGCTGTTCTTTCCACCTCATCTTCGCCGCGAATAACCCTTGAACTATCAAAAGCACAAAGATGCCAAAAACTGCTCCGAAGAGCAGGGAGGCGCAAAATAGAATAGTCGCGACGGAGAACCCCCAGCTAACCTGCACAAACACCTCCCAGACGTTGCTTCCGAGCGCTGCCAGGACCACTTGCATCGATGTTAGGATCGATGTTAGAATTGCGAAGATAAATATTAAAGGAGCAGCATAATGCTGAAGATACTGAGAAGTTTGCCACAGCCGGCCCAGGTAGTTCCAGGGAAGCTCCCGCTTCATACGAGACGGGTAGATGATACCAGCAATACGAATAAGGCGAACCGCCAAATTCAATCGGGTGAGCCGGAACTGGCCATAATGATAACGGTGTGAGACGTCGTAATCATACAGCGATCGGAAAGGCTGGATAAATTTCTGAAAGCGCTGAAAAGATACGTATTTAGGCAACAGATTGGCCCTCTGAGCGATGACGAAGTCGGACTCGTGTTGTATAAGAAAGCTGTAACTTCGGAGAAAGCCAAGGGCGGCTCTATGCTTGTCGTATCGTGGCCGAGTGTGCATGGGCTGGTCGGGGGGGCTTGGGAATATGCTCCCGCCAGATGCCATGATTGAGAAGATAATCCGGTAGTGGTTTTATATAAACCGTTTCATAGAACCATACAAGGTGGAGCTTAGGATCCTCGGCTGTAACAATGGCGCGTCTCTTCACCAAATGCACATGGAGGGGATCAATGTGTGCTGCCTTTTTGGTTGCGACTAGCCATAAGTAGGGGTAAATGTCGTCCGTGATGTTGGACTGGAGATCTCGGGCAAGACAACTATTCCACCCAGCGGGAGTGTCTTCGATACCATGGCGAATTGCCAGATCGACGCCATAGTCTCGATTCAGCTGATCACCTATTTTAAAGAGGGGGTTTTCATATGGAGACGGGTTCGCCATTCTGTTGGCTGCTAGATCGAGCCGCTGTCGGTCATTCCTATGCGAGAGAGAGTCGGTCTCCGCCGCGGAAATAACGAAATAACCAGATACAGGAGCTGGCCCTAGCCTAGTCTTAGCATACCTATACACTCGGGAGGGCTGGCCAGTTCGATTCATTAGGGTTACAATCATAGAATATTCTGCATAAGTTATAAAAATCGCTGATTGGACATCACTAAGCCACGCCGATATGCGAAAACAGTAAAACGAAGTGCATATTCACAGGCAGATACTGTAATTCATTAGCCTATGCGCGAACTCGCTTGACATGCTGCGTCGCATTCGGTTAACAAATCTTATCAGAGCTGCGTGCCAGTGCTTGAGGCTGAACGAATCGCTTAATCTCGCACAGGTCAAAACAGATTAAACCAGCGAGGTGGCTTACCGCGCATGAGTTCAACTTCTCACTTAATTTTCTTACCGAAAGTACACCCGTTTTTCCATTCCCTTCCATGAGGCCAGTGCCAGCCAAATTCTAGTTAATTACTCAAATTATTGTAAACGTACCTGCACTACGTGCTTGAACAACTAGCAATACTCTCTCAGTGTATTTTGGAGAAATTACACGCTATTCACGATTTCGAGCGCTTGATACCCCCGTTTTATAGGACAAAAAAGCAACGAACAACTTTAGCAAGAGTCCCTGCAAGTCGTGGCCATACGACTTGCACCTGAAACAATGCGTCTCGAAAGATTTGTCTGCCTCAATATTGCGGTCGTAGCCATTGCTATCTCGATATTCCTTCGAAAAGTTATTCCATCGCCGCGAAACACCAATTTCGGACTTGTGCCGGCTGAGGGGCTCCATTCGAGCTTGACTGCAGATGGTATAGAGTAGGTTATATTATGATTTTCCAACCTGTCCCCTTAAGCTTACACTCGGGATTCCGACAGCGTCATCTTCGTACACGGCCTCGGGTCTAATCCCAATACTACTTGGTTGGGTCAAGCTGAACGTCAGAGAACCCCGAAGGATGACTACTCTAGAGGCCCCTCGGCTAGAAAGCAAGACGTCGACTGGATCACGGACTACCTTTATCATGATATCCCCGCCAATTTCCGGCCGCATATCCGCATACTTTTCTACAACTACGACTCGTACTGGCAAAAGGATGCTTCTGTGAGGCGCCGTCGCGAATTTGGCCGGGACCTGTTCGAGGCCATGGTTATCAATGGAAAAAAGGTCAACAGTCTTCCTATTCTGAAGACTCACGAGCTAATAGGTATAACGATAGACGCCCCATAGAAGTATAGTCTTTGTTGCACATAGTTACGGGGGCTTGGTCGTAAAAGAAGCGAGTACTACCGTTTTTGAGATTTGTTACAAATGTTCTTAAGAATTATCCTTTATATTTATATCTAACGGGTTTTAACAGGCTATTATCCAAGCTTTCGATAAACAGCATCATCGACCCACTAACGTTTTCAAACAAATAAAAGGTGTTATATTCCTAGGCACGCCCCATCGTGGCTCCCATTCTGCTTGGCTAGGCAAATGGTTCGCTCGACTCTTTAGCTTCTTCGTATTGAACGCAAACTCCGACATCGTTAAAGCTGTGACATACGACTCTCTTGAGCTCAAAGACCTACATAGTACTTTCGAGGATAAAGCGGGCCACTTAAAGCTTGTTAGCTTCTATGAAACGAGAAAAATGCAAAAGTTATATGGAGTCTGGGCTGAACTTGTGAGTAACCCCAAATAAATATGTAACGGTTTGCTAATTTCTCTACTGGTTGTTAATGAGCAGTCTGCGGTGCTCGACAGGCCCGATGTAGAAACTATTGGTCTAAATACGGATCATACCCATCTAAACAAGTTTGGGGAAAGGAATGGTGATTATAGAAGGGTAAAAGATAAGCTAATAGAGCTGATTGAAGATATTGTTAAGAGTGAGTAACTGTATATCTTCCATTAATCGATACGACTTTTTGACTCTGTTGAAGCAATTTGCTGCGGCATCTAGAGTTTCAACAAATGAAAGCTAGAGTTTTCGCAGCAAGAAGCCAGATGGTGCCACGTTTAAATATTCATACTAACATTTCTCTTTCTCTTCACATTAGACAAGGGTGGGCTAAATACTAGAAAGACAAACCTGCCTCATTATTCTAAGCCCGATTTCGGAGAATACGATATTCCGTTCCAGTTAGATTTACTCAGAAATGACAAATTTACCGGCCGATCTGATGTCTTGGGAAAAATGGACGAGTTGTTGGGTTATAATCGAGAATTTAGTTCGCTCGATCTCGTCGTTCTCCACGGATTAGGGGGCATTGGTAAGACTGAGATCGCAATCGAGTATGCGTACTTGCATCAGGAAAGCTACAGCTCTATCTTTTGGATTGATTGCGCTACAGAGAACTCCGTGCGACGTAGCTTCATACGAATTGGAGCTCGGGTCTTAAGTCATTATGTGCCGAGACCGTTTGAGCCAAATATTTTGAATGCCTTTGCCGCCAGGCTCGGGCTCAAAGTGCCCTTCGACGAGAATGGATTTGATTCAACATCGGCTGACCGCGCTATTGATGCTGTTAAGGGAATGAAAACGTGGTTTGCAGAAGGTCGAAACAGAGAATGGCTACTTATCTACGACAACCTCGACGATCCAGAGGCTTTCGATATCATGGATTATATTCCAAGTACCGCGTGGGGTAACATTATCATTACAAGTCGGCGACGGGGATTGATGAGCCACGGAACCACGCTTGAAATTTCTGAGATGGGCTTGGGGGAAAGCTTGCCATTATTGGCTAAGGTCTCGGGGTTTCGCCGGGATCTAACTACCGAGGGTTGGTGTCTAACCATTCTTTCTCATACGCTGATATTGACGCAATGCAGAGCAGGAACTAGCTCTAAGGCTATTAACGCAGCTTGAACATCTCCCTCTAGCGATTGCACAATCTGGAGCATATATTTCGCTGCGTATTTCGGACAAACCTGAATCATATTCTCACGCTTTGGAAGACTACCTCGACTCATACGAAAAGAATACCAAGATGCTTCTACAGCATAAACGGGCGGCTATGACCTTGAGTCGCCATGAGGATACTGTTTTGACAACATGGGAAGTATCATTCAACGCGGTCAAAACGGAAAATCCCCAGGCATCAAACTTGCTCCTGCTGTGCGGTTTTCTCGCCGAAAGTGACATTTTCGAAGAAATGATCAACCTTGGTCGCGGACTACAAGCTAATGGTAAGTTTCAGTTCTGATTAAAAAACCAGTACTTTAACTTTCTCGCCAGAAACAGCCTTTAAGGCGTCACTTTCCACGCTTTCATCGTATTCATTGGTGAGGGTCGGAGGTGCAAGCGACGCGTTCTCCGTCCATCCTTTGGTCCGATTCTGGGTGCGAGAACGGTTACCTTTGGATGAACAGCAGCAATTATCAAGGGATGCCCTTCGGCTTCTCTCTCGAGGGGTGGATCTCAAACGGGAGCAGGGATCTTTCGACTACTTTGTTTTCCTGCGACGTATAACCCCTCATCTAGAAATCACGGTCGAGAATATGCAAAGATTTCTAAGCTCCTCCTCTGCACAATCCAGCATCCCGCCATCTCCGAAACCGATCGAGCGCAATCCGCTGTGGACTCTCTACAACGTTGCTGAAGGATGGTTTTTATGGGGCTATGGGGTTGTTGTTGATATTTACTTTTGCTTTTGTCGGTATTTTCTTGCGGACTTTGAGGCAATCGGTGACTGGCAGTTGGCATATAAGCTCGGTGGGGTGTATCGTGATCAAGACCTTTTTCACAGCGCGGAGGAAGTCTACAGATGGGCTTTCAATGAGGCGCGGAAAACACTACACATTGAGCACCCGAAAACTCTCGAAATAGCAGGCGACTTGGCTTGGGTGATAAATAAACAGGACCGATATGATGACGCCTCAAGTTGGTATAGCTGGCTTCTTTCATCACGAGAAAAAGTCCTCGGCAAGGAGCACCCCTCTACATTTGGGGCGGCGAAAGGTCTAGGGCAGGTAGCGGAGGCTAGAGGAGATTTCGACTCAGCACTAGAGTTGTATTTCGAGGCATTCACGGGCCGACAAAAGAGATTAGGGGACAATGATGTCTTGACATTAAACGTTATGCACGACATCTCTAGCGTTTTCGATAAGCAAGCCAAACACGACGACGAGGCCTTAGAGTGGCACCAACGATTATTTTCCGGATGGCAAAAATTTTATCAAAGAAACCCACGAGAGGAAATAGGAGCAACGGAGCTAGAGGTTATGGCTAGGATATTAACCATCTTCACTCATCAAGAAGAGCACGGCAACGCCGTAGAGTGGCTGGAAAGCGTCCTCCAAGAACCCGACGCAAATCCAGGAATGAGTATGCTCCGCATTGCGCATGTTCTCGATACCGGACAGAGATTCAATGAGGCCTATTTATGGTACCATGGGCTTTTCGTCGCAGCAGAAAAGCTCCCTAACGAAAAGAACGAAGATGGATTGAAACTAATGTACGTTCTTATGCAAGATATAGGCCGCATGCTACACTCCCAAGAGAAAAACGATGAAGCGTTGATTTGGTACCAACGAGCTCTCATTGGACAGCAAAAGACGCTTGGTGAAAAACATGAAGACGCATTAGAGACTATGATGATGATTGGTACCGTATTTTTCTGTGACAACAAGTATGACGAAGCAATGGAGTCATTCAGCCGCTTGTTGGCTTTGCGACAGGAGACTCGGGGAGAGGACGATGAGGAGATGGAAACTGTTATAAGAGTTTTTTTTAACCTAGCAGAAATTCTTAAGGAAGGAAAAGGGGAACAGGTAGCGATAAAGTCTGAGGGAAGAAGAACAGGCCTAGGCCAATCTATAGTATTAAAATATGTTTAAGATAGCCTTGTTTTATTTTTTATTTTATTTTTTTTATAGTTAAGCGTTTAATATAAAATTAAAATTATAAAATATAACGACTTATTATAAAAAGTAAAGTTTTTAATAATAAAGGTAAAAATATAAAATATAGTTTTATATATAAATTAAAAAACGTACTTATTAATAAACATTATAAAGCTAAAAATAATATATAAAAACAAGGTTAAAATAAAAATAACTTTTTTATAATGTTTAAAATAAATTTAAAATAAAAATAATTAACTTTTTTTTAAATAATATATAAATTTAATAATATTATTTATAATACACTAAATTATATAATTAATATATTTTATATAAATTTACGTATAATTATATAAATTTAATTAATTTAACTTATTATAAATGTAAATTTATTAATTAAAGTAATATATTTTAATATTATTATATATTATATTTTTAATTTAACGTTTTAATATTAATAATTAATTTTAACGTTTTATATAATAAATGTAATAAATGTTAATTATAAAGTAAAAATTAATAATATAAACAAATAAAAAAATAATAAGCTTTAAAGGTTAAAGTATTTTTATAAAAAATATAATATAAATAATACGCGTATATTTAATATATAATAAAGCTTTATAAATATTTATAGCTATTTATATAAGTTAAAATATATTTACCTTTTATAAATTTTAAATTATATATAAAATTAAGTTTAAATGTTAAAAAAAGTGTAATAAAACGTTATTATAAAATGAAAATTAGTGGTATAAATAAATATTTAAAAAAAAAAATGCTTAAAAGCTTAAAAACTTAAAGTATTTTTTATATAATAAATATAATATAAATATTAAATGTATGTTTTATTATTAATATAACTATATAAATTATATATATATATATATATAACTACGTTTTATAAAATTTAAATAAAGTTACGGCTGGGTGGCTGGTGGAGCCTGCGCCTTACGCTAGCCACACACCGTAATCTTATCGCACGCGTGTGGGCCCACGGCCGTGGGACCCACCCCACACGCAAACACACACACACACAAAATATCGTGTGCCTGTCATAATAGCCCTTTCTTTTTCCTCCTTTTTTCTTTATCGTAGATTCACAATACAACACGGTATTTTTCGGAGCCTGTGCTTTTAATATATGTGCTTAGTATAACAAATAATATATAAAATTAAATATAAACTTAAAGTATAATTAAAAACGTTATTTATTATTTTATTAACTTTATATTAAACGTAATTTTTATAAAGTAATAAAAATAGTTATTTATTTTTAAGTTAGGTTTTTTATAAGGTTTATAATTATAATAATTTTAACGTTTAAATGGCTTTTTAAATATAAAATATAATAATTTATTTTTAAAGATTTAAATATTTATAGTTTTAAGTTTAAAGTTAAAAAAATTATATTAATAAAATTTATTTAAACTTAATTAATATTTATTAGTATTAATATTATTAAATTAAATATATATATAAATATATACTTATTTATTATATGTTTTTTATTTTAATTATTTTAATAAGTTATAATTATTAAATTTATTTTATAATGTATTAATTATAGTTATATTAAAGTTTTAAGTATATTAATATTAAGTTATATTATAGTTTTAGCTTTTTAGCTATTTTATTTAATTTATAAAAAAAATGTATAAAAAGTTTTTGTTTTATATTTTTTTTTTGCTTAAAGCTTATATAATATATAATAAATTTTATTTAGGTTATTATAAATATAAAACAATATAAAAATTACTTCTTTATAATTTTACGAATTAAATTATATATATAAAATATATTAATATTATTAATTATAACTTATATAAAACTTTAAATAAATTAAAAATAACGAGTTTTTATAATATTTTAATATAAGTTTATATTATATAAATAAATAAAAAATTATAAAATAAACAATAAATAAAATAAACAATAAATAAAATAAATATTAAGTAAATTAACAAATAAATATAATATAATAGCTATAAAAGTATAATAAAATCCACGAGGGTAGCTATAGCCCTTAGTTATAGCTGTAAGGTGTGCCACGGCCGTGTGGTTAAAGATCCACCGGTTTTTACAGTGTTGTTTGCTATAACATATAAAGGTCTGCTTTTTTAAACCTGTGCTACGTACACCTTCTCTTTAAATTCGACATTTTTTTTTTTACTAAATACCTTTACACTTATAACTGCACTTATTAAAGTAATTATAAAGAACTATAAAAACATTTAAAATTAACTTTAATAAAAGCTTATAATATATAAATAAAGTTAATAATAAAAACGTTAAAACAAAGTTAAATTTAACTATAAAATAAATATAAACAATTATAAAAAACTTAGTATATAATAGCTATAAAATAACATTAAAATCTTTAAAATAACTATACTTTATTATAAAAAGTTTAACCTTTAAAATAATTAATATAGTAATTAAGTTAAAAATAAAATTTATTAAATTTATATAGTAAATACGCTTTAATAAATTAGGTAAAAACTTATAGTTAAGTGCTAAAAATATATAAATAATAAATAAAGTACTAGTAATATTTAAAAAACTTAAAAAGTATTATAATAAGTTTAATAAAACGTTATTATAAAATAAAAACTTTTAATATATATTAATATTAAAATAAAAAAATAAAAAAAATAATATAAGCTTTATAGCTTTTAGTATTTTTTATATAGTAAATATAATATAAATACCACGTTTATAGTTTATATATAACGTAAATATATAAAGTATATATATATTTATAACTACTTACGTATATTAAAACGTAATTTTAAACTTAAATTTTAATTAAAAAAGTTATTTATTTATTTATTAAGTTTAAATTTAACGTACTTTTTATAAAATAATAAAGGATATTTATATGGTTTATATTTAGTTCTTTATAACGTATATAATTACTATAGTTTTAAAAGTTATATTATTTTTTAAGTATAAAAATATTGCTATTTTTTTATTGTTTAAAGTTACGGCTAGGTGGCTGGTAGAGCCTGCGCGCTACTTTAGCTATACACTGTAATTTTTATTACACGTGCGTATAGGTATCCACCTGTACGATAGCTTTTACTAATTAGGGCCTACTTTATACAAACAAGCAAACATATATATATATATAAATACCTTATGTGCTTGCTAAAATAGCTTTTTTTTTTTTTTCCTTTTTATTATAAATTTATAATATAATACGGTATTTTTTAAAACTTTTACCTTTATATATATGCTTAATATAACAATTTACGATTAATTTTTAATAAAGTATTAAAACTACTTTTATAAATATTTTTTAAACTAATAAAACTAACAAAATAAACTAATAAAATAAAAATGCAGAAATTTATAATAAAGTTTATTAATAAATTATTAAAATAGCGCTTTAAAATATTAAGCGTAGCATTTTTTAAAGTAATAAACTACTTATGTTTAAAATTTAGCAACTATATAATAGTTATTTACTATTATAATATTTTTAAAAATGTACTTTTATTGTAATAGTTAGTTAAAATAAAAAAAAGACTATAAATAACTATATAACTTTTACATTTTTAACCTAAGATTTTTTAAAGCAAGTTTAAAGTGCTGCTAATAAGTGCAGTTATAGGTGTAAAAGTATTTAGTAAAAAAATAAAAGATGTAAAATTAAAAAAAGAGGTATGCGTAGCACAGGTTTATAAAGCAAACTTTTATATATATATAGCAAACACTTTGGTAAAAACTAGTAGGTTTTTAGTTATATAGCTATAGTATAGTTTACTATTATAACTAAAAGCTATAGCATATATAGCCTATAGCTATATAGCTACTTTTATAGATTTTATTAAAGTGCTAAAGCATAAAAAATTGTACTACCTTTAGTATAGCCAGTATTTTATATAATTAAAATTATATATATATTAAAAGATTATTTTTTTTTATTGCTTTTATTTTTAACTTATTTTTAATAGTTGCTAGAGTTGCTGCTAGCTTTTTTTTAATAGGTTACAATTGCTTTTTTTTTTATAATTGCGCTTTTTTTTTTTAGGCCTAATTATAAGCGCTTTATTAATCGGGTTAAGTTTTAGTACTTTGTGCGGCTGTTTTTTACCCCTTTTTAAAAAAGCACTCTGCTTTTTAAAAGGTATAATTAATATATAACTGCTATAAATTACTATAAGCAATATAAGCAAAAAGCTATACTTTTTTTAATAGTTATTAATTAGTTTTTATAAGTAATATAAATATTATATAGTATATTAGTAATTATATTTATAGCTTTAACTTTTTTATTTAATAAAGTAGTTAAATTTATTTTTTTTTTAATTAAATTAATGCTATAAAATATTTTTAACTTTATAAATATTAGTATTATTAAAGTTAAATTATTATTTAGCTTTTATAAGTTTTAGTAAAAAAATAATATATTAAAAAAAGTTTTTGTTATTTTTAATAAGTTATAAATAAACAATAAAAATAATAAAGTATATTTAATAATATATAAAAATATTTAATTTATAAGTAAAATTGCTAATATAATGTTTAACTTTAAATAAGCTTGCATATTACTATAAATATTTTTTAAAAGGTTTATTAAGCAAATAATAGCTATTATATAATTATAATAAAACTTTTTAGCTAGGTATAAATTAAATAAAGCAATATTTTATATTAAATTAACGTTTAAATTTTATAGCTATAAAGTTTATAGCTAATTTAGCGTTTTGCTTTAAGTATTTATAAATAGCTTATATATTTTTAAACTTATAGTTTTATTTATTTTAGCTAGTAATTATATTTAAAAGGCTAAATAATTTAAAACTATATAATTATTTATATAAAAATAACTATATAACTTATAAATATATAAAATTAAAGTTTTATTATAAAATAAAAAGTAGTTTTATTTAATTAAAAGTTAGCTATATAAAGTTATAGTACTATATTATAAGCTTTATTATTTGGTTTTTTTTTTAATAAGCTATTATTTTATAAATAATAAACAATAGTTATTAATAGTTTAATATTTAAAGTTTTTTATATATTTTATTAAAATTTAAAAGTAAATTTATAATTATAGTTAAATATAATATTTTTAGAAATGTTTTAGTTATTTAGTAGTAATTATTTAATAAATACTATTGCTTATTTTTTTGCGGTATATTTTTTATTGCTAGAAATAAGTAGTAATTACTTAAATATATAGTAAAATATAAGTATAAAATAGTTATATATATTATAGTATAATTTGTTTATTAGTTACTAAAATATACTAGTTAATTTAATTAGTAGTAATTTTATAATAAAATTAATTGCTATAGTATATATAAGCAATATATCCTTTAGTTAAATAAGTTATAAATTGCTAACTAGTTTTAATTAATTAGTATAATTATATTTATAGCTTAAGCAATACTTTATATATTTTTTAACTAATTATAACTTATAATAAATAAAATAAAGTTTAAAATTTTTAAATATATATATAAGTTTTATATAATATTTTTTATTATATATAGATTTAAACATTTATTATATTATTTTATAAAAAATATAAAGCTTTTTTATTTTTGCTATAATATTATATATAAGTTTGTTTATTATATAAAAAAAATAGCTAAGCTTAAAAAAAACATTAATATTTTTATTAACTTTATAATACTTATTTTAATATAGCTTATTTAAAATTTTTTTATATTAATAGTTAGTTTTATAAGCAACTTTAAAGTTTTTAAACTATATATTATTTATAATTATTTTATTTATATGTTTTATTATATTATAAGCGTTATTTTAAACTATATTAAACATAGCAGGTTTTTTTAACTTTTATAATTTATTATTTTTAATATTTATAATATTTTATATAGCTTTTAAGCAATTTAATATATTAAAAATATAATTTAGCTTATTTAATAAATAGTATACTTATATATTATATTAAAATAAATATATTTATAAATTAACTAATTTATTATTAGTTTAATTTATTATAAATATATTTAATATTATTTAATTTATAATGTTTTTTATTATAAAATAGTTAGTAAATATTATTATAAACGTTTTATTTAACTAAATAATAGTATAAAGCTTTTTAGTAGCTTATATTAAATATATTATTTTTAATTTAAATAGCTTATATTTTATTTTAGCTTATAATAAATATTAGTTAAAATATATAATAAGCTAAACTTTATTACTTAAAATAGTATTTTTTAGTGCTTATTTATAGTTAAAAATAGTATAAAATATTATTATATTAAAGCTTTACTTAAAAAAACTATTAATTTAAAAGTATAATAAACAGTTAAAATTATAGTAATAAAAAGTTATTTTATAATAAATAGTATTTTATATTATATTAAACAATATAGTTTTAATAAAAGTTAAATTATAGTATATTAATTAGTAATAAGCTTTATAATGTTTTAAATTATTATTTATTATTTAGCTTTTTTTATAACTTTAAATAAATAGTATTATTTTATACTTTTATAAAAGTTTAATAATTTAAATATAATAAAATAATAAACTATAAAAAAATTTACTAACGTTTAAATAATACTTAAAAGCTTTTAAAAAATTAAAAAACGCTAGCTATTTAAAAGCTTAAACCTTTTTAATAGTTATAAATATATTTAAAGCATTTATTTAAAAACTAAATAGTTTTATTAAAAAATAATTAATAAAAGATTTTTTTAAAGCTATTATAATATTTTATTTTTTAAATAAACTAAATATAGTTTTTAAAAATTTAATATAATTATTAAAAGTATTTAAAAAAAATAATATTATTAATAAATACCTTATAATAATAAAAATATTTATAAAATAAACAATTTATATATTATTAAATATATATAAATAAATTATAAAAGCTTATAAATATAATATTAAATTTTTTTATACTATATAAACTAATAATTATAAATTTGTTTTAATAATTTAAATATATTTTAAACTAATAAAAAAAACTAGTAGTATTTATTATAAATATATATTATTTATTTAATAAGCTGCTAATTATATTTTTTTATAAAAAAAATAGTTATTAAATACTACTATTTTATTAAAAGTTTATAACTTAATAACTATTTAGCTTTTTTTTTATTATAAATTTTTTTTTATATAATAAAAATAAAATAAATAAAAAAACAAAGCTTATTTATTTAAATTATATAGTTTTTTTTATAAAATATATTATAAGTTTTATTAAAAAATTTTATATTTTTATAACTAAAAAAATATAATTATAAATTAAGTTTAATATTTTATTATTTTTTTATAAATAAAACTTTAAGCTAGTTTTTAAATAAAATATTAACTTTGCTTTTATTAGTTTATATATTATATATTTTAATAATATTTATAAATTTAGCTAACTTTAAAGCTTACTTAAAATAAATATATACTTTTTGTTTAATAATAATTTTAAAAAAATTAAATAGCTTTTTAATATTAATTATAAAATAGGTATTAATTAGCTTAAGTTTAAATAGTTTATTAAGTATAAAAAAAAACAGCTTAATAAAAAAAATTATTTTAAAATTTATAATAATATTTTATACTATATTAATAAATAAAGTAATATTTGTTTATATAGTATTAATTAGTATTTTTAACGCTAGTAATAGTAGCGCTAAGCTTATAAAAACACTTTTATTAGTAGCGCAAGTTATAAAAGTTATAGTTATATTTTTAAAAACGCTTTTATAATTAGCTAGCTTATTTATAAATACTAGCTAGTTAAAAATACTATTAGTTATAATAATAATAATAACTAGTAATATATTAAACTTTATATTTATTATAATAATAAAATTTGCTAATATAAATATTTTTAATTTTATTATTATAGTTAATAAAGCAATAAAAGCTTTTATTATAAAAGCAAATATTTTTATAGCGCTTTTTTATATATTAATATAGCAACTACTATTTTTATTTTTATAAATTTATTTAAGTTTAGTACTTTTATTAATTTTAATAAACATATTAAAATTAATTATTATTAAAACTATATATAAAGTTTTTATATTAATAATTATATATATAGCTAATTTATATATAGCTATAAAACAAAAATTATAATTAATAAATAAAAGCTTATATTTTATTTATAAATAAACGCTTTTTTTACTTTATAATATAATAAATTGTTTGTTTATTATTTTATATATATATTTATAGCTTTATACTAATATTTTAAATAAAATTATAAAGTTATTAATTTTTTAAAAAGTAATTATACTATTTTAATAGTTAATTATAGCTTAGTATAACTATAAAAAGTTATTTTTAATAAATATATTAAATTATAAAAGCTTATTTATTATTTAGCTTTTTTTTTATATTTAATAATTTTAAGTTTACTTTAAGCGTTAATACTATAAATAAAAAATAAAAATTAAGCTTATTTTTTTAAATATATTTATTAGTTTTTAATATTAATAATTATACTTTTTTTTATTTTAGTAAAATATTTAAAAGTTTTAAAAAATTTTGTTTAATTATAGTTTATTTAGTTTTTAAATTTATATAAACTTTAATATTTTTATTAGTAAAATTTATATATATTTTAAAGCAAAAGTATATATAATTAAAATATATATATTTATTATATTTATTAGCGCTAAAAGCTTTAATAACTAGTACTTTTATATTAAATATTTAATTTATAAAAGTTTATTATTTAAATATTAAGCTAATAACGTTTAAAATATTTTTTAGCTTATAAATAATATTTGTTTTTATATATTAGTATTAGTAGAAATATTAAAATAAAGCGTTTTAAAATAGCAATATTTTAATATAATATTTATAAATATAACATATAAAGTTAATAAGTAATAAAGTAGTAATTTTTTTTTAATTTAACGTTTGCTTTATATATTTGTTTATATATTTTAAATATATATTTTAATTTATACTATTAGCTATATATAGCGTACGTTAGTACTATATTTATTATATAAAAAAATAAAATGTTTGCTTTTTTATATTTAAAAAAACTGCTTTTTTTTAATATATAGCTATTATTAATAAAATATATATACTTTTTATAATTATTATAGTATTTATTATTATATTAATTATAATTATATTTATAATTATATTTATAGCTATAGTTATAATTATATTTATAATTTTAGCTATAGTTATAACTTTAATTATAGTTTTAATTACTATTATAATAATTGCTATTATATTAATTTTAATTTTAACTGCTTTTATAGCTATTATAATTTTAATTGTAATTTTAATTATAATTGCAGTTTTTATATTAATTGCTTTTTTTTTTATATAAACAATTAAAGCATTAATTATTACTATAATAAAAGCGCTAATTATTATTTAAGCAGCAATTATTATACTATTAGTTGTTTTAATTGTTATAACTATTATAACGCTTAAATTAACCGCTTTAAAGCATATTTATTAAAAAGCTTTATAATTTATAGTTTTTTACTATAAAGAATTTAGTATAATATTTAACCTAAGGAAATTTTCTTTTAGCTTTATATTTTAGCTTATATTAAACGTTTTTAATTTTTTATATATATTATTTAATTGTTTTTTTTGCTTTAAAAAATTAAATATAGTTAGTAATAGCTTTATTTTATTAGTTATAAATATTTTTTATAATACTAGCTTAATTAAAATTATTTAAAGCTAGTATATTATTAGTATAAATATATTATAGTTTATGCTATATATAATATAGTAGTATATTATAATTTTTAGCTATATTATAAAGTACTAAGCTTTTAGCTAAGAACTTTTAAATAGTATAACCTAGTTTAATTTTAAATTATAAAATTAATTGTTTTAAAATATACTTAAAACTTATTTTATGCTAGATAAATTAATTAAAAAGTAAAATTTTATTTATTTATTATAATAGTACTAAACTAGCTAAAAGCTAATTAAATATTATTAAAATTTATAATATATTAAATGCTTTAATATTTATATATTTTATAAAAAAATTAATATAATTAATAAAGCTATATATGTTTATATAAATAATTTTAGTATTATTAGCTATAATATTATAGTTATTAAAATTATTTTATTTTAAATTAAATATTTTAATATTATTATATTTAATTTTATAAGTTTTTTTAGTAATAAACTATAAATTAGCTTTTAAAGTTTTAAATTTATTAAAATTATAATTATAATTGCTATTTTTACTATTACTACTATTATTATTGCTATTATTTAAATTGCTATATTTTTTAGCTATATAAAAAAATATAAAAAATAATTTTTAAGTACTACTAGTAATATTTAATACTATTGCTATAATAGCTATTAAAATAGCTATAAACGCTAACTTTAGTTTAATAAAAGATTTAACCTTTTTATATTTTAAAAAAACTAACTTTTAAATTTATTTTTTTTAATAAAGATTTTATATAAATAGTATATTAAAAAAAAAAAAATAGCTATTGCTTTATGCTAAATAGTTATATAAATAAACTAAAAGGTTAAGCTAATATATTAAATAGTTATTAAATTATATATTTAATAATAAATATTAATTTTAATAATATAAGTTTAGTTATTTTTAATATATTACTATTATTAAAAATATTAATAAATAGTACTATTATAGTATTTATAAATAGTATTAAACTGTTTAATACTAAATTAAATAATAAATAAAAGCTAAATTGCTAATTAATAAATAGTAGTAAAAAGCTTATAAATTTTAGTAAAAAACTTGCTAATTTTACTTTTATAAAGTTAAAGTATTTAATATTTACTTTTTAATTAGCGGTTATATTTAGCTTAGCTATAGTTAAAATGCTATATTTTTAGTGCTAATAAGCTATAAAGCTTCCTAATTTTTTTTATATATTTAATAACAGTTTAAAAAAATATATAATTAATTTAACGTTTTATTATAATAATATAATGCTTAATTTTATTGCTTATTAATTTTTAACTAGAAAATTTATAGTTTTTTTATTAAAACCTACTATTATAATAAATAGTATTAATAATAGCATAGCAAGCTTTATATTTATTATATAAAACATAAAGCAGTTATATATATAAGGTTTATTAGTATGTTTGCTATTTAAAATCGGTTAGTTTTTATTTTTTAGTAAATCTATTGTATTATTTAGTAAATAACCTAGTAGCGTTAGGTTTTTATTTTGTTTAAGCTGCTTAACTTTTAATTAAGTTGCTATATAAAATATAGTTTTATAAATGCTAGCTTAAAAAAACGTTCTAGTAAAATAGCGCAAAATAAAATAAACTATATATAAATTAAATAAAAATAAAGTAAGCTTTTATATGCTAGTTTTAATTTAAAAAGGTATATATATGCTTATTTTATTAAAAATATTACGTTTAGCTAAAATAAAAACTACTATATATACGCGAATAAAAGGGAAATTTGCTACGTTTAAACTAATACGTTAAATTTAAAATATAAAAGTAAATTATAAAGCTTAAATCTTTTAATAAAAACTTTTAGTTTATTTATAAGTTTTTATAAGAAATATATTGCTAGTTTTATATATTTAATAAAAACTTTTAGCTTATTTATAAATATTATAAAAATGTATAAATTAGTATAAAAGATTTATACTATTAAATGCTTTAGCAAACGTATTATTTGCTTTTTTTGGTTAGTTTTTTAGGTAGCTACGTTAAAATTTACAGCTATATAAAAAAACTAACTCTTTATTTTTAAAAAAAATAAAAAAATAAATAGGTTAGTTTAGTTAGTATAGTTTAGTTTTATAAATAAAACTATAAAAAGTACTAATTTAATATATATAGTTATAAGTATAAAAGTATTTAGTAAAAAAATAAAAAATATAAAATTAAAAAAAGAAGTATACGTAGTATAGGTTTATAAAACAAACCTTTATATATATATAATAAACACCTCAATAAAGACCGGTAGGTCTTTAGCTATACGGCTATAGCATAGTTTATTGCTATAACCAAAGGCCGTAGCACACACAGCTTATAGCTATATAGCTACCTTTGTAGATTTTATTAGCTGCTTACTTATAAAAAAATTTCTATTTTAAACTTAGCAATATTTATACTAATATTGCTGCTTTAACTAAAAAATATATAAGCTTTTATATTAAAAACTATAAACTTATATTTTTATTTTATTTTATTATTTTATAAAAAAAAGCATAGTAGCTTAGTTTTAATAAACTAATAAATAAAAAAGCTTTTATAATAATATATAAATAGCTTTATATTTTTTTTTTTAAAATTAAAACATTTGTTTTATAATTATAAATATATTAATAGCATAGCTAAAAACTATAAATTTTTTTATATAAAGCTACTTAAAATAACAAAAAATTAGTTTATTAAGCTAAAAAATTTAATAATATAATATTTAAACAAAAAGTTAAAATATAACAATAAATAATTAAAAATATAAAGTTATATATAATAAAAGCTTTATTTTAAATAAATAAAAATAATAATAATTTAGTTATTTTAAAATAAGCTTTAAATAAACTTGCTACTATATATAAAAAATATAAACATATTAAAAAATAAAAAAATAATACTAATTAATAAGTAATAAACTTGCTAATATATAACTATAGTGCTATAAGTAGTATTAGTTATTATTTAAATAGTAATTTTTATAAATTTACTAAAGTAATTATTATAATATTTTATAATAATAAAAATAAAAATATTATATATTTTAAAATATAATATTATATAATAAAAAACTAACTATTTAATAATATTAACTAGTTTATTAATAATATTACTATAATAACTAATATTAAAATATATTTAAAAAAAACTACTATTAATAATTTTTAACTATATTTTTTAAATATTTATTTTAAATAAATTATTATATAAATAAAACTATTAAAATATTTATAAAAAACTTACTATAATATTAATACTAAAAATAAAATAAAATTAAACTAACAAAAATTAAAAATAAAAAAATAGTATACTTTAATATAATTTTTTGCTTTTAAAGCTAAGTTTATAAACTTAGCTAACTAATACTATTTTAAAAAGTTTAAATAAAAAAAATTATTTAAAAATAAGTTGTTTATTTAACTATATACTATTATTATATTTAAATATTTAAAGCTTAATATAACTTTTAAACCGTTTATTTATTATTATATTTAAATTGCTTATTATTTATTAATACGTAATAAAAAGTAAAATAACGTACGCTTTAAAAAAAAAGCAACTTTATTATTATTACTGCATTATTTTTATAACTTATATAAAATAATACTTAAACTTTAACTATATTATTAACTTTTATTATACTATTAATAAATATTATAAAGTTTATAAAGTTTAAACTTAATAAAATTTACAAGCTTATTTTAAAAAGTTAATATTTTAATTATTAAAAATAAAAATATATAATTTAAAAATATTTTTATAAATTAAATACTAATAAAAAAGTATAAAGTACTATTATTATAGCTAAATATAAAATTTTAAAAAAATAAAAACTATATTATTATTAATATAGCAAAAAACTAACCTTAAAAAAACTAACGTTTTATTTAAAAAATATTTTTTAAAAAAAGTTTAAAAATAAATAAATATTTAAAAAAATAACCTTTTTTATATATTTATACTATAAGCAGTAATAAATTATCTTTAACTATTAATAATTTTTTTAAAAATATAAAAGCTAGTATATATATATATATAAATATTTAATTTGCTAAAAAAATATTAAAGCATTTAAAACTGCTTATTATAAACTAGTTTTAGTTTTAAAAAGTAATTAAATATAAAAAAAATAAAAATAAAAACTAAAAAATTTATTAAGTTTTATAGCTAAACTTTAAAGTATAAAAACAAATATTTTAATAAATACTAATATTTATTCTTAAAATATAAAATAATATTATTTTATAAAAGTTATAGTTTATTAAATATAATATATTTTAAAATTATTTTAAATATTATTTATTATTTTTATTAAATATACTACTAAATTATAATATAAAATATATTATTGCTATAAATAAAGCTAATATATAGCTAAAATATTTGTAATACTAAAAAAATATAAAATAATATAATATTTTAATAATAAAAAAAAGTATAAAAGTATAATAAAAAAAATAACTAATTTTTATATTAAAAAAAACAAACTATATAAAAAGCAATAACTTTATTAAAGCTAATATAAAAAAAATAAAATATAATTTAAAAAGTTATTTTATTTTTTTAAAGATTTTTTACTTAATAGTAAAAATTAAACATATTAAAAAAGAAATAAATATAAAATAGCAATTAAATTAACAAAGTTTATACTAATTATAACAAAATAATATAAGCTAGTACTAAAAAAAGCTTTTAATAAAAATAGTTATTATTAGTATAATTATTTTTAAAATTTTAGTAAAAAAAAAAATAGCTTTTTATATTTATATTACTAATATTTATAAAATAAAAAAAATAATAGCTAATAAAAAAGCAAAAACTAAAGCTTTTTTAAAAAGTAAAAATAATAAATTAAAAAAAAAAGCTTTATAACTTATACTATTTAAATATTATAACCTATTATATATATTTAATAAAGTAAATTTTAATATTTTATTATTATATAAAATTAATATTAATTATAAAATTAATTTTATACTAAATAAGTTTTTATATAACCTAAAATATAGTTTATTATATAAAATGTTTTTAAATAAATTAAAATTTATTTATAAATATTTAGTAAATAACTTAAAAAAAAAGTTTATTAAACTAAATAATATACTTTTTGCTTTATTAATACTATTTATTAAAAAGCTAAAAAGCAATTTTTAATTTTATATAAATTATTATAAGCTAAATAAAATTACTTAAAAAAATTAATACTTATTACTTTTTATTAAAAAAACTTTATTATAAATTATAAAAATAAAAATTTTTACTAAAGTAAATATATAATAAGCTTTTTATTATATATAAATAATAAAAAAATATAAAAATTTAATAACTTTTTATATTTAATATAGTATTTATTAATATAAAGTATTATTTTTTAGTTTAATTAATAGCTTTACTATATTTTAATAGTTTATTAATACTATATTATTTAATTATTTTAATAATTTTTATAATATATATATAAACAATATACTAATTTATTTTAATAATTTAAATAATTATAAACGCTATATAAAAGTAATACTATAATAATTATATAATGCTAGCTTATAAGCTAATTTAAAAAAGTTTAAATTTTATATTATAAAAACTAAATTTTTAAAGTATATTATAAATATTAAAAATATTTATATTAATTTTATAAAAGTAAATATAGTATAAAACTAATAACTATTTATATTAATTAAAAAAATATAGTTATTTTTAAGCTTTTATAATTTTTTCTATAAATTTATACTTAAATATAGCTAAATAATAGCTTTTTTTATTAAATTAACCTAAAAAAATATACTTTTTACTTAAATAAAATAATATAACAAAGCTTTTATTAGTTTAAAAAAGCTTTAATTTTAATACTTTTATTAAAATATTATAAGTATAATTTATTAACTTATATTAAAATAAACATATTTAATAAAGTAGTAGCTAAAATAATATTTTAGCTATATAGTAATTAATAATATTTTATTATATTTTATTTTAAAACTAAATATAATATTAAATTAAATTATAATATTTATAACTAAAAGCTATTTGCTATAATATTTATACTTAAAAAATAAAAACTAAAACTAATAAGTTAATATAAAAAACTATTTATAATTATTATAAATTATTAAGCTTTAAAATATTTTAATAAAAAGCAATATTTAAATTTATATTAAATAAAATAAGCTAACTTATTTACTAATTATAACTTTTTAATTATATACTATTTAAAAAAAAATAATATAATTGTTAACTTTTTATTATATAAATAAAAAAACCTTATTATATAAAAAGAAAAAAAAAACATATTACTACTTTATTATATTTATTTTAATATATAGTAATATAACTTTTACTAAATATTTATTTATAGTATAAATAGCTATTTTAGTTATATTTTATATACTAAAAATAGCAAAAAAGTAAAAATATTTATAAAAGCAAAAGCGCTAAAAGTATTTAAAAAATATGCCTTAATTAAAAAATTAATATATAAAAATTATTTAAACCTAAATATAAATATTTACTAATAAAAGGCTTATAAAAAGCAAAAAAATAACCTATAAAAAACAAAAAATAAACTTACTATTTATAATAAATATTTTATAGTATTTAACCTTTTTTTACTAAAAATATAGTTAATTTATAAAGTATATATATAAATATTTATAGTATATTTTAAAAAAAAAATATGTAAACTAGTAATAAAACGCTATTAATAGCTAAAACTAAAAAATAACTATAATATTTTTATAGCTAACTATATAAAATATAAACTAGCTAAAATTTTAAAAAATAAAATATTTAGTAAGCTAATACTATAACTTATATTAAATTATATATAAAGGTATTTTATTATAAATTTTAAGCAAATATTAAAAAATAAATATAAGTTTAATAATGCTTTAGTTATAGTTAATTAGCTAAGCAAAAAAGCATAAATAATTTTTTATACTATTAATACAATGGCACACAGGCGTAAGCCTTGTGTGTAGCGTTGCTATAGGCACGCGCCACGCGTGTGTTTGCCCTACGCAACCGTAAGGTCTATGCCTTTTAAGTACGCACGTACGCACCCGCATAAAAAGAAAAGATTTTTAATTTTTCTTTTTTACTTTTTTTTTTATTTTATTTATTAATTATTTTTTATATAACTTTTAAAAACTACTATTAAGTAATATTTTTACTTTGTTTTATTATAAAAAATATATTAAACTATTATTAAACTACTAAAAAATTAATTAATTATTTATTTTTATTATTGTTTTTTATAGTAGCTTTAAGTTAAAAAAGCTATTAAAATATATTTAGCTATATACTATTTTAATTAAATTTATTACTAAGCTATTAAATATAAATTATTATTTTAGCTTTAATTAAATTAAACTATATATTTAATTAAGCAAATATATATTTTAATAAATATTTATTTTATTTATATTTACTTTATTAAGTTTAAAACTTTTAATAATTAACTAGTTATATTTTATAAAAATAGCTAGTTATAGCAAGCAATTATTATAAAAATATACTAATATAAAATATAAAAATATAATTATTAAAATAATAATTTAGCAAATATTTTATTATTTATTAAAACTAAAGCTTTTAATTAATTAATTAGTTATATTTTATTATAGTAGCTAGTTATAATAAATAATTACTATAAAAATATATTATATAAAACATAAAAGTATAATTATAAAAAATATAAGCTTTATAATATACTTTTATATTTTAGCTGTTTTAATAATATAAACGTTATAAATTTTAATGCTAGCTAGTTGTTTATAAAAGCGTAGTACTATTTTTTATTTATATTTTATATTATATTATTTATTACGCTATATTATTTACTATACTATATTTTTTATTTATTTATATTATATTTAAAATGCTAGAAAAATTGCTAGTAAAAAATAGTTTTAAACTAAATATAAGCATATTTATAAGCATATTAAATATTTTATAACTATTTTTTTTAAAAGCTATAACTAGGTTAAAATTATATATAGCTTTGCTATATAAATAATTATTATATATAATAAATATAAAACTAGTTATAAATAATAACTTTAAAATTATAAGTTTTAATATATATACTATTAAATATTTATATAAAAATGCTAAATAATAATATATTATTATAAAAGTATTAAAAAATAAAATATTAAAACTAAAAGTTACTACTTAATATACTAAAAAATTAATAAATAATATTATAAACATTTTAAGCTAATATAATAAAATTATAAAAAAAATTAATAAGCGCTTTATTTAATAGCTTATTTTTTTTTAAAAAATAAAAAACTTTTAAACTTTTTTATTATATATATTAATAACTATAAAAACTTTATTAAAATAAAAAATATAATAAAAAAAAGTTTTAAGCTATTTATAATAAACAAAAGCAATAATTTTAATAGTTTAAATAATAATTTAAACTGTTTTAATTATTTATGCTATAGTTATAAAAGTTGTTTTAAAATGTTTTATATTTAAAACTTAATATTTATTTAAAATAAATTAGTAAAACTTAAACAAAAAAAATTAAAACTTTTAATTTTAGCTATAATAATTTAAACAACTTAAAAGTTATAACTAAAAAAAAAATATTATTTTTATAAATGTTTATTTATTTATTAATTATATAAATTTTTTTTTAAAAAACTTTAATATTAAATTTTTATATAAATGTTAAATTTTATTTTTATTTTAAACTTTATTTATTAAACTTATAATTTTATAATAAAATAATAAATTAATAATATTTATAAAAGGTTACTTTATAAAAGCAAATTTAATAAAATTAAAAAAATAATTAAAAAAAATTTGTTATAAACTTTTTTATAATAATAAAAAATTTTAAAAAAAATAAATTTACTATTTATAATATTTTTATAATAAATATATTTTATTATAGTTTATATAAAAAAAGATTTAATATGTTTAAATAATAAATATTATAAAAAAATAGTTATAATTAGTAAAAAATAATATTTTAAATTTATAATAATATAAGTTTAAATTTTAAATAATTTTTAAAGCTTTTTAAAAAAAATTAAATATTAAAAAAATATATATTAGCTATTAAAAAAATATATAAAAATATATAAAACTTAGCTAAAAAAGTTATTAGTAAAAAAACTTATATTTTTTGTTTTAAAAAATATTATATTAGCTTTATTTTATTTTTAAAATATAGTTTTAATAATTTTTTATTATTTTAAAAAAATATATAATAGTAAAAATAGCTATATTATTATAATAAACAAAATATATTTATTAATAGATTTATTAATTATAATAACGCTTATAATAATTATAGTAGCTAAAAATAATTAAATTATAATAAATATAATTATAATTATAACTATAGCTATAATTAATATAAAAATTATAACTATTATTATAGTTTAAACTAAAGCTATAATAGTTTTAATTATAAAAGTTTATATTATAATAGTTAATATAATAACTACTATAATAATTATTAAAATAACTAGCAAAATAACTAAAAAAATAATTATTATAATAAATAAAGCAATTAATATAATTAATATAATAATTATAATAAGCTTTGTTAAAATAAATATAATAAAAAAAAATAAAAATAACAATTATAGTTATAGTATTTATTTTACTATTAAAATAAATAGCAATAAATATACTAATTGTTATTTATTAAATAATAAGCAAAACTTTAAAATATTTAAAATAATTTATTAGTTTAACTTAAAGTTTATTTATTATTATTATTATATTAAGTTTATTATTTTTAATAAATAGTATATATATTTAAATAAATATTAACTAAAAATTAAATTTAAAAAGCTTTTTATAATTTTTTTATTAAATTTTAAAAAAAAATATATAGTTATTATAAAGTTATTTTTATTTTATATAATGCTTTTTTTAAATATTTTATTTATTATACTTTTATAAAAAAAATATAATATAATAATAAAAAATTTTATAAAAACTTAAAAAATTTAAAATATAAGTTTATTATTTTAGCTTATTAAAATAAAAATTTTAATTTAAAAAAAAAACTTTAAAGTTAAAAAAGCTTTAATATATAACTTAAAAAAAATATTATTTAGTTATAATATATATATTTATACTTTAAATTATATGCTTTTTAAGCTAGCAAAAATATTAAAGTTTATATTAATTTAAAAATAAGAACTATTTTTATTAAATATTTTTTTTTAATATTTTAAAATATATAATTAAATTTTAAATATATTATACTAAAAAACTTAAGCTAAGCTTAATTAAAATTAAAAAATAAGCAAAGTTTATATTTTATTATAAAAGTATAAATAATAAAAATAAGCTTATAATTTAAAAGTTTTATAAAAAAAATAAATTATAAAAAATTTTAATATTAAACTGCTTTTTAATAATAATTTTTTTTTTTATAAAGTAATAATATATTATAAAATAAGCATTTTTTTTTTTTTGCTTAATAATTTTTAGTTAAAATTTAAAGTTAAAACAAAAATATATAAATATATAAAAAAAATAATAAACAAAAAAAAATAGCTTTAAAAAGCAAAAAGTTAGCTTATATAATTATTAATTATAAGCTTTTTTTTATTAACTATAACTTTTATTTTATAGCTTTTAAAATAGTATTAATAGAAATAAATATATTAATTAATATATAAATATTATAAATTATATTTATAATTAATAGTTTAAATAAGCATATTAAAATATTAAAAAAAACAAAAATAAATATAATTTATAAAAATAAAAATACTAGTTATTTTTTAATATTATTTAAAAAAAGTATTAAAAATTTTTATTTATATAATTATTATAATAGCTAGTATTACTAATAAACTTTACTAAATAACTAAAGTTATAACTTTTATAACTTTTAGTAATATTTTAATAAATATTTTTTTAAAAATATTTTTAGTAGTATTTAATATAACTTTATTATTAATATATATAAGTTATAAATTTAAAATAATATTTATTACTATTATTATTGCTATAAAATTTATTTTATTTAAAAAAATGTTTATATTAAATAAAATTATTAATTTTATAATTATTTAGCTTGCTTTTTTTATTTTTAATATATTATTAACTAATAAAATTGTTATTATAATAAATTAAGCTAATAGTATTAATTTTAATAATTTAAAACTTATATTAATACTAAAACTTATAAAATTAAAAATATTTAATATATAATTTATTTTAAGCATTAAAAAAAATATAAATCTTTTTAAAATTAAAACTAAAATAAATATTTATATTTATGCTAAATAAACATTTTTAACTAAAAAGTTTTAATAAATTGCTAAGTTATTTAATATTTAAAAAAATAAAAATATAGTAAACATTTTTTTTAAAAAATAAATAAAAGTATTTTTTATAAAAAGCTAACAAAATTAATACGCTAAAATAAATAGTTATTTTTATTTGTTTAATTATAAAAATATAAATATATTAAATAAATATTATAATAAATTATATAAATAAAAGTATATAAACTTTATTAATAAGCTTATATTATTTATTTATTTAATATTTATTATATAAAATGCTTTATAAAATAAAATATAACTAATAAAAATTATAAAATATAAAAATAAAATAGTAATAAATTTATATTTATTAAATAAAATAGCTATATTTAATAAATATTTATTATTTTTATAAATTAAAGTTATTTTTTTATTAAAAAAAAAGCGTTATATAATAGTTATAAATATTATTATATTTTTTTATTAGTTTTTAGTTTATTTTAACTATAAAAATTACTTTATAGTTATTAGTTTTTAAAATATTAAATAATATTATATAGCTATAATAAAGTTTTATAATAGTTTAATATATATTTAAAAATATATAAATAATTTATTTAAAAACTATAAAAGCTTTTATAAAGCTTTTATTAATAATATAGTTATATTTTTATATTTAATAAAAAAATATAAAAAATATTTATATATAATATTTAGCTTATTTTAAAAAAAAAATATTGCTATATTTTTAACTAAGTTATTTATTAAATATTTTTTAGTTAATTTATTAAGCTTTTAAATAAATATTTTTAGTTTAGCTAATATAAAAAGCTATATAATAGCTTTTTATAACCTAGCTTTTTTTTATTAACTAAAAGTTTTAAAATAATATATTAAAACATTTAGCTTTTTTTATAACTTTATATTATACTATATAAAAATATTAAAGCTTTTATAAAAGTATAAATTAGCTTTATTAAAAAAAAGTAAAAAAAAAAAGCTATATTAAAAATAAAAGATTTAATAAATATAAAGCTTATATTTAATTAATATATTATAAACTTACTACTAAAAAAAAGCATTATTAATAGCTATATAAAATATAATTTATAAAAAAACTATTTTATATTATTATAACTTTAATAAAACTTTATTTTTATAAGTTAATATTTTTTTATAAAAAAAATTTAAAATAATAATATTTTATTTAGCTTTTAGCTATAATTAAACTTTAAAATAAATAATTTTTTTAGCTAAAATATAGCTAGTTATATATTTAAATTAATACTTATTAAATATAAAAATATAATATAGCTTTTTAAAAATAAAAGTTGCTTATTTAATATAAATAGTTAAAAAGTTATATATTATAATTTAATTTAATAAATAGCTAATAATTATTTTAATAAATTATTAAGCTATAAAAAGTATAATTAATTAAATTACTTTTTATATAGCAGTAATTAACTATATAAATAAATATTTAATTTATTTTTTAGTATATTTTTTATAGTATAAATTATAAGTTTATTATTTTTTAAAGCATTTAAATTATATATTTAATATATTTAGTTATTTATTAAGCATTACTAATAAATAAAAATATAAAAAAATAAAACAATTTAAAAAGCTAGCTACTTTAAATATAATATAAAATAATACTATATATTATATATATTTTTTTTAAAATAATAATAAATAATAGTATATATAAAAATTTTAAGCAAGCGTATTAAAAAAATAAAAAATATATTTATATACTAAATAAAATAAAAAACTTTAAGCAATTTAATAAAAATATTAAAATTTTTTTAAAAACTAGCTATTTGTTTAATTTAATAGCTAATAGTTTAATTTATAATATATATAATAATATATAATATTTATATATATTTTATAACATAGTTAAAAAAGTACTAAAAACTATTTATAATAAAAAATATTATATAAAAATATAAAAAATAATAAAAGCTTTAGTACTATATATTATAGCTAATAAAATATAAATAGTAAAAGTTTATATTAAATATTGTAAAATTTATAGTATAAACTAAATAAATAAACAATTATTAATTAAAAATTTTTAATTAATACGCTTTAAAAATTTATTATTAATAAAAATAATTACTATTAATTTTATATTAATATTATTTAAAGTTAAAACAGTAAAAACTTTAAAGTAATTAAATAATAAACTAGCATATTACTAAATATACAATATAATAATAATTATATTATATTATATTTTAAAAGGATTTATATTAATATTTAAAAATAATAAATATATAGCTAAAAAATAAGCTATTATATTAATAAAATAATTATTATTTACTAATTAAAGCATTTTTTAAATAATTATATTTAACTAAAATAAAAATTTTATATTAAACTTTTAATAAAACATTTAAAAAGCTTTAAATATAAAACTATTTATAATTATAGCTTATTATTTTTAAACAAATAGTTTATTTAAATAAAAAAATTAAACTATAAAAATAATATTATAATTTTATAACTTTATAAATTTAAAAGTAAATTAAGTAAATATTATTTTTTTTTATAATAAAACTTAAATATAATATATTTAATATAAATATAATTTATATTATATTAATAGTTATTTAAGTTTTAACTTAGTAATATACTTAAAACTTTAATAAATAATAGTTATAATTATAAATAGTTTTTTAACATATGCTTTTTTTAAAATTATTTATAAAAAAATATATACTTAATAATAAATTTTATATATATAACTACTAAAAAATAATATAACTAAAAGTACTATATATTTAAATTTTAACTAAAAAATAAAATATATTTATATTTATATAAAAAGTATTATTTATTTAATAAACTTGTTATAATAAGATATAGGGGGACCACACACACCCACCCCGCAGGGGGGGGTTCACCACTATTATATATATTATAGCCCTTATATGTATGCCCCGCATACACATACTTTTATAATATACGCTTTTTTTTACTACTATACATTTAACCGCACACCTTGTGCCTTTTTTTTATAAATAGTACTTTTATAAAGTATTTAGCTAGAACTAAAACTATTAAACTATACTAGAGCGCTATATATATAACTAGCTAGTTATAGCAATAATATTAACGCTACGTTAACTTTACTTGCTATAAAAGCGCAATTTATATAAATTTTAACTATTTTTAGCTACGTAGACTTAATATTAATTTAAATATAGTACTTTAAACCTTAACTATATTTAAATACTTGTTTATTTAGCTAGTTGTACTGCTTATATGTTAGCTAGTTATAATATGCTTATTAACTAGTTAAAATTTATGTTTTAAAAATACAATATATATATTATAAAAGCATAATATATACGTAACTATAAAAGCGCAATAGCAAAAAACATTTAAACTATTAACTATTATTTAATATTTTTAATTGTTATATTTATTTATAGTATATATAATAAAAACAAAGTTTATTTTACTAATGTTTATTTTATATTTATTTTAAATTTATAAACGTAATTTTAAATTAATAACTATTTTGCTTATAAATACTTTAAGCTAAATATTATATAAACTAACAAATTTATACTATAAACCAAACAAAAACATTTATACTTTATTTATTACTGCTTAAACTTCGGCTTTGTTTACGCCGCATATACGCAAAACAAGTATTATTATACTACAGTAAACTAATTTTAAGCAAAGGAATTTAGTAAAAGTACTAAAGCCTTTATTATTATGCAGCATATGTTATAATGGGATACGGGAGGACTATATACACCCACCCCGCAAAGGGGGGTCTACTACCACTATATATATTATAGCCCTTGTATGTGTGCCCCGCACACACACACTTTTACAATATACGCTTTTTTTTACTACTATACATTTAACCGCACACCCTATGCCTTTTCCTTATAAAACTATTATAAAAATATTTTTAATAAAAATTTAGCTTTTAAAAAGTTAAATAATAAATAAAAAACTTAGCATATAAATTAAACCTTTTTAAAAAATTTTATATTTATTTTATTATTTTTATAAAGCATTTATAATTAATATAAAACAAAAATCCTTTTAAAAAAATTTTTTATTTTTTAGCTTAATTAAAGCTAAATAAACAAATAAAAAAAACTATTATAAAATTAAAAATATATTTAAAGCTTATTTTAATTATTAATATAATAGTTATAATTTTTTAATTAAATAAAAAAAATAAAATTATAAATATAACATTTAAAAATTAAAAAAAAAGCTATAAAAAAATAAAAAGCTTATTAATAAATATTAAAAAAAATTAAATATATTTATAAAAAAAAAAACAAATATATTAAAAAAGTTAATAAATATATATATATTATAGCTTTAAAAAAAAAAAAAAAAAAACTACTAAAAGTAGCAGTGTTTTTTTTTAGTAGGCAGCATATAATACAATTATATATAGGTGTAAGCCTTGTATGTAGCGTTGCTATAAGCACGCGCTACGCGCGTGTTTGCCTTGCGCAACCGTAAGGTTTATACCTTTTAAGCACGCACGCGCGCACCCGCACAAAAAGGAAAGATCTTTAATCCTTCCTTCTTACTCTTTCCTTTACCTTATTTATTAATTATTTTCCATATCCTGTTTAAAAACTACTATTAACTATAAATATAATAGCTAAAAATATAGTATATATATATTATAAAAGCTTTTTTTATATATTTAAAATATTTATTACTATTATTTTTAACTATAAGCTTTAGTTTATTTTAGTTTTTATAAATAAATTATATTAATTATTAAAAATAACTTATATTTTAGTATTTATAAAACATTATAAAATTATTATTTAAGCTAAAATTATAAATAAATATTTAAATTAACGCTTAAAACTATATATAAACTATTATTAAAACAATTAGTTTAAATATATATTTATAATAAATTATATATAAGTATTATTGCTATACGTTTTAATAAGTATATTATTATATAAGGTTAAAATAAGCTTTTTTATACTTTTTTATTTTAACTAAAAGAACTAAATAAAAATAGTAAAAAAGGAATAAAAAAAGCTATTTATATAAAAAAAAGAGTTATATAAACGTATACAAAAAAAAATATAGAAAATTGCATTATATATAAAGTTTACTTATAAACATTTAAAATATAGCTAAAAAAAATAATATAATAAACTAATTAAAGTTATTATAACCTTAACTTTAATATAAAAAATTATATGTTAATCTTAAAAAAATACTAGTTTTAAAAAACTAACTAACTTTTTAATAAGTTTAACTACTTAATAGTACTTTAAAAGTTTAAAATTATTAAATATAAAAATAATATTTTTATTTTTAATATTTTTTTATTATAAAAAGCTACTAATTATTTTTATGCTAACTAATTATAATAATATTTTAACAATTTTTTATTAAAGTAAGTAACTAAAAACTTTAATAAAAAAATAGTTAATTTTAAAAGCAAAAAAAAAAAGTTTATAGTAAAAAATATACATGCTTTAAAATTATATTATTATAAACTATAATACTAAATAAACTAAAAAGGATAAAATTATAACAACGAATAGTATTTAGTAAAAAACTTTAAAAATGTTTTATTATACCTAAAGCAGTTTTATAAAAAAAAACTTTAATATTATAAGCTTTTTATTATAATTAAAAATATAACTAAAGGTAGCTAAAAATAATAGATTTAAAGAGCTATATATAAAAAATAATACGTTATAACTATAAATAAATAAAAAAAAGTATAAAGTATTAATACGCTTAAAGCAAATTAAACAAAGAATTATTAATACTAGCTAATAAAAAAGCTTTATAATAACTTAAAAGTAAAAAGCTTAAAAACAAATTATAAAAATAAAAACCTAAAATAATCCCTTTTTTTATTAGAAAGCTGTTAGTTTAAATTTTATACCGGTTAAAAACGCTTAATTTTTTTAAAAGAAAAAGTAGTTATAGCTAAGTAGCTAGTAAAGCTTACACGCTACTTTAGCTATATATTATAATCTTTATTACACGTACGTATAGGTATCCACTTATACGATAGCTTTTATTAATTAAAGCCCACCTTACGTAAATAAGCAAACATATATACATATATAAATACCTTATATGTTTACTAAAATAGCTTTTTTTTTTCCTTTTCCTTTTTATTATAGATTTATAATATAACACGGTATTTTTCGGAGCTTTTGCCTTTATATATATACTTAGTATAACATTTAATAATAAAAATTAATATAAAGGTATAAAAAATTAATATAAAAACATAACTTTATAAAAGTATAATTAAATAACGCTACGCTAAAAATATTAACTTAGCTATACTTTATTTTTAAATTTTTATTATATTTTGCTTTATTTAATTAATAAAAGCAACTAAAATTAATACTATAATTAAATTTATTATTATAATAAAAAAAAAAAAAGGCCTTTATAAAGTTTTTTACTAAAAGTAAAAGCTTTAAAAAAAGCTTTTTTTTTTAGTAAAGCTTATATATTATACTTTATAGCTTATATATAGCTTTGCTAGTACTATAGCTATACTATAGCTTTATAAAAGCTACTTTTTTATACTAAAGTATATTAAGTATTAGCTACCTAAAAAAAACGCTATTAATTTTAATAAGCTTATAATAATATATTTATTTTAATTATAATTGCTTGCTAGCAATAAGCTTTAATACTATTTTATTTATTTTATTTTAACTTTTTAAAGCTTACTTTTTTTAGTAAATATTACTAATACTAAGTTAAGCTTTTATTATTTTATAATTAATATTTATTAATTAACTTTTCAGTTTTATATAGCTATTATTTTAACTGTTATTAATTATTTTTATAGCTATATCTTTTTTATTTAACTAAATATTAAAAGCTTATTTATAAGTAATTTAGTTAATACTTAAAAATAGTTTTTATTTTAAATAATTAACTTTTTTTTTAAGTTTAGCTAATTATTAAATATAAGCTTAAGCAAAAATACTTTTTAATAAAATAAATCTTTACTTTACTATTTTAAAAAAAGTATATAATAAATATTATTAAATAAATATTAAAAGTTTTTAAAAAGTTAATATTATAAGCTAATTTATTTATTTATTGTTTTATTTTTTATAAGTTAGCTTATTGCTATAAATACTTTTTAAATAGCTTATTTAATAAATAATATTTATTATATAGTTTAAAATATACTTTATTTTTAATATTAAATTTTATAAGCTTATATTTATTATTATAATATTGTTTAGCTTTTAATATAGTAAAGTTTATAGCTAATTTAATATTTTAATATAAATATTTATATATAAAATAAATATTTTTATAAGTATATTAGTAAGCTTTAATAATTTAAAACTAAATAATTATTTATATACTAATAATTTAATTAAATTAAAATATGCTATATTAAAGTTTTATTATAGTATAAATAATAAATTTATTTATAACTAATTAAAATAAATAAAAGTAAAATATTTAATAGCTATTTTAATAGTTTAGTTCTTTTTTTTAAATAAGCTATTATTTTATAAATAATATGCTATAGTTATAAATAGTTATATTTTTAAGCTTGTTTATAAGCTTTTTTAAAATTATAATATAAACTTATAATTTTAATTAAAAATAATGATTAATAATACGTTTTAATTATATAATAATAACTGTTTTATAAATATTATAGCTTAATTTTTTATAGTATATTTAACATTATTAAATATTAAAAAGGATTATTTAAAAATAATATATATTATTATTATTAATATATTATATACTTTATAATTTTATAATTATTATAATATATATACTAAAAATACTAAAAGTAATTTTATAATAAAGTTTATTATAATTATTTTTATAAGTTTAAAGTTTTTTAGCTAAATTAATAAATAGTTATTAAATATTTTTTTATAACTAGTTATATATTTTATATTTATTATAAAAATTAATATATATATTTATTTTATAAATTTTAAAGTTAATTATATATTGCTTTAATTTTTATATTATTTATTATTTATTAAAATAATATTTATTATTATATAATATTAATAAAAATTTATATACTTAATTTTTTAAAATATATAAATAATATTTAATTTTATAGTTAATATTATAAAATAATTTATTAATAATAATAAATAAATAGCTAAAATAAAAAAAGTTTATAATATTAGTCACGGCTAGGTGGCTAGTAAAGGCTATGCATACCACCTTAGCTACACCACCGTGATTACACATATACACACGTGCACACACACAAACACGCACGTAGGCAAACAGCCCCATAGGCCTCGAGGTTAAAACGACCCCTACAACCTCGTTATGTAAATATTTCCTCTCTTTTCTCCTTATTTATAAATTTCTATATAATATAGCACTTATTGCCGGAGCCTTTGCCTTCGTTTTATTGTGCTAGGTATTATAATATTTTTTTTTTTTTAAATAATATTTAAAATTTTATTATATTTAAAATTTTTATTATAGTTTATAACTATTTTATTTTTAATATTAACTTTTATAACTAGTTATATTTTATTAACTAATTATATTTAATTTAATATAACTTTTTTATTAAATTTTTTAATTTTACTATTATTATTTACTTTATTAAAAATTATATATAATTAATTTAATATATTTAATATAAAGTTAAAGGAATAAAAAAAATAGTATTAAATAAACTTTATATATATAAAAAGAAATATAAAAAAGTAATATAATAATTATATTTTAATAATTTATGTTATTTTTTTATTTATATAAGTAGTGTAAATAGCAAAAATAAATATATATATATATAGCTTTATTATTATATAATATTATTTAGCTATTATATATATTATATAGTAGCTAAAATTTATATAAAGCTATAACATAAATTATACTATAGTAAAAATTAATATAATTTTTTTTTTATATATACTAGCTATATTTTAATACTAGCAGTTTTTTTTTTGTTTTTGCTATTTTTTATAGTTTAAAAAATAAATTACTATTATATATATAATATAATACTTAATATTTAATATTATTATAAAATAGTATAAATTAGTTAGTATTTTAATAAAGCTATATAAAAGGTATAATTTTTTAAGCAAAAAAAGCTAGCTATTAAAGCTAGTATATAGTTTTATATTAGTTTATTAAGTTAATATATAATATAAAATTATACTACTAGTGCTGCTTTTTTATATATAGCATTTTAACTTTTTTATAAAAGGTATATATATTGCAAACAATTTATTTTAGCAGTTATAAAAAGTTGTTTAAGCTTTTTTTAAGCTATATAAATGTAAATAAATAGCTTTTATTTATAAGCTTTTTTTTTTTTAATAATAATAATAATAGTTTATTGCTACTACTTTGCT
Source organism: Xylaria sp. BCC 1067 (assembly GCA_005188305.1). Taxonomy (NCBI): domain Eukaryota; kingdom Fungi; phylum Ascomycota; class Sordariomycetes; order Xylariales; family Xylariaceae; genus Xylaria; species Xylaria sp. BCC 1067. The sequence continues at coordinate 1,925,178 of SSCS01000004.1, read as the reverse complement.
TATTTATTTGTTTATTTTATATATATATATAAAAGTAATAATTATTATATAAAAGTTATTTAACTATTATATAATAGTTATTATATTTATATTGTTTATTTTATATTATTATTATAATTGCTTATACTTATTTTTATATTTATACTTTTGTTTTTATTTTTTTATTTTATATATACTATTTTTTATTTATATTTATTTATATTTTAATTTTTATTATATATTTAAATTAATATTTATATTTAGTATATAAATTGTTATTATTGCTACTTGTTAGCCTTTAAGGCTAATTATAACCGTGCGCCCAAGCGTAAAAGTATATATAGCTTGTTTATATAGCTTTTAATAGCTTAAAACTATAATAAAAGCTATAGCTACCTAAAACTTAAGTAAAATTACTAAAACCTTTTATTATTTAGTTTATATAAACAAAAAGCTAAAGATTACTATAAGCTTTTTAATAGTTATATATAATACGTTATAAATAGTAATATTATACTAGTTTAACTTAAATAAATAGCTTTATAATTATAATAATTATTTATATAATAGCTAGCGCAGCTATTATAAAATTAACTATATATATATATATATTTATATATATATAAAAAAATTAAAAAAGAAATATTTGTTTATTAGTTTTATTAAATTTAGTAATAAGATTTATTAATAAATAATTTTTAAAAAAAATAAAAAATAATTATAAATAACTTTTAATAGCTATTAAAAAAAAAGCAAACTATTAAAAAAAATAGCTTTAAACTAAATAAATATTAATAAGTTTTTAAAAACTTTTTAAAATAAACTTGCTATAAAAAAGCTTTATAGCAAAAAAAACTATAAATATATATTAAATTAGTTTAACTAATAAAAATAATAAATTAAAAGCATTAAAAAACTTACTAAAAAAATATTAGTTATTTTAAAAATATTTTAAAAAAAAGTTATAAGCTATTTAAAATATAAAAAAATTATATTATTTTTTAATAAATTTAAAAATATTTTTATTTATAAATAAAAATAATTTATTAAAAAATTAAAAAAACCAAAAATTTAATATTTTTTTAAAAAATTATAATAAACCTAAAAATATAATTTAAAATTGCTAAATATATTAAAAATATTTAAAAATAAAAGCAAAAGCAAAAATAAATATATATTAAAGCTAAATAAAATAATTAACTTTATTAAACTTTTATTTAAATTAAAATATAACAAATTAAAAAAAAATAACTTTAGTAGTTTTTTTTTAGTTTTAAAAACTTTAATATAAAATTTTACTATTACTATAAAAAAAAAAAAAAACTAAACGCTAAAATTAATTAAAAAACTTAAAAAACAATTTAAATAAAAATAATTACTTTAAGCTAAAATAATAAAAGCTTAAATTTATTTTTAATAAAAATATTTATTTTAAAAAGTATTAAAACTAGTTAAATTATAAATATAATTTATATTTTATAATAAAATTTATTAGTTATAAAAAAAAATATAAATTAGTAAATTTAATAAAATTATAATAATATAAGCTATTATTAATATATATATAAAAAAGCTTTTAAATTTAGTTAAAAGTTTTAAAAATAATATAAAAATATTAAAAATTTTTTAAAAAATATATAAAATAACAAAGTAAATTTATTAAAAAATTTTTATTATATTTATATTAAAATTTTTTAGCTTTATATATTAATATAAAATAATTAGTAAATAAATTAGCTTAAACTAAAAAATTATTTTATTTTTAATAGTTATAAAAATTAAAACTTTTATATAATATAATATAATTATAAAAGTTATAAAATAAAAGTAGTATATTATATAAAAACTTATTAAAAAATTTAATAATAATTTTAAAAGTTATATTAAAAAGAAAAGTAATAATAATATTAACTATATTTTAAAAAAAAATATAAAAAAGCTAAAAAATAAAATTTTTATAATAATAATAAGTTTAATATAAGCTATATTTATAAAAAAAAAATTTAATAAAAAAAAACCTAAATATTAAAAATATAGCAAATAAAGCTATATTATAAAAAACTATTTAAATAAAAATAAATAAAATAAAACTAACTTTAAAAAAGGTTAAAACTATAATATTTAAAATAAGCCTATTAAAAATTAAAAACTATTAGTAAAATTTACTAATGCTTATTTTATATAAACAATTATAAAATTATAAAGCTGTTTACTTTAAGTTAAACTAGTATAGTATTATTATTTATAATATATTATATATAACTATTAAAAAAGTTAAAATAATCTTTAGCTTTTTGCTTATATAAACTTAATAATAAAAAGTTTTAGTAATTTTATTTAAGTTTTAAATAGTTATAGCTTTTATTAATTGTTATAATACCTTTTTATTATAATTTTAAGCTATTAAAAGCTATATAAATAAGCTATATATATTTTTATGCTTAGGCGTACGGTTATAATTAGCTTTAAAAGCTAATATTTTTTTTAGCTATAAATATAGTTTTAATTTAAAAAACGCTTTTATTAATGCTTAAACTTATACTTAATTTAGTTAGTACTTTTTTTATTTTTAATTATATATTTACTATATTAAATACTTATTTATAATTATTACTTTTTTTTAAAAAAACTTTAGTTATAGTTTTATTTTTTTTAAATTATAGTTTTTATTAAAAATTATTATTATTATAAAATAAATATAATTATTATTTAATTACTAATTATTAAAATATTTATTATAAACTTTATTACTAATAAAAATATATAAATTAAAATAATATTGAAATTTAATATTAATAATTAATAATATTTTATTTAAAGCGCTAGCAAGCAATATTTATTTAAAACTTTTTAAAACTTAAAATTAAAAATTAAACTAAACTTTATTTATTTTTTTATTATTTATATTTAACTAAACTTTTAATATAAAAAATAGTATATAAATAACTTTAAAATAAATAATAATATTTAAAAGCTATTAAAAAATAAAAGTTCTTAAAAAAACAAACTATAATAAATTTTAAATAATTAGTATTTTTTTTTTATTATTTAATTAATAAATATATATTTTAGTATAGTTAATTATTTAATTATAAAAAGTTATAATAAAACTTAGCTTTTTTTTTATTATTTTAGTTTAATTAAGTTTTATTTTATTAAGTTTTAATATTATAATAAAAGTTTAATATTTTGCTTTTTTTAAAAGTTTAGTTAGCTTATTTATAAAGTTATTTTTTAATTAATATAATAATATATTATTTAAATATATTATTTTTATTTGTTTATAACGCTAATTTATAACTAAATAATAATATTTATATTATTATATAAAAAAATAATTAGTTTTTTAAATATAAAGTTTAATTTTATTAAAAAGTTATAAACTTAAATTAAATTATTATAAATTTTATTTATAGTAATATATTTATTTTTTATTAAGTTTTTTATAATAATATTTTATAATTTAAAATATTATAAAATTAAATTATTATATATAAATATTATATATTTTATAAATAATTTAACGCTTTTTTAATTAAAAAAAAAGTAATATTTATAATAATAAATAGTTTAAAATTATTATATTATTAATAAAAATAATTTATTATTAACTTTTTATAATAAAAGTATAGCTTTAAAATTTTAATTATATATTTTATTAGCTATTTTATTTTTTTAAAGTTTTTTAATAATAAATTATTTATAAATTTTATTTATATTAAATATATATAGTTAATATTTAATTTAATAATTTATATTAAAAAAGCTAGTTTTTTTAATAAAAAAATATATTTAAAAAGTTTATTTTTTAAAGCTAGTTTTTTTTTATATTTTATTATAAAAGCTAAACTTTTTAAATTTATTAAAATTAAATATTTTTTTATATTTATAAATTTAATTAATTTTAATACTTTTAAAATATATTATAATTAATTAAAAATAATATTATTATTATATATATTTTATAAAATTTTTATATTAAAAAACTAATTTATATAGTTAAAATTATTTATTAAAACTTATTTTTTAACTTTTATTATTATTTTTTTTAAAATAGTTAAAATTAAAGTTTTATAATAAAAAGTTATTTATATAAAAAGCTATTGCTTTTTTAGTTTTTAAATTTATATAAATAATATTATTTACTATATAAAATTTAAATTTAACTATTATTATAATTTTTTTTATTTTTGTTTATTATTTATAACTAGCTTTTTTTAAATTATATAAAAAGTTTATTTATATTTTAATATTTTATTTAAATAAGCTTTAAAATATTTTTTAAATATTTTAAACTATTTTATATAAATTTTTTTATATAATTTATTATTAAAATAAACTATAATAAAGTTTATTTAAATTATATATTAGTTTTTATATATTATTAAAGCTATTAAAATTTTATAAAAAGCTATTTTTATAATTAATATAATAGTTTTATTATAATTAATTTTTTTTTATTAAAAAAAGCTTTTAATATAAATATATTTTTTAAATTTATTAATTTTTTTTATTAATAAATATTTTTTTTAATATTTAAATAATATTAATAAAATATTTTTAAATAGCTTTTTTATAATTAATAAAATAAAATATATTTTTATTTAAGTTTTTATAAATTTTTTTAAATTTAATTTTAAGCTATTTTAATTGTTTAAAATTTATTATAGTATTTTTTAAATTAAATTTATTAAAAGAAAATATTTTTATATTAAATATATTAATTTTTATTAATAATTTTAACTAATTTATATATAATAATAAATTTTTTTATATTTTTAAAACTAATTAAAAGCTTTATTTAAAATTTTATACTTTTTAATTTTATTTAAGCGTTTATTTATATTTTATATTATTTAAATTTATAAATTATAAAAATTTTTAAACTTATTTTTTTATTTATTTTTTTAAAATTATATTTTTTTAGTTTAATATTATTTTTAATATATAAACTATATTTAAATATTTTTTAAAAATATTTAATAAATAAATATTTTTATTAAAAATATTTATAGTTTTAAAAAATTATATTTTATATAATTATTTTTATTTTAGTTTATTTTTATATTATAAATTATTTTTTAAAATAATATTATTATTTTTATTATAAATTTTAATATAAATAGCTTTATTATTATAATATTATAATTTATATTATATTTTAAATAGCAATAAACAAACAATATTTTTAAAATTAAAAATTTAAATAAGTTGTTTAAATATTTATAAAAAATAATATATAAATTTTAAAGTTTTTATTTTTTATTTTTAAACTATATAATATAATTGTTTATATTTTTATATTTAATAAATATAATATTAATAATATGCTTTTTTATTTTTTTAATTTTTATATATATTAATTTATTATTATAAACTAAATAATATAAACTAAAAATTTTTAAATTTAATAAATTTAAAAAATATTATTTTTTTAAAATTATATTATTTATTTATTATTTATAAAAAGTTATTTTTTTTATAATAAACTATATTATTTATTTAATAATATATATAAAAATAACTAAAATATAATTTTAAAAAATTATTAATATATATATTTATAAAATTATAGCTTTAGTTTTATTTTAAATAAATTTAATAAATTATTTAATATTATTATTTTAATATTAATTATAAAAATAAATAAAATTAATATAATTTTATTATTTATATAATATTTTTTAAATATATTTATATTAAATTTATAATTTTTATTAATTTTTAAAATAATAAATTTTTATTATATTAGTTTATTTATAATAAAAAATAAACTTTAAAATTTATAAATTATTTTTTTAAAATAAAAAATAATTATTTTATTAATATTATTTTTAGTTTTATATATTTTATAAATTTTATATTAGTTATTATTATTAATAATTAAAAAATAATATTTATTATTATTAATTAAAACAAGCTTTAAAACATTTAAATTTATTTAAGTTATTTTTTTTAAATATTTTATTTTTTTAATAAATTTATATAAAATAATTTTATTTAATTTTATTTAATTATATATTTATTAAAAATTTAATTTAATTTTTTTTATATTTAAATTAATATTTATAAAAAGTTTAATAGTTTTTATAAACTTTTTAATATTAAAATAAAATAAATATTTATATTAAAAAATAAGCTTATTTTTTAATTTAATAATTATTAAAAAATTACTATTTATATTTAAGTTAATTAGTAAATTTTTTAATATTTATTTATTTATATTTAATATATATTTTTATTAGTTTTATTTTTAAAAAATAAAAGTTATTAATTTAGCTTTATTATATTTTTAAAAATAAAATTTTTATTTTAAAATATTAATATTTATAATAATAATACTATAGTAATATTTAAAAATATATTTATTTAAAAATTTTTTGCTTTAATAAAATTTTTTTTTTAATATAATATTTAAAAAAAAGCTTAAAATATATAATATATATTTAATTAATAAATTAAACTTTTTATTTTTAAAAATTTTTAAGCTATAAATAATAATATTAATTTTATTTATATAAACTAGTTTTTTATTAGTATTTATAATATATTTTTTAAATTTAATAATAAAATTTACTATAATATTTTTTAAAAAAATATTTTTATTATTAATAATTTTAATATTTATATTTATATTAAATAAAAAGTTGCTTTATTAATTATTTATAAAATAAATATTTAATAATAAATATTGCTTTAAATAAACTATATTTTTAAATTTAGCTTAAAAATATTTAAAAAGCTTTATTTATTTTAAAACAATTTTTTAATTATAAAGTTTTATTAATTTTTATAAATTAAAAAAAACTATTATAGCAAAATAAATATTAGTAAATTTTATTAATAGTTTTTAATTTTTAATAAGTTTGCTTTAAATATTATAGTTTTAACTTTATTTAAAGTTAGTTTTATTTTATTTATTTTTATTTAAGTAGTTTTTTATAATATAGTTTTATTTGTTATATTTTTAATATTTAAGCTTTTTTTTTATTAAATATTTTACTTTTTTAGCTATAGTTTATATTAAATTTATTATTATTATAAAAACTTTTATTTTTTAACTTTTTTATATTTTTTTTTAAAATATAATTAATACTATTATTATTATTTTTTTAATATAACTTTTAAAGTTATTATTAAATTTTTTAATAAGTTTTTATATAATATATTATTTTTATTTTATAACTTTTATAGTTATATTATATTATATAAATGTTTTAGTTTTTATAGCTACTAAAAATAAAATAATTTTTTAGTTTAAGCTAATTTATTTACTAATTATTTTATACTAATATATAAAGCTAAAAAATTTTAATATAAATATAATAAAATTTTTTTTATTATATATATAAACTATTAAATTTTTTTATAAATTTTTTTAATAAATTTACTTTATTATTTTATATGTTTTTTTAAAAATTTTTAATATTTTTATATTATTTTTAATACTTTTAAATAAATCTAAAAGTTTTTTTTTATATATATTAATAATAGCTTATACTATTATAATTTTATTAAATTTGCTAATTTATATTTTTTTTTATAACTAATAAATTTTATTATAAAATATAAATTATATTTATAGTTTAGCTAATTTTAATACTTTTTAAAATAAATATTTTTATTTAAAATAAACTTAAGCTTTTATTATTTTAGCTTAAAGTAGTTATTATTATTTAAATTACTTTTTAAATTTTTTAATTAATTTTAGCGCTTAGTTTTTTTTTTTTTTAAAGCAGTAATAAAACTTTATATTAAAGTTTTTAAAACTAAAAAATAAACTGCTAAAGTTATTTTTTTTAATTTATTATATTTTAATTTAAATAAAAGTTTAATAAAATTAATTAGTTTATTTAGCTTTAATATAAGTTTATTTTTATTTTTGCTTTTATTTTTAAATATTTTTAATATATTTAGCAATTTTAAATTGCTTTTTTTTAGTTTATTGTTATTTTTTAAAAAAATATTAAATGTTTTACTTTTTTAATTTTTTAATAAGTTATTTTAATTTAATAGTAAAAATATTTTTAAATTTATTAATAAATAATATAGTTTTTTTATTTTATAAATAGTTTATAACTTTTTTTTAAAGTATTTTTTAAAATAACTAATATTTTTTTAATAAGTTTTTTTAAAGCTTTTAATTAGTTATTTTTATTATTTAAACTAATTTATTATATAATTATACTTTTTTTTGCTATAAAGTTTTATTATAGTAAATTTATTTTATAAAGTTTTTATAAACTTATTAATATTAATTTAGTTTAAAGCTATTTTATTTAATAGTTTGCTTTTTTTTTTAATAGCTATTAAAAGTTGCTTATAACTATTTTTTATTTTTTTTAAAACTATTTATTAATAAAACCTATTACTAAATTTAATAAAACTAACAAATAAATATTTTTTTTTTAATTTTATATATATATATATAGTTAATATTATAATAACTATACTAGCTACTATATAAACAATTAAAAAATTATAAAGCTATTTACTTTAAGTTAAACTAATATAATATTACTATTTATAATATATTATATATAACTATTAAAAAGGTTAAAGTAATTTTTAGCTTTTTGCTTATATAAACTAAATAGCAAAAAGTTTTAGCAATTTTATTTAGGTTTTAAATAGCTATTGCTTTTATTAGTTGCTATAGCATCCCTTTTATTATAGTTTTAAGCTACTAAAAGCTATATAAACAAGCTATACATACCCTTACGCTCGGGCGTACAGTTGCAATTAGCTTTAAAAGCTAACAATAAGCTTAGCTAAATAGCTAAAGTTATAACTTTTATAAACTTTAATAATATTTTAGCAAATATTTTTTTAAAAGTATTTTTAGTAGTATTTAATATAATTTTATTACTAATATATATAAATTATAAGTTTAAAATTATATTTATTATTATTATTATTATTATAAAATTTGTTTTATTTAAAAAAATATTTATACTAAATAAAATTGCTAATTTTATAATTATTAAGCTTACTTTTTTTATTTTTAATATATTATTAATTAATAAAATTACTACTATAATAACTAAAGCTAATAGTACTAATTTTAATAATTTAAAACTTATATTAATACTAAAATTTATAAATTTAAAAATATTTAATATATAATTTACTTTAAATATTAAAAAAAGCAAAAATCTTTTTAAAATTAAAACTAAAATAAGTATTTTTATTTATATTAAACAAATTTTTTTAGCTAAAAAGTATTAATAAATTACTAAGTTATTTAATATTTAAAAAAACAAAAATATATTTAATATTTTTTTTAAAAAGCAAATAAAAGTACTTTTTATAAAAACCTAATAAAATTAATATATTAAAATAAATAATTATTTTTATTTTTTTAGTTATAAAAATATAAATATATTAAATATATATTATAATAAATTATATAAATAAAAATATATAAACTTTATTAATAAGCTTATATTATTTATTTATATAATATTTATTATATAATATATTATATTAAATAAAATATAATTAATAAAAATTATAAAGTATAAAAATAAAGTAGTAGTAAATTTATATTTATTAAATAAAATAGCTATATTTAATAATTATTTATTATTTTTATAAGCTAAAGTTATTTTTTTATTAAAAAAAACATTATATAATAGTTATAAATATTATTATATTTTTTTATTAGTTTTTAGTTTATTTTAATTATAAAAATTACTTTATAATTATTAGCTTTTAAAATATTAAATAATATTATATAGCTATAATAAAGTTTTATAATAGTTTAATATATATTTAAAAATATATAAATAATTTATTTAAAAATTATAAAAGCTATTATAAAGTTTTAATTAATAATATAGTTATATTTTTATATTTAGTAAAAAAATATAAAAAATATTTAAATATAATATTTAGTTTATTTTAAAAAAAAATATTACTATATTTTTAATTAAGTTATTTATTAGCTATTTTTTAGTTAATTTATTAAGCTTTTAAATAAATGTTTTTAGTTTAATAAATATAAAAAGCTATATTTTAGCTTTTTATAATTTATCTTTTTTTAATTAACTAAAAGTTTTAAAGTAATATAATAAAATATTTAGCTTTTTTATAATTTAATACTATATTATATAAAAATATTAAAATTTTTATAAAAGTATAAATTAGCTTTACTAATAAAAACTAAAAAGAAAAATTATATTAAAAAAAAAACTTAGTAAATATAAAGTATATATTTAGTTAATATATTATAAACTTATTATTAAAAAAAAAGCGTTATTTATAGTTATATAAAATATAATTTATAAAAAAATTATTTTATATTATTATAACTTTATTAAAACTTTGTTTTTTTAAATTAATATTTTATTATAAAAAAAGTTTAAAATAATAGTATTTTATTTAACTTTTAGCTATAATTAAAATTTAAAATAAATAATTTTTTTAATTAAAGTATAGCTAGTTATATATTTAAATAAATATTTATTTAATTTAAAAACTTAGTGTAGTTTTTTTAAAATAAAAGTTACTTACTTAATATAAATAACTAAAAAGCTATATATTATAATTTAATTTAATAAATAGCTAATAGTTATTTTAATAAAGTATTTTATTACTAAAAATATAATTAACTAAACTATATTTTATATAGTAATAATTAATTATATAAATAAATATTTAATTAATTTTTTAGTATATTTTTTATAATATAAGTTATAAGTTTATTGTTATACTAAGCACTTATATAAAGGTAAAGGCTCCGAAAAATACCGTGTTATGTTGTAAATTTACAATAAAGAGGAAAAAGAAAGGAAAAAGCTATTTTGGCAGGCATACAGGGTATTTGTGTGTGTGTGTGTGTGTTTATGTGTTTTCGCGGGGTGCGCTTTAATTGGTGGGGGTGGGTCCCACAGCCATGGGCCCACACGCGTGTGCGATAAAATTACGGTGCGTGGCTATGCGTGGGGCGCAGCCTTCACCAGCCACCCAGCCGTAACTTTTATTACTTTTTAAAACGTTTAAATTATATTTTTAATATATTTAGCTATTTGTTAAATATTACTAATAAATAAAAATATAAAAAAATCAAACAATTTAAAAAGCTAGTTATTTTAAATATAATATAAAATAATGTTATATATTATATATTTTTTTAAAAATAATAATAAATAATAGTATATATAAAAGTTTTAAACAAATATATTAAAAAAATAAAAAATATGCTTATATATTTGCTAATATAAAAAATATTAAGCAGTTTAATAAAAATATAAGAATTTTTTTAAAAGCTAGCTATTTATTTAATTTAATAGCTAATAGTTTAATTTATAATATATATAATAATATATAATATTTTTATATACTTTATAATATAGTTAAAAAAATACTAAAAACTATTTATAATAAAAAATATTATATAAAAGTTTAAAAAGTAATAAAAACTTTAAAGCTATATATTATAGCTAATAAAATATAAATAGTAAAAATTTATATTAAATATTATAAAGTTTATAATATAAATTAAATAAATAAATAATTATTAGTTAAAAGCTTTTTATTAATATATTTTAAAAATTTATTATTAATAAAAATAATTATTATTAATTTTATATTAGCTTTATTTAAAAGTAAAATAGTAAAAACTTTATAGCAATTAAGCAATAAACTAGTATATTATAAAATATATAATATAATAATAACTATATTATATTTTATTTTAAAATAATTTATATTAATATTTAAAAATAATAAATATATAGCTAAAAAGTAAGCTATTATATTAATAAAACAATTATTATTTATAAATTAAAGTATTTTTTAAATAATTATTTTTAATTAAAATAAAAAATTTATATTAAACTTTTAATAAAATATTTAAAAAACTTTAAAAATAAAATTATTTATAATTATAGCTTATTATTTTTAAATAAATAGTTTATTTAAATAAAAAAACTAAACTATAAAAATAGTACTATAATTTTATAACTTTATAAATTTAAAAATAAATTAAATAAATATTATTTTTTTTTATAATAAAACTTAAATATAAAATATTTAATATTAATATAATTTATTATATATAAATAGCTATTTAAATTTTAACTGCTTAAAGTTTTTAAAACTTTTATATATAATAATTAAAAAAAATCTTTAAAAGTATAATTTTTTAAAGATTACTTATAAGAAAATATATATTTAGCTATAAATTTTGCTTAAGCTACTATAAAAAAGCAATATAATTAAAAATATTAAATAATTAAGCTTTAACTAAAAAATAAAGTATATTTATAATTATATAAAAAATATTATTTATTTAGCTAATTATTTTAAAAATATTTATAATAATAATTTAAGCTTTAAAAAATAAAAAAATAAATAAAAAACCTAGCATATAAATTAAACTTTTTTTAAAAATTTATATATTTATTTAGTTATTTTTATTAAATATTTATAATTAATACTAAAAAGTAGCAATTTTTTTAAATAAAAAATTTTATTTTTTAAATTTATAAAAGTTAAATAATATAATAATAATAAAAATAAAAGTAAGCTATATAAAATAAAAATTATATTAAAAAATTATTTTAATTATAAATATAATAGCTATAACTATTTAATTAAATAAAAAAAATAAAGTTATAAATATAACGTTTAAAAATTAAAAAAAAAACTATAAAAAAATAAAAAATTAATTAATAAATATTAAATAAAACAAAATATAAAAAAAGATAATTTAGCTTTAGTTAAACGTAAACAAAAATATTTTTAAAAAAAAAATAAAAGGAATATATAAAATATATATATAATAGCTTTAAAAAAAAAATAACTAAAAATAATAGTGCTTTTTTTAGTAAGCAGTATATAATACAATTATATATAAGGCGTAAGCTATACGTATAACGTTATTATAAGCACGCGGTATAGGTACGTTTGCTTTATAACTATAAAACCCGCAAGGACTGTGCCTTTTTAAGGGTCCGTGCTTTTTTAAGGCGCGCGGGCGCGCTTTTTTATAAAAGGAAGGATTTTTAATCCTTTTTTCTTGCTTTTCTTTTTTACTTTATTATTTAATTATTTTCCATATACCTTTTAAAAACCACTTTTATAACTTTATAAAAACTAGCAGGTTTTTAGCTATATAGCTATAATATAACTTATAGCTATAATTAAAAGCTATAGCACGCATAGCTTATTATTATATAACTACCCTTGTAAATTTTATTAAAAATATTTATTTATTAATTAATATATTTTAAAGCTAATATTAATAAATAGTTAAAAATAATAATTTAATTATTTAATTAATATTTTAAATAGTTTAATTATTATTTAACTAAAGTTAAAAACTAAAATATTAATAAAACTAATAATAAAAAAGCTATACTTTATTATTAAAAACTATTTAAATTTTTATAACTTATTATTAAATAGTAAAAAAAATATAATAAATATAACTATTAAAAAATAAAAATTTATAAAATATATATTTAAAAAAGCTTTTTAATAAACTTTAATTATATAATAAAAAATATTTTAATAATTAAACTAATAAAATAAGTTTAAAGTTTTTAAAAGTTAACATTAAAAATAGTTTATAAATATAAAAACTATTTATTACTAAAAAAATATAACTAATAAAATATTATTATAGTTTAAAAACTTTAATTATAAAATTATAACTAAAAATATAATTAACTTTTATAAAATTATAGCTTTAATTTTATATTAAAATAATAAATAGTTTAAATAATATTTTAAAACTAAAAGTTATTTTTAAAACTTAATAATATATTAAAAAAAATAACTAATAATATATTAATAATTTTAATAAATATAATTTAAAATAGCTTTAAACTAAAATTAAATTAAATATTATTAATATAATATTTTAATTATAATAAATATAATTATTTAAATTATAATTATTTAAAGCTATTAAAAAAAAAGCTAAATAAAAAATTTAAAAAATATAAATTAATTAAAAAGAAATATATAGTATAATAATATAAAATTTTTTAATTTATATTTATAATTTAATTAATAAAAAAATAAATAATAAATTTAATTTTAGAAATAAAGTTTAAGCTAATTTATTAATTTTATATTTTTTTTATATATATTTTATATTTTAATTTAAATTTTAATTTTAATTTTTAAAATATTATTATTAAAAATATATATTAAATATACTTTTATTAGCTATATTTTTATATTTAAAAATAAACTTAAAAAAGCTTTATATTATATTTTATTTTTATAATATATTATAAAAAATAAATTAGTTATATATAATATTTATTAATCTTTATAAAATAGTTTAAAAATTTAAATATATTTATATTATAATTATATAAAATTTATAGTTTAAAAGTAGTTTAATATTATAATTTTAAATTATTTTTAAAAAAAAATATTATATTAAATTTATTTAAAAATTAATAGTTTTTTAAATTAAAAGCTAAAAATTTTAAATTATTAATATTTTATTAGTTTATAAAAGTTTATTATAATTAAAATTTTTATTAAACTATTATAATTTTATATAAACTTTTATAGCTAAAGATTTTTTTATTAAACTTTAATTATATTAAATTTAAATATATTTTATTAAAGTTTTAAAACTTATTTAAATTTTTTTAATATAAATATATAAATATTTTTTTTAAATTTAAATAAAATAATTTAATAATTAAGTTATAAAATAATATTATAATATTTTTTTATTTAATATATTTATTAGTTTAAAATAAACTATAAAAGTTTTAAAAGTAGCTTAAATTTATTATAAAAAGTAATAAAATTAAAAAGTTAAAAAGTTTTATTAATTTATTAATTATATTTATATTTAAAAAAATAAAAAGTTAAAGTTTTATATTAACTATAATAAATTTAATTATAGTATAATTAAAAATTATTTTATTTTTTTATTTATTTTTAAAATATTTAATAAACTTTTAAATATAACTATATTTTTAAAAATAAACTTTAAAAATATTTATTATTAGCTATAAATAAAAAAAATAAATAAATAAAAAATAGCTTTTTAAATACATTATAATTATTATAAATTTTTAATAATATTTAAAAGTTTATATAATATTTTAGCTATTTTTTAAAAGTATATATAAAAAATATTTAATAAATTTTTAAATATTTACTATTTTATATATTTAAATAATATATTTATTTTATTAAAAAATAAAAACTTTTATTTAAAATATATTTAAAATATTATTAAAAAGCTTTAAAAAATAAACTTTTATATTAAACTATTAAAATACTATTTTAATTAAAATTATATTAAATTTTTTAAATATATTATTTTTTAAAAAAATATTAAAATAAATTTTAAATATATTTATATTATTATTAATTAACTATTTTTTAATTTTTATATAAAACTATAATAATTTTTAAGTTTTATTACTTTTATTATTATTTTATAAAATAGTTTTATTAAATTATTATATTATTAAATTATTATTTAAAATAAAACAAATTTAAAATAAAAAAAAGTTAAATATTATTAAATATTTTAATATAAAAAGCTTTTAAAAAGTTTAAAAAAATATTTAAAAAAGTTATTTTTTTAACTATTTTAACTTTAAAAAGTAAATATTAATACAAACTAATTTTTATAAAATAATATTAGTAAAAAATATATTTTAAAAAAATAAATAAAAATTTAAAAGCTTATATAATTTTATTTTTAAATATTTATTAAATTTAAATTAAAATATAATATATTAAATTATAAAATATTTATAATAATATTTTATTTTAAATATTAATATTATTATTTATAAAATAATTAATTATTTATTAAAGTTTTAATAAATTATAGCAATTTATAAATATTTATAAAAATATTTAAATTAAATAACTAATAAATATATTAATATTTATATTTAGCTTTTTTTAACTTTATAATTAAATATAAAAAAAAGCATATAAAATAAAGCTATTTTTTTATTATAAAAATTTAATTATATAAAATAAATATATATAAAAATAAACTTATTACTAATTTTAAAAAAATAATAATAATAGCTTATATATTTATTAAAAATAAATTATTTTAAGTTTTTATTAAATAATTATATATTATTATATATAAATAACTTTTTATAATAATTATTTTTTATAATAATAACTTTTTATAATAATAACTTTTTATAATAATAACTTTTTAAATTTAATAATAAGCTAAAACTTTTAAAAATTAATACTAAAAATATAATTTAAAAATTTAAAATATTATTAAATTATAAAATAAATTATTAAAAAGTTTATTATAATATTATAATAAATAATTAAAAGTTAAATATTATTATATAAAAATAAAACTTATATATTTATTAAAAAATTAGTTTATTTTTAATTAATTAAACTATATTATAATAACTTTTTAATAGGTTATTTTAAATAATAATAAACTTAAAAGCTATTATAATTAAAGTTTTATTAAAAAAATATATAATATAATATTAAAAATTATATAAAAAACTTTTTAATATATTTTAAAATAAAAATAAAATATTATATAAAATATAATAAACTAAATATTTTATTATTTTTTAATAAATTAATAAAAAAACTATAAATAAATTTTATTATTAAGCTATTTAAAACTTTTTAAAAAAATAAAAAATAAATATTATATTAATTATTATAAATTAATTTATTAAGTTAATACTATTATTTTTAAATATTATTATAATAATTATAACTAATTAGTTTTTTTATTTTATTAAAAAGTTAAATATTAATATAGCTTATTTATAAAAATTATTATTAATAAAAATTTATTATTTATTAATAAATTTTAATTTAAATTATATTATATTTTAAAAATTAAATAAAAATATAGTAGTATTTTATTTTTAACTAAATAGTTAAATAAAATAAATAAACTAAATAATTAAAAAATATTTTAAAATATTTATTAATAATTAATAAATTAATTAGCTTTAAATATTATTTTAAGCGTTTTTTTTAATAAATTTAATAAATAATAATATTAGTTATAAATTATTTTTTAAAGCTTTATATAACTATATATTAAAATTTTATTTTTTTATTAAAACTAATATTATTTTAAAAAAAAATATTAATAATATATAATAAATTAAACAAATTATAAGCTATTAAAAAAAAAAAAATTTAATAATAAAATATAAAATTAAAAATAAATAAAAAATTATAATAATAAAAATATTTTAACAATTAATAATATAAGTTAAATAAGTGCTTTATTAATTAAATATTTAAAATTTAAAAATTAAAAGCTAATATTTAAATTTATAAAACTTATTAAAATAATAAATAAAGTTAGTTTATAAGCTTATTATTTTATTTTTTTAGTATAATATATTTAAATTTATAATATTTTTTTAGTATAACTATTAAAGCTTTAAACTATTATTATTTTATATAGCTTATTAATATTAAACTTTAAAAATATAAATAATAAATAAAAATTAAAAAATATTATAAAAAAATAAATATATAATAATAAATTATATTATAAAATAAAATAAACTAGCTAGCTTATTAAATATAACTTATAAATATTAGCTATTAATATTATAGCTTTAAAAGCTTTTAAAATATTTTAAAAAATATATAAAATAATATAGCTAGTAATAATATTATATAATAATAATTAAATTATAAAAAATAATTAAAATATATTTATTAAAGCTTTATATTTTTATATTATTACTAAACTTTTATAACTTATTTATATTTAGTTTATATATTATAAAAATTATAAAATAATATAATAAATTAATAATAATAAATAATAATAAGTAGTAAAAAAATAACTAAAATATAACTAAAATATAATTAATTAATTATTAAAACTTTAAAAATTTATTTTTAACTATTTTTTTAATTATTTAAAATTTATATTATTAATAAAAATAAAGTTTTATATATATAATAAAAATTAAACTTATTTTTTAATTATAAAAAGTTATATTTTATTAATATGCTTTATATAAAATATTAATAAAATTAGCTTAATATAAACTTTAAAACATTTTTATTTATTAATAAAGTTTAATAGTTTTTAAAAATTTTTAACAAATATTTTATAATATTTTATTATAAAAATATATATAGCTAATATTTATGCTATATAACTAATATTAAAAAGTTAAAAATAAAAAGTTAAAATATAAAAATATTATATATAATAATATTAGTTTTATTTATTTTAATATTAAATATAGTTTATATATAATTTAGTTTATTTATAACATTAATAAATAATAGCTAAAAAGTTTAAATAATTAATAAATAATATTAAAAAATTTAAGTTTAATATTTAACTAAAAACTTTTAAAGTTAGTTAAATTAATATAAATATAATAAAATATATAAATAATATTACTAATTTTTATTTTAAAAACTTTATTAATTAGCTTAAAAGCTATATAATAAATAAATAAATAATAAATAAAAGGTTTTAATAATTAAAACTATATACTAGAAATTTTTTAGTAATAATAAAACAAAATATTTTAAATTTTATTTTTTTTAATATTAAACATTATAAATAAATTAAAATTATTAAAGTTTTTATATTATAAATTAAACAATTAATATAACTATTTAAATAATTTAATTAATTAAATTATATTAAACTATACTATAATAAATAGCTTAATTATTTAATAGTTATTTATTAATAAAATAAAAGTAAAATTATTTATAAATTTATAAATATTATAGCTTTTTTAATAGTTTAAAAAAAATAAAAAGCTAAAGTTTTTTAAAAAATAACTAACTTTAAATAAAAAGCTATAGTTTAATTAAACTATTATGTATATATATTTAAAATAAATATAATAATATAATAAACTTAATATAAATTTAAATATAATATATTTATTATATTTATAGTTTTTAATATAAACTTTTTATTTATAAAAAATAAAAAGTATAATAATAAAAATAGTAAAGTTAATAATAAAAAAAAGCAATAAAAATATAAAATAAAAGTAATAAATAGTATAAAAATTAAAAATAAAAAAATTGTTAAACTTAAAAAAAAAAGCTTAAAAATAAATAAACTAATTAAATTTATATAAACAAGCTAAATTAAATAAAATTAAATATAAAATAATAATAAAAATAATATATATTAATAAATAAATATAGCTATTAATAAATATATAAAAATATAGTAATAAATATTTATAATTAATAATTTTAATATATATATTATTTTTTATAATAATATATAAAGCTAATTACTTTCGTAAGAAAAATTAATTATATAAATTAAAATAATTTATATTATAAAAAAAAAATACTTATTATATATTATAGTTATAAGCTATTAAAAATATATATAAAAAATATTATTTTTAACTTTATTTTAATTTTTTTAAATTTTTAAGCTTTAGTTTTATATATTATATATTATTAATTAACTTATATTATTATATTTAACTTTATTTATTTACTTTTTATAATATAAATAAACTATTAAAAAAATAAAATTAAATAATTAAAATAATAATTAAATTTTATATAATAATAAATTAAAATATATTTTAAACAAAAATATTATTAATATTATAATATTATTTTAATAATATATTTTTAGTTATAAAAAAAAAATTATTAAATTAATTAATATTTAGCTTTTAACTAACGTTAATAATAAATATATTAAACTAAAAAAACTATTAAAGCTAATAATAAAATATTAAAAATATTATAAGCTAAATATATTTAAAAAGTTAAATATTTAATTAATATAACTAATATAACTACTAAAAAAAATATAAAAATAAATATAATATATTTATAACTATATAAAAAATACTATTTTTATAATTAACTTAAATAAAAATAGTTTTTAATAAAAATAAAACTTTTTAAAATTTTTAAAAAAGTAAGCTTATTAATTTATAAACTTAACTTTTTAAATATTTAAAAACGTTATTTAGTAGTTTTAATAGTTTAATTTTATAAACTAAAATAAAAAAAAGGTTTTTTAATTAAAAGGTTATATTATTAAAACTAATTATAATAAATAATATAAAAAATATTAAAAAATTAAAAAATATATATAATAATAAATTAATAGTTAAATATATTCTTAAATAATATAAATAAAATAATAAATTTAACTAAATATTTAATAAAAAAAAGCTTATATTAATAAAATTAAATTTAATTAATAAATATAAAGCTAATAATATTATTAACTAAACTAAAAAATATAAAAAATATAATTTAGTTTTTAATAATAATAATACTTTATTAAAATAAGTTAAAATTAGTTTAAAATATATTAAAAAAAAGTTTTAATAAATTAACTATAATAATTATTATATTTTATATATAAACTTATAAATTTAATAAAAAAATTAAGTTTAATTTAATATAAATTTTAATATAATAATATTAAATTTAAGTTATAATTAATAAATTTATATAAAAGATTTATATAAAAAATAATTAAAAATAAATAAATATATTAATAATTATTATATTAAAAAAAATATAATAATAAAATTTTAAATTAAAACTTAAAAGGTTTTTTTTTATTAAAGGCTATATTTTTAAAGAAATTTTAATTTAATATATTTTTTATATATTTTTAATAAAAATTTATTAAATTAAATAAATTAAAAACTTTAAAAAATTAAAAATAAAAAAGTAGTTTAATTTTATTATAATATTATTAAATTTTATATATTAAATATTTAATTTAATATATTAATTTATTAAAAGTTTACTAAAATTTATTAAGCTAAATATAAAAATATAATTATAAATATATTAAACTAATTATATAAATATTTAATATATACTTTTTTATATTATATATTAAATAATAAAATTTTTATTAAAAAAAATAATATTTATAGTTTTATAATAAGTTTTTATAAAAAATATATAATTAATTTTAAAATTAAAAATGTTATATTAAATATAAAAAATAAAAAAACTAGCTAAAAATAATAAAATAAATAGTTAAATTAAATTTAATTTAATAATTATTTAAAATAAAAGGCTAATTATTAAAATTTTTATTATTATAAAACTAATAAAATAAAACTTAGTTAATATTAACGTTTACACAAATAATTTTTTAGCTAGTATTAATATTTAAATAAGTAATACTTTTATATAAAAAAATAATTAAAGTATTATAATTAATAATAATTAAATAAATATATAATTTAAAGCTTAACTAAATAAAATTTAATTAAAAACTATTAAATTTAATTAAAAAGTTATTTTAAATATATTTTAACTTAAATTTTAGTAATAATAATAAAAACAAATAAAAAAGTTTATTAAACTAAGTTTAAAAAAAAATAAAAATAACTATAATAAAATAATAAATAAAATTTTTATAAAAAGATTTAAAATTATAATAACTAAAAAAATTACTAATAAAAATAAAAACTAAAAAATTAAATTATTTTAATAAATAATAAAATAGTTAAAAATAGTAATAATATTAAAAAAATAAAAAAAATTAAGGTTTTTAAAAAAAATTAAATATATTTTTATTAATTAAAAAAAAATAAAAAAATAATAATAATAATAATAATATTAAAATTTTAAATAAATTAAACAAAAACTTATATAATTTTTATATAAATAAAAAAATTTTTAATAAAAATATTTAAATTATTAGTTTTTATAATATATTTAAAATTTAAAATAATAAATTAAATATAAATAATAATTTTATTAAAACTAATAATATTAACTTTAAAATATAATAAAAATATATTAACGATATAATTATTAAAAGTTATAGTAAATAGGTTTAATAGGTAGTTATAGCTATAGTTATAGCTATAACTAATAGCTATAATAACCGCTAAAAAAAGTAAGTTATATTTTAAACTTTATATATATATATATAAATATTTACCTTACGTATTATAGCTTACGCTTTATACTTAAACTTTTTTTCTTTATTTTATAATTAGTAATATATATAATTATATATATATAAGCTTTGCTTTATTTATAAAATATTTATTATAATAATTATAAAATTATTTTTTTTTTAGTTAAAAAGCTTTATATTTTAACTATTAATTAATTAGTATTATATTTTATAATTTTATACTTTTAAACTTTAGTTTATATTAAAGTAATAATTTTTAATAGTTATTATAACTAAATTTAACATTATAACTTAATTAAGTAAAAGATTTATAAATTTTTTACTTTTCTTTTTATTTTTAGTTATTAAACTTTTAAGTTTAATATAAAACTTTATTAAAAAAATTTAAAATAAGCTTAGCAAAAATAATACTAATTTTATAAAAAAACCTAAAAGTTTTAAACATATTATTTTTAACTTAAATAACTTTATTAGTTTTTATATTATAAAGCTTAAAGTTAATATAACTTTATTAAGTTAATAAAGTTTAAAAGTATTTATTATTAAATATATAAAAAAATTTTTATACTATAAAATAAAATTACTATAATAAAAATAATAATAATAACTTTTAAAATGCTTTAAATAAACCTTATATATTTAATTATAATTAAATATATATTAAGCTAGTTTAAAGCATATTAAATAAAAAATAATATAATTTAACTTTAAATAAAATTTTTAAAAATATATAAAAAAAAGCTAATAAGCTTAAAAATATATACTATAAATAAGCTAAATACTTTATTTATTATTTTATACTTATTATAAAATTTAATTAAATAGCTTTTTTTAAATTTAATAAGTTAATAACTTTTAATAATTTTATTAAGCTTTATAAAACTAATTAAAAAATATTATTTTATAAATTTTAAACTTATATTAATATAAAGCTTGTTTAATATATTATTATAAATAATATATATTGCTTAGCTTTTATTTATAATTTTAATTTAAAAATTGCTTTAAATTATATTAAAAAAATTTAAATAAAAGCTATAAAACGTTATAATATTATTAGTATTTAAATAAATCCTTTTTATATAAATTTAAAAAATAAAAAAAGCAAACTTAATAAAGCTAACTAATTAATTTTAAACTTAGTTTTTTAATAGCAAAATATTTTAGTTTTAAATATATTAAATATTTTTAATATATTTTTAAAAAGTAATAGCAAAAAATTAAACAAAGTTAATATTATTATATTTTATAATACTAAAAATAAAAATATTATTATTTTTAAAATATAGTATTAAATTTAAACTAATTAATTTAAAATAAACTATAACTAGTTTATTAATAATAAAGCTAAAATAGTAAATATTAAAGTTTACTTTAATAAAAAAATAACTAAAAATTTATAATTTTATTTAAGCAAAAACTACTTTAATAAAATAAATTTTATTTAAAAATTAATAAAATATTTATAAGTTAAATATTATAACTTTTATTAAAAATAAAAGTTTTATATAAAATAAAAAGTTTTAAAACTTACTAATATTATAAACTTTTAAAAGTTTAAAAATTAATTTATATATTTTACTAATAAATATAAATTAGCTAAATTTATATAAAAAAAAGTTTTATATATATTTTAGCGTTATTTATATAAAATATTTAACTTTTAGCTAATATTTTAATAAAAGTATTAATTATTTTATTTTTATTAAATATTATAAATAAATAGTTTATAATATAATAAAAACTAATACTACTAGTAAATATTAAAAAGCTAATATAATAATATTTATAATAATAACTTTATTAATAAAAAATAATTAAAACAAAAAAAGTTATTTAACTTTTTTTATTAATAAATTAAAGTTATTATAAAAACCTACTATTATTAATAGTAATAGTTTAGCAAAAATTTATTTATATTTTAATTATAAAAAAAATAAAAGTTATTTTAAAAAAGCAAATGTTTTAATTATTATAAAAAAAATATAAAACTAAAAAATATTTTTTACTAGCTTATTTAAAAAGTAATAAAAGTAAAAATAAAAAAGCTTGCTTTATTGTTTTATTTATATAATATAGCTAAAAAAATAATAAAAAGAATAATAAAAACAAAGCTATAAATATAAAAAATATTTAATTTTAAAAACTATAAACTTTTTTTTAAAAAAATAGTTAATAAAAGTAAATATAAATAGTATAGATTTTTTAACTTTATATATTAAAAAAAACATATTTTTAATAATATATATAATAGTATAAAATAAATAAACTTTTATTATTTTAAATAGCTTTATTAATATAAAAGTAAATAGCTACTTTTTTATAAATAATAGCTTTATATAATAAATAATATTTAAATTAAACGTTTATATAATATTTAATTTTAAATAATAAATAGTTTTTAAATATAACGTTAACTTTTAATAAAATATTTATAAAGCTATAATTATAAACTTTTATTTAAAAAACTATATATTTAAATAAATATTTTTAATTTTAATTAATATAAAGTATAATTTATTTATTAATAGGTTGTTTTATAAAAAAAATAATATTTTATTTAATTTACGCTAGTAAAATTATATATATTTTTTTAATACTACTATAAATTAAAAACAAAAAAAAAAAAAACAAAAAATAATAAAAAAGATAATACTTTGTTTATATATTTATAAATATTACTTTATTTATTAATAAAGCGCTATAACTATTATTAATTATTAAAGCTTTATTATTAATTTTTATTTTTAATAGCAAGCCTAAAATAAATTATTAAAAAAAAATATAAAAAATAAACTACTAACTAGTAATAAGTAAAATAAAACCTTTAAATAAAATAAAATAACTTTTATAAAAAAAAATAAAAAAAAAATAGCAATATAACTTTTAAAGTTTATATTAATTATATAAAAATATTATAAATTAATATAAATATAAACTTATTACTAATATTATTATTATTAATATAGCTTTATTTATAAAAGTATTATATTAAAACAAAATAAAAGCATATATTATTAATATTACTAAAATTAATTTAGTAATTTATTATAAAAAAAATATAAATTATTTTTTTTAAAAAAGTAAAAAAAAAAAATTAAAATAAAAAGCTTAAAAGTTAGTACTAAAAAAATATAAACTATTTTTTAAAACTTTTAATAAAATAAACTTTAATATTTTATTATTTAACTAGTTAATTAATTATTATATTAAACTAGCTTAAAATAAAAATAAAAATAACTTAATAAATAGCTTTTTATATTATATATTTTTTAAAAAATTAAAAACAATATAAAAATATATAGTTAAAAACTTAAAAAAAAAATTTATTAAACTAAAAAAAATATTATTTATAGCTTTTATATTATTTATTTTTAAATTTAATAAAAGATTTAAGTTTTATATAAACTATTAAAAAATTACTATAATATTTAAAAAAAATTGCTATTTATTACTTTTAATTAATAAAACACTATTATATATTTTTAAAGCTTAAATTTTTATTAAAATAAATATTAAGCAAGTATTTTATTAAATTTATATATATTTTAAAAATAAAAACTTAACTATATTTAAAATATAATATAAGTTATTTAAATATAAAGTATTACTTTTTAAATTTACTAATAGTTTTATAACTTTTTAGTATTATATTAATAATATTTTAAGTAAATATTTAAATAATTTTTATAATATTTATATTAGTAATATTTTTATTTATTTAAATAATTTTAAAAAATATTAAATATATATTAAAAAAGTACTAAAAAAACTATAAAATATAAAGCTATAAGCTAACTTAAAAAAATATAAATTTTATAAAATTAAAACTAAATATTTAAGTTTTATTATTAAAAAAAATAGCATTAAAATAAACTTTAAAAAAATATTTATAATAAAAAACTAGTTAAAACTTAAAACTTTAAAAAAAACGCAGTTATTTTTAAAGTTTTACAACTTTTACTAATATTTTATTTTAAAATATAATTATATTATAAAACTATTATTTAACTTAATATAAAAAAATAGCTTGTTTTATTAAAATAAAATATATTAAAAAATATTTAATAAGTTAAAAGCTAAATTAATATTAGCGCTTATACTAAATTATTATTATTATAATTAAAAAATATAAATAAAAATAAATATATTAAATAATATTATTATTAGTTGTATTTTTTAAAAAAAAATAGTAAATAATATTTTATTAGCTTTTTTTAAAAAATAATATATAAAGTAAAACTTAATTATAATATTTATAACAAAAAAATATTAGTAATTATAAAAACTTTATAATATTAAAAACTAAAATTAATTAATAACTAATAAAAATAACTATTTTTTAATTATTATTAATTATAAAACTTTTAAATATTTTAGTTTAAAATAAAAATTTAACTTTTAATAAATAAACTAAGCTAATTTATTAGTATAGTATTATTTTTTAATAATTTATTATTTAAAAATAAAAAATATAATAATAAACGCTATAATATAATAATAAAATAATTAGTAATTATAAAAAAATAAAATTAAGCACTAATAATATATAATAATATTTAAACTAGTAAAGCTATTTAAATATTATAAAAAACTAGCACTAAATATTATTGCTATAATAAATATATTAATATATACTTTTAATAACTTTATAATAAATATATTATTTTTTATTATAATATTAATAAATAAAATATTAATAATAAACTAAAAATTTTAAAACTTAAAAATATATTATATAAAAGCGTAAAAAAGCTTAAATAATAAATAAGCTATATAAAATAAATTAATTATTTATAAAAAACAATAAATAGTTTTTTTTATTAATTATTTATATATATATATTTTAAAAAAAATATATAATTATATTATTAATATATATTTTAGTTAATAAAAAATATAATAATTAATAATAATATAATATTAATAGCTAAAACTAGCTATAAATTATAATAAGTATATTATTAACTATATAAAATATTGTTTAACTAAAGTTTTATATAATAAAACTTTTAAACTATTATAATTTATATTAATATTTTTATATTTATTTTAATATATTATAATAAACTTTAAAAAAATAACAATAAATAAAAAAAAAAGTTTATATTTATAGTAATAAATTAGTTAAATAAAATATTATAGTTAATATTATATAATAAAAAAATTATTATAGCTAAAATAACTTAACTATATTATAAAAAACTATTTTAAGTTTATAAGCTATTAAAATAAATTAGTTTAAACTAAAGTTTTTAATTTATTTTATTATTTATAAATAAATTTACAAAAATTTTATAAATTAAATAAAAATTATTTTTAATAAATTATTATAAATTTATAATATAAATAAAAATTATTATTAAATATTTAAATTAATAACTTTATTTATATTATAACTATTATTAAATAAATTAAACAAATCTTTTTTTTGTTATAAATTTTATTATAGTATTTTTATTTTATAAATTTATAAAACTATAGCTATATAAAATATTATTTAAATTTTTAATATTAATATATTATTATTAAAAAAAATAAACTATTAATTTTACTAATTTATTAAAAAAAAATAACTAATATAAACAAAAGCTTAATAAAAAGCTAAAACTATATAAAAATATATTAATATTATTTATATTATTTTATTATAAATTTAAATATATATAATTTAATAAAAAAATTAATACTATTAAAACTTTAATTTTAATATTAATAATTATATATTTATTATAAAAAAGCAATAGTTATAAACAACTAATTAATTATTAAATAAGTTAAATTATTTATTAATATAATAATATTTTAAAATTATAAAAAAAATTAAACTTACTACTTTTTATTTTAAAGTATTTTTAAATTAGCAATTAATTAATTTATATTATATTAACTAATTATATAAATATTTTAATACTTTTTTATTTAGTTAAAAAGCTAAATAGTTAAAAAGCAAAATAGTTATATTTATAAAAAATAAAAAAAAATTAAAATAAAAAGTTAAACAAATATATACTTTTTATTTTTATTATAAAAAAACTTTATAATATTAAATAAACTAAAAAAATTAAAATTTTAATAAATTGTAATATTTAATAAACAATTTTAAAAACTTGCTATAATTTTTATTAGCATTTTATTATAATAATTTAATATTAGCTAAGTTATTTAAACGTTTAAAAAAATAACTAAAAGCTATAAAAAAAATTAATTTAAAAAAATATATAATAATAGTAATACGCTAAAAATAAAAATAAAAAATAAAAATAAAAAAAAATTAATATTATAAAAGTTAAAAGAAAATAAATAAATTAAACTTATATATAAAAAATATTAATAGGTTATTTTTTAATATATTATAAAAATACCTTAAAACGCTTTTATAAATTAAAGGCCTTTAATATAATAGTTAAAAAGTAAATATTTAAAATAACTTTTTCTTTTATTAAATAGCTATATAAAAAGCTATAATTTAAACTTTAAACCGAGTTTTTTTTTAAAAAAAGGGTAGTTATAGTAGATAGGTTTAGTAGGTAGCTGTGGCCGTAGCTATGGCCGTGGCTAGTGGCTATAGCAGCCACTAAAAAAAGTAGGTTACATTTTAAACCTTGCATACACACATATACACACACACACACAAATATTTACCCTGCGCACTATAGCCCACGCTTTATACTTAAACCTTTTCTCCTTATTTTACAATTAGCAATACACATGGTTACTTATATATAAGCCTTGCTTTATTTATAAAACACCTATTATAATATTAAATAAAAATATTTATATTTAATAATTTAAAAATTATTTAATATAACTTAAAAATAGTTAAATAAATTATTTGTTAAAATAAAGCTATTTTTATTTTTTTTAAAAAAAATAGCTAAAAAAACAATATATAAAATAAAAATAGCTTAATTTAATAGCTTTTTAATAAAAGTTTTTAAACTTAATATTAAAAATAATAATATTATAAAAAAAAATACTATTAAAAAAAACCTATTATTTAAATATTTATTAATAAAAAATAAAACTAAAATTAAATAAAACAAATAGTTAATAAAAGCTAAATAAAAAATAAATATATTAAGCAAAAAAAATATATTTAAAATAAATTTAAATATTAAATTAAATATGCTTATTTTAATAAAAAAAGCTAAAATAATACTAAAATAACTATAATTATAATAAATTTTTTTTAAAAAATATTAAAAATAATTATTATTATAATAAAAAAGTTTTTAAAAATATTAAATATAATTATAATAAAAGATTTAAATTTAAAAACTAAAATTTTAGCTAAAAAAGTATTTAAAAAAAATATTATATTAAATAAAAGTAATATTAACGCAAATAAAAATAAAAAAAAAACGCTATTTATTTTAAGCTATAAACTATAAGTTTAAAAAAAATATAAAATAAAATAAACTAATAAAAAAAAAGCTTAAATTAACTAAATAATAAATTATTAAACAATAAAAATAATAAAATAACTTTATTATATTTAATAATAAAGTAATTAAACTAAGTTTTAATATATTTATAATAATAAAAATATTAAAAAAAACTATAATAAAAAAAAATTTAGTTTAATAGTTTTTTTAAAAATAAGCTAATATTTAAAACAATAAAAAGTTTATTTAATAAAATTAATAATAACAACTTTTTTTTTAATATAACTAATAAAAAAATTAATAAACTAATAATTAGCTAAATTTAAAAAGCTATTTTAATATTATTTTATTTTTATAAATAATAAATAAAATATTAAAAGCTTTAAAAGCTAATAAAAAATAAAAAAGTTAAAAAATATTTTTTGTTTTATATATTATAATAAAAATAATAAACTAAATTTAACTATTAAAAGTATTTTTAGTTAACTTAAATAAATAAATTTAATATAAATAATAGTATTAAATTTTTATATTAAAAATAATAAAATAATAATATAAGCTAATTAATTAATTATTAACTATAAATATTATATTTAACAAGTAATAAATTAATAAATTAAAATAAATAAAAAATTGAAATTTTTTTTTTTTATATTTAAAACAACTAAATTATACATAGCGCTAAAAAAACAAAACAAAAAATTTAATATTAAACTTAGCGCTTTTTATAAAAAGTTAAATAAAAAACTAATTAAATTAAATAATAACTATAGCTAAAAAATAATAATTAACCTAAAAAAAAGCTTATAATAACTATTTAAAAAACTATTAAAATTATTTAATTAAAACTAAAAAAATATTATTAAAACGTTTTAAACTTAAATATTAATAACAATTAATTAAAAAGCTTTTATAAATATATTATATATATTAAAAGCTAAAATAAAAAACTTTATAAAAAAAGAAAGTTTTAAAATATAAAAATGTTATAAATAGCTTATAAATAGTTTAAAATAATATAAATTTAGTTATATTTATTAACGTTAAAATAAATATATATATAAATTAAAATAAATTTACTTTATATTAAAAAAAAACACTTATTAAATATAACTATAAATTAATTAAAGCTAATAAATATTTATATTTATTTAAATTTAATTTATATTTAATTAAATATAAATTAATAAACCTTTTTTTATATATTAAATTAAATAACTTTTATAAATATATTTTATTTATTTTTTGTTTATTTTAATATAATTAAATAACTTATTATAATATTTTTATTGCTTTAAAGTATTTACTTTTAAAAAAGTTATATATTTAAATTTTTATATATATAATTATATATTATTCTTTTTAATTTATTAAACTATAATACTATATATTATAATAAGTTAAATAAAATTTTATATTTTTTTTTGTTAAATGCTATTATTTTTTAGTTTAAAAGCTTAAAACAAGCTTTTATAAAAAAAAGATTATAATAAAGTATTATTAAATAAATAGTTAAATATAAACTTAAACTAGTTACTTTTATAAGTAGTACGTACTATATATATTTATATGTTATATATATAAATATAAGCTATTAAGTTTTAAGCTTTTTAAAAGCTAATATAATACGTTGCTTATATTTAATAAGCTTTATAATATATATATAAACATAATAATAAATAGCTTTATAATAAAAAAACACGCATATAAATAAAGCTTAAAGTTATAGCTATTATATATATTATATTTTACTTTTTAAGTAGTTATTTTTATTATAATATAAAAATATTAGCGCTTAAACTATTTAACTTTATTATTAACCGTAATAAAAATTAAAAAAAAAAATTAATATATTTTAATTTTTTTTAAAAACCTATATTTTATTTTATAATAATAAAAAAATATTAAAAATTTAATTACTTTTTATATATAGTATAATATTTATTAATATAAAATGTTTTTTAAATAGTTTATTAATAATATATAATTTAATTAGTTTAATAAGTTTTATACTATATATATATAATATTTTAATTTATTTAAATAATTTAAAAAACTATAAATATTATATAAAATTTATAGTTAATTGTTTAAAATATAAGCTAGCTAAAATCTTTTAAAATAAAATACTTAAAAAGTTAATATTATTTTTTATAGTAAATTATATATAAAAATATTTAGTTATAAATTTTAATTAAATATTAAAAAATAAATATAAATTTAATAATATATTAATTATAGTTAATTAATTAAACAAAAAACGTTAAACTATTTTTTATGCTTTAAATATAATAGCTAAAAATATTATATATATATATATATATTATAAAAGTTTTTTTTATATTTTTAAAATATTTATTATTATAACTTTTAATTAAAAATGTTATTTTATTTTAATATTTATAAATAAGTTATATTTATTAATTAAAATAACTTATATTTTAATTTTTATAAAGTATTATAAAATAATTAATTAAATTAAAATTATAAATAAATATTTAAATTAATATTTATAATTATATATAAACTATTATTAAAATAATTAATTAAAGCGTATATTAATTATAAATTATATATAAGTTTTATTATTATATTTATTAATTATAATATTATTATATAAAATAAAAATATGTTTTTTTACGTTTTTTTATTTTAATTAAAAAAAGGTAAAAAAAAATTATTAATATAAAAAAGTAATAAAAATAAGTTTAAAAAAGTATAAAAAGTTACGTTATATATAAAATTTATATATAATTATTTAAAATATAACTAAAAAAATTAATTTAATAAGTTAATTTAAACCGTTATAACTTTTACTTTAATATAAAAAACTAATTAGCTTTTTAATAAGCTTAGTTATTTAATAGTTTTTTTAAAAATTTAAAATTATTAAATATAAAAGTAATACTTTTATTTTTAATAATTTTTTATTAAAATAAACTTTTAAAAATTTAAATAAAAAAGTAATAAACTTTAAAAATAAAAATAAAAAATTTATAATAAAAAAAATATATACTTTAAAGCTATATTACTATAAATTATAATATTAAATAAAGTAAAAAAATTAAAATTTATTATTATAATTTTTAAAAATTTATAAATAAAACTTAAATATTATAAGTTTATTATTATAATTATAAATATAATTAAAAATAGCTAAATTTAATAAATTTAAAAAGCTATATATAAAAAATAATACGTTATAAATAAATAAAAAAATATATAAAGCATTATTATATATAAAATAAGTTAAATAATAACTTTATTAATATTAATTAATAAAAAAAGCTTTATAATAACTTAAAAATAAAAGGCTTAAAAATAAATTATAAAAATAAAAACTTAAAGTAATTTTTTTTATTAAAAAGTTATTAGTTTAAGTTTTATATTAATTAAAAACGTTTAATTTTTCTTTAAAAAAAAAGGTAATTATAATTAAATAATTAATAAAACTTACGTTTTATTTTAATTATACACTATAATTTTTATTTTATATAAATAAACATATAATTATATAAACCCACTTTTATTAATTAAAGCGCACTTTACGTAAATATATAAACATATATATATATAAATACTTTATATATTTATTAAAATAGCTTTTTTTCTATTAAATTTATAATATAATACGGTATTTTTTAAAGCTTATACCTTTAATATATATGCTTAATATAACATTTTATTAATAAAATAAGTTATAAAAAACTAAGTTTTTAAGCTTATTAGTAAGTTTAATAAAAACATAAATACAGTGTGGTTTTATTACAACGCATAAAGGGCCCATAGTTTTATTTGCCGGCGTTTATTAAATCCCCATATTCATGCCATCCGACACCGCCTTTTTTCCTTCATTGTCAACATCCCGTCACCCACCCACCCACGCGAGCCTCTCAGACCCCTCCAAACCACAAGCAACAGCAAGCCTACCCATCCCACCAGCACAACTCCGAGCATACAGACACATACCTAGACAGCATCCGCCCACACCTCATCCAGCCCAGCCCACCGCAACAACCACCACCCAAACGAACCCAATAAAACAAAGCCAGCAGCTCGCACCATGTCGCGCGAAGCCTACCAGATCCCCACGAGCCAGGGCACCAACGCCCCGGGGGCGGGCACGAACCTCTCGCGGACCTTTGACACCGAGGGCGCGACGATGAACTACATCTGCGGCGACTGCGGGTTCAAGTTCGCGCTCCGCCGGAGCGACACGATCCGCTGCAAGGAGTGCGGCTGCCGCATTCTCTACAAGGAACGGACCAAGAGGTGAGACGAAGACCGCCCAAACCCCAGCCCTAAAGTCGTTGCGCGGCGCATATATGACTTCGGAGGACTAACAATGCGGCAGAATGGTGCAGTTCGAGGCGCGATGAGCCACGTCGGCGACGCCATGTTTTACGCAAGGTCCGGTCGGAGCGTCTAAAGTGGGCGCATTTACGAGCCCTGCCCACGCAGCAGGAACAGGATAGACGGACGGAAGACTGGTGATTACGA
The DNA here is from genome assembly GCA_005188305.1 of Xylaria sp. BCC 1067. Classification (NCBI taxonomy): domain Eukaryota; kingdom Fungi; phylum Ascomycota; class Sordariomycetes; order Xylariales; family Xylariaceae; genus Xylaria; species Xylaria sp. BCC 1067. Next base: position 1,891,434 of record SSCS01000004.1, on the reverse strand, counting down.
CACGTTCTGGACGCAGGTTACGTTAAAGGAAAGCATTATTACAGGAGTTCAGGGAGTTTGGCCAAGGTTGAAAACATGAATACTATTTGCTTTTTCCGGCCCCAAAAAAGAAAATCAGAATTTGGTATCATTGCGCCGTCTATGTTATGCCTAAACTCCGTCACAGGCCTTACTTTTATGCCCTTGATTTGATTTGATTTGATTCGAAAACCCCCCAGTGAACGAATCCCGTCCCGTTCTACCTCCGCTGTGCGTGAAGGAACTTGGCAAAACTGGCGTCGTCCATCGTTGAATCTCTGTTCGCCTCCATCGCTGCTTCGTATCTTGCCTGTAGACCTTCCCGATCGTATTCATCATCGACATCGGCGTACTCCTCCTCGTTGTCATCATCGTTACTAGACACCTCCGAGTCGTCGTTATTGGGGACATTAGGCGCCGCCGCGCCACTCGTTTCGCCCATAGACATGCCATGCATCATCTTATCTAACTCCTTCTGCCGCATCTTGCGCTTCTGCTCGTCCCTCTCTTTCCGCTTCCGCTCCAGCTCCGGCAGATAGTCCTTCTTGAACTCCTCCGCCTTCTCTTGCACGGCCGCGAAGAACTCGTCGACGCCTTGGCCAGTCATTGACGACACGCCGACGACGCTGAGGTGGGCGTAGAACTCCTCCAGCATCGAGCTCATCGAGTTGAGCAGGCTACCCATGTATCCGCTGCCCGCACCCTCTCCTTCAACACCGCCGAAGGCGTTGCTCGCTTCGTCCTGAGCCAAAGCTTCCTGGAAAGCGTCGTAGTCCGTCATCCATTCTTTCGCGAAGCTCGCGTCTTTGACGTCGGTCTTGTTGAACACTAAGATCATGGGCAGCTTGGTCTTGTAGAGGATCGAACAGGCGTAGAGCATGTTACTCATGAAGGTGCTAGTCGACGCGGTTCGTGGCGTATCGATGATGTACGCTATGACAGTCGGGAAGGAGGATGCGAGGGATTCGAGGAGAATTTGCCCTGATGCAGACCACACGAAGACCTCAATCTGCCCAGCTAAAGGCGTCCGTCTGTCAGCTCTGTACGCCCTCCTGAATCGCTATAATGGAAGGGGGACCTACGTGTGTCAACTAGTATATTTTTTATGAGTTTCTTGTCGGGCTTCTCGGGGTCAGGGGCCGTGCGCTTCTCAAGAAGACCGAGGATCTGGTCCACCTTCGTCGCAAAGAGGTTGAGCGACGTCAAGATGCCGCCGTTGGGGCCCAGGTTGTACTGTTTCATCACCTCCTTGTAGTTGACCGAATCGCGGATGTCGATGTTGCTCTCGAACGGAACGTTCAGCACCGCGGGGTCGAGGTTGATGACGTACGGCGGCTCCTTTTGGCCGTGCAGATGGGCATTTATGCGCTGCATGAAGGTTGTCTTGCCAGACCCGGCCATGCCCACGCAGACGATGGCGACGGGTTGGTGGCCCGTCGCCGACGACGCGCTTGCTTCGGAAGCCATGCTTTTGGAGATTCTTTGCCTTGATGTGACTGCCTGTCGATGTGTTTACGTATTTGTAATTGATGTTGGGCTCGGAAGGGACAGGGACATCGGGCGAGGTGCAGAGCTGATTAAGAAAGAAAATATTCGGGTTGGTCCTGTCAGTCCAGGGAGATGGAAAACCACCAATACTGCGGGGTGTGGGGCTGAGGGGTAGGTTCAATCAGAGCTACAGCGCAGTGGGCCCAATCTTTTAGAGGGGCAGATTAGTGACGTTGTAGGGCTGTCAAGTCAAGCTGATGAGCTTGTTGCCGAATACGTAATGCGGCTCACTGAGACAAGGCGAGGGGCTAAGAATACCTTACTAAAGTATAGAATTCTTGAATCGCGGAGAGAGCTTTCAATAGCGTTCTCTTCCTTTATGACTACAAAGAAGCAACATTCACACATACATATCACGTAATGACCAACAAGAAAAAGCATCAAGTTGAGGTGGCCGAAATCTCTCAATTATCTCACCCTGACGAGGGCTCTGGCCGGGGTCGTCGACGTTCCTTTCCACTGGGGAAACGGTAAGTCTTCTTCCCTGGATATTCATAAATAACTAGTCCTCGAGACTAGATCAAATCATCCATTTTTCGCATTGTCCTCCATTCTTGTTTCCCATCTCCATTTCAGTCTCCTATCCTCCTAATGCGAAAAAAAGTTGGACAGAGAGAACAAAAGAAAAAGGAGATGGTCATGAAGAATGTCGTAGATGCCAGCTCTGGCGCTAGCGGAACCATTGCAAGGGACTGCTCATGTAGGGCGTACACCAGCATACAATCTGTTTGCTTTTGAAGGGTACTTTTTTTTTCGAGGGGTTTTCTTTTTTCTGGTTCATTCGTCATATCCCTTGTGTTTGTTGTTCTTGGAACATAAGAGATGGGGTTGGCAACGAAGAGGCGCGCCAGCCTGTGGTCACATTCGTCCTCCCGCTTGCCTACGGCAAAGGTGGTTGTTGTTCATTATTCCCATCCTAGTAGCAATCTGGTATCAAGACGCTGTCCTAATGCCTATCTTGCATTCGAACGAGTCTTCGCCGTGTTGGGTAAAAATAGCAAAAGCAGCGTAAAAGACAAAGTTGCCAATTTGAGTGGTGGAAACCCTTTCTTCCCTCTCCGCCGCGTCGTCGGACCGGTATACGCGGCTCAGCTTTCCAGATCAGCTCACTCGGCCAGCGCTCTCTCACAGGGAGAAGAGGTAGTCCGTAGAATTCCGTCTGTAATCGTTCTGAGCCCGGTCTGCGAAATGCGGACGGAGAGGCCTTCTGGGCTGTGTTTGTGGAGTTGCGATGTCGGGGTCATTAGAAATCGGAGAGCCGGGGGATGACGCGGGTTGATACCATGTACGTTCAAGCCCTCTCACCCTCCTCGAACGCTCAGGTTCATCAAAAAGTAGTCGGCCAAACCTCGATGAAGAAGTGGAGTGTCTGCTGCAACGGCATGTAGTAGGCTCTCCCAAATGGTGTTTCCAATCTGATGAGTTGAGTATCTGGGAGAGTTGAATACGGGGGAAGAAACCAAAGACAATGCACAAACGCCTGGTCATCGCGCCCGCAAAGAGACCCGTTTCCTCGCCAAAACACGCAAGAATTGAGTGCTACTAGTAAAAAATCACAGTTCAGAAGTGACCACAATGTTTGATGGTCTCAAATATTCTTTGCCCCTTTCAAATCGTCCTGGGCGTGTGAGCGTTGCTCATGTCAACAACATCGTCAAGATGGTTGCACATGGCGACAAATAGGTCGAAGAAGAGCTTGCCGCCCTTTTCCATCTCAGCTTGCATGGTTCCGCTCCTCTTAAATGTCTTGCGACATCGGATGATCAGAGCGAGATAGTGAGCGCGGAGCCGTGAGTCCGTGTCGGGCGTGTTGTCGTAGGCGTACTGGGCCGACCGGAGGATCGTGCCGACATCGATCCCACTCTGCAGACCCTGCTTCCGGAGAGACAGGCGCTTGAGCTCCTCGAGTCCGAATCGCTCGGCGGCACAGTACACGACGGTGTCGCGTAGAAGATATTGGCCCAAGCTCGGCACGTACATGGTGGCTTCGACGGCTCCGCGGCCGCCTCGGGGGGTGTTAGGGGGGTTGGGGTCCGGCGATCGCACGGCGTCCTCGAGCTCCCAAGAGTTGCGGTGCTTGTTGTGCAACAAGCGTGGGTAATAGTCACCCTTGTAGAGGTATTCGAGTACGGCCGAGAAGATCTCAGGCTCTTCGTCTGGGATTGAAATCCGCTTGTTCTGCGCCTCGAGGTATTGGTTCTGGCAGACGCGCTCAAAGTACGGCGACTGGCATAGAACCTCCTCGTGCGCCGCAAACAGCCGGCCTTCGGGCCCGACCATCAGGGTGACGATCGGGGATGTGAGGGTCCTCTTAACGGGGAGAGTTTCCTCGAGCGACTGCTGCAATTTCGACAGCTTCTGGGGATCGCGAGATATTGTGTTCGATTTCTTGGACCTCGCCGACTTGTCCACTCGGTCCGAGGTCCGGAACGAGCGCTTGAACATCCTGGCGGTTGTTGATCGGAGGTGCAACAGAAATCGAGACAGGGTGAAATTCGCGATTACAAGATCAGGGGAAGCGCACAGACAGCGTCTTCTCCTTGAAGTTGCGTAGATTGACGAGAGAGCGACGAAAAGAACGTGGGGGGGTTGTCTATGGGAACTTCAGTGGTTCCGCAGACGAAAGAGAGAATGGGTGCAAAATGAGTGTGGGAAGAGAGTGTGTGTGAGGGTTGGTGAGTTGACACACAAGAATGGAAGCACGGGCCCGGGCGGTTTATCCCAGAGTCAATTCGAGAGAACAAACGAATGTCTCTAGAGATATCCTTATGATGCTTTGCGACCCTTGGAGGTTGTGGTGGGGGAGGGAGAACGAAAAAACGGGGGTAGAATGGACGGGGGGTGCTCGGAATATTTATAGCATCGGGGCGGGCTTGTGAATTTCGGGGCTCTGGGCTCTGGGCTCTGGGCTCTGTCTGGGCTCTAAGTAATTCACTGCAAGTGCCCAGGTGTGTCGGCAGTCCGCCCACGCCGCCCCCCATTTCAGCCTGCCTGGCTGGGCGCACCGGGATGCTGGACACTATGGAGCCCTGGGATGGTCGCACCCAACGGGGGAGCCAACGAGGGCCTGGCGTCGACTCCTCACCGGCAGGCTGGGGTTGCACTACTGCAGACGAGGATGACGACGGCGCGGCGCTCCATTGCCTTACGCTCCACGGGGCGCACATGGGTTGGGCCAGGCCACACCTCCAATTGGTCTTAGATGTCTGTTGTCCCGTGGATGCTGGTGTGAGAATGGAAGAAAAAAAACACACACACAAAGTAACCTACCTATGCAGGTGAGGTACGGCGTTATACACGTACGTGCGAGCGCTGTATCGTCACACACCTGGCACATATGTAGGTCAATTGGCTGGACTCCGTCCCTTGGGTTGGACAGCTGTGTGTGATCGGGATAAGCCAATGCCTTACACCACATAACACGATTGGGCAAATAGCAACGCGAGATAGCCCACCCACCGGCTTCTGGGTGATGCACACTCGTGCATTGGAGCCATTTGGGGTAGCATAGAGTGAGGCTGTAACCAACGCAGAAAGACAAACTCAAGGGTCAATCGGCGCGTATGCAAAACATACTGGATCTCATCCGATTCTCACGTGTGTTGAGTCAAGGGAGGGGAGGTGGGGGAGAAGATTGATCCCCGGTACCCGTTTTGTAGAAATCAGAAAGACATTTATCTATCTGAAAGTTAGGAAACACTAGGCACCTAGGACGAACAGTATCTTGTCACTCTACACTTGTGGACAAATTGGCAGTATTAGGAGGTGCCGTTGCCGTCAAGTCATAAACCCCAGAGATGCTAGATACCGAGTGTGGTTTGGGGCGGAGGGAAGATGGACGTAGAAACAAGGTAACCAACCGAGAAGGTTATGTGGGTAGAGAGAGGCTTGCGTGCATCTTGATGCATCAGTCAACGATGTGGAGGCACAACTGTGCTAAAACAGCGTGCGTGCATGGATCATCTCAGGCACCAGTCTTTAGCAGTCTCAGGCGTCGGGAGCTAATCGCGGCCCAAGAGATCAGGTGAACCGGGCAGGGATCAGCACACAGCACACTAGTCTCGACTGAGACTGGACCCCAGCAAGCCTCCCTGATAAACATGCTGGTCGGGCAAAACGTCATGTTTACGCAATGGGGTTTAATGTGAAAGGGGATTCCTTCAACGACAAACACAGGCACAATCTGAATCTGTTGTATTGGCATCTCGTCTAGGAAAGTATCCTCCTCCATCCAAGGCAACCTTGACATTCATTTAAGAATCCATGTTACTATTCCGAGGTTTAATACCATCAAGGAAATTTAAGATGCCCCCGAATTTTAGGCCTGTCACATGGCAGAGCCATGCTGCTGCTAACTTCAGAGTAGCCCGCCTCTGACGCAGCACGAGCCGCATTTGGTGCCTAACTCATCCAGTGTAATTCAATTGGCTGTTAGCAGACCAGCCAACAAATAGTCTCAATTCCTCATACACACGCGTCAGCATACTTCTGTCAGGAGGTTTTGTCTCAGGCAAAGGGTATGACAGTGTCATAATGCCAGTCTGTAGCGCTTCATTATTTCAATGACCACGGCCCTTAGCGGGTGGCCGTTAGCGCTTCTCTCATCACAATGAGGCCTTGCATGTACGTGAAGACTTTTCAAAATATTAGCATGTTTGGCAAGAGGTATGCATATTTCCAACAGGTCGAGAAGGACTCACCGATAGGGGCCGCGAGAAGAAAACCACCGGCGGCAGCAACGGCAGCCCCGGTTGAATTTCCCATGAGCTCAGGGTCCAAGAAGAACAAACCCCAGTGATTCGTTGCTAGTTTTCCGATGCCAGCCCAAGCAAGGTATAGGCCACCTGCGACCAGGGTGCCGATCACATGTCCTACGACAGGCTATTGTCATTGTTATTTTAGTTATCAGTTGTCAGTTGCTAGTTTCCAGGAACCTTTCACTTACGCTTTGGCGACGAATGCTGTTGAGAAAAGCTACCTCGACAAAGGCTATAATCGCCGTGATGCTCCAAATGTTGAGGATACTGAACGCCTTGATATCGTCTTCTTCGAACAGCCCTTTATCTATGCTAGGATTAGCACCGCCTAGTACAAAACGGCATCTCCTGCAATGCTACCACAAGTCTCAAAACCCTGGAGTGTTGCTTACTTGGGTCATAGAAAACACCCGTGCTGTTACCCACGTCGTGGTGGTGGTGGGGAAACTTGGGGATTTTGAATCCGCCGTGGCCAGATGGCACCAGGACGGACCAGTACATGATGCCATTAAGCCAAGGAAAGACATGAGAGACCGTATAGAGCATGCTGAAGATGAAGTGCTCGAAATTGCTCACACGATTGGGCGGTGAGAGGAGTCGACCGAAGAAGGCGCCTACAGTTGAGCTCTCAGAATCCTCATCAGGCTCGGCACTCGTTGGCTGGAATGTATGCACTCCCGTCCATGCCTGTCATTCAGACATGTTAGGCTCAACCACGGCTAATATCACGATTATTAAGGTAGTGGCCCTTACCAACGTTATAAGGTGGTATATAAACTGCACCAGAAGGGAGACGCTGGAAAACTCAAACGGGATGCGCCAACCGCTATGGACATCCTCGCGTTCAAGTTTGTATTTGAGGGCCACCCCGACCACCGAAGCTAAGTAAGCGGTTATGGCAAACCGGCCACCGAAAAGAGTCTTTTGATTGATGGCCCGCCAGGGCGAATGGCACGCTCTCAAGGTGATCGGCTGCACGCAGTCAGGAGCCGTTTGCTGTATGATGGTTCAACGAAACTTACGTGGCTGTCTCCCTGAGATGCCTGTGGTTCCCGAGAGGATTGCGGCAGAAGAGGTGTCGTGTCAGAGGCCATAGTGAAGGTAACGTCGCGATGCTAATTGCTAGGAAGGGCAGGGAGAGCCGGTTCGGTTCGAAGATAAGTATTCAGTAGGTCATACAGTAGCGTGTCGATGCTAGAGCAGGAAGGCTGAGGGTTTTGTTGCTGGTTGTAGGTTGCGGAGATCCGAATAGGAAGACTCGGAGGGAGGTCAGTAATTCAAATGATTATGTCGACTCATGGTAACGGCAATAGCAATGCAAAGGGAGAAAACAAGGTAAGAAAGTTTGTGGGAAGGCTATACCATCGCGTGGTATAGCTTAAGGAAAGCATGCCGCGGCCAACTCTTTGACAGAAGTTCCCAGCAGTCGCTGTTGGGAACGCCACTACACGCTACCTAGGCAGTCTACAGAAAGCGCTATATAACCCCAGCTATCTCATCACAGAGGATGCGATGCGTGATAGGTAAAGAGCTTCAAATGAGTGTGTTCATTTTCAAGCGTACCCTTAAATCCCGCGTGCCTATACCTATTCCCCTGCAAGCTACTCTAATGCGAGATCACCCGTAGTAAAAATGGGGCTTGATCTATTGAAATTGTTAGAGATCAAACACCGATTCATGATCATGATCTACCAATGGTTCTTGCATGATAGTGCTTAGCCGACATAACCAAGAGTACATGTCAAGAATGCAGCACAACCCCCAAAACAATTCTCCCCAAGCAGTATAATCCTCGTCGTGATGTAGTACCTATCCCTTAGGTGCCTACGCCAAGAGAATGAGTGTTACAAATCACAACTGCCACTTGGCAGGCCCAATCTGCCAAATAGCACTGGGACATCCCACTGAGGGTAAAATATCGAGTACCCGATACCTGCTACTGGTGGTATAATGGTATAAGTGTCTTGTCAGAACCAACTATAGCGACTACTAGGCAGTAGATTGAGTAGAGAGACAATAGACATCTTTCATATTGTCACAATTCAAGGCTCATAACAGCCACTGTGAATCTAGGAACGATACATGATTCGCCTGGATTGTGTGATGGATTGATAGGATGCCTAAGTCAATGTAACATGCAAAGATTTAGTAAATAATGAAAGCAATACGTCTGCCTTCCATTCCCGTAAACCCCTTGCTGCCCACCCTGAGGTTCGTTCTATTATCTTATCATTCCTACGTCTTGACTGATGCGACGTGCATAGGGCATTACTGTTGCACTCCTACTTGAAACGAATAATCGACGTCCTGAATTATTAATATTGTACTATTCCGCGACTTGCCAACGCCGTCGTCGTCGGCGCTAGGTAGAGGGCTGTGTTAGCACCATGTCGGACGAGTGAAATGTAGGTTTGGAAGAGTGGGAAGCCCCACAAGCAATCCGATGAATAACCCTCAAGACAACGACCTTCTTCTAGTAGAAAGGCTTAGTGTCCCGGCCCGTTGTCCGGCACACCAGAAGACGGGGGGTTAGACGCGGGACCCTGAATGGGTTGAGGACCACCACGAAGATGTGCCGGTTCGAGGCCATGCTGAGCTGCGTTTACTACTTCAATTGGGTCTAGGCCTGACAGGGTATTAGATGATTTCTGTCTAATATGACACCGGAAGCAACGTACGGTAGTCGGGGACGGCTTGGGCCCGACTGGGTCGAAGCCAGGTGACGATCATTGTCACACGGATTGCCACTTCGGGTCACCTTGACTCACCTTTCCAGCTGCAATATATTTATCATAATATTTATCAGGCCATGAACCTGCAACTCGCCTACAGGCCGAGACAGCCTCGTACCGAAGGCTAGAGATTGCGAGGAATTCTGTATATAAAAAGGAGGCCTTCGTCCCTGTAGATTCAGTCTATTCTGAAGGTTAAGGACCTTTGAGAGCCTAGATTGATTATTACATAATACAGCCAATTCTGAGTCAAGCCCTAGAATACTAGCCCTTGTTACAATCATGAACAAAAGTTGTAGAGTGGTGACTACTAACTGGCCTATGGCCACGACAATCTGAGCCGGGAGCGACATGGCGGACGATAGACTGGTGGTAGTTTGTCTCGTGGAGCATATACCCTAAATCGAATGGGCGGGAGGACTTTGGCACGAGTAGAGTGAGATGCTAGGAGGGAATTACACAGCCTATATATTAAGGTACGAGGTCCGCGATATTGTCACATCTGACCATGAATGTGTTTTCTCCCATCTGTTATGATCGTCAAAGCGCCTAATCCGAATGGCAACACGTGGGGTAAAAGTATCTTGCAGCTTGCAACTTGCAACTTGCAGCTATGGTTGCTCTGATGCGGCGCTGAGGTGGTATCGTTGGCATCATACCCGCCAAGAACCGCCAAGAGGAATCGTCGGCACTATACTTATACATCTCGCCAAGGACCGCCAAGGGGTGTCGGCACTACCCGTATCTCTCGCCAAGAGTTGTATAGTCGCCTTTGCAGTTTTCCCGGCCACCGCCCTCGTACCAGTACCAGGTATTAAGGAAGATAGTATTTGGATACAGGAGCTAGAGAATACTATTGAGTCCGGTACAGGCTCCGAATTATGAATTCGGGGCTGAGTTACGACATGCGAGCACAACTTTCGAGACCCGTAGGTGCATGCGCGTACGGGGGCTGTGGTGGCCCCCACCTCCTTTAGGGAGCTACCTGCCTAGGGGGAAGTCCAGGGAGGTACGCACCTAGACTGAATACTGTGGGCCTGGTATCGATAAGGGCGCACTGTATGTATATTCCCACCAGATCTCCTGGTAGGGTCTAGAACCTACCTAGCCTTTTACAACAGGTATCCCACCAATACGAGGGCTTCGAGCCACTCTTCTGAATCGTCACCAATCGTCCACAATACCCACTTTGCAGTGCAAGGTATTCCAACCTGAGCTTAAATGGGTAACGAATTATTGTATTGAAGTAAATAAAACTTCATCTCCAGTATATAAGGTATATTTCTAGCATACCAAGGTGTTCGAAACATGCATATGTATACCATTGCCGCCTGCACAAGTGATATCAACCAACAGAACGCCTACGTACCTAATACTGAGAGTTTACGCCAGCAAGGCAAGTTAGGTTAGGTAGCCTGTATTGACAGGGCATCAGCTGGCCCTGGTCCGTCCGAAACCTGGAGTGCCCCACTCTAGCTATCAGGCATTATCTATTACTTACCTTATGTAATGGGCTTTCAGCAAGCAACCTGTCATCATCTGTGCATTGTAGCTACCAGCTGGCCTCAAACCTCAAACCTTTAGCCCATACTCTTACCGAGGCCAGCAGAGGCTCTCTCCGGATCTTGCACTTACGTCTATCACCGGCCAATTCATTCATTCACTAACAACAACGGGCTATGTTGTCAAGTCTCCAGAACCCGCGCCAAGCAGCTGGGCAGCTGCTCAACTTCGCCCTCATCCTGTCCACAGCCTTCATGGTACGTGTGATTGCTCGTCTTCTTCCCCTTCGCACCAGTGCATCGGCCGACACGGTGTTCCTAGTATGCACGACTAACTCGTTGCGCAATGTATAGATGTGGAAGGGCCTCTCGATAGCCGCCGACTCGCCATCACCCATCGTCGTCGTCCTCTCCGGATCGATGGAGCCTGCCTTCCAACGAGGCGACCTCCTCTTCCTGTGGAATCGCAACCTGCTGGCCGAGACGGACGTCGGCGAGGTCGTGGTGTACAACGTCAAGGGCAAGGACATACCCATCGTCCACCGCATCGTGCGCAAGTTTGGCACCGGGGAGCACGCCAAGTTGCTGACCAAGGGCGACAACAACGCCGCCGACGACACCGAGCTTTACGCCCGCGGGCAGGACTACCTCGAGAGGAAGGACATCATCGGCAGCGTCTTCGGCTACATACCATTTGTCGGCTATGTTACTATCATGCTAAGCGAGCACCCGTGGTTGAAGACGGTTATGCTGGGGATAATGGGCTTGTTGGTGGTGTTGCAGCGAGAATAAAGATTTTGATTGACCGCGCTTTGTTTTCGTTGCTCTGTGCGCATGACAAGATGCCCCGTCGCATAAGTGCATGCATACACTCGACTTGGGACAGACAAAAGCTAGACCTCAGAGGCACTTCGATATTATGCTCTAAGTGAAGCATTCGCACCGCCGCTATTCAAAGCATGTGCGTAACTTGATCGCACGGGGCTCTAATAATACTAGAGGCAGGTCTCAGAGGCTATAATGTGGGCAATTACCACTCCGCCATGACCATGACACCACCTCAATGCACGTGGGATATTGGAGGAAAGCCGGGTGAGGGCTGAATTTAGCTCAATCCCTTTGTTGCGAGCCGAGGCACCGTTTCATTACACATCCGCTGTTGAAGGTTCAGGATGTTCTTAGTGTATTGTATCATGCCCCGTGTATGGAAAAAACTACCACGGCGTTTGGACATGGGTTTTGGTATAAATACTAGGCCTAATCACATCCTGTCTGATGGTATTCCCGTTCCTAATATCAATAAGTAACTTCTCATCACAACAACCACCTTCCAACTGATCACTAAATAACAGAGTTCTTAAGTCTGCACACCTGATCAGGCTGATCAGCAATGGATCAACCGAACCAACCCAACATCAACGAGCCTAATGTCAACCAACCTAACGTCAACCAACCTAACGACAACCAGCCGAACGTCAACCAAAGTAACGTGAACCAGCTACCGCTAACAATTGAAGAACTGTATGCACCTGCAGTTCCACGAACGGCAGACACAATCGTTCGTGGCGTACCCGTTCGACTGCACACAAGCACCTATCCTATTTTTAGATACACCCCACTCGAAGAGTCTTATTTTATAGAGCACATTCGAGCTCACCCGCTCCACGAGTGGAGATATAATGACATACCTGGCTTGTTAGTGCAGCTCGACTTACACGGGTTCCCCGAGCACATCTTGAACGCCGATGGCGACATCTTCCATGATGTGATAGTTGGCAAGGTGAAATCTAAAATATGGAAGACGCGCAGGCGATTAGAGAGAGGCTGGATACCGCCGCCTCCCCCGGTTCCAGGAAACCCTGGTGCTAATAGCTTTCCTCTGGGTTATAATCTTATTAGTAAGTATGTTCTAGGTCATAATATTGATATTATTGAGGGCTTAGAACCCAACCCGGATGTCTTGCAGCTAATGCGAGAACAGGAACAGGCTATATTAGGGCCTCCACTACAACAACAGCCAGCTATTCAACTGGGTATTCAACTGGGTATTCAATCGGGATTCGATCCAGTTTATCAACTACTAGGTTTCCAGCCAGCTCAGCAGCAACAGCAACCGGGTTTCCAGCCAGTTCAGCAACAACAGCAACCGGGTTTCCAACCAGTTCAGCAGCAGCAGCAACAGCAACCGGGTTTCCAACCAGTTCAGCAACAACAGCAACCGGGTTTCCAACCATTTCAGCAACAACAGCAACCAGGTTTCCAACCATTTCAGCAACAGCAGCAACCGGGTTTCCAACCATTTCAGCAACAGCAGCAACCGGGTTTCCAACCATTTCAGCAACAGCAGCAGCCGGGCTTCCAACAGCAGCAGCCGGGTTTCCAGCAGCAGCAGCCGGGTTTCCAACCTGTTCAGCAACAGCCGGGCTTCCAACAGCAACCAATTATTTATCAGCCAGGAGGGTTCCAACCCGGGCCTTTTCAACAACAACCTACGGTTCAACCGACCTACCAACAACCGGTCTTTCCACAACCAGTTCCCCAACAACAATGGCTTCCTCAGCAGCCGGGTATTCAGCAAGTGCAACAACCAGGGCAAGCTCAACAAGCTGGTCAAGGTCAACAGCCAGGCCAACAGCAGCCCTAAGAAGTTGCTACTAAGGAAGAAAACCCGCCTCATCTATCCATGAGTAAGTAGCTAAGTACTGGCCCCCCAAAAAAAGGAAGAAAAAAAAAGACAATAGATGGGTTGTGTAACAGGGTAGAGGGACCCACCACACAACTTCCCTCCTACACACAAAATTCTCAGGCACATACAGCGCGAATTCGCTCAAAATTCGTCCCGCCCACCTCCCTATGGGCAAAGGCGCAAAGGCGCAAAGGCGCATACTATTAGTTCTAAGTTATGTTTTTTTTGTTTTTGCCTTTTGTTTTAGCTGTTTGTTTTAGCTTGTTTTGTTTTTAGTTAAAGCAGTTATTGTAGAAAATAGAAAATTTTATTCTATCCATCTCATTAGTAGGTCAAAACTTTCCTTTTTATAATCAGTCAAAGCCTCTGCTCCTAGCAAACCATATCCTCTGCTTACTTGTAAACCAATGACTAAGATAGTGATCTTTCAACCCTAGGAGCGGCGTTGCCTTCGTGCTCCAATGCTCTCAAGAATGTATTGGTAACAACATGTATAATGCGTTAATCAAGATGTGAGAGATTTCTTTCCTTTTCTTAGTTCCTGAGTTGCCGCTAGTTGCTGCAGCTATCCACCGAGTTGTGGTAGTGAACCCGCCGTAAAGGTGTCTCTTAGTTGCCAACCTTCAAAAAACCACACGAAAAACTTACGTAAGCGTGCTTTTTGTTGATGGGTGGAGACTATGTGGTAGGTGCAATGGTCAACACCATTGTTAAATAAAGGACGCCTTCTATAAGGATGCCCGACTCTAGTTCTGTCGGTTTCATTTAACTAAGATTTAAAGCTGAGTCACGATTTGCACCTGAATAGCCAGAATCTAATGAGGTAGAGAAAGAGACTGGGTGGGAAAAGGGGAAGAATACTCCGCGCACATTCCGACCGAAGACACTATATGCCCGACTATAGGTGAGTAATAAACCACATTTGATTTGGAGGTTTAATGATTATTTTCTTTTCAAGGGATGTATTCATGATTCCTTGGCGCATCCGATCCAAGTCTAATGTAAGCTCTGGGAGGCTCTCGATTCCCAACTGTTCTCATCCCGCTGAGAACCCAAGAACCACACTATAGTACATGACAACCATGTCAGAGGATCCTGAATGGTGGTCCCAAAAAGCCACCCACGTAAATCTAGTACACTTCTCCCTCTCCATCATCGTAGCCGTCACCATCGTCATAGCCATCTTCTTCGTAGTCGTCTTCGTAATCATACACTACTGGAGCTGGCTCCTCTTCTTCTATGTCTTCATCTTGTGCTTCGATGGCTTTTGGAGGTTTGTTCTCAACCGAGGGCTGGGGGCTTTGACGATGGGGGGGAGATCCGGCATCTGATACACTCGCTGCGCGAGAGGTCATGCGACTAGCAGCCTCACTCTCCACGCGAGAAACGACAGAGCCAGGTCCACGCTTTTTGCTGCTCCCGAAGAGGTTTGCAATGGCGTCATAGTTGATTCGCTTAGACACAGTATTCCGCTTCTTCATGACGTCGATGGCCGCCTCGCCAGGAGTAGAAGCTGGGGTTAGCTGGCCTTCGCCAATCCGTGGCTTCTTGACACGGTTACGCTTTCGCTTTGGAGGCCCTAGAGCCTCCATCTGTTGTCGATATGTTTTTTCTTGTTGTTTTCGCACCCAATCCTTATTTGCATTTAACCAGATTTCTTCCTTGATACGCACTTCCTCGGGGGCAAGCTCGCAGAATTGAACTTCTGGGTCATCAGCGAACTCATCTTCGCCAATAACCTCATCCATCTTCAACTCTCTCTGGGGAAGCAACGAACGTGCCCATTCAGCTTTGATGTGAGCAAGATGCGCCGCCGTTGCCAGAGCCTTGCTGTGTGCGGAACTATGGGGGTCGTTTATCACTTCGTTGATCTGGTTCTCCAGCTCAGCTTCGTCACGCTCCCACTCTTCGTCAAACTTGAGGCGCTCTTCTTCCGATTCATGTTTGTTGCGCCGACGACCTTTCTTAGGTTGCTCTTCTGTGCCTTCTTCCTCATCGGCTTCCTTACTTTCATCGCTGTTACCACCCTCAGCAGAGCCATAGAGCTCCACTAGTTCGTCTATAGCTTCATTGCTCGTAGGATCTTCTGCGTTTAGACCCTCTACAACTTCCTTTGGTCGTTTGGGAGCGGGTTGGGGGACTTGATTTGGGTCAAAGGGGGTTACCATCTCTCTACTTTCTGTGGTGTCGAAAGATTTCGGTAAGAACTCCGCCACTTGACGTACTTTCGAAAGGTCTGGTGGTGGCACTGGTCTTGGTGGAGGAGGCATGCTTGCGCTGGCAGATGAGACCGGTCTTGGTGTGCCTGACTCGTCATTGGCTTGATCCAACTCATCACCGTCGATGTCCTCCAAAACGCGTTTTCGCTTCCTTCCGCTGGCCTCCCTTTCCTTTTCTATCTTTTCTTTCCAGTCATCACCCTGCTTGTAAAAGGAAGGCGGGTCATGACGCGACTCAAGAAATTCCTGGGTTAGGAAGTTCTCAATCGAGAGATTGCTGCTTTCAGTGACGGTGAATTCATCTAGCCGTTGCTCGATGGTGTGTGTTGTAACCTTTACGACGTAAACGATCTCTCTGACAGTCCTCCGAAAATTCCACATACGAGCAGCCATCAAGAGACAAGCGCCACAGATGCCGGATGGACGGCGCCCGATGACCATCCAGTCCCGGCCCATTCTCTGACAGAGCCTTGTAGCGTCGGCGGCGATTTTATTAGTGAACTCGCCAAAGTCTAGCTTTTCGGCAAAGCGCATCATGAGATCTTCAGGTATGATCGATCTCACATTATTATTTTGAAAGGAGTAGATAGTACTCAAGTCCTTGAAGACGTGACCAAGCTCGTAAACATTAATCTAGCGAAGATTAATTAGTATAAATTCGGGGATATTCTCATGGCTAGCCTTGCTTACGTGAACGAGTTCCGCAAAGTCAATGAGCATAACGTCACACTTATCTTCTCTCCGACAAGCTGCATAAAGGCAGACGGGAACCACTTTGTCCATACCACGACCTTGCAGCCAGTTCTCATTGAGCACAAGCTTGAAGATCATGATGGCAGACTCGATAGCGCTTTCGGTAACGTTTCTCAGCCGTGACTTGAATCCCCACATCATATTCCTCGCTATGGTTGAGTGTTAGCAAATAAACAGGTGTTGTAGGGATGACGGAATAAAAGATTTACCTTCGCGGATTGTCTTTTCCCGGTTGTCGCCAACCAAGCCTCCTAGTCGTCGAACTCCCGGCGCCATATTCCGGGTTGTACCTTGGTCGGCAGCCACAAAGCTGCCCTGGACGATGGCAGCACCTGAGGAGGTTTCACCGAAGACTACTTCAGCAACAATGTTGGAGCTGTCGATTTCACGACCACAAGCGGAACAAAAGCCATCGGTAACAGGAGCTGAAGGATTCGGACACCGGGGGTTGGGGCACGATGGCCGATCTTTGTTACTAGGACGGGGTGCCGCGGGCGGGGAGGAGGCGGGTTCAGAACTCATTGCCCGTTCATTTTCCATCCGGTTCCTGTTCAGGACTTCCTTGATACGATCGCTGGAGCCGGCCCCTTTGGGGCGTATCTGGAAACCCTTGGGCCCCTTGGCGGATGGCCTGGCGGGTTTGATGAAAGACGACATGGTTGGTGATAATGATGTATGTAAATAGTTGAATTATTGGAGGATTGTGAGTCGGGAAGCAGTCCCGCGTTGAGACGTTGGCTGACACGGAGATGTCAGGAGGACGTGTGTGTAAGTGGCGGATGAGGCTAGTCTCATAACGAGAAGGACGGTTTATTCTTCAGAGAAGGGGCCAAGAGAGGTCCATAGCCCCCCGGTGGGAGGCGGGTGGACAACAGATGGTGACTCGTCGACAGCAAATGCCTGCCTCTGTCCATGGGTGGTGCGCTGACGTTTCCCGGACACCACTAGCAGGTCCTGCGATGCCTCTGGATGGCTGGATGTGTGTAAGTGATAGGCGAATGGGAATATGAGAATATGGGGCGCAAGCATATACTCGTGAAGAAAGTTGGAAAAGAGTCTGGCACGCGTGCAAACGGAGGGGAGAGTTGAAGTGGGGAAGAGAGGAAAATGGTCGAGTGGTAATGGCGGTGGCTTGGGGAAATTCAGGACCCAGTGCAAACCTTAGGTAGGCACCCGGGATCCACCCATCACTAAAAAATGGGTGCATGCACTAATGTGCGCTTGGGGGGACAGTTCGAGTACGAGCGTTGGTTACTTATTTTGACGAAAGCCGTTGTTCTATAAATGGCACTTGCCTAGTACCTAGGTACCTCCTACCTAGTAGTAGTCATTGTCTACCACTAGCTAGCACTTATCACATGAGAATCATGCACCTGTATATATATACCTCCTTTTACTGGTCAATATCACGCATCCATGTGTTTACCTCTTTAGTTTAAAATAATGATGTTTAATAATAAGCGCGAATGCAAAAATACTATCTAAAAACAGCGTTTTAGAGTTTTGAATAATGGAAAGACGGTTTTAAATTCTCAAAAGCGAAAAGGTGTTATAGGGTTTGTGCCAAGCCAACGCCTATATACCTAGGTACCTAGGTACCTAGGTACTTCCCTTGCACACCTCGTTTGCGTCGACGACGTTGGATAAATGCATATTTCAGTACACATTACACGAAATCGTGCAAATAACAAAGCACTGTCGTCATGTTCCACTATACAATTACTTAGGTACCTACTCTCTTCACATTCACCACCACGCACAAGGAAGGATACACGTTTACTCGGTCCTGGCGCCATGGACGGCCTTGATGAGTTTGAGAAGACACTCGCAGCTGAGAAAGCCGAAAGAGAACGGGAAACCCGCGATTCAGACGAAAAACGTAATCGAAAACATCGACATCATCATAGACGCGACCGTTCTCCCGACAGAACTCGAGATCGCGACCGTCACAGACACCACCGCTCGCGCGGAGACGATGAGTACGGCGAAGACGGCCACAGGCACAAGCGATCGCGCTACGAGGAGGAGGAGGACCACGACGATCGGGACCACCGCAAAGAGCGTCATCGGCGAGCCGGCCATGACCAGCCTGAGACCAGGCATGGTTCAAGCAGGGAAATTCGATTGAAAGGTTCGGATGCTAAAGAGGATTTGCCTTTGCCCGACGAAGAGATATCCGCCGCAGATTACAGAAAGGACTCTCGCTCTGCGCCACTTACCAGAGACTCGTGGATGACAGCGCCCTCTGCCCTCGACATCGACTATGTTCAGAAGGGCTCCAAGCCAACCAGACTGCCGCCGCCCAGGGACGAACCAAAGAGGTCGATACACACAAGAGAGATCAATGCCGCCCACTTGCAGAACTTAAATGATGGCAAGACAGCCGACGAGCTTGAGGTACCCTCTAAACATGAGGTTACCTACAAATTCGGCGACAGTGGGTCGCTGTCAAGAATGACAAAGTTAAAGGGCATCTACAGCATGGCTGAAAAAACCGGCCGTACTGTGGAGGAGGTCGCGTTGGATCGATACGGAAGTCTACGCGATTTCGACGACGCTCGGGAGGAGAAGATTGAATTAGATCGACGTAAAGTTTACGGAGAAGGCTACGTTGGCAAAGAGAAACCTAGCGGCGAGCTGTTCCAAGAGAGAAAACTCGCTGCTGGCGCGCACGAAAAGCGACAAACATCACCACAACCCACCCAACTAGACCAGGGCGTGCTTATCCCTGATGATGCTACCTCGCATGAAGCAACGCAACTAGACCAGACAACTCTAAACCGATTAAAAGCGCAAATGATGAAAGCAAAACTGAGAAAGGCGCCCGATGCCGCTAAACTCGAAGCTGAGTACAATCAGGCTGCCGCCGCGTTTGCGGCCAAGGGCCCTGAAGCCGTAGTTCTGAATGTGATGCAAAATCGATTGATGGCCGGAACGCGAGCTGAGGCTAGGGCTGTTGACACCAAGCGAGGCCGAGAAAGGGGACTGGTAGAGCAGAATGAAGACATGTCGATAGATGACATGGTCCGAGAAGAGCGGCGCACACGAGGGCAGGCAGGAGGTGAAGGGCTTCGACTTGCTGAGCGCATCGCCAAGGACGGGAAATTCGACAACGACCTCGAGTACATGGACGAGAATGCCGAAAAGTTAGCAAAGCGCGTGCAGAAGTCGGAGCTGAATCTTAAGAACGCTGCCGTCAATGAATTCCAAAAGATCAACAAGATACTCGATAACTGTCAGCTCTGCCACCACGAAGATCGCAATCTACCTCCCGTGGCGCCTGTGATCTCGTTAGGCACGCGAGTTTATCTGACATTGCCGACAGAGCCAGAGCTGAGCGAAGGCGGGGCCGTCATTGTACCTATCCAGCATCGAACTAACTTGCTCGAATGCGATGACGATGAATGGGAGGAGATCCGAAACTTCATGAAGTGCCTCACTCGCTTATACCACGATCAAGGAAGAGAGGTCGTGTTCTACGAAAACGCCGCGGCTCCCCAGAGACATATGCACGCCGCGATGCAGGCGGTCCCTATCCCATACGAACTAGGAGACACGGCACCGGCCTTCTTCAAAGAGGCGATGCTGTCCGCGGACGAAGAGTGGTCGCAGCACAAGAAGATCATCGACACGGGCGCGCGGGCGCGAGACGGCCTCGGCAAACTAGCGTTTCGGCGGTCCATCGCGAAGGAGATGCCTTACTTCCATGCCTGGTTTTCACTGGATGGCGGCCTTGGGCATGTGGTGGAAGATTCTAATCGATGGCCGAGAGGCGATTTGTTTGCTAGGGAGATCCTGGGGGGCATGGTAGATGCAGAACCTGACGTAATCAAGAAACAGGGACGATGGCATAGGTCAGACAGCAGGGCCGAGGGATTCAAGAAGCGATGGAGGAAGTTTGACTGGACTAGAGTCCTTGCAGATGGCTGAAACGGACCAATGTGTCTGAGACTTATGGTTCATAAAGCTAGGCGGGGATTGCGTAACGGATTGACCCCATACTACCTACTAAATATGTCTCTTGACTTCGAGCGGGTAGATGCAATGTAGGATTAACATGTACGCTTTAGACATAGTTGTATGTTCTGATTGTGAGCGGCACTGGAAAATTGATGTTGTCTCGTCTTGCAACTAACAAATTAGAGAACAAATGATGCATAGGATCTTGAATGTAAGAGACGTCGGTAATACTCTGTTGCAGACAACAATCAGATCCCACATAGAATTCGTTTGCATTTGCGTATGTAATTAAAATGCCTATTGATAACATGAGATGTGTAGTGAAGGTTTGGAAAGAGGTTTTCCTAAATACAAAGGAGCATTTCCCATTTAGGTCATCGTAAAAAAATTCTTGACAAGGGAACCACGGTAACAAACGAAGGCAAAGTGCGCGCTAAGGTCCCTGAAGTATTACAGAGCAAACCGAAGCTGTTATAGCCTTAGTCCTATAAGGAGCTATAACTGTCTATTATTACATCATTGACGCCCTAGATAAACTTTGGCAGTACAAGCAAACCGCTTGTTACATACTCCTTATCGGGGTGATACAACACTCTGATATGTTTTAGTCATGCTTGCAACAGAAATTGCTCTGTCCATGAATACTTTTGGATCGTTGAACTAATATTTCTGTGCTTAGCTGTGCAGGTATGAATGTTCATTCACTTCCACCCCAATAGCTATTCTCTGTTGTCCCATCACCTAATCCCGTCACTATAGGCTATTTTCCAACTCAGCTACTGTTGAATCCAACGCACTCACTGAGAAAGGCTGATGGAGGCTTCCTTGGTGGGAAGGAAGCCTCAAATGCACTCATAAGTGTTATCAAAGTGACCTCACTTCTAGCAATAGCCGCCAAGCCGATAGGCCGACCATTAAAATCCAAGTAGCCGAGGGGTAAGGAGCATAGAGGAAATCCTAAAACGATCAGAACTTGTCACAAATATTGGTGAAGATGGTTCTGAAGTACCTGTAGCCGCAGAGAACTTGCTCATCCAACTGTCTGCTGGACCAATGATGACATTGATTCCGTACGAGTCAAGCGTGTCCGGAAGACTTTTACCGACCATAGCTATGTGTTCCAAGAGTTTTCGACGACGAGCTGGATCTTTACTGCTCGCAACGGATGTTTCAAGGAGCACTTGGCTTGGAAATTCTATGATCAATTAGCAGGGTTGACCGAAGTTATTGAAGCAGTACACACCTGGGGGTAGGGCTTTATCTGCATGAGCCTTGTTCCAGTCTACAAGTTCCTTCGCCGACGAGATGGGGGCACCTTGTGTGCCTCGCATATACATATCAAAATCAGACTCGAAGTCGGCCACTAAAAACGTGTCAGGCAGAGAGAACTTTACTTGAAGCTTTCGAAAAATAAAATACCCATCAGTTCCACGAGCGCGTTCGCTCCTTCATACTCGAAGTCTCTGTCATTTCGAAGGCTGACATCATAGTGATACGCCGCAGCCAGGGTTTTGAGACGATCGTATCCTCGTAAGGTGGCAGCTTTCTGTGCATAGATTAGCCAGGGACTACATGACAGCAGACCTCAACTCTTACTATCTGTTCGATGACATCTGGCATACGCGTCTGGGCTGACTCGTCGTAACGAAATCTCTCAGGATCCAGTGTACCAATTCGCAAATCGGCCCAACCAGCTGCACCTTTCATTGCACTAGCATAACCACCAATGGGAACATCTGGTTTGCCGTCGCCCACAAGCACCGTAAGAAGATCGGCAGTGTCTTTGACCGTGGCGCACATGGGACCAGGGATGTCTAGATGCTGGCTCACAGGTATGATACCCTCATTGGGGATTGCGCCCAAGGAAGCCTTGACGGTGTAAAGCGATTGTCGCGTCGATGGCGAGATCAAGGAACCTTCCGTTTCGGTGCCGATTGCCATTGGCGCAAAGCCCGCAGCAACCGCGATGGCACTACCGGATGAAGACCCTGCCGGGCTCTGTTTCAATATTCCTGTTAGCTATGAATAGGCGCTCATCAGGTGTAGGGAGTGAAAGGTACACTGTGACCAGATACCCCGTCAGAGTAGACAACACCACCGGCGATATAGGGATTCTGCGATTGGCCGTGCAGAGCAGACCATCCGCAACTGATACCCACACCCCTAATGCAACAAGAATCAGCGCTGGCTCAACGGCAGATTGTGTATGGGCCGTTGTACTTGAAAAACATTAACTCCTGCCCGAGGTTAGCACTAACCGTTGCTCAATGAACGTAGTACTTACCGAGAGTGTAGTCTTCCCTAAGATAATAGCCCCTGATGCGAGAAGCTACTGAGGCTCAGTCCAAGGATCACAACAACAGCTGAAATAGTACAAACCCTATCCACAATCGGAGCATTTTTAGTGACCGTCGAGCCAACAAGCGCAAGACTGCCACCCGTGTTATCCATCTGCATTGTTGGGTCTGTTCCTACGTTGTCCTGAAATTGTCAGACAACTTAGCCTGTATTCGGAAACCGGGTGCCTCACCTTCAGCAGTACGGGAATCCCATGGAGAGGGCCAAGCACCTTCCCGTTTGTCCTCATTCCGTCAAGAGCTTTTGCCCGGTCGACAGCCCCGGGTGCGAGCTGGTAAACGGCCTTCAGATATCCATTGTAGGCGAGAATTTGATCGTAGTATTGGTTGACTATCTGGACACTTGTCAATTCACCGGAAGTCAATAGTTCTTGCAGTCTTGAAGCAGAGGTCGTCAAGGGATCAAAAGCAGGTTCGTGGTCTGGAATCGATGGAATCCACCCAGCGAGATGAGATTTTCCAAAAGATCCATAGCCATAGGAGATAGACATGTTTGAAACTACGAAATGGATTCCTCGACGTGGAAATTTCGTTATGAGCAGGAGACGCAATATAACGAATCATGAGTTGGGTTCAAGTAGAGAACCCAGGCCAGAGCAGGAAAGACTAGCTTTAAATAAGGGCCAGTTAAGCACTGCTAGAGAAAGAAATTCAAGCAACAGCAGCACAGCCTCACTGGACGAATTAGGGATTTCGACATAGGCGAGCTGCACTCGGTGGTTGCTGATTGTTGGGTGGTGATGAGCGTGCAGGATCCGGAGCACAGTGATTATGCATCCGAAAGACACAGTGCATTGCGAATCATATCATTCGCCGGGGGCTGTTGGCAACGCGGGGTTGCATTCTTACCCTTCCAATTAAACTTACCCATAGGTGGTAATGGTTTTGGTGTTGGTGATGGCGTGCATGGATTTACTGTAGTTGGTAGGTGGGCGTACCAATTTACGTATACGTAGTAGTATTCCTTCATGTACAGTGTTCGGCCCCCGATTGGTCCGCTGGCCCTCATCGACTCGGTGACCAAAAGTGACATCTTTACACCGTGTGATAGTTATGGACCTCTGACAGCCTAGAAAGGTTATTATCTAATAAAACCATTGAGCCAATCCCTAGAATACTAGCCCTTATTACAATAACGCTTATCTTAGGATCTGTTGTAGCCTAGACAAAGAAAGCAACTTCACTGGATAGAAAGAGTCATCATACAGTACTTTGCGCCTCATGGCTTAACCGATCTTGCCCTCTGTTACAGTTCATCTTCAAGAGGAACCTGGTCCGTCTGTACGACGGCTCCTGAGTCCATATCGTCAAAGATCTTGCTGACGAAATCAGCCAGCATTATATCACTGCCTTTGGCAGCTATTAGGCCCACGGCAGCAGGAAGCTGCTCTATCTTTCCCGTAAACTTTGAGGTGTAGGGCGTGGTGCCAACTATCAACGTCCAATTAGTCAGATACCCTCTCGTTATTTGTCTCACAGAGTCGGAGACTATATGCTTAGGAGAATAGATGGAAAGCATGGAAGCGCAATTCGGCTTACCGGGAATTATGAGTTCTGGGCACTGGGCGTAAGGGCCTATATTATAGAAAAAGAATCCCTGTCCCGTGAACTCCTGTGGCCCATTCTTGTATTTGTCTCTGTAGTCCGGCTCACCATTGGTCCAGGGTAGAATAATGATACTGCTGGAGTAACCGTCATCGGCGGGGGGGATAATGTGTTCGTAGAACCAGTCATGATACACCGAGATAAGTCTATCTCCTTCGGTTTTCTGCTCCTCTGTCACAGTTTGCGTATAGCCTCTACGCAACGGTTAGCATGTGCCGTAACCGTTTTGATCCTACTCAACTTACACTTTGAACCGAAGCTGGGGGTTGAGAACGGGAGCTTTGCCCATTTTCTGTGTATATTCCTCAATGAAAGGTTTGAGGAGCCCTGTCCACTGGTCTCGGTTCGCGGACCAGTCAAAAGCATGATGGAAATACTGGCCGATTGATTCATGGGTATCTTTAGGACGAGTCTCTTTCCATGTGTCTGCCAGGCTTATTCTTGTACGCTTAACACCTAGAAATTCTTCAACCCGAGTGATAAAGGCCTCAAAGACCTGCTGACTCGCTTCATCGCCAACCTGCCAGTAGTCGGTCAGGTAGACCAGCTTAGTAGGTTTCTACTCCATAGAAGGATATTAGCAATAACCACAAGACCAGAGTAAAAAAACACATGCCTTATAGACTCTACCATCTGTGCTTGTTGACCCGTACAGGGCTTGAGCTAGAGTTTTATACTCCCCTGCTGTGCGGGCAAATCCGCCGATGGTATCCCAAGTCCTAAATCTCAATGCATCAGCACGCAAATCAATGACTATATCCCACAACGTGCCTTACGGGCTGTACGGGACCATCCCTATAGTGCTCGTGGCCCCAAGCGTAGGGCGCATACTAAAAATCCCTTGGGCCGCGGCGGGCGATCTAATGCTCCCAAGAGCTATTTGAAGTTAGCAGCGGGAACATTGGTATGATACTCCGAATACTCACTGTCTGTTCCGAGAGAAAAATCAAGCCATGTGTAGGAGGAAATTCCTGAGGCACTACCGGCACTGCTTCCACTAGGTGTGAGGTAACCATCTCCACGCGGATTGAATGGACCATGGTAATCGATCCAGTCACAAGTCGGCCATTCAGAGTCTGCAAACTGTGTAGTTTTCAGTTTGCCGACAACCACAAACCCCAATTCAATGAGACGCTGCACGGTTTCTGAATTCGTGTCCTTTACAGGATAGAGCTCGGTATAAGCCCGGGAAGACGCTCCGGTTTTGAGACCTTTCAAGTCGATGATATCCTTTACGGCTAAACGCAGCCCTGCATACGGTCTTTCTTTTGTTTTTGTGTGGTAGAGGCGTGAGGGCACGGCAACAGAAAGCGCCGATGGGTATTGCTCCCCATAGGCAGAAACATCGAGGGATCGAAAGCTTTACCAATGGCGGTTAGCTAGCTCTTCGGGGAATTCGGGGTCAGTACTTGCCCATCGCGCTCAGTGGGAACTGTGGAAACCATGAACGCCCCAACGGTATCAGGGTATAACCGATATGCCTGGTGAATGCGGCCGTGATGTAAGAAATAAGGGCCTTGTGGTAGTTCAGCTTCACCGGCGATGTTGTGAAAGAGATTTATGGTGCGGGCGCCCAGGTTGCGAAGCGCGGTGGTCTCGTCATTTGTGAGGACACGATTACTCCCGATCATCTGCACAGTTATACATTGAACGAAGTCTAACGACCAGACGTCATCTATGATCTTGAATTCTTCTAGTGTCGTGTGCAGTTCCTCCAGAACTGTTAAGTTGTCTTTAATCGTGAGAATAGTGCATGGTTCAGCCACAAGTTGAATGTCGAAGATAGGCAGGTTGAGCTGATATATATCATAATCATCAGTAGACTGCACTCAATGGGCGAGCACAATCCATCTTACCAAAGGCTTGACTGGGTGCATATAGTATGATACGCCTCCAAGCCGAACAACGGTCGATACGATTTTACTAGCCATGACTTGTCTGTAGCTGGTTGCGAACAATGCTGTGATAATTGATATTCGAGGCAACATTGCGCACTACAATTCAAATCGTCACAAGGATAGCGACAAGAGGCAGGCGATCCGCCGCACTTGATTAGACGATGCCTAGAGCGTTGCGAATGAATAAACACAAGCGTGAAATTATTGGGTATGACCTTCAGAAATGGGCTATATCTAGTATAAATGAGAGCAGACGAGGAAAATTGGAAACGGCCAAAGTCGGTATCGGTGGAGACCCTGAATTGAGGCTCTGTTAAGCATCAAGTACCTACGTACCTCTTCTCGTCTTTGGTAGGAGGGTGGGACCAAGTTTCGCGCGTGCAGGGTTTTGATAATCTGTTTGGCTAAGTCGAAATTATTTGGGCGCATTATCTGCAGCCACGTTGGTCCGGCCTACACACTGTAGTATTAGAGCCGCTCAGAACAACGCAAGGGCGAATTAGCTAGAGTGAAGTCAGGAAGCACTTTTACCTGCCGTTTGCCAACGCAGGGAATTAATTGTGTAGGCGACTGAAGCTTAAAGCTCCAATCTGGAAGCTTGCCGTTTGATACAGTCAATTTCATTTTGCGGTGCGGCGCTCAGCCATCATGGAAATAGGGGCCGCCGCCAGGATTGAAGAATCGAACCTGCTGCCTGGCGACGGTATACGTGGACTAGCCCTGCGTCCTTTCACTGATCTCAACCGAGAATGGGAACTTGACCATCTCAAGCCATCAATATACAGTGCCAGTATTTTCTACATGAAACCGGGCCCCCAATATGAGACCGAGAAGCCCTACTTCTTCAACGTTCCAGTCGAGTCTTCATGGTTGCCCAAAGTGAAGCAGACCAACGTCGGTTACACTCGACGGATGGTCGCAATAACAGATATTCGTGGCCATGAAGACTCTTTCATGTTGGACAGGCATGGCTTCCAAGTAGGCATATTTCATACGGGTCTCCGATATGAAGATTTCGCGTCGACAGATACAATCGTCTCAAGATACTACGAAGAAGTAAAGCACTTCCTCAAACAGAATATCGATTTTCTGCCATTCGATTTTCAAGTATGATATTCCAGTACACTTCGGGGGATTCGCATGACTGAGTCTCCCGTCAGGTGTCACACGGTTCCACCCAAGTGAGGGGGTTCTGAGACATTCTCTCTATACGAATACGAATCATGTGTATACATATAGGCTGGCTGAGTCGGGTTCCCCTCCAGAGTATTCTTGAGAGTAAGAGGCCCTTTGATGCCATAGCCAATTATTAGAGCATTCAGGAATAGAAGATATTCCCAAGCGCAAACTACTGCCCTTGTGACATCAGGTCTGTCGCAAAGATCCCACTCTCCCGTTCGGATCCAGAGGTGCCCCCGGTAAAGCCCAACCTTTTGTCACAGTTCATGGGGGTAAGCCATCATCTGTCAGACCGCCCGGTTATTGACGCCGAGAATAATGGCCTAAGTATACAGATCAGACAACCAATGCCGCCTTCAGACGTCTGAAGCATGTCCATCCTGAATTTTCCCAGAAGTACATGAATAATCGATTTCAAATAGTGAAGTAGGTACCCAGTGTCACACGGCAATATAGGTGACACTATTGGTCACCGAGTTGGTGAGGGCCAGCGGACCAATCAGAGGCCGTAGGCCTCTCACCTTTTCAGCTGCAATATATTTATCAGGCCACGAAGCCTACAAATCGCCTACAGACTGAGACAGTCTCGTATCAAAGATTAGAGATCGCGAGGAAATACCTCAATATTCTGTGTATAAATAAGAGGTCTTCGGCCTTGATAGATACAGTCGATTTCCAAGGTTACGGACCTTTGAGAGCCTAGATTGATTATTATCTAATACAGCCTTTGAGCCGAGCCCTAGATAACTAGCCCTTGTTACATGAGGAGCCGTGAGACGTTTCTCCGATTCATCTATTAATATATCGAATAGACTTTATAGGCCCACGAGGCTTTAGGTCGCTTATTGACTGAGAAATAAGAGATCTGACCCCGTATTGAAGAGACTGGAATGTGAAGAAATACTTCCACCCTTCGTGTATAGATAGGAGGTCTCAGGTCCCGATAAATACACTATTTGACGGCCACGGACCTTTAAGAGCTCAGAAAGATTATTATCTAACACATTCATTGAGCTAAGTCCTAGAATACCAGCCGTTGTTACAAGAGTGAACAATTGCTAAATAATAATGCAGGCCTCACGCTGTTTATATTGGTTTTTGTCTACATTTTATCATCAAAATTTACCTATATTTTCCTATATGGCTAACGGACCTAGCACAACCAGTATGTCGATTACTCCTTCCGCTTCGTATTGAAAGTCAATCTATTCAATTTATATAGCATCTTAGTTTAGATAGCAGGTGGCTATGGCGGCGGCAGATTTACTATAAACTCAAATTGGCTTTATACTAATTATGTTCCCACGTGAGACGGGTTGACTCATATGTCGTTATGGAACTTTGGGGGTTTCTGCCAGGCACTTTCTCTAATTTGCTGCCCTTTCCACCGCAACACGGCGAGGGGCAGAAGCAGGGCGATATTAATAAAACCGAAGACGAGCCACGCATACTGAAAACCGATCCTGTGCGCGAGAGGGAGTCTACGGATGAAAGCTAATCAGTGACGTTCTCTCTCTCTCGGGACTTGCCTCGCCCTATACATCCGAGCATCTCGGGCACACTCACGCGTAGAAGGAAACGAGACCGCTGAAGATGTGCCGGAAGAAGTTGAAAACGGCCGAGACCTCGACGCTCTGAGGTTTGTAGCACTTTTTGGTACAAGTCAGCGAGAAACTCGAGAGCTACTGTCCTGGGAGCGGGGAAAAGGGCACTTACATCGGTACAATAGGCATACACGACAGTCGTCGAAACCTGAAATCCGACGTTCGCGATGGCCATGCCGAACGCGCTGCCGACCCAGCTCGACGTGGTCGAGTGGCTGATGCAGATCCCGTTGATAATGGTCCCAATGGGAAGCAGGAGGGCAAACCATAACGCGTCGAGCCGTGCCTCGGGGGGTCTCTTGCCATCGTGTCGCCTGGCGTGGAGGTATATAAGCCGATCGATGAACCAGCCCGCGCCCGCCTCGCCGATGAGGTTTCCAACGATCAGGGGAATCGACAGGATCAGGCCTGTCTGGATGATGCTGAAGCCATAGATCTCCTTGTACACGACCGACCCAGTAGCCGCGAAAAGCACGGAGCCGTAGGCAAGACAGGTCATATAGTAGAGGGCCGGCAGCAGTACGGCGAGGTAACTAAGCATGATGAAAGGGCCGGTGAAATCACGCCGGACGATGCGTCTTCGTGCTGACGTAGACTTGAAGAGGAATAGATCTAGAAGGGACCGCTCCTTCATGTCACCGGTCTGCGGCCCTCTACTAAACAGTGTCTCGGGCAAGCAGCATGCCACGACCGCCGTGACACCTAATTGGATAAACCCCTATTACATCATAGAATCAACGAGACGCGACAACATGGAGGGGTCAGGCGGGCTTACCGGTATGCCAAAGCACCACCTCCAGCCGATATTCTGCGCGATGGGGCCGCCGAGTAAGGGGGCCACATGCACGCCATTGTTCGCGAAGAGCGCCCAGATACCCATGTAGAACCCGCGTTCGTGGAGGAAGTAGATGTCGCAGATGACGGGGGGACCGAGCGCCGTCAGACAACCGGTCGCGATGCCGTTGAAGACGCGCGTGACCAGGATGCCGGCCCAGGTGGGACTGTACGCGGCCACGACGTTGGTGACGCCGGCGAGCAGCGAGGCCGCCAGCACGAGGGGCCGGCGGCCGTACGTGTTGGCGGCGGGCAGGACGAGCAGCGGGCCCGTCGCCGCGAACACCAGGAACACGGTCAGCTCGTACGACGCCTCCACCGGCGTGATGGCGAAGGCGTCGGCTAGCGGCACGAACGCCGGGTTGATGACCGCGCTGGCGAGCGGGCCGATGAACGCTAGGAACGACGCCTGTATGCAGATGGCGAACTTGAGCGCCGGCGACCAGTTCTAGATGGCTGTGTTAGTTATGAAGCCCCGCATCGAGGTTCTTGGTGTGCTTTTGCTTACCAGAGGGTCGTCTTTGCGATCTGTCGGTTGAGGTGACAGAGGTAGTCCCGTCTTGTCCAGCTTCTGTTGATCGGGGACGACATTTTCTTCAAAGGACTCGTTGGCATTTAATACATGCCCTGTTTTCTCGTGCGCACTCTCGCTCGACATTTTGAAGACCTGACTTGAGGGCGGGCCACCTGATCGTTAATTGCTGACTTGTTCGATTGTAAAAAAGCGGCGGATAAGAGTAGGCAATAGATTGTAATCTCATAAGTGTCATGAATAGGGAAACCCTACTACTATTGAAAATGCCAGAAGATGGATATATATACCCATTCTCATCGATTAACCCCTTGTCTCAGATCAACTGTGATCGATCGCGATGTTTTCCCCTACATCAGTCGAGGACACCATTCTGAATGTAACGTGATCGCCATCCGCTTCAATCCGGCACGATGTGCTTGTAGAAAAACTTCCCCGCAGACAAAACGTCGAGCAACTGCCGTGCATCCCGTATAATGATAACTGCATAATGCGAGTCCCCCGCTGATCCTCATTGGCCTACTCCAGATTCTCCAGGACCCAGTCGCGGAGATTTTCACACATAATCTCTACCAACGTAAGAAAGGGGTGTATGATCCTGGTAACATGGCTGCAAAAGTTGGTTCTGCATTCGTTTATAGATGCTCTTAGCCGAGGGTGCGGCTACTCTTTAGAGCGGGAAACCAGCAGCCCTATCTAAGTCAGCTCGTGTAATGTTTGCAGAGAGAAGCGTAAATGAAGCAAGTAGTACATGAAGATATTATCGTGTTTAGTAGAACTCTTTGTTAGTCAAGCTTCAGGGTAAAACAGCGTTACAAATAGGTTACTACTATCTAGGCCAAAGGTACTAAGACTAATTGTGTGCCCAAACGGGAACGTGGAGTGGCGAGGACAAGACGCTAATTGGCAGATAGAGCTGCGTCATTCCTAGGCCAAGCAGCAGTTTCCACAATCGTCCACAAAGGTCCAGATCCAGGCGCCGCGGATATTTATAGACAATGTTTTAGCTATCCGGAAACAAAACTAACCCTTTTTAAGAAATTCCTTACAATATTACAGGGGGTTTCCCAATTCTAACCTAATTTATATAAAGCTAGCAGCAAACTTACTTTTTGCTTAAAAAATAAGCTATAATATTATTATAACGTTATTATAACATTATTATAGTATTATTATAGCGTTATTATAACGTTAAATACTTTATAAATTATTTTTTGCTTTAATTTATATAAATTAAGTTAGAAATAAAGCTTTTAAAGGAGATTATAGGGTAATTACTAGAATAGGTTTAGTTTATCTCTGGATAGCTAAATCATCGTTTACAAATATCCGCGGCGAGATCCAGGCATTTGCCCCGCATCAAGGCCTAAGCGGGCTGGCTGCTTGCCTGCTCGTTGTCTTAAGAGCATGATATCACCAGCATCCGGCCGACATAAATAAACCATCTAACCCAACTACCAACGAGCCAGCCTTTTGCTAGTCTAGGCATCAGATAAACCTCAGGCTAACGGAAGAGTGTTATTTCGTTTTTAAGGGAACGAGAAAGAGAAAAGGAAGAAGAAGCCAAAGCCAAAGCCAAAGCCAAAACCACCAATCCAGAACCGCCCACCGAACCCCTCCGACTATCATCAACCCCTCCATCATTCTATACGCACATACCTTCTGCCAGTCAACCATATCTCAGGCCCAACTTCACAACCATGGCCGCATCTCAAAAGCGGTTAATAAAGGTAAGCACCGCCCGTCCAAAATACCCCCACACAACACATCCCGCACACCCCACGACCGCAAAACTAACGCCCCAGCGCCAGGAACTGCAAGAATGCACCGACACGCCCCCCGACGGGATGACAGTGAGCCTCGCCTCCGAGACGGACCTGCACAAATGGGACGTGGTCCTCGCCGGCCCGGCCGGGACCCCGTACGCGGGGGGCCAGTTCAGCATCGTCGTGACGCTGCCGAGCGACTACCCCTTCCGCGCGCCGGCCGTGACCTTCGCGACGCGCATCTACCACCCCAACGTGACCAACGACAGCCTGGGCACCATCTGCCTCGCCCTCCTCAAGGCCGAGACGTGGAAGCCGTCCAGCCGCGTGCGCGCCGTGCTCGAGGCCGTGCGCCAGCTGCTCGTCGAGCCCAACCCCGACGACCCCCTCGAGCCCCGCATCGCCGACGAGTTCCGCACCAACCGCCCCGAGTTCGACAAGAACGTCCGCAGCTACGTCGTCCGCTACGCTAGGGGCGCCGCTAAATAGGGGTGGGGGGGGTGTGGCGGCTCTGCTGCTGTCGGCGGCGGCTTGTTTCCTGCGCCCTTGTGATGCTTGCATGCATGCATGCGTATCGCCCTGGATGGATGGATCTGGATGGCGGCTGCGCCGTGTCTCCGTCTCCATCCCTGTCTTGTTCCCTATCGCTGCTGGGGAGAGATAGGTGGGCTTGGGTTGCGAGGGAGGTAGGGAGCGAAGGAGGGAATGCCACTGCCTGCTCCGAAATCGGACCAAGCTGGGCAATGAACAATCGAGAAGACGGCTTGGAGGACATACATCGAGATGAGGACCGGATCTGTCGTCTTGAGAGTTTGAGTATGGTTATCCATTATGACACGACGTTACGAACTTTAAAGGATTTCGGAGCATACATAGGTCGGCTTGGTCGTTCACTTGTACACTGTTGAAGTCAGGCTGGGGCTTACGACAGCTGGTTCGCCCACATTCTTACCTTGCTTCCATAGGAAACAGACTACGGACTAAGACGAGTCGCGCGTAGATATACGTTTATCCGTTGTGCTCAAGGAAAGAGGTCTACACAAACAAACCATAGGCGTCTTATAGTACCGTGAGAATTAGCGGTAGTAGGAAGCCGTAGCAACGCAGGTGCTTTATTCGAGAGACAACTACACATTACGGGCTCGGTGTCACTTGAACTATCCCCATCTCGCCTTTCCAACCATGTAGTCTGGGCATACATGTTTGATTGTGATTTATTTGGTATCCCCAACACCTTGCGCCAAGAATGCTGATGCTTATGCTAGTGCCTTTTCCCTCTAGTAACCGGATGCAATATGCTTTCATGTACACCTCCGCACATCTTTCGGCTGGTTCACCATGCCGGATGCCATCTCCACATCAATGCCGGTTCCGATGCACCTTTTATGATTATACTAGTAACCCGTTCCGTATTTTTGGAGGTCTAGTCTGAGGGTTCTTCAACCCGCTCCTCGACACAATGCAAAGCGCTCGGAGAGTTGTTCATCTCCGCACGGGAGATGAGCTCACGAGTCTTGTACCGATTAATGTGTTATGGCACCGGTATGCCACAAACCGTATCTTGTCGGTCCCTTTTCCAGGTCCTGTTGGTAACAATCATCGTCTCATCATTATACGTCATTAGAAAAGAAAATAAATATAGCAGGCTCATCGACCAGGCCGCTAGATAGAGAAATGGAGACAGTTTGTCGAGCCAAGATGCCCATTTGTAGAATCTTGGCCGATAATAGACGCCTGGGCTAATCGGTGCATTGCTATAACCCGCTGGGTTAGTGACATATACACCGATTCCCGGCAATTGATGGCGCGAGAGGAATTATGGTGTATCGCTAGGTTATTGCTCTCTGGGTTTTCGCTTGAACAATGTACCTTTCCTGCCCATATCAGCGTCTGCTAATACGATAGGTTCACCTGTGAGCCTCTCTTTCTCCGCCTTGACGTGTTTCCGTCGGTCTTGGCGTTTTTGGTCTATGACCTCCTGGCTGAGGTGTCCGAACCCATTACGTCGCTTGAAGCACGCTTCTATTAGGATGTTGGCATCAATCATTTTCCGGGGTATAGTCTGTACGACTTGAAATATCTCCATAGGGTCTCCCACTTTCTTAATTTCAGGCTCACCGAGCTTGAAAATAGTCAGTGCAATGCGAAACAACGTCTTTGAGCCTTCATAAAAAAAAATGTCCCATACGCGCAGAGTGCTCTCGATAGGTAACGTCCCGATAAAACAGCTCATGAACCAGGCTGTCATGCAGAGAGTAATGGGGGGAAGACGAGTTGTCAGCTCAGCACGTTGTCTATGGCGCCGACTTTTGGGTCGTGCGGCATCTGTGCCGTCCAGCTCGCCACCAATCTTAGCCCAAATATTAGGCATTGTATCTCTGATCGATGACATCAGCACGCCCAAGTCTACATTCGCTCCTTCAAGACTCATCTCATGCGTGCCGGGAAGATAAATCCTCGTAATAATGTTGAGCAGCCAGAATGCTTGTTCTTCTGATTCTACGAAGAGGAGTAGTAGGCCAGCCAGGAAGTTTAGAGATTGGCAGTAGCCAATACGTGGATTATAGACGGAGAAGGCGTATAGCACGCGGCGTAATGAAGAGATCATGGCCGTTTCGCCCGGTACAGCAGCATTCTTGCCTGAACTCGTCACAGTCTGCTGGCTATTGCGCATTGAAGCCTCGTCTTGGACTGGAGCAGTAGGAGCCGTTGAAGATCGGAATCTTATGTTGTCTGGAAATGTACGATGTAGGTCGCGCTCAATAGCCTCAACATCAACCTCTTTGACTTCACTATCCAAGAGTTCATCATATAACCCCGCGTGCTTCGCCACAATAGCAGGGCCACCGGCATAATAGAACCAGGCAGCTCCTCTCCAATCTGGCGGAATACCCTTTCGGATAAATCGTTTAGTCTTTGCCGAACCTGGAGGAAATCGGTTAGGAGAATCCGTCATAAGCCCGTTCTCTTTCAAGAAGGTATTCCATTTCTTCCGTCTTCGAGCGAGATACTGAGAATAATTGCTGTCCCAACGATCGTACTCTTCACGCGTAATATACTGGTTACTTTTCTTAAAGCCATATCGATCACGCTCGTCGTCTCCAGTGGTGGTCAAATTTGTCTCACGACGAATGGGAGGCGATGGAGTGAAATCTTCGGATGGATTAGATTGGCTGGCTTTAGATGTATCGGGGTCCTCCATGGCGTTTTCGGAAGGTGCATGTTCATGGTTGGACACGCGGAAAATGGCGGCCGAGTCGCGTACAATTGGACCGTCATTCGCGGAGACAAAGGGTGGCTCGGGGGCAACAGCAACAACTTCAGTGGCAACATTCAATTCTACAGTTCCTCCCTTGCTTGATTCGGACATTGCAGTAGGCGGGGGTGAGTCGTTGATGTCGTTATCTTCTGGTCCTGAATCATCGTCAAAGCCCTTATCGTATAGTCCTAGTACGTCATCCACGCTGAGACTATCATCAACGTTCCCATACACCGAGGTCACGGAGCTACTTTTTGTTAGTAGACTACTTCTCTCTGTCCCAAGGGTTCCTTGGGCGGTTGAGGCGGAAAGTTGGGACCGAAAACTGGATCTGAGCTCATCATTCGGTAGTGAGGCCATACGAGGAATAGGATCACGAGCATAGCTGGGTCCGCTACTCTCGCCTCGAGCGTAGGAAAGAGGTGCACGGGTAGGTGGGGGATGAGGTTGCCGAGCTCTACCGCGTGGATTATCGCGGCTGTGAGAGTCATGAGATGGCCTGACAGCCAAGGAGGCAAATGTAGAAGCAGACTTGTTAGAAGAAATGGATGGTCCTCTAGATCGAGGCCATGGGCCTGCAAGTGTGTTGGTAGGGTCGTGCTGACTAAATTCGGGTTGCGGTTGCGTCGGTGATCGTAACCGGGGACCATCATGGTAGGGTTGTTTGATGCTCGGAACACGAGGGCGGGAGAAGTTCTCGACGGGCATAGGATTTTCGACGGCGTTGGACCTGCCTGAAGTCAGGGAAGGAAATTCGTCTCTAGTCTCGGAAGTAATTGAATCTATGCTTCGATGTGATTCGTGTGCTGAATAATATGACTCGTTGGCAAAGCTGAGGGCTACTGGTGAGTTAGGAGCGGATGCTTGGTTGTGGGCGGCGCCGGGACTTTTAGGGAGAGAATCCCATCGTGAGATAGGCGGCGAGGGCAATCGCTGAGACGAGGCGGCACTGTCTCGCGGGTAGCCTGTGCGCGACCTTGGATCCCGGCTCGAATTGCCTGCTGCGTATATTGGTGTAGTCGGAGGGATCGAAGGTTGGTAGGAGCGCTGATCATATGGGCTTCCCCCAGAGCTGGGTCCGTGGGTTGGATGCGTGGAAAAGGAATAAGACGGCGAAGGGGGAGGAAGAGTAGGACTCCTCTCTTGGGCGTGTTTCGGATTCCAATCCCTGGCAGCAGGAGGATACCCGGCGCCTCGGAAGGTCAAGCTGTGCTCTCGGCGAGGAAAGCGGACCGGCCCATCACCTGAGGTCAGCGCTACACCCGAACTAGAGTCTGCAACACGGGTGTCGATACTCCCGCTAGGATGTTGTTCTAAGGGATTTGGCGGCACATCGTCCAAGTGCCGAACAACAGCCATGGTCCTTTAGACAAGCGTTCCCTCTTTGTTTTCTTTGCGTGTGCCTCGACCGAATCGTCTTAGCTAGTCCTCTACGGTCCTCCACGACGCCGCTCGTCCGACCCTTTCGAGAATACAAAGCCAGTGGAGGATCAGATTAAAGCGTGCAGTAATTATTAAATCGGTCTCGATATAGCAATGTGCAAGAATGGAGAGACGGTCCTTATATCGTCACCGGTAACTCAGCTCGATATTTAGAGTTGCCCAGCCGTAGGTTCAGAAGCGTAGATGTGTACGAAATCGAGATCGAAGGTCGCGGACGAGATGCATAGGTCGAAGGTCAAGGTTCGAGGATCCGAGGTCGAAGGGGAGGTGGATGTATATCCGCGGAGATAGTAGATAGTAGTATGTGGAATATCGGCCGAGGTCAAGGACCATCCATACTATTAATTATAGTAGACTCGAGTGATTCGGACGTTGAAGTAGACAGGTCAGGTAGATAAGGCGGTGGTGCTAGATAGGCGACAAGGAATGTGCTCGAGAAATTGGACTGGGCTGGGTGTATGGACGAGTCGGCGTGTGTCTCAGCCCAGGACTCAATCTTGCAGCAAGCGGCTTGAGACAAGGAATGACGGAAGTAATGCTGCAGGCAATGCAGCGGGCAATGCAGCAGGTAATGGAGCAACGAATAGGGTGAGGTCACGGGACAGGTGCCGCGGCAGGGTGTGAGGCATCCGGCGGCCGCGGTGGACTTGGACGGTTGGACTTGGACGTAGATGTGGACGTGGACTACCTGTAACTAACCTCGCCAGGAAAGAGATAAAACAAACGAACGAATGAATGAAATGAATGAGGGAACGAGTTTGGTTGAACGAGCGAAGTGAGGGACGATGCAACCTTACAGAAGGGAAAAAGGTGTAGGTACGCCGTGTAGGTACTTGCTCCTGTTGCTGCCACTACCCGAGACAGGATCGGAGGTGTGGCTTCGGCCTAGAGCTAAAGAGTGCAACAAACGGGAGGAGATGAAGCCATAAGATGTATATGCACGTCTGATGTCGTCCCAGCCAAGGCCTTTGCTGCTGTCGTCGGTCGTTGCAGGGCAGGGCAAGGCAAGGCAAGACAAGACAAGGCAAGACAAGGCAAGACAAGGCAAGAAAGAGGACGGAGAATATTAATGGCCGTGTAGAAAATGTAATGTTGTAAGTAGATAGGTCGCACAGATGGATCCGATGGATTATACAGCACACAGCATAAAGCATACAGTAGATACAGGCTCATACAGCCCTGGAGCATACCTTAGGTACTGTACAGCATACAGTACCTGCATACTTACAGTACAGTACAACCAAGTTCGCTTGCTAGGTAGTGTAGCTAGGTGAGCCGTCGACTTGACCGAACCGAATCTCTACCGCCGCGGGCATCCCGTCCACAACAAGATTGGCCAATATGACCGATGACCTGGTGCAACTTTTTTTTTCAGTCTTCAATTTCCTGGTTGGGTTCTGCTCGGGCACTGTTTGGCCCAAATATGGACCCCTAGTTTAGGTATCTCTTACTTATGGGGACCCAGATTAACCAGGCTAAAGCAGGCAGCTCTTGGTAGCGTCATGTATTAGGTACCTGCTGCTAAGAGTATATCGGGAAACCTGTATTGTCCTCACTGTGGGTTCCGGATCTTGGTCCCACCGCAATTCTCCGCGAAAGCGCATCAATCCTGTTAAGCGCCTGACATTGAGCCTTCTCCTCAGCTTGCCGCAACTCAGGGGTATGCCGTAATACCTGCTGTACCTGCAGGTAACGTTGGCGGCTGCAGGTGATGTCTGTGTGGCAAGGTGCTGTAAGTAAGTAAGTGGGAATCTGGGGGCTAGACTACCTACACTAGACCACACTAAAATTAACAGCATGAATAAGCTAAATACTACCTACAGTACCTTAGGCAGGTACATTACAACAGACGGTTGGAGGGGCGGTAGACTACACCTGTATCTACACTACAGTGCACTAGCCTGAGAGACATCTGGTGTAGATTGTGAGTAGTGTAAAACAACCTTGGAACAAATAA
Source organism: Xylaria sp. BCC 1067 (assembly GCA_005188305.1). Lineage (NCBI taxonomy): Eukaryota > Fungi > Ascomycota > Sordariomycetes > Xylariales > Xylariaceae > Xylaria > Xylaria sp. BCC 1067. The sequence continues at coordinate 1,852,825 of SSCS01000004.1, read as the reverse complement.
ATATCCAACACCCAAGGTCCAGGCTACATGCGATGCAAGACATATCATTCGTCTCACTATAGTACTCGATACTGATTACCATCTATACTAGTAGTCTACTATTGGGACATATTGAGCGATAGTGTCGGGGTTGGTCGAGGATGCCATACTACGATTTACTCGGTATAGGACTTCTTCATTGAATTGCTGCATACTTAAGGTAAGTAAGTACCGACTGCATTCTCGTCAGCTGAAGGGGACAGGAAGAGCTGGAGTGGCTCGACATGCGATCCGCTAGGTTGGTACCTCTTGCAAGCCAAATCCATCGCGCATGTGATGGGCAGCTATCAGTACTGCAATGTAACTCCTTACCAGGCACCCAAGGTACTCCTAGCAGAACTACCTAGGCCGGACAGTTCCAGCTTGTAAGGTAGTATTCCGGTCCGCTGCTTGGCGGGATATTTTCTCGATTTGGGCTGCCTTAATTGGCCAATTCCCGGCGGCCACTCACCGAACAGGAAAAGAATTCGAAGAGAAGATCAAAGCGACAGGCCTTGTCCCATGTTGGTCCAGGTCTAATTCGACCACCCAAAATGAAGGAGTCGGGCTCTCTCCATCGTAAACATCGGGTACTATTTACGATGGATGACGCTCGGTAGCGATCAGCATCTTGTGAGACAGAGCTCCTTGTCCTTATGTCTTTCATAATCAATACCCCCTGACATCATCGTTCAAGTCACCGTCAAGCTACCTACCTAGCCCCCTAGCGACGACCGGCGTTCTTTTCACTAGGGACGTCTCGCTGTTGCGCTGTCTGCGCTCTGCCACACATATTCTGTCTACAACACGCGTTTGATCGGGTTGATGAATCCCTTTCGGCATCACGAGCACCCGATATGCTTTCCCGAAGTCTTCTGATTGCATTCGAACAAGACACATACAAAAAAAAGAAAAGAGAAAAGAGAAAGAAAAAAAAAACCTTGCAGTGTCTTCAGCGCAACAGAACTGGTGATATCGCTAACCTAGATCCTTGCATGCGCATGATGCTCTCTCTCTGTTACTTAATAATAATGCATACTGCGGACAGCAGGTAATTTGTGCACCCATGCGAAACGAAGACGGGAACTACGCAGCACCCTTCAACGGTTCCGGAGTATCGGGAACATGTTTCCATTCCAAATCTGCTACACTCCACTAAGTGGAATCCTGATTCATCCCTCTGCCTCTGCCTCCGTGCCACCCATGCCAACGTCCCCAGGAGAATCATCCAAACCGGAATTTTCAGTTGTTCCTTACTACCCGGTTTTCCCGCGAGAGACGGTTGCTTGGACGCTCCCGATCTCTGCGATTCTTGTTCTGGCTTTGCGCGACCGGTGCGAAGGGCGGCGTCTACACTATAAGAGAAGAAAGATGCCCCTCACAGTGGTTTTCATATCAACTGTCTCCATTGCCTTTACAACATACAACATCAATCAATACCAATCCCCGTCGCTGCAGTTTCTTTGTCTTGTATCTGACCTGTGTGGCTGCAACTGAGACTGGGCGAGAACCAGAACTCCGTCGATCCGGAGACATCTCGGCCATTGTATACTCTAATCGGAGATAAGGCGTAAACCATGGCTGCGAAGGGTGGGTTGTCAGTTTCAGTGGGCGTCAAATAGCCAGCAGACGGGACGAATACGATATCAAACACGATATCGCAGCATTCTACAACCGAGCCGGTAACGATGACATGGTGGGTCAAGAAATGGCCTGCGTGGTAGCCTCCTTGCTCCTGCACGTAGTGCTGAAAGGGCTGCTCAATGGAGCGCGAACTGTGTCGTCGTGTGCTCTTCGTTCCAACTGCAATGGTGCCGCCGATCGACGTGCCAGCTAACTCGTCTCAGCAGCTGACCACAACGCAACCAGCCCGGCGAACATGTGTTGCTAGCGAAATGGTATCTCACAGCAATGACACTAACGCGTTCCATAGGACATAAGGCGTAGCCAAACTATATCGAGTTAGTTATAACATGGGCGGCGCCACCAACTCAAACACGACTGGTGCCTTGCAGTTGGCCACCGCACCCTTCTTGCCAGATTGTCGCAATGCAAAAAATAGACAGAAAACCCCCAAAGTTGCTTGTCGGCCTACTGCTATGCCCAAAGGGAACTCATGCCAGGCAGAACGCAATGGTCAGACTAGATCCCTTGGCACCTTGTTTCGGACTGCACCGCGCCTTGAGAGTTGAAGCTACCTAGTCTAACTAGAACAAGCTCGTCGCCACGGCTCTGCAGGTTGTTAAGAACGGCTTCATCACGTCTTCGATCCGCTTTCGGTTATGTTGGTCAGAGCACGCTCCCATGTGGTATGTGTTATCCGTCAAGCAGCACCACCTTGTGGCCGTTGGCCGTTAGGCCAGGTTAAGGGGGCCCGGGACTGCTAGCATGTGAACTACCTACAATGAGGTGAGATAACCCACGTCGTCAACCATGCGGCAAGATTGGCATACTGCTGGTAAATAACCCATTGGGCTGGGTGTTTTTATTTCTCTTTTCCGCTCTCCTTATTTTTTCCTCTCCTTAGGGGATACTCGATACGTTCAAGTATGGGACCTCGGGAAGGGATACGTCCCAAACCCGGACCGTCTTGGACAGAGATGGGAGCCAAAGTCGATCCATTTCTGTCTTGTCTGCCTGGCGGCGGTTGACAAGGGGCAAGCTTGGAAGCAACCTCCAAGCCCTTCCACATTACCACGCAATCCCTAGGAGGTCCGAGCTCCCCCATCAAAGTGTACCGAGTGTACATCAAGAGACCGTCTACTGTACAGGGGTAAGATGGGGTCGGGATGGGGGTTTGGGGTGGAAAGGTACCGTGGTACACCGTGAGACACAAATGGCTATACGCACAGTATGTCAACCAGCCATCGGCTTTTCGAATCCTTGGCCCCGTCTTCCGTTGCTCAGACTGGATCACGCTGGAACTTTGGAGCTTCCCCCCAAGAGGTCAAGCTCCGATCGCAGCTCTCTGCCAGCTAGACTACCTTGTCTATACTTACCTACATGCCTCACACTCCTACACAGCACTACTCCAAGGGGCTGGCCCATCCACCCTACCTGCCTTAGTGTACACAAGAGGGTAGGGCAGAATGGTAGGTAATGCGAGGTACCGGCCCATCAGTCGCAGTGCTCGAAGTGACATCAAGTACAATACGGCTCCGGGCACTCCTAGATCTGGCTCGTCCGTTGCAACAGTCGAAACTTACCTACAGATTTGCGGGTCGAATGACGCCTACTTGTGGCTCTCTCACTTACACGGATCTCACACTCCCACCCGCACACTCCCTCCTCCTCCTTCTGCTCCCCGTCTCCCTCTACGACGTCCACCCCGGGGCTGCTCCAGCCTTCTCACTCTGGCCCACGGGGCAGTCGGATGGACGTTACTGGATGGTAGGTCTAATAAGCAACCAGACAGGCAAAGCTAAAGCCAAAAGCAAGCTGTAGGGCTCGCCTTAAGCTTTGGTCCCTCGCCCACTCGCCCTTGTGCTTGGTCTCTCCCCGCTCCTCTCTCCTTTCTTCCCTCCCTCCTCGCTCTCTATGCGCATGCTCCCCCCCAGCCCAGCTTGACCTACCCAGCTTACCTGCCGAGTCCCCCTCCGTCCCCCTACTCCCTCTCACCCAGCAGCAGCCTTCCTCAGGCGCGACAGCTAAACTCCCCCTACTCCCCAGCTCCCATCCGTTTCTCTTTCCTCTACCCTTCTTCTTTTCTGTCCATACTACCTTTGCTAGTCCCAATTGCTTCCCTATACTCTGTCACGCCCAAGACCCTAGCCTCCACCAAACCCACGTTGTTAATTTCGAAAATCACATCAAAATGAGTGCCCGTAAGCGGAAGCAGGAAGAAGAGGAAGAAGAAGAGCTAGTTGCGCTCCCAAGTGACGACAGCGAGGAAGAAGAGGAGTAGTAAGTTTCCCGACCCTCAAGCCCCTCGTTTAATGATCAATACGTCCTCGATTTGCCCAAAATCGGGCAGCCGCATTCCTTGTCGCAAGTAATGCGTTCACGTGCGCCGATGTCGCTTTGTGAAGGGACATTTGATGCTTTATTACCACGTGCCGGCGGTTTTGTCGTGCAGAAGCTGTACGAATAATATCGAATGATTTGCTAACGAGATGTTTGTTAGCGTATCTGAAGAGGAAGAAGACGAGGAAGAGGACGATGATGCTGAAGAGGATGAGGAGGAATATGATGATGAACCCGAGCCCGAGGTGAAGAACGGCGTAAAGCGTGAGTTTGTGCCATTCATCACTCTTCCCCTTAAATAGCACCTACCACGACATCTTCATCCCAATCTTGCTACGGGTTGTTGTACTCTACTGACAACATGTTTCCTTCTAGCTGAAGCCCCCCCTAAGAAGAAGCAGAAGACAGCGGCCGCTTCAAACGATTCCGTCCCCTCCGTCCCCGCCGCTAATGATGGCGACGAAGAGGAGGAGGAGGAGTTCGACGAGGAGGAAGCTCTCGGCGAGGAATATGACGACGAAGAGGGCGTTGAAGAGGAATGGGATGACGAGGCCGATGAGCCAAGCTCTAAGGCTAAAGTTGTTGTAGATGCCCCTGCTGGCGGTAAGAACGCTGTCGCCGCTGTGGGCGTTGGTGGTGACGATGAGGAAGACTGATGCGTCATCAAGCTCGCGTTGCCTAGCCAATCTCGGTGGCATCGCTACTACCCTCCTCCCCATTCTCGTTGCACTTCGTGTTGGGTCTCTGTCCCATTTTCGCCGGCTAGGTTATGTATTGTCTTCCCCGCTTCCCCTGTAGTGTCGGGATCAAGGAAATAGACATTTCCTTTTATTCGTCGTTGGGAGCAAGGTCCAACATAGCTTCCAAAAGACGCCGGTTCGTAGTAGAGCAGGAATGTTGCCGCGTCAGCGTCAGCCGACTCGAGGTAACCTTGGAGCGCGGCAGTTCGTGAATGTTCTTCTAGAGCGACTCAACGCCATTAATCTGTGATCCAACGTAGTAATAGTTGTAGGCATCGCACGAATATCGCTTTAGAAGACGGGCGAACGGTGACGACGTGGGAACAACCCGAGAAAGGGGAGGCGAGAAAGATTCTACTCGACACCCATCTTAGTAGATAAACGACAGATTGAATCTCCCTAATAACTCCACAACCCCACGCGTCTTGCAACCTCCTCTTCTCTGACAAGTGTCAGAGCCCTTCCGGTTGGCTGTTCTCTGCGGCCGCGGCCCATGATTGCGGCCCAACATGGGCTCAACACGTTCTCGTGAGTTGGAGGCCTTTTTTTTTTTTTTTTTCATCATCGACGATGATTGAATCGGACAAATCAGGCTGAAGCAATGTTTGTGCGCTTCCACGGCATCGTGCCCTCGCCCGAGCCCTCGCCACCGCCTCCGTCTTCGCTCTCCCGTCAGCATTGAAGGCGATTGCGGAGCTTTGCAAGTTGACACTGTAGCTGCGTCGGGGTCCCGGGTCTTACGGATCTGGGTCTCACCACAACCTCGTCGCCGACCACTCTGCGCGAACATCCTACCGGAAAGACGGAGACGAGAACAAAGAGATGCGGGCTTTGTGTGCTCTGCACTGTATTCGCGGGCTACGTTTCGCTCGTTCTTCGGACCTGCGTGAGGTCGCCGACGCTATCTACTCCCTAGATATTTACCTACTTGCGAAACAGCTCGTTTCCGCGGGCTCGGGCGTTGATTTCTTGCAACTACCGACTCGCGGCAAATTGTCATCGTCGCTGCGTTTTCACCATGTCTCGTGCAATAGAAGTGCGATCGCCGAGGCGCTTGTCTCACTGCCCTCTTGCGGCCGCGGATTGACCGATGGGCGTTCTTCATACGGCGCATGACGACACGTACGTATGTACTACTTGTTTCTCTGCGTGGTGGTGATTCCTATCATCTACCTAGGTATCTATCCTGCCATTCCCATCCGCCGCGTTTCCCTACGATCCCCGGCCCCGCCTAGCACTTACGCGGGCGGCACCAGCGAGTTCACGTACACCTCGATGTTGGCGTAACCCGCACTGCCAATCTTCATAGCATCGCTCGCGTCCCGCGGGTCCAGCCCGTGCGCCAGCTCCCACGCGTCCGGGATCCCGTCGCCGTCCGCGTCCGCGGGCTTCGCGCCGCCGGCGACGTAACCCGGCCCGTACATCGGGCTCGCCTTCTCGTCGCTGATCAGCTGCCCCGTCTTGCCCCAGCTCTGCACCTCGGCCATCAGGCGTCTGTCGACGCTATCCCGCGACGGAAACGTCGTCCCCGCGTGCGCGAGCACGTGTGTTACCGCGTCCTGCGGACTGCGCAGCGTTGCTGGACCGGGATAGTTGAATTTCGTCCCCACGATGTCCATTGCGCTATAGCATGTTGTCGCGGCGCAGAGCGCGGTGCCGTCGAGCACTCCGTTCTTGTTTGAGTCGTAGAAGTTGTTGGATACGTCTGATTAGTGTGTTAATGGCCGGTTCGGTAAGTAGAGGAGCGGTAGTGCCCGGACGACTTACAGCCGTGGAAGTTGGCGTTGCCTCGGGTGAAGGCTGTGACGCTTGTGGTGGGGCCCGAGATGAAGTAGTTGTTGATGATGTTTGCGTAGCTCTGCCCATCACTGTCGCCGGCGATGTAGCCGCCGCCGCCGCCCCAGTTGTAAACCACCTAAAATTCCCCGTTAGACAGAAACATTCTATCAAGCCCAGGTAGGTTCTGGACCAGGCTTACGTTGTTCTGGAAGTCGTTCACGCCCTTGACTTTGGGGTTGCGCGTCTTGTTGTCGATGTACAAGTTACGGAAGAGGCTGATCCCGCCATCAGTCTGCATTAGCCCTCCACACGAGTGCGCTGTCTCAGCGTTAGTTGCGGGGGTCTCGGTAGTCGCTATCTAGATATGCGCCGCTAGATATGGCCGTGGCGCAAAAAGCAAAGATGATGCTCGGAAAGCCACCGAAAGCAAAAAAAAAAAGTATCGGCCCGAAAAGCCACTCACTGTCTAGTCCCTGGCCGATAATCGAGTCCTGGATCGTCACGTTGGTGACGTCGCCGTTGATCGAGAAGGTCTCGTCGCGGCCCCAGGTCACGGAGACGTGGTCGAAGATCATGTTCTTGCCGTCGGCGATCGTGATCCCGTCTTTGCCCGAGTCCCCCGACTTCCCCATCCGGAGCCGTATGTACCGCACGATGGCCTCGTTGGCGTTCGACCATGAGAGCCCGTTGCCGTACACCGTGATCCCGCCTCCTGGCGCTGTCTGCCCTGCGATGTAGATGTTCTCTACGGGATTCAGGTGTTAATATTACCATTCGTAGTAGCACTCGGCTTATTCTTGAAAGTTTAAGCGCCTTTAATTACGAGATTAAGAAAGATGAAACTCGCGATGACATACTGGACACAACCACGCGGTCGGTAATATTGATTGTGCCGCCCACATCGAAGACCACAATGCGATTAGCCTGAGAGACCGCGTCTCGGAACGAGCCCGTGCCCTTGTCGCTTCATCTCAGGCGCCGTCAGCTCTAATATTTATTTTCCTAGCTGCAGAGGACGAGATGCGGTATGTCCAACCTACTTCAGATTCGTGACATGGTAGACGCTACCGGTCCGGCCGCCTACGGCATTGCGCCCGAAGCCCTCGGCCCCGGGGAAAGCGAGCAGCCCCGAAACCCGGGGAACGAGAGCGAGCACCGTAGCCGTAGCGAGATTCTGTAGCCAGCCCATTGTGAGGCCGTGAGCGAGTGCTCGAGAAGAGGGAAGGCGAGTGGGATGTCCTCGCAAAAGACGTCGGTCCCCATTGCGAAGCCTCTCGTATACATATAATAGGAATTCGGTGTAGGTTTTCTCCTGGGTCCCGGTTCGGATCGTGATGCTAATCGCTGTTTGATGGAAAAACAAAACCAAGGTCCCGCCGGTGGGCCAAGGATCATTTGGGGCAATGGAGTGTGCTATTCCGAAGACACCCTATTCCAGCAGGTTCCACTAAGTACTGTTGACAGGGGTGTTGGTTGGAAGAGCGGTTCATTAAAACAGGATATATTGTTCGTAGATGTAAAAAGGATAGAGGATCTAGCCCTACAGGTTGTCCCTTGTGAAACACATGTAGGAATGACAACATTGCTAATACTAGGTTGCCCTTTCAAGCTTGTTAAAAATAAACAAAAGATATATATTACAAAGATTAAAACCCACAAAATATAAATTTTAATCCCTAGATTATGCATGTATACTGGACTCGACGTGACGAAATATATTATTTGAGAAAATTCCTCAATGAATGTGCACGCCCTCCCTTTTTCGACTAACTACTACTCCATCTGTTCTGTTGCGGGATTGACACCAATCTCATCCCTGATTTTCTTCAACCACTCAATAACAGAATCCGTTGTTCCTCGACCGACGCCTCCATTGCATTCCGTACCCTTGCCAACGAATTTGAGTTCTGGCACAGTCATAAAATCGTGACCCCTGCAAGCGTTAGATATACCAAACGATGACGCCTTGCGTATTTTCCAGCACCCTCCGCAAAAGACACCATTGACACATGTCTTGCACACATGAAGTACACCATCATGTTTGCACCCTTCACATTTCTGCGTTTCACTGCGCGATGGATTCGAACATGCTAGCTCGTGGTAGCTCAGAGATTTTCGTCTCGGGCCCCGCGTATGGTCTGGTATGGAGCGGACTCCCTGTTCGAATCCCTGCGTGTATGCAAACAACGCTTTATCTTCTTCATCGAGAAGGGCGAGGCAATATCCCAGTTGGAGGAACCCCGGGCATGTGTCGCGGTTATAGGTCTCCAGTAGTTGAGATGTGAGGATAAATATAACATTACGGAGTCGAGCCCTTCTCTCATTTTCTGTTACTTTCCGCAATACTTGCGGTTCCTTGAGGCCGGACAAATGTGGGTCATCCCGCCTGTTTTTTTGTATGTATTCATCCGCAGTTCTTCCATAAGCATCTAAGGTATTAGCGTCTGCAGAGCGGCGAAGAAGTTTTCTTGCCAATCCGAAGTGGCCATACTGGACCGCATAGTGTAAAGGAGTTTGGTAGATGAAATCTATATGATCAATCGATGCACCGCGCTTGAGAAGTCTTGATACCACTCTTGAACAGCCTGCATAGGCGGCGTAGTGAAGAGGGGTACGACTATATTTGTCTCGAGCGTTGACGTCAGCCTTGTTGTCAAGTAGTACCTCTACCAAATCACATTGTCCTAGAGATGACGCCAGATGCAGTGGTGTTGATTGCATCCAATTTCGACAATTAACATTCGCCCCTGTACTACCCTCTTCCTGAATGAAGTCGAAGTCGTCGAAAAGTACCGCATAATGTAGGTCCGTCCATTTAATAGTTCCATATCGTGGCATATCAGAACTGAAATTTAAGAAGACGTCTGTATAATCCTCCAGAACAGAACGCAAGAGGCTATCATCTTGTTGGAGACCGATGCCGGAACCACGAAGCAAAAAATTCAGTATTCCTCGTGAGGTAAGATGTAGGCGCCAAGACATCGAGCTTAGACTGTGTTGGACAAATTCCTGGTAAAAGTGTAGCCAGGATGTTGCCGCAATTTTTATTATGTCTTCCTTTTTCTTCAAGGTAAATCCTTGCTGGATCAGGATTTTAAGAATATTTGCTCCTGGGATAGGGTTGTAAATAGCCGAACTAACCACTGGGAGTGTAATCGCGTCAAATTTTGAGAGCAAAGGCGAATCTACTATCCAGGCAAAGATCTCTTCTCCTTTGGGTTTATTGCTCATAAGTGCGAGCATAGCCTTTTCGGTAAACTTGCCTCTCATTTGGTCTTGTGACTCTCGTCTGCAGAAAAGTTCAAGGATATCCTTTCCACATCGTTTGTTTCCTGCCGCTGCAGCCACCATACTTTCACTGATTGAGGGCCCTGAAGCTTTTTGTCTTAGCTGTAGGATGTGCTCCATTTCTGACGCTCGAGGGACGTATCGAGCGGCGAGTTCTGCCATGTTACCAGTTAACCGTACGCATACCGGCGATGGGCTGAGAAGCGTTTGAAGGATGCGATCGTCGTCAACTCGTTTTTCGGTCACATCGAACCACTGGTAATATTTCAATACCGCAAGTATCTTGTCCTCGGTGAGGGCACGACGGCTCATATGTTTCACCAGTTGCCCCATCGCATACCGGGTTCCGAAATCCATGGTAAAAATGAGATGTTCTTCAGTTATACAAATTTGGTCGCTGTAAATTTCGAGAAGTAATTCCAGCGGGCCATTCTCCCGCCAGCAGGTGGTCGAAAGGAGGACGAGTTCGTTTGCAAGAGCTGCGTTAACGTGTCTGCGCTCCAATAGTAGGCGAATAACATTAGGATTTGTATTTTGAGCTGCTTTTCGGAGGCAATCATCCGTGATTTTGATATTAGCCCCGGATCCAAGAAGCTGCTCCATAATGCGGTGTTCCTTAATATGTGTAGCCGCTGCCTCTAGTACTTCTCCGGTAACCACTGACTCTTTGTTGGGTAAATATTCCAAAATGCTGTAAACACCCGAACGCCCATTATATGAGCAAACCGTTTGTAAAAGGAAGTCTGGCGGCAACATTTGTAAGATCTGTTCCTTCCACATTGGTAACAATGATCGGAACAACGACGGGTTATTGGAAGCCAATCGCATAATGAAAAATGGTTGACTGAAGATTTTGCGATCAAGAATCTGTCCTACTAACCACGGAATCCCTAGTGTAGTAGCTATGCCATCGAGATAAATAGAACCCATTGAATACTTGTCGAGGAATCTGGGGTTTTCTTTTCTCAAGTGGGAGTTAAGCGCCTTAATGAAACAGCCGTTCTTATGAAAGAGTAGCGTGATGTTAGCTTTGATATCCTTATGCTCTACCTGTTCTGTTGTTACGAGATGCTTATACCAATTCATGGTAGCGTAATGCAGGAAAAAAAATTGAGGCGAACTATTGGTTTCCCGTTCCCACCTTTCTCTGAACTCTATGAGGGGGTCGTAATGGGAGTCGTAAGGGGAGCATAAGAGGCAGTTGGCGTCGTGGATCGTCCACGTAAGCAGCCCTGATTGTTTTTCCCATTCCTCAGCGTTAAGATATGACACGCACGTGCGCGCTAAATAGAGGTCGGGATCTGAACCATATATTAAGGACTTCATAATATCGCCAGAATCTTTGATTCCGTCGAAGAAGTCCTTGATTGATTGGTGTCTGAAAAAGATATACTTTGTTGGTTCCCCGGCTTTGGCGACCATATAGCCGGGGGAATTGGATCTTTTCTTAAACTCGCGGATCGATAAGAAGTTACCGAGTCGCTCATTGATCCAGTTGTTGTCCAAATTAGGATCGTGGTCTTCCATACTAGACAATCGAGTGTACGGGTTAGGCTCGTTATGAGGGTCAAACTTAAGCGCATTTGACAGTTCCATGACGGTGAGTGGCCTGGAAATTCATAAGTTAGCTATGTGAAATATGTTGTTTAGTTCTAATGGGATAGGGACAATTTAGAAGGATGCGAATTACCTTTTAGCATATGCTACCCAGGCCAGAATTTTCCCGTAACATGCGTCTCGCCTTGTTAGGCGCTGGATAAGTTCTTTGTACATTTTATCAAGCTCTTTTGGAATACTTCTGAGCGTTTCGTTAACCTTGCGTGGGGTTATTACTTGCAACTCACTAAGTTCTCTAAGAACCATAGAGGCCCAGAGAAAAGTGCCTCCGGCCCGGGAATTAAGCTTCCCGACGATCTCTCCCTTCAACTGATCGTTGATGTGATTTAAATTCGTAAGGCTGCTGCTTACGAATCTCCCGAGATCATCGTTGTTAGCTTCAAGATCGTATCTACGTAACTGCCCCCTTAGACAAGACATTATATCATCCTCTCCTGGACGGCTAGTGACCAGTAGCCTTAGCCGAGGTTCATTCTGAGATGATAATCGGACAAGTTCGTCAATCAAAATACCGCGTTCGGTCTTTTCGTAGTATTTGTTTCTCGGTCCCTTAGTTGATGAGCACTCGTCGAACGCGTCTATCACGCAGTATACTCGTTGTTTGTTGGATTTAAGCAGAATTTCTTGAAACCGTGCCCATAATTTGTCAAATGAAAAGTCCGAAATGCTTTTCATGTCAGCCTGTCCAATCAATTCGTAATCTTCTTTGCAGCTAATCATCTGAAGCAATAGGCTGTAAAGAATCTTGGTCGGTTGGCTGCTCTCGGATCTTTGGGCATTGCAGAAAAAGCTTAAAACGGCTGTTGTCTTATTGTTGTGAGTTGAGAAGTACTCTCCGAGGTGACCAGTTAGGAACATAGCCAACACCGATTTTCCTTGCCCAGGAGGCCCGCATATCCAAAGAGGAAATGCGGTAGTTGTATTGCGCCATTCCTTGAAGATAGGTTCTGCAAGGAACCACTCTAAAGTGCCATTGCACCTAGGGGCAATGCTATTGGGGCGTTCGGCAATGTCGCTGTTAATGTGTTCAATCGACGCATTAAGTCTTAATCGATTAAGCTCCTGAATTTGTAATGGGGAAAGATCTACCAATCTTAAACATTAACCTATTACCCTTTTTAACGAAAGTTCGTAGATTGTTCACACACCATGCATGCTGGAAATTGTTTCCCTGACCGCGTTGGGTGCTTTCCCAGTCATTTCCCGAAGCTTTGAAACTACAGCTTGGTAAATCGGATCGTGGCGTGTGTCATATTTCACCATCATTGAATGATTCGCAGCAATCGGGAAGTGATTCCGATGTCGGTCATTACCATCTATCATTGTTGCCGAATCCTGTGTTACTAGCAATCTGCCCTCTCCGGCTCCAACTAGTAACCCTCCTTGATCCTATTTATTATTAGTGGATTGCTTAGACAGACGATGAAAGAGACTATTAAACTGACCACAACGGTAGGGGTTTTGTGGGTTTCATAGAAAGCCACAATGTCGAGACCTTTACCTTGAAATATCTTTATAAATGATTCCCCGAGAGTCCTTAGATACGGTTTGACCTCAGAATCGCTGTCCACGACGAGGTCAGTTACAAGTTGAGTAGTAGGCGAATAGCCTAATATGGTTGACAAGTTCTCGTTTCGAAGCCCTCGATTCGGGACCCCAAAAAAAAGAACCCCATAGCAAGTCTTCAGAAAAAATTCGTCTTGTGGGGAACCACTAGTATGCGCAAGAACCAATGCCTAAACTTATTAGTTAAAGTAAAATTAATTTAAACTAATACGCACGCAACAAGGGCATGTATGTACCTGTTTGATGAGTAAGCCCCCTAGGCTATGACCGATGAATATAATAGGGCGCTCTGTAGTCTGAAAAGTGTTAGTTGTGATGCGGGCTAGACCATAAGAATAACATACTTGATCACTCATGCGGTATGAATGTATCGCTTCCAATAAGGAGATAGAGAGGTCTGAGATTGATTCTTTACCCTCTCGGTTTCTAAGATTGGTATCGTAACCATAGACAAGAACGCGCACATTATCTAGGTCCTTGTGCAGATAATCTCGTAACCAGTTCTCCTCAGCGTTCATCGGTGACTTGAACGAGCCGTACGGGTGGCTACTGAGACCAGGCACAACAACCAGGCTGGGATTTGTGAGCAGCTTTACCCAGAAGCATATTTCAGAAGAGCGCGTACTCTACGGCATCCGTCTTCCCGTCCGTCCCATCATAAAGTGTCGTCCAGCGCAAGAAGTCATCATCAGGTGTTACGCTGCAATATGTTAGCATGATATCCTAGATGCTATCGAGGTAATCATACGTTACACATGTCTTCCCATCGATATCTGCATCGATTTCGAGAACGAACGGCCGACGGCTGGTAAATGGGTCTTTCATGAGTTTAAGCGAAAGTGTTGCACAGTAGCAACCGGGCTTAAGAGCCACCAATCCCAGCTGCGGTCCATCCAAATCTACACCGAGCTTGGTTCCGAGCGCAGTTTGTACGGCAACATCGGTAAGAGGGCAAATATTGTCCCCAGTATGGTCGATAAACAGGCGCCACGTCTTGCGTTTATGGCCCGGTTCCGGTTTTGATTTTTTCAGCTGCTCGGGTTCATGAGAGAGCAGTTGTCTATAAATAACCACCGACACTAACGCGAGGATGAGGACAGCCGTGGCTATTGAAAACAACAGGTTACGGCCGAATTTGAATGTGGACATGCCTTGAACAATGCTTTGCACCATGTTGACTAAATTCATAGACTTGGCCGATATCTTTCAGGACTGGGTAATGACGCTCAAAACGAGGGAATGAAAATTCTCTAACTGGGGGGAACGAAAGGGCTGGTCCTCTAATAGCCGGCGCCAGAGTCAAATACTAATTTGTCATGAGGTTTGGTCTCAGAGTGAATAGAGGCTTCGTCGCGGCGTGGTATCAGGTAGTATAGTGTAGAGCTTAATAGAAAGATCGATTGATTCCTGAGCCCTCGAAGGTCCTAAGGATCCTTCGGCCCCTTTATATAGACCTAAATCCACCATATAACCACCCCTAGGGGTTAGTGATTATTTAGCCCCTGACATAATGCTGGTGTAAGGAAAGGATCGTGGTGGCTAGGAGAGACGCCCCCTACAGAAAATATGCCTAGACACTGTACAAATTAAGGCCGAAAATGGGGGTCGCGAGCCCGGCCCGGGCTTCGATGAGCACGGGCGGCGGCTACGGCGAACCTATAGTAATGTAGGAGGCCAAGTGGCAGTAAACCGCAACGAAAGGCCCGCCCGCGGCCGGGGTTTGCATACAGGATAAGCAATAATAACACCACACTTGTTACGTGACAGCTCGCCATCTCCGTTGTCGCTTACGTCTATCCTTGGGGGCCATGTTGCCACCAATGCGTCGTTGTGTTGTATCACTGTGCTTCTCTACGCAGTCGTAACAACTACTGCGATATGGTCAGGTAGCGCTTTAAGCATGGGCGTTATAGCCTATTTTCGATGAGCCAGGCCGCTTACTTGCCATAAATACTCCCACGCAAGCTTGTTTAGGACCTTTAAGTGTTAGGCGTCTGGTCAACATTAGTATCTTTTCATAGTACTTCTCCCCCACGGTGGCTGGAGATGTTTCATTACGCGCAGACACTAGCTCGGGATGGTGGTTTATAAAAAGCCAGTGCCATAGGCTTGAACCAGTAATTGCGAGGCATCTTGGTCCACAGGCTCTTGTTGCAGGTTGAATGCCACCCCACCTTTTCACGAAGCCATATCATTCGAGCACGCTTTTGTTTGTGCGGTTGGGGGCCTGAGAATCATGGGGGCGGCAGTAATAGGGATTTACCTTGGCGAGAGTGTGAAGCGACTAGAACTCCAGTATGGATAAGAGATGGATACCGGGGCTATTCTTGCTTGAAGCCGAACTCCCATCGCCCTTGACTCATATCATAAATGGAGCTTTAATTGCCCACAAATGAGCGGCAACCACGCGCGGCTCTGAAGCAAAAGGGGGCTTGTTGAGTTAATGGTTTTGATTTGGTATCTGTGATGAACCCACGTGGGAGACCGCAGCTTGTCATGTAATGGAATTCTCACAGCTTTGTGGCAGCCCATGACCTACACGCAGCATCAGCACTAAGCCTCAGAATCAATACTTGCTTTGGGCTTCGAATCTCGGCACTGAGCTGATACCTAGGTAGTATTGACAGGGCTATCATGAGGCTGGGAGTTACAGCGAGGTGACTTGTGCGGCTATGGCACACTAAAGTCACCTGACGCTTTGGGTATTAGATCACGTCACATATTGAATCAGCCAATCCAAGCCAGCTAATTCACCAAACCAAACTTCTAACAATCACAATACAGCCTTTTATTACTTGATCAGATTGGTCACACTACTTGAGTGCTTAGCATTGGAAATACAAATTTTCATGCTGTCGAGAATACATCTAAATGCGAGTCGAGAAATCACAGAGTTAATCAATTTTACATCATTGACTAACTGAAGCCCCCTCAACGGTGATACGTTTCATAGGATGTCTATCGTTACCATGGCGGCAGCCCTGTATACACCGCACGAACTCCTGTTTAGCCCTGCAAACTTTTGTGACGTATATTCAACCGACAACTCCTAACAAAACTCTGGCACTTGTTCTGTGGCAAGCACCAAATATAACTCCTGATGTAGACACAGCGATGGACTGAAAAATTAGCTTTTAGATGAGCGTTGTGTACTTTCTAGTATGTTGTACCTTTTGCTCTACCGGTCCAATGCGAGTTGCTTGTCCGCAGATAGTTGCTCAATGGATTCCCTCCAGTGTGCAATTTTGGGATGTACAGCCATTGAATACCAATGAATAGTTAAGCGAGATGGGTTCCCTCTTGAGCAATTGTGATGCTTGACGATAGCGGCTCAGGTCAACCGTTCTCTGGGGTGCGTTCTCATCTGTACTCCATCGGTGGAGCTTTAACCCTCTTCAGCATCCATGTTATCACGGCGTCTCTTAGTAGCACTCTGGCCTGCCTTGCGGCCACTCAGAACAGAGCCTTTGTTTCCTCGGTCATCCATCAAGTTCTTCATCTCGTTTCGAGAATGCCGCTGCGCCTCCTCCGTACGTTGGCGGAAAACCATCACTTCATCGCGTTCGGTTGGGAATTCGGGAAGCTGGGTCCCTAAGGCGGCTTCAATCCTTTTATAAACCTCAATATCATACTGGGTAATAAGCGAAATGGCCTGCCCTGATTTGCCAGCTCGAGCAGTTCGACCGACCCTATGTTTATTAGTAAAGATGAGATGGACATAACTAAGTAGACGATTTACCTATGGATATAAGTTTTACTATCGCCAGGAACTTTGATTCATGATGTTAGTTATACGCCTCATATTTAAATTCAACTAGAAATTCACACCCATACAGAAAGTGTTGCTTGTAGCAAAGCAGAGGAGCGATGTAGGCCCTACTTACGGTCATAATTCAGGACTAGATCGACACTGGGGATATCGAGACCTCGGGCTGCACAAATCTAGTCAGAGTCATCGAGCACGTTGACGGGTATTGTACTCCATACCGGCAACATCAGTGCAGCACAAGATATCCCTTGCATTACTCTTGAATTTGTTCAACGCCCCTAACCGGGAGGCTTGCGATAATTGTCCTAAAGCGAGTTAGTTTACGAATAATAGCGTAATGGAAATAATGAAGTCGCGACGAGGGGCTGAGCTACCGTGAAGAGGGATGCCCTTGAAGCCGAGATGCCGAATCATTATAGAGAGCCTCTGGGCTTCAAAAACTGTCCTAGTAAAGATGATGGTACTCCGCCCGGCAAATTCATTTAGCAAATATACTATAAAATAGATCTAAAGTCAGCCGCGAGTGAACCATATCTAGTATAATCGAATAGTTGGCCGGGAATAAGAACATACTAAGGTAGAAGTCCTTAAAGGCATGTGGTATAAAGAGCTTCAGAAGCTGGACGTTAGCCATGATTCTAAAGAGTATGGATATCCAGGAAAACCAGAGCAATTTCGAGAGAATAGCAGCGAACTGTTACTCTCCACGCTAATTCAAGAGGGACAAAATGAGAAAGAAGCATACGTAGAACTATAACGAACCAGTTAGCGGACAACGCAGATAGGGACCTAATTGAGAACAAATAGGGATGGCAACATACCTGTTTTAAAGTTGAGACGGTCTGATATTTGCTAGACGACACAGAAACGCGAACTGGATCCCGTAAAGATGCGCGTTGAAGCGATTCCACCTAAATCGTATGGTTAATGGGGTGTTGCCTACGGCGAGAGGATGGGAATACACACTTTTGAGCTCATCGTCGCGGAAAAGAGAAAAGTTCGTCCTGGGAGAGTCTAGAGTCAGTCATTGGGTAACGAGCGTGGGGCCTATCGATCAACGAAATCAAGGCTGGTAGACTACGTACTCTCCCGCGGTAAAAACTTAAGGAGCTTGTCCAACACCGGGCCGAAGTCCATGTCAAGTAGTCTATCAGCCTCATCAATGACCAGATATTTCAGGGAATTTAATTTGAAGCCTTTTGTCTTCTCAAGGTGATCGAGTAAGCGGCCAGGTGTGGCGACAATGACGTGAGGCCGCTTCCCTAGAGCAATCCCCTGCGCGACCATATCGAGACTTTCATATTAAGAGTTAGAAATATTGTTTTTAGATCCGACTAGGACGGAACGGAAAGGACCTCTACTACTCACCCTCCCACAATAGTGCAGCTTCGAACGGAAATCGTAGATCCGAGGGCATCGACTTGTTGGCCAATCTGCTGTGCCAACTCGCGGGTAGGCGCCAGAATCAAAGCATATAGAGGCGATGGACGCTCGAGAAGCGACTGCAAGATGGGGAGCACGAAGGCGGCCGCTGTCGATGACGAGTCAGCCAAGATGAGGAAGTTGGATCTGGAACACCGTACTCTTTCCGGAACCTGTCTCGGCTAGACCAATGATATCTCTACCAGATAGGGCTTCGGGGATGGCCTTCGCCTGGATAGGAGTCGCGTGTGTGTATTTTAACGAAGTGCAGGCATCGCAAAGACTATCGATAATGCCCTGGTACATCAAGACAGGTCAGCTTCGAAACTGAGTATCGAAGAGGGAACCGGTGTAGCCGCACTAATTCCTTGAACGTCTTTCGGGGCGCCTCAGCTTCGGCGGCTGTAGAGCCCTCCTCATCTAGGGTAGCCGAATCCGGAGAAGGGAGCGCTTGAGCTTCGGGAGAGTCGCTATCGCGATCACGCTTATCGTTCTCGGACCGGGTTACTTTTCGTTTCTTAACAGAGGGCGCCATTTCAAGACAAGGTTCGGTCGCGCCTATATTCAGTAGTTTGTCAATTCGTCGGTGGCCGAGCTTGCGATGGCGTCTATGTGGGAGTTTGGAGGGGTCGGGTGTGCTCTACGCAGCTGTTGGTAGACAATTCCAAAGAAAAGTGAAGATGGCGAAGGCCTCACTCACAGTGACCTCAAAAAGTTCGATAAGATAAGAAAATCGATCTAGGATGTTGGTAATAGCATGTGGGGATAGCCAGCGACTGCCCCGCCGAAGGGCAAAGCTTCAGGTTTCTAGCGGGACTTGGCCCAACATGTGATTGGGGGACCCACACCTGGCTGCTTCTCGACACTAGGCCGGTTAGCCTACTTTGATAGCCCCTGCTAGACCCGCCAGAACCCGCCAAAAAAGTTTATCTTATCATTATCAGCTTGTTATTTTTTCCCCAAGTTCCAATGTCGATGTCCCTTGGTACCGGCCGATGGAGCAACAGCTTAGAAACAACATAGCATAGCGGGCTGCTCTCGTTTGACAATAAGTTGTGCAAACACTTCTCTGCTTAGGCTCAGATAGTCTTGTCATTTGCGTTCAATTGGCGATACTACGTTCCGACAATGGCGAAACCACGCACCAAAAAGCGCACCCATGTGGGCGCCACCAATCCCAAACATCAGGCGCCTCCGACGGGTCGTTCTGCCGCGCTGGACCCTAAGAGCATGGTCATTCGTATCGGCGCCGGCGAGGTTGGCTCAAGTGTCAGTCAGTTAGCCAAAGACGTCCGTCAGGTTATGGAACCCGGCACCGCCAGCCGCTTGAAGGAGCGCCGCGCGAACCGTTTGCGAGACTATGTCACTATGACCGGGCCTCTGGGCGTCACTCATCTCTTACTCTTTTCACGGTCCGAGTCTGGCAACACCAATCTCCGAGTAGCCACTACCCCGAGGGGCCCGACCCTAAACTTTCGAGTCGAGAAGTATTCCTTGTGCAAAGACGTGCGCCGTGCCCAGAGGCATCCGCGAGGCGGCGGCAAGGAGTATGCTACACCCCCGCTGGTACGTCCAAAGAAGATCTCCTTGGCCTTGTGATATGACGCTTGCTAATGCATCAATTTTTGTCACAGCTAATCATGAACAACATTTCTACTCCTGGGGCAGGTTCTCAGTCTAGTGTTCCTAAACACCTCGAGACCCTCACGACTACCGTTTTCCAATCCATGTTTCCCCGTATAAACCCACAGACAACCCCGCTCAAATCCATACGGCGAGTGCTCTTATTAAATAGGGAACCGGCTACCGACAAGGATGACGGCTCATTCGTTCTGAATTTCCGACACTTCGCTATAACCACAAAGGCTGCTGGTCTCTCCAAGCCACTTCGGAGGCTCAATGCTGCTGAGAAGATCCTGAATGGGAAAAACGGTCGGAAAGGGGGTGTGCCAAACCTAGGAAAGTTGGAGGATATTGCCGATTTCATGATCGGCGGTGAGAATGGAGAGGGCTACATGACAGACGCTACCAGTGGAAGTGAAATGGACACTGATGCTGAGGTTGAGGTGCTGGACGATGCGCCTCGGAAAGTCTCTAGTAAGGCTCGCGCCGCACGCGAGAACGGAGACGACCACGCCGCAGACGACGAGAGGGTGGAGCGGCGTCGAGTCAAGCTCGTTGAGCTCGGGCCACGCATGAGGTTACGCATGACAAAAGTTGAAGAGGGACTCTGCTCCGGAAAGGTCATGTGGCATGAGCACATCCACAAAACTAGACAGGAGGTGCAAGAACTCGATAAACGATGGGAGACGAGAGCGAAAGAAAAAGAAGCAAGGAAAAAGCAGCAAAAGGCTAATGTCGAGAAGAAACGGAAAGAACGAGCAGCCAGTGGTGCCAAAGGCGGCGCAAAGGAGGATGACGGAGAGGATGACGAGTTTAATGGTAATAATAGTGATCTCTTTGATGAGATGATGGATGAAGACGAGATGGACAGCGAAGGACTGGCTGGGGACGGCGAAGAAGCTGTCAACGAAGAGATGGATGAAGACGAATGGGAAGATGAGAGAGCTGAGATTGCTGGTTCATAAAAGAATATACCCATGTCAAGAATACTAAACTTGCTTCATGTGGTTCGATAACGATCATTCTGTCCATGGGAAAGCTATGCGCCTCTGTCTAGACCAGTGACTTGGGGTATTCTCTTCAATCGGCAACACTAAGGACTAAGACCACTGGTTCATTGTTGTCATCTTGAACATTAGTAGGGATGCTTCATATATACCCGTCTTACGCCTTCCTTTCACTCAACTATATATCGCTTAATGTAACACCGTTAACGACAAATGGAATCATGGCTATCTCTGCTGACGTGCTGAGATATTAGGTTGTTGCGGTTTTGGGGTCGGAGATTCGCCCCTTCATTCTTGGTATGGCAAGGGCAGTTACGCCACGAAAGAGACGGCGATTGCTTGTAATTACGATGACACGAATAAACGATAGGCTCTAGGCTTGTCCACTGCAATTTTGATGATTCCTATGTGGAAAGAAATCTGGTGTGCAGGCACAGTGGTTGCGAACACAGATGATGATAAAGGTAGTTGAGGCACAGAAACGCTTACCTCTGAATCAAGCAAGGGCATCGTTGTAAGATTTACGGGTATAGGCTATGAGTTTCGCGATGTGCTCTTTTGAGGGCACCATATCTCTCTTCATGTATCTCTAGCCGGAAACACTACAGGATGCCTATGTGGAGCATACTCGGAACACAACGATACCATCCTGCACGCCATCATATTTGCTTTATTCATGGCGATAATGGTTCTAGGCGCGCTCTCTTTTAACATAGTGGTTGCAGATCCAGACAGCGGTGACCGAGAGTCGACACGACATACCGCGACCCCAACGATACCCCTCAAGGGGGCTTTGCTCGTCAGCGCCGTCTTTTTTTTTGCGTCGCAGAATTCACCTAAGAAGAAATAGCCCTGTTCGTCTTGTTCTTGTCGCCGGAGGTCTGCAATGGCATATATGTGCCCGGCGCCGCGTACCATAGTGGAACCATCGGTACCGACGATACAGAAGCCCGCGTATGCAGTCTTATGAACATCCCCTTGTTTGTGTTCGTTGTCGTCCCCGCCGCGAGCGGCGAACGGCGGCGACGAGTTCACTTTAACGGGTTGAGACTATATGGGAACTAATTAGAGGATACGGAAGGCCGCTGGCAACCTGTGATTATCTTTTGCGTCGCGCTGCTCGTTGTTGCGGCGCTAGTGACTTCGATGTATCTCCATGTCGGCAACAGCAGCCCGAATAGGTTCTCGGAAATACCTAGTCGAGACTTGGCAGGTGTTAATCCGAACACGGGCGTTTCTTCCGTGGACGCAGGAAGGGCGGAATTAACTCCGGCCGTAGAACATGTTTGAGTGGAAGAACACCTGATGTTGTCGGGCTCGTTTTCAGTGCCCAATATGAAACGGGATCTTTGTCAAGTTGTTCATTGTGTGTTTCTCATACACGACAACTGTTACCTATGTCATCTGGAAACCGTAGCTCGCTCCATGATAGAAAAACACATATGTTTTTGTATATCAGCACCTAATCTCTCTGTTACTTGCGTTCTTCCTTTTCGCTCACTCGTCCGAAGCACCAAGTATTTGGTAGCATACCCATTGAGAATGCTAGGTAACGAAACGAATTATTTTCCCTCCACGGGATAGATATGAGACGCGGTTCTTGTGGGCCATTTCATATCGACGAAAAGAAGACATCCAATCTCGTCCTTTCGGGCGCGTCCGGCAGATGGTCTCGTGGGGAGGTGACGGTAGCACCTATTAGCTTCTCTGAGCAATGCTTTATGCTATCCGACTCGTTCAGCTGAAGCAAGGAGGTGGTAACTTAGTATGTCTGGGCAGATGCACGATCCCAATTCACACGTGGTGTTGAGCCATTTCAGGCAGGCAACTGACATGTTCCGCGCCTGGTTCAACGGGGATCTCGCCTACCCGTGACAGCACTAATGCAATACCACCTAGAGCTGTCATGTAGCGCAGTGATTTACGTAGTAGGTATGCAATACGGATGGGAAAATATGGAGGGAAGTTAGGTAGTCTATCGAGTTGTGACAGAATACAAGCGTGGGCATGTTATCTTGGCATTGAGAGATTCCGCTTGTGCAGCAAGATGAATGTCCCTACCCTACTACTTCACTAGGCTAGTCTGGCCAGCCCTGTGGAATACAGTTTTGATGTCGCGTGCCTGGTGTTAGGTTGATCGTATGAGCTCTTCTGACATTGGGCTAATGGGTTAGGCTACAGTGGTTCATCGATGTTATCCGGACTATCTAGAGCTAAGCGATCGAACCCCTTTATCTGAGTGGCAAGGAAAATATCTAGTGTAACATAATGTCGCCTAGACTAGGTAATCCGAAGTTAGAATAGCCTTCAATAAATGAAAGCCTTGATCCTCACTCATCAATGCAATGCCCATGTCATTAGTGGCAGATAAGCTTCACGAGAGAGATCGCACAACGCACAGACGGCACCGATCTAGCACTAGACTACCTAGGTAGCTTGTTGAAGTGATAAGAACGGGTTGTTGGTCGTTGGCTCGTGATGAGTAGCCTTACTTACTTCACGCCAACGAAGTGACGAACGAAGGAGCGTCGGTAGGTCCGTTGGTGGACTGCGTTTTGGCGATATCGAGGACAACCGACTGATAAGGTCCCGTCTGAGTATCCACCTATCATTGGCCGTCTAATTTCTTGTTTCTGTGTTGTGAAGACCTCATCTACAGGTTTATGAAGGAAGGAGCAAAATGATGTCACATAGGGTCCTTCTGAATAGCATTTTGGAGAACTTCCGGATTCAATAGTTAGCGACCGCCTTTTTTTTGTTCTCCAAAAGTGGTATTGACAAAGATTAAGCAGCCAATTCTGGGTTTCACCCCTTGAAGGAATGTCTAGCTCGGATAGGTATTTGATACTTATCTCGTAGTGCGAGATAAGGTAAATTTGCCAAGCGGAACGAGGGAAACGGTTCTTAATATAGACCAGAGCATCTGGTAGATGGATAACTAGTGTCTGAAATATTACTTATAGGCTAGTGTATCGGTCTTCTCGGTGCATAGTTTCTTTGATTGGTGACGGAGAATTGGCCCAAATCGTCGACAGCCTCAATTGCGAACGGAGATTTCGAGGAGTTGAGTGTTATCTCTGGTTTGCACAAACAAGACGTGCCAAGGGAATGGCTGATGCAGACTACTGTAAGGTTGCTCTAGTGCTGACCCTCCTAGCTGATATGGGGACGCGGGGAAAATGAAAGTTGTTAGACGAACGGACAATATCTGTGGAGGGCTCGAGCAGCCTAAGCATTTCTCTCTTACACAGAGAAACATCGGTGTCGTAGGGCACAACAGTTGACGTCGGACCAGGTGATATGATAGGTTTCATTTGGGTTACCTTTCTGGTTTCTCACCCGTCTTACAATGTACCCCTTTGCGCTCTCGTATTTGATTGGGAGGCCACCTAGGTGCATACTTAGGCAAGCATTTTCTGACGCAGTGGGTAGAGTTTGCATTTCTCAGCTAATCGTGAGCCGCCTCAGTTATTCGCAGACGAAGAAATACTATCGGCAGACGAACCTAAGCCTCATTCAGAAAGGCGCCCATAAAATCCTTTGTTGATCCAATCAGGATATAGCACACCAACTGTTATATATAGCTCCCTAAGGTTATCTTGCTTTAATATAGCTTTATTTTATATACCTTAAATTTATAACAAAAATAAAGGTTGAATATAATAAACTATTTTTCATATAATATATAAAGATAAAAACTATAGGAGTATTATCTGTTAGATTGTTAGCGATAATATATGTATGATTTAGTAAGGCGCTTCCAAAAAGGGTTTAGGTTCGTCTGCCGATAGTATTTCTTCGTCTGCCAATAACCGAGGCGATCGTGAGCTGCTGATATGAACTCACACTAGGTATTCGAGCAAGATCCTTGTATCCTTGGCGCTGTTATCTTGGACATTGGCGAATGAGCGAAAAGAAACACACAGCCGGAGTAGACGGCTTGGCATACATGATGATTCCATGCGAGCCCGGGTTTCTGGGTTTGCTGGGTACCTATCAGTCGCTTTCCATGTGCAATACATGTGTTTCTCTTGACTGGGGTGGCTGGGTTGGCCGAGGCCTGTCAGTGTTGTCAGCACAACTCGCCCAATCGCCGCCGAATATGTCGCGCAGCATGCTGTTCCACGCACATGCACGCATCGAGGGGCGGTCTCGTTGGATGCAACTGGGCTGGTTGTTATGCAGGTTACCTTGTTGCAGGCTGTCTGTCTGTCCATGGGCCTGCAGCTTGCAGGAGCTGACGATTTGGCTCCTCGTTCCGCGTCTGTTCCGTGTGGACGCCGAGGCGAAATCTCGATAATCGTTACACTTTCTCGACCAAGATCCGCAGAGCCCCGCACCATATCCTATGCCAGTGCGAACAGAGTGCGAACAGAGTGCCAGCACCGGGAAGGGTATCGACCGGTTGCTGACCAGGTGACTCGTGAATGGCTAGAATGGCTAGAATAGGCGCATCTTGGCCATTCATATTGCCGAGTTGACGATGGCCTGACCCGGCGCACGCTGACAGGCAAGGGCATGCCGAGTTGCAATACCTGACTAAGTGCACAACATCTGCGTTAGATATGCGGAACTTGATTTCACTTTTATTGGTTTGTTTCACCGCGGTGACGAATCCAGGTTGCGTACAAGCGCACATAGTATACACATAACACTATCGAAATATCAGTATTGCCAATAGGGAGCTTGTGTCTTGGGTCTCGGCCTCATGATAGGAACACATAGGGATGGGGATGGGTGTGCTAGTGTAGAATGCGTGTGGTGCGAGTAAAAAGTTTGATTAACCCACGCTCCTAGTGTACCTAGGTAGTCTCAGTCCCCGGCACAAATTGTGTACATAGTCTAAGTATATACATACTTGATTCCCGGCACCCCGACCTGCTAAACTCTCAGTAAGGCACCTGGGTTAGCGTCCCTGAGTACTTAGGTAGAGGTAGAGTTTGTAAGTCGAACAGGTGGTTGGTTATCGCCCAAGGGCACGCCGACAGAACAGCCCACTCCAGAAGTCCACAAGTTATACGGCACTGGTGCGTGCGTACGGGAGTACTACCAAGCAAGTACCGGTACCACCCAAGGGCCAAACCCTCCCCCGTCTCTGCCCGTCCTCTGCCCGTCGTACACCACTGGTACACTACCTAGGTACGCGCATCAGCCCGGAGGCGCTCCACGCGGCGTCGCTAGCAACGTTAGTTTAGGGCCTGCACCAGAAGGTCCTTCCACTTCCAGAAGGACACCCATGGCGGACCCATGGCGGACCCATGCCCTAGCAGCACCCTAGCTCGGCCCTTGGTTTTTTATCGGGGCCATGCTAGTCCAGATCAACCGGGCCACGCGATCACCAGCAGCGAGAGGCAAAATCAGCAGCGGAAACAAGATGGACGGTGGCCAGCAGCCCAATCAAGCAGCTCGGCCAGATAGCTGCGCGGTGGGAAATCCTTGGCCCCCGTGCGAGTAATTACTTACTATAATACTGCATCTGCGCTCCTCTTCCCCCCCAAGCGTGACATCGGACAAAGAGATCTTCAACCCTTTCGGCCGCGAGCCTTTTCTCTTCACTTCCCTTCCTCGTCTCCCCCTCCGACGACACTGGGCCGGGCTAGGAGCTCTCATTCCGGTTAAGTTGGACGTAGCAGCTCTTTTAAGACAATTCTCGCTACGCAATGAGTTGTTCGGCTGAGAAGGGTGAAGGCCCTGCCGCCGCTCCACCGGCGAGCGAGGTATCTGACGTGAAGACCGCCGTGGAATCTCACAACGAGGAGAGGCGCGAGATGCATCGCCAGGAGCACCGCCATGAGCATCTCCACCACGGCGGTGCTGCTGCTGACCACGCCAACCACTCTCATGAGGTCACGTATGTTGACACGACGACGCAGAGTCGGACAGAGAGCTATGAGAAGCACAGCGACTTTCCGAGCGCCGAGAAGACGTCGCTGGGCACCGACGAGGAGATCGGCAATATTGACCGGTCGCGAGACGACAAAAACCCGGCTACGTCGACCGGCTTTATCAGGATGTGGTACCGGAAGCTCAGGGCTCCTATTCACCTCTTCATCTGGCTTGTCTTTACCGCGTGAGTCTTAATCTGTGCATCGCTTTGCTTTGCGGCGAGACGTCTCCCATGGGTGATGACAGTAACTAAATGCGACGCTGCGCCGATAGCTGGTGGATCTTTGGCCTCGTCAAGTTTCGCAACTCCAAGAATTGGCTGATTCCTTTTCTGGTCTACCTCGCCATTACGCTGCGCATCATCTTCCTCTGGATTCCCATCAAATACGTCATGAAACCAGTCAAGATCGTATGGCATCACACCGTCTTCAGGGTTTATGAGATGATACCCAAGTACCTTCACCGGCCGCTTGCTGCTCTCGGAACAGTCGGTGTGTTTCTTCTTGGCACCTTTGTTCCCGAAGAGTCCGGCGACAACTCGAGACTCGGTCGTCTCCAGGCTATTTTCGGTCTGATCGTCATGATCTTTGTTATGTCGGTAACATCGAGGAAGTTCTCTGCCATTCCTTGGCACACTGTTATTGGTATGTGATGAAGGTGCTAATCGGTGGGACTCGAGCTAACATCCAGCCTAAGGTGGTATGCTTACTCAGTTCATCATCGCGCTTTTCGTGCTACGAACACATGCCGGTTACGATATCTTTAGCTTCATTTCCGAATTGGCTCGTACGCTTCTAGGCTTCGCCAATGAGGGTGTCATTTTCTTGACAGACAAAACCGTCCCCCTACTACCTTGGTTCTTCATCGGCGTCATTCCACCTATCATCTTCTTCGTTGCTCTAGTGGCTCTCCTCTTCCACGTCGGGCTTATCCAGTGGTTCATCGGTAAATTCGCCGTTTTCTTCTTCTGGACTCTCCGCGTGTCCGGAGGCGAGGCAGTCGTCGCGTCGGCTACTCCCTTCATTGGCCAGGGTGAATCCGCCATGTTGATTCGCCCCTTCGTTCCATACCTCACGCTGGCGGAACTTCACCAGGTTATGACTTGTGGTTTCGCCACAATTGCCGGCTCCGTGTTGGTTGCCTATATCGGATTAGGATTGAATGCCCAGGCACTCGTCTCGTCTTGCATCATGTCTATTCCAGCCTCACTTGCCATTTCCAAAATGCGGTACCCTGAGACGGAAGAGTCTCTGACTGCTGGAAAGGTAGTTGTCCCAGAGAACGAGGAGGACCGAGCTGCCAACCCGCTTCACGCATTTGCCAACGGTGCTTGGCTAGGTCTCAAGATTGCGGGCATGATCATTGCCACGCTACTTTGTATCATTGCGTTCGTTGGTCTGGTCAATGGCCTTCTGTCTTGGTGGGGCGGTTACTGGGGTATCGACAATCCCAAGCTGACCCTCCAGTTCCTTCTCGGCTACATCTTTTACCCAGTCGCTTGGCTGTTGGGTGTACCCAAGGACGAGCTCCTGGAGGTCGGAGAGCTCATCGGTCAAAAGATTATCATCAACGAATTCGCTGCCTTCCTGTCCTTGACTAAGGATCCTCGTTACATGAAGTTGAGCCCTCGCGCCACCATCATTGCCACCTATGCTTGCTGTGTAAGTTGATAAAAGTGCTCAATCGTAAATTACCAGAGACTAATTACCGCATATCTAGGGATTCGGAAACATTGGTTCACTTGGAACTCAAATTGGTGTTCTTTCTCAGATCGCTCCTAGTCGGGGTGCTGACGTCTCCAGAGTCGCCGTCTCAGCTCTTATCGCCGGTATTGTGTCGACTTTGACCTCTGCCGCCGTTGCTGGTATGGTGTATACTGAAGGCATTGGCGCTGCAGCCGTGGTGTTAAATCAATAGAAGCTCTTATTTAATCAAGCAAAATAGTAGGATAAAAAATAGTAATTTTATTCAAGAGTATAAGATTTAAGTCTGAGTTGTCGTCGTTTAATTAAGCCTTGGAGGATTCTACTGTGGTGGCTGACGCAACTTCAAATGAAACAAGTCCACACCTTGCTTACTTACTCCCGTGCCGCCGGAAACCTACGGCGCAGTGAGTCACGCCGGGTTAAGCTAAGGCCAGCAATTCCCTAACAAGGCTAACGAGTACGTTATGCCAAGACGCCATTTCGTCCTCGCAATACAAGGCTGAGGAATCGCAATCTGTTGAGAAACTACTAACCAAGTCTGTGTAGGCTGACGAGCTCCGTCTGTTCAGTAGCGAATGAGAGCAATGCCATCTCGATCTACCGTTTTCAAGGAGCAGGCGGCTTTGGGGATGACAATCTATTTCGATACTTTCCCTTTCCCCTTTTAGCATTTGGCTATCGTCAGCTCTGCTCCTATTGGAGGAGTTTTATATGAAGAGGAGCGTGACAACAGATCCTTCCCAACGCACCATAGAAGGAGTTTTATCGGTACGTAAAGTACCAAGATCAGCGTATCCAGCATCACGACGTCGACGAGACCGACGCCGCGTCCAATCGCTTGATTGTTCCCCGCCCTGTCGCTAGCTACCTACTCACGGCTCCGGGAACCGCGCGAACACCTGCCGCAGCCGCACGAAGAGGCTCGCCCGCGGCTCGTCGTGCCTGGACGGCGTCAGGGCCGCCTTCAGCTCGTCTACCAGCGGCTCGATACTGTCGATGTGCGCGTACACGGCCTGCGACGCCGCCGTGTAGATCTCCTCCTGCATGTCCTCCTTCTCGTCGGCCGCGAGGTCGCGCCGGTCCCGGATCGACTGGAGCTGCGACATTGCCGCCACGATGCCTTTGTCCGCCGCGATGGTCCGGTTGAGCAGCGCCCGGAAATTGTCCATGATGTCTACGTAGTCCGCTTCGGGCTCGGGCGGCGGCCCGCCGCGGCGCAGCGTGTCTACGATGTCCCGCGCGTTGACGTCTATGTCTAATACTACCTGCACCTCGACTTTTAGCGCCCGGATGCGATTATCGATCTTGGCGTTCACGGCGCGGTCGGCTTCCGTCGGTCTGTATGGTGTGCTTTGCGGTGGACGGTCCCTCGGCGTGTGGTTACTAGTTGATGGTTTCCGCTGCGGTGGGCGCTCCCTTGTTGCGTTACCACTAGTCCCCGGAGTCTTCGCTGGTGGCGGACGCCCCCTTTTGGCCGGGCCGTCGTTCGTCGGCGGGTTTCTCGGCGGCGGACGCTGAGATGTCGGTTTGCTGCTCCTGGCCGGTGTGCTCCTATTCGGTTGAAGGGTCCTGTCGTACTCGCGCCGCTTTACGGGGTCAGTGAGAGTATCGCGGGCTTGTACGAATTCGACGAACCGTTCATGGTTGCGCTTTTCGCGGGCTTCCCGCTCACGTTCTGTTTCGGCGCCTTTAGGACGTGTCGCTGTGTTTGCCTTGTCTGGATGGTGTTTTAGTGAGAGAATCTTGAAGGCTTTTTCTACAGTTGCTACGTCTGCGTTTCTAGAAACCCCAAGCAAGGTATAGTGATCCATGTTTACAGGACATGAGGAATGATTGACGTCGAGCGACGTCTGTCACTAGCCTAGGAGCACTTTTATTTGTATCCTTCTGGTTCGACATATTGACAAAGAGCGACTTTAATTCAATACAGAAAGGAGGGGAAGACAAAGACTGCTGAAACTGCATTATAACGGTTAGGCTTTGTCGCCGTGGGAAGGGGGCGAGACACAAAGACATATCTCTGTAAGTTTAGCACAACAGAACGGAAAATACAGTAATTTTATAGGTTCAGACAGGATCAGCGGTGATTCTCTCGTTCAGTCATTGTTCTCTCTAGCGCTTTGATAGTGCTGACTTCGTCTTCAAAGCTCTCGTATTGTTCTTTTGCCTCCTTCGAATCAATCTTGGATCTAAGTCTAGCAACCAGGAGGTCTCGTGCAACTCGTGGTGATGCGAGATGTAGCTCCTCCTCTAGCTTCGCTTGGCTAATGGTCTTCCCATCACACAGCTCTCGGACCAGGATTTCGACTAGGTGTTGGCAGTTGCTTGAAAGCAGATTGTATCTCGGGTGGGCGGTAAGATGATTAGCTCCTGATGCACGAGATTAGTGTCTTATGGTATGTCTACAATCAACCCCATCTGCGTAACCCTTTTCTTGCGTACCTAATTCTTGGATCTTTTCGTGGGTTTTAGTTGTCTCCCCAACATAGTACGCCGATGTCCAAGTCGCGACGAGGTCAGCTGTCGCCTCGTAGACGCGGAGATAACTCTTCCCTAACATGCTAAGGGATAGCTGATCACTCATAAGATCATAGCACCAGCAAGTCCCACAACCTCGGTCTACGACGCAGATAGCCCAGTGGCTGACGCTATTCAAACTCATGCCTACATGCTTCGCTAATAAGTTATAGGAACGTCGCGATACATCGAAATGGCCATATACAATGGGTGCTGTTGTCAGAATGACTGCTCGCTCGCGCGCATCTGCGCTGTACTTCAAGGGCGGCATGACATTGGCTGATGGACCGGTGAGCTTCGCATTGAAGAGACCGAGGTATTCGTTCCTCCGCCGTATATCTTCAGCTCTCTGTGCATTTTGAGCCGCTTTTATTTTATTGTTTCTGGCCTCTTCAAGTTCCTCCCTTTAGCGAATGTGTCAATGGCCGTCTATCAGGCACTAATGTGCAGTAAAGTGGGCAAAGTGAGGATCTCACCACTTTTTTGTGAGGTACTCTTGTGCTGCATTCCCAGCCCTCGTGAGCTTCGAAAAAGCTTCCCGTGTCATCTTCAAGGCGTAATAAG
This sequence comes from Xylaria sp. BCC 1067, assembly GCA_005188305.1. Classification (NCBI taxonomy): domain Eukaryota; kingdom Fungi; phylum Ascomycota; class Sordariomycetes; order Xylariales; family Xylariaceae; genus Xylaria; species Xylaria sp. BCC 1067. Next base: position 1,821,360 of record SSCS01000004.1, on the reverse strand, counting down.
GTCCCGCTAAAGAAAGAGATCAAACAATAACGAATTTGGACAATTGATTAATTATATATAGCTTCGCGTCTTCACTAGGCGTGTACCCAGCCAACCTAACATGCTACTTAACGCGTAAGTGCGTGCTTGGCAGCAGGCCAAGCCTCTTTGCTGCTGCTGAAAGCCTCTCGGTTAAGGCGGCACTGCGCATTGTATACCTTGGTACAACTAGCAGTCATCGCGAAAAAACTATTCCATTCGTGTCACGCCTGGGTTAGATCGGTAGTATTATTGCCATTACTGCCGGGGTGCGAAGAGGTTCCCAGCAGCGACCTCTTCCTGATCTTGAAAGCAGTCTTCACATTCGGTCTGACAGTACCAACCGGTGTCAGGGGCATGCAGGGCTGAGTCTTAGACGCTGCGGCCGGATCTAGTAACTCGATATCAAATGCGCGGAGCATCAAAGCCACAGTGACTAGAATTTGCCTCTTGGCGAAGAATCGACCGGGACACATCTTTGAACCTCCTCCAAAGGGATAGTAGTAGCCCTGCATACCCGATTCCACAACTTTGGCTCTGGAAAGGCGGTTTGCGTCTAGTGGCTTCTTTTCGGCGGTCGCATTGTCAGACTTTCGTACCGGGCCGGATCTCGAGTCATCTTCGAATTCTAGAAAGCGTTCGGCCCAGAACTTGTCGACTTCATGCTCCGCCTTTCCAGTCTTGTGGTCGACACTTCCTCGGTTCCAGAAGGTCGTATCCCGCGAGGCTACCCATGTTGTAGCAAACATCATTTCATCCTTCTTGACTGCCCACTTGCCTAACCGGAACTTAGGCACTCTAGAGATGCGGGTGATAGGAGCCGCAACGGATAGACGAAGTGTCTCCAGATAAACAGATTGAAGAAGTGACCTAGAGTAGAGTCTCTCGGAATCAAACACCAACGTTCCTTTTCGAAAGCATGGCGTCGTTTCCTCAATGATGGCTTCCTTCAATGCAGGGTCTTGCAGGATGAAGAAAAGACACCAGAAGGAAGCGGCAATGACGTTACCACTCGAACTATCCAACTACAGTTTCAGAATTAGGCAGTATGAAGCGGAAAGAGTTGCGACTTACGCCCAAATGAGCCCTAGGTCATATGATGCACTGCCATCCTCGCTAGTCTTCATGTCTTTAAACATCTTCTGTCTCTCTCGCATGATGCGGGCGCCATAGATCGGTTCCCACTCGGCATGCACCGCTTCAGCGTTGCTCCAGTCGAAATTCTCTCTGGCAAATTTGTGCCATGTTTTGATGTTCTCGAGCAACACATCGCGTGCTGCGAGAGCCTTGCCATTGAGAAACTTTGGCGTGCCGCTGATCAAGCTGGGCAAGACCTCGTCAAACTCCCAAAATTCTTTGCACAAATTGGGACAACGTCTGAAGATATAATCACCACAAAACGCCTCGGTGGCCGCGTGAAAGATTTCTGTCCGCACCAAGTCATGCAGGTCTGGCTGCTCACTCCACTGGCTGCCGAGCTGGAGCTCCGCTTTTTCGCCGAGCATTCTGGAGCTGAAGCTCTCAATGAACTTTGATGTGATCGCCTCCAGAGAACGACCAGCGAAATGAGTGTGAACATGCTTGTGGATCTGGAAGAAGATCCGATGTTTTGCCTCCATGTGTTCATAACCTGGGGCAGGTGCGGTGTCGATGCCCGATTGATCGGCATACAATTCCTGAAGTTCCTTGTCGGGCAAGCCCAAGGCATCGCGAAACGCAATTATTGTTGTGTATTCAGCATTCAAATGACGAGAGCTTTTGAACAAGGTCTGGATGTGTTCTCCATGAGGAATGAGATACATCCGTTGGCCTCCTAGGAGTACTCGTGCGGGAATATTCTTGAAAGTTTTCCTATAGCGGTGTTAGATTCTGATGCGATCTAGGCTCCCTTTTCACAAGTAACAATATGTGTCACGGAGCAAAACGACGCCGTGATTGCCCCTTGGGCAATAACGGTATATAGACCCCATTTCACCGCGACAATATGTACGTGACTTTAATATGGCAATGAGATTTCCTTCCTTTTCTTAGTGCCTGAGGCGCTGCAAGTCGCTGCAAGTTGCTGCAGCTATCCACTAAGTTGTGGTAGTAAACTTGCTGTAGAGGTGAGACATCTCGAGATCGTTTTCGGCTAGCTACTCCGGGTAACGACATCGCCCGGATTAACATGCCATAACCATAGGGAAAATTACTCACCTAACGGCGGCAAAAAAGGCGGCGGGACCTGACACAAATGCATATGTGTTTCCGAGGAAAGGCACCAGGTAGGGGACCTGAGGAGGCTCTGCAACATCCTTCTTAGAGCTCCTCGCGAGATGGCTCTGTGCAGACGTGTAGGTGTATGTCAAGGGGAGAATGAGAAGTAGGAAAATTGCGGTAACGATTCTCGCGTCATAGTTACAGGCCAGGTGAGACATCAGTGACGACTCAACTGAACGGAGAAAACCAGCTGTCTCACTGAAAACCCCCATCCTGTGCAATTGAAACAATGTGGAAGAGATGTTTGTCATGGGATTGGGCGGGGGAAATTTTTAAGACTTTCTGTTGAATTGGTTTTGGTTGCCTGAAAGACCGAGCGGTTTTAAGTATATTTTGTTAATTTTTCGATTTGGAACTGGACTTGGCATTAGCATGGCCTTGAAAGACGCTCTGGCGCTGTGCAGAGCGGCCCGCTCGAAACCGGTCAGACAGAACTTCGTGGCCACTATCGGTCCAACCCGGGCGAAGGTCTATATTGTTATTACACCATCCGCATGCATCAGATGTGGAGCGCAATTGGTCAGTTATTCCTCACCCCGCTGGTGGCTGCAGCTGTGCCCTCATTCACAAGGCAGGCCGGGAAGCAGAAGCCCTGTACATGAGACTTGTTGGAACTTTGGTGTAGCAGGATGATGGATGCCTTGGCAATCTGACTGTATTCGTGTTTGTGGTTGTAGTAGAGACAGAGGGCTACACTATGAATACTGTCAGATTTGAGATGGTTGTGCGCGTGAGCTGTTATCTGACAAGTCAACGCCTCGAGTTTTAGCCAGACGCCCGGGCAGCCAGCACAGTAGAACGATATGGCAGTAAATATGGTTTTCAAATTTCCAAACGCCTTCCGTACAGCCCGTAGGTACAAGAAACAAGTCTTGGCTGAGTCGAAGGAGATGTCGTTTTATCTATGATACCACCGTGCAAATAAATTAGTGCTATTATCTAGTCTTGTAGTGAAGTAGTGCGGCAGGGTAAGCCGACTGATATAGGGGCTAGTGAATTAGCTGAATATTTTGCAGAACTTATAAGTCGTTGCAGTATATAATTTAGAAGAGGGAACTACAGCAAGAAGCACCTTCTTTTTCGTCGAATTTACTTGGGTTACTTTTAATCAAGAGGTCCCTTAATGAATTGCGTAAATTTATTTACTATTGGAAACGTATAACAGCGCTCTACCTCCTTTAGGCAGTTTATGTGCCCCTGTGAAGGCATGTGAGCTGTTTCAGTAACCCTCGCACAGAGCTGATGGCTGACACGTTGGTGGACCCCCGGTCCTCGAGTGCACAATCGCTCTATTGCACCGGCCTTCCGAGGATGACAGGGGGGGGGGGCATAATCTTGACAAGTCCAACAACCCGATTCCGTCAAGAGTCATGTCGGCCTGCAGCTAACATACATATGCAAGACAGAGAAGATATATCTTAAGACATATCGTCGCAGCGATAACCATAATAACGTCAGCAAAAGTCCCGAGTTGAGGCGAAGCGAAAGAAGACCAATCGTAAAACGTCAAAGAACAGCTCACGGGCCAGTGGCAATGCCAGCTACGTCGTTGGTTGCGAGGTGCTCATGATGACCACAGAAAGGATCCGGCAAGCCACAACTGAGCTTATGGCTGCCCATGAGGGAGTAATTGACCGTAGCTGGGAAGAGATTTGCATCTGATGCGTGGAAGGGGCGAGCCCTCAGCACGGCCAGAAAGGGTGTGTACAGACTACATTGTGATATCTGGCGCTACCCTCTGGTGATTCTGGTGCTTGTGATTTGAGCCCTTCGCGGCCGAGCACTAGGTAATTACTTTAGACAGGTATTTATCATCTTCTCACGCCCTCGGGCTGTACTCTACCTCCCCAAATCTCACATCCCCAGGAGGCACGATGGCTACTCTCTTTGAAATCTGTTCAAAAGTGTCGTCGGGAGTTGAACAGAGCTCGTGGTCTCTCCCACGAAACGGCACTTTGGAAGAAACTGCGACCGCAGTTGCCAAGCTCCTCTCCAATATTTCCGGGGATCAAATCAGAGCATTCATCGCCATCTTTGTCATTTCTACAACTATCATATCCTTTATTCGCAGCGCTTTGATTTCAACTATCCATCTGCGAGGCTTTTCGGGTCCTTGGTGGGCTGCCTATTCCCGTCTCTGGCTTTGCAAGACACTGGCATCAACGAACTCAGCACAAGTGTTTGTCGACATAAACAAAAAGTACGGGTCGATTGCCCGCATTGGCCCGAACCACTTGCTTACAGATGATCCTGATTTGACGAGAACAATCTTGGCAGTTGGCTCGAAATGGCGTCGCGGTCCGTGGTTCGATGCCATTCGTATTGATCCTAGAGTCCCGAATATTGTCTCAGAGAGAGACCCTCGGAAGCATAATGCTATGCGGCGCCGCATGTCCGCCGGGTACGCCGGCAAGGATATTGAGGGTCTCGAGGATGTTGTGGACGAGCGTATCACTGATTTCATCAATAGCATCGATAAGAATTGGTTGTCATTCCCAGGACAAACCCGGCCGTTTGATATTGCCCGACGTGTGCAGTTCTTCACCATTGACACTATTACACATGTCTGCTTCGGGAGGCCGATGGGATTTGTAGAATCCGACACAGACAAGCATAATTTCATTGCCACCATCGAGACACAGCTACCCATCGTACAGCACTTCTCGGTCTTTCTTTCTCTTAACACTGTTCTTCGGTGGGCGGCTAAGGTCCCATGCTTGCGACGGCTAGTGGTGCCATCATCGGCAGACAAGAGTGGTATTGGTGTAGTGATGGGTGTAAGTAATCTTTATAAGCATGAACCGATCACGAGGGGTATACTGACCTGACACTTCAATCTTTCAGTTATCTCGGAAGGTCATTGACGATCGTCTCAGCGCAAATGAGGCGCAGAAGCGTGATATGCTCGGGTCTTTCATGAAGCGAGGCCTAACACCTGATCAAGCCGAGATGGAGATTTCGATTTCTTTGTATGATTTTCTCATATAACCAGCTGTGCTGATGTAACTGGGGAGTGCATGCTAATTTTCGTGGACAGGGTTGCTGGCTCTGATACAACGGCCACAGCCATTCGGGCTACTCTACTAGCCATCATCTCAACACCGACCGTATACCAGCGTCTCGTACGAGAGATTACCACTGCAGAACGCGCAGGACGCATTTCTTCGCCGATTCGCAACACCGAGGCCCAAAGCCTTCCATACCTGCAAGCCGTTATCTGCGAAGGATTGCGGCGATTTCCGCCAATCACACAGTTACGTGAGCGCGAGGCACCGCCGGATGGCATGGAGCTGCCTGATGGACGTCGCATACCCGGTGGTACATTTGTAGGGTTGAACGCTTGGGGTACACAATTGCATCCTGTCTTCGGCGATGACCCCCATGTGTTCCGGCCGGAACGGTGGCTGCCAGAGAGCCACGATGATGATGGTGCACAGCTGGCAGCTATGGCAAAGGTACAGGAACTCGTATTTGGTCATGGAATGACACGGTGCCTGGGTATTCCTATTGCAATGATGAACCTGAACAAAATGTTTGTTGAGGTAAGTAAACACTCACATCATTATCCCAAACACGAGGCCTTAGTCAATCGTCAACCCCAAATGGATACCCGTGGACCATACATCAACTGACTCTGGCTCAGCTCTTCCGCAGATACGACGTGCAGTGCGTCAACAACCAGAGGCCATGGACCAGTCTATGTTACGGTATCTTCTTCCAAAGGGATTTCAATGTCAGGATATCAAGGAGAGAAATGCTTAGTGATTCTAAATAACGAGTTGTTAAATTGTGTCATGTGTTACTCTGGGGGTTATGCAATTGTCGAATAAGGTATAGTACAGGCACGGTGAACCAAGAAGAACAGTTTGAAATGAATAAAATGACGATATTCTTGTGATTCATGTAACTCTTGGAATCATACACAGAATCATACACAGAATCATACACAGAATGTCATCAAATAAATATTTTTAATCCTCATTAAATCCCCAACGAAGTCTAACTACCCATTCAGAGAAGATATTGCGAGTTCCGGGCTTCTATAAATGGTGGAAAATGCATGATCAACTGCAAGACAAGAGAGTGGTTCATGGCTACAGCCTTGCCCTAACGTCTGGTATAATAAACAAGCTATCCAGAGTTCTCCCATCATTTGCAGTAATGCGGCTCCAAATTCCCTTTGGAAGAACCGCGTTCAACCAGTATGTCCCGTCGGCATCTTTGCCCATGATGGAAAAGCTATTACAAAGAGACATTCCTTTGTAAAATCCAGACATCTGAATATATGTTGGCTTTCCAGGAGAATTGGTGCCCTTTGTGTTTTCTTTCCCCGTGCTGAGCATCGCCGCCGAAAAGTCTAGCTCAAAGTAATTAATCTTGGTCCAATTTGAAAACACCAAGCCTTGTGTCCAAGGATTACCAAACACTGGAGGGTAGCCGGTGTCAATTTGAGACTGTCTGGCCACGGCGGCGTAAGCTTCAGCCTGTTCTCGGGTGCCAAGCTTGGTTACCGACTCTCGGATGGCGGCTGCCAAGTGACCCAGTGACTGATACGTCACTTCATCAACCGACAACAATGTATAAAGCGCCAGAACTGGGTTCGAGACGTAGGCGCGATTCACTGGCAGAAAATCACCCGGCCCAGCCAGAATGGATCTGATATCGATCGCATTCATGATGGAAATGCTCCTCTTCCTTGGTTGGTTCGCAATAGTAAGACGAGTAAGCCAAGCACAGAGAACATCGCCTTCGCTGACCAAAGAACCGTGTTTTTTGTCGTTTGCAACGCCAGAGGCTTTGAGGTCGCGTATTTCTGCATCTTGGAGTGCCTTTACGAAAGACTCCGGCATGCAGATGACGCGAGCTTCTTCTCCACGCCATAGAGTCTCCCAGGCAAGGCGAAAGCCCATGGTAAAAAGCCCACGCCCAGTGACAAGCTGGTCGGCATGCTTATATGATTCCTAAGGTCGGAGACCAAACTGGCCCAACGGGTCGTTTTCAACCCCTCCAAGAGGCCGGATCTCGTCGTCTCTACCCTGAAGTGCCAACGGCCAAGCTTGATAAATCTCCTTCTGTCCCGCTCCATCGGTCAAGGTATGGGGCCACGTTATAGAGACGAGCGTTGCATCGTGGAAAGAGACAACATGGAGACCTAACTGAGGCACGTCTGTATAGAGATAGTCGACAATTTCCTTGAGGCCATCGGTGGGACGCGTTAGCGGATGTAATTCGTTTGGGTCTACCACGACGGAGGGGGAGGTCGTTGATTTAGGTAAGTGAGTGGCGGTCGGGTGTTTACTCGCGGGCATGTCATAGTTGACATGAGAGAAGATGAGAGCTGGTTTCGCTGCGCTGCATTGCTTTGGCACATGGTACTCAAGTTTCCCTCGTTCCTGGCCACAACACAACTTAAGTAACTTGGATAACTCCCACTAAACTGCTTGCTGCTAGTTTGACACAGGGACAAATTAGAATTAGACGTATTCTTACATTTAACCTCAGGCGTGCTGTAAGTTTACGCCAGCCATAGTTTCTGGTCACGAGTCTTTCCAAGGCCTGTCGGAGCTTTTTAGCATCAAGAACATCGTCAAACTTCAGCATGAAGTTGACGACAATGTTCCGCAAGACCGGATTGTCGTCAAAACGATGAAGGGGAATAACGTCATCCGACGGGACCCGGGCGGGCGTGTTAGGGGTGCTCTTGAACTTGTTCCATATGTTGTCAAGGTCCTACTTAGAACCGTATCCATACATTCCGTGAAACGAGGGTTTCCAGTATTCTTAAGCCTTACCCATCAGCGGCCTGGGGCCGTCGGGGGCTGTCAGACTTGGCCATTCCAACCTTGGCATGCGCTGTTAGTGCATTGCTAGAGAAATAGGAACCGTTACTGCGCACTAACATACCAGACTTACCGCCTTAAACACCAACCGGCTTGCCACCGTAATAGTATTGTAATAAGGCAACGCACCCAAAGGGGATAATGCATTAGCCAGGTCTGTACAGCAAAACAGGGACAACACAACCAACAACTTCAATTAGCCTCCGTTCTCAGCACTGATCCCCCCTCCGCGGATCGATCTCACCTTATCGAGTCAGCGACGGGAGCATACAGATCAACTAGAGGTAGTCCCCCCCCTGCTTACCTGAGGACAACCCCACTTTTTCTTAAGAATTGACTTATAGAGTACTTAACGTCAACAATTTAACACACAAACAGAAGGGCTCCGCCCAAGAGGGTTGGTCCTTTGGGAACTCGGCCGCCGTCCCTTACGGTGCTTGCTCCAGCTGGCTCTTTTATAACACGCTTCGTTATCTCTATATATGGCATTATGTTATAGCGCTATTGTGGCGTTGAGTACTCTATGGGTTAATTCTTAAGAAAAAAGTGGAGCTACCCTCGGGTAACAAGGGGGGAGGCTACCCTTAGTTGATCCGTATGCTCGGTCAGTCGTATTCGTGTTCCGCGAGTGTCTTGTCCGAGCACGAGCAATCTTCATCCAATTAAGCATCCTAATTGTTGGATCGTTTCGCCATGCAGGTACAAACGGGGTTTCTGAAACTTAATTGGTTGTTATTTTTTCGAGCTGGAAAGAAGACAGGGGCTCTGCTTCCCTTTAACTGGACCTCGCCTCTGTCTGACGACAGTACTACTCAAAAAACTTCGCCTTCATCTCATCAATCTCAGTGACAGACCTTAGACGACACAATGACGACAAGAAGAGAGCTGATATCGGCCGAGCAGGTCAAGAAGAACGCCTTCGACCATGCCCTGCATGGAGGTTTCGGCAAGACCCAAGGTGGCATCCGCTCCATGATGGGCAAGGACAACGCCGCGTATGCCGTAGCTGTCGACGAGTGCTTCCAACACTGGGATGGCAAGAGCGCCGAAGATGAGACGGACGAGATCAGACAGGCTCGAACGGTAGACTACGCGAGTCTCACCAGACAGTAAGGGCGCACCCACCCACTTCAGAAGTCCATGTATGAATTTTCTCTTGTGAGCTTGCCAACTAATGAATAAACCTTTTTACCTGTCCAGATACTACAACCTCGCAACAGACCTGTACGAGTACGCCTGGGGCACCTCGTTTCACTTCTGTCGGTTCGCATATGGCGAGGCGTTCTCCCAAGCCATCGCCCGCCACGAGCACTACCTGGCGCATAAGATGGGACTCAAGGGTGACATGAAGGTTCTCGACGTCGGCTGCGGCGTTGGCGGGCCGGCCCGTGAGATGGTCAAGTTCACTGGGTGCCACGTGACCGGTCTGAACATCAATCAGTACCAGGTCCAGCGGGCGACAAACTATGCTGCTAAAGAGGGCCTATCTCATAAGCTTAACTTTGTCCAAGGTGACTTCATGGTACGTGGGCTACTAAAATCCAAGATGTCCCAGATGTGTTCATCATCCTCCCCGATGGTTCGGTAAGACTGATCGAACGACTTTCCCATTTAGAACATTCCCTTCCCGGACAACTCGTTCGATGCCGTTTACGCCATCGAAGCCACGGTGCATGCGCCATCATTGGAGGGCGTCTACAAGGAGATCTTTCGCGTCTTGAAGCCCGGCGGCGTGTTCGGCGTCTACGAGTGGCTCATGACTGAAAAGTTCAACAACGACGATCTCGAACACCGTCGCATCCGCCTTCACATTGAAGAAGGGGACGGGATCGCGCAGATGTTCAAGATCTCAGACGGTCTTGCTGCAATCAGCGCAGCTGGTTTCGACCTCGAAGTACACCACGATCTGGCGGCAGACAACGACGGCCCGGCACCTTGGTACTGGCCCCTCGACAGCGACCTGCGGTACGCTCAATCGCTGTGGGATGCGCTGACGGTCATGAGGATGAACAAGTGGGGGAGAGTCGTGGCGCACAACTTCTTCAGTGTTCTCGAGGCCGTCCGCGTCATTCCGGCTGGCACCAGAAAGACAGCAGAGAGTCTGGGCAAGGCGGCCGATGCGCTTGTAGAGGGTGGCAAGAAGAAGTTATTTACGCCCATGTACCTTATGGTTGGAAGGAAACCTGCCTAGTGAGGTACAGATAGGGGTACTGTGAAAAAGAGCAAGTAGGGCGAGAGTTATGAAGCCTATCGGGGTATCTTTAAAAGTGATGGTTATTTAATACATGCTAGCGATGTAAGAAGAAACTTTTCCGTGAGTCTGTTAGGTATATTAACGGTGGTCCGGTTGAACTTGTGACATATAGATAGCGAGAACGTGCCCGCTTGAGTTGCCAAGAGGTTCGCGAGCTGCCAGAATCTGCCATTTATGCAGCTCTACTCGATCAAGATGTTAAGCTATGTCATCATCACTGTTAGCCCGACTAAGATGATAGAGGACTTGTTGAAACTTGTGTTTCAACGGAATGACGTGCTGCGCATGTAGGGGAACAGAACAAAGGCAATCCGAGAGCCCTTCGACCCCAGGCCGACTGCTACAGGAGGTCTTTTGGGGAATCAGTTCCGGCGAACATGTCATGGCTCGCCCATTGCAGCGCAACAGGTCCTCCTCTAGTGAATGACTTTCTCGCAAGCCCTGTATTTTCTAATGTCCAAGTCCTAACATAGCTCAGGAGGTAGACCGGGTTTAGCTCCCGCCCTAATATGCGAACCAGCCTTGGGAAAACAGGTGTAATAAACTAATTAACAAAGTGACCTCGAATAATATCTTCCACATCTAAACAAGATCTCTCTTACGAAGTAATTTTCTTAACATTTGTAACACTAGTACTAAAACTTACCTTGACTATACGTATCTTAATTTTCTCTCTAATTATCGCTATACCTGTATGGATCATGATACATTTGCCCCACCAAAAGTGCACATATTATGGCTGTTTTAAGGTTCTAGAAAAGGGGGCTGGGCTGCTGTTCTCGGAAGAACAAAAGTCCGACAATGTTAAATACGTTCCACCTGATGAATATTAACGGTGACCTACTTTAGGCGACCCATCAGACTCGCTAAAGGGTATTCATTTTCTTTGAGGGCCTGGGCATAGCCACATCCTGAGGTGCACTTGGGATGTTACGTTTGTCGGTTGGCCATCTATAGCACACACAGGCACACTTAGCAAATTAGTATAGTACGTATATTGGGAGAAGCGTAAGCCTATAGGGCTAGCTTGTCGCAAGGCTAATTCGTAGTATAAAATAGCCGTATTTTAGTATACTAGTATAAATTTATATTATATATATTTTTAAAGCTAGCTTATTTGTTTTAACTAAAATAGAATAAAATAATAACTAAAGAAAAAAATAAAAATAATAAAATTTTAAAATTAATAATATATTTTTAATTAAAAAAAATAAATAAAATAAATTTTAAACAAATTTATATTAAATATATTTAATAATTTATATAGTATAAAAAAAATTTATATAATAAGTTTTTATATTTTATAAAATAACTTATTTATAATATATATAAATATATTTAATAAATTAATATAATATATATATTAAAAAAATATAAATTTATAAAACTAGCTTATTATAAAGCTAATTTATAATATAAAATAGCTATATTTTAATATATTAATATAAATTTATATTATATATATTTTTAAAATTAGTTTATTTATTTAAATTTATATTTTAAATAATATTTAATAGTTAAATATTAATAATAAAATATATAATAATAATATATATTTTAATAATAAAATAAAAAAAAGTTTTATAAATAATATTTAAAATAGCTTTTAAATATAAAATATTATTATATATAAAAAAATTTTTTTTTATTAAAAGCTATTTTAGTTTTTTTTTTAAAAATATTTATTATTAAATAAATTAAAATAACTAATAAATTTATATTAAATTTATATTAAATTTAATATATTAATAAATTAAATATGCTTTTTTTTTTATTTGTTTATATTTTTTTAATTAATTTTTAATATTTTATATAATAATTATAACTATAATAATAATATAATAAAATATATTATATTTAAAAAAAAATGCTTTTTAATTTAATATTTAAACTTTTTTATAAATTTAATAAATATATTATTAAATTTATTTTAAATTTAATACTAATATATTTATAAACTAAAATTTAGCTAAATATTATAAATATTATAACTATTATATTTATTATATTTATTAAATTATTAAAATAAATATATTATTAAATTTATATTAAATTTAAAGCTAATTTATATTTAAAATTTTAATATTTATTATTTAAAATATATTATAAAAAATATTTAAAAATATTTATATTATATTAATATTTATAAAAATAACTAGTTTAATAGTTATATTTTAATATATATTTATAAAGCTATTTTAATATAAATTTAATTTTAATTTTATTTAAATTAATTATAACAATTTTAAAGTTAAAAAATATTAAAATTTATTTATTACTATATATATTATTATTTATTTTAATTATATTAGTAATATTATTTTTAATATTTTTTATATTATTAATAATAAATATACTATTAAATTTATTTTAAATTTATTAATAATTTAATAGTATTTTTTATAAAGCTAATAATAAAATATAAAAATAAACTTATAATATATAATTATTTAATAAAACTAATAATATAGTTAAAAAAAAAAAAATTAATTATAAAATAAATTTAAATATAAATAGCTTTTAAGCTTTAAGCTATTAAATAAAAATAAAATATTATATTATACTGCTTTATTATTTTAGTATAAAAATAATTTAAAAATATTTTAAATTTAATAATAGTTTATTTAGCTAGCTTTTTTATATTAAATATTTATTTTAGTTAATATAATATTTATAGCTATTAAATTAAATATAAATTTAATAATATATATTAAAGCTTAAATATATAAATTTAATTTAAATTTATTTTTATTATAATATAATATATTATATTATATTAATTAATATAAATTTTTTTATACTAAAAAAATTTTTATTTATTATAAACTTTTAGTTAATTAAATTTAATTTAAATATAAATTTTTTATAAGCTTTTAATTTTTTATTTACTAATATTTTATAATATTATTTAATTATATTTAATAATTAATAGCTAAAAAGTTTAATATTTTTTTTATTTATATTTATATTATAAATATATTAAACTATAGTTTAATAAAAGTTATAATTTAAATATATTTTATAATTAATTTTTAAATAAAAAAAACAATTATTTAATATTTGTTTTATTTTTAATTTTATAAACGCTTTATATATAAACTAAAATAATAATAAATTATTATAAATATAAATTAGTTTTAATTTTTAGTTTAATAGCTTATTTATATAATATATTAAATATATTAAACTATTAGTTATATTAATAATTATATTAATTTTAAGCTAATTTTTATTTGTTTTTATTTTATAAAAAAAATTTAAAAATAATTATTAAAAGCTAAAAGCTATATTAAAAATTTTACTAAACTTAATACTTTTTATTTTTAAAAATTATTTAAATTAAAATTATTATATATAATTTTTTTTAAATAAAAAAATTTATATTATATTATTAAAAAAGTAATATTTATTATTAAAATATTATATAAGTTTTTATTTATAAAAGCTTTTTTTAATATTAATTTAATTAAAATATATTTTAAAATTAGCATTTTAATTTATAAGCTTTTTTATATAAAAATAAATATATTATTTTTTAAATTAAATAATAAATATATAAGCTTTTAAATATTAATATATTTAAAAAAAATTAATATAAACTAAATATAATATAAATATATATAAATATAATATTAAGTTTTAAACTAGTTTTTAAAATAAGCTAAAAGTTTTATTATATATATATAATAATAAGTTTTTTTTTATTATTAGCTATAGCTTTTAGTTATATAGTTTATATTAATTTTTATATAAATTTATTATTATATTATAGTTTTTTTAAATTAAATTTATTAAATTTATATATAATAAATAAATATAATTATTATTATAATAAAAACTAAAGTTTAATATATATATTAAAAAATATAAAGTTAGTTTATTTTTAATAAAAATTACTAATATAAATATAAATTAATAATTATTATAAAATTAAAATAAAATAATATATTAGTTAAACTATTATTTTATAATATTATTTAATAAATTTAAAAATAAATATTATTTTTTGCTATTAATATAAAAATAGTTTAAAATATTTTTAAAGCTAGTTTATATTATAATATTATTTATATATATAACTATAATTTTAAATACTTAGTTGTTTTTTTAATACTAAAATATTTTTATAATTATTATAATTTTAAATATATTTATATTAAAGCTTATTTTATAAAAAAAATATAAATAACTAAAAGTTTAAGTTTTAAAAATTAAAAAATAATTATATTAATATTGTTTTATAAAATTTACTTTATAATAAAAGCTTTTTATATTTATATTTAAAATATTTATAAATAAATAAAATAATAAATAGTTTATATTTATTAAAAAATAAATTTTATTAAAGTTATAAAAAAAGTTATATTATTATTTAAAGTTTAATTTAATAAACTTAATAAACAATTAAAATAGTTATAAGCTAAATTTAAATAGTATAGTTTAAAAGCTATAAAAAACAATTTGCTAAATAAAACTACTATTAAATAAAAATTTAAATAGTTTGCTAATTTTTTAATATTATAATAAAATAAATATAGTTTTTATAACGTTTTTATTATAAAATATATTATTTTTATTAGCTTTTTTTTTAATAGCTATATTTATATTAAAACTATATTAATTTTAACTTTTAAAATTTTTAAAGTTATATTTTTATTATTTTTATTATTATTTAAAATTAAGTTTAATATTTTAAATAGCTAATTATATTTTTTATATATTAAAAAAATATTTTTAATTTAAGTTAAAAATATAATAAATATAAAATTATTTAAATAATATATAACTTTTATATTAAAAAGTAAAACTTTAAATATTTAATAAAAGCTTTTTATAAAAATATTAAATAAAAAAAAAGCTATATAAACGAAATAATAAATAGTTTTTATAAAAAAGTAGCTTTTTTATTTAAAACTAAAAAGCTAATAATATATTATTATTATTAATATTAAATAAAATATAACTTTTAACTTATAATATAAATTAGTTTAAATATTTATTAAATTAATAAATATTTAAAAGTTATAAATTTAAATAAAATTTAGTTATTAATTAAGTTTATTTTTAAAAATAAAAAGTAATAAATTTAGTACTAGCTATTATTTAATTTAAAAACTAAGCTTAAAAAAAAATAAAACAAGCTTTTTAAACTTAAAAGTTTTATAATTTTATTTTAAACTAAATTTATAGCTATTTATAATTTAATAATTATATAGTTTTTATTAGCTAATTATAAATTATTTGCTTTTTTTAATACTAAAAAGTTAATATAGTTTAATAAAGCTTTAAAAGTAAAAATATTATATATTATATTATTTAAATTATTTAAATAGTTTAAAAATGTTTTTTATTAAAATTTAAAATAAAGTAATACTAAAAATAATATTAATATAAGTTTATTTTTATTAAAAGCTTAAAAAATTAAAGTTATATTAATATATAGCTTTAAAAAAAGTTATAATAAAGTTTAAATAATTTTAATTATTAATAAAATTTATAGCTAAATATTTATTAATAGCTTTTATAGCTATTTAAATATAATTTTTATATAGCTATAATTTAAATAAATTATAACTAAAGCTTTTTATTTTTTTTAATTAAATAAGTTAACTTTTTATAATAGCTGCTATATTTTTTATATATATATTTATAATAATATAAAAATAAATTTAAATTTTTATTATATTTAAAGTTATTTTATTTATTATAAATTTAATTTTTTATTTATAACTTTATTATATAAAAAGTATTTATATATAAGTTTAATTTATAGCTTGCTTAAATTAATAGCTTTAATATTATTAAAAAAAAATAGCTATATTTTTATTTATAGTTTTATTTAAACTATAAATTTACTATATAAAATATTATTAAATAATATTTTATTTTAGCTATTATAAATATTATTATTAGTTTAATATTATAAATTAAGTTAAATTTATATATTATTTATATAAAATTATTTATTATTAAAACTATATATAATTAGCTTTTAAATAGCTAAAAATAAATTATTATAAATATTAAAAAATAATAAGCTTAAATTATTAAATTAAAACTATAAACTTTTAGTTTTAATAAAATAATATATATTATAATATTATTTACTTAATTAATATAAAATATAATTATTAAGTTTAATATATAGCTAGTTTTTATATATAATTTAATTAAATTTATTAGTTTAAATTTATTTTTATAAATAATTATAATTTATTTTTAATTAATATTTAAAAATTAATTTATTATTAACTATATAATAAAAAATAATTTATAAAAGTTTTTAAATTTTATATTTAAACTTTTTTTTTTAAAATAAAATAAACTTATTATAAAATTAAATTTTATTTAAGCTTAATATTTTTTTTATATTTTTTATATTTAAAATATATAATATATAAATAAAGTTTTTTTTATAAGATTTTTTTTTAATAATATAAAGTTATTTATAATATTAGCTTTTAATTTTTTTTAAAATAATAGTAAACTATTTTTAATATAAAATTAAATTAATAGTATATTTAATATTATTATTATATTATTTTAATTAAAAGTTTTAATTAAAAAAAATATTAAAAGCTATATTATAAAAATATTTTAGTAATTTTTTAAAGTATTATTAAATTTAACGCGTAGTGCTATTATAAAGTTGTACTAAATATAACGTTAAATAATCGGTATGTTATAATATACAAATTTTAAGCAAATTTGCGCTAAATATGCCTGATAATTTGTGTGGTATAGGAGGGAAGTTGTGCGGTGGGTCTTTGTACCCTGTAGAACAACCCATGAAATGGGAGAGTGGGGTTGGAATCATGCGGGGCGCAGCGCAGAGAGCTTTGGCCATCTACAGCACACTTCGGGACACATGCATACTGTAGGGTGTAGTACTTGTACTGTATTGGGGGAGCGTGAGTACCGTACCAAAACAGGCTAGATTTAGTAAACTGTTGATCAATAGTTGAAGGTTTCTAAATAGTGAATTAATAGTTAATTTAGTTAAACGTAGATAAGGTAGCTGGCTCATTCCACGAGACGATAGCACTGCGACGGCTAGCCTGGGACCACCCAAACTAAAAGTAAAAAAAAAAAAAAAAAAAAAAAAAAAAAAACACCAACCAACCAACCGTGCCTCCTCTCATTTCTCTCCTGGCCTCTACTCTGGTGTTCTACGGACGGTAGGCGGGTGGAAAATGATCATTTTACGGTGCGATTTTGCCGCAAAGGTGTGTTGTAGAAGCTACCTAGGTAAGTTGTGCGTTGGGGCCCTGCAGGCCTGTAGAGCCTGTAGAACCACTTAAAGGAAACAATATATCTAAGAAGGGGTCATTGCAGGGATTAACGGGCGAGCCTGCCTCGCCATTGATCTTTCTCTCACCCTGAGTGGTGCGTTACCTTGGTCTGCAGTGTCAGGGCCGACAGATGTTCTGCTGCTGATAGCGACTACTACATACTACGCATGTGACGTTTTGCCCTACAAGGCATACACAACACAGCCAGGCAAGGCACTATCGGTTCCCTCCCGTACAGGTCCGACCCCTTTCCACATTAAATACTCCATGCTCCAGGAGCAGTAGATTACAATCCAAACCATTTCTAGAACAGCCTGTACCTGCTGCCTACTTACACTTGGCTATGGCTGACCCTTTGAGCATTGCAGCATCAGTTGCTGGCCTCATTGCCCTATCGGGAAGCATTTACAAAATAATTGGGAACTTCGTAAAGCAGGCCGTGAATCCACCTCAATCCGCGCATGCTCTTCTCCTCACTATTTCCGGGATGCACATGGTACTCAAATCAGTATCGGATCTCGTCGACGACTTCTTGAAATACCCACCAAAGCGCCGTGCTCTCGTTCGATTAGATCACTTAATCTTTTGTCTCACGCAGATGGTTCTTTCCTTTGCTGAACTAGAGAAATTCGTCAATGCATGGGCTACAAGGACACAACGATCAATCTGGCAGCGATGGACATTTATTAGTGTGGATGAGAGAATATCCAGGTTTGACCAGAGATTGCAGGAGAATAAAGCCTCTATGAGCTTAGTGCTTAACATTTTGCAATGGTGAGTATATTCCACAGCTTCTAATCAAGAGTAAAGCTCTAAACCACTGGGAAGTGAGTCCGATATAGATGCTCAGCAATACCGCCTCTCGTTGCACGAGATGATGGAAAGAATCATAAACGAGAATAAGGAAATCCGCACCCGGGTGGATGAATTAGGTTCCCTTCTCGTGGGCCCCGCTCCTTCGGTAACCACCACTTTCGGACTCCCAGGCGCCCCATCCAGTGTTGGATCCGTGACGGGACCAGATATAGGAGACGACGGCAGCGGTGATGCGTCAACTATTCGGCGGACTAATTCTGTGCGGTTTTCTACAATTACACGTTCCTCCCGTCGATACAGTACCTCCCTGCCAGTCCCAGTAGGCTCTGTTCTTGGCCATTCAGCTTCACTTAGTGAGCCCAATTTCCATAGACCATTCGAGGACCAGCTTGCGCAGTCCTGGGTTTACACGCGGGTGAGACGCAACGAATGCGATGTCTCTTTCACAAGTCAGAATCTGAGTGGCCTCTGGAGCATGCTCTCTGACTTGAGCTTGAGTCAAATCTCTAACATTTCGGTTATTGCTCTTCCCATAACCCTCAACGACCTCCCCAATGGTTCCTGGTACAAGGAATCTACTCGACTGAAGATAAACCTGTTGGAATTGAGCCAAGCAGAGGTATCTACAGACATTAGTTTACGAGTCGATAGATTTTATAATATCGCCGTTCTAGGGGAGTGTGATGTCGGCAAATCTACACTGATAATGATGGTTCGTCCTAAGTGCTCCCATACAACTGCGATTAAACCTAAATTAACACTATGGTAATCTATAGCTTTGCGGTAGGGACCCGAAAGTAGTCGAGAGGTACACTACGTTTTCGATCGATTATTACAAATCTCTTTGTGTTGACAATACAGAATGCCGCCTCCGGATAACCGACACGCCAGGGTTAGGGACAAGCAACTACTCGACTATGATAGACTCGGCTATACAATATGCCGAAGCGTTTGTTCTCGTGTACTCCGTGGCTGATCGAGACTCCTTCTCCCGGATTCAATCGCTCTACGACGAAATCTTACGCATAAAACGGCCGTCATGGGATGAACAGCCGCCCGTGATCATTATCGCAAATAAAATCGACTTGGAAAAGGCAGACTTTGGATCAGCAGAATCGGCATCTTCATTGGCCAGAAAGCTCAATTGCGGCCTCTTTCAATGTTCAATTAGCCACCATGAGAACATCTTTGAGGCGTTTATAGAGCTTATAAGATGTATCCCGGTGGACGGTCCTCGTGGCGGGTCCCTGGGGGAAAACAAAATTGTAACAAGAGCTAGTTATCTAGGGCTTGGCTTAAAATGGCTGTATTAGATAGTAATCAATTCAGGCTCTCAAAGGTCCATAACCTCCAAAACGAACTGTATCCATCGAGGCCGAAGGCCTTCAATTTATACACAAATATAGAGATATCCTCTCGCGATCTCTATCCTTCGATACGAGGCCATATGGTGTATTTCTCAGCCCGTAGGCGATTGGAGGCTTTGAGGCCTATCCGATATATTGCAGCTAAAAAGGTGAGAGGCCTCTGATTGGCTCGTTAACCCCCACCGACTCGGCGACTAAAAAAGTGACACCTTCAAACTGTGTGACAATTGTCATGGCTCACGAATAGAGATTGAGTATTACAATGTCACGTGCGACCGCGATGCGAAAACATCTAGGAAATCATCTCGCACCCCAAGGCAAACTTCACACAAACTCGGGTCTCGATGTCTGCTACGATACAAGATAAAAAAAGGTCCTTCTAAAAAGGATTTGTCCACGAGATCGGCTTATATCTCGTCCACTCCTCCCGGAGCTTCTTGATTTTTTCCAGCAGCGTCTTGAGCACCTGGTTCTCCTCGCCCGGCCGATCGGCCTGCTTCTCGTTGTAGGACGTAACATACGCTTCCTCGAGGTTCTTCAGGTTGTCGTCCATGTACTTCACCGCTTTGTCCTTAGCCTTCTCGGCCTGCTGCTTCATGAACTTGTTCCACTCGTCCGCGAGGTCCTTCTTCTCCCACCGCCCCCACGCCTTGCCCCCCTGCTGCCGGTTCCAGTTGGGCATCTTGTCCTCGTCAAGGTCCTTGAGCCGTGCCGCGACTCGCTCCTTTTCCGCTTTGAGGCGGCTGTTGATAGTCGGGTCCTGCATATACTTAAGTGCCGTCATAACGTCCTTAAGGTTCTTGACCGCCCGGTCCGGTTCCGACCGCATGTAGCTGTTCATGGTATTGTCGGCATTGATGGCCTTGCGCCCCCACATGCCTTCCTTGGCCGTGTTGACACCCTTCTCTAGCAACACGAACTCGTCGACATGCGTGTTGTCGTTGCTCGAGTACACGGGCATGATGTGGTCTATCGGGTCCCGGGTTACGCCGTCTATGGCAAACCTTGAAGCCTGGGGTACGTTCCGCCACAATTGGTTGATGGCCTGGCAAAAGCTCTGCCTGGCGTTTGGGTCGGCGCCCGGCCGGAAACTAGGAAATCCCCGGCTTCCGAAATCGTCGTTCATCTTGTCGAGGAAGATGGCAACCATTTGTAGTTCTAGGATGTGCTCGGTTGCATAGATGTCACCTACGGGTGAGCGGACGGCACCCATTGCGCCAAAACCAAAGTCGTTGCATGTGTCGGGCACCCTATAATCGTAGGTCATGAGGTTGGGCACTTTCTGTCAAAAAGATTGCGTTAGAAAAGCCAGTGTTGAACTATTGTGCAAGGGGCAGGAAGCTTACTGTGTCCAGCGTTGAACTCGTCTCATACGGGGGCGCCTTCAAGTTGTACGATTTGCAAAAGGTTACAGTACGGCTGCTTTCGGTACTACGTTGGAACAACCAGTGTAGGTCATATTCAGTTTCGTTGCCGGAGATCTCGGGCATATCTCTTCTCTTCAAAGCGCCCTCTAGTTGGGAGTTTTCCCATCCTGAAATGGACTCACACCGCTTCCCTTTACCCGACGTCTCTGAGTTCGGACAGATGAGACTTCCGATGGGAATGTGGAAGAATGGACCGATAGCCCGCTTCTCCAGCGATCGCTCAGCTACTACCCCAGTCTCACTAAACTGCTGGTCGCCGTCAAGACCTCGCCTAGCGGGGCCCCCGGTCGACAGATCCGGACACGTCCCGCCCGGGTAGATGGTGAACTCAGCAGTTCCGGGCAACGGGTACTTTTTGGTGGTCCACTTGAACCCGTCAGCCTTGGCATAGAGATCAACCCCCGCCTTCATACCCCAGGTGAAGGGACACGAGGCCTCGGTGCTGACGCCCGCCGCCACGCTGACACCGAGCCAGCTGTCGGCTGTCACCTGGGCCGTGAGGGAGCCGACATCCCAGCGCTCGTCAAAGTTGACACCGAACTCGAGCGAGGCGATGAGGTGTGCCTTGGCGTCCCCCTGCGCTAGGACACCCGCGTAGAAGGTTGGCGCCAGCAACCCATTCTTGTTACCCGTGTCGCCGTACTGGGCCTTGTCCGGGTTCTCGGGCTCTATCTCAGCCGGGAGTCTGTAGTCGTATTCCCAGGAGACAACGTCGACGCTGGCCTCGAGCGTGGTGCTGATGGTGACCCCGGCCTCGATGCGGCCCCGCAGTGCTAGCTGCGGGCCGATAGTCGCGATCCCGGGGATACGGATACCAGCCCCGGGGAACGGGATGGGGTCGCCGATGCGGCGCTCCTCGCTGTCGTACTGAAAGCGGACCAGGGCCTCGAGAGTAAAGGTGCAGGTTATCTCACCGTTGTTGCTGAAGGTCAGGTACGAGTTGCTCAGGTCCAAGGGAAAGAGGCTCGTGGCGACTAGGGAGAAACCGAAGCTGGTACCGACCTTGACGTGGGCCTGGGCCTGGGCAAGCAGGTAACCGTCCCTCCCGGGGCAGCTCCACCGCTCCTCGACGATCTTAGCCGTGTAGACGTCGTCAAGGTTATGCTTGAACGTCTTCTTGATTTCACCCTTTGTCATCGTGCGAAGCCACTGTAGCACCGTCTCGCCAAACCAGCGTTTATGAAAGTCCTTCTTGCTCAGGCCGCCAAAGTGTGCATCGTCTCGGTACTCCTCCTCCAGCCAACGTTTGTGACTGTGGCCGGCGTCCGCGAGAGATCGCTTGCGTTTCTTCTTGTCCGACACCGCAGCGGCCACAACCTCGTCCCAGTACCCCGGTTCGTTGCTGTAGTCGATGCGGAGCTGCGTGTTACCGAGGTCGCGAGGCACGCGGGCAAAGTCGTAGTCGAACGTCAGGTCATAGACAATGGGCTTGTGGCCGAGATCGGGAAGGTGTCGCGGCAGGATTTGGTTTTTTGCCATCTTCATCTCTTTTGCGACAGCATACTTGCCCGGTCCACAACCCTGCGGCATCTGGAGGATTGTTCCGGGGACACCGTGACCCAGTCCAATCTTGAAGCAGTTGCTGTTCTCACTGATATCTTTACATATCATCTGTATCGTCTGCTCCGCCTCTACGTTGGTATCGGTGCAGTTAAACAAAGCCCAATGGGAGCCGTCCCGCTTATCCAGCGATACTTGAAGCTCCTCGGGCGACGTCATAACCACGAAGCTAAAGGCTGTGTCATCTGGGTCGTCACTATCGTCATCAGTATTCAGCTCATGGTCCGTGTCAACGTTGTCGCCCGTCGGCGGGTTAGGGAACAGCTTATCAAGGTCTACGGGCAGGAAGGGGGAGGCGCCATTGACCGGGTCACAACAGTAAACGCGGGTTCGCTCGACGCGCGGAAAGCAGTCCTCGCCCTCGCCGTACGGACTATCAGTAATCTGTACTGAGTGCGAGCCAACGGGGCAATGGTTGTCGAAGCAGGTCCCAGGCTGACCATACCACTTGCAGTTTTCGAACTCTTTGGCGTCATCCTTGGGGCAGCAGTAGTACTTTAGCACATCGATACCGAATGCGTCGGCAGCTTCTTCGATGGCATCCACCAGCAGTTTACCGCGTAGGCCACCGAGGGTCGAGACGAGGTCGCCAATAAGCTGCAGAAAAGTGCCCGAGAAAGTCATGGCAACATCGTCGTTGTTGCAGCTCTTCCCAACGCCCGCCCAGTAACACTGGTGCCCCTTGGTCACAGGGCTTTGGCAGCAGTAGGCCTTATTCCCGTCCTCACAGTACTTGCCATCACCCCAACGGTTTAGTTCCAATGCTACCTCGTTGTCGTGGCAGTGACCGTTGCACCACGGATCGCCGCCTCGCCATGTGCAGTCCTCTTTCTTCGGCGCACCCTCCACCGGGCAACATAAGGTACTGTCGGCTTCCTTAGAGTGGCGGGTGATAGGCTTCGCGCCACCGCACGGCTGTTTCTCGATGGAGAGCCAACCGGGTTTACATGATCCGCCGCAATCTGTCACGTAGCAGTCGGGTATCGTGGCATCCTCCCAGAACGCTTCTTTCTCGGCCTTCTTGGCGAATAGTCGAAGGCTCTTCGGGGCTACGACGCCCTTCAGCGCGCCGAGATCCTGGGTGTCCTGGTCAATGGCCCAAATCAAGAGACCAGAAAGGCCCTGGTCATTGGCAAAATCAATCTTTTGCTTGAACGTGTCGGCGTCATCCTAAAATGCGCATTAGCTTGGAGTTCAAACATTCCCCCCACGGAACAGTTATATGGACTTACAAAAGATACCCATTGGTCCTGATTCCAGTTGATCCACTTCACACCTGCCTTTTTGTCGTGGTACGGCTTGAGCTTGTGTTCCTTGATGATATTTTGAATTTCCCGATACGTGAGAGTTCCGGAATTGTCGCTACAAGGCCCCTTATTGGCTCCACCTCTAAATCCGCAGCCAGGGGTGGTACACAGGGGATCAACGAGGGTAAAGCTACGGCCGTAGAAGCCAAGACCTAGGTTGAGTTTCTTAGCGGGGACATTGTTCCTCCACAATAGATTCAGGGCAGCCTCAATCTCGGTGAGATTAGAGTGGGCAAAGATGTGGCTTCCGATAGGGTTAGTCGAGTCCCAAATGCCGTGGAGGTCGTAGCTCATGACATTGACAAAATCGACATGGTCTACGGCCTTGAGATCAAAGTGTCGAAGATACCAGTAGCTGGTAGGAATAGTGAAAGATACGATATACTTCTTTGGCTGCTGCTTGTTCAAGTCATCTAGCTCTTTGAGAAACGTGACGAAGTTCTTGCCGTCGTCAGGCTGTCCGCCGCGATCACCCGCGCCGGGATACTCCCAGTCAAAATCAACACCGTCAAAACCATGCTTACGCATAAAACCGAAAAGATTGCCAATAAAGAGCTTCCGGTTCGCGGCCGTGCTGACCATGTTACTAAAGACTGGCTGCGTGGCAGTGCCATTATCGTTAAAGGTCCAGCCACCGAGCGCCACAATGGCCTGTAAGCCCGCATTACGCTTCTTGATGTTGGTGAACTCGTCAAAAAGTGAACTGGGCAGATCGTCCATAGGAGACACCTTAAAATCCCCAGGAGTAATGTAGGCAAAGCTGAAGTAAGCGTGCGTGAGGGCATCCACTGGGATGTCGCTAAAACCCATGCCCACACACGACTTCTTGTGATTCCATGCCTCATAGTAGCCAATGATCCGTTTCTGGACGTTGCCGTCCTTGTCCTTAGGACCGGGCTGGTCACAATTACTCTGGCAGCTGGTTTCCTCGTCGTCTGTCACTTTGCAGAAGTCGGCCGCCGTCCCACAAAATCCAAATTGCGAGCAGCACTAGAACACAATTGCATCGTTAACATACATACCCACTTGCTTAATATGTTGAACGAGCGGTACTGACAACGTTCAGAGGGCACTTCTTCCCCGGCGTCTTGGCATAGCGACCGCATTCTGCCTTTGCATCGCAATTTGACCAGCAGACGTCATTGGGACTGATGTCGTTCGTGCCGCATGCTTTGGGCCCGTAGTTGCAAACCCCCGTCTCCTTAGGACAACAGGCACCTGAAGAATATGATTGGCATCTGTAATTACTGTGCAGATAAACAGTATATCCCACGAAGGAAAACCCGCCGCTGTCAAAGACACGAGGTTTTACTTACCATTTCGACAAGGTCTCCCCTCGCCGCAAGTGTAATCGTCAGGCGCTTCTTGTCTGACAGCTAGACTAAACCTAGCGCTATTTGCTGATGTTCCAGGAGCGACACAAACCGGTAGCTCTTGTTCGCTCCTGGTCTTGGCAGAGTAATCGAAAGGTCTGCAAAAGGATGTTAAAGGAAAACAACACAAACACTTGATAAACATTACGATCTCGATCATTGGGTTCTAGCAGTACATACGAAATCAAGTTCCGACATAGGGGCTGCCCCGCGCCATCGTTGACTGCCAGTGGAACGTGGTTTAGGGGTATAGCAAGAGTGGCATGGAGGCCAGAGAACAGAGCCAACAAAATGTATAAGGCTGCCATTCTAGATGACGGCAACATCTACATGGGCTTTCAACGGCAGCAGTCGTATGAGATATCTTAGCTGAGAGATGGAATCGGCTGGGCAGTATTATCTAGTCCAACTTACAAGCCCGGTGATTGCCCCTATTGCTTGCACCCCTTTCTTCCCCTCTCTGACCTGCAGGTACGCCGCGGATGTGCATCATCTTATCATGGAAAAATGACCGTGTTATCCCTTGGCATTTCCTTGGCTCTCTTCCTCAGGCTGTTCTCATAGGCTACCAGACCAGGCTGACCAATGCGAATTATGCATCCGCAATGATCCAGAGGCAACTGAGGGGTAATGCATGTCAACTGATCAATTAATATCGCAGGATACCATGATTAATACTTCTGCATCACTATGCTGTCAGGCAAAAAGAACAACGGTGGCCAATCGGGGAGAGAGCTGACAGCTGATGGGTGGTTACACAAACGATGAAAGTACGAACTAACGGCTACCACTTTACCGAACCCCCTTCCCCCCCCTTTACTTTTTGACCGAGGAATCCGAAGATAAGAAATAAGTCCTAGAGGTAGCCTCTGTCGGTCCTTTGATCTATCGACCATTGTTGTTCACGATGGCTTCACTATGCCTTTTCAGCTGGTTGGTCGTCTATTGCCTTCTCCAAGCCGTGAACGGCATCCAGCTCTTCACTCGAGAAACCGCGCCGGCCGGTGTCTCTGGGCCTTGTCTAAGCGCATTGACGGCCGACGTCGCCTGTAGTCGACCGGTCCCACGGTTCCGCTACGGCTACTTCTACTCGGAGTCGACGCTGGGCAGCTCGTGCACCTCCGAATGTGAGCGGGCTCTCGGTGCGTACGAGACCGCTATAGCTTCGTCGTGCGCAGACGACACATGGGAGGGCTACGATGACGAGGGAGGAGCCCCGCTCATCTACATCCCCAGCCTTTTGCGCTACCAGTACTCGCTGACCTGTCTGAAGGAGAGCGGCCGGTGGTGCAACGTGGTTGCTGGCAGTGCGGCCACTGTTGATGACCCTGGAGAGAGCCCCATACGATTCACGGACATTGTGGCCAACGACACCCGGGCGGATCCTTGTGACATGTGCTTCGTCCTCTCGCTGAGATTACAGGCCAGTGTCCCCTTCTACGATGGACCAGCCATACTGAGTCAGTCCATCTACGAATCTAAGACGTCGAGTTGTAAAATTGAGGGGATGCCCATTACAACATCTTCTATACCATTTTCCGTGTTAGCAGTGACCTCAATTATTATCCCAGCACGTATGAGTACTGAAGATAACTACGTAGATCCCCTTTGCCGGACCCAACACCAGCGCCGTGTGCTGGAGCCGCATACCAAATCCAACCTGGGGATGATTGTCACAGCATTGCAACAGCCCAGGGGATATCAACAGCTTGGCTGCTGACTGACAATCAGCTCCCGGCTTGGTGCAATGATTTTCCCACGGCCGGTACTCTTTGTCTGCAGAACAAGTGCCGCGTCACAACTGTGGAAGGCAATACAACCTGCAGCGCCATAGCAAAAGCAGCAAACACAACAGAAGTGCTCCTTAAAGCGTGGAATCCAGTGAGTCTTACCTCCTATATCGAGGCGGTGTTGAGGTGTTTACACTGATGAAACCATAGGTGTTGAATGCCGGGTGCTACAACCTCGACAAGATGATCGGCGATCAACTGTGCGTGTCTCCGCCGGGGGATGCGTACGTTGACCCTCCTGAGATCACCCTAGCACCCACGACAGCTATAACACCGGCCCCTGTGCCTACCGATGTTGCCCAGGGCACCAACGAGAGGTGCGGCAAGTTCTATCAAGTGCAGCCGGATGAGTATTGCAATTTGCTCGTGGTACGATTCGGCATCTCGCTGGCCGATTTCTTATTTCTCAACCCCAGCCTTTACCAAAACTGCACGAACCTGTTTGCTTATGAAAGCTACTGCATCCAAGCTGTCGGCGATAGTAAGTAGGTCTTTTTGTCATTGGCTCAATGATAGGCCGAAACTAACAGACAACCCTTCAAAATGATAGTTGACACCTACTCGGGGAGACCGGGGTGGCGGCCCACTGACTCTACCAACCTTCCGTTCACCCCAGCCGTCCCGGAAACTCCAGCCAGTACCACGACCAGCATCGTCAACTTACCGACACAGCTCCCGCTGGCTCCCGGTACACGTACAGACTGCTACCGCTACTTTAACGGAGCCGAGTTCCAGTCTGCCGACGCTATCGCAGGAACATCTTGGGTCAATCAATGTCAGCGAGTAGCTGATCTCTACGGGGTTTCATACGCCGATTTCGCCCTGTGGAATGCCGACCTAGCCAACTATACAACGCCTGACTGCGCATTCGATGCGAAACTGAGGTACTGCGGCAAGCAGTATATGGGGGAACCAGCCCCTGAGCCTGCGGGTCCTAGTTATGAGTTCCCCATCAGGGTGAGTCTCATTCCTGTAAGAAATAAGAACTTAGCGGCTAATGCCGAAAATAGGAGGGTGCGGCTGAGGATTGTACGGGGTTTGCTGACGTTCCCGATGGCTGGGATTGGTGAGTAAATTCCTCGTCGTCACCGCTAACACGATAAATCAAGTCCATCGTATATTGCCGTGACGACAAGAAATCTGACCAGGTGTAATATAGCATCGATATTCTCGAGATTTATGAACTTACCATAGACCAATTCTACGCATACAACCCAGCAGTCGGCGATCAGTGTCAAAATTTATGGCCTGGTAAGTAACAGACAAGCTGTCAACAAATCCCCTCAATCGCAACTGTTTAAATAGCCAATCGACGGTTCCTAACTTGAATTTTAGATCTGGCATACTGCATTCGCGCACCAGGCTATACTCCTCCGGCCACTACCTCTTCCCCTCCCACATCCACCACGTCGCCGGCCGGGCCGCCGGGACCAACTCACACAGGACAACCAGCAAACTGCAATAAGTGGCACGTGGTGGTGAGCGGCGATACGTGCGGCTCCGTGGCGGCCGAGTACGGCATCAGCACAACGCAGTTCTTCCAATGGAACCCAGCCGTTTCGACGGATTGCGTAACCAACTTCTGGCTAGGGCAGGCGTATTGTGTGGGCGTGAGCTCAACTGGGGGAATGCCTACGGTCACGGCCACAACAACGACGGCAACAACCACCGCCCCGGAGATCCCATCGCCTACTCAAGAAGGTAATGCCGTGGAAGGCTGTAACAAGTACGCCCAGGCGGTAGCCGATGACACATGTAGTACGCTGGCGGGTCGTAACAATATCTCGCTACAGCAACTGTATACATGGAACAGGTTGCTAGGGAGCGATGGAAAGGGGTGCGCGACGAGCCTCTGGGCGACATACTGGTATTGTGTAGGTGTTCGAGTCGAAAGCAGAGTGCGGCCAATAATTCAGCTCCGGGTGAAGGAGGAGGATGACTCCTAAGTTGGATGTAGATATAATATATTCTGCCATGTTGCTTTTACCGCGTACCCGTATGTCCATGTAACACAAACATTACCTACTATATTCCTTATTCCCGTAGTGCCGGTGCCAAGAAACACGTGCCTGCATGTGCATATAATTATATGCACCGTATCTACAATCTATCAAAAACGCACCCAACTTCAACTTCACTTCTATTCCTTCACTTTACCCGAAGGGTCACGGAATGGAGCGCCTCCCCCAAGAACTAGTGGCCAAAGTAGCCGGGTATCTTCCTGATCGACATGAGGGGAAACGAATTCGACCTGCTCTGGCTACATTGTCTCATTCCTGGCAGTACGCCATTGAGACCTTAACATTCAAATCCCTCCACATCACGAGCGACCAGCTTGGGAGGTTCTTCTCGGCCTTTGCGAGCCCTACGACGCGTCGCGACTTTCTCCGGGACCTTCACTTGGATATTGTCTTACCGCGATACAGTGACGAAGATTGCGCCAAGTATGAGACGGTAGACGACAGGGCCGCAAACAATCATGTTTTCAGTCATCACATATCAGCCCTATTGCAAGAGTTATCACAATGGCCCGCTAGAGGCCAGCTAAACCTTGTCGTCGGCATGTACTCGCTCATGGACGGTGCTCATCGTGGGCTAGATAAGTTCGACCACGATCGCTACGAGGTTAGCGTGGGGAGGCGGCATGATATCTTTGATGATCGATACCACTACTCGTATATCCGCGCCATCGACGCGTTTCCAGCCGTCGTTCCCTGCGTCACGTCATTCTATGTCCATTCCGGCCCAAGGTTTCTGGACCCAGCCAGCCTGGTCGCACTGACGGCTGCGTTTCCCAATCTGGAGCAGATCAGTTGGCCGTACGAGGACCCGGTCTATTTCCCGGCTCTGCGCCGACAGCAGATGCACGAGTTCGCCAGCGCGGTTGCCAGCTTTCAGCCCCCGCCCGCGTGCAAGACCCTGTACGTACACATCAACTCGCCGTGGTACCCACACAAGGAGAGACTTCCAGATCTCAATTCCGGCGACGGTTCGATCTGCGGCGCGCTGTGTACTATGCTGGGCAAGAGCAGTATCCAGCGACTCGACTACGAAGGACCCATCGACCCGACACTGTTCTGGGCCCCGCGAGGACCATCCCTCGACACGGACGATACTTGCTCCTGGGAGTCCCTACGTGAGATGGAAGTCCGCTTCGGCCTGGGTAGTCTCGCTGGCCAGTGGTTTTTTAAGGGCCTGCCCGGGGACCGGTTCTACGACGAGGAAAGCGACGTCCCGCTGCCCCCGGACGCTGAAGGTCTCCCCCTCCTACTCCCACCTGGGTACTACGACAGCGACGAGCAAAATGCGGCGGCAGCAGCGACGGCCAAGTCGATGGAAATGCCCGAAGATGACGAGGGGTTTATCGTAGAGGGGTGCGAGTTTCGCTGGTTACCGCGAGACGAGGCTGTCCTCCCGCTGCTGGCGGCCGTCGCCCGCAGGCTCACCCGCACGCCTTCGCTTCGGAGCGTCTACCTAGAGACGGCGCTGCCGCGGGACAAGGGGGTCTGGTTCTTCTCGTACCAGGCGCCGGGTGAGATGAGCGATTGGGACGAGTACATAGATTGCGAGGGCTCAGCTTGCAACGATCCCTTGTCCCGCGCACGTGTGTTTCTACACGCTGAAGACTGGAGGCCGGACGAAGGGTCTGTCGCCATGCTTCGCGGAATCGGCAAGGTTTGTTATGGAAAGGATGCGATTGTTACTTTTCTTCCGTCCCTGTACTAATTTCATATTAATGTCAAATATGTGATGATATAATGAAGGGTCTTTACCGGTGGTTGCCATGTTGTCAATGCCGTCTTTACCAGATATGTATTCTATTGTATCTGTGTTACGCTTCTCGGCACAAATAAAATAAGCTGCCACGCCTAGCTCGAATCAGCTGCACGTCGTCGAGGAAACGGGACTTTGGACCTACGTTTAGCTTATCAATCAATGAGAGTCCTAGCTTTCCTACACCAACCTACTGCACATGGTTACGACAACCCAAGAGCATCTACTGTAATAAATAAGGTACTACCTCACTCTACTATACATAGCCTTGCTTTTAACCTTATTATTTAGTATAGTATACATACTATTACTTTTATATTTAATAAAACTTACCTCCCTTTATTTTTAACCTTTCTTTAACTGCTTTATAACTATAACTAAATACTTTATATAAGTTTACCTAGCTTAAGTAAAACTGTGCATATTTTATATATATAATCCGCGGCAATATCTTTGTTGGATCATCCTCGATCCTTAACCTTTTAATTCTTTCTTACCCGGGACGCGCCGCAACTAAAGGTCGGGATTATAAGCCAGCAAGTGGACTGTGTTTGAAAGTCGACGAAACAATAACACTGCAACGTTAGGACTTCTTTGGGGGCCACTGCCAGGGGTTTGCTGGCTCGAAAATAGACGAAGCCTTAATTTCGGCGAAATAATAGGACCCAGTGCCATGTTCTTATTGACTTGGGGGCCGTTGTCCGGGCGCCAAGCCGCTATATCTAGAACACAGAACTCGATAACTGATGAATTTTAGGGCGTGCATCAATCCGTTGGGCGGGTAATTTGGTAAGGAGGTGTGATCCGACCATTTAATAGTGACACAGCGTTAGGCAGTTTTGATCCCAAAGTGACGGGGGTCACTGCCAAGTCGCCGTCAGGTCAGAGTTGCGTGCCAGGGCTAAATGCCATCCATCGCTAGGTCTTTTCCAATTGGTTAGGCAGACTTAAGATCAAATATATTCGCAGCCGTTGAATTCTGTCACCCAGAGGCAGCCGTTACCCCCCAGCCATTTGAATTCCTGGAAGATAGGGTAGCATGCCATATGCTGTGCATAGGGACAATCTAAGATGCCTGTCTGAAGTAACGCCGAAATTAAAACGGCACGTGGGAGTATCTGCGATCGGTGGTGGAAGCGAATGGTAAGCGGTCTTCCAATGACACGCTTCACGTGAAACTACGAAAGCCACGCTCGGCGAGGAGCTTTTGATGGTTGTGTTTGTCAGATTTAACCATTGCGCCAAAAGATCTATTGTTGGAGCAAAAGTTCATTTCTGCTTTTATTCACAAATCTGACAAATCTGACAGTGTTGCTGTCCACAACTTGTGGATCAAGATGCCTACCTACTCGGCGGGGGAAAGCCGGAACATCGGCTGATCATGTCGTATGGGGTTGCATCATAATTTATCTGAGTTTTCACGACTCTATTTATACTCAACAGTTAGTACCACAGGCCCCTACAATACCTCTCGCCACGATCGCAACCTCACCCGAGCCACATCGGAGGATGTAATACGTGAGTCTCGGATACCTCTGATAGGCCGTCGGATTCTTGTCATATTTTCACCTGTCAGGATGGGCAAGGGTCATTGGGCTTTATTTGCGTGACACCATCTACGGTCGAGGAACATCAGCTGGTGACGTTTTCGCCATTCAGGAAAATACGTCACCCAAGTTGCTACCTTACACGTAAACGTAGCATTAGGCTGACTTCTCAAGCTATTCTACTAGGCGCTCAACATAGGTAAGTACAGTTGGAGTATAGTTTCGCTAATGCCCGCGCAAGCAGAGCGCCCATCGAGCACAATGAAGAATAAGAACTTCGAGTAGCCCTTCATCATATTATATGCCAGATACCTTCCAACAACAACCCATGAAGATAAAGATGAAGATTGAAGAGCCAGCAACAATGGAAATGGCAGCGCCACAACAAACAACCTCGCCCCCCATGAGCCCACATCGGCATCAATCAGAACCTATAACCCGCCAAGCTCTTGACTCACCAGCTACCCACACCGACAAGGTATCTTTACCCTGGAGGCCTTTCTATTTGCGACGAACTGTTCTGCTTAGTTTTGCCATCCTTTTTATTCTCATCATCGCTGCTATCGAAACCCTTCGCGCTATTTCAAATAAAAACAACGGAATCGCTACTAGCACGTCTACCCTGGCATTTCTATGGACTTACGGGCCAACTGCTTTTCTGACTGCAGTCGCTGCAATGTGGGCTCGCGCTGAATATCAGAGCAAACTGATAGCTCCGTGGATTCGCTTATCTCGAAACCGCCGATCAAAGCATACAATTCCTGCTTCACACACACTACTTCTGGACTATGTCTCTCAGTTCTCTATATTTGCCATCATTAGTTCCTTACGCAATGGAGATTTTGCAGTCTCTATCACTATTGCGGTATCATTCCTGCTCAAGCTCTTAATCGTTCTCTCCGGCGGCCTGATTTCCCTGCAACCAAAGAATATCACCCAAGATTCTTATCCTATGGTACTTGAAAGCAAATTTGTCGACAGCAACGTCAAGCTTCCGAAAAGTGGTGACCTTGCGTCGTACATCTTGGCAGGTTTACGCTCGGACACCTTCACGTTGCCAGAGGGCATATCAAGCGAATACGCGTTTCAGTCTGTGCGAACAGATGTATCCACCGATTTATCAGAGACACGGATTACTGTTGATGGGCTGAAGAGCTCACTTCAATGTGATTCTGTCGGGCTAAGCCCAATAGCCCCAGACCCGGACAGTATCGGGCCCGTGCTCAGTACGGTGTTCCTGTCTGCCAACATATCATCAACCGGCTGTAATGTGTCATACGTAAATCTTGGGGTGGTGCCCGCATTGGGCAGTTCGCTATTTGCAAGATCAATAATTGTTGGATGCGATGGATCGGAGGGCTATGAGGGACGGCGTTTATTAATCTTTTTCGGGAACATAACCCGCACTTACAACACCGCCAATTCTATCAACATAGTCGCTTCGACGCAGTTGCTCTGCGTGGCATCATATTCTATTGATAGGGTCGAAGTCGTTCATCACGGCGCAAAGATGAAGACTATAATGCCATTAAAAGGAGCTTTCAGTCGGAAGCTCCACTCCATAAGAGCATCCCAGATCATGGAGGCACAGCTCTTTGCAGGCACGCTGAGGGGTGGTGGCTATTATGGGGATCCCCTGTCTTCCGAATTCGAAGCCTCACTTAACATTTCGACGGTTACTGTGAATGCCGATTTGTATATGGCAGTCGTGCTCGGATCCTTTTTCCCACCAAGCTCACATGTCGTATCCCTTTTCGACCCCGCTATCTTACAGAAAGCTGTCGAGGCCTCTTACCAACAAATAAGTGCGATTGTCTCCAAGCAAGCCCTAATGGAACCGGCGCAAGAGAATGTTTTAGGCTTGGCAACATTTACTGAAAACCGTCTCATTGTACACCCTTCAGTCGCTCAATCAATGGTTGGCGTACTTGTTGCCTGTCTTCTTTTTTCCTTGACTGCTGTTCTCATCGTTCCGAGCGATGGTTTTTTACCGCATAGCCCAAGTACTTTATTATGTTTAGTTCCGCTTCTCCTGTATAGTTGCGACCTACTGGTTCTTTTGCGTGGTTCTGGGGCATCGGACGACCATCACCTTGCTCAGGGGCTTGAGCCCTTCGAATTTGGATCGGAAATTAGTTACGACATCGTTTACAACCAAGCCCAGTTCCGTGTTAATATTAAAACAGAAAATGGGGATCTGAAACAGAAGGGCAACCCATTTCCTCAGATCAGTTCAAAGATTTACCATCCTATCGCTCTCCACCCTACATCACGAGCGACAATCTGTTTAGTCGTAGTAAGCTTAATTGCTACCTTGGAGCTGTTGTTGACCAGATCAACCCGCGAAAATGGCCTTGGGGACGTCAATAACAACAACGATGCATATACACGCTACGCTTGGACCATTGTGCCAGCTCTCATTTTTGGCCTTCTTTCGATAATTTATTCGACTGTGGACTCCCAGATTCGTGCGTTGGCGCCATATATGGCTCTTAGTGAGTATGTCTCAAAGGATATTTTTTCACGCCTCGAGCTTCTAGATATGACTCTTCCCGTGGCGATGTACAACGAACTCAAGCTCAGAAACCCCTATGCTCTTGCCACAACCACAGCCCTTCTCCTCGCATCGCTGTTTACCACCTTATCAGCATCACTATTCCAAGAAAAACAGATGCCGAGCAGCGAGACATATATTAGTCTTCAGGCTAACCAATCGTTTCATCTGGTTGACTCTAATCGCTTGTCGCCGTTGGACGCGATCACTCCCGCGATCTCATTAATCCTCAAAAGCAACCTTTCCTTTCCTCGCTTCACATTTAACGACCTAGCCTTCCCACAAATTGTGCCGATTCCCACGTTTCCGGAGTACAGTCATTATTTCAATGAATCGATTGTTTCCATTTCAACCGTCATACCCGCACTACGGGGACGGCTTGATTGCCACTTACATGAAGCTCATGTCCAGAATTTTACCATCCGGGATGGTTTCAGCGACCCCTTTGATGTAATAGTGGACGGAAACAACTGTCGTTTTTTTATCAATGTCAACACGACCTACATTGGCCGCACATATCAACCGCTGAGGGTTGACTGGAGCAGCAGGGATTTGCTCTATGTCTGGGGGAGGGTTGACCTTAGCGCTAGCGCAGCTCGGCAACATATCGTCGCCGTAGGCTGTAACGCTACAGTCGAGACTATCAATGTCAACGCGACCTTTATTGGTACAGATCTTGATTTTGATTTCCGAAACCCACCGCGGCCACTGAATGGCACGGCACGAAGAACAAGCCTTAACGATGCGTATCAGTTTGCTCTCCTATCATTAGGTGGCTTGGGCTATCACAAAATAGCGGAGATTGATATGGCACCACAAGACATGGACCCCTTTTTTGCTGCGCTCGTTACCTCTCCGTGGGCGATACCAATATCATCCTTAGGGGAACCTTCTGCAAATACTAAAGTTATAGACGCCATCAAGTTTCAGCATGGCATTATCCAAGCGCAGACACTCGCACAGTGGCTTGGTCCCGCAAACGAGACTAATTCCACCTTGGCAGAGCCGATCGGCCCCGGCGATAACGACGCCCAACCCCGATACAATGCTTCCGCAATAGACCCCATGGGCCGACGGCGTATCGTCCAGGACGCAGTGTCAACTCATGTTCTTGTAGCGCTGCTAGCGACCACGCTTGTGCTGTCTCTTGTAGGATGGGCTGGTACCCCAGGTACTAAAGTGCTGCCGCGCAGCCCAACAACTATCGCATCTACCGCGGCGTTACTGGCAGGTGGGAATATCTTCTCCAAATTGCCCGCCAACGCGCATTCTCCCGAGGAGATACTTGCGGCACTAGGAGGCCCGAAGGCACGGTTTTGGATGGGTTGGGGTAATCTGCCGGATGAGGAGGGGAGACGGTATGGAGGGGAAAATGAAGCCGGCGTGAGCCAGTTCGGGATATTCGTTGTCGACGAAGAGGAAACACAATCGACGTAGTAGCCAGAGGCTGCGCACTACGACAGGTCGGGAACCGTCATGGCTTCACAATCCCGCAACGGTGACTTACAGGCTTCAAATCTATCCCTGCACCTCAGACGTGAAGGCAAACATATCTTCAAACTGTGCAAACGGGTCAACTCACCGTTAGCATCTTTCAGGGGAAATGATTTTATTGCATAAACAGAAAGTTAGGTGTTAGAAGCCCCAGATGCATTGATAATGAAGGTGTTACAACGATAGTAAGACGCGTTCAGGACTACTATTGGTCCCTTACTAGATTTAGACACCAACTCTTCGAAAGTGTGCAGCTGTAAGAAAGATTGCCAGAAGGTGTCCCCCCTAATATCTTCAACGAGTATCTCTAGTTCCCGACGGATACTACGCTCGTTCG
Source organism: Xylaria sp. BCC 1067 (assembly GCA_005188305.1). Lineage (NCBI taxonomy): Eukaryota > Fungi > Ascomycota > Sordariomycetes > Xylariales > Xylariaceae > Xylaria > Xylaria sp. BCC 1067. The sequence goes on along the minus strand of SSCS01000004.1, from coordinate 1,784,351 downwards.
TAATTTGGGCCTCCCACAATCCTCCAGCGGAGACCATGAGCGGCAATAAGATGCATTCGAAGAATGTATCAAATTTGTCTCGCTCAGCACCGTATTTCCAAATAGCAGGACATTGAACACTGAGGCTGTTAAAGGCACTGATACTCGAAACAAATCCGTTCATAACACTCCAGTAGATTCAGGGCATAATATGTTAGGTCACATGACTGGCACCCCGCCACATACACTGCCACACACCGCCACACGCTAGTGTATAGTAGTAGATCTCACAGATCTCTCTCAGGGCTTCACCTTTAGCTTCTACACACACACACAAGAGATTACGTACACTTCAGGTCCTGTTACTACTCCTTCGCAGGATACGTGAATAGACGCACTCACGTTTCCTTCCCTGCGGCCTGCTAGCCCTCACATAATACGCACCCTTTCCGGCGCCGAGGGGAACTGCAGAAGCCCCTGAAGCTACAGTGACTGTGCAAAAATAACAATGCAGTGCCCCACCCACCACTTTGGCCCAAATAATCCTATTTATAATAATTCACTTTTTATACTTAAATTAATAGTAAAAAATAAACAGAATATAAATTTAAATTTATAATTAAGTAAGCTATAGTCACGGCTAGGTAGCTAGTAAGTGTGATACCTAGCATAACAAAACAAAGGCAAAGGCTCTGGCAATAAGTGCTATATTGTATAGAAATCTACAGATGAGGAGAAAAGGAGAAAATATTTACACAGCGAGGTTGTGGGGGCTATTTTGACCTCGAGGCCCGTGGAGGCTAGGTGGGGCTGTTTGCCTACGTGCGTGTTTATGTGTGTATATATGTTTGCGATTATAGTAGTGTGGCTAAGGTAGTATGCATAGCCCCCACTAGCTACCCAGCTATAACTACCCTTCCTTTTAAAAAAATCGGGCTTGTTTGCGTAACAAATAGTATTTAAACTAATAGCTTTTTAGCAAAAAAAAGAATTGTTTTAGATTTTTATTTATATAATTTTTTATAAAGCTTTTATTTAATTAAATTATTATACTAGTTTTTTTACTAGTTAATTATTAGTAGTTATTTTATTAAATATTTTTAAGTATATTAGCGTTTTATTTATTTGTTTTTTTGTATTAATACGTAGTTATTATTTAAGTATAGCTTAGCAAATTAGTTTTTAGCTATAGCTTTTAGCTATTTTTTTAATTTTATTAGTAAACCTATAATATTAGGATTTTTTTTATAAAATATTTTTAACTATTTAGCGCTATTTTTAAAGTTTTTTATAAAATATTATTTATTATTATAGTTTTAGCTTTTTTAATTTATTTAATATTATAGTTTTTTATAATATAGTTAAAATAATTTTACTTTTTTTACTTTAAACTTTTTATTATTTTTAAGCTTTATAATTTTATTATTAAAATTATTAGCTTTTTATTTTTTTAATAAGTTATTAAAGTATTTTTATAGCTTATTAGTATAAAATTAGTTAAAAGCTTTTTAAATATATAGTATATTTAATATAAAAATATTGCTTTTTTATTTTAAAATTTTAAACTTTTTTTATATTATTAAATAATTTAATTTATTAAAAAGTTAATTAATTTTTTATAACTATTACTTTTTTAATATTAATATATAATTTTTAATATTAAAATTAAAGTTTTGTTTATTTTAGTTTGCTTATTATACTATATAGTTTTAACTTTTTTTTAGGTATTTTTTTACTATTTTTATAAATTTTATAATTTTTTATGCTTTATTTTATATATATTTATATAGTTTTTTTTTATTTAAAAAGTTATTTTATTTTTTTTAGCAGTATAATTTTTTTAATTAAAATAAAATAATATAAAAAATTTTATTTTAATTTTATAAAATAATTTATTATAAAAGTATATTTTAACTAATTATTTTAATAATAATTTATATAAAGTTATAGTTATTAATTAAAATATTTATTTATAATTTTAGTTTATTTTATTGTTTTATAGTAGCTAGCTAAAACTAAAATATATTTTATACTTATTAGTTTATATAACTTGTTTATAAAAGTAAATATAAACTATAAACTATAGTTAAAAACTACTATTATAAATATATTAAAAATTTAAAATAGCTTTTTATAATATATTTTAGCTATATTTTTTATAGTAATATTTATTATATATAAAATTGTTTAAGCTTTTTTATTTAGCTTATTTATTATTATAAATATATTATTAAAGCTATATTTATTTTTAAATATTTATTTAAAGTTTATTACTAAATATTGCTATATATAGTTTAATATTAAAAGCAAAATAAGCTTTTTTAATATTTTATTTTTAAGTATTTTAGCAAAATAGCAACTTATATAGTTTATAATATAAATATTATAGTTATTACTTAATTTAAGCTATTAATACTTTTTAATTATTAATTTATATATTTTACGTTTGTTTAAGTAAGTAGTTAGCATATATTTATATACTTTTTATATTAAACAAATATATAAATATAAAAAGTTAAACATAATAAAATAGTTTTTATAAATTATTAGTTTATTTTAAATATTTTATAAATTATTTTTTTAATTTAATTTTTTTTTTTTAGTAGTAAATTTTTATACTAAAATTAATATAATTTTTATATATAATATAGTTTACTAATTAAAAACCTTTTAATATTTCTATTTTTTTTAAAAGCTATTATATATAATATAATAAGCTTAATTTATATAAAAATATAAATAGTATTATTTATAGGTTAAAATATAGTTAAATATTTTTAAGCTAATTTTTTATTTTTTTAAATATTTAGGTTTTTTTATTTTTAAAATAATATATTAATAACTATATTTTTTATTTTAAGTTAATATATAATTAAAAAGTTATATTTTAAAAAAAACTTTATTTAACTAGTTTATTATAAGTTTAAATATTATTTTTTATTAAAATGTTTAAAAGCTTAATAGTTTATTAATATTAAAAAAAGCTCTTTTTTTTTGCTTATTAATTTTAATTGCTACTTTTTTAATATTTAAGCTATAGCTAACATTTTATAGTTATAAATATTATAGTTTATTTTAATATTTATTATTATTTTTAAATAAAAAGCTATTAAATATTAATTTTTTTTATAAAGCTATAATATTATATTTACTATTATATTATTAAATATATTAATTTTTACTTTAATAAATAAATTATATTAGTAGTAATAAATTATAAAGCTAAAAATAAGCGCTTTTTTTAATTGTTAAAAATTTTTTTTATATTTTTTAATTTAATTAAATAGTATACTTTTTTATATTAACTTATTTAATAAGCTAGCTAATTTACTAAAGTTTTTTATAAACTTTTTATAAAAATTATAAAATTTTAAAAAAAATTTTATACTTTTTATAATAGTAAATAATTTTTAAAACTTTATAATAGTTAGCTTTTTAAAATTTATTTTTATTTTTTTTATATTAATAATATATTTTAAAAATTTAGTTTTAATAATATAAAATTTTAACTTTTTAAAGTTAATTTATAAGCTAATATTTTTTAAACGTTATAAAACTTTTTTTATATAAATTTAATACTTTTTTAAATTATTAAAATAAATAAAAATATTATTTATATAAATGCTATAAAAGTTATTTAAATAGTTAAATAATATATTATTAATATACTTTTAAAAAGTTAACAGTTTATTAATTAGCTTAAATAGTAATATTTTATAATAATATATTTTATAATAAATTTAAAATATAGTTAAGTTTTTATTTTTTAAATATATTTTAATATAATAAAATATTTACTATATATTAATTTTAATAAAAATTTTTATTTTAATAATATATAATAAAGTTTTTTTAATTAAAAAAAAAAGTACTAGTTTTTTTATATAATTTTATTTAACTTTTAATAATTTATATAAAAGTATAAGCTTTTATTTTATTTTTTTATAAATAAAATAAAAAATATAAACAAAATATTATTTAGCTTAATAAAACTTTTATATAAATTGTTTACTAAATATTTTTTTATTATTTTTAGTTTATTTAATAATATTTTATAAAAAAAGCTATAGCTTAAATTAGCAATAGTTTTTTTATTAATAAATTTAATTTTATAGTTTATATATAAATAATATAAAAGCAAAATATTTAAATTTACTTTATTAAAAGTATATAATAAATTATAATATTTAAAAGGTATAAATTTTAAAGCTTTTTATTTTAGTTTTTTATTTTTTTTTTTTAAAAAGTTTTTTGTTTTTTTATTTATAATTATTTTATTTATTTTATAAATATTAATAATTTATATATATTTTATGCTTTTTTTTTGCTTTAATATATTTTTAAAAGCAATAGTACTAATAGTAATTATTTTAATATTTGGTTTTTTTTTATATTATAAAATTTTGTTTTATTTTATTTTATATAATTTTTAAACATTAAATTGCTAAAAAGCTAAAATATTTTTATTTTTATATTATTTTTTTTTTAATATAATAATAAAAAAATTAAACAATTGTTTAAATTATGCTATATTTTTATAATTTTTTTTTAATAAAGTTATTTTGTTTTAAAATAAAAATAAGCTTTTTTTATTGTTTATTATATTTATATATATTTTTATTTTATTGTTATTTTTTTTTATTTTTTTATTTTAAATTTTTATTATAATATTATATATTAGCTTAATATTTTAAATATTATAGCTAAATATTAGCTTTATTTATAATAATAGCTTATTTTATATAATAGTTTAAAAATAACTTTAAAAAACATAATAGCTTATATTATTTATAGTTAAACAATATATTATATTATTAAAACTAAAATTTATTTAAAATTATATTATTTTATATATTTATTATAAATATAAATATATATTTAAAAGTATATTTTTTAACTTAAATTATTAGTTATAAAGCTTTATATATATTTTAGTTTTTTTTTTATTATATTTTATAACTTTATAAAATTAAAATTAATTAATAATTAAAAGTTTAAAATATTTTAATATTTTAATAGTAAATTTTATATTAATATAAATATATATATTAGTTTTTATATTGCTAAAAAAGTTATTAATTATTAAAAATAGTTTATTATTATTTAATATATAAATATATAAAAAAGTTTTTTTTTTAAAAACTTATTTATTATAAATTTTTTATTTTTTAAAAATACTTTTTTTAAGCAAAAAGTAATTTTTTTTAAAGTTAATTTTTTATTATATTACTAGCGTTATTTATATTTTTTTTTGCTAGTATTAATATATTAAACTATATTATAATAATTATTATATAAATATTATAGTTTTAAAAAAGCTTTTTTTTAAATAAATAGTTTTTAGTAATATATTTTTATTATTTATAGTTAAAGTATTTACTTTTTAAAATTAATTAATATATTTTATTAGTAGTAAGTTTAAAATAAATAATTTTTTTAAAAAATCTAAAAATTTTTTTAGTTTTTAATAATATAATAGTATTAGTTTAAGCGCTTTATATAGTTTAAATATTATAGCTACTAAAAAGCTTAAAAGTTTTTTTATTTTTAAGCTATTAGTTTTTGTTTTGCTTTATATTAGTTTATAATAAATAATAAATTATTTATATATAATACTTTATAAAATTATTAAAAAATTAATTAAGCTTTAAATATTTAAATATTATAGCTATATAAAGTTATATTAATAGTTTATTTTTAAAAGCTTTTTTTTATTTAAACTTTTTAAATTAATATTTACTAGCTAAACAAACAAATTTTACTTTAAAAATAAAAAAAATAGCAAAAATATATTGTTTTTTTATATTTAGCTTTTTTTATTTAGTTTTAGCTTTATTATTAGTATTAATATTATAATAAATATTTTATAAATAAGCAAAAAATTATTTAAATATTTTAAATTAGTTAAAATAATTATTTAATAAATAAAGTTAAAAATATAAAGCTATAATACTATTTAAATAAAATTTAATATTAGTTTTAATAATATAGTTATTTAAAAACTAATTTATATTATTAATAATTTTATTTTTTATATTTTAGTATTATATTTTAAACTTTATAGTATTTTTGCTTTTATTATTATAAAAAACAAATATTATAACTTTAGCTAATTTTTAAAATTTTCTTTTAATATAAGTTAAATTAAAAGTATTTTTTTTTTAAAAAATTAAGTTAATTATTTATTAGTTAGTTTTATTTAATTATTTTTAAATATAGTTATATTTACTAGTTATATTATTTAATTCTTTAAATAATTAATTAATAATAGTTTATAATTAAGCTTTTTTTATATAAAAACTAAAATTAAGTTATTTAATATTTAAAATAAATATTATAGTTTAAAAAGCTATAACTTTATTTTAATAGTACTTTATAATATATATAAATTTTTTAGCCTAATTAATAAAACGTTTTATTTAAATTTTTTAGTTAAAAAATTTTATATATAAGTTTAATATATATTATTAAAAAGCTATAACTTAAATTATTTTTACTTTTATTTTAAAAAATAAAAGTTTAAAGTTTTTTATAAAAAAGCTAGTAAATATTGCTTTATTAAAAAAGCTATTAAACTTAAATTATTATATTTTATTTTTTATAGTAATAAATATAAAATAAAAAGCAAAGTTATTATTTTTAAAGCTTAATATAGTATAGTTTTATACTAATATTTTAATAATATTAAAAAATTGTTATAATATATTTATAAACTTTTTTTTTATAAAATTCTTATATATAATTTAGTTTATAAAGTTAGCAATTTATTTTAATAAAATTTTTTTTTATTTATTATTTAGTATTATAGTATTTTTATAACTAAATAATATAAAAAGCTTAAAAAAAACATTTAATAGCTATATATTTAATAAAAAAACCTTATTATTATAAACATATAAAGTTTTTAGCTTTTTTATAATAACTTATACTTATTTTTAAGCTTTAGCTTTAATAGCAGCTTTTTTTTAAATATTTTTATTATTATAAAAAATATTTAAAAAAGTAATTTTTATGCTTTAAAAAAAAAGTAATTTATAAATTATAATACTTAATATAACAAAACAAAAACAGAGCTCTAGCAATAAGTGCTATATTGTATAGAAAATCTACAAATAAGGAAAAAAAAGGGAAAATATTTACATAGCGAGGTTGTAAGGGCTATTTTAACCTTGAGGCCTGTAAAGGCTAGGTAGGGCTGTTTGCCTACGTGCGTGTTTATGTGTGTGCACGTGTTTGCGATCACGGTGGTGTGGCTAAAGTGGTGTGCACAGCCCCTACCAGCCACCTAGCCGTGACTGTTATATTATAAAAGTACGTATATTATAGCTAATGTATTTTTTTTATTTTATTTTATTAGTTAATATTTTAATAAAGCACTTTTTAATGCTTTATTAAAACATAGTTTAATAAAATAATAATATTACTTATAAAGGTTTAAGTTAAAGTTAACCATTATTTTTAACAATGGCTTATAGTATAAATAAAATGAAATATATACGATTTAGCAGCTCGGCAAGCTAGATTTCGGGCCGTTAGTAGCTTAACTAACGTTAATATAAGCTAGCTAAGCACCTACTTTTATAAGCCTTACTAAGCTAGGCCTTTAGCTTTATTATAGCTAGCGTTAGCTAAACCTTACCTACGTTAACCTTATAGTGTATTTAGTGCTATATTGTTTTATAAACTATTAGCGGCCTAAGGTATAGCTTGCTAAGCTGCCGGGCTATGTGTAGTTTATTTAGTTTATATTATAAGCGGTTGCTAAAAATAATAGTTAACTTTAGCTTAAACCTTTATACGTACCCTTTTAAAAGCTTAAATAATATAAATTCTATTATTTTATTATTTATATTTTATTTAAATTTAATAGATTTTAAGGTTGTAGTGGGTGCTAGAGGTGCTGGTGCGGAAAATTCGAGTAGCGGATTTCCTTGAATTTTGAAATTTTCGTTTTGTTGGTAAATGTCCTAATGGAGCACCGTTAGTGGGGGCTGTGCACACCACCTTAGCCACACCACCGTGATCGCACACACAAACACGCACGTAGGCAAACAGCCCCACCTAGCCTCCACAGGCCTCGAGGTCAAAATAGCCCCCGCGACTTCGCTGTATAAATATTTCCTCTTTTCTCCTCATCTGTACATTTTCTATACAATATAGCACTTATTGCTAAAGCCCTGCCTTTGTTTTGTTGTGCTAGGTATTACAGCTATTAAATAAGCTACCCTAGTACTTTATATATAGTTATAGCTAGGTGGCTAGTAAAGCCTACGCCTTACTTTAGCCACACACCGTAATTTATATTATATATAAGTGGGCACGCAGCCGTAAAAACCCACTCCTACTAATTAAAGTACACTTTATATAAATATATAAACATATATACGTATATAAATACCTTGCGTGCCTGCTAAAATAGCTTTTTCCTTTTCTTTTTTTTTTTATTATAAATTTATAATATAATATAATATTTAATTAAAACCTTTATTTTTGTTATATATATACTTAATATAATAATTTATAATTAACTTTTATTAAAGCATTAAAACTACTTTATTAAATATTTTTTAAATTAATATAATTATTAAATAAACTTTATATATATAAAAGGAAAATATAAACAAAATAATATAATAACTATATTTTAATAATTTGTATTATTTTTTTATTTGTATAAGTAGTATAAATAGTAAAAATAAATATATATATGCGTAGCTTTATTACTACGTAATGTTTTTTAGCTATTATATATATTACTTAGTAGCTAAAACTTATATAAAGCTATAACGTAAACTATACTATAGTAAAAATTAATATAACTTTTCTTTTATATATATTAGTTATATTTTAATACTAGTAGTTTTTTTTTTTGCTTTTATTATTTTTTATAGCTTAAAAAATAAATTGCTATTATATATAATATAATACTTAATATTTAATACTATTATAAAATAGTATAAATTAGTTAATGTTTTAATAAAGCTATATAAAAAATATAATCTTTTAAACAAAAAAAGCTAGCTACTAAAGCTAATATATAGTTTTATACTAGTTTATTAAGTTAGTTTATAATATAAACTTATATTATTAATACTACTTTTTTATATATAACATTTTAACTTTTTTATAAAAAGTATATATATTTTAAATAATTTATATTAAAAGTTATAAAAAGTTTTTTAACCTTTTATAAGTTATATAAATATAAATAGGTAGCTTTTATTTATAAGCTTTTTTTTTTTTTTTTTTTTAATAATAATAATAGCTTACTATTGCTGCTTTATTTATTTGCTTGCTTATTTTATATATATATAAAAATAATAACTATTATATAAAAATTATTTAATTATTATATAACAATTATTATATTTATATTGTTTACTTTATACTATTATTATTATTGCTTATATTTATATTTATACTTTTGCTTTTGTTTTTATTTTTATATTTTATATATATTATATTTTATTTATATTTATTTATATTTTAATTTATATTATATATTTAAATTAATATTTATATTTAGTATATAAATTATTATTGTTACTACTATTATATTAAACGCTTTTTTATTTATATTTAAAATATTTATATATTTTTTTTAAAATACTATTTAAATTATATTTTATAATAAGTTATATAATTAAATACGCTTGCTTATTAATTAAGTTTAAAATAGCTTTTATACTTTATATATATTTATATATATTTTAAATTATTTATAAAGTATATATTATATTAATTTAATAATAAACCAAAAAGTATTATATTATTAATATATTAAGTTATAATATTACTATTTAAGTTATATATGTTTAATACTACTATATATTTGCTTATTTAATATATTATAAAAGTTATTTTTATATAGTTTTTATTTATAACTATAGCTATTTTTATTTTAAAAGTAAATATATAAACAAATATAGCTATATAAATAGTAGTTCTTTGCTTTTTATTAGCTATTATACCTTTAGTAGCTATTTTAATAGTATATGCTTGTTATATATATATATATTATATATAATATACTGCTTTTATTATATAAATTGTACTGCTTTTTTTATATTTTCAAATAATAAAAAGAAAACTTTTTAAAAAAAAAAAAAAAAAAAAAAATAATTTAAGCAATAAAAATAAAAAAAATAAAAAAAATAAAAAAAATAATAAAATTAAAAAAAAGAAAATGCTATTAAATTTAGTAGTATTATTTATTATATATTTAATTGTTTTATTATAATTTTTTTAAATAAAAATAATAATTAAAGCGCTATAATATACTAATAAAAAAATATAAAGTAATTTTTTATATTATATTTTATATTATTTTTTACTAAAGAAAATTAAGCTTTATATAGTTTATACGCTTATATTTATTTTAATAATATAATAAAAATTATTGCTTTTTTTTTAATATTTATTTAAATTATAATAATATTATAATATTTGTTTATTTTATATATAGTACTAAAATAAACTAACTTTTTTTTTAATATATACTTTTATATATATAATTAGTTTATTTGTTAAAATTAGCTTTTTTAATATTATATTTAGTAATTTTTTTATATATATATTTGCTAGGTTATTTTGTTTATTAACTTAATAAATTTTAAATATTTTATAGTTTTTATATGCTTTATATATAAATATAATATTAATTATTAACTATTTTTTTATATTATATTTAGCTTAATAAAATATTTATATAGTAATTTTAAATTAAAATATATTATAATTAGTATTAATAATATATTTAATTATTTAAATATTTTTTATACTATAATATTTAATATAATAGCTAAATTAAATTTAGTTATTATTTTATATAACTAATTTATTAGTATATTTTATATAACTTATTTATATTTTATTAAACTTTAATATATAATATTTTTTTAAATTATAAACTAGCTATTTATATAAAACTTTATAGCTAGTATAATAATAAAGTTTAACTATAAAGTTATATTTTTATTATTTATAAATAAACTATTTATAAATATAAATAACTTTATATATATAAAATTTAGTAAAATATAATTAAATTTTTAATTTAAGTTTTAAATTTATTATTTAAGCTATATATTTAGTTTTTTAATATTTTTTATTATTAGTTTTTTAATTTAAACAGCTATAAATAAGTTATATACTATTTTTAATTAGTAAATAAATATAATATATATATTATACGCTTATTAAATAATATATTTTTATATTATATTAATAGCTTTTAAATTAATTATATAAAATTGTTTTGTTTAGCTTTTTTAAATAAATATTATATTATTATTAGCTAATTATTAAAATTTTTTTCTATTAAATTTTAAAAGCTATTTTAGTATTAAAATATTTTTTAGTTTTATATAAAAGTTTGCTTTATTTAGCTTTTTTTATTTTATTTAAAAAAATATTAGTATTATAAATTTAAATATATTGTTTATTTATAATGCTATAATACTAAATATTTTATTTTTATTTTTTATATATAATAAATATAAGTTATATATTAAAATTTATATTTTAAGCTTTTTTTATAGTATATTTAATATATTTTAAACTAATAAAGCTTTAATTTTGCTAATTTATATAGTAGTTATATAATTTAAAAAAGTATTTTTTATAAATATTTATATATAATCTTTTTTAAAAAGCTTATATAAATTATATATATTAAATTATTAGCAAATTATATATACGTTTATATAATTTTATATATTTTGTTATATATACTATATAATTAAATAAATAATAGTTTTAATATTAGTACTAGCTATTAGCTTATTTTTTAAATTATAAATAATTAAATAAATATTATACTTTTTTTTATTATTATATTTTTAAATAATATATTTTAACTTTTTATATAGTTTAGTTATTTTGCTTTTTATTTTTTAAACAAATTTAAACTTAAAAATTTAACTTTTATTATATTTTTTAAGGTTAAACTATATAGTATTAAATATGCTTTATATAATAAGCTAATTAATTTTTATAGCGTTTAATTTTTTAAACAAAACATTTAAAATATTAATAATACTATTTTATTATAATTATAGTATTAAATTATAATTTTTTTTTTTTTTTATATTATTTACTATTTATTTAAATATTTACTAATTATTATATATATAGTATATATTATTTTTAGTTTTAAAAGTATTGTTTTTTTAGCTAGCTATATTTTTATAGCTATTTAACTTAAATAAACGCTAATAGTATATTATATAGTTTTATTTGTTTAGCGTTTTAATTATTATAATATTTTTTAACTTATATATAATAAAACTTTATTACGCTATTTATTATTATTATTATAACTATATATTTTTTAATTGCTATAAGCTTATATAGCTTAATTTATTTATAGATTTTTTTTAAACTATAATTTAGCTATTTAATAATAAATTAAATATATTATATATATTTAGTTTATTATATATATTAATTATATAGTTAATATTAATTTTAGTTTTTATTATATATAGCATTTTAGTTATTATTTAAATAGCGTTTATTTATATAATAATATTTAGTAATAAAAATAAGTTATTATTAATATATAAATATATTTTAAATATAAATAGCATTAGTATTAGTTTATTTAAACTAGCTATATTATTTAATATTTTAATTATTATTTATAAAATTATTTTATTGTTTATATAATAGCTAATTTTTTATATAAAATATTATATATATAATAAAATAAAATATATACTTATTTAACTTTATTAATTATTTAATATATTTTTATTAGTATTTTTATATAAGCTATACTAATAATATATACTAAGTTTTAAAATTTTTCTAATATAAAATTTATTTTAAAATTATATATAATATAATTTAAAAAGCTTTAATATATATATATTTAATATTAATATAATATATTTTAAATATTTTATATAAATAGTAATTTTAAAAATATTATTATTTAAAACAATATATTTATATTAATTATATATAGTATATTTTTTTTACTAATTTATATAATATTTATAATAATTTTATAAATAAAATTATATTTATTTTTTATTAAAAATTTAAATTTTTAAAATAATAAGTTATATATTTAGTAATAATAGTATATTTTTTAAATTATATAAAATGTTTTTTTATTTATATTTAAATAGCTAGCATTTTATAATAGCTTATATAGCTTTTTTATATAAAAGTAACTAAATTGCTAATTTAAATATTAAAGCTTTTTTTTATAAAAAAAACTATAGCTTTATATAATTTAATATAAAAAAATAAATATTTTTTTTTTTAAATAATTAAAATTATTAATTTATTATTTTATATAATAATATTTTATATATTATTAAAGTATATTTTATATTTATTAATATTATAAAATAATAAAAAAAATAATATATTTGCTTTTATAATATAAAATTATATATATTTAATATTTATATTAATTTTTGCTATATTAATTACTTTTATATTTTTTATATTTTTAAACTATATAATTATTAAGCTTTTAATTTAATTAATTTTTATATTTAGATTTTTTTATATATAAGCTTTAATTTATAGTTTATTTACTATTAATATTTTAGCTACTTTTATATTTTAAATAATTTTTTAATAGGTTATATTATATTAGTTTTATAGTATAAACTATTTAGTATATTTATTACTTTTTTAGCAATAAATATTTTAGCTAGTTATAAAATAAAAAAATAAATTTATTGCTAGCTAGCTTATATATTATAAATTATTATATAAAATATTATTATTAATATTTAATTTATACTTTATATTATTTTGTAAAGCTATTTTTTATATAGCTAGCTTTTTTTTATATTTTAATATAAAAGCTATAAATTTTTTTTTAAAAGCTTTAATTTTATAAATATTTTTATTAAATAATAAGTTTTTATATAAAATTACTTTTATAGTATATAGTTTATAAACTAATATTTGTTTTTTTTATATATAAAGTATTATTTTATATATAGCTTTTTTTAAAATTATATAAACTATAAAATAGTTTAGTACTATTTATTACTACTTTTAGCTAAGCTTAAACATTTTTTATATAACTTATATAAGCTTTAATATTTTTAAAATTTTTTTATATATATATTAAATATATATTTTTAGTTTATATAATATATATAGTTTTTTTTTTATATAATAAATACTAAATATTTTTATTTTAGTTAAATATTATTTAAATTATTATATATAATTTTATAAATAATATTTTAAATATAAGCTTTTAAATAATTATTGCTAATTTTAATTTTTATATATTTAAATATATTTATATAACTATTATTTATAATTAGCTTTTTTTTTAATATTTAATACTTAATACTTTTTATATAAGCTATAATTTATTTAATAGCTTTTTTAATACGTTTAATAAAAATAGTTCTAAGTTTTTTTTTATATATATAAAAAGTTTATTATAGTTTAATTTGCTTAATATAATATATAGTTTATATATAAATTAAAGTATTAGTTTAAAATAATATAAATTTTATTTTAATATTTATTTAGCTTTATATAATATATATAAAACTTATTTATATATTTTATTAATACTATAAAAAATACTATATAATATTAATTTTTTATAATTTTTAGTTTTTTATATATATTAATAAATAATTATACTTTATTAAAAAAAATATTATATAGCTTTTTTAAATAATACTAATTTTTTTACTAAACTTTTTAAAAAGTTATATATTTTTATAAGTTAATTATTTTATTTAAAATTTAATATATTAATAATAGGTTTTTTATTTAAAAAGTTATATAAAAAAATCTATAACTATTAAATTATATAAAAATGTTTATATTTTTATTAAATAATTTATTTTTAATATTTTTATTATATTTTTATTATATTTAATATATTGCTATATTATTATATAAAAGCAAAAGTTTTATTATATTATTATTTTAAAACGTTTATATACTAGGTTTATTATTATATATTATATTTATTTAAAATAAAATATTATATATTATATTTATATATTAAAAGCTATTATATATTTTATTTATTTATTTAAAGTTATTATATACTATAATATTTGTTTATTAAAATAAATTTTAATATAAAAATTAAAATATTTTTTAAATAAATTACTACTAAAAATTAAATTTTTATATATTATATATAGTTTATTATTTAGTTTTAAACAATTAATTAGTTTTTTATTAAACTATAAACAATTTATTAGTTTTTTATTATACTAAGCTATATTTATTAACTTTTATATATTTAGTTAATTTTTTTGCTTTTAAATATATATATAAAAAAAGCTATATATAGTTTATATAATAAAAAATAAATATTTTATTAAATAAATATATTATATATTTTTATATAAAAATATAAGTTAACTTTTTTAAAAGCTTTTTTTATTTATTTATAAAATTTTATTTAAAATATATAAATAAAATTTAGCTTTTAAATATATAAGCTTTTATTAATATATAAAAAGTACTGCTTAAAATAACTAATAATTTTTTGCTTATTTATATATTTTATAAAAATAATATTATATATATTATATATAATAAAACTTTTTTAAAATTTATATAAAACTATACTATTTTATATAAAATTTTTATTTATAAATTTATAAATATTATTTTAGCTATTATTATATTTATTTTTATTATTATATATTAAAAATATATATTTTTATTAAAAAAACTATATATTTTTAAATAATAATAAAATTTATTTAAGCAATAAGTTTTAAAATATATATATAAATAATAAAAGCAATATATTTTTTTAAAACTATATACTTTTTTAAATTTATAAATAAATCTAAAGTTTAATTAGCTATTTATTTTTTAACTAATTTATACTTTTTTTATTTAAAGTTAGCTAAAGTTTTATATTTTAACTTGCTATAATAATTATTATAAATTTATTTATAGTTTAGTTTTTTTATTTATATAAGCTTATATTTTTAGTTTAATTATAAAATATAAAGTTATATTTAAATTATAAAATATTATATATATAATAAAAATATTAACTTTTTTTTTTTTATTTATAAAGCACTAAATAAAATTAAAGCTTTTTATATAAAGTTTTAAAGCAAAATATTTTAAAAATAAAACTTTATTTTTATTTTTACTAATTTATAGTTATACTAATAACTATTAATTAATATTAAATAAACTTTATACATATAAAAAAAAATACAAACAAAATAATATAATAACTATATTTTAATAATTTATATTATTTTTTCTGTTTATATAAATAGTATAAACAGTATAAATAAATATATATATATATAGCTTTATTGCTATATAACGTTCTTTAGCTATTATATATATTGCTTAATAGCTAAAACCTATATAAAGCTATAACGTAAACTACGCTATAGTAAAAATTAATATAACCCTCCCTTTATACGTACTAGCTATATTTTAACAATAATAATATTTTAATAAAATAAAAATATAAAAGTTTATAATAAAGCTTATTAATAAATTATAAAAATAATACCTTAAAATATTAAATATAGTTTTTTTTAAAATAATAAACTTTTTTTATTTAAAATTTAATAATTATATAATAGTTATTTATTATTATAATATTTTTATAAATATAAAGCTTTTATTATAATAGTTAAACAAAATAAAAAAAAAATTACAAATAATTATATAATTTTAGTAGTACTAACCTAAAACTTTTTAAAATAAGTTTAAAACGTTGTTTATTTATAAAAGAATTATTATATTAAACCTAGTAATATTTCCGCTAATATTACTACTTTAACTAAAAAAAACGTTAGCTTTTATATTAAAAATTATAAATCTGTATTTTTTTTTTACTTTATTACTTTATAAAAAAAAGTATAATAGCTTAGCTTTAATAAACTAATAAACAAAAAAGCTTTTATAATAATATATAAATAGTTTTATGTTTTTTTTTAAATTAAAGCTTTTATTTTATTGCTATAAATATATTAATAATATAGTTAAAAACTATAAATCTTTTTATATAAAGCTACTTAAAATAATAAAAAGCTAGTTTAATAAGCTAAAAAGTTTAACAATATAACATTTAAATAAAAAGTTAAAGTATAACAATTAATAATTAATAATATAAAAGCTTATATAGCTTTATTTTAATTATGCTTATTTACGGCTTTTAATAACTTTTATAATAATAGCAATAATAAAAACCTTAATTTAACTATATTAAATAAAGCGTTAGCTAAATTAGCTACTGCTTAAAAAAAATATAAATATATTAAAAAATAATATAATAATATAAATTAGCAAGTAATAAATTTATTTATATATAGCAAAAATAATATAAAAAGCTTTAGCTACTATTTTAATAATAGCAAATATAAGTTTATTAAAATAACTATAATTATTTTTTATACTAATAAAAATAAAAATATTATATAATTTAAAGTATAATATTATATAATAAAAAATTACTTATTAATTAATGCTATTTAGTTTATTAATAATATTATAATAATAACTAATATTAAAATATATTTAAGTAATATTATTATAAACCATTTATAGCTTTATTTATTTAACTTTTATTTTAAGCAAATTATTATACTAGCTAAACTATTAAAATATATATAAAAAACTTACTATAATATAAATATTAAAAATAAAACTATATTTAACTAGCAAAAATTAAAAATAAAAAGCTAGTATACTTTAGTTTAATTTTTAGCTTTTAAAGCTAAATTAATTAAACTTACTAAAAAATACCGTTTAAAAAATCTAAATAAAAAAAATCTTTTAAAAATAAGTTGTTTATAAAATTATATACTACTATTATATTAAAGTATTTAAAGTTTAATATAACTTTTAAACCTTTTTTAAAATATTATACGCAAATTGTTTATTGCTTAATAGTAAATAACTAAAAGAAATATAATAACTAATTTATTAAAAGCAAAACTAAAGCTAATACTACTATTACTATTATAATATTATTGTTTTGTTTTATATATAGTACTTAAACTATAACTACCTTTTTTACCCCTTTTACGTTTTTATTATTTTTTAGTACTATAAAATTTATAAAACTAAAGCTTAATAAACTTTAAAAGCTTATTTTAAAAGGACGCTATTTTAATTATTAAAAATAAAGTTATATAACCTATAATTGTTTTTTTTAAATCTAAGGACTATATTAATTAAAAAGCTTATATTGCAATAATGATAACTAAATATAAAATAACAAAAAACAAAAATAATAATATTATTATTATTAATATAGCAAAAAATTAACTTTAAAAAAACTAATATTTTTTTTAAAAAATATATTTTTAAAATATAAAAGCTTAAAAATAAATAAATATTTAAAAAATATACCTTTACTATATATTTATACTATAAATAGTAATAAATTATTTTTAACTACTAATAACTTTTTAAAAAATATAAAAACTAGAGTTTATATTTATATAAGCATTTAATTTGCTAAGAAAACTTTAAAACATTTAAAGCTAACTATTATAAATAAGTTTTAGCTTTAAAAAATAACTAAATATAAAAGAAACAATATAAGTAACTAAAAAATTTGCAAAGCTTTATAATTAAACCTTAAAATATAAAAACGTACGTTTTGCTAAGTACTAATATTTATATTAAAAGTATAAAATAATATTATTTTAAAAAAGTTATAGTTTATAAAATATAATATATTTTTAAACTGCTTTTAATATTAGTTGTTATTTTTATTTATAATATTATTTAATTATAATTATAATAAAGTTCTAGCTATAAACAAAGCTAATATATAATTAAAACATTTATAATATTAGAAAAATATAAAAAAACGTAATGCTTTAATAGCAAAAAAAAAAAAAAAACGCAAACAATAAAAAAAAAAAAAAAAGTATAATAAAAAAAAGCAACCTATTTTTATGTTAAAAAAATAAAAATTTTTATAAAATAATTTTGTTAAAAAAAATATAGAAAAAATAAAGCGTAATTAAAAAAATTACTTTATTATAATACCTTTTTTAACTTTTAAAATTAAACGTATTAAAAAAAATATAAATACTAAATAGCAAACTAATTAGCAAAGCTTATATTAATTAAAACAAAATAATATAAGTTAATATAAAAAAAAACTATTAGTAAATATAATAACTATTAGTATTATAGCTTTTAAAAGCTTAATAAAATAAAACAATGCTATTTATTATGTTTAAATTATTAGTATTTATAAAATAAATAAAATAATTGCTAATAAAAAGGCTAAAACAAAAAACTTTTTTTAAAAAAAAAATAAAAAGTTAAAAAAAAAAGCATTATAATTTATACCTTTTAAATATTATAATTTACTATAAACGTTTAGTAAAATAAATTTAAATACTTTATTTTTATATTAATAAAATATTAATTATAAAATTAAATTTATATTTAATAAGTTTTTAACTAACTTAAAGTATAGCTTATTATATAAAATATTTTTAAATAAATTAAAAGCTATTTATAAATATTTAGTAAATAATTTATAAAAAGGTTTTATTAAATTAAGCAACGTTTTATTTGTTTTATTAGTTTTATTTATAAAAAAACCTAGCAATAGTTTAAAATTTTATTAATAGGATTTATAAAGGTAGCTATATAACAATTATTATATATGCTATAGTTTTTTAGTTATAGCTATAAGCTATGCTATAGTCCTTTTATAGCTAGTATTACTAGCTATTTAGCAAACTTTATAGGTTTTTATAAAAGTGTTTATTATAATATATATAAAGGTTTGCTTTATAAACCTATGCTATATATACTTTTTTTTTAATTTTATATTTTTTTTATTACTAAATAACCTTATATTTATAACTATACTTATTAAATTAGTACTTTTTATAGTTTTATTTATAAAACTAAACTATACTAACTAAACTAACCTATTAATTCTTTTTTAAAAATAAGAAATTTTTTTTTTGCGTAGCTATAAGCGGATTTTTAATTAATATAGCTATTTAAAGCTAACTAAAGCAAGTAATATATTTACTAAAGCTTTTAACAATATAAATTTTTTATACTAATTTATAAACTTTATAAACTTTATAGTTAATTAAAAGTTTTTATTAATATGCTAAGCTAGCAATATATTTTTTATAAAAATTTATAAATAAGCTACAGGTTTTTATTAAAAACTAAGCTTTATAATATATTTTTATATTTTAGTAATAAATATAACAAATTTTTTTTTATTTATATATACGTAATAGTTTGCTTTTTTTAAAGTAAATATAATATTTTTTAATAAAATAAACATATATATACTTTTTTAAATTAAAACTAGCGTATAAAAGCTTACTTTATTTTATACTATTTTGCTAAAATGCTATTTTAAGCTAATACTTATAACTATTATAAATTATATTAAATATAATAACTTAGTTAAAAACTAACAAATAGCTAAAAAAAAACCTAATACTACTAGGTTATTTATTAAACAATATTATAAATTTATTAAAAAATAAAAACTAACTTATTTTAAATAGTAAATATACTAATAAACCTTGCTTATAAAATTGCTTTATATTTTATATAATAAATATAAAACTTACTGCTATTTTTTTATAAATACTATTTATTACTATTATAGGTTTAAACAAAAAAACTATTAATTTTTTAATAAAAAACTAATAAGCAACAAAATTTAGTATTATTTTATTATAATAAAATATAAAAGCAATAATATATTTTTTTAAGCTATTATTAAATATATAAAAAAAATTAGAAAGTTTTATAGCTTACTAGCGCTAAAAGCATAATATTTTATTTTTAGCTAAACTAAATATAGCTATTAATTAAAAAGCTAGCATTAAATATTTTAATTTTATAAAAGTTATAAGTTTTTTATTAAAATTTATAAGCTTTTTGCTACTATTTATAAGCTATTAAGCTAGCTTTAAAATATTATTTAATTTATAACTAGTTAGCTTAATACTATTTACTAGTATAGTTATAAAGCTTATTTTAAATAGTAGCAATATATTAAAAATAACTAAACCTGCTTTGCTTAAACTTATATTTATAATAAATATTACTATTTAGTTTTATATTATATTTGTTTAATATAAAGCAATAGCTTTTTTTAGTACTTTTTTTTAATATACTAGCTTTATAAAACTTTTACTAAAAAGCAAGAAAATTAAATAAACAATATATATAAACTAATAAAGCTAGTTTTTTACTAAATTACCTATAATAATAGCAATTAATACTACTATTAATGTTTAAAAACTATTTTTTATATATATATATTTTTTGCTTAGCTAAAAAATATAACAACTTAAATAATAGTAGTAATAATAGTAATAATAATAGTAATAATAATTGTAATTATAACTTTAATTTTAATAAATTTAGTATATTAAAAGCAAATTTATAGTTTATAATAAATAATATTTATAAAATTAAATATAATAATGTAAGCATATTTAATTCTAAATAAAATAACTTAAATAATTAAAGTATAGTTGCTAATAGTAATAAAATTATTTATATAAATATATATAGCTTAGTTAACTATATTAACTTTTTTATAAAGTATATAAATATTAAAATATTTAACGCATTATAAATTTTAGCAATATTTAATTAATTATTAGCTAAATTAACCTTACTTTAATAAATAAATAAAGTTTTATCTTTTAATTACTTTATTTAGCATTAAGTAAAACTTAAGTATATTTTAAAAAATTAACTTTATGTTTTAAAACTAAACTTAGCTATACTACTTAAAAGTTTTTAGCTAATAATTTATTACTATATAATATAGCTAAAAATTATAATATATTATTATATTATATATAGCGTAAATTATAATATGTTTATATTAATAGTATTTTAGCTACTAATAATTTTAACTAAGTAAATATTATAGAAAATATTTATAATTAATAAAATAAAGCTATAACTAATTATATTTAGCTATTTAAAGCTAAAAAAATAATTAAATAATATATATAAAAAATTAAAAACGTTTGTTATAAACTAAAATATAAAGCTAAAAGAAAATTTTCTTATATTAAACAATAAACTAAATTTTTTTTAGTTAATAACTTTAAATTATAAAGCTTTACTACTAATATATTATAAAATAGTTATTAATTAAATTGTTATAATAATTATAATAAACAAAATAGTTATTAGTTTAATAATTGCTGCTTAAATAATAACTAATGTTTATATTAAAGCAATAATTAATACTTTAATTGCTTATACAAAAAAAAAAGCAATTAGTATAAAAATTGCAACTATAATCGAAATAGTAGTTAAAACTATAAATATAGCTAAAATAACAGTTATAATTAAAAATATAACTATAACTAGCAAAAAAGCAATTAAAATAACTATAGCGATTAAAACTATAATTATAGCTATAAATAAAACTAAAATTATAATTATAGCTATAACTAAAGTTAAAAATATAATTATAATTAATAAAATAGCAAGCGTTATAATAACTGTAAAAAATATATATACTTTATTAATAATAAATATATATTAAGCAAAAAAAGCCCTTTTAAATATAAAAAAGCTAGTATATTATTATTTTATATAATAAATATATTATTAATATATACTATATATAATTAATAATATAAATTAAAATATATGCTTAAAATATATAAATAAATATATAAAATAAATGCTAAGCTAAAAAAAATTACTACTTTTTTATTTGTTAATTTTATACGCTATACTTATAAATATTATACTAAAACCTTGCTATTTTAAAATATATTGTTTTAGTATTTTTATTAATACTAGTATATAAAAGCAAGTATTATTTATAAACTAAAAAATATATTAAATGCTATTAATTTAGTATTTAAGTAAAAGCTAACTTTTATAAACTAAATATTTAATATAAAAGTACTAGTTATTAAAGCTTTTAATATTAATAAATATAATAAATATATATATTTTAGTTATATATATTTTTATTTTAAGGTATATATAAGCTTTATTAATAAAAATATAAAAGTATATATTAACTTAAATATAAAATAAACTATAATTAAGCGCGATTTTTTTAAAACGCTTAAATATTTAATAAAAATAAAAAAAAGCATAGTTATTAGTATTAAAGATTAGTAGGTATATTTAAAAAAATAAGCTTAATTTTTGTTTTTTATTTATAGTATTAATATTTAAAGCAAGCTTAAAATTATTAAGCATAAAAAAAAAAGCTAAGTAGTAAATAAGCTTTTATAATTTAATATGCTTATTAAAAACAACTTTTTATAGCTATATTAAGCTATAATTAACTACTAAAATAGCATTATTACTTTTTATAAAATTAATAACTTTATAATTTTGTTTAATATATTAGTATAAAGCTATAAATATATATATAAAATTATAAATAAACAATTAGTTATATTATAAAATAAAAAAAGCGCTTATTTATAAATAAAGTATAAGCTACTGCTTATTAATTATAATTTTTGCTTTATAGCTATATATAAATTAGCTATATATATAATTATTAATATAAAAATATTATATATAGTTTTTATAATAAACAACTTTAATACGTTTATTAAAATTAATACAAGTACTAAGCTTAAACAAATTTATAAAAATAAAAATAGTAGCTTTTATATTAATATATAAAAAAGCGCTATAAAAATATTTGCTTTATAATAAAAACTTTTATTGCTTTATTAATTATAGTAGTAAAATTTAAAACATTTACGTTAGTAAATTTTATTATTACTATAAATATATAGTTTAATATAACGCTAATAGTTATTGCTTTTATAATTAGTAGTATTTTTAAAGAACTAATATTTTTTAATAAGTTAGCTAATTTTAAAAATATATTTAAAAATATAATAATAACTTTTATAATATATACTATTAATAAAAATATTTTAGCAAGCGTTTATATAAGCTTAATACTATTATTACTAATAATAAAAGTACTAAATAATATTATATAAATAAGCGTTATTTTATTTACTAATATAATATAAAATATTATTATAAATTTTAAAACAGTTTTTGCTTAGCTGTTTTTTTAGTACTAAATAAACCGCTTAAGCTTAAATTAGCTAATTTTTATTTTATTATTAGTATTAAAAAGCTAGCTAACTTTTTTAAAATTATTATTAAGCAAAAAATATATATTTATTTTAAGCAAGCGTTAAAATTAGTAAAGTTTATAAACATTATTAAAATATATAATATATAAACTAATAAAAGTATTAAACTAGTAGCTATATAATATAAAGTGTAAAAAGGATAATTTATTTCTATTTGTTTATGCTTATAAACGATAAAATAATTAATAACTATTATAACTAAGATTATAACTAAGCTAAGCTATGTGCGTATATAAGCTGTTTATAAGCCAAAGCGTAATAAGCTGCCCTTTATTTTTTAAAAAGGATATAAACGTTTACGTTTATTAAATATTTATAAACCTTATTTGTTATTAACTTTTTTATATGTTTTTTTGTTTTTTAGTTAAACGTTTGTTTTTTTTTAATGTTAGCTATACTATTTTTGCTAAGTTTGCTTTAGCTAGCGTTTTTTTATTTAGGTTATTATATATTTTTTTATTTATTTATTTTTTAAACTATAAAATTTTATATATAGTATTTACGTAATTTTATTTTATAAAACTGCTTATATAACTTTGTTTTATAAAACTAAAGTTATTGTTTGGTTTATTTTTTGCAATTAAACTATAGTAATATTTTAAAGCTTTTAGCTATTAGCTATATATATATATATTGTTAAAATATTAGCGTTAACTGCATGCGACGTTGGTTGCACGGCTGCTTAGCTAATTACCTTCTTTAATTGGGAAGGCGGTGTTCGCACGCAGAATTCTTTACTATAAGAGAATTCTTTGTGCGAAGCTTTGCTTTACTTTAAACTTAGACCTTAGATTAATAATACAGTTATTTATCTCACCCCTTTTAAAAACGTACAATATCGTACCCCTTTAGCTACCCAACATATATATAAATTATATAATTTGATTATTTTTTGTAATAAGTTATACGTTTAGTTAACTTGCTGTTTTATATTATATATATTATTTTTAATAAATTAACAAACCGATTTTGTAATTTTGCTAAATATTTAAATAGCTATATGTTTTATTGTTTAGTATAAAGCTTGTAGGTTGTTAATTTTTGCTATATTAAAAGATTATTAAATAATTTTTTAGATTTGTTTTTTAATAAAACTATTTACTAAAGTATTTTTAATTGTTATAGCAATTATTATATTTATTTGCTTTAAAGCTAATATATAAAATATATTTATATAAACAAATATACCTTTTATATTAGCTTAGTATATTGCTTATAAAGCGCTTGCGTTTTGTTTTATTAAATATAATACTTTAGGTTTTTTAAAAACTTTAAGTTTATTATACTATTTAAATATTATACTTGTTTATATTTTAGTAGCTAATTTGTTTAGTTTAATAAATAGCTTAATAAATATATTAACTATAGTATATTTAGTTAAAAAAATAAATATTATAATATATTTAAATATTAAAGTATATTTAGTTAAAAAATTAAATGCTAGTATATATTTTATTAAAAAATTAAATATTAAAATATATTTTATTAAAGGTTTATATGCTAAAATATATTTAATTAAAGAATTAAATGCTATTATAAATGTTAGTTTATATTTTTTAGCTTTATTTTTTGCTTTATATTTATTAAATCTTTCTATAAATAATAATGTTTTTTTTAAATAACTTTATTTATTGTTTTAATTTTTTTTAGCTATAAATTATACTATTTTTTTAGCTTTTGTTATTTTTAGCAATAACTTAGTATTTATATGTTTAAATAATTTTGCTTTAATATTTAATAAAGGTTTAAATAGTATAATGCTTAATTTTAAAAAAAAAATATTAGTATATTTTTTTTAATGTTTTTTTTATAGCTATTGTTATATTTATTGTTTAGCTATTTATTAGCAAAACTATTTTATATTGTTATTTAAATAAGTTTACTTATTATTTTTAATAATTTAATATAACTTTATATTTTAATTATATTAATAACTATATAATTTTAAAAACTATAATTTATTTTTATAGTTTTATTAAAAATATATTATATTTATTATTTATATTTTTTATAATTTATAAAGCTTTTTAAAATTTTAGTTCTTTTATACTTAATAGTAAAAAATAGTTTTTTTTTTATTTTTGTTTGCTATTTTGCTAAATTATATTATTAAACTATTTTTATTTTTTAGCTTATAGTTTAATATTTAAAGGTTTATTTATAAAATAAACTTTTAATAAATATTATATAACTTTTAAAAGCTTTATTTATAGCTAAAAAAAAGCTATTAATAAAACTGCTTTTTAATATTTTTTTATATTTTTAATATTTTTTAAATGTTTTTTGTTTTATTTTAGCTTATTTAATAAATATAGTTTTTATTGCTTTTTTATTTTTTTGTTTTTTATAAACTATACTGCTAAGCTATTATATTTTATATTACTTTTTTTAATATTTTTAATAAAAATATTGTTTTATTTAAATATTAAATTAATATTTTTATTTTTTATAAAAAATAAAAACTTTTAGTTAAAAAAGTATTAAATATTTTATTTGTTGCTTATATTATTTATTATAATATAACTATTTATAACAAAATAATTATTTATTATAAAATTAGTTTTTAACGTTTTTATTTATATTATTATATAAAATATTTTAATTATTAAATATATTATAATTATATAAAATATATTATTAAATAATAAAATATAGTATTAAAATAATACAATAATATAGTTAATTATAAAGTGTAGTATTAAAAAAGGTAAATAGCTGTTTATTTATAAAAGCTAAAAATAACTACTTATTATAAAATATAATATTAAGCTAAATAAATATTTATTTATTTATTAAAAAATAATTATTTGTTATTTAAATAAAATATTTTTTAAAACAGTTATATTTAAATTAAGTATTTGTTTTAATAGCTATACTTATATATTTATTTTTAATATTATATTTACTACTTTTTAGTTATTTATTTTTATTAGCGTATTAAATATACTTTTTTTTTTATAACGTTTAATTTTGCTAATATTTTATTTTTTATTAATTTATTTTTTTTATTAAATTTATATACTATTTTTTTTATATTTTATATAAAGATTTTTTTTAAATATTATTTATTATATATTAGCATATATTTTTTTTATTATACTAAATATTTAATTTTTAGTTGTTTTTTTTATTTGTTTATTTATTTTTATATTAGCTTTTTTATTTTATAAAATTTTTATTTGTTATTGTTTTTATTTATATAAATTTAACTTAGTTTTAGCTATTAATAGTTATATAAGTTTAATATTTTTAATACTAAATAAAAATATATAACTAATATAGTTTTATATATTTTTTAATACTTTAAAAAATTTAGTTTATATATTAGTTGTTTAATTTATTTAATTATTATTAATAGTTTAATTTTTTGTTATAACTATTTATATAATAAATGTTTTAATAGTTTATATTTTTTATATAGTTTAAAATATATTTTGTTTTTTATATTATATTTAACTAGTTAATATATTTTATTATATTTTATTTTTATTTTAGCTGCTATAAAGTTTAAAGCTACTTTTATTTTTTTTTAATATATTTTTTTAACTATTTTATAATTTATTTTTGTTTTTAAAACTTTAAAAATAAATAATAAAGTTGCTAGCTTAAATTTTAGTACAATTTTATTTAGTATTTTTTTAAGCGTTTTTTGCTTAAAATTATTTAAAGCGTACTATAGTACTATTATTATTTAACTTTATAAAACGTTTAATATTAAATAATAAAATTTAATTATTATTTTAATATTTTAGTTTTTCTTTTTTAATTGTTTATTTATTTATAAATAATATACTATAAAAAACTATAGCTTAATATTTATTTATATAAATAAAGTTGTTTAAAAATCTAATAAAAACTTGCTATTTTTATTTAATATAATTATTTATAGTATTTTTTAGTTTATAATTAATAATATTTTTGCTACTATTTTTATTTAATAATAAGCTTTATATTTGTTATTTTTTAAAATAAGCAATATTTTTTTGTTATATTTATAAATAATTATAAATAAGCAATTATATTTATTAAAACTTTTAATTTTTTATAATATATTTATTATAAAAACTAATAAAAGTTTTATAATAAAGTTTATTATTACTATATAAAAAAGTATTAGTTTATTTATTATTAAATTAAATAATTTTTTAGGTTTAAATTTATTTGTTTTATTATTTAAATATTATAAATAATATTTTAAATATTTTTAGATTTTTTTAATATATTATAAATAGTAAATCTTTTTAGTTTATTTATTATTTTTTTTATTTTAAAATAATAGCGTTTATTATATACTATTTTTAAAAGTTTTTTTATATAACTTTTAAAAATTATTAGCTTATATTAGCCTTTTAATAGTAAATAGTATAATAATTTATTATTGTTTATTTTAAAGCTATATTTTATTAGTTTTTTTAAAGTTATTATTATTTTATTTAGTTTTTTATTTTTAAAGTATTTTTTAATAAGTTTTTTTTTAAATTTTTTATTAATTTATATTATATTTATTATATAAGCAAAAAATACTATAATATTATTTAGTTTTAATTTATAATTGTTTAATACTTTCTTTTAATTTTTTTTATTTAATATTATTAGTAGTTTAAATAGTATATTTAGTATTAAATTAACTTATTATAAAATATATTTTATATTTAGTTTATATTAGTTTAAATAAACAAACGCTATTATTAGCTATAAGTTTATTTTAATAATATTTACTATTATAAAGTTTTTTTATTATACTATTTCTTTTATTGTTTTATAGTTTATTAAAACTATAATATTTTGTTTTAATAATTATATTTATAGCTATAATTACTTATAAATTTAAATAAAATAAAATATTTTAAACTTTATTACTTAATATTTTTTTTTATTTTTATAAATACTTTATTAAAGTATAAAATTAGCTATATTTAATTAATTAATATTAAACTATTTATTTAATTTTTAGCTATATAAAAAGCTATTATTTTATATTTTTTTTTATTAATATATTTATTTTAAAAAATATTTATTTATTATAGTTTTAATAAATAAAGTATAATTTTTTTATTAAATCTTTTTATAAAATATTAAAGCTTTATTTTTTAGTTTTTATTAGTTTAAACTTTTATTTAAATGTTTATTTTTTTTTTGCTATTATATTATTTATTAGTATTTTATTTATTTTATATGCTTTTTTAAACATATTTGTTTTTTTTGTTTATAGTAGTAGTACTTTTTATTAAAACTATAAAATATAATTTTTTAATTATATAGCTATTTTAATATAAGTTTTTAGTTTTTTAAACATTTTTAAAAAGTAAATTTTTTAAATAGCTTTAATTTAGTTTTTAATTATATATATTTTTTAACTGTTTATTTATAGTTTTAATAAATTAACTAATAAATATTTATAAAAAGATTTTTTTAGTAATAACGTTAAGCTAATATTTTTAAACTTTTTTAAAACTATATTTATATATTATAAATATTTATTTTTTAAATTACTAAATATAATAATATTGTTTAAATAAGCTTAATAAAAATATTTAAACTTTTTTAAAATTAAATCTATAAACTTTTAACTATATACTAAGCTATTTTTATATTTTATTAATATTATATTAAATATTTTTAATTTATAAAAAAATATAACTATTATTTAATTTTTATATTTAAAATATACTAATAATTAATAAAAAGAAATGCTATATTAAATACTAATATTATTTTTTTGCTTTAAATATTTATAATAATTTTATTTTATATTAGTATTAAATAAACATTTAATATTATTATTATATTTAATAAGCAAAAGTTTATAATAATTTGTTTTTTATATTAACTATTAATTATTTTTTATATTATAAATATTAAATATTTAAATAGTATTAGTTTATATATTTAGTTTATTTTTTTTAATATATATTAAATTAAATATATTATTTAGTACTTTTTTATTTTTAATTTTAAATTTATAAAATTTTATTTATTTTTATTAGTTTTGTTATTTTTATACTAGGTTTAATTATAGTTTTTTATTTTTTAATAATTATATTATTTTTTTAATATTTATATATTATATTTTTTAACTATTTTAATTTTTTTATTTATATATTGCTTGTTTTTATTTATTATATAAACTTTATACCTAATAACTTTAATTAAAACATTTTTAAATTGTTTTAAGCTTTTTTTATTATTATTTTTTATTTATTATTTAGCTAATATATTATTTTATATTTATATATTTTATACTTTATTTTATAGTATATTAAATAAATATTTTAGTATTTTGTTTATTAAGTTAAATTTATAACTTAAATAAACATTTATATTTTTTGCTATTATTTGCTAGTTTATTTATTATTTATTATTAATTTTTATATTTTTAATAGTTTTTAGCTAAAATTTTTCTATATTTTTGTTATTTTTTTAGTATTATTTTTATAAAAAATAAATTTTGCTATTTTTTTATTAAAGATTATATTTAATAAACTATTTATATTTATAATAAAAGCATATTTTTTTAAATATTTATTTACTATTTATTTTAGTAGGTTTATATATTTTATTAGTATTATTTAAGTTATTTTAAGCTAAATTATTATATTATAAGCTATTTATACTTTTTTTTAAATAAATAAACTATGTTTTTATATTATTACTAATATTATACCTACTTTTACTATTTTAATAATAAAATATTTTTTTAGTATATTTATTATTATTTAATATACTTTTATTTATAATATTTTAAATAAAAGTTTTAATTTAAATTTATTATTTATTTATATTTTTATAAATATATTTACTTTAATTTGTTTGCTTAATGCTATTTTAGCTAGTATATTAATTATAAAAATAGCTTTTTTAATTATATAAACTAAACTACTTATACTTTTTATAGTTATTGTTTTAGCTAAAATAATAATTTAAAATTACTATTTTTTTAATATTAGCTATATTTTATTAACTATAATATTTAAAACTTTTATATTTATATAAATAGTATTTAATTTTTAGCTTTTTACTAGTTTTAAAACTATTTTATTATAAATAAATCTAGCTTTAAACATAAAATAATTTACTAGTATAAAATTTAAAATAATTATTTTAATCTTGTTAGCTATTATATTATATTTAATATTTTAATCTATTATTATATATTATTTATTGTTTATATTATTGTTTATATTATTCTTTAAAATAGTAATTATTTATATTATTATTTTTTTAGCTGCTAAGCTTTTATTTTTTTAATAGCTATTTTTATATATATATAATATATATTTATTATATAATAAAAAAAGCTAACTATACTTATAGTATATTTGCTAGCTTTTTATTACTACTTAGTTAAATAAATATATTTAGTTAAACAAATATATTTAGTTAAACAAATATATTTAATTAAGCAAATATATATAAAATAAAATATTTTAATTTGCTATAAAGCTTTTTGTATTTTTATTAGTAAAGTTATTTAGCATAAAAAATTTATTTTTTAAAAGCTATATTTTTTATAACTTTTAATTAGTATTATTTATAAATATATATACTTTATTAAAATAGCTTTAATAGCTATATTTATTGTTATAAACTTATTAGCGCTATTGTTTTAAAAAAATAGCCTTTATTTTAAAGTTAACTATAAAGTTTTCTTTTATATTTATAATAACTTTTACTAAAATTTCTATAACTAAAGTTATTATAACTAAAACTTTATTTAGTATATTTATATTTAAATTTATATTTATATTTATAATTATAGTTACTTTAATAATTACTTTTATTAAAGTATTTATATTTATATTTATATTTATATCTATTAAAAAAGTAGGTTTTATAATATTTAATATAATAATTTACTATACTATAATAATTTTAACTATTATTATTTTTTGTAGTTTTATATATATTTATAATAAGTGCAGTTATAGGTGTGAGGTTATTTAGTAGTAAAAGAGATGTAGAATTATAGGAGGAGGTGTGCGCAGCACAGGTCTGCGAAGCAGACCTTTGTATGCCATAGCAAACACTCCTGTAGAGACCCTGCGGGCCTGCCAGGTGGCCAGCACTGCCAGCCAGCCAGGGACCGTGCCACAGCCTGCGGCTGTGGCTAGGGGGGTTGTGGCACACACAGCCAAGGGCTGTGCGTCCACCCTCGTGGATTCTATTAATTTACTATATTTTTATATTTTTTAAACTTATTATTATATATTTATAATAGTTTATTAATATTATAGTTATATATATTTAAAGCTAGCAATATTAGTTTTTAAAATATTAAAAGCAGTTATTTTTTAGTTATTATTTAGCTAATTATTAAACGTTTAAATTTATAAAGAAAAAAATTATTTTTTATTAGTTAGTTTTTATATGCTTTAGTTTTTTTTTTAAAATGTTTTAAAAAGTTTTTTATTATAAATGTTATTAAAAGTTAAGCTATTAACTATTATAGCAATAAATAAAACAAGTTATATGTTTTTATTATTTGTTAAAATTTTATGTTATATTTTATAATGTAAGCTAGTTAAAAAATACCTTTTGCTTATTTATAAACTAATTTGCTTGTTTAAATTTTAGCGGTTAAAAAGTTAAATATAAAGCTTTTTAGTTAATTAAAAATATTTAATATATTTAGCTTAAAATATTTTATAATTTTAATAAAAGCAATATTTAAATTACTAAATATTTATTATTTAACTTATAAAAATATTTTTTTTGCTTATTATAACTAGGTAAAATTTTTTAGCAACTATAAAAAATTTTATTATATAACAGTTTTATAAGCAGTATTTTTTATATATTTTTTAACGCTATTTTTAAAAAAATAAACATTATACTAATATATATTATTATTAACTTATATATAGTTTTTTATATTAAAAGATTTTTATATATATAGGTTAAAATATTTAACGTTAAATATTTTTTAGTTTAATATGCTTTTTTAATTGTTATTTTTTAAAATGTTAATAAAATTTCTAAACTTTTAAATTAATATTTTAATAGTATTGTTTTATAGTAGTACTACTATTAGGTTTAGTTTAAGCAGTTTTAAATTATTTACTAGGTTTTTTTAGTTATAGTTATTTATTATATTTATAGTTTATGTTTAGAAATTTTTAGTAATTATTAGCTATATTTAAATAAACTTATTAGATTTTTTTTTGTTTATTAAATAGTTTATATAGCTTTATATTTAACTAGTATAAAATAAATCTAAGCTATTTTATTTTTTGTTACTACTATAAATATTTATAAATATTTGTTTGTTATAGGTTTATTAAAAGTTTATAATAATTTATTTTTTATATAAGTTATAAAAGTTTAAATACTTTTAGTTATTAAACGTTTAGTTTTTAAATAATATACTAATAAAAATTTAATGTTTTTTAGTATAAACATTTTAATTTGTTTTAGTACTTTTAGTTTAATATTTTATCCTATAAACAAAAAAGTTGTTTAAGCTAGTATATATAGTATAAAAGTAAAATTAATAAATTAAAATTAAAGTTAATTTTTATAGAATTATTATTTAGCAAAAATGTTTTGCTTAATATTTTAAAAAATTAAAGTAGTATAATAAATAACGATCTAGTTTATTATTTAAAAACGTAAAATATGCTTATATTTAAATATTCCGCTATAATTTTATTAAGTTTAGTTTTTAATATAAACTTAACTTTTATAACCTATAAAATAGTTATATTATTTAAATCTTTTAAAAATTTATAAAGCTTAATATATTTACAAACAAATTAATTGTTTAATAATTACGTACTATTTAATTTAAGATTATTTAACTGTTAAAAAAGTTTGTTTAATATATAAATATAAGGTTATAAGCTAATAATAATATAACCTTAAAAAATAGAAAAAAGATTATATTTATATAACTAAGCAGTTATATTCTATGTTTTTTAGCGTTTTTAGTTTTTAACATTTTTATTTTTTACAAAATTAGTGTATAAACGTTTAGTATAAATAAAAATTAATAATATATTAAATGTAGTTCTTTAGTTTAAAAGTAATAATAGTTACAAGCTATTTATTAAAACTTAAAATTTAAGTATTAAAATATTAACAGTATAGTTATAGCAATATTAAACAAATAAATTGTTTAGCTATTAACTATTAAACTAGTAGTTATATAATATAAAGTATAAAAAAGATAATTTATTTTTATTTATTTATGCTTATAAGTAATAAAATAACTAATAATTATTATAATTAAAATTATAACTAAGCTAAGCTATATATATATATAAGCTATTTATAAGCTATAGCGTAACAAAAAGCAAAGTTAATATTTTATATAAAAACTAGCTTAAAGTTTTGCTTATAAATAGTTAATAAAATATAAAGCTTAATTTATAATTATATTTTTTTAGCTATAAAAATATAAAACTTTTTAATAAAACCTATAATATATTTTATAAAAAAAACTATATAATTTAAATAAATAAACTTTTTTTTTTGTTTATTTTATTTTTATTATATAAAAAAAAGTTTATAGCAAAAAAAAAAGCTAAATAGTTATTAACTTATAAGCTTTTAATAAAATAGTAGTACTTAATAATTATTTTTTTTTATAAAAAAATATAATTAGTAGCTTATTAAACAAATAATATATATTTATAATAAATATAACTAGCTTTTTTTATTAGTTTAAAATATATTTAAACTACTAAAATAAATTTATAATTATTAGTTTATATAGCATAAAAAAATCTAATGTTATATTTATAAGCTTTTATAATTTTTTTATTTATATTTAATAATATATAAATTGTTTATTTTAAAAATATTTTTATTATTATAAAGCATTTATTAATAATATAGTTATTTTTTTAAATATTTATAGTAATTATATAAAACATTTAAATATAGTTTTTAATTTGTTTAAAAAACAAAATATTATAATAGTATTAAAAACATTTTTTATTAGCTATTTTTTAATAAAGTTGCTTAGCTTTTAAATAAATATATTAAATATATTTATAACTACTAAAAAGGTATAAGCTTTTTAATAGCTAGCGTTTTTTAATTTTTTAAAAAATTTTAAATAGTATTTAAATATTAGTAGATTTTTATATAGCTTGCTGCTTTATTATATTTAAATTATTAAACTTTTTTAAAAATATAAAACTATATTATTTGTTTAAAGTTATAAAAAAAGCTAAGTAATAAATAATAACTTTAAGCGTTATAAACTATATTATTAATTAACTTATTATAACTTAATTTTTATTAAAACTATATTATTTAATATAGTATAAAATATTATTTATTATAAAATAATTTTTTATTATTATAATTTTAATTGTTTATTATATTTTTAAGTTAATAGCTTTTTTAAATAAAGCTTTAGTATAATAATATTTTATATTACTTTTAATTATAAATAAATATTAAAAAAAACTATTTTAATAAATAAAGTTTAGCTTATTATATATTTTAGCTAGTATATATTATAAGCTAAAACTAAATATAAACTATTTAAACTAAAAGTAATATATTTAATATAAGCTATAAAAAAGCTTTATATAATAATTTAATTAAATAAAATATTAGTAGTAATATTTACTAACTATTTTATAATAAAAAGTATTATTAATTAAATAATATTAAATATATTAGCAATAAATTAAGCTAATAATAAGCTAGTTAATTTATTAGTATATTTATTTTAATATAATATATAAGTATACTATTTATTAAATAAGTTAAACTTTATTTTTAATATATTAAGCTATTTAAAAGCTATATAAAACGCTATAAATATAAAAAGCAATAAATTAAAAAAGTTAAAAAAATTTGTTACTTTTAATATAGTTTAAAATAAAGCTTATAATATAATAAAATATATAAATAAAATAATTATAAATAATATTTAGCTTAAAAATTTTAAAGTTATTTATATAGCTAACTACTAATATAAAAAAAATTTAAATAAGCTATATTATAATAAATATTATAATATTAATAAAAATGTTAATGTTTTTTTTAAGTTTAAATATTTTTTTTATATAGTTAATAAACTTATATATAATATTATAATAAAAATAAAAAAGCTATATATTTTTTATAATATAATATAATAAATATTTAAAGCAATATATAATAA
The DNA here is from genome assembly GCA_005188305.1 of Xylaria sp. BCC 1067. Taxonomy (NCBI): domain Eukaryota; kingdom Fungi; phylum Ascomycota; class Sordariomycetes; order Xylariales; family Xylariaceae; genus Xylaria; species Xylaria sp. BCC 1067. The sequence goes on along the minus strand of SSCS01000004.1, from coordinate 1,748,132 downwards.
AAAGTATTATATAAAGCTAATTTATATGCTTAAAAACTTTAAATTTTATTTTATTTATTATAAATTATAATTAATAAAAAATATATATAAAATATTACTTAAGCTATAAATATAACTATATTAATTAATTAAAGCTAGTTAATAATTTATAGCTAATTTAACTAAAAAATATTTTATTTATATATATTATAATAATTAATTTTATTATAAGGTTACTATTAATTAAATTAATTAGTATACTATAACAATTAATAAATAAAGCTTACTATAAAATATATAACTATTTAATACTTATATTATACTATATATTTAAGCAAATACTATTTATTTTTAGTAATAAAAAGTATATAATAAAAAAATAAGCAATAGCGCTTATAAAACAATTAATTTTAAATAATTAAAGTATTTTTAAAAGTATTATATTTAACTATAATTATAAATTTACTTTTAAATTTTAGCAAAATATATAAAAAGCGCTAAATATTAAACTATTAATAACTATAGCTTACTATTTATAAAATAATAAATTATTTAAAAACAAAACTAAATAATAAAGCTAGTAATATAATATTATAACTTTATATAGCTAAAATTTAATTAAATAAAATTACTTTTTATTTTATAATAAAACTTTAATTTTATATATTTATAAATTATATAATTATTTTTATATAAATAGCTATATAGTTTTAAGCTATTTAGTTTTTTAAATATAATTATTAGCTAAAATAAATAAAATTATTTTAAGTTTAAAAATATATAAGCTATTTATAAATATTTAAAACAAAACATTAAATTAGCTATAAATTTTGCTATAATAAAATTTAAACGCTAATTTAATTTAAAATATTATTTTTTTTAATTTGCTATTAAATAAAAAATTTTGTTATAATTTTATAATAAATATTATTTATTTAAATAATTACTAAAAAATATTTATAGCAATATATAAGTTTTTTTAAAGTTATATATTATATTAATAACTTAGTATATAAACTAAATATTTTTAAATATTACTATATATATTTTATAGTTTTAGTAGCTTATTTATAATTAGTTATAAATAATAAAAACTTTTTTTAGCAAGCAATATTACTATTAAAACCTATAAAAGCTAATTAGTATTTAAAATTAAAAAATAATAATAGTAATATTTATAAAGTTAAAAGCGTTTTATAATATTATATTAATTATAAAAAAAATAAATTTAACTATTTTATTAAATAAAAAAAATAAAGTTTTAAATATAATTATTAATATATTATTTATTATTTATATTATTTATAAAAATTAATTAATAATTATTAAAAAAAGTATAAACTTTTTTTATATTACTAATAATATTTTATTATAGCTATAATATAATTATAACTTTTAAAAAACAAAGTACTTTTATTATTATAATATTATTTGCTTTTATTATAACTATATAACTTGCTAAAAAAGGCAAAAAACAGCTATAAAAAGTACTAAAACTTAAAACAATTAATAAAGCAAACAAACTAAAAATTAATAAAAAAAAAACGCTTAGCTTTATAAAAAAGCTATTAGTAATATTATAAAAAGAAAAGCAAAAAAAAAAAACAGTAATAAAAAAAACTTTAAATATATAATTAGTTAATTATATAAAACGCTAGCCTATATTAAAAATAGTACAGTTTTTTTTATACTTTAGCACTTTAATAAAATTTATAAAAGTAGCTATATAATAATTGCTATATATACTATAGTTTTTTAGTTATAGCTATAAGCTATATTATAGTTTTTTTATAGCTAGCACTGCTAGCTACCTAGTAAACTTTATAAGTTTTTATAAAAGTGTTTATTATAACGCATATAAAGGTTTACTTTATAAACTTATATTATATACACCTTTTTTTTTAATTTTACATTTCTTTTACTATTAAATAACCTTATACTTATAACTGTACTTATTATTTATATTAATTATTATAAACTAAACAAAATTATATAAAAAAACTTTATTTTATATTATAAAAGCAAAAATTTTTATTAAAATATATATTAAATAAGCTTTTTACTATATTTAAATAACTAAAAGTTATAAAAACTTAATAACTTTTTATATAAAATATAAAATATATTAATATAAAGTACTATTATTTAGTTTAACTAATAGTTTAGCTATTTTTTAATATTTTATTAATAATATATTATTTAATTATTTAAATAATTTTTATAGCATATATATTAATAATATTTCTTTTTATTTTAATAATTTAAAAAAACATTAGCAATATATTAAATTAATATTATAACAATTAAAAAAAGCTAGCTTATAAAGTAATTTTAAAAAGTTTAAATTTTATATTATTAAAATAAAGTTTTTAGGTTATATTATAAGTATTAAAAAAATTTAAATAAACCTAGCAAAAATAAATATAGTTTATAATTAATAACTGCTTATTACTATAAAAAAGGTTTAATTTTTTTTAAAATTTTATAACTTTTACTATAAGTTTATACTTAAATATAATTATATAGCAATACTTTTTATTAAATTAATTAAAAAAAATATACTGTTTAAATAAACTAAACAATATAATAAAGCTTTTATAAGTTTAAAAAAAGTTTTAACTTTAGTATTATTGTTAAAATATTATAAATATAACTAGTTTATTTAAATTAAAATAAATACGTTTAATAAAATAATAGCTAAAGTAATATTTTAGTTATATAATAATTAATAGTACTTTATTATATTTTATTTTAAAACTATATATAATATTAAGTTAAACTATAATATTTATAACTATAAACTATTTATTATAGCGCTTATATTTAAAAAATAAAAGTTTAAACTAATAAGTTAATATAAAAAGCTATTTATAGTTATAATAAACTATTAAGCTTTAAAATATTTTAGTAAAAACTAATATTTAAACTTATAATAAATAAAATAATTTAATTTATTTATTAACTATAACTTTTTAATTATATACTAACTAAAAAAAAAAAATATAGTAGTTAACTTTTTATTATATAAATAAAAAAATTTAATTATAAAAAAAAAAAAAGAAGCGTACTATTACTTTATTATATTTATACTAATATATAGCAATATAACTTTTATTAAGCTTTAATTTATAGCATAAATAGCTGTTTTAGTTTTATTTTATATATTTAAAATAGCTAAAAAAAAAAAACGCTAGTAAAAAAAGCAAGTATAATAAAAATAACCTTAAATGCTATACTTAAAAAATATACTTTAATAAAAAAGTTAATATAAAAAAATAAATTTAACTTTAACATAAAAATTTATTAATAAAAAACGCGCAAAGCATAAAAAAATAACCTATAAAAAATAAAAAACAAGCTTACTATATATAATAAATAGTTTATAGTTTTAGATTTATTTTTGTTATAAATATAATTAATTAATAAAGTATACTTAAAAATACTTATAGTTTATTTTAGCAAAAAAAATATATATAAACTAATAGCTAACTAATATTAATAGCTTAAATTAAAAAATAATTATAATATATTTATAGTTAACTATATAAAGTATTAACTAGCTAAAGTTTTTTATAATAAAATATTTGGAAAATTAATACTACTTTTTATTTTAAACTAAATATAAAAACATTTTGTTATAAATTTTAAACAAATACTAAAAAACAAATATAAGTTTAATAATATTTTAATTATTGTTAACTAACTAAATAATAAAGTTTAAATAGTTTTTTATACTATAAATATAATAGTAAAAAATATAATATATATATATTATAAAAGCTTTTTTTATATATTTAAAATATTTATTATAATAATTTTTAATTAAAAGTTTTAATTTATTTTTATATTTATAAATAAGCTATATTAATTAATAAAAATAACTTATATTTTAGCGTTTATAAAATATTATAAAACTATTAGTTAAACTAAAATTATAAACAAATATTTTAATTAATATTTAAAACTATATATAAATTATTACTAAAATAATTAGTTTAAATAAATATTAGCTATAAATTATATATAAATATTATTATTATATGCTTTAATAAATATATTGCTATATAAAGTTAAAATAAGCTTTTTTATACTTGTTTATTTTAATTAAAAAAATAAAACAAAAATAGTAAAAAAAAAATAAAAAAAATTGCTTATATAAAAAAAAAGCTATATAAACAAATATAAAACAAAATATAAAAAATAGCATAGTATATAAAGTTAATATATAATTATTTAAAATATAGCTAAAAAAATAAAGTAATAAGCTAATCGGAGCTGCTATAACTTTAATTTTAATATAAAAAACTATATATTAATTTTAAAAAAACGCTAATTATAAAAAATAAATTGTTTATTAAATAAATTAAACTATTTTATAGTTTTATATAAATTTAAAATTTTAAAATATAATAATAATATTTTTATAGTAAAAGTTTTTATATTATAAAAAGCTATTAATAAATTTTATATTAATTAATTATAATAATACTTAAATAACTTTTTGTTTAAATAAGCTACTAAAAACCTAAATATAAAAGTAATAAACTTTAAAAGTAAAAAAAAAAAAATTTATAATTAAAAATATATGCTTTTTAAAGCTTTACTATTATAAATTATAATATTAAATAAACTAAAAAAGTTAAAACTATAATAATAAATAGTATTTAATAAAAATTTTTAAAAATATACTTATATAATTAAAATAGTTTTAAAAAAAAATCTAAATATTATTAGCTTATTAAAGCATTTAAAAGTATAGTTAAAAGTAGCTAAAAATAACCAATTTATAAAATTATATATAAAAAATAATATATTATAAACAAAAAAAAAATATAAAACATTGCTATGTTTAAAACAAAATAAGTATAGAATTATTAATATTAACTAATAAAAAAACGCTATAATAACTTAAAAATAAAAGGCTTAAAAAAAATTATAGTAATAAAAACCTAAAGTAATTTTTTTTTATTAGAATGCTATTAGTTTAAATTTTATAACGGTTAAAAACGCCCGATTTTTTTAAAAAAAAGGTAGTTATAACTAAATAGCTAGTAAAGCTTACGCTTTACTTTAGCTATACACCGTAATTTTTATTATACGTAAATAAGCACGCAGCTATAAAAACCCACTTCTACCAATTAAAATATACTTTATATAAACATATAAATATACACACACATATAAATACCTTGCGTGCCTACTAAAATAGCTTTTTTTTTTCCTTTTTCCTTTTTATTATAAATTTACAATATGATATAATATTTAATTAAAGCCTTTGCCTTTGTTATATATATGCTTAGTATAATATATATTACCTTTTTATTATAATAACTATAATAATATATTAAAGCATTAAATTTATAAAGTTATTTAATATATTTTATATTATATTTTTTTATATTATAACTATAATATAAATAAGCAAATTTAACGCTTTTTATATTTTATTAAATATTTAAAGCTTAAAGCAATATATATAAATATATTTTTTAAATAATTTTTATATATTTTTAATTAAGTTTAAATTTATTAAATATAAAAGCTAATTAAAAACTTTTAAGTTATATTTATAAATTTATTTTTAAATAAATTATATAATATAAATTAAAATATTATTATTGTTATACTAGGCATATATATAAAGGCAAAAGCTCCGAAAAATACCGTGTTATATTATAAATCTACGATAAGGAAAGAAGGAAGAAAAAGAAAGGGCTATTATAACAGGCACACGATATTTGTGTGTGTGTGTGTTTGCGTGTGGGGTGGGTCCCACAGCCGTGGGCCCACACACGTGTGCGATAAGATTACGATGTGTGGCTACTATAAGGCGCAGGCTTCACCAGCCACCCAGCTATAACTATTATATATAAATATAAAGTTATAATTAAAATTTTTAATAAAATATTTATTAAATAAATTATAATAAATTTAGCTAGTTATTTTATTTAATTATATTTTAAAATTATTATTAAAAGTTATAATAAAAAATTTATATTTATAATAAAATTTAGCTTAAAATATTTAGCTTTAGTTTATTTTTTTATTTTATATAATTTAGTTAATTTTTAAAATAATAATATATATTTAAAAATAAAGTTTAAAACTAACTAAATTTTTAAAATATTTATATTATATAATTATTATAACTATAATTAACTATTAATTTATTATTAAAAAAAATATATTTTTACTATTTAAATAATTTATTTTAGTACTTTAAAGTTTATTTAAGCTATTATATAATATAGTTTAAAGTTATAGCTGGGTGGCTGGTGGAGCCTGCGCCCTATAGTAGCTACACACCGTAATTTTATTGTATACGTGTATGGGCCCACGGCCGTGGGACCTACCCTATACGCAAACACACACACATACCTATAAATATTGTGTGCCTGTTATAATAGCCCTTTTTTTTTCCTTTTTTTTTTTTTTATTATAGATTTAAAATATAATACGGTATTTTTTAGAGCTTTTGCTTTTATATATATGCTTAGTATAATAATTTACGATTATTTTTTACTAAAGCATTAAAACTATTTTTTTAAATATTTTTTAAACTAATAAAATAATATTTTAATAAAATAAAAATGTAGAAATTTATAATAAAGCTTATTAATAAATTATTAAAATAGCGCTTTAAAATATTAAGCATAGTATTTTTTAAAATAATAGATTATTTATATTTAAAATTTAGCAACTATATAATAGTTATTTGCTATTATAATATTTTTAAAAATGTGTTTTTATTGCAATAGTAAATTAAAATAGCAAAAAAATTATAAATAATTATATAACTTTTATATTTTTAATTTAGGATTTTTTAAAGCAAATTTAAAGTGCTATTTATTTATAAGAAAACTTTTATGCTAAATTAAGCAATATTTATATTAATATTGCTATTTTAATAAAAAAATATATAAGCTTTTATATTAAAAACTATAAATTTATATTTTTTTTTATTTTATTATTTTATAAAAAAAAGTATAGTAGCTTAGTTTTAATAAACTAATAAATAAAAAAGCTTTTATAATAATATATAAATAGCTTTATATTTTTTTTTAAAATTAAAATATTTGTTTTACTACTATAAATATATTAATAGTATAGTTAAAAATTATAAATTTTTTTATATAAAGCTATTTAAAACAACAAAAAACTAGTTTATTAAGCTAAAAAATTTAGCAATATAATATTTAAATAAAAAGTTAAAATATAATAATAAATAATTAAAAATATAAAGTTATATATAATAAAAACTTTTTTTTAATTAAATAAAAATAATAATAATTTAATTATTTTAAAACAAGCTTTAAATAAACTTATTGCTATATATAAAAAATATAAACATATTAAAAAATAAAAAAATAATACTAATTAGTAAATAATAAACTTACTAATATATAATTATAGTATTATAAATAGTACTAGCTATTATTTAAATAATAGCTTTTATAAGTTTACTAAAATAACTATTATAGTATTTTATAGCAATAAAAATAAAAATATTATATATTTTAAAATATAATATTATATAATAAAAAACTAACTATTTAATAATACTAACTAGTTTATTAATAATATTGCTATAATAATTAATATTAAAATATATTTAAAAAAAACTATTATTAATAACTTTTAAGTATATTTTTTAAATATATACTTTAAATAAATTATTATATTAGTTAAACTATTAAAGCATTTATAGAAAATTTATTATAATATTAACGCTAAAAATAAAATAAAATTAAACTAGCAAAAGCTAAAAATAAAAATTAGTATATTTTAATATAATTTTTTGCTTTTAAAGCTAAATTTATATAATTTATTAGTTAGTACTATTTTAAAAAGTTTAAATAAAAAAAGTTATTTAAAAACAAGTTGTTTATTTGTTTATATATTATTATTATATTAAAATATTTAAAGCTTAATATTATTTTTAAACTATTTATTTAGTATTATATTTAAATTGCTTATTACTTATTAATAAACAATAAAAAAAAAATAATATATGCTTTAAAAAAAAAATAGTTTAAATATTACTATTGCTGCTTTATTTTTATAATTTATATATAATAATATTTAAACTTTAATTATTTTATTAACTTTTATTTTATTATTAACTACTAAAACTATAAAGTTTATAAAACTTAAGCTTAATAAAATTTATAAGCTTATTTTAAAAGGTTAATATTTTAATTATAAAAAACAAAAATATATAATTTAAAATTGCTTTTATAAAATAAATAATAATAAAAAAGTATATATTATTATAATTATAGCTAAATATAAAATAGCAAAAAAAAATAAAAATTATATTATTATTAATATAATAAAAGATTAACTTTAAAAAAACTAATGTTTTGCTTAAAAAAAATATTTTTTAAATATAAAAGTTTAAAAATAAATAAATATTTAAAAGAATAGCTTTTTTTATATATTTATACTATAAGCAGTAATAAATTATTTTTAACTACTAATAATTTTTTTAAAAATATAAAAGCTAGTATATATATATATATATATATTTAATTTGCTAAAAAAATATTAAAATATTTAAAACTTTTTATTATAAACTAGTTTTAATTTTAAAAAATAATTAAATATAAAAAAAATAAAAATAAAAACTAAAAAATCTACTAAGCTTTATAGCTAAACTTTAAAATATAAAAACAAATGTTTTAATAAATATTAGTATTTATTTTTAAAATATAAAATAATATTATTTTAAAAAAGTTATAGTTTATTAAATATAATATACTTTTAAATTATTTTAAATATTAACTGTTATTTTTATTAAATATACTATTAAACTATAATATAAAATATATTATTGCTATAAATAAAGCTAATATATAGTTAAAATATTTATAATACTAAAAAAATATAAAATAGTATAATATTTTAATAGCAAAAAAAAAAAATAATAAAAATAATAGCAAAAAAAAATATAAAAATATATAAAAAAAAAACAATTAATTTTTATATTAAAAAAAACAAACTTTATAAAAAATAATAACTTTATTAAAACTAATATAAAAAAAATAAAATATAATTTTAAAGGTTACTTTATTTTTTTAAAGCTTTTTTAACTAGTAATAAAAACTAAACATACTAAAAAAAAAATAAATATAAAATAGCAATTAAACTAATAAAGTTTATACTAATTATAAAAAAATAACATAAGCTAGTATTAAAAAAAGCTATTAATAAAAATAGTTATTATTAATATAATTGCTTTTAAAAGCTTAATAAAAAAAAATAAAGTAGCTTTTTATATTTATATTATTAGTATTTATAAAATAAATAAAATAATAGCTAATAAAAAAATAAAAACTAAAGCTTTTTTAAAAAGCAAAAATAATAAATTAAAAAAAAGCTTTATAATTTATACTATTTAAATTTTATAACTTATTATATATATTTAATAAAGTAAATTTTAATATTTTATTATTATATAAGCTTAATATTAATTATAAAATTAATTTTATATTAAATAAATTTTTATATAACTTAAAATATAGCTTATTATATAAAATATTTTTAAATAAATTAAAAGCTATTTATAAATATTTAGTAAATAATTTAAAAAAAAGGTTTATTAAACTAAGTAATATATTTTTTGTTTTATTAGTTTTATTTGTTAAAAAGCTAGGTAGCAGTTTTTAATTTTATATAAATTATTATAAGCTAAATAAAATTATTTAAAAAAATTAATATTTGCTACTTTTTATTAAAAAAATTTTGTTTTAAATTATAAAAGCAAAAATTTTTATTAAAGTAAATATATAATAAACTTTTTATTATATATAAATAATAAAAAAATATAAAAATTTAATAACTTTTTATATTTAATATAGTACTTATTAATATAAAGTACTACTTTTTAGTTTAACTAATAGTTTTATTATATTTTAAAAGTTTATTAATAATATATTATTTAATTATTTTAATAATTTTTATAATATATATATAAATAATATATTAATTTATTTTAATAACTTAAAAAACTATAAACGCTATATAAAAATAATATTATAATAATTATATAATGCTAGCTTATAAATAAATTTAAAAAAGTTTAAATTTTATATTATAAAAACTAAGTTTTTAAAGTATATTATAAATATTAAAAGTATTTATATTAATTTTATAATAGTAAATATAGTATAAAACTAGCAACTACTTACATTAATTAAAAAAATATAGTTATTTTTAAGCTTTTATAATTTTTATTATAAATTTATATTTAAATATAGCTAAATAATAGCTTTTTTTATTAAATTAATTTAAAAAAATATATTTTTTGCTTAAATAAAATAATATAATAAAGCTTTTACTAGTTTAAAAAAAGCTTTAATTTTAATACTTTTATTAAAATATTATAAATATAATTTATTAATTTATATTAAAATAAATATATTTAATAAAATAACAGCTAAAATAATGTTTTAACTATATAATAACTAATAATATTTTATTATATTTTATTTTAAAACTATATATAATACTAAATTAAATTATAGTATTTATAATTAAAAGTTATTTATTATAGTATTTATACTTAAAAAATAAAAGCTAAAATTAATAAGTTAGCATAAAAAGCTATTTATAATTATTATAAACTATTAAGCTTTAAAATACTTTAATAAAAAGCAATATTTAAACTTATATTAAGCAAAATAAATTAATTTATTTATTAATTATAACTTTTAAATTATATATAATTTAAAAAAAAATAATATAGTTGCTAATTTTTTATTATATAAACAAAAAAAGTTTATTATATAAAAAAAAAAAAAGCATACTATTATTTTATTATATTTGCTTTAATATATAATAATATAATTTTTATTAAATATTTATTTATAATATAAATAGCTATTTTAGTTATATTTTATATATTAAAAGTAATAAAAAAAATAAAAATATTTATAAAAATAAAAGTACTAAAAATATTTAAAAATATAGTTTTTAAAAAATATACTTTAATTAAAAAATTAATATATAAAAACTGTTTAAACTTAAGTATAAATATTTATTGCTAAAAAGTTTATAAAAAGTAAAAAAATAACTTATAAAAAATAAAAAATAAGTTTATTACTTATAATAAACGCTTTATAGTATTTAATTTTTTTTTGCTAAAAATATAGTTAATTTATAAAATATATATATAAATATTTATAGTATATTCTAAAAAAAAATATATATAAACTAATAGCTAAATGCTATTAATAGCTAAAACTAAAAAATAATTATAATATTTTTATAGCTAATTATATAAAATATAAACTAGCTAAAGTTTTAAAAAATAAAATATTTAGTAAGCTAATGCTAGTATTTATACTAAATTATATATAAAAATATTTTATTATAAATTTTAAACAAATATTAAAAAATAAATATAAGTTTAATAATATTTTAATTATAGTTAATTAGCTAAACAAAAAAGCATAAATAATCTTTTATATTATAAATATAATAGCTAAAAATATAATATATATATATTATAAAAGCTTTTTTTATATATTTAAAATATTTATTACTATTATTTTTAACTATAAGCTTTAGTTTATTTTAGCTTTTATAAATAAATTATATTAACTATTAAAAATAACTTATAATTTTATATTTATAAAATATTATAAAACTATTAGTTAAGCTAAAATTATAAATAAATATTTAAATTAATGTTTAAAACTATATATAAGCTATTATTAAAACAATTAATTTAAATATATACTAGTAATAAACTATATATAAATATTATTGCTATATATTTTAACAGGTATATTATTATATAAAATTAAAATAAGTTTTTTTATACTTTTTTATTTTAATTAAAAAAACTAAACAAAAATAATAAAAAAAAAATAAAAAAAACTACTTATATAAAAAAAAGAGCTATATAAACATATATAAAAAAAAGCACAAAAAATTATATAATATATAAAATTTATATATAACTAATTAAAATATAGCTAAAAAATAATAATTTAATAAGCTAATTAAAGTTGCTATAATTTTAACTTTAATATAAAAAATTATATATTAATTTTAAAAAAACGCTAATTATAAAAAACTAATTAACTTTTTAATAAATTTAATTATTTAATAGTTTTTTAAAAATTTAAAATTATAAAATATAAAAAAAATATTTTTATTTTTAATATTTTTTTATTATAAAAAGCAATTAACTAATTTTATATTAATTAATTATAGCAATATTTTAACGATTTTTTACTAAAGTAAGCTATTAAATATTTAAATAAAAAAATAGTAAATTTTAATAGTAAAAAAAAAAAATTCGTAATAAAAAAGGTATATGCTTTAAAGCTATACTATTATAAATTATAGTATTAAATAAACTAAAAAAAATAAAACTAAAATAATAAATAGTATATAGCAGAAAATTTTAAAAACGTACTATTATAATTAAAAAAATTCTATAAAAATAACTTTAATGCTATAGGTTTTTTATTATAGCTAAAAATATAGCTAAAAATAGCTAAAAATAATAAGTTTAAAAAGCTATATATAAAAAATAATATACTATAAACAAATAAAAAAAAATAGTAAATATTGCTACGCTTAAAGTAAAATAGTTAATAAATTAATAATATTAATTAATAAAAAAGTACTGTAATAATTTAAAAATAAAAGGCTTAAAAATAAATTATAGGTATAAAAACCTAAGGTGATTTTTTTTTTATTAGAAAGCTGTTAGTTTAAGTTTTATACTAGTTAAAAATGCTTGGATTTTTTTAGAAAAGGAGGTAGTTATAGCTGGGTAGCTAGTGGAGCCTGCGCCCTATAGTAGCCATACACTATAATTTTATTGCACACATATATGGGCCTACGGCTGTAGGACCTACCCCACACGCAAACACACATATACACCTACAAATATTGTGTGCTTATTATAATAGCCCTTTCTTTTTCCTCCTTTTTTTTTTATTGTAGATTTATAATATAACACGGTATTTTTCGAAGCCTTTGCTTTTATATATGTGCTTGGTATAACATTTAATATTAAAAACAACTATTAAAATATATATTAGTAAATAATATTTTATTTTTAACGCTATTATTTTAAAATAGCTTTTAAAATATTAAAATATATAGCTTTATATAATTTATATATTAAAATAAAAAAATTTACTTTAATATATTTAATTATATACTTTTTATAATAATTATTAAATTTAAATAAATAACTAAAATATAAAAATAAAACTATTAAGTTTTATAAATTATATTATAAAATTTTATATTTTTTAAATAACTGCTTTAAAATTTATTTATATTAATATTTTATTATAATTATTATTTAAATATAAAAACTTTATTGCTTTTTATAATTATTTATTTATAAATTACATTGTTTAAGCATAGTTAAAAAACAAAAGGTTAAAAAAATTAGATTAAAAAATGGACGCATACCGCGTTTTAGCGCAAAGTGCATCGTTGTTTTTGCACCCCTACTGTACTCCTAGAAGGTAGAAAACATCGACAACCGTGTGGCGGATGACTAGTTGTTTGTGGTCACAAATTAAAGAAGCTCAACTGCAGCCTCCAAAAGATTGCTGCATGCCCCCCAGTCCCCTTTCAGTGCCAGAACCGACGCGAGTTTACAAGCGAGTAAAACGCAAGTCCACGATCACGCCCGAGGACAGCCCCATCCCTTTCGTAAAGCCCGGACGGCATCCTCAATAAGATAACCCCCCCTGCCACGATCTATACCCCCACGGGCCACCCCAACCACCCCGATTTTACGTGTTTTGTTTATATAAACTACTTTAATTACTTTTTTTAATTTTATTTATTTTCTTATTTATAACTATTTTTTTATATTTATTTTAACTGCTGTTTTTTTTTTTTAATATTAGCTATAAATTATAAATAGTATATAAAGTATATAGTTTATAATATTAAGCTTAAATTATTTATTTATATAGCTATAAAAAAGTAAAATATTTTTAAATTTTATATTTAATGCTAATTTTAAAATATACTAATTTATAAAAAAGTTAATTAAACTTATTAATACTTTTTTTTATATTTTAAAATTTAATTAGCTAATTAGTTTATTAATTAAGCTAAATTAAACTTTATAGTATTATTAGCTTAATTTTAAGCTATTATTTAATAGCTAATTAATATTTTAAATAAGCTATATATTTTTAATAAAACTTAGTACTATAAATTTTTAACTAAAAATTTAGCTATATAAGTTATTAAAACTAAAATAATTAATTATTATAATATTAATAATACTATAATATATAATATTAACTTATTTTTTAATTAATTAAATATATTAAAATTTGCTATAATTTTTATAAATTATTGTTATAATACTAATAAAATAAATATTAATTAAAATATAAAATATAATTATTAAATTATAACTAATTTTAAAACTAAAAATATTATTAAAAAAATATTAAGTAAAGCAAATAAATTATAGCTTTAAAATATATTTATATAAATAATAAAGCATTTTTATTATTAGTTATTTTTAAAAATATTTAAGTTTAAAGCTAATAATTTTTTAATTATAATATAAACTTATAAAATAATTAATAATTTTATTATATTAGTTTATTTAAAATAAATTTTTATATTTTATAAATTTATTATTTATAGTAATATATAAATTATTTTAATATATAATAGCTATAAATTATATATAAATAATAAATTTTTATAGTTTTATTTTATAAATAAAATATAGCTAATATTTTATAAACTATACTATAGTTATATTTTTTAAATATTAAATATAAAAATATTTAGTTTAATAAAAAAATAGCTTAAAATATTATTTTAAGCTATAATTAATAAAACTTTTAAAATAAAGCTTACTAAACTAAAAGTTTTAAAAGTTTATTAATAAGCTAAAATTAATTGTTTAACGCTTAATAAAATTAAAAATATTTAAAAAAACAATAAAAATATATTTATAAAATTAAAAAAAAATATTATTATTAAAATATATTATTTTTAAAAAATAAAGTATATTAAATATATTATAATAAATAGCTTAAGTTTATAAAAAGCTTTTAATATTAAATTTTTTAAAAATAATAGTTAAAACGTTTTGTTATAAAAAGTTAGTAAGCAAGGTTAAATATAATAAAATAAGTTAATTAACATAGTAGGTATTATATAAAACTAAAGCTTAAAAAGGGAATAAAAATGTAGTAAATTATAGCCGGAAATAGTACTCCTTATATATACTCCTAGTAGCTAGTAACCGTAGTATATAACATGTTTATTTTAATACTTTTTAAAAGTTAAACTTTTTAAATAACTAGCTAAAATTTAAGTTATAAAAGTTTTATTTTATATAGCTTTATATAAAAGCTACTTTTTTAAAAAGCTACTAAAGCGCTTAATAATAAATATACTAAAATTTTAACTTTATAAGCTAAAATTAAATTTTTATAAACTAAACTTATAAAAAAACAAATATTTATTAATAAGTAATTAAATTTTTATTAAAGTAGTAATTTATTTAAATAGCTAATATTTAAAAAGTAAAACAAAAGCTAAAGTTTAAAATTATATATAAAAATAAAAATAAAAATTACAAAGTACTAAAAAAGCTTAATAAGCTAAAAAAAACTTAAATTAAAAACTAAATAAAAGCAAAAAACTTTATAAAAGTTAGAGCAGTAAATTAGGTATTTTTATTTATTTTTTTAGGCTATTAAAATAGGTTTGAGTGGTATATATAAAATATAGCTAAGGTAGCCCGTGGCGGTATGGATCGTGGCAGGGGGGGTCATCTTATCGTTAGAGTCCCCGCCACTATTAAGGTGGCTTCGCTTTGTGAGGCAATCGCCGAGACGAAGTTGCCAGTCGGCGTGATTTTCTGAGCTCTTTCAAAGCAGTTGCCCCAGAGCCAACACGTTGTAAGTCGATTACCGACTCGTAGCATGTTAGTATGTTTGCTGAGTGTAAATGGTCATCGGGGATGTTGCGCGAGACATCATGAGGAATCTTAGCTGCATTGTCTGCGCGGTTGGAGAAGCCCGTTTCTAGGTAGATCTTAACAAGCTGTCCTGCGTCACAAAGGGAGGGAGCTAGTTCTAAGGGTATATCGGTAAAATCTCCGATGAGACGCGACGGCCGCTCTAAGTATTCTAAATATTCAAACGTCCTCGCCGATGTATATAACGACTCAGTACAGGTTGTATAAGCCACCTTAGGCTTACGTTTGAGTGCGAAAGGAATCAAAGCCTTGGGGTAGGGGACACGACCTAAAAGCCTAGACTTTTGCTTGGTGTCTCGTGGCGGCGGAGTTGCTATTTCATAAGCACTACATACCGACAGCAGGAGGGTAAGTATTTAATGGATACTGGTGTCACGGATATGTGGGTCTATATTATAGCTCAGGTAAACTATAGTACAGGTGATCTATAAGAACACTTGTGGGCGTGCCTCACACCTCTTTTTCTTTTCCCTTTTAGTTAGAGAGATCATCTAATAGATACTTCATCTGATCGTTACTGGAGTGCGCACAGGTTCGCTACTTCCACATGATCAATACTCCACTCCTCCGCGAGAACTGGAACACTTCGAGTGAACCGCCCCCCCCGGGGGGGGGGGGCACTAAATGAATGAACGGCATTAGAAAAGAGCAAATAAGAGGTTCAACTATCTAGGTAGCACTACGTCAAACTAACCATCATTCCCGCTGGCATGATATGCCTCATCGGTATATGCAGCATCAATGCTCATGGGTTTACAGTTATATGCTCTACCGTTCTATTTAATACGACGCTGGGGGTACATGAAGCCTGGTTGATAGGCGAGGGGACCTGTCGTCTACTTAAAAAAGAACAACCTGCTAACAAATCAAAAGACATTAATACCCCTACATAACGATTTTAAGGCACGCAGGATAGTTGGATATAAAATTCCACTGAGGTGGTGCCCGTCAGGCCCCTACGGGAACCGCTTCGTAGTTGGTCATAATTCAATGTGATAGGTCTAGCCCTGTGACTAACAAAGAAGTCGGAGAATCATTCTGCTTAATAAGCAAAACTGTTACTAGTGTTAAATAATATAAGGTTGGCAGCAGATGCACGGTATTAGATAATAGCTTAAGGGATAAAATCCAAGTACAATAGAATAAGGAAATATAGTAGATGTGTGTGGGTCGTTGCACCCAGCTACCTGGCTTTACCAGCCTCCCGATTTCGACAACTAGAACTTAATGCAACATGCTCTGTTAGTGCTGTGAAACTTATTCAGCTGTAGACTATTGACAAATAGTTAATCTCAAGACGAAAATGGCTACAGAAACATGCCCTATTTAATCTTAGTGACGTATACACGGATTCTATTGCGACACGGAGTTGAATAATCCGACCCCACCATCACCAAAGTTCAATTTAGGCAGTAATAAACCCGCAGACAATCTCAGTAAAGTGGTACCAGCCATCGACGAATAATACATGGCCACCATTCTCAACTGTATGAAGTTCCACGGACGGAGCCTTCTCTTTCCCGCTCCTCAGGGATTTCACTCTCTGTCCCATTTCAATTCCCTTCCGGAGCACCTCCATTTGCTCGTGCAAGTCATCTTCTTTACCAACCAAGAGCAATGCTGAACCGATACCACGGCCTGCCTTGGCAGCTATGCGCCTTAGGTCGAAATTGGGATGTCTGAGCGCAGAAATGCAGGTTTCGAAGCCGTCAAGGCTGGTGGTTTGCATGGACTTTTTTACGCTATCCCATCTGGAAGGGTTGGATTGTAATCGATGATCAAACCAACGATCCATCGTTTGAGCAATCGTTGAATCTAAATCACCGGCCGCGCGCGCCTTGGCAACACGTTGGCCAAAGATGTCGTGTTTTCCGGCGTTAATCGGGGAACACGCTACGACGCCGCATGGTATTAGTTTTTCTATCATCCCTAGGTATTTAGCGGCGAACGTGATAGCCGTTGCGCCGCCAAAGCTCACGCCGATCCAAGCGTGCAATTTCTTAATGTCGAGATGGTCGAGAAGAGCGCGGACGTCGTCGGCCTCAGTTTCAAATGTTGTACTAGATAGGTCTGTGGGCGCGTCAGATTTCCCGTGGCCTGGAGCGTCATATCGGAGGACTTTACACCCTAGCGTTTCAAATGCGTCCATAATAGGCTCCCATATGTCCAAAGATGTGCACAGTGGGTTCGATAGAAGGACCCAACGGCTCCCATGGGAGAGGTCTAGCCCAGAGACGGCGAATGAAATCGAGCGCCCCGAAGGGAGTTGAAACGAGGATGCGTCGGTTATCATGTCTAATTCTTTGAATAACTGTTAATGTGTGGGTGGGTGGGTGTGTGTGGTGGATAATTTATTATTGGTGCTTTTCGATAGGAACCGAGGACTTGGATATCGGGAATTTATAAGCTGGGACAGTAAGAATCTAATATCTTGATTAAGAAACATAAATTTCCTTCCCCTTAGATGATGTAAAATATAATCGTTAAAACTTATTCATAGTTATCTAACACATCCTTTTTTACGACACGTTTTCTTTGTCCACCCTAGTACTGGTTATAACAGCATTCAACTTATAATTACTAAGAAATAGCACTATGTAAGTGCCCACAATATTTCGCGCCCCTACCGTCCTTTTATTTAATGATAATTCCCAACATGTCGACAACCAACCCAAATTTAGTGATACCGCGACAGTTCACCGTAAAAGTTGCCACAGGACCAACAGCCCCTTTAATCCGAGCCATCAGTGGGTATGGACCATGACAGGCTCAATCATCTTTTCTCTATTGCCGGAGACAAATAGGAACAGGTGCGACATTGCCTATAGCTATGACGATGGAAAACGCACATATGCGTTGGGGGTAGCTGTGGAAGAACAGACGGTCAAATCAATATTTAACCGTCAATTGGCAATATACATCTCTGAGAACTCCTACCTTGGGTGGTCTATACAGGAGAAAGGCTTTAAATACTATTGAACCGCTTGGGATTAACCAAGGTTTCCACCAGCTTAACATTTTCAAACAATTCCGTCGCGATGCGGCCAGGGCAATCCCTGGCCTTCCATAGCGGCGCGGACAAACCCCCCCCCCCCCCCCCGGGGGAATTCAGGTTGCTATGATATCCTTGAAGGCTCTTTCGTTGCCTAGCCCCCCATTACTGTCTATGCCAATGCTATAAACTACTTGATATCTTGAAGTCCATTACATACACTTCCTCGGGGAGTGAATACTAAATGCGGCCCCAAATGCCTCGAGGTGAAGATGTCCTCTAACTGATATTCGTTCTGACGTCCTCTGCCATTTGTTTGACCAGCCCTACCACCACCAATCTCCCCTAGCTTTCCAGGTGCCGCTTCGAAATCAAAATACCAAAGCACCTTAGCTATTAAGAGACTAGTTTCCATATAGGCCAAAGACTTGCCAGCACATGCTCGGGGGCCAACTGAAAAAGGAGCGAAAGCAGCATTGTAGGCAAGTTTACTTCCGTCTTTACCCTCTTTCTGGCTTGTGTCTATCCAACGTTCTGGCTTATAAACGAAAGGGTCTGGGAAGTATTCTTCGTTGTGGTGTAGGGCATAAATATTAACTCCGACAATAACGCCTGTGGGGATGACGTGGCCATCTATAACAAGCGGTTCAGGTGTGCTAGCGCCGCAATGGACCTCTTCGCGCCATAATGTGGTAGAAATCGGGGGTGACATTCGCATTGCTTCATCGATGCACGCTCGGAGGTAGATACAGCTTGAAAGTTGGGGTCCAGTTTTGATGTCGCTCGCAGTAGCGAAGTTGCCCCGGATCTCTCCAGCAAGCTTCTTGTAAGTCTCAGGATACCGAGACAGGTAGAAGAAAACACCGCACATAGCGGTTGCGGCAGTATCTCCACCTACAGTATTAACTCTGGTAAGTGGAAGCCATAACATTCCGTAACGAATGGTACGTACCGGCGACAAGAAAGAAGATAGCCTCAAGCCAGAGATCCCCACCGCGTGTGGTGTTCTTAAAAGAGTCAGCTACAAAGGAATAGAAGTCATGCTTGGCGTCTTTGTCTTCAGCGGTTCGAGATGTAATCATTTTTTCCAATAAACGGAAATATTTTTCCCGCGCTTCGTAAAACACTTTGTCACCAATTTTATCAATGTAAAGCTTGGACAGTAGTGGGAAGTGCTGGTAAACGTTCCCTCGGTAGTTACCAAAAGTCATTCCCTTCATCATAAAGCGGTTGTCCTCCTTTGTCTGGATGTCCAAGTCGTATCCAAAGGACAGCTGGCCGACAACGTCAAGAGCAAGGTATCTTGACATTTCCGTGACATCGACCGCGGACGACGCCTGGGAAGCCCGCCATATTTGTTTCAAGGTAATGTCAAGTTTTTCCGGAATGGTGGGTTCAAAAGCTCTCAACGAACGGTCTGAAACTGCTTGGCCAACTATCTTCCGCTTTTGGCTATGTACGGTGTTGTCGATGGCGGTAAATACGTTAAAGACGTTGTTTCTGGTTGTAACAAGATAAGTCGAAGCTTTCGTGACGCGATCGTTCTGGTAGATGTCTTTGACGCTTAGACCATGTCTGACATCCAAATTTGGAGTCTTGAACTCACCTTTGAGAGCTGTGGCAGTATTGAAGACCAGCCTATTTGGACCAACCCTCACCACTGAACCTGTAGCAGCACGGTAAGCGGACATCGTCTCTGCTGGTACACGAACAAATGAGCCCTTACCGTATCGCTGATGGTACTGATAAACCTCAATGTGAAGTCGCTTTTTTGCTGCATAGAATCCGGCATAGGCCTGCGTGATCTTGGCCAAAAAGGGTCCAGGATAGTGGCGAAGGGGGTGCAGTGCAAGCCGATAGCCACCGAGCGCGAGACACTGATTAGTCAGCAATTGGAATTGGTGGGAAGGACAGCGGCGTGCTCACGTAGAAAACAAGGACGTAGCTAGCGTACGAGAGTATAGAACGGAGAAACTCAGTGAAGATCATTGTGTTCTATTGTGCGGTACCGTCTCATGAATAGAATAGCCGGAATGACAGAGAGAATATTTTAGTGATTTTGTGGTAAGTGGGTGGAGGAAGTGGGCAGGTTGTGAGGCGAGACAAAAGGAACTAAATGTACGTAGGTACTGTATCTGTATACCTGAATACATGTATCCAATCTAATGGATGGTAGGTACGTATCTTGGGTGCTAAAGGAGAGAGTTTAGGAGGGGGGGTGGTGACATGCAACCCGTTTTTTAGGACTGGTATTTCTGAAACAGAATATAACATGGACAATCTTATGCCTTTAACTACGTCTCTTTAGCTTGGCTACTATGAAAGCTTTACGTGCATATATTATCATAGTGGCCGAATACAGGTGTAACAAGAGCTAGTATTCTAGGGCCTGGGTCAAAGGCTATGTTAGATAATAATTTTTCTAGGCCCTTAAAGGTCAGTGGCCGTCGAATAGTCCGTATTTATCAAGACCTCAGACTCCTATTTATATATAGCAGATAGAGGTATTTCCTCAAATTCCAGTTCCTTCGATACGAGGCAATACCGTGTATGTCTCAGTCTGTGGGCGATCGGAGGCTTCGTGGACCTATAATGCCTGTTTGATATATTACATCTGAAAAGGTGAGAGGTCCCCGGCCTCTGATTGGCCCGTTCACCCTCACCGACTCGGTGACTAAAAGCAGCGCCTTCAATGTGTGAAAGCCGCCTTGATCGCCAGGCAGTAGACAACGAACTTGTTGGCCACAAGATGCCAATAAGCGAAATTTACTCTACACATCTATAACTACCCCTAAAATATTCAAGTGGACATGGCTTAGCCAACTTCGTATGCATTAGACTATTTAGATATAGGTAGTTAAGGCGCAAGATCCGCCTAACAGTTGTGAGACTAGATCTCATACAATAAGAAGGACCACGAATCCAACATGGTGTAGAAGTCACGATGAGCCAAGCTCCTGAATAATACCCTCTACACCAGCAAAAGATAGTTCATTCATTGTTTCTTGCCAAAGCCTTGGAATAACCTGCTTCGCTTCTGCGGTATAGACAAATGGCGACATTCTAATAACGTCCCATGTTAGCAGCTTGCTGACAGCGAGATTGGCAATCGAAACTCACGGAGTTAATTTGCGATCCTCTATATAATGTCCATGGACTTCTGCGCCATGATTTACCACGGCATCAACAACCGACCTAGCTCCGACCGACGGGGATCGTCCGACTAAGCGGGCTATGACTCCGAAGAGGGATCCAATGGCAGTTCCACTAGCGTCCCGTGATAGACCAGAGCTGTGACAGAAGCCAGGATTTGCACAGTTGATGATAGCCACAGAAGAAGGGACTCGCTTTGCAAGTTCCACGACGAACAGCTGCCCAAGCAACTTGGAAGTTGCGTATCGTTCGTGGTAATTGAAATTCTTTTGCTGCTTGTCAAACGATGGTAGCAAAGGATCTTGATCCTTTTCCTTCAAGCTATACCAGGCAGCCGTGTCGGAGGACACTACAGTAATGCGGCCTATCTGGGCGCCTGATGCCTTGGCTTTGAGAATAGGAAGAAATCGAGCTAATAGAAGTACGGTCGACAGATAGTTGACTTGGATGTCCTCCTCATGGCCAGTGGAAGGGATGATGTTGATGGCAGTTCGAAGAACTCCAGCGTTGAGTATCACAATGTCAAGCCGATCGAGGTGATTAGCACGCTCCACAAAGTTGAGAACTGAGTCGTACGAAAGGTAATCCAATCCCCACACCTCAATGGTCGGCTTAGGGTCATAATCGGCAGGGATTTTCTCGATGAGCGCTGTGGCTTTGGCCTCATCACGAACCCCCAGAATGAGCTTGCTCACGCCGATATCTAGGAGCTGACGAGCACACTCGAGACCGATCCCACCGCTTGAACCAGTGACAATAGCGACTTTGCCAGACAAGTCGGTATTTTCTTTGGATATTGCTTTCGGGTGTACAAAGAATTGGCGGTAGAGAAATTGCATAAAAGAAGCTTCCTTCTCAGGCGTAATATCGAAGTTAATAGGCATCTTTTCAAGCACAATATGAGTGTTCTAGACCGTGAACTAAGCTTCCTAGCTCGGGCTAAGAAGAAACTGGAAATAGAGTAGGGAAATTAATGCATAGATCTGCATTAGCAAGTCTGAGGGCCACGCAACTGGCCGCTTGTGTGGGGAGACTTGGATGGGATTTGTCTAGGAGGAACAAAGCGCGATTGCCTGCAGCAAAATGGGCCGTTTTGGTGGCCCAAATTGAGGGGTACTGAAACAGTCTGCATGTCCTAGAGGCACACAGACTGCCCTAAAGGAGGTAGAACTCGCTCATACAGTTCCTATAGCATCTAAATGCACGTAAACTACCGGGGGAGCCGTCAATCAAGGGCAACGAAATTCAATTCTACCAAGAAGAAGTATGGAGGACTGCGCAAGTGTTTATATAGTTACCTACAGGCTTAGGGAGCCTATATGCCCCTGAAATACCTAGGGCGAGTCAAATCCACCATCTCCTATTGGTGGACCAGTCCAGTGGCACTACGTATTCCATCGTACAAATCGCAATAATAGATCCAGACTTCAGTCATTAATCCTACCTTGGTCAGGACATTACTCCATAGCATCGATGTAAGTGTAAATAAACCCGAACCGGAGGATCGTGGGGGCATATTTCACACATGATAGTGCTAATCAATAATGGGAACTCTTGTCTTGGCATAGCCATCTAAGACAGTTAAATCTAAATACAAATTTAGCCTCCGAGGCCCATAGACTATAAGTAGTGCTTCACCACAAATAATTCATCTTCTCAGTGCTATTCCATAGTCGGCAACATGTGACAATGGTCGATCTTTATTTCCTCTGCTGCGCCATGGCAGGTCTCGCAGGCTGGTTACCTTGGTAGGAGCCCAGACCTAAGAGCGTTGCTCATCGGCAGGGGCATCAGACGGACCTCCAACACCACAGTCCTGTTCCCAAGTGATACAAATTTCGACAACATCACCAAACGTTGGAACTTTGCTGTTGTTAGCCCAGGGACAGAGAGGGATGTTGAACAAGCTGTGAGATACGGTACGAGTGATGTAACGGGGGCTAGTTATCTAGGGCTTGGCTCACTCAATGGCTGTATTAGATAATAATCTTTCCAGCCTCTCAAAGATCCGTGGCCTTTAAATAGTCTGTACCTATCGAGGCCTGGCTGGCAATGAGGAGGATCACAGGAGTGTCGCCGTGCCGATATGTTCTGCCACCACCGACCGCTTAACCTGCAAACCATCGCCTGCACTAAAATCGATGTCGCCCACAACTGACCACCAACAACAAACTTCTCATGCTCGACCACACTGGACCACGCGACGATTCTCGGCTTGATCCAGTCTACGTTTAATTCTACAGCGGACGTGCCGTCGCCGGCGTGACCGCCGAAGTGACCGCCGAAGTGCTCACGCGCATCAGCCGGCCTGCAAGTCCCCTCGCCCCCACCAACTGCGGCAGCCATGGACCTCGTCACGCCTCACCCAAAGCGCCCCAGGATAGGGCGAGACGACGCTGCGAGCTACAGCGGCAGCCAGAGAAGCAGTGGATCGACACGCGCGATCGGCATCGTCGATGACGAGACACCACGGGGATGACCGGCGCCGCCGTCCGAAACCGACAGCCACTCAGACGTCTCCTACTCGACCTCGACCGCGTCCTCGTCGCACGCCAGGAGGCACATTACCGAGCGAAACGCGGATCCTGCCAGCCACAAGACAAGGCCGCTAACACAAGGGAATATGGCCCTGCACGCCGCGGTGCGCCTCCACATCTCCGTCATTGCGAATGCCGTCCACGGGATGCAGCCCGTGCTCTCGCAGTCTCTCAAGGTCGGTTCCGCTCGTCCATCTGGACACTACAAAGATGATTGACCACCCGTAGGCGTCTTTCCAGGCAGCCAGCCCGGAGACCGACCTCGACGTTCCCCGCCTGCCCCGAATTCTTCTTCGACACGACACCAGCGCGAGACGCACACGGGCCCAGTCCAAGCTTTGGCGACACCCGCGACATTCTGGGAGAGGCGCTTCGCTGCCCGGAAAGACTACAATCCGAGGTGGGCTGGAGTGCGGCCGTCCACTTCCCACTTATGAGGCTGGCCCTCGCTCGCCGCGCCGAGCGGCGAACAAGCAGCCGCTGCCCATTGAAGCCTGGTAGAGAGCATCGTGTCCTGCCGGCTGCTAGTTTGCTAGCCGGCGGTGGCGGGGCCCGGGGGGTCCCGTTATAGGGATGATTACATGAGGCATGAATATAATGCTCTAGGGATCGTGGTGCTCTTCGTTTGCCCCGAAAGTCCATCATGTCCGTCAATTGTCCGCTGAAGAGTTTGATATCAGGGTTCATTGCTGGAGCTCGGTGTCTTAGGCCACATGTATGTGACCGCAAAACCACCTCGGTTCATCGCAGGAAACGCAGCAGCGCCGACTCACGTAAACAAACCCCCACGCCCTTCACAACAACACAAGGTTACGTAGATGCACGCCGGCGCCGTTGCTGCGCGGGCGCATGATGTTTAGCAACAGAGTTGCAGACGCGCCAGCTCGGTGTCAGTGTCTGACGAGACGAGGAACGCCTACATGTGACGAAGTGATGATGTGCGACGTATTTAAGGGTCCTAGATTAGATTAGTTTATTATGTAAGTATATGTAAGTATAGCTTGGGCATAACGGCCGATTGATTCTTAAGTCCAGTTTTTGAACGGCCTTATATTGCCTGCCCGAGATCTTGTCAGACTGTTTACTAGCACAAGAGAGGAAGGCGCTGCTCTCGTCAGGAGCAAGGAAAAGGTGTTTTGCAACTCCGACCCGACTAGGTTGTGCTAGCGCGCGATGTGTTGAAATATAAGGCGGTAATGACGATATCGCATGTAGCGTTGAACCTGTGCCGACATGCCGGGCCTACTTCCCGAGTAAATGTTAATCGGCTTCAAATTGAACGTTGATACAAGATCTTATTGTTTTGATAGCCGTGAATTATACAAGAAGTTAACGTCCCGTCTTCGCTACTGTTTGCCTTGATGGCGCCGTCATAGTGCACTTACATCATAGTTGAAGGTCCTGCCTATTTTAGTATAATTTCTTGTTTTAGCTAGGTCTAGAAAACGAAGTACTCTCCTGATAGAATCTATGATTGTTAAGTTATTCTACATCAAAGTTGTAGGTAGCTGTGGGCCAAAATCCAGCAGATCACTGCGAAACCTCCATCGAATGCAGCTCAGCCTTCCGAATACTTGAACTTTAGCCAGATTTCAGTGCTTTGATTGCTATTTGGAGTGGGTCTTCATGCAGCAAAGGCTTTGGCATTTTGCTGACGTGGTGGTATCTGGTCACGCATTACCATTCGCTGTGAGACACTGATTCTACACCGAGTTTTGGGTTTTCCCGGGATCCTTGTTATGTATACAACACTGATGGATTGATTGAATTCCCTTGCCACAAGCGCGGGGTTACAATCACACACCCGACATTACTTCGGGGCGAAATCATACATATCCAACGCCTCGCCGCCTCAGCCACCACTTCCAAATATGGCTGACACGAACGAAGGGTGGAAGCAGCAAGAGAGAGAGATAATCCACAAATTCTTCACAGAGAAGGTGCCCAAGGCACTCGGTCCCCCTACCGCTCTCTGCACTGAGGAATCATGCATCGATTTTGCGAAGACTACCCTACAAACGGACAATGTCATTCCTGTCAACAACCAGGGTTCGAATAGCTTTACTCTTATAAGCAAGAGTCTGGAGACTGTGATTCAGTTTCGTCTCAACCCGTTTCGCGCAGATACTCTCCTCTTGGCAAACGAAATCTACGGTGATCTCGTCCCAGAGGTCAAGTTGCACGAAGGGTTCCCGCTGCCGGTTTACAGTAGCCGAGTAATCCCTGGAAAGGTTCACGTCCTTCAACCGTTCCCGAAGGCTCAGTTTCCTTTGGCGAGGGAAAAGACGACGGTTGCAGAGTTGGGGGCATTCGTTGCGAAAGCAGCATTCTTCGTCCAACCTAAACCATATCGCGACGCCAGCTGGACGCACACTGCAGCCGATACGCTCCGTCGGCTCACCAAGAACACTTCTCTGGAAATTCTTGCTCCAGATCTTCACAAACACATCACCACGGTCCTGCAGCCAAGCGTCCACCTTCTGGAAAAACTACCCGCAGTACTGACCCACCACGACTTTTCCCAGGTCAATATCCTCGTTGACGATTCTGGGCATTTAACAGGGGTCATCGATTTTGATGAGGCGGGCATCGAAGCATTTGGCATGTGCATATGGGGCTTGTACGAGTGCTTCTTTGGGATGATGGAAAATGGAAAGTGGTCTTTCTACAACACGGTCGCTGACGACGGGTCCCGAGAGGCACATACTATTCGACAAGTTCTTGAAAGCACGTTCTGGGAATCGCTGTGGGCTAACACCCCCCCGTGGCTGAAGCAAGCAGATGCAGAGCAGGCGGTCATGGTATCGCTAAGCGTTGGCGTTATCAACAGGTACTTCATTCAGGGTATGGTTGATGAGATCGATTTGTTGAAGCGCGTCCACCGCCTGTCGCTAGAGTATGCCAAAGGGATTCTACCTCAAGTCTGGAGGATTTAGTTGGGCGCACATCTAGTTGCGGGGAATATTTAAGGATACTCGGGTAACTCTGGAAATTTATCGTACTTTGAACGGTAAACCTCGTGCTAAGAGGGACCGATGAGTGCCAATGATGGGAACGATGACGTTCGACGCGCGCCGGTCACCATCACCCCGAGATACCCACGCAGAGCCCGTTGTCGCCCACCATCAAACCGTTACAACTTACCCCCCAGCCATCGATGTTCGTTCGAAGTGCCGTATTCTTCAGGGTGCTGAAATAATGATCACATCAGCTGTTGAATTCTTGGGGCGTCTGTCATGCAACCCAAAGTGCACATTGATAATGCGAGCGTGGCGAATCCTTTATCGAGGCCCTACCCCAAACATAACTGAGAGTGGTATGACTTGCGCAAGGGCTGTCACGGCAGTCTTACAATTGGTAGAATCGACGGAGGATCACGGGTACTGGGCAGTCCGTCAATTTCGAACTTCAAGTACTTTCGTCCTTGTCTCGTACAGTGGATCAAACTGCGTGGCGAGGCAAAGTGGAGTAAGCTGTGTCTGCATATGCCGACCACTATTACCTCAACAGCGCTTGTCTGACCTGCGTACTTACAAATCGGACATCATTTTAGACACCTATTGGGACATCATTTCACGGAACTAAACCAGAAGAAGACCAAGAAAAAGAGCACAGACCAAAGAACCAAGGTGTATATAGGACCAACACAAACTCTAATAGTATAGCTAGAACTCCCCTCCTTATACAATTACAACTCGTTAATACTGGACCTACGATTAGTAAGATGACCCCCCCTGCCACGATCCATACCCCCACGGGCCACCTTAGCTATATTTTATATATACTATTTAAACCTATTTTAATAGCCTAAAAAAATAAATAAAAATATTTAATTTACTACTTTAACCTTTATAAAGTTTTTTGCTTTTATTTAGTTTTTAATTTAAGTTTTTTTAAGTTTATTAAGCTTTTTTAGTACTTTATAATTTTTGCTTTTATTTTTATATATAATTTTAAACTTTAGTTTTTATTTTACTTTTTAAATATTAGCTATTTAAACAAATTATTACTTTAGCAAAAGTTTAACTGCTTATTAATAAATATTTGTTTTTTTTATAAGTTTAGCTTATAAAAATTTAACTTTAGCTTATAAAGTTAAAATTTTACTATATTTACTATTAAATGCTTTAATAGCTTTTTAAAAAAATAGCTTTTATATAAAGCTATATAAAATAAAACTTTTATAATTTAAATTTTAGCTAGTTATTTAAAAAGATTAACTTTTAAAAAATATTAAAATAAACATTTTAACTACTATTTTTAAAAAATTTAATATTAAAAGCTTTTTATAAACTTAAGCTATTTATTATAATATTTTTAGTATATTTTTTTTTAAAAAAACAATATATTTTAATAATAATATTTTTTTTTAATTTTATAAATATATTTTTATTATTTTTTAAATATTTTTAATTTTATTAAATATTAACAAATTAATTTTAGCTTACTAGTAAGCTTTTAAAACTTTTAATTTAGTAAGCTTTATTTTAAAAGTTTTATTAATTATAATATAAAGTAATATTTTAAGTTATTTTTTTATTAAACTAAATATTTTTATATTTAATGTTTAAAAAATATAACTATAGTTGTTAAAATATAGCTAGTACGTATAAAGGGAAGGTTGTATTAATTCTTACTATAGCGTGGTTTACACTGTGGCTTTGTATAGGTCTTAGCTACTAGGCAATATATATAGTAGCTAAAGGATATTATATAGTAATAAGGCTATATATATATATATTTATTTTTGCTGTTTGCACTATTTATATAAATAGAAAAAATAATACAAGTTATTAAAATATAATTATTGCATTATTTTGTTTATATTTTTTTTTTATATATATAAAGTTTATTTAATACTAATTAATAGTTGTTAATATAACTATAAATTAGCAAAAGTAAAAATAAAGTTTTATTTTTAAAGCGTTTTGTTTTAAAACTTTATACGAAAAGTTTTAACCTTACCTAGCGCTTTATAGGCAAAAAAAGAAAAGTTAATATTTTTATTACGCGTATAACGCTTTATAATTTAAATACAACTTTACATTTTATAGTTAAACTAAAAATATAAGCTTATATAAATAAAAAAACTAAACTATAAATAAATTTATAACAATTATTATAGTAAGTTAAAATATAAAACTTTAGCTAACTTTAAATAAAAAAAGTATAAATTAGTTAAAAAACAAATAGCTAATTAAACTTTAAATCTATTTATAAACTTAAAAAAATATATAGCTTTAAAAAAATGTATTACTTTTATTGTTTATATATATACTTTAAAACTTATTATTTAAATAAACTTTATTATTATTTAAAAATATATATTTTTAATATATAACAATAAAAATAAATATAATAATAACTAAAATAATATTTATAAGTTTATAATTAAAAACTTTATATAAAGCAATATAGTTTTATATAAACTTTAAAAAAGCTTTATTATATATAATATATATAATATTATTTTTATAAAATATATAAATAAACAAAAAATTATTAGTTATTTTAAGTAGTACTTTTTATATATTAATAAAAGCTTATATATTTAAAAGCTAAATTTTATTTATATATTTTAAGCAGAATTTTATAAATAAATAAAAAAAGCTTTTAAAAAAGTTAACTTATATTTTTATATAAAAATATATAATATATTTATTTAATAAAACATTTATGTTTTATTATATAAACTATATATAGCTTTTTTATATATATATTTAAAAGTAAAAAAATTAACTAAATATATAAAAGCTAATAAATATAGCCTAGTTTAATAAAAAACTAATAAACTACTTATAGCTTAATAAAAAACTAACTAATTATTTAAAACTAAATAGCAAACTATATATAATATATAAAAATTTAATTTTTAGTAGCAATTTATTTAAAAAATATTTTAATTTTTATATTAAAATTTGCTTTAGTAAATAAATATTATAGTATATAATAACTTTAAATAAGCAAATAAAATATATAATAGCTTTTAATATATAAATATAATATAT
The DNA here is from genome assembly GCA_005188305.1 of Xylaria sp. BCC 1067. NCBI lineage: Eukaryota > Fungi > Ascomycota > Sordariomycetes > Xylariales > Xylariaceae > Xylaria > Xylaria sp. BCC 1067. Next base: position 1,717,463 of record SSCS01000004.1, on the reverse strand, counting down.
ATTATTTTATTTTAAGCAAATATAATATATAATAATAAACTTAGTATATAAATATTTTAAAACAATAATATAATAAAATTTCTGCTTTTATATAATAATATAGTAATATATTTAATATAATAAAAATATAATAAAAATACTAAATATTTTTATTAATATAATATAAAATACTAAAAATAAATTATTTAATAAAAATATAAGCATTTTTATATAATTTAATAGTTATAAATTTTTTTTATATAACTTTTTAAATAAAAGATTTATTATTAATATATTAAATTTTAAATAAAATAATTAATTTGCAAAAATATATAACTTTTTAAAAAGTTTAACAAAAAAATTAATATTATTTAAAAAAGCTATATAATATTCTTTTTAATAAAATATAATTATTTATTAATATATATAAAAAATTAAAAATTATAAAAAATTAATACTATATAATATTTTTTTTAATACTAATAAAATATATAAATAAATTTTATATATATTATATAAAACTAAATAAATATTAAAATAAAATTTATATTATTTTAAACTAATATTTTAATTTATATATAAATTATATATTATATTAAATAAATTAAACTATAATAAACTTTTTATATATATAAAAAAAAAACTTAAAGCTATTTTTATTAAATATACTAAAAAAGCTACTAAATAAATTATAGCTTATATAAAAAGCATTAAGTATTAAATACTAAAAAAAAAGCTAACTATAAATAGCAGTTATATAAATATATTTAAATATATAAAAATTAAAGTTAGCAATAATTATATAAAAGCTTATATTTAAAATACTATTTATAAAATTATATATAGCAATTTAAATAATATTTAATTAAAATAAAAATACTTAGTATTTATTATATAAAAAAAAAAACTATATATACTATATAAACTAAAAATATATATTTAATATATATATAAAAAAATTTTAAAAATATTAAAGCTTATATAAATTATATAAAAAACGTTTAAGCTTAGCTAAAAATAGTAATAAATAGCACTAAACTATTTTATAATTTAAGCAATTTTAAAAAAAGCTATATATAAAATAATATTTTATATATAAAAAAATAAATATTAGTTTATAAATTATATATTATAAAAGCAATTTTATATAAAAACTTATTATTTAATAAAAATATTTATAAAATTAAAGCTTTTAAAAAAAAAGTTTATAGCTTTTATATTAAAATATAAAAAAAAGCTAGCTATATAAAAAATAGCTTTAAAAAATAGTTTAAAGCATAAATTAAATATTAATAATAACGCTTTATATAATAGTTTATAATATATAAGCTAATTAATAATAAGCTTATTTTTTTATTTTATAACTAGCTAAAATATTTATTACTAAAAAAGTAATAAATATATTAAATAGTTTATACTATAGAACTAATATAATATAACTTACTAAAAAATTATTTAAAATATAAAAATAACTAAAATATTAATAGTAAACAAACTATAAATTAAAGCTTATATATAAAAAAATCCAAACATAAAAATTAATTAAACTAAAAGCTTAACAACTATATAGTTTAAAAATATAAAAAGTATAAAAGCAATTAGTATAGCAAAAATTAATACAAATATTAAATATATATAATTTTATATTATAAAAATAAATATATTATTTTTTTTATTGCTTTATAATATTAATAAATATAAAATATACTTTAATAATATATAAAATATTATTATATAAAATAATAAATTAATAATTTTAGTTGTTTAAAAATAAAAATATTTGTTTTTTTATACTAAATTATATAAAGCTATAGTTTTTTTTATAAAAAAAAAGCTTTAATATTTATATTAATAATTTAACTATTTTTATATAAAAAGCTATATAAGCTATTATAAAATATTAGCTATTTAAATATAAATAAAAAAGCATTTTATATAATTTAAAAAGTATACTATTATTATTAAATATATAACTTATTATTTTAAAAATTTAAATTTTTAATAAAAAATAAATATAATTTTAATTATAAAATTATTATAAATATTATATAAATTAATAAAAAAATATATTATATATAATTAATATAAGCATATTATTTTAAGCAGTAATATTTTTAAAATTACTATTTATATAAAATATTTAAAATATATTATATTAATACTAAATATATATATATTAAAGCCTTTTAAACTATATTATATATAACTTTAAAATAAATTTTATATTAAAAAAATTTTAAAACTTAATATATATTATTAGCATAGTTTATATAAAAATATTAATAAAAATATACTAAGCAGTTAATAAAGTTAAGCAAATATATACTTTATTTTATTATATATATAATATTTTATATAAAAAAATTAGCTATTATATAAATAATAAAACAATTTTATAAATAATAGTTAAAATATTAAATAATATAGCTAGTTTAAATAAACTAGTACTAACGCTATTTATATTTAAAGCATATTTATATATTAATAATAACTTATTTTTATTATTAAATATTACTATATAAATAAATATTATTTAAGCAGCAACTAAAATATTATATATAATAAAAGCTAAAATTAATATTAATTGTATAATTAATATATATAACAAACTAAATATATATAATATATTTAATTTATTACTAAATAGTTAAATTATAGTTTAAAAAAAAAGCTATAAATAAACTAAGCTATATAAGCTTATAGCAATTAAAAAATATATAGTTATAATAGCAATAATAAATAGCTTAATAAAGTTTTGCTATATATAAATTAAAAAATACTATAATAACTAAAATATTAAGCAAATAAAGCTATATAATATGCTATTAGCGTTTGTTTAAGTTAAATAGCTATAAAAATATAGCTAGCTAAAAAAAATAATACTTTTAAAACTAAAAATAGCATATATTATATATATAATAATTAGTAAATATTTAAATAAATAGTAAATAATATAAAAAAAAAAGTAATTATAACTTAATATTATAATTATAACAAAATAGTATTATTAATACTTTAAGCGTTTTATTTAAAGAATTAAACACTATAAAAATTAACTAGCTTATTATATAAAGCATATTTAATACTATATAGTTTAACCTAAAGAAATATAATAAAGGTTAAGTTTTTAAATCTAGATTTGTTTAAAAAATAAAAAGCAAAATAATTAAACTATATAAAAAGTTAAAATATATTGTTTAAAAATATAATAATAAAAAAAAAGTATAATATTTATTTAATTATTTATAATTTAAAAAATAAACTAATAGCTAATACTAATATTAAAACTATTATTTATTTAATTATATAATATATATAGCAAAGTATATAATATTATATAAAAATATATATAATTTATTAATAATTTAATATATATAATTTATATAAGCTTTTTAAAAAAAATTATATATAAATATTTATAAGGAATATTTTTTTAAGTTATATAGTTATTATATAAATTAGCAAAATTAAAGCTTTATTAGTTTAAAATATACTAAATATATTATAAAAAAAAGTTTAAAATATAAATTTTAATATATAATTTATATTTATTATATATAAAAAATAAAAATAAAATATTTAGTATTATAGCGCTATAAATAAATAATATATTTAGTTTTATAATACTAATATTTTTTTAAATAAAATAAAAAAAGCTAAACAAAATAAGCTTTTATATAAAACTAAAAAATATTTTAGTACTAAAGTAGCTTTTAAAATTTAATAAAAAAAAATTTAATAATTAGCTAATAATAATATAGCATTTATTTAAAAAAGCTAAATAAAATAACTTTATATAATTAACTTAAAAGCTATTAATATAATATAAAAATATATTGCTTAATAAGCACGTAATATATATATTATATTTATTTATTAACTAAAAGTAATATATAATTTATTTATAGCTGCTTAAATTAAAAAACTAATAGTAAAAAATATTAAAAAACTAAATATATAGCTTAAATAGCAAATTTAAAACTTAAATTAAAAATTTAACTATATTTTATTAAACTTTATATATATAAAGCTATTTATATTTATAAATAGTTTATTTATAAATAATAAAAATATAATTTTATAGCTAAGCTTTATTATTATATTAGCTATAAAATTTTATATAAATAGCTAGTTTATAATTTAAAAAAATATTATATACTAAAGTTTAATAAAATATAAATAAATTATATAAAGTATACTAGCAAATAAGTTATATAAAATAATAGCTAGATTTAATTTAGCTATTATACTAAATATTATAATATAAAAAATATTTAAATAATTAAATATATTATTAGTACTAGTTATAATATATTTTAATTTAAAATTACTATATAAATATTTTATTAAGCTAAATATAATATAAAAAAAATAGTTAATAATTAATATTATATTTATATATAAAGCATATAAAAACTATAAAATATTTAAAATTTATTAAGTTAATAAACAAAATAACTTAGCAAATATATATATAAAAAAATTATTAAATATAGCATTTAAAAAGCTAATTTTAATAAATAAACTAACTATATATATAAAAATATATATTAAAAAAAAAATTAGCTTGCTTTAATACTATATATAAAGCAAGCAAAATTATAATATTATTATAACTTAAATAAATATTATAAAAAAAAATAACAATTTTTATTATATTATTAAAATAAATATAAATATATAAGCTATATAAAGCTTAATTTTTTTAATAAAAAGTAATATAAAATATAATATAAAAAACTATTTTATATTTTTCTACTAGTATATTATAGCGCTTTAATTATTATTTTTATTTAAAAAAATTATAATAAAATAATTAAATATATAATAAATAATACTACTAAACTTAATAGTATTTTTTTTTTTAATTTTATTATTTTTTTTGTTTTTTTTATTTTTTTTGTTTTTATTGCCCGAATTATCCTTTTGCTTTTTTTTTCTTTTTTTTTTTTTTTTTTTTTTTTTTTTTTTAAAACTTATTTTTATTGTCCAAAAATATAAAAAAAATAATACAATCTATATAATAAAAGCAGCATATTATATACAATATATATATATATAACAAGTATATATTATTAAAATAGCTACTAAAAGTATAATAGCTAGTAAAAAGCAAAAAGCTATTATTTATATAGTTATATTTGTTTATATATTTGCTTTTAAAATAAAAATAGCTATAGCTATAAATAAAAACTATATAAAAGTAACTTTTATAATATATTAAGCAAGCAAGTATATAGCAGTGTTAAATATATATAACCTAAATAGTAATATTATAACTTAGCATTTTAATAATATAGCGCTTTTTGTTTTATTATTAAATTAATATAGTATATATTTAATAAATAATTTAAAATATATATAAATATATATAAAGCATAAAAACTATTTTAAACTTAATTAATAAGCAAATATACTTAATTATATACTTTATTATAAAGTACAATTTAAATAGTACTTTAAAAGAGGTATATAAATATTTTAAACATAAATAAAAAGATATTTAATATAGTAGCAGTAGTAATAATAATTTATATACTAAATATAAATATTAATTTAAATATATAATATAAATTAAAATATAAATAAATATAAATAAAGTATAGTATATATAAAGTATAAAAACAAAAATAAAAGTAAAAGTATAAGCATAAGTATAAGCAGTAATAATAGCAGCATAAAATAAACAATATAAATATAATAACTACTATATAATAGTTAAATAACTTTTATATAACAGTTATTACTTTTATATATATATAAAATAGGTAAGCAGGTAAGCAAAGCAGTAGTAGTAAGCTATTATTATTATTAAAAAAAAAAGGAAAAAAAAAAGCTTATAAACAAAAGGTACCTATTTATACCTATATAGCTTATAAAAAGCTAAAGAACTTTTTATAACTACTAGTATAAATTGTTTAAAATATATATACTTTTTATAAAAAAGTTAAAACGCTATATATAAAAAAGTAGTACTAATAGTATAGTTTTATATTATAAACTAACCTAATAAGCTAGTATAAAACTATATACTAACTTTAATAGCTAGCTTTTTTTGCTTAAAAAATTATACTTTTTATATAAGTTTATAAAAATACTAACCAATTTATACTATTTTATAATAGTACTAAATATTAGATATTATATTATATATATAATAGCAATTTATTTTTTAAGCTATAAAAAATAGCAAAAGCAAAAAAAAAAAAACTACTAGTATTAAAATATAGCTAATATATATAAAAAAAAAGTTATATTAATTTTTACTATAATATAGTTTATATTATAGCTTTATATAAGTTTTAGCTATTAAGCAGTATATATAATAGCTAAAAGGTATTATATAGCAATAAAGCTATATATATATATATATTTATTTTTGCTATTTATACTACTTATATAAACAAAAGGAATAATATAAGTTATTAAAATATAATTATTATATTATTTCGTTTATATTTTTTTTATATATATAAAGTTTATTTAATAATAGTATAGTTTATAAAATATTAACTATATTTTATTTATTAAATAAAGCTATAAAAATTTATTATTTATATATAATTTATAGCTATTATATATTAATATAACTTATATATTGCTATAAATAGTAAATTTATAAAATATAAAAACTTATTTTAATTAAGCTAATATAATAAAGTTATTTATTTATTTATTAAAAAATATATAAAATTGCTAATTATTTTATAAGCTTATATTATAGTTAAAAAACTACTAGCTTTAAACTTAAGCATTTTTAAAAATAATTAATAATAAAAACGCTTTATTATTTATATAAATATATTTTAAAGCTATAATTTATTTATTTTAATTAATATTTTTTTAATAATATTTTTAGTTTTAAAATTAGTTATAATTTAATAGTTATATTTTATACTTTAGCTAATATTTATTTTGTTAGCGTTATTAAAGCAATTTATAAAAATTATAGCAAGTTTTAATATATTTAATTAATTAAAAAATAAATTAATATTATATGCTATAGCGCTATTAACTTTATAATAATTAATTATTTTAGCTTTAATAACTTATATAGCTAAATTTTTAGCTAAAAATTTGCAGTACTAGGTTTTATTAAAAATATATAGCTTATTTAAAACGTTAACTAGCTATTAAATAATAGTTTAAAATTAAGCTAACAGTAATATAAAGCTTAATTTAGCTTAACTAATAAACTAATTAGCTAATTAAGTTTTAAAGCATAAAAAAAAGCACTAATAAGTTTAATTAACTTTTTTTTAAGTTAGTATGCTTTAAAATTAGCGTTAAATATAAAATTTAAAAATATTTTACTTTTTTATAGCTATATAAATAAGCAATTTAAGCTTAATATTACAAACTATATGCTTTACGCGCTATTTATAGTTTATAGCTAGCATTAAAAAAAAAAAAAAAATAGCGGTTAAAATAAATATAAAAAAGTAGTTATAAATAAAAAAGTAAATAAAATTAAAAAAAGTGATCGAAGTAGTTTATATAAACAAAACGCGTAAAATTAAGGTGGTTAAGGTGGCCTATAAAGGTATAAATCGTGGCAAGGGGGGTCATTTTATAAACTGTAGCATATTATACCTACATTTTAAATTTTAAGTTAACTGCTATGTTATCATTTACTTTTATTCCTAACTGTTAAAAATAAGGTTAATAGTAAATATACTATATTAAATAATAGCTTAAGGAATAAGTTTAAGTATAGTAGAATAAAAAAATACCTTACTTATATATAGTAAATATATAAAGTTAAAAGTATTTAGCTACCTAGCTTTACTAGCTCTTTAATTTTAATATTTTTATTCGATTTATATGTTTATATAAAGCTATTATAGGCTATAATTTTAACTATTTTTTAATTAAGCTTAAAGTTTTATATAATTTTAAAAGCGTAAGTTATTTATTTTTTAATAAAATAAGTTTTTTAGCTTTATTTATTTTAATAGCTTAATTAATAAGTTTAAAAAGCATTTTTTTTTTATATATAGTATTTATATTATACTATATATAAACTAAAGTTAATTTTTTTTTTAAAAAAATATTTAATAAAAAAACGTTGTTTTTTAAAAAGTACTAATTTTTAGCGTTTTAAGTTTAATATTTTTATTAAATTATAGTTTTAAAATAAAATATATTTGCTTTTTGCTTTTTTTTATTTTATAATAGCTACTAAAAAAATATATTATTTTTTAAATTTTTATTAATTTTTAATAATAAAACTATTAAATATACTAAAAACTTTTATTTTATAATATTTTTATTTAATATTTTATAATTTAATAAAGTAGCTAAAGTAGTTTTTTAACTTAGTATTAAATATATAATTAGTTTAGTTTATTTTATTTTAGTTGTTATAAAAAAATATAAATTAAAAATATATATATAAAAGTATTTTTTAGTTATTTTTTAATATTAAATATTTTAATATTATTAAAATTTTATTATAAGCTTAATATTGTTTTAAATATATTTTAATTTTTAATTTTAATATTTTAAAGTTTAAAAAAAGCTTATTAAAAATTTTTTATAATATTGTTATAGTTTTAGCAAATTTTAAAATAATAGTAATTTTTAAAGCTTGCTTAGCGTTTTAATTATAAAGTATTTTTTTTTTTAGTATATTTTTAAAGCTAAACATTAATATAACTAAAGTTTTATAAAATAGCTTTTAATAAAATAATAATATTATATTATAATATTTGTTAATAGTAATAGTTAATAAGTTTATAATATATATTATTAAATTTATAAAAAGCAAAAAACTTTAATAATATTATTAGTTTTAATATAAGTTAGTATTTTAATAGTTAAAATTTATTATAAAATATTTTTAGTTTTTATTTTTTTTATTTATAGTATAATAATATTTTAATTTAAAGCTTTAAATTAAAAATATTTTAAAATATATTAAATTTATTTTTAAAAAATAGTTTAATAAGTTTATTAATAATTTATTTAGATATATATATTTATTAAAAGTTAATATTTTTTTGCTATATTATTTTTTTATAAAAAGCTTGCTATATTAGTATATATTTTATTTTGTTATAAAACTATAAGTTTTTAGCTATAGCTATAGCTTTTTAATTGTTTTTATAAATAACTATTATTAGTATATTATTTTTTATAATATTTAGTTTTATTAATAGTTTTTATAGCTAAATTGCTTTTTTAATAGCTTATGTTTATTTTATTAGTTTAAATTTATAAAATAATAATATAATACTTTATTATTTTTTAAAGCTTTAGCTAATAGTATTACTATTAATATTAAATATATATTTTACTATAAATTATTTAGTTTATATATAGCTTGTTTAATTAGCGTTAGTTTATTTTATAAAGTTTTATAAGCTGTTTTAATAATAAAGCTTTAAATTAATTATTTTATATAAATATTATAAAACTTATTTAACTATTTTTAAATATATTAGTATAAAGTTTTTTATATATTTATTAAAATAAAAAATAGTATAAACTATATTTAGTTTAATATTAAATATAATATATATTAAAAATTTAATAGCTTTTATATATTAATAAATAATTTTTTTGCTAGCTTTATAACTTTTTATTAGTTTTAAAATTTTATTTATATTTATTAGTATAAATATAATATAAACTTTTTATTAATTTAGTTTTTTAATTATTTTTTTTAAATATATTTTTTAGCTAAAATAAATAGTTTTATTTTTTTAATTTTAAATAATAGCTATATTTAAATAATAAAAGCAAAAGTTTATATTTTATATTTTAAACTATTTTAATAATACCTATTTAATTTTGCTAATTTTTTTTAATAGTTTTGCTATTAGTAAATTATTAATATATATAGCAATATAAATATAACTTTTTATAAAAATGCTTATATTAAAATTTAATAGTTTAAAGCTTAATATTTATAAAAAGTTAGCTAAAGTTTTATATTATATTTTTAGCGTTTGTTTTAAGCTATATAAAATTTTATTTAGTTTATAAACTTTATTTATGCTATTTTTAAATTTTAATAGCTATTAAATAAAAATATTTTTGTTAATTTTATTATATAAAAAAATAGTTTTAATATTTATTTGTTTAATTTTTAAATTTAAAGCTACTATAAAAACAAATAGTATTTTATAATTTATTAGTTTTATTATAAAAGCAAAAGTTTTATTATAGTTTTTATTAGTAATTTGTTTAAAACTATAAACTATTTAATAAGTTTTATAGTATATAATTTTATTATTTAGCTTTTTTTTAATTTTATAAACTTATTTATTTATTATTAAGTTTTATTTAGTTAATAGTTTATATAATATTTAAGTTTTATTATTTATTAATAATTAATATTTAGTATTTATTATTTTATATTATTTAAACTATTTAGTATTTTTTTTTATTTATTAATAAGTTTTAAGTTTTATTTTAATAGCTAATAATATAAATAATAATATAATAATTGCTATTTTAAACTTTAAAAAGGTTTTTAGTTTATATTATTATTTAAATAAGTAGTATATTTTTAGTTATAAGTTATAATAGCTTTTTAATATATTTAGTACTAAACTTTTTAGTTTAAAGTATAGCTATAATAATAAGTTTTTTATTAGTAGTATTTTTAAAAGTATAAATATACTTAATAATAATTTTAAAAGTAATAACCTTTATAGCAATAATTTTAAAAAAAAATACTTTAAAAAAGTAAATAGTTTATTATATTTAGCTAAAATAATATTAAAAACTAGTTTTTTTTAGGTTTTTTTAGCCTTTTTAATAGCTTATTTTTGCTTTTGCTTACTAGCTAATAATAATAATAATTTAGTATGTTTTTTTTAGCGTTTTTTATTAAAATATATAAATATTTTTTAATAAAAGTAATATTATAAATATTTATAATAATATAGTTATTTATTTTATATATAATATAATTATACTTTTTATTATTATTATAGTTTATTATTTAATATAAAATAGTTTTTGTTATAAATATATTTAGTTTATTTTAAACTATATATTTATTTAATAAACTAAAAGTTATTATATAATAATAGTTTAGCTTTTTTTATATTATAATTTATATAGCATTATTAGTTTTTTTTTAATTTTTTGTTTATTTTTAATATAAACTACTATTTAAATAAAAATAAGCTAATATTTTAGTAAAGTTTTATTTTTGTTAGCTATTAATAGTATTATTTTTGTTAAATTTTTTAAAATATAAATAGCTTTTTTAGCTTTTTTATTTTGCTAATATTATTTTATAGCTAAATATTAAATAATAATGCTTTTTTAAATATAATAATTAATAAATTTTTTATTTATATATATTTTAAGTTTATTTAAAGTTATATATTAGTAATATTATTTAAGTTTTTTTTATTTTTATAAAAAATTTTTAAATTTTAAAAACTAGTTTTTTAAGCGCTATAAAAATATAGCTTAAACTTTTTTTATAAAATTATATATTATTGCTATTTATTTTATAAAGCTATTATAGCTTTTTAAAATATTATTAAATATTTTAGTTTTATTAAAATATAAAAATTTAAATAAATATATATTTTTTAATAGCTTATTTTTATAAAGTTTTATTTATATTTTTTTATTAATATAAGCTTTATAAAAGCAATATTTAGTTTATAAAATAATTTTTTTTTAATAATTATTAGCTTTTTAATTTTTTTATTATTAGTATAGCTAAATTGTTTATATTATATTTTTAAAATTAAATTAATTAAATAAAATTAAAAAATAATATTAAAAGCTATTATTTATAATATTTTGTTTAGCTATTTAATTATATATAGTTTAGCTATTTTATAAGCTTTAAAAAATATATTTTTATTAATTGTTTTTTAAGCTTTATTATAATAAAATAAAAATTTAATACTTTTTTTAGCTAGTTAAAAAATAAAAACTAAGTTAGTATTTAGCTTAAAATAATAAATAATATTTATAATAATAACTATTTTAGTTTATTTATTTATTAAAGTTTAAAATTTTGCTATATTTTTTTATTTTAAAATAATAATAATACTATTAATACTATAAACTAATAGCTTATTATATTTTATTAACTTTATAAAAAAAATTTTATTAGTAAAATTTGTTTAATTATAGCTATTATTTAATATTATTAAATTAATAATTTATTTTATTAAGTTTTTTATTTTTTTATTTAGTATATTTAAAAAATTTATTTTTATTAAAGCTTTTTTAGTATTTAAATCTAATAAAATTTTAGCTATTAAGTTTTATAGTATTAATTTTATAGCTAAAAGTTTACTATTAAATTTTTTAAATTTATTAAATAGCTAGCTTAATATACTAGGTTTTTATTTAGCTATTTTTTTAAAGTAGTTTTTAGCTACTAAAAATATTAGATTTAGTATAGTTAATAGTTTTAAAATAGCAAAAGCAAATATATTAACGTTTTTATTACTTTTTTTTTTTGTTTTTTTTTAAAGTTAGTTTTTTAATATACTAAAGCTTTTTTTAAATATTTAAAATAGTATTTACTTTTATTATACTAAATAAATTTTTAGCTAATATTAATATAATATTTATAATAAAGCTTTTTTTATTTATTGCTATTATTACTATTATTGCTATTATTAAATTGCTTATAATTTTTACTTTTATTTTTATAAAATAATTATTTTATAAATAAAGCAGTTTTAATATTAAAAGCTAGCTTTTTTAACTGTTTTTTTTATTAAGCTTTTATTAAAGCAATTTAAAAAAATATATTATATATAAGTTTGCTACTAAAAAGCTTTTTTATAGTAATAATATAATTTATTTATAAAAATATTAAAACAAATAAATTATAGTTATTATTAAATATTTTTAAAAATTTTATTATAAATATTAACTTATTAAAAATATAAGTTTTATTTAACTTTTTTAAATTAAATTAAATTAATTTAAGTTTAGTAATAAATATTATAATAATATTTTTAATAATAAATATAATATTGTTTTATTTAAATAATAAGTTTTAAAAAGCTAAACTTTTTTATAGTTTAATTTTAGTTTTAATATAAAGCTAAATTTTAGTTGCTATAACTAGTTTTTTAGCTTTTTTAAAAAAGTTCTAATATTTTATTAATATATTTTAAACATTTTTTTATAGCAGCTTTTAATAAAGCTTAAAACTTTTTATTAAATAATTTTTTAAGCTTTTATTATTTTATATAAATTTACTTTTATAAAAATATTAAAGATTTTTTTAAGCTTATTTTTTTTAAACCTTTTAAAAAAAAATTAATATAGCTTAAACAAAAAATATAGTTTTTTATTTTTTTTTAAAGCAAAAAAATTTAATAAGCAAATTAAATATAATAATATTTTTAATACTAGATTTTTTAGTTTTATTATTTATTTTAATAGTTTAAAATAAACTTTAATAAAATAAACTATAATAAAATAAAATTTAGTATATAGTTATTTAAATTAAAATTAAAATTAAAAAAAATATTAATTATTTTAAATATTAAAGCTTTTAAATTAGTAATAATAATACTAAAAATAATATTAAAGTTTAATATAAAAAACTTTATTATAAAAAGTTTAATAATTATTTTAAAACTAAAAAAGCTAATTTTTTTTAAGTTTTTAAATATATTAATAAATAAAACTTTTTATAAAAAAAATAAATATATTAATAATAATAAAAAAAATAAAATTATTAATTAATAGTTATTATTTTTAACGTTTTTAAAAAATAGCTATATTTTTTGTTTATTTTTAATTTTTTAAATAAAATAAAAAAAATTATAAATATTAAAAAAGTAGTAATAAATTAGTAGTTTAAAAAGTTAAATTTTAAAGTTATATTTAATAATAGTTTTTTAAGCTTTTATAAATAAACTAAGCTAAAATTTTAAATATAAATTTAATTTAGCTTTAATAATATAAGCTATATTTATTATTAATTTTTAATATTATTATAAAAATTATATTTATTATTATTATTGTTATTTTTAGTGCTTATTAAATAATTTAAGCTTTTATTAGCATATATTAAATATTATTTTTAATAGTATTTTTAATAATAAAATTTAATAGTAAAAATAATAAATAATTAATATATATAAAAAAATAATAAAAAAAATAGTTTATTTAGCTTTTTAATAAATTTATTAGTATTAAATTATTTATAAATAGTTTATTAAAAGTTATTATAATAAAATAGTATTTTTAAAATACTAGTTTTTATAATAGTAGTATAAAATATAATACTTTTATTATAGTAGTTTTTTTTATATTATATTATTTTTAATAAGTTTTAACTTTATAAAAATAATAATAGCTTTAATAGCTATTATATAATAGTTAATATATAATTATTAGTAATATATTTACTAAAAATATAAATATTAAGCTTTTAAGCTTATAACCTATTAAAAATAAAGTTAATAGTAAATATACTATATTAAATAATAGCTTAAGGAACAAGTCTAGATATAGTGGAGTGAGGAGATACCTTACTCATATATAGTAGATGTGTGGGGTCGGAAGTACCCAGCCACCTGGCTTTACCAGCCCCCCGATTTCAACACCAACAGCCTCTACAACTCGCTTCCCACCATTGAGGAGCAGGCGCCTCCCTCTGACGTTCATCTCTAGGAGCTGGGAAAGCTCCTTGTCTCGCATGCCCTGAATGGGTATCTTGGTATTTCCCTGCTCCATCAGCACTCGCTGCTCCAGGGCCAGTCCATCCTGCTTCACACTGGCCTTCGTAGAGCCCCCACGCTTGCTGGTGACGTCCGAAGCCTCGGCAACTTGAAGAGCGCAAGCTTTTTCCTACACGATGGCGTCTTCCAAGTTTTCGAATACGAAGAGTCGACAAACATTGACGACAACATCCAGCTTGCATTCTTGGAGAAGTTCGCCGAGTACCTCAAACTCCATGCGCTGGAGAGGAAGATTGCTTTGTCGAAGTTGGACCTTGAGTACCCCAAGCTCATGGAACATTGCAAGGAAGATGATACTGGGGTCATAGCACATGTGTGTAAGGTCACCGATGACAATATCTCTCTAGGCGAAGCGACAGAGTGGAAGTTTGACTGGCGCGACGGCGCTGTTGTGCCTGTCATTACGCGGGGATGTGCGCGGACTTCAAGCGGCGACCACAAGAAGAAGTAGGGCCACCATATAGCAACCTCGAACCGTCATGTCAAGAAATGAGGGCTTCATGGAAATCAAAGTAGTTCGTCTAGTTCGAGCTTATAAAACATTATCAATATATTTTTTGCCCTCTATCAGGTCTCAGCGAATTCAGCCGATATAGACCTTTAAAATATATGAAAAAATCTTAGAGCTGTCTGATTCAAACCCCCGAGAACCGACAAAATCGGTCCATAAGCTAAACCATCTGGTCTTTCATCTATTCGATAAGACCTGCAGTCAAGACTATCCCTCCACAATCATGAAACTCGCAAGCCCCCTGCTTAAGCTCAGCTTGGATCCTTACATTTGCTAAATCTTCCGCTTTCTCCTAGCGTCTTATAGATATAGTCCCCAACGATACCACCGCTAGCATGTCACTTGCAGTATGGTAGTCGGCTATTACACTTGACTTTTCTTTACCCACGCTTCTAGCAGGCTATCTAGCACTTAAAGCCCTCTATTCGGAAAGTTGAAGCTATTCTAAGTATTAAACTAAGTAAATAGATGTACCTTGGGGGGGCAAGACACTTATTATCCGTTTCTATCTTTCAGCCACAGATAATAGACATAACCCCATTGCTGTATTCAGGGTTTGGTAAATGAAGAGCTACGGCGCTATGTGAAACCTGACCCGTTTTACTTCAGCCACATTTGACTGACGTGTGAACGCGGAAGTTACTGGGTCTGTGGTAAAGTGGGTTGTATTGATGAAGGGATGCATGCATGGTCATGCATGTAAGGACGGGCTTGTCACCCGTTTTCTCCAAGCCTGCTTTAGAACTTACGATTTTGATTCGTTGAATCCTCAATACTCTGCTAGAAAACGCGGGGTTTATATGTACGAAGATTTTTTTTTTCTGAAATCAGGCGATATTAACGGTGATATGACACGTGCCGTTCATTACTAAACCAAGGTTGTAGAATGGCAGCAGGGGATGTTCTATGTGGGCAGGGCAGGGATTCCCGAAAGAGGCATTGCTCGGTCACTTGAGCCGCACTGTTGTCTCAAACAGGCAAATGCTAATACATATATACTCTCAACCCGTCCTAAAATTGCTTGTGCATCACATCCAATGACTCCCCACTCCCTTTGGTCGAGAAGTAAGCATTATGGAGTCCGGCCGATGCAGAAAGAAACGGCTAAGCCGGAGGAAAGATGGACCCGCTTTTGAATTCATCGGCATTGCTGGCAGTTTGAGTATTGTTGAGCCTCACACTGAGGAAGCAAGGATCATCATCAGACGGCAAGCTGCTAGGTCAGGGCGGCAGAAACACCTGCGCGAAAGCGCCAACCAGAACCAAGAGGACTCCGTGAATATTACTCCCCTAGCGGAGGATAGCGTGTATGAGAAATTCAACATCACGCCAGGAACTCAACCCGCTCGGCCAACCCTGCAACCTTCAAGCAATGGATACGAAACGATGAGGGCAATTTATAACTTCGATATAACGGCTCTCGACAGTTTCATTGACGTGGATCTTGCTGTCAACGCCTTTCGCTTGCTTCAAGACCGCTCGACTAACCCGGCCGCTCTTCTCCGGAAGGGTTCCTCATCTTTCCTTGCCTACCTCCCGAGCCGCTATGGGTTTAAACCCTTTCTAAATGACGCTATGCACTGTGTGGCGGCGAAGGCTGCCCAGATGCTTGGACATTCGACCACAGGAACTTCGCCCTCCAAGCTGCACATGAAGGCACTGCGCAGCCTATATTCCACAACGCAAAATGATGCTACTTGTCCCATAACTGATATCTACTGCGCGGCAAGGCTTTTAGTACTTTACGAGGTAAAGCACATCAGATATTCCATCACGTCATAGGCCAGCAATAACAGTACGGCCGTATAGTCCCTCGGTTCCCCAGATGTCAATGCTTTAGCCATCCATAATGAGTATGGTATTAAGCTCCTTAGCCAGAAAGGTCCTTCGCTCGATCTGTCCCGCTTTAGCCGTATGCTTTTCAGAAGCCAGGGGCCCCACATCGTCCGTTGCATTTCCATTCTGCAAGTTAAAGTCTTCCCGCTAATTCCTCTCCAAGCTCATATCCGATATGTATAAGAAAGAGTCTTCAATGCTTGAAGGACAAGAATGGCAAGATTTCTTCGACCGCGCCGCTAACATGGAGACGAGCGTCGACGCTCAATACTGGTGGAAATTCTTCGGATCTATGACTTTCTTACCAGGCATATTGAAGGACGCAAGGGCTCTTTTCTCCGAAACTACACTTGACCCATTTACGTACTCGTCGCGAAGCGTCGGTATTCTCGAGAGAGCGAAGAATATGTATCAAGCACTAAACGATAATCATGTATTATACCAACGATCTACATCACAGCCCCGATCACTGCTCGACCTGCCTAGCTCTGCCAATGTTGAGTCTACGGATCGCGTTAGACTTCAAGGCTTCCTCCGATATCCTGCTATGTTTATATCTCGTCTTCAGGCCACTCTGTCTCTTAGTGAAGTAGATCGCGCTATTGGCGAAGAAGAGGCACAAAGGGTAGCAGCCCAGACGCTGCTCGTTGAGAAGATGACGATGAATTCGGATCCGATCATGGCTTGGCATCTAGGACAGAGGAGAAGCTTACCATATTCTATCATACGTACAAGAGAGGAATGGCTTCCCATTAATGAACGAGGGGGAAACTGGGAGGAACTGAAAGCCTTTCTCTCACAGCGCTGGTTGCTGTGGGAAGATTGTTGGAACGACACAGTTCTGGTTGAAGAACTGGGGCGAGTCGGAGTTGAAGATTAATGTAATACTCTTGTTCTGCATTGAATAAACGCTCTATTAACGACACACGTAGTGGTAGCTCAAAACTTTAATGTAAACGGTGGGACTACCCATGCGGAGTATAATTTGGCTGTCACCATCACCAGCATCATGCCTTTTACTCTATTTTGATTCTTGTGCAGGCTCCAAAAGAGTATATCCACCGTACGGCAGATGAGCTAAGCAGCGGCGCCGTTGGGAACCAAACCCGACCCATTACCCAGCTCGCCCAGTACGGCATCATCAAGGCAGACAAATGACGCAAGCTTCCAGAAAATAAAGACTTCAATATGCAACATCATCTCTACTTAGTTAAGAGAAGATGATATACAGGTCACCAGGGCGATAATCATCGGCGCGGCGCTATGAGCTTGTACAGGCAAGAGTTTGTAGCAGGGAAAACTTCCCAATGTACTTATTAACAGGAGTTTTGAAGTGGTAAAACGGCTTCGAGACTAATCAAGAGTGAGTTTTTCGAAAGCCTTGCGGATGAACTCGCTTTACTCGTTTTTAGCGCCGCGCTAATGATTATCATCCTGGTGACCCGTACTTAGAAATTAGTCTCATTACCTAGAGCCTCAACAAGGGGGTCAATCTCTACTTTCATCATCATAGCTAGTTATCACCGATACTACCTCCTATATGGCTAGAGTGGCCCAGGCATGCAGCGTCATTTTAAAGTTAGTCTAATTCAACTTCGGTATCGATGGAGGCGATAAGAGATGGCTTGTATGCGGTTTATGCGAGACGGCAGCCAGGGCGTCAATAGATTAAACCCGCTAACCAAGAAGAGGACTATTTGTAAGATGAGAGAGTGTCACATCAAGAGCCTCAAGTCTTCCCCAGCGCGACAAGGGCTTCTGAAGGGGTCCATGACCTCTATTCTCTCTTGCAGAGGACTGACCTCGTTACTAGTCTTCGCATCCAATCGCTTACAGCCCCAGCCGCAGTCTAACCTGAATTAGCAACGCAGCCCGTGTGTGAACTCCGCCCCATTGCCATCACGCCCCCTGCAACAAATGCTACCCCATCCCCCTCAGGGGCACCCACTACGAGGATATCGTGGTCGTGTTCATGGACATCTCGACCAAAAAGAGCTCGCTTAATGAGGCCCCAACACAGCCTGCCGCGATCAGGAATAGGTAGGGAGGGAGGATCAGAATGACATCTCAGGCGTAAACATAGGATGATGCCGGATAATATACTCTTCATTATGATGCTTTCAAGATAGATATAACAATTAGGCATAAGGGGATTCGTTTCATGGCCGTTCGACCTTGGATAATGTGGCTAGACATCTGCATGGCGATAGAGGCGGCATCCTGGTGATGGCTACAAGTAATTACGATTTCACCCATTCGAACGGCGCGCTTTAGTGCGTCTACTTCACCACTTAACTTACAGCTTACCAAAAGGAAAAGGCAACCAATAAAGTAGAAACACAGAGACGTTAACGGTCGCCTAACACCGAGTCTACATAGAGTTGGAAACAAGCAGGAGACAAGGAGGTAGCATGCATTAAATATGTAAATACAGCAAATCAGTACACACACCACATCTTAGTAGCGTAACTGCGGCGCCTAATGTAACAGCTGCGATACCACATCCCACCAAGCCAGCCGCTGTTTAGGCTCCCCGATAAACCAGTGGACGCTACTCTCTCGAGTCTGCGCCACGGCCTCCGATGTTGGTTGCATATTAATCTATATATGTTTCTGTCAGGTGGAAATGGCGCTAGCGGGTAGTCGTTACCTAGCCGGATAGAGAAGACTCAGTATTTGTACATATATATAGGCTAGAGACCTCCCACTCGTACGGAAGGGTTCAGGAATGACCTACCGGCGGCCGATCTTCACTCTGGAGCCTTTCTCATGACAGTTTCTCGCCTCAACTCAATGATGTACTTGTAGTATCGACACACTGCCGCTACAGTTCTCTGCTATAGACCTGGATCACTAATTCCCGGTCGCTCACATTTTCGTTTACGTCTCTATTTACATTCGGTGCTATATTCTCTTGTCCCAGACCTAGTTGTTTGCTTGTCTCACCCTTGTCCACACGGCGACTGCGTGTGTTGTTGTGACTAGAATGTCACGACATGGTTCCGACAACAGGCGCAAGCGACGCAGACATAGACACAGACATAGACACAGACATAGACGCCCTTCGCCAGCAATCGAGTACGCTTTGGGGAGTCAAATTTCTGACTCTACTAGGGCATACCTGGAGGACCCATGTAGAGGCACACACGCTTGGCTGAATTTGACAACGAAATGGTCAAAAAAAAAGCGCATACTTGGACTGTGCACCGTTTGGCTCGGCCTCATCGCGGCTGTAGTCTTCCTATCCTTCAACTTGATCTATGCAGTGTTGCTGGTAGTGGCGAGACCTGCACCAACGGACCTTAACTCTCCGGATTTTACCTGGTATAAGAATAGCCAGTTTGAAGCTTGCGTCAATAGCTCTCCGGAGCAAGTTAATTGCACTTTGTTAGAGGCGGATCTCCACTCCTCTACTTACGCAGGCTTGAGTTGGGTTGGGAAGGAGAGGGACCAATACTTCATAACATGGTCGGAATACAAGGTCTCAGCCCTGGCCCCGGTCCCATGGTGTGACTTAGCGAGCTGCATGGCCGGATGGAAGATCGTGCCCTCCATTGTGCGTGATAGCGCCTTCGGGTTTACCGCTCCCAAAGCATGGTCGTTTCTCCTGATCAGTGCAATCGCCCTTTTCTGGGACTTTCGAGGGATTCTATCTCCCCTTGAAACTTGCAAGCGAGGCGGCTTCATTGACTGGACCCTTCTCGTGTGGAAAGCCGGTCAACTCGGCTTCTGGTGGTGGGCATATGTGACCTTCATCCGCGACCCTGCCGTGGCTGCGCCTGTGTCACTCACGGGATGGATCTCTACCTGGAGTCTGGCTGACAACTTCAACTTACACCCGTGGGCATGCTACTTCAGCCCTGACTCAAGCTTACGGCGCGCCATCGCCACCACGTTGAAGATAGCGACTTTTGTGCAATGGTCCGCAACTTTGAATGCTCTTCAGCAGCATAACAACAGGGATTCGATTCAGAAGTACGATTGCCTCTACTCGAGCATCGCATCGGCTCCAGGCTCGTCTCCGTGCGCCGCCGAACAGCTATGCCTGAAGAGATGGCTTTTCAGTAACCCGGATTTTGCAAGCAGCAGTACCAAAACGGTTATCACGTTTTACATGATTGCGGTTTATGTTGCGATCGTTATATACTCCTTCTGTCTGCTTGTATATACGGTCCCCAAAGTGATTCGGCCCTGGTTCCCGCATAGGATTGAGCAGGCCATACAATTGGGTTTAGTTATTGATAATGAAGCCGAGCTCTCACTGATCCGATTTATCATGCTTCTCTTTTTTGCGTATTTGGGTCTATTTTACTCCATTCCCTTTTTCACTTCTCCCGATTTTAAGGTTGGCTTTCATGGAAATAGTAGCTGGAGCACACTGGCATACGATTTAAATTGTCGCGCCGTACATGTAGGTATCAGCCCAACATACGCCTACTTGGATATCAACGCGTTTGCGAGAAACGTACGGATTGCAAAAATGCTATTTAATGCTGGATGAGAGAAGCTGATCACAAGTTTCACCCATGCTTCAACGAATGGTATTTAGATAATCGGATGTGAACAATGAAGCAGTGCAAGTGGAACTGACCGGTCAGGGGTCAAATGGAGATATACAAGATAATAGAAGACTTAAAGGGGGTGTGTACACACGGAGCCATATCACTTAGCTTATCATGCCCACTTTCCATTTTGCTTCAATTTCTAGCTATCACAATGAATTTTAATTGAATTCTATTGAGAGATGTACGAGCAAGGAGCTCCCTAGTCCTTTAATACATTACCATACTACGACTGAGCGTGCTAATTGTAAGTTAGGATCCATTTGAGTGATCAGACAAATCGAGGGTAGCCACCCCTAGTTACCCTCAAGGACAGATTATACTTTGATAGTTCTTCTCACCGTATATCTCCTTTGGTGGTGAGTTAAAGCTTCTATACTATCGTCGCGTAGACGAAAACTAAATCGTACTTTATCTATGGATTGACTATATACAAGTTCTACATAAGAGGCTGACGAAACAATGGTGGAAAGTTTGCCAAATATACCTAAGTGACCATCTTGTTCACCACCATCAGTGCTATCTAGCGAATAGTTTAGAGCATTTGCGAAGTAACGAAAACTTTCAGTGCACTCTAGCCTATTTCTCTAATTACCAGGAAGTGAGAGCAGCATGTCTAGGTAGGGGTGCATGAAGCCCGCACGTCGGGACTTAATACGTAGTGCCACAAGGCGCACTTGACATAACAAAAGTCATCCCATGTATAAATAAAGATGATAGGCCGACGAAGGTATTGTAGAGACCGTTGCCCAACAATAGGTGTTCGGTCACATGCTTCGACAGGGCTCCCAACCCGTCGCAATTGGAACAAACGTTGGAGATCGTACACCCTAGTATGCCCACCCTGGCACTTCGCCCCCACGATCCCTGTAGCCTTGGCGGCCTGCGGTCGAGACAAGGATACCCTATGCACAGATCAGGCCTCGCGGGGCCTGCCCTTAAAGAGGTCCACACAATATAGCAGTCTACCAAGCCGGCGCACGCGCCGGTTACGGCTATACAGATGTCGAGGGATCTAATTGACGACGGGAATAGAAGATAAACATCAGAAGGCTGAGGATTGAATGAAGTGCGGGCACTGCCTATGAACATAACGGGTGCTGCTGCGGCTGTCTTGGTGATACAGTCTGGAAAGCCGAAATCCTTCATGGCACTTCAAACGTCGAACATTGGCCAAAGGCCGCTAAGCGCCATTGTTAATGCAGCAATCAGCTAACCGAGCGCCATAGGATGTGGCAGGGGTGGGAATGGGCGAACATGGCGGCAGACATGGGGCAACCGGTATGGAGGATGTTCTAGCTTCCTGGGTCCGAACCTAGGTAGAGGGTAGATGTGGTAGAGGCGAAGGTGGACCTGGATGCTTACGATATCGATGAAGTATTTTCTCTACTATCCATGTCAACCAATTTTAGGGAGGGGCGATTGTCAATTCTTACTGTTGGGAATTTCAGAACTAAGCGTTGTTACTGCACAAAAGGAGTTCTATATCCCAGCCCTTTAGTCCGTGCCACGTCGACTTATTCTTGTTTGGTTTGGTCCTACACTATGTCAGCAGTCCCTATCCGACTAGTCACATTGGGTGTGATGTCTTAATGTTGGTAGACTTGCATATCATCGCCAATCCACAACATGTACGTCTACCACCACTATTAATTCTTGCTACTGCCTGGGGAAAACACATAAAGCTAGCTAAGCTCGACAAGGTACATAAACGCCACGGTATACCGGGGCCGCCAGTGCCAGCGCCTAGTAGGGCGTCCGGAGCCGTCCGGGGCGAAGAGAGCCAAAGAGAGTCAAAGAAGAAACATAAACAGACCAAAGACCCTCTGACGAAAAGGAAATAAAGAGGTGCTCGGAGATTATGAGAATCACAGTAAATTTTCAGATTATTGGATATATCGTTCTAAGCACCAAAATACTAGCCCTTAGTAAGATGCTCGCTTTGATCGATGTTTCCTTTGATCGCAACCTCCGACCATCCGATGGCTCTCTTTACCCCACCTCGGATTACGACGCTTCATGTGAGACTTCTTGCGGAGATATTTAAACGCCTGACGTACTATTATGGGAAATGGGAAATTACTTTATACTTAGATCACAATAATTATTATTGATTTTGGCACCTATCGCCCAACAAGAAGGATTGAGTCTATACCCATATGTTGAATCACATCAGGAATACAGGAAGATCTTAACACCCCCAAATGCAGATTCGTACTATTGGTTCTGACCTAAAACTTGAGGCTACCCGATAACTATGGCGCCTCAAATTGTGTTCGGGACTGCTGGACTTGGTATGGATGGAACAGCGTTCCAAGACCCAGAGTCAGTCACAAGCCTATTGCAAACGCTCCAAAAGCTAGGAATTTCACGTCTAGATACAGGCGCTCGCTATCCACCTCTCCAACCTGGGTTATCAGAAGAACTCCTCGGACAGACAAAGGACTTGAGTGGTGGTTTCATCATTGACACCAAGGTGTACACGGACACGAGAACAGACGGAAGCGGTGATCTAACTAGCGATGCCATTTCCAAGTCCGTTGACGGAAGTTTGACCCGCCTCCAGCGGCCGCAGGGTGCAAGCGATGCCCCTTACTGTGTTTCCATCGTGTCACGTTGCTGATATTTCCACCAGGTCAATGTCCTCTACATACACCGTGGAGACCTAGCCACTCCACTCAAGGAACAAATTCAAGGTTTTAACGAGCAGATCCGAAAAGGTCGTTGCAATTCTGTAAGTTGCCCTCCCCTTGCCATCACCAGGTATCTAATTGATAAAATGGCCATAGTGGGGAGTATCCAATGTGCAGCCCGAGATGCTTGAGCAAATGCTTCAGCTATGCGAGCAGAACAAATGGCAAAAGCCCAGCTACTACCAAGGCACTTACAACGTTATCTCTCGCGGTACGGAAACGAAGTTATTCCCGCTGCTTCGGGCTCACGGTGTCAAGTTCGTTGCGTTCTGGTCAGTAACCACGGTGCCCCCTTCGACAGCGCCTCCACCAGGTTGCCCCTATGAGACTGCGGATAGTAGGGGATCGTGACTGACCTTAATGTTCCAATAGGGCGTTAGCTAGCGGGTTCTTGACCGGCAAGCTGGTCAACGGACAGCATGCTGGCACCCGATTAGCAGATGACAGCCCTCTCGGCCAGCACTTTCAGAAGATGTATGGGAGCCCGGACGTTCTAGAGGCTACGAGGAACTTCGACAGAGAGACTAGAGCTCGAGGGCTGTCACCGCTTGAAGTGGCAATTCGCTGGGTCTTTCATCACTCACGATTGACAGACGATGATTGCGTTCTCCTCGGTGCAAGCTCAGAGTCGCAGATTATGGAGACCGTGGGGTTCGTTCGTAAGGGGCCATTGCAGGACGAGGTGCTTCCCCTCGTGGAAGAGCTCTGGGAGAAGGTCAAAGGAAGCAGAGAGAACGTAATATAATTCGCGTCTATTGTGCACTAATATCCAGAATATCTGGGGTTGTAAAGACACTCTGCCACGGCATCGACTTGTCTATGACCCGGCCTTTAGCAGAAGGTTCTTGGATCCTGTAGCACATCCTCTGTATTCAGGCATCCTTGTATACCAGTGATCTATAACTACCAGGAAAGTTTCCTGTATTGAGAATTGATAGTTAGTCTATGCAAAGCAAAAGACCAGTTCTACTCATATCATCTTTAGCCATTTCCCTGTAGCCCTTTTTATTATACCTGTCGCCCCTGGGTCTTTGCTGTATAGGGGCTTTGTCACACTTTAGGAATAGCAACGTCTAGCTACTTAAGACAGATCATATCCGTTATGGTCGGCTACTTAGATATTGATCCGAATACCTTAGGATAAGAAGTCATATGAAAGGCTACAACGGGAGGCAGCGGAAGCCAGCTAAGGGAGATTCGAGTGAGATGGATCGCCAAGGGCTAAACGCTCTTAAGCTCTGAAGGAGAAAGAAGAATATCTAGAGACTTTCAGAAACATGGCAGACGAGTACTATTTCGGGCGTATCATTCAATGATATAGAATGCTAGCTTTGGTGATGATTCTCATGTTAAGTCATCTAGGAAACTCCTAGACGGAGGCATCTACGTTCAAATGAGGACGGAGACCTTTCAGCAACGGGTATATCATCCGGGGAATGAGGCACACGAAAGATATAATGTTCACAATTAACTAGGAGGCAATCGGAATATTTGCACATATCTTAAAAGGCATGGCCGGTGACAACGAGCAACGGGGCTAACTGATTTGGTTTCCGGTATGATGAGCATCATGAATAACATAATTAGGCGGATCACTGTGTCGGCCGTAGTAGTATATCATGGATAGAAATAGGACGCTTGCTGGCCGGTCGGAAGGGGGCCCGGGTTCACAAACAAGAATAAGCGAAGGGGGGTTTGCAAGGGAACCGCTCACAGTCGCAACCCCCCAGCTAACTTTAGGAGCTTGAAAAGCCAGCTTGAACGGTTCACTCTAGAGTAGGAGCAAGCTATTACCGCTAACTCAGGGTGCTGTGTGATGCGGTTTTGTTATATATCGAGAAGGTCCTTCCGATATCGCCTGGTGCTAGGAAACTCGCGATTGACTTTGGGTCTCGGGATGTACTCGACTCATGTCACAAGGGCGTGTAATTACTGATGAATTGCGAGCTTCTCAGTGTTCGTCTCCTAGGCTCAATTCACTACGTTTGTTGGTGATAGGGTTGACGTAGATAGCCTCTGGCTAACCGGTATAGCAGCACTCGAAGTTCGGCTTCATCCTTCAGCACGGCCGCTCGAAGTTTAAATTGATAGGTCGATCTTTCTGGGAAGTGATTGCTTAATGTAAACCGACACCGGCTTAATTCACAGACGCGCGAAGACATATTCCTGCGGTCAATATAATTCCCACCCGAGCAGTTCTGAGTTCCAGAGAGTCACTCGCTACATCCAGCAGGAAACACCCACGGGTTATTTGAGACAAGTAACATGCAGTGTAGTGCATTAGTGACGAGCTTGCGCCCAGTCGGAATACGGCCGGCAAGACTTATGCACTTCGAGAGCTCGATGTTTAGCTTGACTAAAGGGAGGGGTCAAACTGTAATATGTACGCCGGACTGTGTCGCTCACCCTCTCTTGACAACAACTGGTAAGCCAAGGTCGCACAGGTTGTCCCGAAATGGTGTCTAATAGGCGCGGCTATCGGTGTGAAAGTGGTGTCGGACACGTCGGGGGTGGCGTCCCGACGAGGGCGAAAGTTAAAAACGACACGGGCGGTGGTGCATGAAGGACTGTGCCATCCCGGTCACCGATGTCCTTCATAAGTAAGTATATGACACCTATTTAGGTATACTGTAAAAACCAACTACTGGGCCGCGGAATCTGCCGAGTGCGTCAAGGGCGAGCTAGTGTAGAGATTTCAAGATATCACGGATCTGCCCGACGTGAAGTGCGGAGGGACGGCCCCAGGTGTCTCCTAGGTAGGGTTTGGTCGTCGAAATCTACCCAATGCATACTGTAGGAGGAACGCTGCGGCGCTGTTGGCATGCTTGTTACTCGTGTACATACCTACCTAACCTTCCATTTCAATTAAGGGTAAACCTGGTGTAGTGTGAGACTCTACATAGCGGCGAGCCAGATTTGTCCGTTATCTATTTTCGGGACGGGTAATTCCTCGGTCTGTGCAACTTAGCGGCTAAGCATGACGAGAACAACGAAGCGATGGTTGAGCGCGCTCGGTGCAGATCCTACCTTAGCGCGGCACGCGGGACTAAACTGCGACGCGAGTTAGAGCTATAAAGCCGTGCTTCCCCGGTATCTTGGAATGCGCTGGAATGTGAACGTGTCGGGTCACACGAATGCTGATATTGCTTTGCTTTGCATGTGAACACTTGATACGACGCGTTGGCCGATGCGCCGGGATGGTGGTGGCCTTGCGGGAATAGAATGGTTCCAGAAGTGTGTGCCAGGGATCGTATTCTCGACAGTCGGAAGACTACTGTATACCTTAGGTACACACTTAGGGGCCTGGCACGGGGACGTAGGTGGGTTTATGATTTATCTACCTAGGTAGTATTCTTAGAAAGCACCAGTCGAGAATTATGTAACTTAGCGTATAATCAGGATACATAGTGTTTACGACCTTAGACAGGTATATATATAGGTAGGTAATCTTTGGTCTGACTTTGTATACTATATGTCCTTGTTGATGTGGCACGTAATTTAGTTTGCAGTCCACAGAGGATATCGAAGTGTTGCCCGTGGAGAAGCGAGCGCCCCAAGTGACACCCCATCGGTGCAAAGTTGAAACCAGAGTAATGATACGATCAAGTTTTGGGTTGATAGAACACGCGTCATGTCAGGCCGACGATCAACTCCCCGAGACAGGACGCCGTGGTCAAGTAACCGAAGTATGTGCAGACCAGACAACCCCGTGGTCGAAACCGGGAAGTTGATTGATTGTCCTGATGCAGTGCAGGTAAACTGGCTCCATCTTTGTCAAACTCAATACATTGATAACAACATTCCCCAGGAAGTAGTTTTTGTCAACCCCTTTTTCTAATGGAGAATGAAATAGCGAAGCTGACTCTCGCAAGAGCTCCCTAGAGCCACTATAGGGGAGATCTACCGTAGGGTTACTACCTTATCTATGCACGTACTATAGGGGTATAATAAGCCGCACGTGGGGTGGAAAGGGGCTCAGCAGGGCTTATCTGTTGGCCCTTGGGGGGCACTTGGCTGGCGCTGGCTCGCCCGAAATACTTACAGTAAGTAGGTACTTGGCTAGGTACCTAGGTAACTGACGTCAAAGCACCGTTGATCAATGAAATGTCGAGCGGGCCCATCCAATTTCCCGTTTATTAAAGGCTTGGCGGGTTCTTGCTGCGCTGAGTGGCTACCAGCATGCGTGCAGAGATTGATCCCCCTAATTTCCCGCCCCGTTCACTGCCTGTCCACTGCCTGTCCACCGCCTGTAGACGCTTATCGCTGCTACACTCCACTAGCCTGATTGCAGATTGCGTGCTGCTTCAGCCGGGATCACCAACGCTAAAAGAGGGTAGGGGCTGGGTAGGGGTGGCCCTGTGGTGGGTAACCGCGTATCCCCAACTGGACGAGTACCGATCAGCGCCGTGTTCCAGTCGGGTCTTGAATCAAAAAAATCTTGGGTCCTGTCCCATCAACCTTTTCTCCAGAACTCTTAATTCCCGCGAACCGCACCATCTCGACACAGAAAATCGCTTCCGTGAGCCGAACTGCGCGTGCCGTCCAAGTGTCCTTGCTCTCCCTGTTCCTTGCACACAGTTCTCTGCATCTTTTCACATCGTCACAATGGGCGCGCCGAGCAATGACGAGCGCAAGCTCGAGAGCGGCGGGGTGGCGCCGGCACCACCAGCCCGAAGCATCCACCCGGCATTCTACATCGCGTACGAGAGCAGCCCTTCATCATCGAGAGTCGCCATCGTGGGACGCGCATTGCTGACATCTGCCGTAGACTATGGATTGCTCTGAGTTCCAGTGTCATTCTTTTCAACAAATGGGTGCTTTTCAGTGCCAAGTTCGGTACGTCTCTCAGCCCTATGGTTCCAAGCCTCTTAAGCCTCCTTTTCAACGCGCGCACAGGCGTAATGGCGTAAAGTACCAACTAACAGGATGACTAGATTATCGTGAGTGACACGCGACCTTTGCTCTCTCTTAAGAGCGTGTTCGCATGTATGCAAACTAACATTTGC
The DNA here is from genome assembly GCA_005188305.1 of Xylaria sp. BCC 1067. NCBI lineage: Eukaryota > Fungi > Ascomycota > Sordariomycetes > Xylariales > Xylariaceae > Xylaria > Xylaria sp. BCC 1067. The sequence continues at coordinate 1,688,183 of SSCS01000004.1, read as the reverse complement.
AATCGTTAGCCTTGTTCTTGACAACATGGCACATGGCCTTTGCGACATTGATGACGCAGCTTATGGCCAAGTTTACTACGACGCTTGACTCGCGCCACAAGGTGCCTATGAACACCAATACTTACATGTGAGTCTATGCCCTAAACGTTTAACTGTGGTTCGGTGGGTTGACGACGAGAACAGGAAGGCTATTGTGCCGATCGGCATCATGTTCAGTTTGAGTTTGATCTTCGGAAACTTTGCTTACCTATACCTGAGCGTTTCTTTCATCCAAATGCTCAAGGTCAGTTGTCTTAATGTTCGTTAATGGGTCCTATTCATATAACTGACTGGTCTGGATAGGCTACCAATGCTGTCGCCACTCTTCTTGCCACCTGGGCTTTCGGCATGGCTGCCCCGAACTTGAACAAGCTGCTCAATGTTTCCGCCATCGTCATTGGTGTCGCTATCGCCTCCTTTGGCGAGCTCAAGTTTGACGGCCTAGGATTCATCAGTATGGAACGATTGGTTTACGGCTTATTATGGAAATGATCTAACGTCCTGTTTAGTCCAGGTCACTGGTATCGTCTGTGAAGCACTACGACTTGTCATGGTTCAGCGCTTACTAAGCTCCGACGAATTCAAGATGGACCCCCTAGTCTCCGTATACTGTAAGCGACCATCTTGTCCCTTAATTTGAGCTTCAGCACAGTCTGTGGCTCGATGCCGACGGCCTTGTCGCACCTCGCTGCTAGCTGTCCTAATTACTCGTTTGAACAAGTCGAGCTAACCCCTGATTAGATTATGCTCCCGCATGCGCTATTATCAATGGTTTCTTTACCATCTTGATTGAGCTTCCCCGCATGACCATTGGCGATATTCTCCAGGTCGGCTTGATCACACTCGTCGCCAATGCATTTGTTGCTTTCCTGCTTAACGTGTCTGTCGTATTGCTGGTATGTACTAATACGGAATTGTAACCATTAAATGGGTTGGCGTAATGCTAATGTTATCTTAGATTGGTAAAACGAATGCCGTTGTTCTTACCATGTCTGGCGTGCTCAAGGACATCCTGCTAGTCGTTGCCTCTATGACTATCTTTGGTGACCCAGTGACTCTTCAACAGTACTTCGGCTACTCGATTGCCCTTGCCGGTCTGGTTTACTACAAGCTCGGTGCCGAGAAGCTGCAGCAGATGACAACAGATGCTAAGCTTACGATTCACGAGGTGCGCCGCAGCAACCCAGCCGGCTTCAAATTAGGCCTTATCTGTGGTGGCCTGTTCTTCGCTGCCTTCGTTTTCATGAGCTGGTCCCGTGGCCTCCCAGGCTCCTCTCTACCAACGCCCGGTGCCTAATCGATACAATAATGCTCTCAGCGTCTTATGCCAATCTTGGCTCGCCTTACAAGGTCCTTTACAATAATCTCCCTGATCTTTAAAGGGGCTTCTTAACATGTCTTTTATATTACGTTGTTCCCGACGTGGCGAACTGGAATGGACGAACAATGGTTAAACATGGTGGTAGAGCTGTGCTGTCGCTACCCAAATCTACCTTCCGTGTAAACCTATCCGCACTATACGGAAGGTATTCTGTACTGCCCCACGGCCCTTTTCCTATCCTCTTCACGTACATATTTTGATGCATCTTTTCTGTTCATGTTGGGCTACTTTTCTACGGCTAGGGATACTGGTACTAGAGAATTCTAAAAGTTAATGATGATGATGGAAATTCTTGGTTTTGGCCATACTGCGCTTGGGTTCTTTTGTTGTGACAGTGATTATGGGTCTTCGCTAACCAGCAGAACCAAAATCAATCCAAACGGTACCACAATATTGAACCGGATCGGATACTGCACGACCGTCATTACTGTAAGATTGAGAGTCCTTGGGAAAATTTGGATCGAGCCTGGTGGTTGCTCGTGATAGTTAATTCAAGACACGAAATTACCGACGACCACACATTAGGATGAACCCAGATGGGTTAAGGATGGCAGCAGGCTGGTGGAAACGCGATGGTCAACACCAATAAACAGGCTACGAGGTTCGACAAGAGCAAGGGAAAGCCGCATCGTTCACCTAGATGGTTTTCTATTTGTTCATTGAGGATCAGCTGGACGACATACATCAAAACTGCCATGTGCAAAGGGATATCGAAGATGATGAAAACAAGAAAGAGCGCCAACGGCGGGGTAGATTGTCGTATCCAACTCATGAACCCGCGCTTCCATGCAATAGCCAGCCAGATCTATGTTCCGCCCGCAAGGTATTACCAGAACGAAGGAAGCAAGGGCATGCATAAACAGCCCGAAAAATGCACCGCGAACGCCTCGGAAATGCACCCATTCTTTTTTTCTCGCCATGCTAGCTTCGTCCGACATTATCAAAAAATCCACACACTCACTCCTCATTTCCATCCGCTCGTCATCGGCAAAGAGAAGAACCACACGCTACGCTACGCCGCGTTACGCTCCACTGTAAAGGCGGGAGCGGGGACGGCAACAGCGGCGCCGTCGTCGAAGGGATTCGGGGACCGCTGGCCGTCGAGGGCGCGGCGGCGCGCCCAGTCGAGCGCGGCCATCTGCTGGCGGCGGAGGCGCTCGGACTCGACCTCAGTCTTGGCGCGGTTCTTGCGCGCGGCCTCGACGGCCTCCTCCTGCAGCTTGCGCGTCTCGGCCTCGGCGGCCTCGCGCGCCACCCGGCGCGCCTTGCGCTCCTGCACGTAGAAGTACAGCAGCGTCGCCGCGGCCCCGACGACTACCAGCGCTAGGACGACTGTCACTACGAGCCCGCTGGCGTGCACGCTGTCGTCGCGCGCCATGCACCCGCCGTCGTCGAAGCAGTGGTTCGTCGACGCGCACTCGAGCGTTGTTAGCGTTGTTGTTGTGCATGGGAGCCGCGAGAAGTTGTCTGGTCCCAGCGAGGTCACGGCGCACACGGTCGTCTCGATCGTGCGGGCTGTGCTGCACTCGGTGGGCTTTGATAATGCCGCGGCCGTCGTTGCCGGGCTTGTGGATTGTGGGCTGTTGCTGGTTTGCGGCGCAGGTGTAGGCGTGGCGGTTGCGGCTAGTTGGGGGAACCATCGGTTAGTTCGAGCGTTCTGGTACGGTGGCCGGGGGAGGCGGGTTTACCTGGTGGTGCTTCGGCACGCCGCCGCAGTTCAGGCGCTGAGGTGCTCGCGTCGCAGCTCTCGAGGATGATGACGGCTTCCGAGGCCGCCTCTGCGATCGTGCAGTCGGCCTCTATGAAACACCTCTGCAGATCATCCAGTGTGACGAAGCTGGGAGCGTCTAGGAGACATCTTTGCAGTGACTGCCGGTCCCCGCACGCCGCTGCTTCGGCGAGCATGGGGGCGTTCTGGCGTACGCATATCGACCGGTCTGATGCTGCGTGGGCCAGAGGGAATGTGTTTAGAAGGAGGGTGAGCAGAGCAGACAGCGCTGAACTAGAGAGTGTAGGCATGGTGACCGGTGTTCGAAAGAGCGGCTTGGTGGGATATGAATAAGCAGGGTAAAGAGAGCGGACGAAAGTTAGATATTAAACGTATAGATAGGTATTGGCCTTGGAATAACCCGACACCAAGCAAAAAGTGGTAAGCCTCCTGCGGACTCTTATTCTCACCCGTAAGGAATGTGGTTTCTTTCTATAGTAAGGAACGGACGACACAGGTGGTGTATCGGACTCTGCGGCACACACGTCACCCCAAGGCTCAGGCTGCCGTGACCGGTGGGTGGTGGTGGGTGTAATGCAAGCAAGAAACAAAACAAAGAAATTAAGCGCCCGCCCCAAGACTCGGGAGCGAAGGGAAATGCAGACGGGGATGGCCTGGGGATTAAAACATTTTCCAGAAATCCCCCTCTCTCTCTCTCTCTCCCAGGAGCCGTCCGTCGTATACCGTATACCGCGCGGGCCAATTGTGCGCGCGCGGGTGGTATCCGCCTTGGGTGTGTCAGTGAGCCTTGTGCCTCATCTCCACGAGCTGGCTGGACAGCCCTACATCCGATTCCCCATTTTTTAACCCGGGGAGCTGAGGGTGGGCTCTTGGTCTTTTGTTGTCATGTAGGTCTCTCTCTCTCTCTCTCTGATCGCTGGTTAGGTCCCGTACATATGAGACCGCCGTGTCCGGAGGGAGGGCATGAGGCATGAGCGCAGCGCGTGCTCAGCCCGCTGGGATGTGTAGCTCAGCCCGCTAATGCTCCCATGGCCCTGTCGCCAAATCAGAATGAGCTGAGGCTGATTACATATGCGCGTTGCTTATTATAGACGAGACCAAGCAGGCCAAGACCGCCATCGCGTGCATTGGCAAGTTATAGGGCGATGAGTTTTTTTTTTTGGTCTCTCGCGCGATAATTAAAGTAGTGTTAGTCATCTTTGTCCGCGTCGCAGACTCACGGTGTGGTGTGGTAGGTGATGAGACGGGTAGTGTATATCGGGAAAATGCTGACGCATGCCACCACCACGAGAGCTCAGTTGGCATTGATGATTCCCGTCGCGTCGCTGCGAGGTCATCGCGGAACTGCTGGACGCATGAAAGGATTCCGAACCACATCCTCCGACCGGTCTCTGACAGATAGTAAACAGAAGTCCTACAGCAGGAGGCAGTTCTGTGATTCCACGTCGTCAGTCCTACATCGTCGTCGTCGTTCCAAAACGTGGGGCTCCGGATGGTCATGATTGGTGGTCGTACGTGTCAACCCCATCATCAACAACATCCCTGGTTTCTAGAAGCTGCACCGTGAACCAGGATGCCCAGCGTCGGGGAACTGTATGTAGGTGGGACGTGGCGGTGCTTGGGTGTCAGCTGTGTCTTGGTCTGCCTTGGGTTTGATATAACTCTGATCCACACAAGCTGCAGCCCAAACTGTCCAGAATTTGAGATATCATATATGAGCATCCCGTTGTCGCATGCTGAATGCATGTGTTATAGTATAGAGTATAGAGAACTCGGTGTATAACCGAGTCTGTGATGCATGCGATGGATAGGTAGGTAGGCGATTAGTCACGTATGGTATCATATCATGATATCGTATATACCACATCCAAAGATTCTCAAGCTTAAAACAGGCCAAGCATAGGAATCAAGACTCTACTGTAGGTCGTCATATGCTGACTAGCCTGAAACCAATTCCAACGTGGCGTGATACATGTATTGTGCACGATTACACCTGGATCAGCTCTCTGGCCAGTGACAGCGAGTGTTCTTGCGCCACATTATGGGACAGAATATGGGAGATCAGCATTCCGTCAATTCGGTGGCTTCGGAATGATGATTTCCCTGGCAGGCCCCAAACCCAAAGCTCCGGCGCGTCGGGTTTAACGTGACAGTGTAGGGCTGCTAGTTCAGTCAAATCCTTCAGACAGCGCTTAACAGTCGGTCTAGCATTATCATGAACACCAGGATTATTATGTTCATGATATTGACCGCTAAAAGACATGAGACTCTCCTTTGTTTTATTTTTTTTGTTTCGTTTTGTTTTTCTCTTCCTCCCATCTCTCCCCCCTCCTCCGATCTAATGCATCCCACGTTTTGAGCCTGGTGGATTAAGGTTGCTAGATTGCTTGGGGAAAAGCTAAAAGAAAAATGTCTACAATCCTTAGTTGACCTACGAATTTCGCACTTTACCGTATGCGGAGTGCGCCACGTGATACAAGAGTAGGACAAGTAGGTACGATCTAAGCTGACGTCACCGAGCGATGTTATTGACGCCTTGTCGTACGGCTCGCCCTCTCTCAACTGATAGCAGTAGTAATAAGTGGCTTTCTTTGATTCAAATTCCCGGTAGTACCGACTCCTACTTCACAATTTCCCACTTCATCGGAATCCCTATCAGATACAACTACAAACCAAATAAACCATAACAACCTATCTAGTTACCTACAATATGCCTCTCGTCGTCCCTGGTATCACTGATAACTCCGCGGACCCGACCCAGGAGTGGACCAACAAGCTGGTGGGCAAGACCGTATCCGACGCCTCGCACAGCGAAACGGTGAGCAACGCCCGCCTCTCCTCCCGCCCGTCCTACGTGTCCCCTCTTCAGCACAGGTCGGCTAACGTGCGCCTCCGTGCGCCTCCCAGAACTTTTGCAAGAAGGATCTGCCTCAACAATGTCGCGTAATTGAACCCGGTATGATGGTGACCAAGGACTTCGTCCCCGACCGCCTCAACGTCCACGTCAAGGAGGACGGCACCGTGTCGCACGTCCAGCACGGCTAGGCCACCCGTCTCCTCTCACGCACCGCACATGCACGAGTTGCAGCTGCCGTCCCGATTGGACGCGATACGGCAATGCGGCCACGATGCCGCGATGCCGCGATGCTGTGAGGGATCGTAGGACTACGCCGATTGGGTGAATAATAAATACTAGCTAGCACTTGCTGCCTGTCCGAGTAATGAAGAAATGATGATTTGAGAATAACAGCTCCTCGTGAAGCCTGTGGCACCTCTATACCGCACTGCACGGGGGAATTGCATGCGTACTATTCATTTCATATCTATCTCATCTACCTTCAACCACCACGGGTGTTTCCCCGCTGGAGCCTGGAGAAGCTACACTAGGTGAAGTACCTAACAATATGGAGATAGCGGAGGCCCGAGCTACTACCTCTAGAATAGGTAGGTACTGCCCGAGTCCCAGCCCAGGCGGCTTTCCCAGTAAGAGTTAGTGGATACCTGGGTACTTATTCTACTCTATGCCAAAAAAAAAAACACCCACCAGTGACAAAGCCCCCCCCCCCCCCCCACTTCGCGGAGCTGCCCCTCGTCCTAATCTGCCAATCTGGCACCAGTGATGCGGGGCAGTACTACGTACCCAGGCATTCACACGCGTGTGCTACAGAACTGCCCCTCCAAACTTTCACAAGCTTTGAGAGCATCATCGTACCACTGATTCGTGCCATCATTCGCTATATCTGCCGCGGGACGGATCAGCCAATATGTTCAAGAAAGAGTAAGTCGATTCCATATCCGACATTCGAGTCAATTACTGTGTCATCCCGCCTCAATATGCCACCAAAGCTACCACGCGGAAATCTGCTGTTCCCTAGACCACAACCCCGCCTGGCCTCATCGTCACCCGCAAAGAACAAGGATGGCCCAGACTGACACGTCGCTCTAACAATCCAGGATACAGACGGCTCCCAAGTCGAAGCTAAAGTCGTCGGTACAGCGGTCCCTGCGCCAATCGTTGCTGACGACATACCCGCTCCTGCACCGGTACATCGACGAGATCCTGCCCAAGAAGGGCTCGCTGTCCGCCATGAAGCTGCCGGACCGCTGCACGCTGTACGTGCTGGACGGCGGCGAGCCGCTCTTCTTCCAGCAGGACACGACGACGCTGCTGCCGCACCTCCGGCTCGTGCACCGCTTCCCCGCCGCCTTCCCCAGCATACGCATCGACCGCGGCGCGATCCGCTTCGTGCTCTCGGGCGCGACCCTCATGGCCCCCGGCCTGACGTCCGCCGGCGGACGGCTGCCGAGCGGCGTGCTGACCGCGCGCACCGAGGACGGCGCCGGCGAGGGCCTGGACGAGGAGGATCGCTGGACGAGGGAGCTCGAGAAGGGCGAGCCCGTCGTCGTGCGCGCCGAGGGCAAGACTGAGGCGTGCGCCGTCGGGTTCCTCGTCATGGGCACCAAGGAGGTCAAGGATAAGGGCAAGGGCCCCGTCATCGAAGACGCGCATTACCTCGGCGACGGCCTGTGGAAGCTGGCTACGGAGTGATCGGCCCCGCGCGTGTGTATGAACCTGCTCGATCCTCAATCTAGCGCGTGCGAAATCGCGGATATCGCTGGAGAGGGGGGGGGCGCGGACGGGAGGGTGGGAAGATGGAAATCATGCTGATTTCGTCGCCTCTCGTAATGTGTAATGAACCTGCACGATCATGATGCAGAGCAGAACAAACTAGCAAGCTGCGTAGAAAATACCCTATTGTGTGAACTAAACTAAAGAAACCCTGACGATTGAGTTGGAAGACACTTGGTAGTAAACCTAACGGCGATCATGCAATACGGGTAAGTAAATATAGGTCGTCAAATATCCAAGGCAATTATTCTCCTCTTTTCTCACATCCGGTCAAGCTGACGAGTTATTTGTCCTGGCTTGTTTCTTTCCGTAATTGAAGTTTCGCCGTTTGAAAGTTGAATCCAAAAGACAGGCTCACTCTGTATTCTGTCCTGGTCATGAACTACGAAACCAAGTCTCTTAATCTAAGTATGCAAAAGTGACAATTAATGGCAATCCGGCTACTCTGAGTATAACTGCCTTGAAATTTGTCGATTGCTGCTAGGACCACTACGCAGGAGCGGTGCACAGGGGGCTTTCAGGTATACCTACCGCGACCGAAAGAGCAAAATCTCAAAAAATCAGAGACTAGATCAACTTATTCTCTCTAATTAAGGGAGTTGAACTTGCTACTCCGGTACGGGGAATCGAACCCCGAGCCCCGCGGTGAAAACGCGATATGTTAGCCGTTACACTATACCGGATGTTGTATACCTTTTGATTCTTATTGGGAATTATGTAGCTTTGCATTAGAGGCCTATTCATCCGTCACCGGGACCCACAACAACGACAAACTAGTGGAAGTCTCTGTAGCGATTAGAAATGGTAAGGGATTGATTGTGTAGAGGTTATAGAGTCCAGAGTTTCGAAATATACTGCGAGGGGTTTAGGCATTCTCGTACACTATTCGCTAAAGTGGAAACGCTTCAGCTGAAGCACGAAGGTGCGAACTCGACTTGCCGCCGAATATATGCCCAATCAAATAATGGCTGGTGGGGGCTGACTGTAACTAGGTTGAATGCGATTGCTCTTCTTTGTTGCGGCTGACGGAGGGGCAGAGGCTGTGGAGTTAGATACCGCCTAGGCGAGGGAGATTTGCGTTGTGCGTAATAAAAATGGGCTCGACTTCTGTAAGCACTGTCTACCATTCACAGGGTTTTGTTTCATTTCCGAGGTCTAGTCTATAGCTTGCTGGTTTTCGCTCGATTTCAGGGTTATTAATACGACATATCGAATATAGAGTAGATGGGCGGAAGAAATGAAGTACTGTGTACGTCCCTCCCTCCAGTGTATGCATAAGTTTGCTTCTATCATACGAAAGGCTAAGACAAAGGGCGTGTAACGCAGCCTTATTACCCTTTGCTGGCACAGTGCGGATGTAGAGACTCATGTGCTGTTACGAAAGAACTGCAATGACATTCCAACGCACGACAGAAAATCTAGAAAATCTAGAAAATCTAGAAAATCACCGAGCATAGATAATTTGGTGTCTACAGCCACTTATTTATATACACTTACGGTCGACATCGTAACATGTATTCTATCCCAGTTAACAGTTAAATCTAAAGCGCTACGAGATATTTGGCAATGGGGTTCCGGACGCCCCAGCTGCGGATCTCTGGACCTAAGATCGTACTTAGCGGCAAGAGGTCCTGTCCCACTCCAGATCCCTCAAAATACACCCAGACAGATGATATTAGTCTTTTTTGTTATTGGCCGCTTTCCGCCAAATTCCCCCCATGGTTCAATGCGGGCTTAGCCTTTTCTTAAAACCCCTTCAATCTTCCAGTGTAGTAATGATGCCGGTAGGGCCCTCCCGCTTTACGGCTTCTACAGTGAGATGACGACCGTTGTCTGGGACTACCTATTGACGTACACGGCGCTGTCACACCCAAAGGCGTAGAGCCGGTCTCGGGTATCGGTAAAAATCGAGTAAGGCGGTGTTCGGAGAGCACAGTGGTGAGCTATCTGATTGCGCATAGCTCCTAAGACTACGAGGCCGGCGATACATACTTGCAAAGAATGAGCCGCCATGTCCTCGTCAGTGTCGCCGTCCCCTAGACTCGTAGTGATAATAATCTTTAGCATAGAAAATGTAGGCTTTGTAAAGCCGGCCATAGGCCCTTTGAGGCCCTTAGGCGATCACTAAAGAGGCAGACTGAACTCGCACATATTCGCAACTGTGGCCATCAAATTTACTAGAGAATCGGCTCGCCGAAAGCATCGAAAAAAATTATGCTTGAAGCTTGAATGCATGACAGGGTGCCTGCCCTTGGATCTGTTATACCTGACCTTGTAGGGAAGGTACGGTCTACAGTGTATATAGTGACTGCTCACGGCTGTGGCCAAGTCACTGACTCCATTCCATCTACAACATCAATATCCACCCTCATTGCTCAACAACCTCACTCATTGACTTTTCCGTGACAAATCCTCACTCTAGAGTCTTTCCACGACAGTTCGGGCCCATATACCACTTAGCGCTCCAGTACGATTGGTGCTCTCGTGTATTGTCACAACTACATCGCTCTCACCCTGCGGCTTGACTAGCAGTCGACTACATAGACCTAGCCACATTCGTGGAACCTCCGATGGTGTCATGGCGCCGTGGTGCAAGGGGCCTCATCCCTTCTCTTTCATCTACCAGACGGGACAAGGCTAGGCTCTTTTTTTCCCACACTTCCTCTTCTTTGAGGAAAACGCCATCTGAGGAGCTCCTACCTTTGACACTCCTCGAAATCGAGCAGATGCAGGGATTGCTGCAAAAGGGATTCCAAGTCTGGGAAGTCGCACTCCACATTAGACGAAGTGAATCGGTTGTGCGTCGATCTCTTCAGGAGAATGATGGACTATCAAGTCTCCTAAGGAAAGTGAAAAGAGGAAGGTGGAGTTCGGCGGAGGAACATCTGCTTCTCAAACATCTAGCGAAGCGAAGTGTGCCAGATAAAAAAAAAATAGCACAATCGATGGGCCGGACAGCTGACAGCGTTGCGCGTCAGATCAAAAAGATCGCCAAAGTACAAGATCCTCCCATGCCACTCTTATCAACCGTCACATCTCCTGATAAGGAGCTAAGCGAGTTCGAGAGAGCGACTCTTGAAGTTCGGCTTGATTGTATCTTGATGGGACTTACTAAAGCAAACAAAACGGAGCAATGGGACCGCGTCCTCATGGGGGCACCCAGAGCAGAATGGGCCGAACGAATTCTGGCATTGATTCCCACTCCAATTGGCCGTCTTCTAGCGGCCCCTTCGCCGCCAACGATCTCTGCATTGAGATCTCTGGAATGGGAGGATACCAGTAAGATGGGTGTCTATACTTGGATCCTGACACGCAAAATTCACAATCCATTTTATCCAAAACATTATGTTTATGTCGGTTCGGCGACGAAATATGGTTGGGGGTTATCTGGACGGAAATATCAGCATCAGAAAGGAGGTGTAGACAGTTCTTTCACTTTGAGGTATCGGATCCGGCATCATGGCCTAGGAAAAAAGGGACACTTCGCTGCCTTGCTCTCTATGGAGGTCACGTCCTCCGAGCCTAACGAAGTTGTGAAGGCTAGACGAATGATTGTCCTTGCCGAAGCGGCTTTCACTATTTGGCTAGGTGCATTAACTGAAGGGAGGCCAGATGACCGGAAAGAACGTCTTCTGCTTCGTAGCCTTTGTCCATGGAGCCTGAAGCAAATGTCGTACCGCGGGGTATGCTCTCATAATCCTCTCTCCGTGGACATCCCATACCCCCGGGGATATGCTCAGCTTTGAGACCGTTTGCGTTGTTTCCACCTTTTCACGCCGAATAGGAAACGGTCTCATTAGAATCCAACATTCTTGGCATGGCATACCGAGAGGAGGTTGCCTTCTGGATATTCCAATAACCTAGCCGGGATCACAAGTGGCATAATCAAACATCCTACGCCGTTCTCTCGGCATTATCGATCATTGCCTCCTCACAGGCAAGGCAGAGTCGAGGAAAGCCAGTATGCCTTCTTAATTTGCATTGGTTGTTCCAGGAAAGATGTCCATGAAACCTTTCATGCAAAATTATAAGCGTAATAGTATAATATACCGTGTATAAAACAAGGGGGCTAAAATACTTCCCTGCATTTTATTCTTGGTAAATGGCAATTCTAGCCGGGGTGGCCGAAAACGAGGCTCCAAGCTATGCCACCAACCTATATACTAGGCTTAGGACGGCTCAGGTTAAAGCAGCAGCGGCTCAGGATTCTGGCTGACAATGGGAACCACGACCGTTTAGATTCGTCTTGTCTAATTAACTGTAATGGCCAAACACGGTAGGCTAAAGGTCGGCTTAGCATCGATATTTCGCAGCATATTCCTAAAACTGTGTGCAATAACGACGCTATACAAGACTTCTTGCCACGATATGGTAAGCCTGGCGTGCCAAGAGATAAAAGCCTTTGAAGAGGATACTATTGCGGACTTATATAATACGTATAGCCGCGACGCCTGGCGGAATTTCCTCATTCGTCAATAGTCGCCATCTGGCAAAGGCTTGAACGACACTGATTGGGACCCAGATATCTTTCCCCTCCTTCTCCACACACCGTACACAACACGAGGGGCTCCTCGCCGGACAGAAAGCCGGAAACAAAGATCTTACTGTGGGTGTGGGGGGTTAGTAATGCCACGCAGAACGGGCAAGTAAAAACTAGGCATAACAGAAACCTTGTTGCCGCCGACATCGTCGCCGTCAGCTATCACAGTGGAGCGTCTGATACGGAGAATGACTGCCAACCGCCGTATCAATGCTCGGCCACTGCTCGGTGTGGCGGTCCAATCCCCCGCGGGATATAGATTGCGCAAGGACCTGGCTGACCTGGCCGGTGGCCGCTACGGACTACGCCATGCGATGACCCTGGGTTAGGCCGCCCCCTTGCATCGACTTGTGGGTGTTCTACCCACCATCGTGTCGTAGCAGGAGGCATCGTGAACTGCCACCCAAGGTCGGGCTGGGCGTGGCCTATGGTAATCAATTGCCCTCCGGTCGGACAGAAGGCAAAGAGCATGGGGGGGTCGGATGCCCGGGTTAAAAACCTTCCACCCTCCTCGGTCTCTCGCTTTCCTTTCTCTCTCTCTCTCTCCCTCATTCTTTATCACCTGGCTAGATACCAGGTGTCTAGACATAACCTATAGCCGCTGCTAGTCAATAAAAATTCCTCCCCCATTCAAAGTGCTCAGTAAGCGTCGCAATTGAGGCCAGCTCTCCAAAATGGAGGCGACCATGTTCCAGGCCCTCGTCCAAGTTGAGTCGAACTCGCTCCCCCAGGCGCCGCAGCGAGTCGTCTCAAGGACGTACCCGGCCGTCCCGCAGCGCGACGACGACATTGAATTGACGCCGCTGGCACGGCAGTCGGCGACGCCAGGTCCGTCGGGCCCGTCAACACCGCGCGAGGAGCGCGATGTAGAGATGCTGGCCCCGAGCACTCCCGAGACGCCCGTCGCCGAGCCGCAAAACGCCTTCGAGGTCCTCCCGAGCCTCACGGACCCGCCCATGAACAAGTTCCGCTTCGCCGCCTGCTGCATCCAGACCCTGCTCGGGGGGTTCACCGACTCTGCTCCCGGCGCGCTCATCCCGTACATGGAGAAGTGAGTTCCGCGAAGCCCCAACGGACCGCCACCGTGCTCACCTGTGCGCTATAGGCATTACAACATCGGGTATGCCGTGGTCTCGCTCATCTTCATCGGCAACGCGTTCGGCTTCATCGCCGCCGCGCCCTTCGTAGACGCGATCCGGCTGCGCCTGGGACGGGCCAAGGCCTCGTGCCTCGCCAACATCTGCATCGCGCTGGGCTTCATCCCGCTCCTGGCGGCGGCGCCCTTCCAGGCGATCGTGGCGGGGTACTTCTTCATCGGCTTCGGGACGGCCGTCACCCTGGCCATTAGCAACGTATGTGATTCGAACCGTAAGCCCTGGGAACCCGCACTGACGCTGCGCACAAGGTCTTCACGGCAAACCTGCAAAAGGGCACCGTGCTGCTGGGCACGATGCACGGCGCCTACGGCGTCGGCGGCACTGTCGGCCCCCTGATCGCTACGAGCATCGTGTCGAACCTCGGCGCCGACGCCTGGCACCGCTACTACCTGCTCACGATCTCCATGGCGGCGGCTAACGCCGTGTTCTGGCTGTGGTCGTTCTGGAACTACGAGAGCGAGACGAGCGCGGCGGAGAGCAGCGTGGCGCAGTCAAGTGGTGGGCAGACCGCGACGGCGCCGCGCGCGGAGCTGTCGGCCATGTTCCGCGCGTTCCAGTCGCGCGTGGTGCTGCTGGGCGCGACGTTCATCTTCGCGTACCAGGGGGCCGAGGTGTCGATCTCGGGGTGGGTGATCTCGTTCCTGATCGCGGCGCGCAACGGCGACCCGACGGCGGTCGGCAACGTGACGTCGGGGTTCTGGGGCGGCATCACGCTGGGGCGGTTCGCGCTGTCGCCGATCGGCGCGCGCGTCGGCGAGAAGCGCTTCGTGTACATGCTCACCGTCGGCGCCGCCGTCTTCCAGCTGCTCGTGTGGTTCGTGCCCAACATCATCGGCGAGGCCGTCTCGCTCGCCGTCGTCGGCCTCCTGCTCGGCCCCGTCTACCCCTGCGCCGCCACCGTCTTCACCCGCAACCTCTCCCGCCAGGAGCAGGTCAGCGGCCTCGGCGTCATCAGCGCCTTTGGCTCCTCCGGCGGCGCTGTCGCCCCCTTCACTACCGGTCTCCTAGCTCAGGCTGTCGGCACGTTTGTCCTGCATCCGATTGCCATCGGACTGTTTGGTGCTATGTTGGTGTGCTGGTTCACCATACCCACGGCGAGGAAGAGAACTGAGTAAGAAAGTATCGCTTGGCGAAGCTGATGGCTGACTAGTGGAAGATTTCTTAGCTGATACCGGAGATATCCATAAAATTTGGGTTGTCCACGGTGAGACGGCCGGTTTTGGGCGTGAGAGTGATAGAGAAAGTGCACGCTTGCCAGATATAGGAGAGACGATAACCAAATAAAGGGAGGTAATAGATGATAATTAATCTAAATTAGACAATCGGCTGGTTGTTCGTTCGGCAATATATTGAGTTATGGCAAAAGTTGGTGGAAGAGACGTGTATGAAAATCTATAATGAAGGAAATCTATCTATCTATTCCTGATGCAACAAATCTAATACCATCGTCGTCTATCTCATGGTCTATAGGCTATATCTAATATACCAACCGTGTAATTCTAGGGCGAATGTATCCTCTATGTCTATTTTGCACCAGTGGCGGCTTGTTGAACGGTGGTTTTGCCTTCAACGACGTCCCTAACAATCTTATGTATATCGGAAAAGTCGTGGAACACTGTGAAAGGGACATTTTCCGTTTCACAGTAGGTGATGAGATCTGCGCCGCTTAGTCCTTCGCTGTCGTTTGAAAGGCATAAGGGGAAACTTACCTCGGCCCGCCTTAGCGAACAACAGGTCCGTCTCTTTTGCAGCAGACAGGTCAGAAACACCATCTCCGGCATAAAACATGACGGGTCGATCCGAAAGCGCGGCGTAAGGCCGGATCTCCAGGCTCTTGTCGTGGCCAAATGAGCTGACATTGATATTAGCTTTGAGGCGGAATAGATCGGGCTATATGGGTTTACCTGTCATCGTGGTATTCAATGTCCCACCCATTCTCCTCGTTGATGTCCTTGCCGGGGCGGGCCTTCACATCGTTACTGACGATCTGCATCACCGCGGCCTCCTCCTCGCCGAGGAGGTGAACAAGAAGGGCTCTGATGACAGGCTGCATCCCGCCGCTGAGGACGACAATGGGTACATTGTTTTCCCGGCACTATCGTAAGACTTGTTAGGAATGGTGGCACGACGTTTCATTTTGTTACGATCGTGAGAGGCTTAGCCAGCTGGAATGACTCTATGCTGAGCGAGACGGCATCGATAAGGGGAGGGAATAGTGTAAGATGCTAGCGAGGAGTACGAATGAAATGAATATAAAAACGCACCCAAACTGCAAATTCCTTGAATGCGGGGTCTAGCTGCACATTCTGCAGCAGAATCTCAATGCATTTATCGAACGGCGTCGTGACACTATCCAACATCTCCTGGAATGAGTCACGAAACGGGCGGCCATGATGAAGTACATCCTTGTTTCCCTGTCTTCGGAGCTCGACGCCAAAGCCCAGGTTGTCAGTCATCCAGTCATTGCTGTCCTGGAGAGTAATTGTGCCATCGAAGTCGGTGAAAAAGATAGCCTTGGGCTTCGTGCGCAATGCCGGTAGCGAGTGAGCGGAGGGGGCCATCGTGGTTGTCGCACCGTCACACAGCCGATGATACTTCTTTAAAGCAGCGCTTCCGAGCTTCGGAACTTCTGCGCGGTCGCGTATTGGTCGCCTGTGTTTGAACACAATAAAACTTGGTATAAGAGAGTGACGTCACGCCGTGAATCCTGTTGCGCTTCGTGGACACTCTGGGTAATGCGAATGAGAAAATGAGACGCGAAGCGAGAGTCCGTTCTTCCCTTTATGAAAATGGCGAGAAATTGCGCAAGAAAAAGATGGAGAGGCCGAGCCGAAGCAAAGAGCGGTTTCCACGTTCATAAACAATTTGCCAATGCGTCGTGGGGTTGTTCACTGCCCCTCCAGTCCAGGATCGACAGGTTTGGCGCTAGAGAGCAGCAATGCAGCCGCCCCTGGGCAGCGCGGCGTGGCCCGTCGCAGCGATAACGGCGTCCGCTATTTGCATCCCGTTTCCAGCGACTGATAAGATCCAGCGTATCTTGGACTCCATACTTTAGCAGTCCTTACTCATAATCTTACTTGCCCGTCTTCGATTCGATTCCAAGCCAAGAAACCTCGAGCATCTGCAATGGACTTCGTCAAGCTGAGGCGAGTAATACGCCGTGGTTGGTAGGTGTTTCGAGGTCTGTGGGTTCCGCCCCGAAAGCCGTTTGCTGTGAAAAGCTTACTCGCGCAAACCGGGATGCTGCAGTGTTGCAAGGTCCCAATTTCTCTGGGATTAGATCAATGACTTGGCATCTCAGTTGAGCCAACGCGAAATGATAATCGTGCGTGTGAGCGCCTTATCTTCGTCGACCGAGACACCCCGAACAAGCCTCATGTTGAATGGCCGCGGCTCTGGGTCTATGGCTCTGTATCAATGCGATGATATAGACATAGAGAACTTCATGGGACATATTGGCGTGCATTCTACGTCGGATAAGGAACTAGCGGTCCATCTTGGACACAACAAACATGGCTTGGCAATAAAATGCTCGTAACCAAAAATAAACGAAAAGTTCGGAGCACAGGATAGAGAAAGCTGAAGTCAGTTATATGATGCCTCAACGGTGTCCACCCTTGCTGTTGGGGAAAACCGAGAGTTTCACGGGAAAACAATCGGAAGAGATGAGGCTGGGTAGGTTTGAATCTAAACACTCAGATACAAACGAAGTTGTTGACACGCGACCAGAGGTTGTGGTATTCTCAGATAGACATGCCGCGAGGATGGTGAACACCCACAGGTACTTACCTGTAATAGGTTTAGCTTGCCTTGATATGTACCTGCCTTAGGTGTTCTGTATTATAGTGTAGCTATTTCTTTCCCGGCAGGGCAATTCGTTAGAAGGCTAGCAGAAGCCACCCCGGACTTCTGGAAGCCGCGACTTCGAACCTGAGCTGACAGTGTAGTCCCGTACCATATATCTAGGCTACCTCCGGTTTCGCCTAGCAGACATGTCCACGTAAGTATACTAGATAGGCAGTACCTCTATAGTATAGGGATGTGCCTCATAATGATTTACTCCGCTTCCCGGTTATTGCAGCCCGTACCGGTAGATACCAAGGTGGCGGCAACGCTCTCCCACACAATCTGGTTTGGAGGGCCTATGTACACATAGGTACCTGAGTACTTAGGTAAGTAGTTAGTTTTACAATACTACCTAAAAGGGCGAGACATAATCATCATTTCACAACTATATTGCTTAGTACACTTGGCTGAAAGCAATTGGACGTTCTTTATTGTGTGTCGAATTGTGCACCATAAAGTTATACAGGTCGTATATCCGGGTATTATTCCATCCATACATCGCACGGAAAGGGGAATTCTAAGTCTCGTCGAAGCGGTGTGGCACTCTGCCCGGTTCCTCAAGCTTCGTAGGTATTAGTACATGTACTATGTATGATGCGCAGCTAGTACGTGGTCCGTCACGGGTTATTTCTTACAGTAGCGCGGTGCAACGTATGAATCGCAATTTGTTGAACACATGTGTATCCTCAATTATGGACATAGCCAATACTCCTATGACTCTACGAACCTTGGGTTAGGGTTCTGGACTTATTATCTACTCGGTACCTTTACTTGGTGAGGGTAACAGTCAAGGAGGGGAACGGATTACAGGTGCCTTAGGTAGGTACTGTAGTTGTACACTAAGTGGGGAGTCTGGGGTCCTGTACCTCCAGGCACACTACCTACAGTACTTACCTACACTACGCCCCCAAGCTTCATACTTACGCAGGATGCTTGGCCTGTCTAACTCCACTCCTCCTCACACTAACCTCACCAGCTTCTTCCATCGTTCATAGCCCGCGACTTGGCTTGCCTACCTGAGTCTAGGCGGCCTGACTCCGGGTCCTCTGCCCGGGCCATCGGGGACCGCCCGTTACTCAGAAACCCGAGTCGAACATTTCAAATCTGCGCTACCGCCACAGGTGCCTGTCTCCCTGTCCATACTTACATACCCTGCCCACTCTGCCTCGGTCCGCAGCAGGCACCTATACGGCTTGCTTCCGTGATCACGCCAGGCTATCAAACGGACGACGTGCCAATCCTTCGTCCAGCATCATCTCAACCTCCTTCAAATCTCACCGACCTATCCGTTGACATCGCCATTGACATGTCACACAGCGCGTGACACTACAGTCGCCCGCCTACATACTTACATGCAACGAATGCTTGTACCATATAAAGCAAAAGCCACAGGAGCCGTCTCTGGCATATATTAGTCAGCACAAATACCTCTGCTTCGCCTTGTACCTTCTCGTCCAGCTACTACTGTAGCAGGTCCCGTCCCTCAGCATCTAGCCTTTTGCGATCGCGCCGATACAACTCGTGGTGCCTCGTAACGGCAACGCCGAACCCGTTCGCTAGTAGGATAGCAAGTCATACAATTATGAGCGCTAGTCGAGCCACCGCTGTCGAGACATCCTAGCCTTTTTTGTCCGAGCCGGCCTCTCTTCTACAGCATCTACAACCCCGACGCGGGAGGAGACGACTTGTTAGAAGGCCGGCCATATAAGATAGCGAGCAACAATGCCCGACAAATCCCTTACAATTGCTACCTACGCCGCTGGCGCTTCCCTAGCCGCTATAACCCTCGTCTATGTCTTCGCTCCCACCTACCTCATCGACAGCGACTCCAACTCGGCTAGGAAAAAGGGCGTCGTCGGGCTGTTAAATCCGGCCAACGATTGCTTTATTAATTCGGTTCTCCAGGCCCTAGCCGGGCTGACTGATCTCCGGGTCTACCTCATACGAGAAGTTCATCGTCGCGACATTGACGAGGCATGGGTTTACGAGGAGACAGTTGAGGATCCAGCCCGCAAATCCAATCCCGAATGGAAGAACCAGAGTCTGCAGTCGGGTATTGTTACTAAGGGTCTCAAGAATATCCTTGATGCCCTCAATGAACGACCCATATACCGGAAAACAATTTCGGCTTCCGGCTTTGTCAAGGTGCTTGAGGCGGCATTTCGCCAAAGAATCAGTCGACAGCAACAAGATGCGCAGGAATTCCTACAAATTGTAGCGGAGAGGTTGTGCGACGAGTATCACGCTGGGCGCAGAGCAAGAGAGGCGGCTAAGAGCAAAGGCATAGCGATAATAGGCTTGTCTAGTGGCCCTGCTTCACCTTTAGATGGGGGCGCGGTTCATGAACGTCTCGCAGGCCTCACTCTTGATGGGAATGGGGTAGATGACAGGATACAGCCGGGGAGTGTGCCGACGATCCAGGCTGAACCACCGGCCGATGACGGCGGGGAGGAAGAGGGATTTCCGATGGAGGGCGCCTACGAGAGCCAAATCGAGTGCCAAGTTTGTGGCTTCAAGACGAAACCAATCCACAACACGTTCTGCACTCTAACCCTGAGTGTGCCCCAGTCAAGATCTAGTTCGCTTAATACCTGCCTCGACGGCTTTTTCAAGACCGAATATGTGGACGACTACAGGTGTGAACGGTGCAGACTGGTGCACGCAAAGAAGTTGCTTGAAGCGCAAGTATCGAAGTCTAAATCAAATAGCGCCAACGAGGCAACGAGGCAATCCATCGAGAAGATCCAACTACAGATCGATACCGACCCTGAAACCCCGCCGCCGGGTATTGAACTGCCGGAACTACGACAGGCGCCCACGTGTCGCATCGCTAAAAACACGCGCCTCACCAACTTCCCTAAGATTCTAGCGATCCACTTATCAAGGTCTATATATGACAGTCACGTCTCTCAGAAGAATTTGGCTAAAGTATCGTTTCCGGAACGTTTGTCTATTGGTGGCTTACTCTCACAAAAGAAATATAAGCTGCTCGGTGCCGTCACCCACAAGGGGAGCCACCACAGTGGTCACTACGAATCATTCCGGAGACAAAATATGAATCTACCGTTTTCGACGACGAATGCATTTCAGCCCTCTGACGTTTATACTCCATCAGCACAGCCTACACCCGTCGCCACACCAAGCCCGTCCGCGACCCCTTTGCACAAATCAACAGCCCCAAGCCCGGTAGCATCCACATCTGAGTTGGTATCCAGGTCATCCGCTGAGGCTTCGTCAAGCATTTCCATCCCATCAGCAGCGACAGCAGACTCTGCAACGAATCCTCACCGACCGGACCGATCTGCTTCCACGTCTTCTCCGAAGGAGCGCGATATTGATAGTGTTAGTTTGAAGTCGGTGGCAGCTTCGGCCCGATCCACGATGTCTCGCCTGTCGCAGTCAGCTAGGAACGGCCGTAGCGACAGTGTACTCGGGAAAACGAAAACATCTAACTCTGTGCCCCAATCGGCTTCTGCGCCGAAGGTTAATGGAATGCGAAATCGCCGACGAAAGCCCAGCGACCGGTGGTGGCGTATTAGTGATGACAAAGTGAAGGAGGCCAAGACAAGTGAATTGCTAGGTATGCAGCGGGAGATATACATGCTCTTCTACGAGTTGGAGCGCGAGGATACGGCGGAACCGTAGGAAGACATTCGCCAGCTCTTAGGCAACATCGAGCGAGCAGCAGACTACGACCCCGCACAGGATCCAGAGCTTGCCGATGATCTCCCTCCCTCACCTTGGCTTGCTATGCGGACGGGGCAGGGAATCCGCGGCTGGTTAGAAGTGGTATTTATACGAACACGGCATGCTCTGATACGCGTCGGAAAGAATATCAAGAATCTAGTGAGGGAGGCGTGGAATCACTACATGGGATATTATGACGTCGTCCCAGATCCTGAACACGCGTCTGGCGAACAAGGGTCCACTGCCCGTTACGGTCTATTCAGGGCTCCCCTGGCATAGTTGCGTGAATCGAGGGCAGCATTGTAAAAATAAAAGTAACGACTAGATTTAACGTTCATCATCCGGCCACCTGATCATCACTGTTGACAGGCTTACAGCACATACACCACCCATGGCATAGAGAAACGGCGTTCGATCACTCATATCATGGTTGGGGTAGCGGTACGGAAATGGTATCATGTTTACTTTGCTTCTTTCGCGGCTGGATAGTGCGATGTCGCACTTTTTCGGTAGCTAGACTTGGATTTATCTCGGCCTCGCTTGTACATTAGTCCTAACACGGACGGCAGATGGTACCGAAAATACTCGGGAAAATGTGAGCCCAAGCCTGTTGGCATATATGCCGCGATTTTTTTGGAGAGTTCGGAGGGCACTGCGCATAGTGGGCAGAGCAGCACCAGCACCACTACTATCATTCTTGTTCATGGGCTATTGGTGGCCTGCTTCAGGCCTGCTTCGTGTGTACTATAACATCGTGCTAGTCATACGTGTACATTTCATTCGATGCTTAGTGACATTGTTGAAACATGTATTTCTAGCCGCGCTTACATAGCAGCCCAATACACAACAAGTTACAACCACGTAAGCTTGCAGTTAACGGTACGGCCCGCAATCTGACCAGACCCGGGTTGCATATCGGACGTCATAAGGCAGACTCTACTCTTGGTGAAATGTGAGGTTGGCGTGCGGGGGGATCGGGTCGGGGATCTGGTCGGTAGCACTGTTATGTCATGGAGTAGCACACAACTTGATCCACGCTGTGGATTCGAAGTTCGGGCGGGGTCTCTTTCCACAGTCCAGCATCTTGAGCTTCTTGCATCAACTTCTAGGTCTAATTCCGATTCGAACGCTTACTGTCCCGAGCGTAGGCTGTTTTCTCAGGATTCTCAGACGTATTTTCAGTTTTGTTACGGCCCGGCAGTTTGAGTTTGCTAGGAACAATAATTCATCATGGGGTATCAACGTCCATTGATCGATGTAAATCTAAACTGAACGGGCCCTGAACGATCGGGCTCAAGAATCACTAACACGAGAATACACAGCTGAAGCTAAAGAACCCGGATCTATTCCGCAACAGTGCGTACGTCAACGGACAATGGATCGAGGCTAAGTCGGGAAAGAGATTCGACATCATCGGTAAGCGGACATATGATCATCATGTCTCAACTATCTAACTTAGACCCAAAACGCTTCGTATGCTTATTCTAACCCCCGTGTCTCATACAAGACCCGGGCACCAACCAGCCCTTCGCGACATGTCCCGACATGAGCGCAGATGATGTCGACGGCGCGGTGCAAGCAGCCGCGGCGGCGTTCGCCACGTACCGGACGTCGACGCCGCTCGCCCGCTCCATGCTCCTGGCCAGGTGGGACGGGCTGATCCGCGAGCACAAGGAGGACATCGCGCGGGTGCTCGTGCACGAGACGGGGAAGCCGCTGGCCGAGGCGCGCGCCGAGATCGACTACGCGGCGGGCTTCACGCGGTGGTTCGCGGGCGAGGCCGAGCGCATCCAGGGCACGACGTACCCAGCCGCGGCCCTGCCCGACCGCCGCGTCTTCACCATCAAGCAGCCCGTGGGCGTGGTGGCTGCCCTCGTCCCCTGGAACTTCCCCGTCGCCATGGTCCTGCGCAAGGCCAGCGCCGCGCTCGCCGCGGGGTGCACCATGGTCGCCAAGCCGTCGCCCGAGACCCCGCTCACGGCACTCACCCTCGCACACCTGGCTGAGGTCGCCGGCTTCCCGCCCGGCGTGTTCAATGTCCTCCCCACCACGCTGCAGAATACGCCCGCGCTTAGCGAGGCGCTGTGCAGACACCCCGCGGTCAAGAAGGTGTCGTTCACGGGCTCGGTAAGTCCCCGGCTCCTCCTAATCCGCGTGAGTTTTCGTTTTGAGTTTGACTAACGGGCCCAGACCCGCGTGGGAAAGATCGTCTCGGCGCACTGCGCGGACAGCTTGAAGAAGCTGACGCTCGAGCTCGGCGGGAATTGCCCCTTTATCGTCTTCGAGGACGCGAATCTCGAGCAGGCCTGTCAGCGTGAGTCCGCGTGCACACCTAGAAGGTCTTGGTGAGGGAGATGTGGAAATGCTGATTTTGTTGGGTGCTAGAGCTTATGCCCCTAAAATTCAGACATGCGGGCCAGGCTTGCATCTCGGCTAACCGCGTGTACGTCCAGCGCGCTGTCTACGACAAGTTCGCGGCCCTGCTGGCGGAGAAGACGCGCGCGCTGCGCGTTGGGCACGGGCTGGAGGAGGGGACGACGAGTAAGCGATTCCTAACATCATTTTGTTCTCATTTAGACGTCGTCTAGAATGTGCAATTTCCTCTTATGGCGGGATTGTGCCTAGAGGCTTCCAGACACCCGCAAATCACGTCTAGAATGGCAATGACTGACCTCAATTTGTGCAGTGGGTGCTTTGACTGTGCCTCAGGGCCTCGACAAGATAGCCGGGCAGGTTGAGGATGCCAAGAGCAACGGCGGCACCATCCTCACGGGCGGGAACCGTCTCAGTCTGAAAAACGGCTATTTCTTCGAGCCGACTATCATCACGAACGCCACATCCAGCATGAGGATTGCCTCCGAGGAGACGTTTGGCCCGCTCCTTGCGCTCTTTCCGTTCGATACTGAAGAGGAGGCTGTCAAGGCCGCTAACAACACGAGCGTGAGTTTGCTATCTGAATCTCCATTAGTTTTCAGCTACGAGAGAAATTGCACATAGCAAAGATAATCTAACAGGGCATGCGCTTGGTAGATGGGTCTTGCGTCGTACTGCTTCACGAAGAACATTGATCGAATGTGGCGTCTGTTCGAAAACCTAGAGGCGGGCATGATTGGATTAAACACCGGTAAGTGCGCAACTATTGACATCCTAAACTCGAAAATAATGCTGATGTGTTGGCAGGAAATGCGTCCGCTGCCGAGTCGCCCTTTGGCGGCATCAAGGACTCGGGATACGGCAAGGAATCGGGCAAGGACGTCGCTATCAACGAGTATCTGATCACGAAGACGGGAACTCTCACGCTGGAGGGATAGTATTAGTCAAAACGACTTAACGCAAGTAGGACATAAAATGGGAAATTGAAACGACGAGATAGGAGCACTGATGGCTACTTTATTGTGTCGAATGGCCTCAGTATATGACGAATTATGACAAGAGAAATGATGGTGGGGACTAATGGGAAATTGTTCTATTTGCGAAAAAGGAAGAAAACTAAATTTCTATGTCAGTTTAAGCGTGGTAAAATAATGAACAGTCAAATTATCTTACGAATATCTCCGAGGTTTTCTACCCTTTTACGCCCCTATAAAGACAAAGTTCCTATTAGCACATTGATAGAGGAAACGAAGACAGGTGAGTACTTCAGCACGCGTGAAGCAATGTTAAATTGAATTCAATACTTACGCTAAGACGACAACTAATAAGAACCAGTAGCGTCTTTTTTACCTAGTAGTAAAAAAGGTCGATATATAGGTCCAGACGTAACTAATCAAGAAACAAATGTTTTTCTTAAGTTATCAGTGAAACATCATAAGATGGCTATACTTCTCTTTTTTCTTCATCTGCAGAAACGCCTCCGTTGGGTCGATTTCCTTTACCTCACTCTCCTCGCTCTTCTCGTTCTTATCGTTCTTATCGTTCTTCTCGTCCTCTTCGTCCTCATCGTCCAGCTTGAGTCCTGCCTCGTCAAGATGTTTCATACAATCACTGTATGTCTCTTCAAGATGCTGCCGAAGCACCGCCATCTTCTGCTTCACGTCAGAGAACTGCTTCTCGCTTGTTTTCTTTTTGTCCTCGCATTGTTCGCAGTTTATCATAATGCGGAACGTGCTGGCCCTGTGCGTGCTGACTTCGTCGCAGGGGTCGGAGCTTCCTTTGGACAGGCGTTCTTCTTGCGCCGTGCAGATTAGGTATGCCTCCGGGTACAGATGCGTGTGGTTGCAGAGGAAGATGAATTTGCGGTAGATGCACATGATGGCTGGATCAGTGAAGATGGGGTGTGGCTTGCTTAGGTGGAAGAACTTACAGAGTGCAAGTTCAAGTTCAAGGATTCATTGGGCTTATGGAAATCTGAAGGTTTTGGCCTGAAGAACCTGGGGAGCTGTGATGTTATATATGTGGGTTGATAAGGGAATCGAGTGGTTCTTTGTTCAAACACAATGCATGCTGTGGCCACTAGCTTATTCATGAACAATCTAAGGTTATAGTGTTTCAATGGCCATTCTCTTTATAATAACTTTCATATTTTGTGAAACAATGCCTTTGTAAAGCAAACACCCAACCATTCCGTCTAGTATAAGAAGGCCATGTTTGTGTAGCTAATTGGCTACTTTAGCAAACCCAGCACAACCGATTTCTACAATAACAAAGAAAATGTCGCAAAGTTCTCAAGCTCAGGAACCTGAGGGCCATAAGGACCTTCAGAACTCAACAAAATGTGAGTTAGCGACTACTTTCACCCCAATCAATAAGGCTCAACCTCCATCCTCAGATACTTCTAATGATAACAGTCACGTGGAGCGACAGAGTGATCATGAAACGGTTGGTAATACGGACTGTTCCGCCAAAAATATCTGCCGCGTTCGAAACTGCGACGCGGAGCGAATGGAGAACTCAGAGCGATGCGAAAATCATGAAAAAAAGTTAATCTATTCGAGAAATTGGCACGCAAGGTTGAAGAAAATGCGAACGTGTTCTGGTTGTGCCAAACCAATACCACCTGAAGACTCAGGAGCCCAATGTACACCCTGCAAGGAAGCGAGCAGAAAGCGCGCCTTTACGCTAAGGGCTCTCAGGAAAGAAACTGGCTGTTGCACAGGGTGCGGCAGAGCGAGGGATACCGAACTCTCGGAATGCCGAAGCTGTAGGGATAAGACGTGCGCCAGGCGGAAGCGCCAACGAACGAGCGAGCTCGAGGGCGAGGACAAGCGCAAGCGCAAGCGCAGGAAAATAACTGGAATTTGCATAAATCGCGGGAACGACCCCCACGATAAAGGGTTTTTGCCCCGTGCTCACTGCAGAGAGGAATTCCAGAAGACTAATCAAACGAGGCTTGAGCAGGCAGATAAGTCAGCAGCTCTAGAAGATGGCCCGGAACAGGCCCCGGCAGGGGCTCCAGAGGAAGGTTGTTAGTATTGCTCTATCGAGTGCAGAAGACCGAAAACGTCGCAGCCTTCGCAGCCACCATGGCGATGCGACAACGGTCCAGGTTCAGCGGTTTGCGTAGTAGTCCCGTATTTAGTTATCTAAGTCATGACTGGTAAGTGGTATTTTTCTGTCAGCATTATGGCTTGCCGTTTTAGTGTGAGTAGGTATCGCCGCACTGCCGTACAGGCTGATGTAAGTGTCAATTCCCGGGCGGATCTGCGATTTCCTTTCTTCTTTCTTTCTTCTCTCTTGTATTTGAGGAACCCCTCTTCTTCCGCAGTCAACTTGATCGTTTCAGATGATCGTACTGGTAAATACTGTATTACATGTAAAGTCCGTGTAAACCGCCGTAAAATAACTCGTGTTTGCCGTTAAAGATAAGCCGGGATCCCGGGGTTAGGGAAGTTGCTGCACGGAAACCTTGTGAAAATATTGCAATTGGTTGAGGCCTGTAGTACTTAAGCGAGCAAAGCCCTGGGGGACTACGTCTGCAGGTCGCATCCGACCAATAGGCTAATCTTGGCAACGTCGTATTGCAGGAGCCGAATCCCTCGTGACAAATTAATGATATCACGGTTAGGCAACGAGGGTGTTGTCTACTGTCACATTTCAGCCGTATAGGTAGTGTAGTTGCTTTTGTCTTTGCTTGCAAAAGGGGGTGTGGCAAATACCTTGCTTTATTCATCGTCTATTCGCCGGCCAAAACTCCTGGATCTGGGGTAGTATGTAATGGCGTCGAGCCCGAGGCTAGACAACATGCATAATAATCTAGGCGTAAGCATCACTCAGGGTTGTCAACACTATGCATAGAGCTACACTCATAAGGACAATGTTATCCTACAATATAAATGTCTTGCGAGGAAGTTCAGCAGTTTAGAAACACTACCCTACAAATATAGGACAGAAAACCAGCACCGGGTGCACAGCCCTCGTGGCATACATATCCCGGTAAACTCGAATATGCTGTAGATGTAGTGGGGTTTCGATCATGAAGCTGCACGTTCCGCATATCCCCTGTTCTTTTTTTTGTGTGGGGTTGCAAGCATGCTATCATATGAAGGTATAGCCATGTCAACTATTTACATGGGCTAAAGCGGGAAGGATGCCTGTCCCGTTGCCAGGGGTACTTAGTCTCCTCTTTCCTTGAAGGACTGCTCTCTATTGTCCCTTTCTTCACCATCGCTTCAAGGAGAATTGTCTTACATACGGCACTTAGCCGTAACACTTCTACACTTAAGGCAACATGCCATTAACTGCCGTATTCGATGTTGTGGGTTCACTGAGCTGGACCCAGGTGGCACTGGGCGCGACAAGCTTCACCATTCTTTGGTTCCTGGTAACCTCCACCGTGGCTTGGTATAAGCTACGGCATATTCCAGGTCCCTTCTTCGCCTCTTTTTCTAATATATGGCTTGTGTGGACTGCATATAGCGGCCTCAGCCACTTGATTATAGATGCGGAGCAAAAGAAACATGGGAGTGTCTTGAGAACTGGGCCGGCGGACGTCACAATCTTTGATCCGGAAACTTTGATGCGGATAAACTCGGCGCGATCCCCCTATACTAGAGGTTTGTGGTACCGGAGTGCGCGTGTCGATTACAGAGCCGACAGTGTACTCACGGAGCTTGACATCAGCGCACACGGTAAGCGAAAGTCCAAGCTTGCCTCGGCTTTTAGCGGGAAGAACGTTGCGAGGCTAGAAAGCAAAGTCGACGAATGGATCGCCGCCTTGATAGCCAAGATACACGCCAAAATAGCCAGCGGCGGGGAGACAATGGACATCGGCAAATTGGTGCAGTACTTCCAGGTGGACTTGATCTCCGATATCCAACTTGGTGAACCATGGGGCGATTTGGAAGGGAACAAAGATGCCTTTGGGTTTTTGAAGATGAGCGACAATTTTCTACCCGCCATGCAATCTTTCGCTGCCTTGCCTTTGGCCCGAGCGATTTATACGTCACCATGGTTCATGAAGCTCTTTGGGCCAAAGCCCACTGATACTTCAGGCCTCGGCCTGTTTATAGGGTATGAAATATCATCGATTACTGCTGCTACCCCTACCACTATGCGGGTATGTACTAACGCCGTTTGGGTTTGATGTAGGCTCATCGAAAAGGAGGTTAATCGCCGTTTCGGTAGCAACATAGAAAAGCCTAGCGAGAGCCGAGATCTTCTTGTGAGTAGGGTTGCTAGAAGCTATCTAGCCGCTTATTACTTGTTGATACAGAGGCGGCTGATATCTCCCTAGGATATATGGATTGATCATGGCTTGACACCAGATGAATGCCAACTCGATCTGTCATTGCTAGTACCGGCCGGTACCGAGACTACTGCCTCTATGATACGCGGCACCCTGCTACTTCTCGGATCGTCTCCAGTGCCCTATCGGAAAGTGAAGCAGGAACTCGGGGATGCGATTGCGGCTGGCCGTATCTCGAACCCTGTCACTAACGATGAGGCGAAGAGACTCGAATACATGCAAGCCGTGATATCTGAAGGTTTCCGGCTCATGGTACCTATAAGCTTTGGGTTTCCCAAGGTAGTTCCTCCGTCAGGTGATACAATCTGCGGCAAATTTATCCCCGGCGGTACCAATGTATATCCGAACTACCACGGCGTGATGCGCAACAAGGAAGTCTTCGGTCACGACGCTGATATATTCCGCCCAGAGCGTTTCCTGGATGACGAGCACAAGGCCGCGTACATGCGAAAAGTTATCGACCTCGCCTTTGGCGGCGGCCGTTTCATGTGTCTAGGGAAGGCCTTGGCACTCATAGAAATGAATAAAATATTCGTCGAGGTGCGACGCCTATTATATCCCCACGGTGACAGCTATTCTTCTGATTGCTGACGCTTCTTTCACAGTTGCTAAGGAATTTTGACATCCAAACCGCCTCACCGGAGAGACCCTGGCAGAGATCGGGATACACAACATGGATAATCGATAATTTCTTGACGCGGGTAACGGAAGATACGACCATGCGATGATCGTAAGATCCCGAGAGACTGTACCTACTCATGTGACGGACGCCAAGCTACGTGTCGGCTAGAATCCGCATTTCCAGCCATAACATTCTTTAAGGAAGTCAAAACTTGAAAGTCTCGTATTTGTGGGCCAATTATTCCCCTCGCTTGATAATTTACACCCCTGTTTTAATACGCTAGGATATTGCGTACCAAAGTTTCTTTCTAGCTGGTTATGATAAGTACCGCGGTCGAAATTGATAAGCCGGTCACAATAGTCAGAATCTTAAATAAGTTAATTCCGCTTTGGCGTGATTCTTGAATTTGAGAGCCATAACTCCAAAGTCTAAGAAATGGGACACCAAGAACCAATTCCGTAATGCTATATCTAAATTTCATGCTTCTCCATTCTTCACAATAGTCCTCCTTGACCTAAATGTTGACTATTTCCTCGATCTTGGGGCATATAACTAAGTCATACGACTGGGGTTCCCAGCCAATTCATCAACCCATAATACTCCCCTAGACAGCAACGCCTGCTTCTCGAGGAGCGGGGTTTTGGTACTTAGTCCTCGCAGGCTTGCTGGTCACCTAACGAGCACCGTTTGATTTGCAACAATTACGAAACTTCTGTCGCACTTAAGATGATTGTTGTAGGTTCGGCATTAAGAGTACGTTCCAATTATTGCTATAGCGCGAAGTATTACAGACACATTTCCAATCCGCATACCCGTACCGCCCATCTCTCCAGTCCGCCACATCTGAGTGAGTTCGTCCAATCGTACACAATTCCTTTGGTATTCCTCTGGCACTGCCTCTATCTATCTATATGACCCTTCATCCTGCATATGTCTACACGAACGCACTCTCCAGCCAACCCCCCCCCCCCGGAGTTGCAAGGCCGAGACGGGGCTTTAAGAGCGTTTAGTCCTGAACGCCAACCGGGGTCTGGCATAGGATGTCCTGGCCGAGGATGGGCAGTACGCAGCACCGAGCACGCTGGCCGATAGCCGAGCAGACGGCGCTGAAGTTGTCGGCTGACGTGGGCACGCTCGGCGGGTTGGCGCAGTCGAGGTCTGCGACACCCAGCACGTCCGTCGCGCAGCATTGGGAGGTGCCGTAGAGACCCGAGCAGGCCACGTAGGCCTGGCGGCTACTAAGCTCGCTGGTTGGGACTGCGAGGGCGACGGCGGCGAAAAGAGTGGTGATGATGGCGGAGACTTGCATTTTGGTTGATGGGTTTGAGTTTGAGAATGGTGTATGTTGCGCTGTGTAATGTGATATCAGGCTTTGTCTGAAGAAGTTGAAGCGAGAGACGGTGGAGAGCTTTTGGACTGATGATTGACTGGACTTTCAATTTCACAGCGGATAATCGGCGAGATCACGCAGCTTTATAGACCTCAGACCTTGGGCGACACCCCGAGATGTGTTAGTTAGCGGGGGCCGCCATCGATCATTGAATGATGACGACGGCCACTGAACGATCGAGTCATGCTTGGTCTTGTTTCCCGGTGCTTGCTATGATGCTATATGCTATAGTCTACTTGCATGTTGGTTAAGACCGCGAATCCGAAATAGGTCTTAAGTGCCACGAGTATAGGTAGCTGGACTTGGGTCTACAGCACGATCGTGCCGATCGCTACCGGCGATCTTTATGCTGCCCCTGCATTGAACCTAGCGAATGTTAGTCATGGTTATCCGGCCAGGAGCCCGGCGGCACCTGGCTACCCCAAACTACGGGCGAGCGCGATTTAGAATCGCGATTGGATCCGACCCTAATGTTGTTGGCTGTGGACACTGCGTGCCAACATAGAAATAGCCACTATCACAGCGCCTGGACCAAAATATAGAAAAAGAAACACGATGAGCACCATTTTCGGACGATAGAGGAATAATCAGTTTGATGGGCGATCTGGTCACAGAGGTTGGGCTCATACCTACCTCTGGGAAGTTGAACATCCTCGAGCCGTGGTGTGACAACGAATTCGTATCCTTCAACTGTATTCTGTCATTGGATTACACCAAGCACAACACGCTGGAACAAGAGCTGGGGTAACAACGCCACACTATCATACGAGTGTGACGAAACAGGCATGCTGATAGGTTCTGGCTTGGAACATAAGTTGCGACGATGACGTTCACGAAATTCTTGGGATTGAGCAGCATCCTGGCTATTAACTACTGAAACATATGGTGCCAGGGGAACACAGTCGAATACTTAAGTACGAAGCTGTAAGGGGATAGGTGCTGACCGTCGGCGGTAGTTGGAGAGAGTTACGTCTTGGCGCCCGTCTGACATGAACGTGCATTGGAGGCTCTACTTAGACTTTCATGCCGTGTCGACGATATAAGCAGAACAGATCACATCTAGTCGTCTTGGCTATTCTTTATTCTAAAAGGAGTTCGAGCGATAGCAGGGTATAGGTTTCCTAGCTGAGCGACGAGCACAAATCAGGATGATCGCATAGTCGTTGATATAGGAATCTAACGTCGGCGATGAGATGCGAGTGGTGCGGCCAAGACGCGAAGATAGTTGCCCTATAACTATGAACGAGGCTCAATTGCGCTGGGGGGATGCAATACGTCAAGTAAGCCGCGGAAAAGAAACCAGCAATGTTCCATATATAGAAAAGCCAGGGAAATGCGCAAAGATCGGCCGGAACAAATTCTCCAATGGGATATATAGCCTGCATATATATAGAGCCGTGCACTTATACTTCAATGATTCACAGGCGCAGTAACACGAAGCGACAAGGCCCGCCAGGAGTTACCGGTTTCGTTTTTCGACCAAAGTTCGGTAAGTGGGACTACTGTATGGCTGGAGAACAAAGGTGAAAGGGCGTCCGTTCATTCCGTTTCAACGCTACACCGCAGATCAAGAGGCGGCGTGGCTGTGTGCCGTCATTGTACTGGGCCACAGCAAGGCATCATCCCTGGCCGTTCCTCGCCCGGGACGGGCTTAAGACTTAACCTGGCATATATCAGACCATACCCAATAAGTTTGTGGGCCTCTGCGAGTTCGAATGTTGTCATTGCCACATCTTGTGTTGTATTGACTTGGATATGCGATATAGATTATGTTGTCATTAGCCACATCGATTCTGACCGGTTACTCACTCTGTCTTCTATATGGCTGAGTTTAACACCAACTCCTCCAATGCTCAAGAGTCGGGGTAACAAAGCCAGAGGGCATACCAAATGCTAAATTTGGATGGCCTGCATGAAACAAGTAAACATTTCCAGGGCCAACTGCCGCTGGAGAGTCGTGGACGATTGAATATTCACACATAGCCCGGTGCAGACTCGAAATACAGGCTCGATTACTCAGGCGTTGGCAATTACCCCCGTGGATGCTGCGCTTTAATACAAGTATTGCCCCATCTATTGTTGCAATGTCTATCCCGGTTCCGTCCACTTTTCCCATGCCAGTGGTTTCACACTATGCACTTGCAATCGTCGGTTAAGCATAGAAATTGACCGTCTGCAACGAGAGTTAGCCTCAAACAACAGGAGTGGGACACCGTGGCAAGCTTACCTCCTTCTTCTTGGCTTGCACCTCTGCGATGGCATCCACGTAGTGTTCGTGACTGATCTTGTTCTTACCCATCCGCAGCGCAATCATGCCGGCCTCGACACATACAGCCTTTAACATAGCGCCACCGAATTCGTCGGTACTGCGTGCTAGTTCTCCCCAATTTACGCTGGTATCCACTGTCATCTTGCGAGAGTGAATCTTCAAAATCTGAGCTCGGGCCTCTTCGTTTGGTAAGGGGAACTCGATCTTTCGGTCTAGACGACCAGACCGCAGCAGGGCGGGGTCGAGGACATCCACACGATTTGTGGCGGCAAGGACCTTGATACGATCGTCTGACGCAAAACCATCAAGCTGGTTGAGCAACTCCAACATGGTCCGTTGAACCTCCCTGTCACCACTCTTCTCACTGTCAAATCGCTTGGTACCGACAGCGTCGAGCTCGTCGATGAAGATGATGGCGGGTGCCTTCTCCTTAGCTAGTGCGAAGCAGTCTCGCACGAGTTTTGCGCCGTCGCCGATGAACATTTGAACTAGTTGGGGGCCAGCAAGTTTGAGGAACGTGGCATCGGTCTGGGCGGCGCAAGCTCGTGCTAGTAACGTCTTTCCGGTACCTGGAGGACCGTACATTAGGGCACCTTGAGCCTGGTTAGCGCATCATCCAAGCATCGTCAGGGAGGGCAGCAAAAACCTTTGGGTGCCTTGATGCCAATCTTCTTAAAGCGTTCAGCTTCCTTCATTGGCCAGACGATGGCTTCAACCAGCTCTTCGATCTGTTTGTCTAGGCCACCGACATCGGTGTATTTCTCAGTAGGCTTCTCGTCTACCTCCATTGCCTTTACTCGGCTGTCATATTCAGCGGGTAACGTATCTAGAATCAGGTACGAGTCCTTATTCACGCCGATAAGATCACCCGGCTTCAAAGTCTCGGGATCGACGAGACCAATTAGTGGTAAGAAAATAGTCTGCCGCGTTGAAGTCTTGATAACAGCGGACTTGCCCACCCGTGTTGCGTCCAGGTCGATATTGGCACCCTCTTCGGATGATTCGGCTGTAGGATCGAGGTCTAGTAACTCGACGACGTTGCCAACGAGATAGGGTAACTGTCTATTGCGTTGTTAGCCCCCGCGAGGTGAATTTGAAATGGTTAAGAGTAGACAGGGTGGCAAACCGGTTGTTAGCGATCTTTTCCACATTCTCCTTAATCTTTTCAGCCATAGTCGCTTTCTCGTGTGATAGCCGTTGAAACTCGCTCTTCATGATTCTAGCATCGTTTTCGAGTAGGCGTTTACGAGTCTGTAGATCTTGTGTGCTAAGGCTGAGGATTTCCTCGTCCAGGATCTCGTCTTCTTCGGGCTGGGCATCCTGCATCTCGGCATCGCCGTCGTTGTTTGCTCTGTTGTTCTCGTCGCGCTGGCCGTCATTCTTCTTATCTTTGCCGCCGTCTGACCCGCGGCGCTCGACGCCTTCCGTGTCTTGGGTGCTTGACATGGCGGAACGGAGTGTGGGTGGTGATGCAGAGGCTGATGAACGGTAGTGCGAGGGCTAAGGGAATAAATAATAGCGGTCGCTGATCGAGACGAATGGAGATTGGCGATAGATGCGGAGGACACACGCAGCAAGCTGGCGGGGTGGGTGAACTGAGAGTGAACTGAGATGGGAGGGCCGATATCCAGTGGTGTCGATGATGATCAATCGAGGGACGGAAGCTTAGACACCTTAGCAGCTTCAATCGGGGCCGGGATTGGGTGAGCTGCAAGGCAGGCGTTGGCGCGTAATCAGGCGAAATGCACAAACCGGGGCGCTAGGCTAGTACAGCGACCGCTATCGATGTACTAAGTTAGGTACTTAGGTAGTTTTAAGCACTGGGAGCCGGATACAGGTACCTAGATATCTTATCAGGTACAGCAAGGGTACCTATCTCTTACTACTAAAAAAAGTCACCATAGCCGCTATTGGCCCCTCTTTGCTCGGTGAACGATGACAATACCTTGCTTCTACAAGGTAACCGTCGTGGTACCTGTGAAGTACCTATCAGCTAGCAATTGTACCCCGGCCCTCCCGCCTGCATTGCTCAGCGGGTGCCGTCATCAAGCTTTACCAACGTCTCCATCTCATCCTCACCTCGCCCTGTCAAACAATACACAAACCGCGCATTGAGAAATGACGAACTCGGTCTGTGCGACCTGTCTATAGACTCCATCTATCACGCTGGCTGGCCTACTTTGGACTCGACAACCGGCTCCCAACACGACGGATGCCGCGTATGTGACTAGTACTTCCGTGGGAGCTGGTCCTCGTGATATCATGACGGTGCGCTCTGCGACGCCCCAGTTGACACCGCAGTTCTGTTTCACGACTGTTGCCCTACGAGGTGTGTTTCCCTCCGCAACCGAGCCGATACCGCCGCAGCTAGACTCATAGCGACCGCAGATTTCCTACGCATATCACGAAGCGCCATTGACGACTCCATCGCCCAGAATCTTAATGCGCTCGTGACGCCTTCCAAGTCGGGCTTCGACCCAGCCTCCACATCTGTCCGGACCCCTCGCGCATCCGACAAACAGATTGACCCTCAATCTTGCCAGGCATTTAAGGACAAGGTCTTGTTCCCGTCTTGGCAGGCGAGATCCGATGTCTTGACGTACTGCGCCTACGTGGCTACAAGTCCCGACCCCGATGACCCTGAAATCACCCTTCGAGCCGCCGAGACGGAGAAGAACCGTGAGCGAGTTGTCGATGAACGGTTAGATCCTTATTCTGGCCGGTATTTCCCGCGGGAGCCTCGGACGGAGAAGTTGGCCTTACTACTGAGGCAGGAAAGAAGCGTCGAGAAGATTGTGCGATCCCGGACCTGGGGCCTTGTTCAGGAGAGGTGCAGCGACAGCAGTTTCGAAGATGCTGAAGCGGCCTTGAATCGGTGGCGGCGGGGCCGAGAAGTCCCCAGACCATGATATTACAAACGAGGTCCAGTCAGAATCCGCATTTGTCCAGGGAGTTGAGGGCTGTAAGTGTACCTAGTGTAGCCCGATGTACTAGTTATATGTAGTATCTATCTATTGTCGCCACTTTAAAGCCTTGATCTATCCTCAGCAGCTTTATAATACATAGCAAAACATGGGGGTTGATATCTGAACACGCGACGGCTCGAACTGCCAAGTGAAGGCAGCACATATATGCTCTACTTACATAATGGGTACCTGAGTACTTAATCCGGGGTATACCACCTACAGTTGGCGCACAGCTAGGTACCTACCTAGGTAGATAGAGGCCACCTAGATGGGTACCTACTTAACTTACCTAATCCACGGCCGTTAAAAGCTTAAGCACAGCTCCTGCCAGTACCCCCTGGGCGGCACGCGCACGGGCGGCGCTGCACGGGCAGACAGTGCCTGAGGTATCGGCTCATGCCCCACGTCGACAACGGCTGCCCCTTCACAACCAATCGCAGCGAACCACGGAAAAGCTCCGCCAAGCTGCTGTCGTGACTCGATTCCTGAGATGAGGTTTATGCTGTATATGTAGCCAGCACACATTCCAAGCACCTCCCTCACTTACAAGCAGCTCGCAGCTTGAGGAGCCAGAACTCCGTGTGCTCGCGTCTGTATCCGGAGGCACAGTGGTCTACGCAAGCCAACCACCAAGTCTCTCTCTCCTCCTCCCTGAGCTTACACTAGACTTGCTCGTGCGCCTCTTGTCGCAGGTATCATCCACCCACCAACAGGTGTACTTGTATGTCACCGTCTGTGCACAAAGCACTATACCTCCACCGTATTCCTGTTGATCACTCTAGCCGCTCCTTAGCCAGACACAGCAGTTTATACGCTTCAGGTGCCGCTTCTGTCTCCGCTTCCGCTTCCGCTTCCGCCTCCGGCTCGTAAACGCCCCGCCGACACCACATCCCCCCTCTGCGACCCGTCGTGATAGTGCCCGCGCGGTCCTTTCTGCTCGTCTGATCCCGAGGGGTGTTCGCCAGCAGCCATGCCGCAACCTTTAAGCGCGAAAGAGAACTCGCTCTTCCGCCAAGTCATTCGCAACTATGAAGAGAAACAGTACAAACGCGGCCTGAAGGCTGCCGAGCAGATCCTCAAGAAGAACCCGAAACATGGAGACACCCTAGCTATGAAGGCCCTCACGATCAATTCGCTAGGCAGGACGGACGAGGCCTTCGCTTTGGCAAAGGAAGCCCTGACTGCCGATATGAAGTCCCACATATGTTGGCATGTCTACGGTCTCCTGTACCGCCACCAGAAGAACTTTGAGGAGGCTATCAAGGCCTATAAGTTTGCCTTGAAGCTAGAACCGGGCTCGCCGCAAATCCAGAGGGACCTGGCCCATCTGCAAGTACAGATGCGCGACTACCAGGGCTACATCCAAAGCCGGACTGCCATGCTGCAAGCGAAATCCCAGCTGAGACAAAACTGGACCGCCCTCGCCATCGCCCACCACCTCGCAGGAGACCTCGCTCAAGCTGAGAAAGTCTTAACCACATACGAAGAGTCCCTCAAATCCCCGCCGTCTCACAATGACTACGAAAACTCAGAAGCCCTCATGTACAAGAATTCCATCATCGCAGAAACCGGTGATTATCAGCGGGCTTTGGACCATCTAGAGTCTATCGCCAAGCACAATCTTGATCGTCTCGCCGTTCTAGAGTTGAGGGCTGAGTATCTCACAAAACTCGGCAAGAAGGACGAGGCCGCTAAAGCATACCGAGCTCTACTAGACAGAAACTCTGAACACCCCGAATATTACAGCAAATTGGCAGAAGTTCTGGGCGTCGACGACAGCGATACAAAAGCCCGCAAGGCTATCTACGATGAATACGTAGAGAAATATCCCCGCTGTGACGCTGCGAGACGGCTCCCCCTAGACTTCCTCACTGGTGAGTCTTTATAGAGAATTTATCGGTCATTGTGCTGAACACGATTTTCTGACTAGCCTATAGGCGATGATTTCCGTGAAGCTGCTAAAACTTATTTGGCGCTAATGCTGGACAAGGGGGTGCCATCCACTTTTGCGAACCTTAAACATCTCTACACCGATCCTTTCAAGAAAGAAACGTTGGAGTCATTGGCTCACGACTATGTCAAGGATAAGGAATCGCAATCCGGGGGCGAAGCTACTACAGATGGAGGAGACTTGAAAGGCACACCAGCCGGGCTTTACTATCTTGCTCAGCACTATAATTACCACCTATCCCGGGATCTTGCTAAAGCACTAGAGTTTGTTGACAAAGGTCTCAAGCTAGTGCCTGGAACCGTTGAATTTTATATGACTAAAGCCCGGATATGGAAACATTACGGCAATACACGCAAGGCGGCGGAAATCATGGAGCAGGCGCGCAACCTTGATTTGAGAGACAGATATATCAACACAAAGGCCGCCAAGTACCAGCTACGAAACAACGAATCAGCCAAAGCCTTGAAGACCATGTCACTCTTCACCCGAAGCGACTCACCCGGCGGTCCCTTGTACGATCTCATCGACATGCAGAGCATATGGTTTTTAACGGAAGACGGCGAAGCTTCTGTGCGCAATGGCCTGATTGGCCTAGCTCTGAAGCGGTTTCATTCTGTGTATAACATTTTCGATATCTGGCAAGAAGATCAATTTGATTTCCACAGCTTTTCGCTAAGGAAGGGCCAGATTCGGGCTTACGTGAATATGGTTCGATGGGAGGACCAGCTCCGTGAGCACCCATTCTACACTCGCGCGGCTCTAGGCGCGATTGCAGCGTATCTTGGCATATACGACAGCAAACTGGTTACGAGTGGAGTCAACGGTTCCGTCAACGGAACATCAGAGGATGATGCCGAGAAGAAAAAGGCACTAAAGAAGGCGAAAAAGGAGGCACAAAAAGCTGAGCGAGAGGCAGCCGAACAGGCCGCTAAGCAAGATCCCAACAAACCTAAATCTGCTACTTCAGACAATGTTAAAAAGGACGATGACCCACTTGGACTGAAGCTGGCTTCAACTGATCAGCCTTTGGTCGAGGCTACCAAATTCTTGTTGCCGATCCTTCAGTTCAGTCCAAAGAACATCGATGGCCAGGTCGCTGGGTTTGAGGTATACATCCGACGAGGTAATTCTTCCCTACCTTTCTTTCATCGTGACTATGTTTACTTACTGTGACAGAAAAATACCTTCTTGCTCTGCGCTGCTTGAACGCTGCGCTCGCCATCGATGCTACCAACCCGGTCGTCCACGAGCAAGCCGTACGCTTCCACCAAGAGCTAAGCTCCAAAATAGCATCTCTGCCCGCGCAGGTTGTTGAAGTTATAAAGACCGAGTTCACGGCCATCAGCGCCTCGACGGATCTGAAAAAGTATAATGCCGAGTTCCTGGAAAATCATAAGGATAGTGCTCCTCATGTGGTCTCAGCGATCAAAATCCAGAAGTTACTAGGCGAAGATCAGAAAACTTGTGAGAAAGCTCTATTTAACGTCCTCAAATTAAAGAGCGACAACTGGGAGCCAGCGGCGGAGGCTTTGGGCCTCCTTTTCCAATGGCGAAGTGGTGAAGCTGAGGCTTTCAAGAACGCGGCTGAGAAGACATGGCCTGAAGTGACCCTCTTCAGCCCTCCCCCTCCCCCACCGACCGCATCGTAGTGTATTCAGGTGTTGAGGGCTGTCCATACCCCAGCACGATTGATATGGGTGTCAGTAGCTGTTGTGGTGGGTGCTCGCCGAGTCGCGCCGGTTCCCGCCAACATGCTTATCATTTATGAGAGATAAGCCGCTGTATCTTAAAACGGAATGGGAAAATTTAAAATTTAACGGCATTCAGGTGGAG
The DNA here is from genome assembly GCA_005188305.1 of Xylaria sp. BCC 1067. NCBI lineage: Eukaryota > Fungi > Ascomycota > Sordariomycetes > Xylariales > Xylariaceae > Xylaria > Xylaria sp. BCC 1067. The sequence continues at coordinate 1,648,459 of SSCS01000004.1, read as the reverse complement.
GTGTTACTCGCAGGAGATATCAAATATATCGATTATGCACCAGTTCTACTTTGCACTTACATTCACAACTAGAGGGTTACGATGCCTAAACCGAGACTCAGGTACCAACAACCCACTTCTAAGTTGGGCTCGAGCTATGACACCCACATATGCCGGTATCGCCGTATGCACGTACCATGAGGTCTGTACATGACCACCTACTCATAGCAGTACAATAAACATCCAGTCTTGTGATTGCACACTCAAGGTGAATACACTAGTTTGTCAGGAACGATTCGGTCACAATCAAGCAGGTAATCAATCACACATCAATCGGAAATGAGATTTCTGAAGATGTCATCAATTCCACATTCATTTCTTAATCATGCTGTTAATTTCGTTCTGGGGACCCAAAGGCCAAAACTTCAGTTCCCAACTCCCCGACTCCGATATAATGCTTTTTTTTTTCTTCTTTTCCTGAAAATGAAAACGCTTCTCCAATTCCGGCAATGCTGTTCATGTCGTCGATTTCGTAATCATATGCTTCGGTGATGCAGGTGACATAAGGAAAGGTCCAATGAGCGTCGCTTCTCCGTCCGATGAGCCAGCCCACTTCGCGGGGCTCAAGGGTCAATACAGTATCTTCTTCAAAGGTTGATGATGAGGTGAGCGCGTGTCTTTCTCGCGCGGGTTATATTGCGATGTACGACATCTCCCGCCGCCGCTTTCTGCGCGTCTGCGAGCGCCCTTTGGCGATGATGAGGCATCCGCACGGCATCGTCTGGCCCTTGGCGCCTTGTCTGGTGCTGACACTATCTCACGTCAGTTTTTTTCTTCGCCCGTCTGCTGCAGGTACACGGCAAGGCGGCACTTACGGGTTCGACGGACAGGCGACGTGTCGCGCGTGTAATTTGATACCCAGTAGCCCGTGAACACACAGCTGGTTGTTCGCTGCATCGGTCCCCCTGTTAGCGACAACGTCTCACTCACGATCACTATCCCACGGCGCGGGGACAAACTAGAAATGAGAGGTACTCACAAGGCTCAAAGCCACCCCGCGGAAAGTCCTTAACGACGTCGTAGTCCGTGGCCGCGTCGCGCGCGTCGGCGATGGCCCGCGCGGATCGTGCGCCCAGCGTCTTGCGCGTCAGGTCGAAGAAGCACCAGCCCTCGAGGCCGACGCAGACGAACGAGATGAGCGGCAGCAGGTATCGCAGCGCGAACCAGTCGTCGATGAAGGTCGCCACGGGCGCCGCCCATGACAACGACGACGGCTCCCAGAGCCCGAGGCCCAGGCCGAGTCCGAGGGTACCAGCCATGGAAGGCATGGTGGCGATGATGGGGGGGGAAGAAGAAGAGGAGTGGACAGGATGGGGGTCACTCCTCTTCATCTTATACCACCCTATCGACCGCTTCGAGGAATTCCTCATAGTGGGTTGGGTTAGGTGTATGTGTGCATATGTGCACTTACACCGCACGCGACCAGCCAACTGCTTTGCTTGCTTCCCATGCTATGCTATGCTATGGATACTAAGTAGCCATACCGCCTCTCCAGCGCTCTAGCGCGCCCACCGCCTGCCCGACGGTGGAGCTGGCTCGCACCGATTGGGCTGGCTCGCAGCGCGGTCAACGGCTTGCAGGGGCCGCGGAGCTGCTCACCGCTTCCCAAGCGTTGTGGTCCGGTGGGGGGGACGAACCCCTTTTTCTGCTTTCCCTCACCTTCGCGCGCTCCCCCAGCCATCGTCCACCACGTCAATCAGTTGTCCCCTCCCCCCAAGCCCACTGCCGGGGGGCCTGAGAATGCAGCCCGGTTATCGCGCGCTGTTGGCCCGTGGCGTGGATCGTGACTGGGGCCCTGGGCGATCCGGGTTAGTGTAAGGTGTTCTAGTGCGCGCTTGGGATGGGCGGCTGGGGCCGTGGTGTGAAGGTGGTGCGTGCGTGCCCAACCACTTGCTGCTCACCGGTTCGTGCCAAGACTTTGTTTGGTATGTGAGCGAGACGAGAATCAGATGCGTGAAGAAGGCTGGCTGTCTCTTCGTCGAGATTATCGATAGCGAACTCCAGCTTACGTTGATATACTGACTAGGGGTTGTGAATGTTGAATAAAGCCCATGTTGGAAGTGATCCGCTGGCAAAATGGATCCTCGAAGAGGTGCAGATATCTAGATGTTATTCCCCTCCCTGATTCTTGGCGTCTTTAGCTTTTTTTTTTTTTTTCTATCCAGAACGCCAAGAATGTCAGCGTAAGGTTGCAGGCGACAGTTACCCTCCACTCCCACCACCAACCCCGAAATACATCTTGAAGAACGCCGATAATGAATCAACGGAGCTGTAAATGCACACCTCGCACCCGCTCACCTTATTTGGCTTTGGCTTTAATAATTTCGGTGCGGGGCCTAGGTAGAGCCCCGATACCTAAAATATAAGGCTAGAGTATAGAGAACTGCGCCCAGACTTGAACGGAATATCCGCGCGATGGCTTAGATGACTTCAGAACTGACGATAGCCTCGAAGACGTAGTATTCCGGACCAACGAATGAGACCTGCTGAAGCTATGACCACGTGTCCGGGAACGGCACTACAAACTGCATTTATAAATGGCCAATAGCAGGACTAGCACTAGCCTGGAGGCTAAGGACCAGCAAGAGTTCAAGACATGGCGCCAATGGGCCTATACATCAGTGAACCGTTTATGAAGAAGAACGCGCTAGGCATGCGCCGCAATTTACCAGAATGTGGTATTTATTACTCGGTACAAAGGCCTCTGCTGACTCATCGTGGCGGGGCGCTGCCACCTCCTAGTCTAACCTGTCACCATGTTTGAAGAGAAAGATGGGTGACACCAGCTGTATGTGACTTGAGCTTGTATCTTGGTTCTGCGTCCGTGGAGTCGCGTACCGCACTATCCGTGATGGGCTTTTTTTAGGTATTGCTTTCTCTATAGCCGGTCGAGTTTCGTCACTTTGTCATAACGATAACTTTGTTCTGGACCTGAGACATAGAGATGTTGAGGGATAATGTAAATTGGTATACCTAGGTATTGTGTACATGGCTGGCTGAGGTATGATTTGACAACTTCCATCCTCGTGGCCTTACAATAGGAGGTTAGTGGAGTAGGAAGAAGACATAGCTGTCGATTAGACAAAAGACCCGACGCCCGCTTTCTCGTACAGCTCATGGTATTTCTCGCCTTTTAACGCTGTTTCTTGGTCTATCCCGTTACATAGAGGTACTCGACTTCCGCGTATCTTCTATCACATAGAATAGGCGTATTGGTAAGTTGACTCAGGTCGGAAACAAAACTCAGTTTTACTTACTGATCAATAAATGGCTTCATGCTTCCTCTTGCTTCAAATATAGACAGTCTGGAAGACGATTTCAATCAGGATGACAAGGTATAAGAGCTAACACAGACAAAGAACCCTAATGTCTTTGTTTTGATTAGCCGGTTGGGAGTATGCGCCCCGCCCCCAGAAAACACAATCCCGACCCCAGAAACAGCTATTTTGCCACTTAGACACTCTTTCATTCGCCAGCAGGAAATACCGTACACCCAAAGTCTCAGGTAATTGATAGCCCAGCGTTGCAGCGTATTGGCCTTTCTGGCCTCTAGATCCATGCCATGTCAAGACAGGAGGCACGAGACACGCTTCGTAGACTGGGCGATGAGGTAAGCACGATGGACTTTCCCCTCTACTTACGCATATTTCGGAGCATAAGCTGTTTAATTGAGAGTTTTCTATATCGCTTAATCCTACTACTCCTATTACACCCGAAAACACAGCGGTATAAGACCATAAGGCCAACTAGCGCGGTAGAAATAACTGGGCGCCTTTTAGATTAAAGTCTATTCAGAGCGGAGGAAGTAGATGTTCGCCGGCCCAACAATCCCATACAGGCGACTTAACACGACAGAGCCCCTTTCCGGCTATCACCGTAGATAGTAAATACTGACTCTAGGCTTTTACGCAGGTGGCAGGCTACTTTACGTCCAACCAGAGATTTACATTCGTGGGCCATGCTGGCCTTGGCCGACATGGAGGTACACTAATACTATCCGAAGAGGCCTCTAGCGAACAAGATGCCCGGAAAATCATAATTAAATACTCCTACGGCAAACTGGCGCTTGATAAGCAATCAGATGCTGACGAACAACTACGAAACGAATATCAATTGTTGAAGAGGCTGCGAGGAGCAGAGCATATTGTGCAATTAATAGACATGGCTGACTGCTCGCTCCACCTCCCCGGCATATCCGACGGCGAAGCCACTTATGAGGAGTCCTTACAGAAGCAGATGGGTAGAACGACAGCTACTGGATATGGATCACAATCTCCTGTAGTAGCACCACTTCGGCGTTGTCCTACATTTGCTCTCGAGTATCTCGAATAGTAAGCAATCTCAGAGTCTCTTAAACCCTGTTCCACGTCTCCCACAACAGTTCAGCGTGCACTTACAGATACTTAATTTCTGTATAGCGGCACTTTACATAGCTTAAAGAAGAGACTTTACAAAAATGTCCAACTATGGATTCCCGACCGAGTACTCTGGAGCATCTGGCTTTGTAGTACGTATTTTATTTTTCTAAGTTATTCGTGACGCATAACCGGCTTTGAAACTAATTACGATGAATATTAGTGGTTCGTCAGTGTATCGCCATGGCATTTCCTCCGGATATACCTGATGACCAATACTTCGGACAAATAATACGAGAAGTTATAAAAGATAGACCCTATACTCCGTTAGCCCAGAACTCCGCACACACAGATAATTTTATGTTTGGTGTACCTGATCTGCAGGGCAACGAACATGAGCCAAAACTCCCAGTGGTTAAGGTGCGTTACCCAGCAGGAGTTTGATATATCGCTTATTTTTGTGGCAAAAGGAGGACGTAAAAGAGAGCTATCTAATCCTAGTTATAGCTCATAGACTTCGGCCGAGGGAGATTAGAGGTTGGGAAAACGGCGCAGCGGTAAGTTGAAATAGAATCATGATGATATATATTATGTTTAGAGCTAACTAGCTTCCTCTAGACGGATGCCTAACAATATTAATGAATACGCCAGCAAGAGAAATCTTGTTGGTGCAGCTGATGCAGGTCCTCTCCTATTGACTACTTCTAACTAGTTGGCTGACCTTTACCTAGTCCTTAATGAGATTATGTTGCCTTCAAGGCTTCAGAGACGAAAGTTATCGACCGCTCAGTGCCCCCGTCCCATACACCTGGACGGATGAATCAGGCACCCATACAATACCAACCATAGCGCCTAGGATATTATGGGAAGCGGAGCTCATGGATGCACAACTGCGACATCTCCTGGTGAGGATTATGGCTTACCCCTATGAGCTAAAGCCATCTTTGAGCGATGTTCTTAAGGAGACAGAAATGGCGATGACTAGGGACTTCGACGAGTCTGACGATTTTGTGCTAAGCTTTATGCAACACTGGCTCTACAACCCAGATGAGTCACGATAGATGATATGGTATCATTATGACTGGGGGGGTTCTATCGCTTGACAAATTCGAGATGAGGAAGTGAGAACACTGTGCCATGTGGTAACTTTACCTATGGAAAAAATTAACAAACTTGAAATTGGAGATCGGGTAGACCATTCCAGCTGCCGAGCTATCCCATACATCTGCGATCCACAAGATCCGGTATTTCACTTAACCCTTGCCTACTAAACTTAGACGAAATGTAGACTAGAAGAAATGGGTTAACGACCGCGCGTTGGCCCGAAGCAGCACAAGAATGGCCGTGGTGCTAGGTGTTACTAAAGTCAGGAGGAAACGGCCAAACCTAGCTGAGTACATACAAGTTTACCATCATATTATTCAATTAAATACGGAACAAGACACCTTTACCTTACAGAATATACTTCGTGATGCCAATAGCAGGTGCACATACAAAGATAAAACTGAAGTTGTGGTCTCTGCCTAAAGCTTGCTCGATTAGAAGCCGACTACACTCGCGAAGAGTCGGCCTTCTATCTAATACTTAAATTCCCGGCCAACAAGCTTCTCGCTCAGCTTCCATAGCCTCTCTGCATCTACCTTATTCGTGGCCCATGGATACACTTCGTCCTCGTTGGGGTCTGACACATGGCAATCGCTCAAGAAAGCACCGTTATGGCTCGCAATGCTAGGCTCAAAGGCAGCAAAGACGTGAGTGGCAGGACCTTGGTCTGAGTCCTTCACGTGCAACTCCGCCATACCCCACATCCACTTGTTCCCGTATATCTGATCCATTTGCGTGAGATCTGCCGCAAAGGCCTCGCGATCGTGTAGCCCGTGGGTCGCAAGGTTGGTGTAGCTAACGCCCGGACACATCGGGAAGGCGAGCAGGCCCCGGGAGCCGAGCTTCTCGGCAAGCGCGACAGCCATCAGGGAATTGGCGGTTTTGGACTGGCCGTATGCCAGCCACCTCTGATAGTCTTTGCCGTTGTTGAAGCTGGGGTCAGACCAGCGGATGTGGCCTACGCGGTGCACGTCGCTTGAGACTGCAACGATGCGCGGGGATTTTGAAGCGAGAATTTTGTCCATGACAAGATTGGCGAGCAAGAAGTGGCTCAAGTGGTTCGTCTGGAACTGACTCTCAATCCCATCCTCAGTCTGGTGGTACGGAACTGCCATGATGCCGGCGTTGGTGACCAGGACGTCAATATTGGGCACATCAGCCCATGAATTGACCGTCTCTGCGGCTTTACGAACTTCGGCGAACGAGAGGAGGTTCAGGGCAAGGGGCTTGACTTTGATGTCTGGGTGAGTGGTGTGAAGCTCATCAATAACACTCTGCATCTTCGGGATCGAGCGGCTGGCTAGGATGAAGATGGCGGGCTTTGCTACAGCAACTTGCTTAACAAAGCCGTGTCCTAAACTCCCTGGAGAGACACCCGTAATGAAAATAGTCTTTCCACGGATGAGAGGAGCATAGTGAGACACAAGTTCACTAGCCTTCGTGTCGCGGTTGTAGGATGGCGCCATTATTAGTACGTGTAAGTTGAAAAGTATATAATTTGTCGTTGAAGAGATGAAAGGTGATGATGATAATGATGAATCTAAACTTAGAGAACGAGGAATAGTCTAGAGATATTTATACTTGAACAACTTTCTCACCTAACCAATATTTTCATTACGTCTAAGGCTGAGTAAACGACAGCGTAATGCTAGTCTGACTGGCTAGTATGGTCGGTACCTATTCATTCAGGTTTGCTTACTTGGATGCATACCATACATACGATATAGGCGGGCTTGTTGTCTTGCAAGTCTGTCCGGCAACACGCCTGACCTTTCCTTTTCGGGTCGTTGTCGCGATTGAGCCGCATTACACTGATACCTAGTGCGTAGTGCGCGGCAGTGTCGGACTGCGCTAAGTCTAAACTTAATCGGGTCATTCGTGCGATTGTGCGCAGCAAGGACTTGAACGAGCTGGATAATGGCTCTGTAATATCCAATTATGTATTTTTCAGGAGCTTGTATTATGGCCTTGCCATTTGCATCAGCAAGTCTATTCCAACTTAGTAGGACATTAGATTAGTCAGAGATCTAAGTAGCATTAGAACATCTAGCCCAGCTATTTCCCGATACGAGTATTGATTATTAATTGCCAAGGATTCAGTTCAATTGCAGGCATATTCGCTAGATATAGACTGCAAAACAACACATAGCACAACCCCCCCATCGCATATTTGGATCTTTGTAGTCATATGCATCAATGTTGTATCGTCTTTGCAGTAGTGATGCTTATTTCATTTGTCCAGCTGTCCACGTTGCCAGGCCGAGCCCGGTTGTTTCGCCTATTAGCCTTAGTTGTCTATATACCCATGCTTTCTTCTGCTTGGCCGAGGGGGAGAATAGCAGGATTATCATAGACCAAAATATGCCAAATCCTCGGTAGGCTATACCGGTATCGTCTCCCTCAATATCGTGTTTATCGTTCGGCATCAGGAGGCTAGACATCTCCCCACAAACCTCTTCTAGAATGATTGGCATCTTGTGCGAGATATTTTGAAAGAGAGACCCATGGCTGGTTTCATCACCTTCATTCCTAAGAAAAGGGAAGAGGCTAGCAACCAACTCAAGGATATAGTACCTAGTGGACTGATATAAGCTCCTAGCAATTACTTCCGTCGTCTTGGTGGAGACTTCAAACATGTTATTAAATGCAGTGGGTTGCTGACTTGAAGGTAGATTTGGGTCGGGGGAGGCTTTGACGCTGGCGGCCGCAGCTTCGAGACCATCACCAATGCTAATTCCTTCTCTGATAAGTTGTAGCACGTCCATCCCAGAGGGATGGCAGGCCGTTGTGGTAACTTGAGCCCGAACCATTCTCTTAAATCGGACAGCCCGGCCAAGTATTGGCTCTAAGAGAGGACCTTTGGCCCACGGAGCCATGTATCTCTCAAATGTGGACCATTTGCTGTCGGAGGGACCATGATTGACGAACGTGCTTAGCAACTGAAGACCGAGTTAGTTTAGCTCCGGCTAGAGGCGACTATGGCGTCGACACGTACGGAGATATAACTGAAGAATCCTAAAACGCATGCATCTAATTCAGACATCTGAGCTTGCTCAGCCCGCCATTGGAGCAAGACTAACACCCCGCGGAAGTGGATATGGCATTGAGAGTCCCCAGCTAGAAATATAGTCTCAAAGTATTCCGGGACGATCATCTACTTGTCATTAGGACAATGCTTTCATTTCCCGACAGCGGCCGGGACCTCTTGGTAGGGCGGAGGCGGATAGGAGAAGGTAGCTTACTTCGTACACGGAAAGCAGAAATAAAGTCATTAGAACAGAATCATCCGCCGCCAAAACCGGATTACCTAGCGTGACGTTAAGCGACGCAATCGATTTGCCGTAATGCCACCTTGCTCGAACCATCAATCCGGGCTGACGGAGCTGGCGTGCGGAGCTGGCCAGCGTCACAGCCTGCAGGATTTCCTGGAAACATACTGACGAACTGCCGGTATAAAACCTTGGTAGGGCGCTGAAGACAGGGATACCGGAGTGCACCACATAGTCTCGATAAAAGCGGTTCCAGCTATGCAGCTCAGCAGTAACATGGACTCCTCGTGGGATGGTGGCTGGCGCTTGTCCAGCTCGCTCTCTTCTTTCCTTTCTTACTTTATTTACCCGAGCTTGGACTTTGTTTCTAGCGTATGTGTTCTGTACTCGAAGCATGGTGTCCCAGGCCTCTGGGTACCCAGGGCATGATCGCCCATCTTGCACGCAACGCCGGCAGTGTGGCACTTGTAGGTCACACTATAGGTGGCACGACAGGATCAGCTAGGTTGCTACTGACGGGGGAGGAGGTGCCTTCACCTTCACTCGGCGCGCGCGACACATGAAGCAGCATTTGGATCTTTTACCCGCGTTGGTCATAGTGTAGGGTTCCTATTATCGTTGCTGGCAGCCAAGTTGTAGGGAGTTTGGTAACAAGAACTGCAAAGGTGAGAGTTGACAAGCGAGATGTGGGACGATATTACGCTAGGCTGCAGGTATTAGGATAGCGTCGAACGAGAAGCGATCAAGCCAAACCATTAGTGGTAATAAATGCGAGCGGCAGCACTAGAGGGGCAGTACCGGCAGACCACAGTTGACAGCCCACTTTTCAAGGTCTTGATGATTCCCATTTCGGTTTGGGGTATTCGATTCCTAACATTTCTATACGCTCCTTGGGCTAGGAGTGTAACCGCCTTGGAGACTTCCCTATATAGTACAACACAAAAAGCCCTAGGTTATTTTCTTGTTGCGGATCCTACTTGATTCAGCAACCTAGCTAGTACTACTATGTAAGGGCTGATGTATGCTCTAGACTTCGGATCTTAACCATTAGGCGGAGTTATTGGTGATAAGACGGACTTAAGACTGAAAGGAGCACGTGGGGAGACTTCTCACAATAATTACAATTAGCAAAGACGGCGTAGTCCGAGGAAGGATTCCGGCTAAAAAGATGCCAAACGGATGCTAGCAGAGGAAGGGAGAAGGCACGCAACAGGAAGCCCAGGTCAAAGCACAAAACCGTTGCGTGTGATGGCAAAGGGTGCCGTGTTACGCGTATCTCTATCACCATGATGCCATAGACATCTGAACGACTGACCATGTATTGCCATTACGCTAGGCCGTAAGATGGCATATATGGAGTTCCGCATATTTCTCACGCTTCTCATCCTCAAACAGTGAGCACTTTAATTGGAAAATAGGAGTCGGACTGAACAAACACTTAAATTTTTGTAATAGATAGTTAACCCAAGCAACATACAAGTATTGTCTTATGAGGTATTGATCTAGGTATATTTAGCGACTTACCACGCCCGTGCTGGGCTCCACGTCGTTAATCGCTGCACAAGGCTTGAGCTTTCTTAAGTTCAGATTCAATTACAAATCGCGGTCGTAGGCATATATACGCTAGGTGGTACTGGCGTTTAACCCCGCGTGCGACACTAAGGCGCTGGATATTAACGTGTATTCACCTTCTCTCTGTATGAACTACCCAGTGCCTTATGAGGATCCCATTGCTTCTTATGGGTCAGATGTAAGGTGAACCAAAAAGCTGTCAGTGCGGAATATGACCGGATTCTTTTAGATCGCGGGCGCAGGGTCATGGAAAATCTCGTAATAAGCTGCGGGTAGAAGTTCACAGCAGCTAGTTAGGCTATGTGTAGCGGCTCCGTCAAAAAGTGTGTATCGCACCAGTAGCCCAGGGCTAAGAATCAAGAAACATACGTCGATGGGCTTCTGCAGCACGTTGTTGTATGGCATCAAACAGCGGCGGGGTGGACGCCAACAATATATTCCTATACTGGGACGCGTTACCGGGACATCTAGTGAGAATCGGGTTCTGCGATGGTTACGTCGATGTATGGGCCGCTTAGGGTGCATGACGATATCTTTCTCAGGTGCTATTTCGCCGCCAGTACATTAGTAGAATAACAGAAGGTCTAGACGCATCACTCGCTCGATGTAGAATCTTTGTAGGGTTATAGCTAGTAGCGACATATACGTTCCCATGTCACGGATCGAACATCTCTGTCCGTGGATTCGTCGTCCGGGTGTTACCTCGGACACTACCTATATGCAAGATCGCAATTGCGAAAGAAACTCGCAATAATTAGCGCCTCACCTGCAGTTTCACTGCAATTTTAGCACTCAGAGGGGTTGAATCGTGCAATTACGAAAGAAACTCGCATGGGTAGTAGATAAGGCGTCACTGCATTTTTAGCACTCAGAGGGGCCGGGGGGCCGATCTTGGGGTTGCTTCGCCGCATCGAGTCTCGTCTCGGTCAATGCTACGTGCAAGTCGTAAATCATGAGCACTCGATTCTATTCAGCCTTGCAACTATGGATTAGGTTAAGTTAGGTATGATAATCAAAAAGGAAAAATTTTGGCAATGAGTGATAGCTTGCTACCCAGACGGGACTCGAACCCGCAATCTTCGCCAATTCCAGCACCAATACCGGAAAGCGACGCCTTGCCATTAGGCCACCGGGTATTTACCATGATTGACGGCGGCGTTCCCAAGTTGGCATATGATCTTGCATTGGTTTCTAATGCGCCCGGGAAAATGTACTTGATAGTATTGTCACAACATAGGTGGCTAAGCCCTCCACCCAAGACCCCTCAAGAGATATTCTAGATACAATAGTATTAGTATAAGAGACCCAAGTGCTAGCGGAACCCTATTCTGCTGTGGAATTGTCAACACGCCTTTCGGGAACTGGAGTACCTGGGTATGCCTGGGTCCATCGCGTTCTCCGAACCCCCACTGACACACCACTCCGGCGGCTCCGGATATGCAGGGTGTGCTAGGCGGGGACGGGGCAAGGATCCAGCCACCTTCAATTACTAAATACCGTTCCGTACCCCCTAAAGCATGGCATCGGCAGGCATGGAGCACCCGGTCGTCGACCTGCTGAAGTCGCTGATGTCCATCGTCAGCACCAGCGAGCTCGAGCACAGCATCGGCGTCTTCCTAGAACAGCACCTGCAGGGCCTGGGCTACACCGTCGAGCGCATCCCCATCGCGCCGGGGTCGACCCGGCACAATGTGTACGCGTACCTGGGCGCGTCGCGCCAGACGCGCGTGCTCCTCACGGCCCACATGGATACGGTGCCGCCGCATATCCCGCTGACGATCGACGGCGACGTCATCCGGGGACGGGGGTCGTCCGATGATCTCGGCCCGCTGGCGGCCCAGATTATCGCCGCCGAGGAGCTGCGGAAGGAAGGCAAGATCCGCGCGGAGGGAGACGTCGGGCTGCTGTTCGTGGTCGGCGAGGAGAACGGCGGACATGGTATGATTGCCGCGAATGGCATGGGGGTGACCTGGGAGTCCGGCATCTTCGCCGAGCCGACGGAAAGCAAGTTGGCTAAGGGACACAAGGGCCAAGTGGCCTTTGAAGTCATCGCTCAAGGTGTCGCCTGGTACGTCCATTCCGAAGACTGGGTGTCAGATGGAATAGTAACGCTGACACACGAGCAAAGCCACTCGGGATATCCCCATCTTGGCAAAAGCGCGACTTCCACGCTCCTCGTGGTATTGAATGAGCTGTCGGCGACAAGCTGGCCTGAATCCGACCTCCTCGGTCCCTCGACGTTCAACATCGGGACTCTCGAGGGCGGCGAGAAACACAACATCGTCGCGCCGTCGGCGAAGGCGCTCTGCGAGGTCCGCATGGTCTCCGACCTGCCTGGCATCAAAGCAAAACTCGAAGAGATCGTCTCCCGGCACCCGGATGTGGAGCTGAAGTTCGTCTTTGAGTACCCCGAGGCCCTCTTGGACTGGGAGATCGAGGGCTTCGATGCCGCCCCCGTAGCCTTTGGAACTGATGTGCCGCGGCTCAAGGATGAGCTGTGCGGCAACAGAGTCCTGTATGGGCCGGGGTCTATCCTGGTGGCGCATGGACCCGATGAGTACATACGTGTTCCGGAACTAACTGACAGTATATCCGGGTATAAGAGGCTGGTTCTTCATTTTCTCCGGTAATGTCTAATGAGATCAGGTCGACGCCGAATTATACGAATTGATGCAAAGTCCTTCGGTAAAATGTTATATATGCTATTCTTTCGAAAATTGCCCTTTCGCAAACTAATAAATGAAATCCCCTAGTAAATGATCACTAGATACCTTTAGAATATTCTGTGCTCTTCAACCTAGCCGTGATCTACCTGTGACTTATCTTCACCATAGAGCTTAACAGCTGACCTAGCTCTCCAGGTTGCTCTTGACCTGTTCGCGCTCATCCTCTTGTACTTGTTCGAGACTTGGGCCTAAGGTTGGAGAAGAATCGCTTCGATTCAAAGAAGCTGGAAACTATGTAGTGGAAATTACCTTCTAGATCGTCGGACAGATCCTGTACAGTGCGGCGGGCAGTGCTTCTTCAACAATGGCATTAGATCTTGTGGTTTCAGACTCGGGGCTTCATGAGAACGAAGTGATGCAAGCCAGAGAGGTAATATCTTGTACACGGGTCTTAGTGTCCGTCGAACGCATTTGAGTCCCGATAAGTCGGCAATCTAGGACTTAGACAGTATTCTGTGAGATCGATGAGAAGGGTTTAGATTAGTGCACTTCCAGCTTCGGAAGGCAGGCTGGCAGGTTCTGGTGGCGTTGGGGCTGTGGATGGGAGGGAAGATAGGCCTGACATTACTGTGAGGGGCTCTGACCCACGCAGCTAACCCTTACGTTTTCTTTCAGATGTCGTAAGGGAGACAACAGCGAGATTGTTTCACGGTGGATGCTGGAATCTACCTACGGAATTCGCTCTGCGACGTTAATAATCGTGCGACCTGCTTCGAATACCAAAGCAAGGCAAAGGAAATCGTACGTCTAGCGGACGGCGCTTCCATCAACTGGTCGGCTTCCCGATGTCACGCGCCGAAAAGAATCAACGAACATGGAAATTGATAGAGAATAAAACATGGGAATTCCTATTCGCAATAGTCAGACGACGCAATGCACCGAAAGTCCCGGAATGCTCCTATGTCTATGTTGTCTAGTGTACATAACCTTGTATCCATTAATCCAGCCGGCTGGGATGAAGTTCCAAAATAGCACCATGCATTGGAAATTCCAAGCCAGCAATGGGAATCAAGAATACCACAAACCGTGGCATTTCCTACAGCGAGGTATTCTTCAAAAGACTGCCACAGCTGCGCCACAGCTTCGAATCCGGATTGACGGCCACGCAGACGGCGGTCGTGTAATGCGTGTCATGGCTGATGCTAATAGACGCGTAGGTATCGGGCGCGCCCTCTGCTTTGATCACAGCCACAAGCGGACCGCTCTGCGGCGCCGAGCTTCCGGCCTTGACGTCTGCCTGTGTCTGTGAAGCCTCGTCATCTGCCTGTGTCTGTGAAGCTTCGACGTCTGCCTGTGTCTGTGAAGCCTCGACGTCTGCCTGTGTCTGTGAAGCTTCGACGTCTGCCTGTGTCTGTGAAGCCTCGACGTCTGCCTGTGTCTGTGAAGCCTTGGGCGCATCCTCCGCCGCCGGTACGATGGCGATGTCGTGGAAAGTCAGGCGACGGTAGGGGTGCGCCTTGATGACCGCTTCCTTGACGGCGAATCTAAAGCCTCTGGTAAGCGCAGCTCAGCGCACGAACACTCAAGTAGGCGGATCTTACCTGCCCGCCATAAACTCTGACACCCTCATGGTAACGCCGGGTGTTTTGCTTCTCGTACTCGGGTCCGCTCCTTCTAGGCCTGGCGGCGCATTCTGTGCTGTCAGGCTTGAGATGCGCTGCAATGCGTCCGGCGCAGTCGGATGGCTGATCTCGTCGGCTCTTAGGACCTGACGGACGAATCGAGGACCATGTTTTCCCTTCAGGAGCCGTGCGATCCTCGCGGTATGGCAGATGTCATTGCCTACAGTGAATGGCAAAGCCAAACGTGAGGGAGTAATCATCGCGATGACCTGAGAGGAGTGGGTGAGTGCAGTCTAGGGGACGCGGCCTGTGACGCGCTCCCCGGTGTGTGCAGAAAGCTACTTATAGTGGAGTGGCCGATAAGATAAGCGTGACAGTAACTGTAACTGTACCTAGGTAGGCTGCATTCCTTATCGATTCTAGGATGCGCACTGACCCACCACGACCGATGTCCTGACAAACCCTTTGGGCCTTTGCTTGCAGCATCAAATACACTTTTAAATTACTATTTGCATTGTTTTCTTTACAAATTATTAGTATATATATATTTCTTGGCAATGTTTTTTGAAAAAGAATGAAGGATATTGTCTAAGATAACAAGGTACCTAGGTACTACGTAGCGGAAGTTGGGCGGGCGCGCTAGCAGGCGCGGGTGCACCACAGTCAGTATCTAGCGTGCTATTTGACTTACAGCCTCTCCTATCCCGTTTCTGTTTAAATGTAGTTCACCTAAACTTTATCTAGAAGGATGGCGAAGGAATCAATGCATAGGGTTAATTGAGGCGCTATGGTAAGAGCTTGCCAGGATTAGTGTTGAATATATTGTCGACACAATCATAAGTTTAGACTGATTGGAGTTCGTGGCCGTGCTCTCCTTGTAATTGCTTCCTGCTCACGTTTCGAGTCTATTAAGGGCACTCTGGATAATTGAAGGGGTTTTTTTTTCATTTCATTCTTAATTTACCGACCCAAATACCTCGCATCTCCCGAGCCTCGTCCGCGTCATGAGAGTAGGTTAAGCTATCGACAACCGCAGTTACCCTAAGTTTAGCCCATTTTATCATTCCTGATCGCATTGCAATTTTGTGCCCTTTACCAACGCATTAAACTAGCCGTACACATTCCATACCCTAATATTTCGCATCAATGGACTCATGGGTCATTATACAAGTTCAACATCATCCCACGGTGCCTACGCCGTTCACTTTCGCAATCTGCTGCAATTCTTGCATTGAGCACGGATTTAGTTGACAATCTCCAGCCACACCGCCGTATCGAAGCCCAGGGTGTGGTATACACAGCCGGCCTCTTTAGTTTTCCGGCAAGAGAGGTGCTCTTTCGGCATCGCTCACTCGTGTCTTTCCCCTTGCAGCAGGCACAGCAACAGCTACCGTAGCGACGAATAACATGGCCATTATGGTAAATGCGAAGATCCACTGCAATGCGATGACTTGGCGATGGAATTGGGACACGCCGATGGCAGCCGAGAGGACGGAAAGGTTGAAGCCCATCGTGTAATCCTGAACGGGATCAGCATGCCTAATCAACCTAGCAGGGAGAATGCTCACCTTGTAAACGACGATGAAGAACAGGCCGTATACGAGGATACTCCAGATGAAGATGTTGCCAAATATCCGAGCGACGAGCGTCTCCGGATGCGGGACCATGATGGCGCCGTTCCAGTAGATGGCAACAAACGTCCACGCCAAGGGTCCGGACACAACGGGCTCGTGAATGAAGCGAGCGTACGCGTTGTGGCGGAAGTATAGCGACGACAGGTTGATGAAGTTGAGGATGATGATCAACTCAGCCCAGCCGAATAGAGAACGCACGAATAACATGACGAAGGCGAAGTGGAACAAGTTGTTCAAGATGAAGTGGCTGCCCACAGCACAGGCGGAATTGACACGCTCGACATCGCCGGAGAAAAGGTGCGCGATGTAGCCGCCCTGGAGAATAAATAGGACAATCCTAGGACAAGACTTAGACCACCAGTGTTATCCCAAACAGGCGCGAACGCTGGGAGCCTCTTACCAGTATATGCTCGCAATGATGTGGTTCATCCGGAACGCTGTGTAGTAGTGGTCATTCTGGTGCCAGATCTTACGGCGTGCCCAGGGGCCGTCGTCCGGGCTGTTGAAGGTATAGTAGAAGGAGACGACAATGGCCAACAGCCATGTGAGGATCGTCAAGACCTTGTACGTGACGACGGTGTTCTTGGAGTGGGATTCGCGTTTGGCGAAGGGATTGACTATACAAGATGAATGAAGCAGCGGTTAGCAGAGTGAGTACATCATTTGGTCCTAGCTATTAGCTAGTTTTGCTGTGGGAAGACGTACTCTGGTGTATACGTTCCATTGTGACTAACAACGACCACGGTCTTGCAACTTCCCGACTTTTGAAATGCAACCCGCGAATTATTGAGACGAGGAAATCAATTGAAGACTTCAACTATTGTGAATGTGCGGAGATTGTGGGAGTAATAAAGAACCAGCGGGAATAGCGGCATAAAGTCAACATGGCCAAGTGTAGGTCATATTAGTGGTCGTATTCCCTGTGTTCTCTGTGTTCCCTGTGTATAGTATATCCTGTGTCTATGACGACAGCGAACCGTGTGCCTGTCTGTAATCGGTGACCAGTCCACTGTTTCACTGTAGCCACCCACCTAACACACGCCAATTCTTTGTTACCAGCTGCGTCTGGATCGCGGGTGGCGTTTCACTAGCGCCTTGGGTTGCGGGGAAACCAAGCGCTGTGACGTCGGCTCAACCCGGAATTGGCCTCTGTCTGGACCAGCTCTCCGGCCGTTCTGTCGTGGAACTCAACCCCTCTAGGCAGTGTCTAGGTGCCTACGTAACCTACAAATTTCATTGGAAAATCCTGGTCAAGATAGAGATTGGTGCTCCTATTTGTGTGATTCGTAGACAATTGAGGCTCGCAGATTGCGGTCCCAATGATGCTGGTTCTGTGAATATTGATCGGATGATGAGCTCTCACGGCCAAGATTAGGTACCGGATGCTACTTATGTAGCGACTGCTATTGACATCCCATGAATGACGGGGGCCTGGTCTAGAGGGGTCGAGTATATGCAACATCGGAAACCCGTAGTTGCAGAAGCAATGGATCGGCGCGGCATACATGAACGTAAGACGAAAGTTCCTGTTTGTCCAACAAATGACAGAAATCGAGATACAGGCCGGTTCGTTATCACTGTCACGCGACTGGAATGACCAGCTTGTATCTACGTGTCACGGCCATTCCCGTGTTTCTACCCGCACCCCAAAGCTTTCCGCGATGGCGGTGCAAGATAATACAATGTCGTGCCCTACCCTGCCGACAGCAGTACCCGTTGGATACTGATATAGTGCCTATTGAGTCTAGATGAATAACCTATCACACCTTAGTAAATCACCACTGATTCTACGCAATTGCAAAGGTGAGAGAGTCTCGGTGCAAAAGCCGCGTCTAGCCGCGAGCCTGATGGTACGAGGCGCAAATCATGCCACTCAACTTAGGATGTCAATTATAGGATGTCAACTATAAACCACTGGTTCGCTACATGAGGGTTATTACCTAATGGCTCTGGCAGACCCTTGGGATTAATGCACCCCTCGGACCATACCTAAGGGACTTACCCTAGCAATATACTTGTATTTTACATTTATGCAAGTATGCGCAGGTCGGTAGTTTCATGCGTGCCCGCGTCCCTGGCCGATACTTTTGCAAAAAAAACCTTCCGCAGTTATTGGTGCGGTAACGTTACTCGCAGGACAATTAGTCACACTCATTATGACCTAGGTATACAAGATCCCACCACTTAATCTCAAGATATTAACACGGGGTCCAGCGATAACATACTAACTATGTAGGCTTATGCTCTATTACATCTACTTTATTAGACCTCAAAGTCTACCTCTGCCATTTTCAATATTTTTGCTTTACGGTTTAATGCCCGAAGGGTAGATTTTGTAAGTCCTTATGTTGTTTACAATACGCAAAGAGATGCCTATTTATAAAATATAAGTCATGATCATTCTTACATGGGTTCTCTTGCATACGATTAACTCAAAGCAAAACCTTCAGACATGCGTAGTTAGTGGAACAGCCCTAGCAGATATAGCTGAGTTCTATCTATACAAGTATGAACTTAGAGTCAGCTTATATTTTATGTGTGGTAAGTTGGGTGGCTGTCTAATTCCATGCTCAATGTTTCGACCTTCGTTGTGGTCGGTGCACCTAGCTATAGTGGGCTTTTTGCAGCTTGAGTAGGTAGTTGGAGGCTATATAAGCTGGAATGTAGCCGCTCAGCGCCTAGAGCGTTCTGAACCGGCTCTGAACAATAGTAACCGGCAAACGATTGAGCGACAAGCTGTATAATTTCGATGTCGACTCGTGTAAAAGCTAAATGGAAGTTCAATTCGTTTTCGATCAACCAACCAACCGCCCTTTGTTATGTGTTAAAGATATTTTGGGGTTCAAAGGGAACATTACTTGAGCAAGAATAGGCAGCATATCGGTACAGTTATGCTCACACGTGGCATCACGTCGCCGTATGTAGCTAGGGCTGTAGCTCCGAGTCGGGTTTTCTGTCAGGGGTTAGAGGCACTAGAGGTTAGCAACTACGCCCCAGGTTGCTAATGTTGAGAGATTGTATCTATATAAGGGCCCGTGACCTCCCGTCTAGTTGGGAGGGCCCAAGAATTCATACTATTAAGACAAAAGCCTAAGAGAAACCGTATGAAGTGAACGGTCGAGTCCTGATATAATTGGCGGGAGCCCCGATCTCATCCCGAGACATAGAACCACAAACCTCTTCGAAAGCTGGGGCCGTAGGAGGAGTGCGGGCCTGTCTTGGGAAAGACTCTAGAGGACCGGTCGCCGGCAGTATGCTGTAGGGTAGCCAGAAGGTAATAGGGAGTAGGTATAGTGTAGATTTCAATAGTGTTAATTCCTGAACCTTCCTGTTAAATAGGAGGTTCCTAGCCTTTATATATGTACAAATCCTTGATTTCTCCATCCGGCTAGGTAGCGGCTACCCCCTAGTGCTGATCCCGCATGACATATGTGGACTTAACTGCGCCTTCGCCTTCAGCCGAAAAGTGTGAGCCCTTGTGCAATTTCATAATTCGTATGAAAATCTCAAAGCTACAGGATATAACGAAGCAAGAGTCTACACAACCAAGGTTATTTGGTGCCAGATCTGTGTGACTGAGTAAGGCTCGGCGAGCTAGACTAGGTACTTAGGTAGGAGAGCTGAGGGATGGAGCTGAAGATTGGTGAGCTGAGGCTATGTCCTGACTATTATAATGCAGGTCAGCACAGAGGCCACTGTGCTAAGCCCAATCCGGCTCGCATGATAGAATTGAAGGTCAGAACATCCAGCACACCATGTCGGTCGGGGCACTTATCTCCAACTGAAGGTAAGTTGGGAGGCCCGGGCTACTGCCTGGGCATCGCCGCATTTATTGCAGGTTCAGAGGCGGGCGCACCACTCTGCGCCATCGGGCTGACGCGTCGTGGGCTGGCTGGACTATGATCTTTGCACTTTTCCGGGGCAGATAACGCTGTAGGATGGGATAGTCGAGTAGTAAAGAAATACATGGGTGCCTAGCGTGTGCCATTTTGTTGTATTGGTATTATGTAAAGCAGCTGACTTTTCAATTTTCCGTTCCGAGTCCCTGATGTGTCCTTTGCCTCTCTCTTCATTTCCAAATTCCAACTGCCTCCGTCTCGTGGCTCAGCATCCGGACCAGTACAGCTTTCGGAATGTCACTAAACGACAGTGAGAACACATCTTAATACCTAGTAAATCACATTGGGATGTGTGATTTCTTACTATCGTGTCCATCGGGTAGAAGGTAGGCGCTGGCTTGCTTGAAATGTCTTTCCACCCTTGAGAGGCCGCCTGAAGGCTTGGCGGTTGCCTCGTTGCCTTGTTGGCCTTCCTCTGCCTTCACAAAGCATGCCGGGTGCTGCCGTTGGATCATCTGCGCGGCCCTTATCTCTTTGATTGCCTCCATCGATAGTCTGTCGAGGAGCTCCTCTTCTGCCATAGAGAGCGCCGTGTGGTTTGGCCGGCTGGATCTGGTGGAGGCCGCCCTGTCTGACCGTGGGCCCCGATGATGAGGCTCTGCTGACTGATACCAATAACGCCTGTCGCCTTCCCTTTGTCGCGGTCGCGTTTTCGCTGACTGGCCGAGAACACCGTCCTCGACCCATCCTCCCACTGCGCGCAAGTCGTCGTCCATACATGACCCAGAGAATGCCATTTGGAACAGAGATGAGGTACTTGAGAAGACGAAAGACCCTTGTCACTGTCGCGTGCTCAAGTCGGCAAAACGGGGCTTGTCCGGCAAGATATACCTGGCGGACAGCGCATATATATCCTTGTCGTCAACTTCCACACCAAAAAAAAACGAGACAATTGCTGCCCAACCGCTCAGCTAAATTCTTACCTTTGCTAGCCGAGCACGTCACCAATAAGGACAGGTACTCCGCCACCACCGCATGTGACAATTCACGTGAAAAATTCCGTGTCAGTTGTAGTTAGAATTTCCACTTCGGCTTGTCTGCCTTGTCTTCGAGGCCCTTTCTGATCCCGCTAGGCAAGTTGCCTTGTGCGCGGCATTGCTAAGGTTGCTGGATTTCACAATCCGGGATTGCCGCTGGAGGCCCAAGGAGGCCCAGAGTGGCCCAGGGAGGCCATTACCAACTCAGATATGCTTGAACTTGACCTCGCCCTAGCCAGACTAGTATAAGACTCGCAGTGTCTGCTGGCTACTAACATTTGTTGGCCCAATATCGCGGCCTAGTTTCCTTTAAGCCGTCCCTTGGCGCTTGGTTCCGTGCAGCTATCACCGGCTCGGAGGGAAAGCGTTAGCTCAATGTCTTTTGCCGCGGTCGCAACGACGGGGGCGGCTCCTCATAGTCATATTCACACTCACCAGATGGGTTTAGAAGGGGGCGTGAGAGCGAGGGAAACTCCAAAGGATGCAAAAAAGGAGAAGCCGCAGTGGGAGAAGTACAAGATGACCCTGCATCAGCTATATGTATTGGAAGACAAACCTCTGCCTGTTGTCAGGGAGATCATGCTCCAACAGCACAATTTTAAGGCAACGTGAGTCCTCCGTGCTGTCTGTTTGTGAATTGGAGCTAACCTATAATTTGACAGACAAAAGCAATGGTACGTATGAAATGTCTTTAGGTTGAAGGTCAGATATATGCGACGTATGTTGAAAGCTGATTCTGTTGCAGTATGTTGAGACCCACGTCGCACGTTAG
Organism: Xylaria sp. BCC 1067; assembly: GCA_005188305.1. NCBI lineage: Eukaryota > Fungi > Ascomycota > Sordariomycetes > Xylariales > Xylariaceae > Xylaria > Xylaria sp. BCC 1067. Next base: position 1,626,550 of record SSCS01000004.1, on the reverse strand, counting down.
CATCAAAGTATCATAAGACATAAACTTTTTAAAGGAAAGGGGGCTAAACAACTAACTTACTAACGAAAAACAGACAGATACAAACTTGGAGAGAAGTGGAAATGGAAGAAATACAACCAAGACCAAGGGAAAAAAGCCTCTGCGGGCACCCACGAGCCTCAACCCCAAAACAACCCCATTGACTCACAGGAGGAAGAAATCATAGTATCACCCAACGAGATGGACGCGTCATGTCGAGACATCGATTCCCTGCGCACAATGCTCCCCGGACTCTTCAACGACCCGAACCTAGACAGGAGATCCCTCAGCGCTCTCCAGGACGGCAATCGCTACGAGGCATCGCGCTGTCTCCAGAACTGCTTCCATTGGTGCAAGCAGGAGATACAAGCCAACGACGCCGAGCTCCCATCACCCTACAAGGACGCGGGGGACATGGACACGGACACAGACACGAACACAGATATCGTGGAGGGTAACTACGCGTGCGACGTGCGCATCTTCGTCTACCTTCTAGACCGCTACATAGACCGCTTCATCACATCCCCGGCCTTCCCAGGGCAGGAGGGCTGGGACACGATGGCCGGGGATGTCGGGCTCAGTCCGATCAAGATGCTCTTCACGATGAGCACGCTCATCGTCGGGATCGCGGGAAATGCCTTGAACCCGACCCGCGACCCGATGTTCATGCCGCCTGACAGCCTGAACACCGTCTTCGACGTCGCGAGGCTTGCCGTCAACGAGATAAGCTGGTCTGACGAGAAGCTGTTCACCGAGTTCTGCGCCGAGTTCGAGGCCATTCTCGCGGACCACGCCGACTATGGCAACGCCATTGTCGCCGCTGCTCGCGGATACATGATGACGAACTACCCCGTGCCGCAGGTGCACTACGGGTTCGCGGATGAAGAGGATGTCTGGTTTGGGAACATGCCGGACGTAGATGAGGGGTTGCTTCCTGTTTTCCCGGTCGATATGTGATCCTCTAGTAGGTAACCCTCAAGTTCACAGCATGCTACAGTCGTTGTGGAATGTGTAATAGTGTTGCTACGTGGTTCATGGTAATGGCGTGGTTCATGATATATTAGGGTTGTAAAATAGATGGAGCGTGGTACTTCGTACTTGGAACCCTGCGTGGGGGGCACTCTTTACTAATAGCCCACCTAGATTTTGCCACCTTTTATAGTACCCTCCCTACTAAATTAAAAGATATTTTCACATTTAAGACTCAGCAAAGCTAAAAATTAATATCCTAAAGCACTTAGCACCGTAAATTCTAGGCATGCTAAATAACAAATAAACGTGTCATCCATGCGTCATCACACGGTGTGTACGTAGCGTATATATTTAAGATAATTTGTGCTCAAGATAGTAGTACATCGTTTGGTCCGTCAAGATAGTGGCTATAGGGCACCGCTCACTGTAATATTAAGTGTAGTCCGAAAACGGCCTCTGAGTACTCGTTTACACTCCCCCAGATTTAGTGTTGAAAAGGTGGCAGGCCGAGGTGGGCTAAATCCGTACGCTACCTACCTTACCTTCCCTTAAGCACTAGCGACTATCGGTGCCTGAGTGTGGTGGGGAAGAAGATGCAAAGAATCCCAGTGACTTGAGATGGCGTTTGTGTTTCAAGAGATTTTGGTCTTCGGGAGACCCCGAGACAATTGAATTTACAGTGAAGCTTATATGCGTTACTGGTTTCATGGTGGAACTACACCTAATCGGAACGGACCGAGTAGCCAATTTGGTCGCGAATAATCTGGACATCTGTCGATAAAGCTATAATCCGCACAGGAAAACCGCGTAGCTTCGAACCTGTGGCTCTCACCAATTGAATCGTTATGGTAGGGGATTGACGTCGGATTGGGGGGAAATCTGCTCACGAGCACCTAGGTACCCGAACGGCTATTATGGCTGGGTAATACGTGACCCCACAGTGACCCATGACAGGGAGCGTAATGATTATATCTTCTAATCGCTATAAAGACATTCAAGTCTGTGCACAAGGGGCAGAAACAGGGAATGGCACATAAAGGTGTGTAGATAGCTATGTTGTAATACACGCTTGAACTAGGATGCGCAATGCAAGCTTATCTTGCGCACTATACTACTTCAGCTTGATACTAACCAGAGCGGCACGACCGAAGCACAGACGCTGCTGCGAAATGTCAAAGACCAATAGTGTAAAACCCCCCAAGCATGCTATTTATGCCCCTCAGGCACTCGGCGGGTAATGTCGCGCTGTTTGACAGTGAGATCTGATCAATCCTGAAGGTCGGAGTGGTTGAGAGAGAGCAAACAATCAGTGAAAAATAGATAAAGGTGGGGTACAAGTACCGGGCTGGCTGAGCTGCAGTAGTAAGCCACGATCTACAAGGTTCTCAGGTACTGAAATCGCGGTCTACTCCGTTAACCAGCTACCTCTCTGGTCTCGCACCGGCGAACACACCGAATCAATCACGATGACGATACTCCGAGACAGCAATTCGTTCTTCTCATATTAGCTCATTCGGGCAAGAAGACCCTTCTTGGTGCTCTGGATGGAGGGCCACATGCAGAATCCATAGGCGTTGGGTAACTGACTCGCTTTGGATGGCGGCGCACAAGTTTGAAAGTTAAAAAGTAACACGTACTGTGGCACCGTATGGCTTGGTACTTACGTATCATAAACCCATTGAAGAAGAAATGAACGAACCGACTCCACACTCAAACGTGCTCGTATGATATTTTGAGGCCGTAGTCAAGGCCAGGTGACTATTGGTCACCTGTCGGATTCCATTGATGGATGAAGCAGGCACTTTCGCGGATTTTCCTACGACAAAGGGAGTCTTGTCCGGGATCAGCGGGATCGGCTAAGAAGCTAATATGTACTGTGCTGGTGCAGGTGCAGGCACATCGACCCAGGTACTGAAAGCGGGGTACCGAGTAGAGATAACTAGCAGGATCCGATAGTAGCCAGCGCCATTACTGCAAAGTTGAGGGTGCCGGTTCACGAGGGCGCGGGCCGCACCAGTGCTGCGCCTGTCTGACTGTGCGTAACTTCGATAATGGACACCGCCAGTTGTTTCGACTCCACCTTTGCTAGAGCAGGTTCATCTCATTGGAGTGTGCACGGAATAGAACGGAAGACTGCCCATTTCTCCTTAAATAGTTAGGACGTGTCGGATTGCCATTCCTGCGCTCGAACAATCATTGTCATTGATAAGATACTCGCCAACAGGACTCTCTCCGTCACCATGAATGCGTTTCAACTGCTCGTAGAGGATATCAACAGAGTCCTGGGTCCATCTTCGGGACTAGACTCGGAAGACGTAGACGTCGCAAATCTGACGTACTTGATGGAACGATACGTATCCAATTCGGAAGAGTGGGCGCGGTATGCGTTGTCTGATGATAACATGGCATATACCCGGAACCTTGTCGATGAAGGCAATGGGAAAGCCAATTTGGTATGCCGAACATCAATACCGAATGAATCGGTGCCGTATTGCCATGCTAATGTCGCCCTGTGGGCAGCTTGTACTCGTCTGGACTCCAGGCAAAAGCAGTCCAATCCACGATCATGGCAACGCCCATTGCCTAATGAAGATCCTCCATGGCGACCTCACCGAGACTCGATACGATTTCCCGGGCGGCGACAAAGACAGGCCCATGGAAGTGAAGTCGGAATGCACACATAAGGAAGGCGCTGTCGCTTATATGGCGGATGAGTTAGGGCTGCATCGCGTATCCAATCGGGGCAGCAACTATGCCGTCTCCCTGCATTGTAGGTCGTTTGTGATAGCATCAAATGATGCTTCTGGCAGCCGCTTGGCTAATGGTTCGTAGTGTATACACCGCCCAATGTGGCAAGACAAGGTTGTCACATCTTCAACCCACAGACAGGAAAGAAGACACACGTGTCTAAGTGCGGAAACTACTCCGTGTATGGACAACGAGTGAAGGAATAAATGTTGAAGTGATGACGAAGTTGTTTTTTTTTTGTCATTTTCATCTTGTCCGGTTTATACGGACACACTGGATCTTGATTGGCGTTAGCAAGCATTTAGCATAAGCAACTGTTTCTGGGATCGAAGACATCCAAATTGGGAGTCGAGAGGAACACCCTCGTTCGGAAGAGGCGAAAGACTGAACGAATACTGGGACGTTCAGGCGTCTGTCTTTGCTGTTACATATACCGCTAGATGAGTGTCTGGTGCTTGGGTCTGGTGGACATGTACTGTAGCAGCTGCTTCTCGGGGACAGCATCGCGATAGGTTTTGGAATGGATACAATCATTTGGCCCGTCTTCACAGTCGCCGGATTCTGGAAATTCCAAGAAGTGACGTTGGAAAGAGAAAAGAAGGGTTGTTGAGCCTCATGTCACGACATTATGCTCCTGGCATTACCTCTAGATTCAGCTTAGCCTAGATTGCGCCATAGCGACCAGCCGCTGGATTGTGTGTGGGCTGCGATGGCGTGATGGCGAGATGCGGCCTGGACGGGTTCTGGGCGAGTGCTATGGACGCTGGAGGGAAGCGCGGGATGGCGGGACTGGCTGCGAGAGCCATGGTGGGCTTCCGAAAGCCGGACCGACAGCCGCCCAGCAGCTTTGCCGCAGTTAGCGCTGAGCATGCTGACAGCATCTACCTAGGTACCTACCTATACGTACAGAGCCACGACATCCTCGGGGTACCTGTGTACCTTTCTATTTCAGCTAGTGCACTGTTGAGTAATTGATTCTATAGTATCAACGAGAGATGAGTCTTGCATCTTTATTTAATCGCTACGATTATCGGTACCTAGGTACTTAGAAACAGCACGAGATGCCAGTGACTGAATACCTAAGAATTCAATAGCATATGCAGGGAAACCTGACACCTACTGTAGTGTACAGCGAATAACCCTACCCTGGGTAGGGAGCTTCTACCGAGGTCCCTGTAGGGTACCAAGGCGGCGCGCATTCCAGCGTAGCTCTTGTTCGTTCGTTTGCAATATACCTATTAAATACCTAGGTAGGCCCCTATAAATATAGCTTGCCTCTGATAATGTCCAACATACGTTTTTAAGAGGAAAGGCGTGTTCATAATCGTCTCAGTTACTTCGCTAGAACTGTGGACAATTGAAATGAAACTTACTTAAGTAGTTAAGCTTTGCTAACATTAGGTACTTAGGTACCTAGGTACGTCATACTCTTGGGCAGAAGGTAGGTCACGTGATAGCGCGATGATTCTAGTGTAGAAGCCGATCCATCGTGGAAAGTGCAATGGCAGATCAGGACGCGTCGCAGTTTCTACGTACCACTGCCATCAGCCTCGTAATTGTTCCTATTCGGTTCTACGCCCTCTCTACCCTATAATGCGCTCGTTATCTTTTCTTCTAGTTCTCCGTTCTTCCATTCTCATTCGACAGTTCCCAGGACCATACTAATTTTAATTTACCCGTCGAGTAAGGGCATCTCAGTTACCCAATCACGGTCATCGCAACCCTTGCTCGCAATGCCGCCAAAGCGGGCGGCGTCTTCTAGCCTGGCCCAGCCACGTAGTAAGGCGGCCCGACGTGGTGGTAATAATTCCGCGATCGCCTCACGCCAATCTTCCGCTGCTCGCAGGTCACTTTCGTCTTCGATACCGTCCAGGTCTGGTCCATCGTCATCGCCGGGCTCTTCGAGCCAATTGCACCGCGACGCATCGCCGCATGACGAACTGAATGATGTTGCTGACGACGCTGCTGACTCGGAGGGTTTCTCCCTGGAATTCTACGGAACCATGGACAATAACATCGTTGGGGTCCGTCACTATGATGGTATAGTGACTCCGGGCGAGTCAATATTATGCTTCCGTGAGCCCAGTAATGCTTATGATAGAAATGCTGTTCGTGTTGACAACATCATGGGAAGTCAGATTGGCCATCTGCCTCGCAACCTTGTTCAGAAGCTGGCGCCATACTTAGACAGGGGTGACATTGTGCTGGATGGAGTCCTGAATGGTCACAAACGCTTTTATGACTGCCCTATTCGCCTGTACTTCTATGGCACCAGTGACCCTTCAGCCCGCTTGGAGCTTGAAGCCAAGCTGAAGGCTGATAAACTCTTGAAGGCCACAGAATTAAAGAACACAAGGCAAGAAGCTCAAGCGCAGAGAGCAATCGCGCGAGAGATTGGGGAGGGCGCACCCAACCTAGGCTTAGGCTCCTCAGACCATAGTCAGTTACGTCAAGAATCACTAGAAGACAGCGAAGCCGTTGATTTCCGTGCGGGTCTGAATGCCCTTGATGTGCTTAATATGGATGAAGCAGCGTTGTCCGCTATGCCCCGGGCAGCACAGCCGGATGCCATCAAATCGACTCTACTCTCCCACCAGCTTCAGGTAAGACACATATACCCTTATCCGAATAGTTGCTAACTAATATCAGGGACTCGCTTGGATGGATTGCAAGGAAAAACCCCAACTTCCGGCACCCGGGTCGAGCGACGTAGTTCAACTATGGAAACGTGTTGCTGGCGGAAATTTTCTTAATCTAGCTTCCGGCCACATCACAAATCAGCGTCCTCGCCTTCTCTCTGGTGGCATCCTGACTGATGAGATGGGCCTAGGTAAGACTCTTCAAACCATCAGCCTAATCATGACCGACGGATTCAAGAACGGACCAACTCTGATCGTTGCGCCAACCGGCGTTTTGAGTAACTGGGAACAACAGTTCGTAGAACACGTCAAGGCGGACCGAGTACCTCGTATCTTGAGATATCACGGGTCTTCTAAATACCACCAGTTCAAGAAAACCGACCTGCTTCGTTATGATGTCATCGTCACGAGCTACGGAGTGCTTGCTAGTCAATTCAAATCTGCGAATTGGACTGCTCTGTTCGGGATTAGCTGGCATCGTATAGTGCTTGACGAAGGCCACGTTATTAGAAACCCCAATACAAAGAACGCCCAGGCCGCATGCAAGTTACAGGCCACGTCGCGCTGGATCTTGAGTGGAACGCCCTTGTAAGCAAAAGCCCCCACGTTGTATACCGTTACTAACAATGCTAATTATATACCTATTAGTGTTAACAATGCAACGGACTTCTGGTCGGCACTTCTCTTCCTTAAGATCACCGGGGGGATACAGGAAAAGAGCATTTTCAACACCAGAATCACCCGACCACTTGAAGGCATTGTCAAGGATAAGAACAGCAAGGCCGGGCCCAAAATCCGTGGGGAAGCTCAAGCCCTGTTTCAAACGTTAGTCCAAGATTTGTGTCTTCGTCGCAAAAAAGACATGGCGTTCATCAACCTGCGAATGCCGGAAAAGACCGAATACGTTCATCGAGTCCGTTTTACCAAGCTAGAACAGCTTAGATATGAGGAAATGCTGTAGGTATCACTGCCTTTTGAGTGTGCCCTGCTAATGATGAATTAGTACAGAAGCTCGCGACATTCTGCAACAGTTCGTTTCAAGATCTTATGATACTGGTAATAGGAAACGCAAACGTGACGGCAACAAGAGTAGCGAAAAGGGGGTTGGGTTCGCTAATGTGTTAGAGACCCTTCTACGCTTGAGGCAAATGTACGTGCATGACATAATTCCCGGCCCTCGACTTGGCTAACACTGATGCAGCTGCGATCATTGGTCTCTGACTGGATCACGAGTCAAGGATATTTTGGCCAAACTCGGTAACGAAGAGCTTGTGGCGCTGACGGCAGAAAATGCCCAGATTTTGTTAGACGCCTTGGCCGAAGCCATACGCATTAGTGAAGACTGTCCAATTTGCTATGACCCGATCCAGACCCATAGTCCAGTCATCACTGCCTGCAAACATCGCTTTGGAAAACAATGCATCGTTGACGCGCTCAAGAGACAGAAACGATGTCCAATGTGTCGTCAGGATGTGACAGTGGAGGATTTGCTTGAGCTTCAACAACTTGAGGTTGAACAGCTCACAGGTGCAGAGGTGGACTCAGATCGACGAAGCTCCAAGACAGACCAATTAGAGATACTAGTGGACAAGCACCTTCGAGACCCGAAATCGAAAGTGGTCGTCTTCTCCCAATGGACGTCATTCCTCGATATCATTGAAGCACTTCTCATCGAAAAGAAAATAAAATGTGCTCGGCTAGAAGGAAAGATGAATATCAAGAAGAGAGACGAGGCTATCGAGAAACTGAACACAGACCCGGAGACCAGGGTTATGCTGGCTAGTCTGCACGCGGCTGGTGTTGGTGTCAATCTAACTGCGGCTGACACCGTGATCCTAACTGATTGCTGTAAGTCAGGTGCCTACAAGAGCCGGTGTGGGCATGCTAATGCAAACTCAGGGTGGGCGCCAGCCATTGAAGACCAGGCTGTTGATCGAGTGCATAGAATTGGCCAGAAACGACCCGTCACAGTTTACAAGCTTCTCGTAGAGGGATCCGTCGAGTATCGCGTGCTCGACATCCAATCTGAGAAACGTAAGCTAATTGCCCTAGCGTTCCAGGACGAGGGGAGTATCCGCAAGGAGGAAGGTGCAGTGGCAGATGTTCGACATTTGCTTTACGGTTCGGATGACTCCGAAAGTTGAGACCAATTTGTAATTTTATACAAGGTAACCGGCGATGGTGGAGTTGTTTTGTTTTGTGGAATACGATACCCGGATATGGCTGCGAGAGCTTAGAAACGAGCGCGACAGTAAGAACGCATGCTGGGTACATTTGGCTTTGGTCTGCTGCCAGGCCTGGATCTGGTCTAAGTCGAATAAAAGACGTTCATTTCTAATATGCTCCGATGGGCTGCCACGCCGTTTTCGCCTGGCCGCGGCCCTTATTCACTACGTTCAATGGCGTTCGTCTTTCCTGCTTCTAGGCCCCACGTGCTGCCTAACCATACTACGATGGCAATTTTAGAGGACACTCAACCATCTAGCAAGAGATGCGCCTCGTCAAGAAAAGAGGGGTCTCCCCTGACGTTAGATAGCTTTAGCATTAACTGCCCATGAGTGCAAAGTTCGAGCGAAATCGGCAAAAGGGACTTTTGAATGTTGTCATCTCTGCGATTGTTTGGTTGACAACATCTTTCCGACGCATCTATAGGATAGATACACGGACAATGACTGACGTTATCATGCAATCTCTCAAAGATGCGTGATAGAAGCGGTCGTGCCACGGCTGATTGACTCACCGGACCTCGTATTCACACTGCAATGGAACGTCGTAAATTTCGGCTCATACAGGGAGTGCTTGTGGCTTGAGACTACATGTGGAGAAAGGTGCAATAACATCGCGACAATCGACTAGGGGTCTTATACTAGGGCTATGAACACCTAAGCCCACTGGCGAACACATGTGTATTATCACAGCCCGATGGCAATATCAGGGCTTCGGATCGGGGTTAGCGGCTATATCAGCACTGCTGTGCCTCCCCGTCTTAGGTGAGCCGGAACACGCCGCGGGACAGTTCGTCAACGGGACGCTGGGGACATAGAGCGGAGAAAGTCAAAATCGACATCGCGAAAGTTCCTCGCAGTGTGTAGGTAGTATGTAGTATTTGCGAGAGACGGAACATGGGTTGTCGGATGCGTGCAGGGCCCAGAATTAGGCAGCGCCAAGCTAGCGCGTGCGAATGGGCGGTCGAGCAGGCAGACGGGCAGGCAGACAATCGGCCCAAATGAGATAACATGGGAATGAGCCGGTTTCTGGCAATTGATATAGCTTCAGTGTGTAGTTTGGTGGTCTGGAAGAGAGCGCGCTTTTTCTATAAAGACGTCGTGTCGTCCGCGTCGTTTGAAATAAGGAAGAGATCATCACGCACAAGTGTCTATCCTCTGCCATCGCCACATCCTCGCACTTCAGCTTTTGCGACGAGATCAATCGGATTGATATTGATACTTTCGTGGTATAATAATCAACTCTAGTCAATATGCTTGCTCAGGCTCTTCTTTCCGTCCTCGTTTTTGCCGCCCAAGGCTTCTCTGCTCCGGCCTCCGGGTTCGAATTGGTCGCCAGACAGGGCTACACCTCTAACTGTAAGGAATTATATTTCGGAGACTCAGTTGGAGATTGAGAGTAACAATTACTTACTGCTTACTTTGTAGGCACGGCTACGTACACTGTCCAGTCCGGCGACAACTGCAATAAGATTCGGGACCAGTTCGGTGGCGTGTTCACCTTGCCGGAATTGTGAGTTGCACATCGCTCTGTGATACAATCAAGCGATCACCTTATACTAACGCTTTGATTTAAATAGCTACTCCTGGAATCCGGAAGTCAACGTAAGTCTTCCTCCTAGCTTTATTAGCATAAAGTCGACTACATATTGTTGTGCAAATATCATAATCCAACAGTCACAACATCCGGATTATCTGCTGGCGAGCATTGATGGGCTAACGTGTGCCTCGCAGTCGTTCTGTAGTAACTTGTTCCCCGGCCAGGTTGTCTGCGTTGGCGTCAACAACCAGACCGGCACCCCCCCGGCGTGCCCCGTGCCGGTCAAGCCTGGTCTGATCAGCAACTGCGACAGCTGCTACAAGGTCGTCGACGGCGACTCTTGTGCTGGAGTCTTCACTTCTCACAACATTACCCTTACCGAATTTCGTGCTTGGAACCCGGACCTCAACGCGGCATGCTCCAATCTTGAGATTGGGTATAACTACTGTGTAGGCGTGTCTGAGACTATGACTCGAATCCAGTTCTGATGTGTGAGAAAATGGCTGAATTAGTGGAGAATGGGATCAAACCACGCTCTTTGGACGACTGGTATTTGGTTGGGGGCTGGATTATAGCTGGATTATAGCTGGATTATAGCTGGATTATAGCTGGATTATGGCTGGATTATGGCTGGATTATAGCTAGATTATAGCTAGATTATGGTTCGATTCGTTGGGGACAGTCGGTTTTGGTGACTTTCTTTCGCCTAATGGGGTCGGACAATGTATTCAATAATCGATATTCGCTTTTTGTGGCGTAGATTATGTGTTGCTCTTTAAAAGTGTGTTCGACCTAGGTAACGCAAGATTAAAATCTTGTTACCCGGCTAAGAAACCGGAGACAAAAAGGAGTTTGTTCAAAGCAAATGGTTAACTTAAAGGTTCATAGAGTGCCGGTGTTCACATTTACTACAATTACAGAGTACGTGGGGAATTTCTGGGTCGCATATAAGAACTCAAACCTTGTTTTCCTGTAGTGTGTTTTAAACCCGCTCATTGAGCTCTAGACCACATTGCTTGTTTACTCGACATCTCCAGTTCAAATGGAATACACTCCAATAGCTCCTGATTTTCAATACTCTTTACCTGCACGCTCTACTTCACGTCGTAAGTTGGAGGCCGGTAGGATAGATATCCGGTGGTCTGCTATAGCTCCCATTTTCTTTCAGGGTACTACGGTGCAGGTCGTCGTACAGCCCAGGCAAGACATTCGTCGATATATACCCCCATCCCACGTATCTCTGTGTACAACCTTCAACATCGAGATACCTTTGGTCAACGTAGAGACAGTGTTTGAATCGCGGTAGGCAGGTGCTCTCATCAGTTGGCATTGGAACAATGTTTCTTGCCCGCTTGGTCGCCGGGGAAAGCTCCCGAGAGACGCTCCCGTACCTGTTGCTTGAGGTGCTGTCCAGTGTTTCCTTATCCTCAATCACAGTCCACTGCGCATATTACTCCATCAAGTAGTCACGGCCAAGGAAGTCTAAACTCTCGTGCACATCCTCCTTCAGACGCGCCATGTAGCGGTTCTAGGCTTCGTCGTCGCCGTAGGTGCAGCGGTAGACAAAAAAACCCCATACCTCGAAGCCCGTATCAATCATTGCAGGGGCAGTAAGTCCCATGTGGCCATCCCAGCCGAAATTGTCGTCGAGCCTAGGCAGCTTCATATTTTCCTTCAGTGTGGCTTTCCGAGACGTTTCAATTACTGTACTATAATAGCATATGACTGATCTTGCCTTGCTGAGTTTAATAGACGCATATGTATGTGAATAGGAAGGGTGACTATGATCGGTAACGTCTAAACGGCGGAAGGAGGAAGAAAGGTGCCCAGTACACACGATGCAGCGACCGATACGAGTATAGGGGGCTAACACCAGTCCTAAACTGAGATTTTGTCTCCAAAAAGTGAAGCCGATGTTGGTGTTGATGCGATCGGTGTGGGATCCTTGGTGCTATTGGTCGGTGTCGTTGGTCTTGGCATTGGTCGTTGGTCCAGTTGACCTTGAGCTAGTAAATACTAATGCCCCACCCTGGGTGCCAGCTCATTGATTGCTTCCAAAACCTTTGATATCGTATTCTTGTTGTCATGTGTGAGACTGCCTTGGACAATACGGATGCGCGTGGCGATTTCGCTGGGGTGGACCTGCGACAGGAACTTATCCGTAAGATACTGCGTGTAGCGTTCGACTACTTCGACGGTAGAATTTCGATAAGGATAGTCGGGAAGATGTTTTTCTACGGGTTCTCGCTGCAGCCATTCTTCGATCAAATCCATTTTCGTAAATATTAAAACGAACGTGCTCTTAGAGAACCACCGATTGTTTACAATATTGCAAAATACCATGAGTTGCTCTTTCATTCTGTTAGTAGAAGAGGCATCGAAAAGCCCCTTGGCATAAGCTGTGGTGTCGATAGTGAACAGCACCATTGAAGTGTTCTCAAAGCCGTGGATCCATTTTCTCCTTTCGGCTCTCGTCCCCCCAACATCCAGAAAGGAGCAATTAAGACCTTGGAGCAAAGCTGAATCTGAAAACCACGTTTCACTAATGCCAGTCGTTTCCCACCTAGCCCAGAGCAAGTCTTCGTCAGTTGGAATATAATCCAGTGCCATTAGCCGTTGAATTTCTTTGACGTAGTGTGCGGTGCTATCGATGCTATCGTTCACCTGATACTCGTGCCTTCGCTTGTACGCGCTTTGAAATCCTGTATCAAACCACAAGGCGAAAATAGCCTCGACAACCTCTGAGTTTGGAGTTGTTTCGATATGGGCGGGCTGCATGAAGATGGTCTGAACGTGATACTTCGTCCTTTCACGGTCGAGGGGCAACTTGAAGGATACCATGGCCTCCAGAATAATACGGGTGCTCTCTACGATATTCGACCAAATAATCTCTCTAAAGTCCAGCTTCTCTTCTCGGGTGTAGTTTCCTTCTAAAAGTAGCTTCATCCCCTGCAATAGAGTGCTTTTGCCGCTTTCCGCGGTCCCGAGAATCAAGAATTTAGGCGAATGATCGAGGTTTATATGCGTCGTGGTCTCCGGTTTTAGGGACTTCCTCCAAGGGTTAACAAGACTAAGTATCCTCGCCCGGTTTGAACGCGTGCTGGTATTTCGTGGCGAAGAAACCAAGAGAGATATATCTCTTTCTACTCCCGACACTTCTCTATATGTGTTTGACGCGAGCTGGAGGTTACTACTATTCGGATGCTTGGCAGCGCTGGCTTGCGTTTGTAGTGAAGGCGCTGTAGACGATGGATATATAGAAGGAGAGACTTGCCGGGACGGTTCATCTAATTGGGAGGAAGTCTTCTGATAATTGTTTTTGGGTTGCTCTCGATCAGGAGCGGGCCCCTGATTGTGCGCCTTAATGGCCTGTCGTAGATGCGATCTTCCCGCCTGCTGGTAGACCTTGGACCCAAGTAGAAAGGCGTCAAAATCGAACATCAGACTTATACCTGCAGTGTTTTCGGAAAAAATACTTGCACAGTCTTCAAGGCCTGTCATCGAGGACGAGCAGTCTTTTGCTTGTTGCAGAATAGACTGACTTCCTTCTCGAAGCAACAGATCCTGCTGTTGTGCAAGAGTGTTGCTATGATCACATCAATATCAGATACGGATTGTGCAAGAAACATCATGAACAATGAGTTACCATTGTACAGCTTGCAACAGCAGGTTCAGCGCGTTTACCTGCCTATCAAGTAGGGCCGAGAAGTCCGATATTCCCTTCTCGCTCCAGAGAAAGGTGAGTCTCTGCTTTGTGGTCATATTATTCCCGCTGGCTAGCTCGAAATCCTGTAATTGCTGTTCGAGCGCCGTAATCAACAGGCTAAAGCAGTCGAGTGCGTTATCGATCTGCCCTGCCAGCTGCCGATATCTCGGATCGTAGGCGTGCTCTGGCTTGTTCCATATGGCCAATTGGTCTAGGGCTGACTGAACCATGTATAGCTGCCCGATTATAGTAGAGATGACTAATGGAGCATCATGATATTTAGTCTTGAGTAGTCTCAGCCCTGCTATGCATTTGATAACAACGTCGCCGAAAGAGACGGCTGTCCCGACAATCTGGACAATGGTAACTGGATCCATCCGGTAGCTATTGGCGTGGACATTGGCGTGGAAAGCGAAACGTTGACGCGAAGTCTACAAAGAGAAGAAGCACAAAGTACCGGACCTTTAGCTAAGGAGAAAGAACCGGGTCTACTGCAAGGCGGTGCAACAGGCAGACAGCAAGGCTTCATGTTCGCCCTCGATTTGGGGGTGCAGAATTCGCAACGGGCTCAGCCTGCATCTCAAGGTGGGGATCAGCACACGCCAACCTCAGCCCCCATTTCGACAGCGCGTATACACCCATGCAGGGCTCTTGGCCAGCATGAGGTTCATTCAGCTGTACCCACTCCCATTTCGGCCCCCATTTCGGCCCAAATCTTCTAAATCCCGATCAAAGAGTGTAGAGGGCTAGATCAACGTAGGGAAAGATAAATGACAAAATCTGATCGACCTTTAGCATACTCTTCAACTTATTGAGGGTCAAACCCACCTGGCGAATCTGTCCTCATATTCCAACAGCACAGGATTAGCGTGATGGCGTCCAAGTCACTTGCCGAGTGAGCGAGCACCTACTTGGTTTAGTCTGTTAAGTGGAGCACAGCAACGACGCCAAGAATGGAGAGTTCGCATCCCTCAGGAGCGATCTTGCAATTCTCTGCGCTATTTTCTCCGAGAAAAAGCCCAGCTGGAAAAGATACCCTCTACCCTTAAGAGATCAAGGGCTACTCTCAACTATCCAGAGAATCTTGCGATTGTAAAGAATGCCCTGGACTACTTCCTTGTCTCACGGCCTTGTGACCAACGATGAGAAGGCTCTGGTTGAGGGCAACGCCGGCAGTCCCTATCTTGCCTGCAAGCGGGATCGTGTTCTGCAACTTAGCGACACCCTAGCTAAAAAGAAATGGATTGGCTTCGACCTTGACGATACGTTGCATGAGTTCCGTCGAGCTTCGACGGCTGCTTCTAGCAAAGTCCTTGAGGCCATACAAGAGAAATACGGAGTACCTTTTGCAACACTCAAGAGCCAATACGATGAAATACTTCGTACGTCTACATCCAACGCTTTCTCAGATGGAAAGCCTTCGTCCGAGTATAGAAGGGATCGCTTTCTCGCCCTTGCTAAACACTTCTCTTTATCCCTGGAACAAGACCACCCTTTCCTTACTTACCTCCTCCACCTCTACAATTCAACGCTTAAAGAATCTCTCGAGCTAAAGGCTGGAGCATTAAACTTACTCAAAACTATAAAAATGCTCGGAAAGAAGGTTGTTGTCATCACAGAAGGCCCTCAAGACGCCCAGGAGTGGACTGTCGAGAACCTCGGGATATCTCCTTACGTTGATTACCTCGCGACAACGAACCACTTCAAAATTAGCAAAACAGACGGGCTATTTAATAGGGTGCTGGAAAGAATTGGTATCGCACCCTCGGATGTTGCCTATGTGGGCGATAACGAACACCGAGATATAATACCAGCCATTGCAGAGGGCATATTTTCATTCCACTTCGCTGAAACTCTGGACTGCGATTTAGAGGCGTGTCCCCCACGTATCAGTTTGTTAAGTCAGTTAGAGGATCTCATTCTATGCGGCGAAGAAAATACGCCACAGCAAGAAGAGTGAACCTTTTGTCGTCATTAATCGTCCTCGATTAGTAGCAGTCGTTACTCTGGTTCTGGCATTGGCGTTACTCTACAGGCTCAAAACGCTTTATGAATGGAGATGGTCCTCGACTAGATAGACAATTCGTTACTTGATGAATTCGCCCCCACCCATGTGTGGCGATGCTTGACTGTATGATCTGTCGGTGATGCGAAGCTTTATGTCCCCGTAGCTCACAGGTGAAGTATCTTTAATATGGCAGTAGGCACTTAAGTGATGGGGTTAGTACGTATTGGTAGTGATGCGACGTGGTGGTAATCGATTATACCTACCTAACCTTGGGTATAATAGGTACATAAAAATGTAGTAAATACCTTCTTTTTTTTCCCCGTGTATTAGAAAGCCGGCGTGGCATCCCAATCTTCTCCTTACAAACAGGTAAAGCTAAAAAGGCTAGGGTAATATAGAAACGCAGGATGTGGCAATACAGGGCACATACGCAACAAAGTTCAAACTCGCTGAAATGATCATACCGGCGGCTGCAGAAAACAGGCGTCGAAACCTTGCTACTGTGCAATCGACTCAAAATAGGCTTTAACTAGGGCCAAAACCTATATTGGAAGATTGCGTGGCGGAAGAAAAGACTTCTGCAGCTCCTCCAGGCTGCACTAAATACTTATATTTAAGTTCTGAAATACTTGCACCCCTATCACCCTAGTTTAATGGGGTATAAGTAAGCCTTCATCCTCTCTTTTTCTCTATCCATCTCCTCAAACCATTTCACGCCAAAGTCTTCGATCCACTACTAAGTACTATTTCCCACCCCCAATCTCATCAATCTCAGCTACACTCAACCCCTCCCTTTATCTCCTCCTACCTTACACTCCCCTCTACCTGATAACGTCACTAACGAATCAAAATGTCTCGGTTTACCGCCACCAACCCATCCGAGGCAGCTCTGTCTAGAGAAACCCAGCTCTCCCTCCCGATTCGCTCAACCCACCATGGCCGTTCCTCCGCTCAACCGGCAACCCTAACACGTCAACGGCAAAACAACATCGAGCATTCCAACTTCGAACACATCAAACTTACGCTATGGAACTTGCCCGAGTTTCACCTTATGACTCACGGCAACCGAGCTCAAGTCAGATGCATCTCGCTTTCACTACAACTTGAAGGGGACGGTGGTCACCTGTGGGAAGATTCCCCGGAAAACAAGCGATCTCCGCGCACAACAGATAACTGCATTGTTACCACAGCGATGCACGACCTATTTTGGATGCTCCGCTCATGGGAGCCCCAAGGACAACTCAACTTAGAGATCGAGATCTACTCCGCCAGTCGAAAATCTCTTGATTCTTCCGAGAGAGCTTTGGCTCCTGTTGATCGAGTAATTCTAGGTAATGACGCGCACGTATATTTCAACGAAGCTTACGAGAAGTATTGGTGGCAAACCTTGCCGGAAGCCCCCGCCGTCACGAGCCTCCTCCTCAAAGTACGACATAACCGAACCTGGAAACCTGCGACACTCGACAACTTGGTTTCCCGTCTACCGAACCTCGAAGAATTTCGCTACGAGGACATGCCTCAGGACCCCGCTGCCGACGCTATTCCGATACACCACAACCCCTCGTTCTCTGCTAAGCGCTGGTCAAGAGCCTTGGTATACTATAAGAGGACTCGGGAGCAGTATTTCTCCAGACCCTCAACGATTCATTACGAAGCGACCGAGTTCGACCCTTTGCGACGTCCAACTGCCGATGATTAGAGGTGAGCTTTATTCAATCACTTTTGATCTACATATCCTGGATGCATCCTTTTGTCGAGGATCTTGAGAACATATGTTGTCGCGATCTCAATTTTCCGATCAATGAACACAATTACGCTTGGTGGAATAGGTATAGCGAAATTTAGGGCAGGATTCGATTTTAAACTGTATAATAAGTGTTACGGATTTCGCTAAAGGTTTTTCTTCCCCGGAATAGGGCGGACAGTGCTGGGTTCTGGTATCTGATATACGAAGATGGATTAGGGGCAGGTACACAATAGAGTTGTGCTTTTCTCTACCAATGGTTTTTTTTTAAGGCCTTTCTTTTGTAGCTAGGTTAAACTAACCCGAATATGATATCTGATTAAAGCCCAATTAAAACCTTTAACTAATTGCCTTACTTCTTTTAAACGATATTGTGTAAAAGCTGTGCTTATAGCTGCAAATATGCTATACCCTTCTACGTCTTTTCTAACGTTTTCTGTTTCTTTATACGGACTACGGCTATTTCTGTATACTTTTATGCCTTGTGGCGAGAAACGCAGCAACGTTTATACCCGCTGGCTTAACGAATAAGACGAGCAGCTCGAATGCCGGGACCCTAAAAACCGCTAGCACTTTAACGTAGTGCAAGCGGCTAACCTATAGCGACATGTATTTACGAGCTTTTAATAACGCGAGCGTATACCTGATTAGCACCCACAGTAAAGGCTTGGGTAGCGTAAATGCCGACGTCGTTGTTATTATATTCCGAGCACGGGGTACCGCTCGCTGATGATCGACGGCGGCGACCTGTTTATCCGCGCCGGCATTAAAGTCCTCGGACGTGGCGGGCGCTCGCTATCCGAGAAGTTCGCGACGCAAGGCATACCCACGCTTTACGGCGTCGCGATAAACCAGCTCTCGAACCTCTTCTAGCTTGGCCCCTCGTCGAGTCTTATCAACGTGAACCACGCCTCCGCGCCAGGCACTCTAGCGCGATTGACGGTGTACATGGCGCGTGTTGGCGATAAAAGCACGGCGCAGCGCGGCTTCGCCGTTGAGATCGATGTCGCGGCTGAGCAGGCGTGGACAGGCCGCAAATTGCCAAGTGCGCCGCGCGCCGCGCTTCGCTACCATCACTATCTATGCGCTTAGTTATCTCACTGCTGAGATGGGACCCGGCGATCAGACTAAGGAGGGAGGGGGGGGGGGGGGGGGTATGGGGACTCTTATTCGGGAGGCGAAGAGGTCGCCTTGGAGCGGCGGTATGCCGGCGTTTTTGGAGGTGCTGGATAGGTGAAGGGCTGATGGGGAGCTAGGTGGTGTTGTTTCTCTTGCTGCTTAGATAGATAGCTTTAGATATTTTATTCTTAGACTCAGCTCGGATGTTTCTTGTCCTTGAGCCCGGTAGCGACGTCAATAGAGACTTATATGAATGAGAACATGCACTCTAGGTGTCAACTTGAAATCTCGCGGTGTTTAACTTAGTGGAGTGTATTAGAAGGAAGTCTAGTTGTTCACTGTTTGGAACTCTCGTACTCAACCGTCAAGACACCGGATCAAATACCGAGCTCAGTTGGGTTTGAATTTCACATAATCATTCGAGTTATGTTAATTAGGTCCGGGCGACGGCGCCATTAAATACAGAAAATAAGAATTCAAAAAGCCAGCCTGCGAGGGAAGAGGAAATGAAATATTTAGTGTATATCTGTATTCTCAATACTGCTTTCCCACAGAACTCTGATTTCAGTTTTCTTTCAGTAACATTCCAACCATGTTTATATTATTTCAGGTGATTCGGAGTATGTAGCTCTTTCTGTGAAGTCCATGTGCGTGATATGCCCCGTAAAAACTTCCTGCGCTGTAGGCATCACAAAGCACGTTGCTTCGTAAAACCACCCACATTCTGAGTGCACCTTCATCATCTGATTAGTTACTAAAGGTGTAAGAAACCCAGCTGAATCACCTGAAAGCCAAGCGTCGAGGGCTCTGAGTGAGAAGTTCTGTGATATCCAAGCGTCGCCTTCGTTTACTCTGCGATATGTAAGTGTCTCAGCCTGGATTGTAGCCCAGAGTAGCCCCATGTCTGCATCGAGACATTTGGTATTTACCCACTTGCCGTGGATTCGACCCCCCATCAGCCTAGGCATATACCCTGTGTCATGACAAGAGACGCCAGATACTCTCGTAGCTGTTGTATCGGAAGGGCCAATCCCAAATTGATTATCCAAGCCAATTTCCAGATCAGGCTGGGGATGAGAGCTTCCTTGCTTACTAACACGAGATAAGATCTGGGCAAAACAACGCCAACCGACTTTGAGGTCATCAGCCCAGTCATCGATCACCTCTTTTGGAACCCTTTCCACAAGCTCTCTTGGAGACAGGGGTATATGACAGCAATCAGCAGCCTCAGAGATGCCTAATATTGCCTCAACCGAGATATTTGCTGTAAGTGTAGCATCGGCTCCTAAACTGAGGAGACACAACAAAACGGCTATTCCTCCAAATAACGTCTCACCTGTCATCCCGGTCTGTGCCAAGTAGAATGTAGTCACCACAAGAGCATGTAATGGCCCAAGCCTGAGCTCCATGCCACATTCTGTGCAACGTCGCACAAACAAGCCGCTCATTTTGTTAATGCTAGGGGCGCTTGACAGGCCATAGATAGTAACGATGCTGTGGCAAATGGCTTGCACGGCTGTGTGACATAAAGGGTGTTTCCAGGCATTGGGAATTCGAGAAAACCCTCTCTGAAATAATTTACGAACTCTTGGTGTATCCGGGGTCCATCTCCCACAGATGTCCACCTCTTCGCCCGGAAATCTTTTCAGAGAGCGAAAAGAATAGCTCACAGTGGCAGGCTCGATTTTAGTGTGGGAGCGAAGGATAGAGACCATGAGAGTATCGAGTATGGTGTGGCCATAGTTGTTAATGTTGTGATGAAACGCGTATTCCTGGCCAAGAGCACTAAATAATGCCTCAAACACCTTACAGCACGCATTACCACCATAAAGGAACGATGCTGCCAGGTGAAGCGGGTGGATGTTATCAAGCCCCTTTGGAAGGTCTTCGGCTTCGTCGCCAAGCTCTGTCAAAAGCCCGGGATTTCCGGCCATTATTGCAAGCTTCCAAGCGTCGACTTCTAGGATATCAGGATCTTTGTTTATCGTGTCGACGATGACATCATGTGCCAGTGGCAGGTCATGCAACGGTAATCTGGTGAAGCTGTTACGCAAAAGTGTTTCACGTAGCTCATCTTGAAAAGGACGCGTGGTAGGTTGAGCTTGAGGTGGTGGAACTGGATCATAGTAAGCATGGAAGCCATTGTTAGTGGTTAATACGATATGAATAGACCAGTTGCAGAGTTGCGTTGGTGTTTTGAAGACATCGGCCTGACGAGGGGATTCAAATGCTGATGGGCTTGAATAATTGGACGGCGCCTGTATTGGCCGGTTCTGGGGGAAATGGATAGGGTTAACAACTGGGTGTTCGTCCGGTAGTCGCGAACCCCAATTTCTTGCTATGACGAGGCCGCTCATAAAGAATTCATAAAAATAGTTAACAACAAACCTTTAAATTGTCAGCATTAAATGTGCAATAAATTAAACTTCTGAAACTTACTTGCGGTCTTCTCTAGACATATCACCGACAAGCTCCTCGAGTCGCCCTTGTAGAAACAGCAGTGCACGGTCCTCCTTGCGCTTTTGATAGACAAGTTGCATATTGGGTGACGGGGCCGCTATTTCGCGTCCTGGGGTCAAGGGGGTGGGGCTTTGGATGTTCAAGTACTCGGGAGTTGATCCAACTGGCTGAAAAGGAGATAACCCGTCTTGATCCTCGAATATGGAGGCAACGAAAGCCTTATATGGGAGATTCCATGACGAGAACCTAACAAGAAGAGTGGGTAAGGAGAAGGGCTCCACTGAGCTTAGCTGAGAGGAAAGGCAAGCGCTTACAATCCAGGCACGACATCAACGACAACGGGAAGACGTTTCTGTTCTTTGAGATGCCTTATCAACTTGTTGGGATGGAGTTGCTGGTCACGCCCTTCTCTGGTAACAGTGACACTGGACGTGCTGGTTCCCGGTTGTTTCCGCCTTTTAAGGGCGTTAAAGGCGCCTTCCTTGATCTCCTTGGTCATTCGTTTGGCAATACCCCAAGCCCGGAAGCGCCCCCGATATTGACTGTCCCTAGGAGAGTGAGGTTTCAATATGACTGCCATGCGCTACCTGGTGAAGGGGGTAAGATAGGGTTAAAAACATGTACAAACAACTCACACTGCATGAAAAGAATAATTGGTTTTCATGAATTGGACAACTTGGTCGAGCGACAGTGTCTTGCCCCCGGGGGGGTCATATGAGCCCGTGTAGAGCTCGACAATGACGGGCTTCAGACGTTCCCATCGGTCGTTGTATTCGATGCCAAGATGCCTGTCTTGGTCTGACTTCGGATATAGACGATCGGGGACATGCTCCATGGTTCAAGACAATTGAGGTTGAAGACAATTCATTTGGGTTCAAGCAATGGCCACGCGAAATTGGGAAATTGGGAAATCGAGATGAGAAGATAAGTTCGGATGAGGGAGGCTCTGGTCATTGTCTGGTCATTGTAAACCTGGGAGAAGAAGCAGGCTCGATTTATGTGGGGGAGCGGCTGCCATGTGAGACGCATGCTAGGCCTTGGCAGTCGTCTCACTTTTCCTACCCCATCATGATGTTGCCTGAAAAACTGCATATTGATGGGATCGGTGCAGGTGCGGCGAGGAGATATCCGGCAGGTATATGACATGGATTTGGTCAGTGTACCTCGATTGTACGTGTACCTAAGAATAGCGATGTTCATGCTGGACTGACACCACGACATGCCGATACGTTGTACAGCGACTCCAAGCTACAACACGCAAGAAGCCACTACGGGTCCGACAAAACGTGACTGACCAATCATTCAATAATTTGATAACTCGAGAGAGGTACCTTCAACTTTCTCGCTAGGTCACTTCCCTCACACACGGTGATACGTACCTCGAACAAAACGTCATTGCCCAATAAGCGTGGTCAGCAGAACGGTGCCAACCAATCCAGTGCTGCTATGCCGCGACAGCGCCTTTATTTCCACAGTAAATACCTCGTTTCACCTGCTGTGTAATATGCCCACAGCGCCTGAACCCGTCTGCATGCATCTGCACGCAAACCGTGGTATGGGATTGAAACCCCATCGTGATGTATCAAAGTGGAGACCGGTGATGCACCTACAAAACATCGCTGGCGAATCCGAGTTTAAAGCATATAGCTGCCCACATACTGAATTGAGGTAGGGCCTAGTAATCCACTTAAACAAAACGCTGCTAGCGAGTCCCATTATCTGGCTTGGAGAAGGGATGAATCTAGCGGAACGCCACCTAGCCACTTCGAGCCGACGTTGAAGGAGAGAACGCCAAAAGCCGCCTAGGTCTCGTCAAGGATCTGGTGACATGGCCCTCGGTAGCCCGCGCAATGCAAGAATCTCGGCATGGCGGAACGGAAAGCTCTTGTTTCCCAGCAAATGAGGCTCAAGGACCTCTGCTTTTTTCGCTAGACGTGACCGCAAGTCCAAGAAAAGTCGCTCGTCGATCTTTCCAGGAACACTAACAACGGGTCTCCGGCAGTCTGTCGAAGACGCATTTAGCTAGACATCTTTAGGATGTTATACGCCGAAGGTGGCCTGATCCCAGTTCATCTGGTTAAGCTGTTCGCTAAGGACAGTCTCTTATAACAGGTGCGCAGAGTTCACCGAAACCCAGTGTAAAGAACCATGACTTGGCCTCTTTACACTACTAAATATGGCTATATATTCTGACTCTCCTCTCAGTACCAACCCCTTTCTACCTGTTCTCTGTTTCTCCCCTTCACGCTCAACTACACGCTCTCAGCCTATCCGCTCTATCTATTAGGATTCGTTCTCTTAAAAGCCCATATACCCATAACTCTTGATCGATACAAGAGAAACATATGCCATTAGGCCATCACGACATCTCAAAGTGCCGCATACTTAAGAATGTCGTCTTCTAATACGTACGTCTCTTCTGCCACCCTTATGCCGTAACGTTACAAAAGTCACGTTGCCCCATACGGCCTATATACTTGAAATGTTTCCAACTCGCCCCAGCCATCTCCTCACACTACACTGTTTCTTCCCTACAAATATTTGGTAGACTAATAGACTGAAACTATCCTTGATAGCTCCGGGAACGCAATGTGGAGCACCGCAGCAACTGCCGGCTCCCATGACCCTTCGTCGCCCCATCGCAACGGCCTCACCTCGATGACCTCCCCCTCCGGCCACGGAGGCCATGGGTCCTTCGAGAAACAAAAGAAGAAGTCAAGCAAGAAGGACAAGAAGAAGGATAAGAAGAAGAGGCAGGATGAAGCGCTCCTTGGCATTGGGGCACAGTTTACTTCTGGCAGGTTAGTCTTATACTCCTCAACCGAGTCTCTTAATATAAGATAACATGAGTCTGACATTATTCGTATAGAGCTTGATGCTAATATACATGGAGAATGTCATTCTTTTATTAGGGTGCCTCAAGGTCATAGTTTGGAATAATTTTGGTTCAATTTCGTGCGAACTCAGGGTACTGTAATAGCTGCCGATTCCTTTACCATCACGAAACCATGGTATTATAAAACTTACTTCATTCACGTCGTGGGTTCGCACTAAATTTCCTTACTATTGCCATTTTCTCTGTGTTATCGGATGGTCCTTTCCGGTCCTATTATAATACGCGGCTTCGTTATGAACGAAGTACATGTAGATTAGGTAGATAGTTGATTTCGTGAGTCGTGTGTGGTTCCCTTTAGACACGTCGGATATCCGGAAACGATGTTTTGGCTATAAAATGTTTTGAGATGCTAACAAGACAACCACACCTGATTCGGCAACGGTTTAATATCTTGACTTCCTGTAAGTATAGAATGTTGAAAGTCTTTATTTTCATCGCGTGGATGGACTGAAGACAATTTCATCCCGCTTTTGTTTACGTGCATCTGAACCAACTTTTCAACGGTGACAGGGTTTTGGATCCATGTGGGGGGGGGGGGGGATGGCCCGCAGCTAGACTAGGTTCGGTAACTGGAACTAGTAAAACCTGGGGATGCGTCACCGATCCGGTACATGGATAGCCGAGCAAGAGTTCGGCCTTAATTTAGAATCTGTTGAAATACTATAGTTTAATCGCTTCTCATAAGTCGACTTTTAAACATCTAGAAATAATGGTTTCATTAATGCAAGTTACAATTTCCTGACCTTTCCTTTACATGCAGTTAAACCCTTAAGACCTAAATAATATATCTATAGCACACACAGGCACACTCAGCGGGTTGGTATAATACGTATATTGGGGGGAGCGTGAGCCTATAGGTCTAGCTTGTCGCGAGGCTAATTCGCAGTGTGAGATAGCCGTATTTCAGTATACTAGTGCGAATTCGTATTACGTACGCCTCTAAAGCTAGCTTATCTGCTTTAACTAAAGCAAAATAAAACAATAACTAAAGCAAAAACAAAACAATAAAACTTTTGAACTAATAGTATACTTTTAGCTAAAAGGAAGTAGGTAAAACAAATTTTAAACGAATTTGCGCTAAATGTACCTAATAATTTGTGTAGTATAGGAGGGAAGTTATGCGGTGGGTACCTGTACCCTATAGAACAACCCAGTAAGTTTGTAATAATTATTAAACAATGCTATTGTTGCAATCCTAAGTTACTATTGTAGCCCACTATATTTTCCTGCTACAGCAAGTAATGACAATAAAAGCCCCACCCCTAACCTCCATAGCCCTACGAAAGCTCCTAACTCTTTTGTCAAATTCCGTCCTATCACGCTCAAGTCTTCTACGTTTCAGCCTCCCCACTTCGATTCTTTACAATCTAAGGTCGTTGGTTGCGGAACGATAACCCAAGCCATGGACGCCACGATTCTCTTCCCGCTTCACCAGCCAACGAAATAAGTTAAACTCCTCTAAAAGCCTCTCATTCCCCTTACCGGGGTATTAGCCCATCCCCACGTGATGGGAAGCTCCCTCAAGATGTTATCGAGGAAGGTAATGGTGCTTATCGACCAGGTGGCTTTCACCTTGTCTACATCGGAGACATTTATAACGGCAGATATAAGATTTTGAACAAGATCGGCTATGGCACTTACTCCACTGTTTGGCTAGTCGAGGACTTCCAGAACTAGTCAGTTCAGATGTGAGCAATTAGCTATATTCTGTAATGCTGAGATGGTTACAGAACTCCCGACCAGCGTGAATTCCTGGCCATGAAGGTTCTTAGCGACGAATGCTATGGCACGGAGCACGACATTTACGAGAGAGAAATCTTGATGCATCTGAGATGTGGAGATCGCGAGCTCCTTGGCTATAACCATATTGCGCTTGGTGATTGGGGCGTTGCAAGCTAGACCGACAAGTACCTGACCGAAAACATCCAGCCCGTCGCGCTTCGGGCTCCCGAAGTGCTGGTAAAAGCGCGATTGGGACACAAGAACCGACTTCTGGAACTTGGGTGCTGTGGTTTTAGAGCTATACCGCGCCGTGCGCATGTTCAGCGGGCAAGTGGCGCCCAACGGTCATTATGAAGAACATTCCGCGGAGATTGTGGATCCTTTTGACCCTTTCCCCAACGCTCTGTTAGAGAAAGGAAACCAGGACATAGTTGGAGAAATCCTTGACGCTGAAGGAAAGGTCAAAGATATGCCGCCTATGGGCAGGCCGCCTCTTAATTCAGAGGCGTTTATCCCTGGTCTTGACTAAGATACTAGAGACAAATTCGTTTCATTCTTATACGCGATGATGAAGATTGATCTCACGGAACGGCTGTCAGCTGAAGGCTATCTACGACTTCCTTGGTTGGGTGCATTGCGTTGGCAATGTTAAACAACAGTTTGGCACAGGAGAATAATGCGGGTTGAAGAGAAGGTATGAGTGATAGTGTCTATAGCGAATGATGACTTCAATCGGTCTTTGGCTTGTATACGATATGCTTGAGTGAGGTGATAGTTCTTGGGTCTTATCACATCGCAAAACCCCCCATCCCTAATAGTAACCTTCACCAGAAGATGCATCACCCCGTAGATCCAGCACTCCGTATTGTGGTTGACCGTCACTAAGCCGCTATAGCCTCTAGGTCGGCGAAACCCGTAGAAACCGTGACTGCGAATAAAATCAATTCCTAAAGCAAAACACTGAATCTTACTGAAACTCATACATCTATTCTAAGATCACACCTTTCGACTATAAGCTTTCCAGTAGTAGCAATATTCACCCCCCCCCCCCCCCCCCCCCCCCCCCAGGATCTCGGAGACAGCGACTTCGGCCCTGAAACAGGCTCCAACCTAGTTGCGTAGCTCAACGGCCATCAAGGAGTCGAATTCGGAGGGGGAAAGAAGTCTATGGGGGTGCGATGTCACTAGGCGAAACTATCAATGCCCTCACTATCCCATAGAGAGAGATTCTTCCTCTCCTGAAAATTGAGTGATGTTGATTCCTGCTGGGAAAGAACCTTAGCCAAAGAGACTTGGCGGTCGTGTTGACTATTCAAAACCAAAAAACAGTGTCGCCTCTCCTGGTCTTTCCGTAAGGCCGGGTGAAGGCTCTGGTTCAATGGTTTTTGAGAATATAATGCCCAAGAGGTGAGCTCGGTCACCCTTGAAATCCCTGAGGGTCGTATCACTTCCGAAAAAGCCTGTCTATCTCAGCAGGTTATCCCATTTTTCTGCCGTGATCGTGCGACAACTCGACCGTCAGTTCTCGGCGCTCAGTTACCATCCCTCAAACACAACAAGAATAAATAATATCGAATAAGAGGCAAGGGGCTCGAGAAATACAAGATATCCGCCGGGCTTGAGGTCTGTGCGAAGATTGCCCAGGGTAATGAATAAAATCTCTCGTAGCATTGATAACGCTCCCCGCTACGATGATATCATAGGCCCCTGCCTCCATACCTTCTGTCACAGGATCCTTCTTGATGTTAAACGTTCTGAAATGCAGCCTCCCCCGAAAGATACTACCGAACTTCTCCCGCGCAGCCCCCAAGAAAACTGGGTGAGATATCCGTGAAGCTGTACTCGGCAAAGGCGTCACTACCGCGGCGCCCTTCCAATTTCCGAAGAGACGGGGGTACGCATCTTGTGAACCTACTCGTCCCACCTCCTACTTCGTAGGTTCGTTGGCTTTCGAATACTCCGTCTACCGAGTCCTTTAGGCCCTTATTTATATACAATCGATCGAAATATCTCGTATTCCAGTCCCCCGATACAGGCCCGCACTTGTATGCCCCGCATTGGAGATGAGCTCAGCCATCCCGGTACTTTAAGCTTGATCGTTGTCTTTGACAGCATGACGTCGTCCCCTCGCAGGCTACTAAAACTATCCTCTATTCACAGTATCTTTACGATGCCCGCGCCTGTGCCATATCATGAAAATCAATCAAGAGCATGCTTTGGACCGCTACAGAGCTAACGCGATTGAAGGCCTTGTATTGTTAGCCCTGGGGCACTCGGTCGCAGATGCGCAACACAAGAGGTAACATTTCGACCTGTCGGGAGTCACCTGCACGCCACGCCCTCCCTTCTTTCGCTCTGTGCGCATACGACTTGTCTGCGTCGCCCGTGCAAGAATAAATCTCTTCGATTCAATCAATTCAATTCTTCATCATGTCTTCCACGCCCGCCTCAAGTTTTACAAGCAGCGAAGGCCGCCGCGAGCCCTTGCGCAAGAGCAAACTTCCCCCAAGTCCCGCCGACTCGAACTCCCACGACGGCTCAAACGGCGACGTCGACGGCCGCGCTGTCGACGGACATAAGAACGAAGGCAGCGCCAGTGACATTGCACTCGACCGGGCTATCTTTGACGAAATCGTCACGATTGTGTCGGATTGCTCGAGATCCGTGGCGCCCCGTGAAAACCTTACGTTCTATCTACAAAGAGGACAGCGATCATACAGCGAACTTCTCGACGTCCTGGAAGACAGTGGGCTCCGGGACTATTTTGAGGGGCTACGGTCGCGGTGGAATGCATATTCGGGCAGATTGACTCTGATCTTGATGGCTGATCCACTCCATGAATGCTTCAAGGTTAAACTCGACGTCGCGATACAGAACGGGCTCGATCAGCTTGCCAATGAATACCCCACTGTCGCCCATATGGTGAAGGATATCCATCCCTCGGGCCATATTCATGTCAGTACAGAGGATGCCAAGGTCAAGAGGAGCCCTGATGGTCAATTTTGCTACAATGGCTTTGTATACCCGCCTCTAGTCTACGAGATCGCGCATAGCGAAAGTGAGAAGGATCTCCACGAGGCGTTCCACGAATACTTAGGCCAGTGGCCCAATGCCCTCGGTGCCGTCGTCGGGTTCAAGTTTGATTATAATCATAAGCGGTCGCCCGACTTTGCTTATACTGCTTCTGTATGCCTATGGACTGCGACTGTGACCGACGACACTCTCGATTGTAGAGTGGCGCAGAAGGCTGTATTTCGCCTTCGGGGCCAAGCCCAGGCTGGAGCTCTCGCTCTGCCTTTTGAACTTTTCATTCCCCCGCACCAACGCCATACGATCCCCGACGATGCGGCGAATGCCTCTGTCAGCGTGGACTTTCAATTGCTCAATAAATGGGCTGCGCTCGCCGAGTACCGCCAGGGGTTCAAAGGGGCCAAGGCACCGGAAGAGGTACGCGCTGTTAAGAGAACGAGATTCACGGCGGAAGATGGCAGCGTCACTATTACCGAGGGACCTCCTGTTCCTAAGCGGCGTCGGAGATCACTTGCGAGTGGTGTTGATATGCGGACACGGTCTAGAGCTCTGGGCAGGGAGGCTATGGATTAGAGATGGCCGTGGATCATTGTAACATAGGTTCGCTCTATGTAGCGATTTGATGCCTCTGGCGTAGTTAACATCAAGAGAAACACCGCTAGATATGCAGCGGTCTATCTCTAGCAGCCCTATCCCTCTCTTATCCCCTATTGTTTCAGTGAAGAGAAATTCGGCATCGAACCCGGTCCCTTTCCCATACAACGTACATTGGCTCGTGTAATGACAGAGAATCGAATTCCATTTTGACGACATGGGCTAATATTTGGGACATATGTGCATGTTATACGTTCACCGGTGCCTTTTCAGCGGCCATTTTCCAGGGACACCGACGCCCTGTTGTCGCATCCTAATCTAACACTTTCCTGTCAAAGGAAGTGAGACATCTACTTGAAGATAGAAGGTGCAAGTATATTCAGGATTTTTGAGTAAAAGATCAAGTAGATGATCATGGGGATCTAGTACACACATATATAAACAGATAGATAGGCTGACAGGGGGCTGGAGTGGAGTACCCCAGCCCCCCCATTTCAACACTCCCACTCACTCTAAACCTTATCAGCAAATACAAAAAGTAATACAGGTTTTTGTTAATATATATAGTTATATAAAACCTTTTATAAAAAGCTAATAACTGCTTTAAATAAAAAAGCAAAAATTGCTAATAAAAAACAAAATTATATATATTAAAATTTTTTTTTTGTTTTTTATATTAATAAAGCTTTTAGCTTTTATATATAATATTTTATTTAAAGTTTTTAGCTTAATAAAACCTATAAAAACTTTTATAAAAAAAAATAATATAAGCTAATAAAAAAGCTTATTTATAGTTATTTAGTTAAATAAATATAATTTTATAACTATAAGTTTTTAAAAGTTAAATAAAAGTAGTTTTTTATAGTTATTTAATAATAAATTTAAAGTATATTATAAAATAAGTATAAATTTTAACTATTAAATAAATAATTAGTATTATATTATATTAATAATTTTTAAACTTTTTTTAATAAATATTTAAAAAAAGTTTATTGTTTTTTTTAAAATATTTTTTTAGTATATAAGCTAAACTTTATTTTTTTAATAAAGTTATTGTTTTAAAATATTATAATTTTATTATTTATAAAGTTAGCAATAATAATTATAATATAAATATATTATTTTGCTTTTTATTATAAGTTTTTTTAGTAAAGACAACTAAGGGTAGTGCTGTAATTGAGTGTATTATTATGATAAGGAAGGAAGGAGAAAGGCCTTCGCAAGGTCTCCAGCCGAAGGCTGGAGCCTTAGCGAAGGCTTTCTCCCTCCGGTGGGGCACGTGTGCCACACCCTATGGCTCGTGTGTGTGGCTCTGCCAGTGCCACAGCGTAGCTGTGGCCCTGCAAAGGCCACACCCCGTACCGGAGTGTGTCATTTTTATAAGCTATTTAATAAGTATATAAAAAAAGCTTAGCTATATTTTTTTGCTGTTTTTTTTTAAATTATAAAAAAAGCTAAAAATATTTTAAATATAAATGTTTAGTATAATACTACTAACTTTTTAATTTTTTTTATTATTAAAGTAACTAAAAAATATAGCTTTTAAATAAATATAAAAAACTTTAAAAAATAATAAAAAGTTATAAAATTAGCTTAAATAAATAGCTATTTAGTTTTTTATTAATTTAAAGTTTATTAAAAGCTTGTTAAAAAAGCTAATTAAGTTATTTAATATTAATATTATATATAATATTAATAGTTAAAACTTTTATTATGTTTAAAGTAAGTTTAATTAAAATTAAAAAAGAAATATTTATTAGTTTTAATTATTTAAAAGCAGTATTAATTAAGTTATTAAAAAAAAAGTTTAAATTATTATAAAAAAACTAATAAGTTATAAATTTTTAAAAAAAAATCTTTTAGTTTTAATAATAGTTATATAATTATAGCAACGTTAATTTATTAAAAACTTTTATTTATTTTAAACTTAAAGCAATTTAAAATATAAAAAATTTATTTTATAGTAATATTTTAGTTAGTTTATTTATAATTTATTAGTTTATAAAAATATATTAAAGCTTAATATTTTTAGTAGCTTATTATTTATAAATAAACTTTAGCTAAATAGTTATATATTTAATATTTTTATAATATAAAAAGTTATTAACTAAAGCTATAGCTTTTTAATTATTTTTATAAATAATTATTGTTTTTAAACTTTTAGTAATATTTAGTTTTTTTAAAAAAAGTTTTAGTTAAATTGTTTTTTTTATAGCTTATATTTAGCTAATATATTTTATTTTATATAAAAATAATAATATAATAGTTTAACGTTTAAAACTTTAGCTTAAAGCACTACTACTAATATTAAAAATATATTTAAAAGTTAACTTTTA
The DNA here is from genome assembly GCA_005188305.1 of Xylaria sp. BCC 1067. Lineage (NCBI taxonomy): Eukaryota > Fungi > Ascomycota > Sordariomycetes > Xylariales > Xylariaceae > Xylaria > Xylaria sp. BCC 1067. The sequence continues at coordinate 1,594,793 of SSCS01000004.1, read as the reverse complement.
AATATTATAGTTTTTAGTATAGTTAGCATTAATATAGCTTACTAGCTTTTAAAGCTTTTTATAATATAATAACTTTAGGTTAATTATATTTTTTAAATATTTAAAAATATATTTTATTATTAACTTATAAGCTTTATTTAGCTTAACTATAAAATAACTATAAAAAAAATAATAAAAATAATATTTAGCTTTATTTTTAATATTATATATATTAATAACTTTATAATATTTATATATTAAGCTTTATTTTTTAGTAATAAAATATAGTTTATAAAAAGTAAGTTAAAAGCTTTAGATTTTATTAAAATATTTTTAGTTTTTAGTAAAGGCAACTAAGGGTAGTGCTATAAATTAAGTTTATTATTATAATAAAAAAGGAAAAAAAAAGCTTATTATAAAGGCTTAGCTAAAAGCAAAAGCTTTAGTAAAAGCTTTTTTTTTTAGTAAGGCCTTTATAGCATTTTATAAATAGTACTACTTTATTTTTAAAGTATATGTATAACTTTTTATAGCGCTATAGCTATAGCTATAGCTTTATAAAAGCTATACCTTATACTAAAATATATTAAGTGCTGCCTACTTAAAAAAAACGCTATTAATTTTAATAGCTTATAGCAGTTAAATTAAACTTAAAATATAATTGTTGCGTGATAAGCTTTAATACTGTTTTTATTTATTTTTTTTTAACTTTGTAAAGTTAGCTTTATTTAGCTGGCATTTTTATACTTATAGTTTTAGAATTAGGTTTGCTGCTTATATAGGCCTAGTATTTTTTAACTAACTTTATAAAATTATATAATTGCTATTTTAAACGCTACTAGTTATTTTTATATTTATATTTTTTTATTTTATTAAATACTAATACTTTATTTTTAACTAATTTAAGTAATACTTAAAAATAGTTTTTATTTTAAATAATTATCTGTTTTTTTTAAGGTTTAATTAATTATTAATAACTAAATTTAGCAAAAGTATATTTTAATAAAACAAATTTTTCTTTTACTAACTAAAAAATAAATAAATAATAAAAATAACTAAATAAATAGCAAAAGTTTTAAGCAAATTAATTTTATAGGCTAAATAATTTATTTTTTGTTTTATTTTTTATAGTTTTGTTTGCTACTATAAATACTTTTTAAATAGCTTACTTAGTAAATAGTATTTTTTATATAGCTTAAAATATACTTTATTTTTAACGTTAAATTTTATAAGTTTATTATAATACCTAGCATAACAAAACGAAGACAGGGCTCCGGCAATAAGTGCTATATTGTATAAAAATCTACAGATAAGGAGAAAAAGAGGAAATATCTACACAGCGAGGCCGTGGGGGCTGTTTTGGCCTCGAGGCCTGTGGGGCTGTTTGCCTACGTGCGTGTTTGTGTGTGTGCACGTGTGTGTGTGTGCGATCACGGTGGTATAGCTAAGGTGGTGTACACAGCCCCTACCAGCCACCCAGCCGTGACTTTTATATTTATTATTATAGTACTATTTAGCTTTTAATATAGTAAAGTTTATAGCTAACTTAGTATTTTAGCGTATATATTTTTATATAAATCTAATATTTTTAAGTTTAATAAAGTTAACTTTTGTTAGTATATTTATAAGCTTAGGCAATTTAAATTTAAATAACTATTTATATATTAATAATTTAATTAGGTTAAAATATGCTATATTTAAATTTTAGTATAATGCAAGCAATAGATTTATTTATAATTAATTAAAGTATATAAAAGTATAATATTTAATAGCTATTTTAACGGTTTAATTTTTTTTTTAAAGTTTGTTATTTTATAAATAATAAGCTATAGTTATAAGCAATTTTATATTTAAACTTTTCTATAGTTTTTTTTAAAATTTTAATATAAACTTATAATTATAATTTAAAATAATATTTAATAATATATTTTAATTATATAGTAATAATTGTTTAGCTAAAGCTATAGTTTAATTTTTTATTATATATTTAGCGTTACTAAAAATTAGTAAAGATTGCTTAAATATATTATATATTATTATTATTAATATATTATATATATTATGTTTTTTTAATTATTATAATATATTTATTAATAGTATAAATAGTAATTTTATAATAAAATTTATTGTAATTATTTTTATAGGTTTAAAGTTTTTTAAACAAATTAGCTAATAATTATTAAAGGTTTTTTTTTAATTAATTGTATATATTTTATAACTGTTATAAAAATTAATATATATGTTTATTTTGCAAGTTTTAAACTTAATTATATACTATTTTAGCTTTTATATTATTTGTTATTTGCTAAAGTAATGTTTATTATTATATATTATTTATAAAAACTTATATATTTAGTTTTATAAAACGTATAGTTAATAATTATTTTTATAATTAATATTATATAATAATTTATTAATAACTATAAATAAATAACTAAAGCAAAAAAAATTTATAATATTTTTATTGCTTTTTTAAATAGCTTTTAGTATTTTTTTATATTTAAAGTTCTTATTATAGTTTATAACTATTTTGTTTTTAATAGTACTATTTATAATAGGCTATACTTTATTAACAAACTATATTTAATTTAATATAGCTTTTTTATTAGATTTTTTAATTTTGCTTTTGTTGTTTATTTTATTAATAACTATATATAATTAACTTAAAACATTTAGTATAAAATTTAAATAACTAAAAAAATAATATATTTAAAACTTATACTAAAATAAATAAATTAATATATTAACTAATTTTTTATTTGTTTAATTTATAAAATTTATATTAAAATTAGTTTAATTTAATATACTTTTAGTAGCTAAATAGTTTATTAATATAACTATAAAATTATATATTATTTTAATTATAGTATAAATTTTTTTTGCTGTTTATAATATATATACTACTTTTAACTTTAAAAAGCTATAGCATATTTTAAGCTATAATATATACTTACTAAAAAATAGAATTAATAATACTTAAATATTTAAAATTATAGCTTTAAGTATTTATTAATATTTATTTTTTATATAAAAAGCTATTACTTTAAAGCTTTGTTTTAAAAACTTATTTATTTATAAAAACAATTGTTTAGCTAAATTATAATAATATAAAATTATATATTTATAAATAAAGTTTTAAATAGCTTTAAATAATTTTAACTTAGCTTTTATAAGCTTATAGTATATAAACTAATAATATATTTAATATTTACTAAAGTTTTTAAGCTTTATATAATTTAAAATATAACCTTTATTAAAAAACGCTATTTTTTTTTAAAGCAGTTTTATATACTAAACATAATATAGCAAAAAATTATATAAAAACTTTATATTTTTAAAATATTGCTTTAAAACTTTAAACTAATTTAAAAACTAAAAATTATAATATATTTTTAACTTTTTTTTATAATAAATATATTAAAAGCGTTTATTTAAAAGCCTAATAATTTTACTAAAAAATATATAAAAAAAAACCTTTTTAGTAATATTAATATTTGCTTTTTTTAAAATAGCTTAAAAATATTTTATAAATAAACTAAATGTTTATTTTAAATATTAAAAAAAAAAATAATATTATTAATAAATATTTAATAATAATATTTATATAAGCAAAATAACTTGTTTATAAATTTTTATATATATGCTAAAAAATTATAAAAGCTTATTAATATTATTATAAACTGTTTTAGTTTTTATAAATTAATAACTATAAACTTATTATAATAGTTTAAATATATTTTAAATTAATAAAAAAATAATATAATATTAATTATTATAATATACTTTTTGTTTTAAACTTATATAATTATTTTTAATTATAATAAAAAAAAATAATTATTTAAAATAGCAACTTTATTTAAAGTATACAAATTAATAATAAAATAAAAATATAGCTTTTTTTTTTTTAAAGCTAAACTATAAATATAAAGTATATAAATAAAATAAGCAGTAAATAATTAATTTAAACTATATAACTTTGTTTATAAAAGCAATTAAAAACTATATTTAGTATTTTTTTATTATAAATATTTAAAAAGTATAAATAATTATTTAGCTTAGTTAATTGCTAGTTGTTTACTAGTAGAATTTTTATTTATTTATTTTTAAATATATTAATTATATTTTAGTTTGTTTAAATTTTTAGTATATTTTTAAAAAGTTTAAAAATTTTAGCTAACTTAATATTATTTTTAGTATATATAAACTATTTATTAAATGCTTTTATTTTTTAATTTTTAGTAAGTTTTTTAATATTTAATATATTTAAAACTTTAAAAAATTTTAGTTTAGCTTTTTTATTATTTATTACTATTAGCTAACTAGCTAATATTTTAATTATATTATATATAGCATTTATAAATAACTTTTTAAAAAAAAAAGTACTATATATTTTTAAAGTATTAATAATTTTTATAAAGTTATTTAAAAAAAGTATAGTATTAATCTTTTTTATATTGCTTAAATTAAATATATATAATTTAATAAGTAAAGCTTTTATAGTAAAAATTATTTTAGTACTTTAGTTTATAGTAATATTATTTAAAATATTAAAGTTATTTATTAAATAAATACTTTAGTTGCTAACTTTTAACTTATATATTATTTTATTTAAGTTTATATTAAGTAAGCTTATTAGTTTTAACATAGCTATTTTTATAGCTATTATAGTAATTATTATATTATGTTTTTAAAAAGCTTTAACGCTTTTAGCTTTAGTATTAGCATATTTTTAAATTATATTTATATAAGTTTTTTTAAAAATAGTTTTAACTTTTTTTAATAAATTAGTTATAACTATAGTAAATAATATAGTAAATTTTATTAAAAATATTATACTATTAATATATTAAACTTTAAATATAAAATTTTTATTTATAAATAAAAGCTTATATATAGCTAAAGCTATAACTATTTTTTTAAGCTTAAAAAATATATTTTTTAATAAAATAACTTTATAAAAATATAAATATATATAAAAATATATCTAAAATAGCAGTTTAAAGTTATTTATATTTTTAAATAAAATAGTATATTGCTAATAGTTTATTATAGTTTTATATAAGTTAAAAAAACTATTTTTTAATAGTAATATTAGTTTAATATTTTAAACTTTAATAATTTAAAAAATTTATAGTTATTAATGCTTAATAAATAAATTTTAAATATAGCTTATTTATTATAGCAAATATACCTTTTATTAATATTTTTAATATAACTTTTTTTTTTTAATAGTATATTTTAAAATATTTAATAACTTATAAGTAATAATATTATAACTAGCTTTTTTATTTAAGCATACTATTATATTATTACTATTTAATTTGTTTTATAAAGTAACTTTTAAATATAAATAACTATTACTTTATAATTTGTTAATATTACTAGTAAGTTTATTAAGCGCTTGTTTTATTTAAAATATAATTAATAAATTAAGTTTTTTGCTAAAATTAAATACTTTTAATTTATAATTAACAATTAATTTATTTGTTATAAACGTTACATTAAGTAATTAAAGTTAAAACTTATATATTTTTAAATATTAAAACAACTAGTTTTTAAATAAAAACAAAGTGTTATACTTTTTATATATATATTTTAATATATATATAAAAAAAACAGTAGTAATTTACTTAAGTAGCCGCTTATTATATTTATAAGTATATTTATTTTTAGCTTTAGTTAAATTAAATATTTTATTATAGTATTTATATATATTACTATAATTTATTATAATATATATACTATTATTTAAATTATTTAATAAGTATTTATTATTAAAAAATGCTTATAATAATATATTTTTAACTATAATATTAGCTAAGTTTTTTTATTTATTATATTTATTATATTTATTATATTAATTTTTGCTTTTATTTTTATAATTGTTACTTTGCTTTTTTTAATATAGCTTTTTATTTTTATTTTTATTCTTATTGCTATATTTATTGCTATAATATTTATTATTATTATGCTTGCTTTAAAACTTATTAAATTTATAATAATAGTTTTTAGCTTAATTAAATTTATTATAAGCGGCTACTATTAATATTAGCTTAAGCTTAAAAACTTTTATTATATATTTTGCTAAAAAAGAATTAAGCTTTAAAGCTAAAAAATATTGCTTTATATTTAGGTTTATATTTGTTTAAATAGTTATTATAACTTTATACTAATTATTGTTAGCTTTATTTAAAGTGTTTATTACTTAAATATACTATAATTTTTTTTAAATAAAGTTAACTATTGCTAATTTGCTTTTTACTAAGTTAGCTAGTTTTAATTTTAAATAATTAAAACATTTAGTTATTAACGTTATTAATATTAAAAAACGTTTAGTTAACTATTATATAATTTTTATATATTTTTTGCTATAAAACTTAATATATATTTATAATATAAGTTTGCTAGTTTATTATATAATAGCTAGTTCTTTTAATAATTTTGTTTATAAAGTAAAAAGGTATTTTATATTTGCTTTTGCAAACTTTAAATTTTTAAAAAATAAATTTAAACGTTTTATAAAGCAGTATATATTAGTAAAAATTATTTTGTTTTTATTTATAACTATACTTATATTATTTAAATTGTTATAGTTTAAATTAAATAAGCTAATATTTAATTTTTTAAAATAAAAAGCATTTTTAAAAAACAACTTTAATAAAGCTAACGTATTATAACTTAGCCTAAATAAGCCTATATATTTAACTAGAATAGCTAGATTATTTAAAAACTATATATTTAAAAGTGCTGCTTATTAAAAAGTAACGCTAAGTATTAATAGTATAATATAAGTAATAATATTATAAGTGCTATATATTAAATAGCTATTTTTAAAAAGTAGTTATAAGCTTAAATTAATAAATAAAGTAAAAAATAACTAGTTATATAAAAAATTTTTTATAAATATAATAATTTTTTTTTTTATATATTTAGCTATAATTATTCCGATTATTTCGATTACTATTAATAATTATATTTTTTATTTTTAGATTATTTTAATTATTTTAAATAATTCTATTTTAAAAAGTAATCTATTATATAACTGTAGTTTTATTTTTAAACATTTTTTTAGTTATATTTTTTTATATCTGTGCTTATTTTTATACTTTACGTTTAGTTTTTTTAATAGGCCGTTTTTTATTAGTTTATAATATTATTTCCTTTTTTTTTAAGGTTTATTATTTTTAATAAATAATAAGTACTTTTGTTTTTTTTTATAGGAGCTTATTTTTTTTGTTTTTTTATTTTTTTTTTGTTATAGCTAACTTTTTATCCGTAGGTATTTATAATACTTTTTTAGAACGTTTTTGTTTGTTTTTTTATATTTTTAAATTTAGTATTTCTATTAATTTTTATATTTGTTATATTTTATTTAAATTTAAATGTTTTAAATCTTCTAATATTAGTTGCTACGCTTTATATATTAAATATAGTTATTTATATAAAATGTTAATATATTTTATAAGCTTAGTCCGAGTTGTTTATAAATATTGCAAGCTTAAAAACAAATACTAACAAATATACGCTAAATTATATATATTATATATTTTTTTAAAAAAAACTTTAGTAAAGCTAAATTATTTAAAAAAATAAAATAAAATGTTAAAAAAGCATAATATTAAGTTTTTTTGTTATAGTTTTAAATTTTTTAAAAAAATAAAAGCTACTAACTATAAGCAAAAGTAATAATATATACTTTAGTAGTTTATTACTACTATTAACTTTTTTAATTTTAACTAAAATACTTTTGGTTTTTTTTTATTTAGAAAATTAATTCTGCTTTTTTAGCTTTAGTTAATTAAAATATTACTAGTAAAACAAATTTACTTTTTATATAGCATTCTATAAATATTTTTTAGGTTTTTATATATTTTCTATATATAAATAACCTTTTTATTTTATTAAATATTTAATTGTTCTATTATTTTAATATAAATTTAGTACTTTTTTAATATTATATATGTTTTAGTTTAGTTCTATTTTTAGTTATATTATTAGCTTAGCATTTTTTAGTACTTTTTTTAACAAAAAAATATAAAATATTAGGTATATTTTTATTTTTTAAAGTAGCAATAGTTAGTAATTAGTTTTTAAAATAACTTTTTTAATTTTAAATAGTTTTAATAGTTTAAAGTTAAGTTTGTTGCTTAATTTTTTTGTTTTAATATTTTATTGTTATAAATAAACTTTATTTCTTTTTTTATAGATTAGCTTTAATAATTTAAATTTGTTATAATAAGTTTTTATATATGTTTAAATAAATATAAGTTTATTTTATAGCTTTTATTATAGTTTTATTAGTTTATTAGCTTTTATTTTTATTTTTAGTGCTATAATTTTCTAAATTGTATTTTTGTTTAACTTTAGATTATATTTATAGTTTGCTTTAAATAATAACATTTTTATTATTTTATTTTTTAAACTATTATATATATATTTTGCTATTAGTAATAATTTAACTTAATTATTTTATTTTTTGTTTAAATAATATTATAAGTATTATTTTAATATTTAATTTAATTTTTTTGTTTGTTTATTAGTTTATAAATAGTAAATAGTTAATATTTTATACTTAATTTTTAATGCTTTTATTAATAACTACTAAAACTTTAATACTATTATATTATTTTTATTAATAATTATTTTTTTTAGTATGCTATATTTATTAAAAATATGCTTTATAATTATATATACTAGTTTTTTAGCTATATTTAACTTTATATATAATATAAAATGTTTATACTTTATAAGTTTATTTATTAGTACTAAAATAGAATTATATTCTATTTTTGTTATAAGTTTTTTTAATTTTAATAATTTAATAATAAAATTAAAAGCTATAATTTTTTAAGCTTTATTTAAAATATTAATTAATTATAATAATTTATATAGTTTATACTTAATTACTTTTGTTTATTTATAAATGTTATAATTATTTACTACTTTTTTAACTTTTTTTTTTATTATATTAAACTAATAATACTTTTTAATTTTTTTTAATGTTTTAAATATTCTTTAATATTTTAACAATAAATATTTATATATTGCTTTAATTAATTTATATTATAACTTTTATTATTTTAAATTAATTAATATTTTATTATATTATTAAATTTATTTTTTATATATTAGTACTTTTTTATTTTTATTTAATAGTATTTATTATATTTTAGCTAACTATTTATTATTTAATAAAAATTTTTAAATTTTTTTTATTTATATGTTATAATTAAATTATATAACTATAATTATTATTATTTTATTTAAGTTTTATTTTAAAAAAGCTTATTTTTTTTTTAGTATATTATTATAGTAGTTTAATTTATAACTAAAAATATTTGCTTTAATATTTTTTTTGCTTTTAATATATATAATTTTAAAATTAAATTATAATAAGAATTTTGTTTATTTTATTTATTGTTTGTTTAATACTTTTATTATTATAAATATAATAAAGTTTTTATAATTTAAATAAATTTTTACTAGTTTTATATTTTTTATTAAGTAATATTTTTATTTTTTAAATGTTTAAACTATTATTATAAGTTTTTTGTTTAATATTAAGTAATTTATTTATAGTTTTAAAAACTTTTTTAAAAAAAATACTACTAAATATAGCTTTCTATTTTTATTTTTTTAATTTAGTTGTTTATTTATTATATAAATACTAGCGTTAACTTTAATTTTATACTTTTATTTTAAATTTAATAACTATAATACTAAATTGTTTAATATTTTTTTTTTAATTTTTTTAAATGTTAACTATTTTTTTTTTATTTATAAAAATCTTTTGTTTTTTTTTGTTAAGTTTATAAGTAATATTATAATTTTTTTAAATTTATATATAAAAAGTTAAATATAGTTTATAAATTTTAAAAAAAACTTTATATTTTTAATGCTTTTAAATATTAGCTAGTTTTTTATTGCTAATATTTTAAAGTTTTAAATTTTTATTTGCTTTAATATAATTATAAAACTAAAAAAATTTATACTTTTTTTATAAAATTTACTTTTTTATAAATATATTTTAAGTTTAGTATTTTTTAGTATATTTAATACTATTTATATATATTATATATATTTTTTATATATTTTTAAATATATTAATATATTATTTAAATATACTACTATAAACTTATTAATAAAGTTTTATAATATATTAATTATTATTGCTTAAAAATTTGCTAGTATATTTATAAGTTTAAATAGTATAACTAAATATTTATATAGTTTATATAATGTTTTAAACGTTATTTTTTATTTATTTTTTAAAATAATTTTTATTTAGTAGTAAATATTTAATAAATTAAATGCTATAAACTACTTTGTTTTATATAATTTATTTTTTAAGTTTTTAATTTTTAATAAAAGTTCTGTAAATTTTTTTGTAATAAAGTTAAAATATTTATAATTTATATATAATTTTTATTATATTTTTTTTTATTTATTTAGTTTTTTTAATACTTATAAAATTAACAATCTTACTAATAATTTAAAATTTTATATAAATCTTTATATAAAATTTTTTTTTAAATATTTATTTAGCTTTATAAGCTAATTTTTATTTATATAGTAAAAAAAAAAATATTTTAGTATTTTTTTTTTTTTTAAAAATATTTAATAATTTTATTTGCTATATTTTAGTATTTCTATTTTTATATTATATTATTTATTAAATAAGTTATTATATTTTTAATACTTTTTTAATAGTTTTTTATAAAATTTAAACTTAAACTTTTTTAATATTATATATATTATAAATATTTATATAAATTTTTTTAATATAGCTTTTTTTGCTAACTAGTTAGTAAATAAATTTTTTTTTAGTATATTTTATAAAAAATAGCTAGTTTTTTAATTTACTAAAAAATTATTTACTTATAACTAAAATATTTTTAAAATAATATTAAACTTTAATATTTTTATAATATTAAATATAAATTTTTTTTTATACTTTTAAATATTAAAAAAAAGTTTTATAGTTTTTTTTTTAATAATTTTATAGTTATAAAAAATTAAACTATTATTAATAGTTATTAATAAATAAAAGTTATTTTTAAGTTTTATTAGTATTTATAAACTTTTAATAATTTATAGCAAAATAAAGCTTGCTTAAGCTTTTATATTAATAAATATTTAAAGCTTTTTATTTTAATATTTTAATTTTATTATTATATATACTACGTTTTATATATTTATTATATTTAAAACTTTTATGTTTTGTTTTTAAGCTAGTTATTAGTTTATTATAACTATTTTTTATTATTTTTTGTTAATTATAACGTATACTATTTATTACTTTTAATATTTAATTATATATTATTTTTAAATTGTTATACTAGTAACGTTTATATTGCAATATTATTTAGTTATTTGTTTATATTTTGTTTTTTTTTTAAAAAAGTTAAACGCTTTTATTTTATATTATTAGCTTACTATTGTTTTTTATTTTAGTATTATATTTTATATAATATATAAACTTAATAATATATTTTATAATATTATTTTTTTAATGTTTTTTTTAATATATATTTTTATAAATAGCTAATATTTTATATAAATATAGTATATTTTTTAAAATTTTAATAAACTAGTATTATTTAGCTAATATTTTTTATTTTATATAGTTATATAAGTAGCTATTTATTTACTTTTTATAAAAATTATATATATTTTATTTTTTTTTTATATGCTATAAGTAATAATAAACTATATAAAAAATTTATAATATTTTTTTATATTTTTTAAACTTTAGTTTAAGTTTGTTTTTATTTAGTAATATTATATTATTATATATTTAATTTTTTTTAATAATTTTTATATTTTATATTTAATTTTTTATAGTATTTATTTTTATACTAACTATTAAAGTTATATTTATAGTTATTTATATTTAATATACTTAATGTTTTAATTTATTAGTTAATTTTTTATTTAGTTCTATTTTAGTTATAAATTAAGCTTGTTTTTATATTTATTTTTTTAATTATTAAATATAAAATACTATATTTTTATATTATATTAATTTATTAATAAGTTAATTTATTTATTTTTACTTTATAATATATTAATATTTATTAAAGTTATAGTTATTAAATTTTTTTAAACATTTTTTTTTTTTTAGCTAATTTTTATTTTTATATAGCTTATAATACTTTATATTTATATAGCAAATATATTTACTTTTTTATACTATTTTTAATTTAATAGTATATAAATGTTTTAAGCATATTTTATTTTGTTTATAACTATAATATTTTAATATTAAATATATATTATAATGTTTTTTGCTAATATAATATATATATTTTTTATTTAATATATTTATAAAATTGTTTATTTTATTTTTATAAATTTTATATAGTTTATTTTTTATATACTAAATATATTTTTTGTTAATTTATTTTAATATATTATAAATAAAGCTATATTTTTTACTTTTTATATTTTTTTAATAGTTTAATTTATTGTTTTTAACTATTATTAAATTATTTATATAAATAACTTTTTAATATTTTTTTAGTATTAGTAAATTATTACTATAAAATTTTTATTGCTTTGCTTTTATAAATTATTATATAAAAAAATAGCTTATATATACTTTTTATTTATTTTTATATATTATATAGTTTAAAATAAATTTTATTGCTTTTTATTATTTTTTAGTTTATATATTATTAGTTTTTAATATAGCAATTACTATTACTACTACTTGCTTAAAGTTATTAGTTATTACTAATATATTCTTTTTTATTTTAGCTTTAATTTGTTTTGTTTTTTTATATTATTTTATTATATAATTTATTTTATTATAATTAAAACATTTAATTTTAAAATAATCCTATATAGATTTTTTTTTTATTATTATATTAAATTTTATTAATTTAGTATAAGTTTTTATTACTATTAATTATTAAGTTTGTTTTTTTTTTATATTTGCTATTATTATAAACTTTTATATATATTTTTTTTTTTTTTATTATTTTTGTTTAAATTAGCAATTATTAATTTTAATTGCTTTTATAATATATTTGTTTAACTATTTAAGCTTTTTTATTTAATATAATTTATTTTATATTTTATTTTTAAATTTATTATAAAAAATAATTATTAATATTTTTTTGTTATTTTATAAAATATATAAAAATATTTATTTAAACGTAATTATATATATTAATACTATATTTGTTTGTTATAATTTTAGCATTTTTTTTTCTGTTTATTATTTTTTTTTTAAGTTTTTAAATATATTTATAAATTGCTAAACAAAAGTATTAAACAAACTAAATATTTTGTTTAACTTTTTTATAATTAATTCTAAGTTTTTTATTAAATATATTTTTATTTATAGTTTAAACTATTTTAATATATTATTAATAAAAAATCTTTTTATACTAAATATTTTATTTTGTTTTATTAATAAAAAATAGTTCTTAAAATAAACTTATATATTAATTAGAAATTTTTTAATATTATTAGCTTTTTTATTAAAACAAATTAGTTTTAATAGTTTATAACTTAAGCTTTATAGTAGTTCTAATTTTTAAGTTATAACTTTTATTAGTTAGTTTTTAAGTTATTTATTATTTGCTTTAAATTGTTTTATTTACTATTAAAATATAACAAAAGTTTATTAAACTATTACTAGTACTAATATAGTTTTTAACTATTAATATATTAAAACGTTACTAAATAATAACTTATTAAAATATTATAACCTAGCTTAAATAAGCTTATATATTTAACTAAAATAGCTAGATTGTTTAAAAACTATATATTTAAAAGTATTATTTATTAAAAAGTAATACTAAGTATTAATAGTATAATATAAATAATAATATTATAAATACTATATACTAAATAGCTATTTTTAAAAAGTAACTATAAGCTTAAATTAATAAATAAAATAAAAAATAACTAGTTATATAAAAAATTTTTTATAAATATAATAATTTTTTTTTTTATATATTTAGCTATAATTATTTCAATTACTTTGATTACTATTAGTAATTGTATTTTTTATTCTTAAATTATTCCAATTACTTTAAGTAATCCTATTTTAGAAAGTAATCCGTTATATAACTGTAGTTCTGCTTTTAAGCATTCTTTTAGTTGTGCTCTTTTGTATCCGTGCTTATTTCTATGCCCCGCGTTTAGTTTTTTTAACAGGCCGTTTTCTATTAGTTCGTAACATAGCATAAAACTTTGTTTATTTTTGTTGCTATTATTATTATTATAACTATAGCTATTGCTTTTTAAACTATATAAAAACTTAAGTTTTTTACTTTATAAAAACTGTAGGCCTTTTCTATTTAAATTATTACTACTATTATTATTATTAGGATTTTTTTTTGCTAGTACTATAGCTTTTAAAAAGTAAAGCATACTTTTTATATAGTTAAACTATTAATATAATATAAAATATTTTTATAAACTATTAGTATTAAATATATTAATAAATTAAACTTTTAGTAGTTAAAGTTTGTTTAATTGCTTTATAGTAAGTACTATTATATAAAGCGCTACTACTAGTAATATAATAAGCAAATATTTATTAAAACTAATATATAGTTTTATTAATATATTAAACGCTAAAGTATAAAGTATAAGTTAATATATTAATAGCATTTTAAAAATAAGTTGTTAATTAGTTTATAGTTTTATATATTTTATTATTTATAATATAGCGCTTAATATAAGGTTTATATTGCAATAATAGTTACTAACTATTTTTAGCTATAAAAAAAGTAACAAAAGTAATTTTAGCAAAAGTAATAACTAAAATAGCATTAAACATTATAGTTTATTTAGTTTTTAAAATAAAGCTAAATTAATTGCTATAAATAAATAAACTAGTATAATAACTAGCAATAAATTATAACTATAACTATAGCTTTTTTTATAACAATTATTATAATATTTTTGCTTATATTATTTATAAATAGCTTTTACTAAGTTTACTAGATTTTTTTTTAGTTTATTAAAGCTTTTTTATATTTTTTTAATATTGCTAGTTATTATAGCAATTTTTTTTATTTATTTAAAATTTTTTTTAATTTGTTTATTTTATAACTTTTGCTTTTTAAAGCAATTAAATATATATTACTATATTAGCTTATTGTTGCTAAATTTATTTAAAGTACTAAAATTTTTTTTTTTTTTGTTTAAAGTTTACTTTTGTTTTAGCTATATATTTAAAGTATAAAACTTTTTTAAAATATTAAGCAACTAAAAAATAGTTAGTTTTAATAATTTTTGTATTATTTTTAAATTTAAAAGTTTAAGTAGTAACTTAATACTTAATAGCGCTAAAAGTAAGCTAGTTTTTTTTATAGGTAATAGCTTTATAGGTATTAGCTTTATAAGTGCTAAAATTTTATTTGCTTTTATTAGGTTTAAAGTAAAGTTTTTTACTTTTAAAACTATTTAAAGCTTTAAAATAAGTTTTTTAATGTATAAATTATTTTTTAGGAATGCTTTTAATATATATATATATTAGGCTAACTTTAGCAATAATAATAAAACAAAAGTAAAAATTATATAAAAAAATAAATAAATAAATTAAAATAATATAAAAATATATATGTTTTATATTTATAAGTAAATTTACTAGCTTTAAAATATAAATTATAAGCTTTAAAATGTAAGTAAGGCTATTTATACTTATTTTATAAAAAGGTATAAAACTTTATAATTATTAATAATAGTTTGCCACTTATATATTAGCTGCTTTATAAATAATATATATATATTTAAAACAAAGAAAAAAAACAAAATAAAAATATAAGTGCTTTTAACTAGCAAAGTAACTTAAAATAATAAAAGGTATATTAAAGGTTATACTTATTAAAGAACTTTATATAAACTAAAAAATAAAGCTAACAAAACTTTAAAATTTTAAAATTTTATTATTTAAGTATAGTAATAAACATAAGCTACTATAAACGTTAGCTAAACTAAATATAGTTATATTAAAATAGCGTAGCTTTAGGCTATATATTTGTTTTATAAATAAAAAAGCAAAGTTGTTTATTTAACTGCTAATTTAGCTAATTTTAGCTTTTTAGCTATAAAGTTAAACTTAGTGTTTTATAAATTTTAAAGTTAATATAAAGTATTAAAAATATTATATAATTATTAAACTAATTAAAAATTAGCGTTATTAATAATGTTTTTTTAATAGGCTAAACTATATTTTAAAAAAAACTAACTGTTTGTTTATTTTTTATATATATTAATAAGCTAAACTACTTTTTAAATATATTTAAAACTAATAGAAATTAACTTTAAAAACTATATATTTAAAAAGCTATATTATATTTATATATATAAATTTGCTAGTTAAAAAAATAATTAACTAAAAGAAATAAAACAATAATTATAAAATTTATTGCACCATTTAATAAAAATAACTAAAAGTAGTGCTATAAATTAAATTTATTATTATAATAAAAAAAGAAAAAAAAAGCCTATTATAAAAGCTTAGCTAAAAGTAAAAGCTTTAGCAAGGGCTTTTTTTTTTAGTAAGGCCTTTATAATATTTTATAAGTAGCACTGCTTTATTTTTAAAGTGCGTATGTGGCTTTTTATAGCGCTATAGCTATAGCTATAGCTTTATAGGAGCTATACCCTGTACTAAAGTATATTAGTTTTAGTATTTTAAAAATTAAAATTTTAAAGTATTTTTTTAATATAAATGGTTTAGCTAAAATATCTTGCTTTATTAAAACAATTTTTTTTAACTATTATATTAAAGTAATAAAAGTAAAGCTTTAAATTAATTATATTAAACTTATTATATAAAAATACTTTTATTTTATTTTTATTTTTTTTAAATAGTTTAATAATTAAAAAGTTATTTATATATATAGCAATATAAATATAGCTTTTTATAAATATTTTAATATTAATATTTAATAAAATAAATTTTCGCTTTTTTAAATAAGTAAATAAAGTTTTATATTATATTTTAAATATTTATTTTAGCTTATATAAAACTTTATTTAGCTTATAAACTTAAATAATACTATTATTAAATTTAAAAAGTTATTTAATATATATTTTTTTATTTATTTTTTTATAAAAAAAAGCTATTTTTATATTTATTTATTTAAGCTTAAAGTTTAAAGCTATAATAATAATAAATATAGCTTTATAATTTATTAATTTAACTATTAATATAAAAGTTTTATTATAGTTTAAACTTTTTATTTATTTAAAGCTTTTTATTATTTATTAAACTTTATATTAAATAATAAAACTATTTAGTTTTTATTTAAGCTTAAAAATTTATTTGCTTAAAAATAGCTTTTTTTTTAATAGTAATTTATAAAGCGTTTAAATTTTATTATTAACTAAAAATTAATATTTATTTTTTATACTTTTATATTAGCTATATTAATAAATATTATTTTTAGCTTATTTAAATATTTTAAGCTTTATAATATTAGCTATAAAAAATATATATATAATATTTATAAAAAAAACTATTATTTAAAATAAGTTAGCTTTTTAAAACACTATAGCTATTTTAATTATTACTAGCTAGTATTATTTTTGCTATTTTATTTTAAAGCATAAATTAAAGTAAGTTTACTAAATTTTTAAAAGTAGTATTATTATAATATAGTTTTATAGTATTAGTAAATTAAATTTTAAACTAAGTTTTAAAATAAGTTTTAAATTAAGCTTTAAATTAAATTTTAAAATAAAAATACTATTAATATTAGCATTAAAAACAATAATATTTTTAAAATTACTATTTAAAAAAGTTAACATTTTTATATTAAAACTGCTAGCTTAAATATTTAGTTTGCTATTTATTAATAATATTAGCTATAGCTTTATTTATAGTTAATATTAATATAAAGCTTTATTTTTTTTTAATTTTAATAATTTAATATTTATAACTTTTTTTAAAATAAATATAAAATAAACTTTTTTTTTAAAGTTAAAAAGTTTATTTTTAAAAATATTAGCTTTAGTTTTAATAACTAAAAAACTACTAGTTAATTTATTAAATAATAAAACTATATTTAAAATTAATAATTAGTTTTTAATAGTAATATATATATATTATTTTTTAAAATAAATATTATTAATATAAATAACTTTTTTTAAGCTTAAAAAATAATATAGTTTATAGTACTATATTTTTAAGACTTTAATATAATATAAAGTTCTATTTTTTTATTAAATATAAAAGCTTTTTTTTAAAAAAAATAAAAGCTATTAAATTTAATAGTTTAAAAGTATATTAAATCTAAAAATATTTTATATTATATATTATATAGTATTTTATTTTTTAACTTAATAATTAAATAAAAGTTTTTTAAATATATAGTAGTTTATATTAATATAAGCTAATAATAAATATTAATTTTATTTAAAATAGCTATAATTATTAATTATTAAACAATATTTTTTAAAACTTTAATAGCTTTTTTAATAATGCTATTTTATTAATATTAATTTATAGCAAAAAAAAATAAAGCTATTTTTTAATTTTAATATATAATTTTAAAAGTATTACTAATAAAAGTTAACTTTTAATTTAAAATAACTATATTATAATACTACTTTAAACGCTTTTTTTAATTAAAAAAAGTTTAAAAATTTTTAAAAAACTTTAAAACTAATATTATAAAAAATATTTAAATTATTTTAATAAAATTATTATAAATAACTATTTATTAAATAAACTAATTATAATTTAATATTTAGTTTATTTAAATAAATATTTTAATAAAGTTAATATATAATAATTTTAGCTTTTATATTTTTTTTAATAAAAATTTTTTATAAAAGATTTTTTTATTTTATTTTTAATATAAATTTTATAAAAATAATATTTTTATATAAAAGAAATTTTAGTTAAATATTTTATTAAATTTTTTAAGTTTTAATTATTTAAATATTTAAAACATTTATATTAAACTTATATTTTTAAAAAAAAAAAATAAATATAAAATTTTATATTAAAAATAATAATATTTATATTATTATTAAAAATATTAACTATATTTAAAATTTATAATATAAACTAATTTTAGCTAGCTAGCTAAATTTTTATTTAAAAAGTTTTTAAAGTTTATAAAGCTAAATTTTTTTAAAATATTAGCTATTTAAAAAAATTTTTAAAATATATTAAAAAAAGCTAATAATATTTATTATAAAGTTTATATTAGCTTTAAATATTAAAATTAAAATATTTAATTTAAAAGTAATAATAAAAATAATAGTATTAGTTTTAAAGTTAATAATAATAAAAATAAAGTTAAAGCTTATAAAAATAAGTTAAAAAATAGCAAAAAAAATATTAATAATAAAAATAATAAAAAGCTTTTTTATTTTTTTTTTAGCTTTTTTATTTTTTAATTTTTTTTTTTTTTATTTTTTAGCTGCTTATTTTTTTTATTACTTTTTAAAAGCTAAATATAAAAACGTTTTAAAACATTTAAAAGTTAAATAATTTTTATTATAATAACTATAAAAGTTATTTTTAAACGTTAAAAGAAAATTTATATTAGCTTTTTTAAACTATTAATTTTATTATTTTTATTAAGGTATTAAAATAGCTTTATTAAAAATTATTGCTATTTTTATTATAATATTTTATTTATTTTTTTAAATATAATATTATACTATTAATAAAAAACAATAAAAAAAATATTAAATATAAACTTAAATAAAATAAAAAATTTATTAATAAAAATAAACTTTATAATAAAATATATTTTATTAAACTTTAAAAGCTTATTATAAATAATTTTAAATTTTATAGCTAGCTTAATTATATTATTATTATATATTTTTAAAATAGTACTATTTTATTTATAAATTAAAAACTAAAAAATAGTACTATTTATTAATTTAAAACTAATAAAAATTTTAGTTTAAATTAATTTAATAATATTAAAAAAAATTAACGCTATATATTAAACTATAAAGCAAATATTAAGCTTTAACTAATTTTTAATAGTAATATAAGCTTTATTTTATTTATTTTTTTATATATTAATTTATTTGTTATAATTATTTATATTTTTATTAATATATTAAACTAAATATTAAGCTTAAAATTTTTTAAATAAAAGTTTTTTATATTTTTAAATTAATAAATAATTAGTTATTTTTTTAATAAATATAATATAATTTTTAAAAAACTTTATTTTAAATATAGCTATTAAACTTATTGCTTTAATTTTTAAGCTTATTTTATTTTTTTTACTAAAATACTTTTAAATAATTTTTAATTACTAAAGCTTATATATTTAAATTAAAAATAAAAAATAAAGCTTTTAGCTTAAGCTTATATAAAATAACTAGTTAATAAAAAATTAACTAAATAAGCTTAAATAATAATAAAACAAAAAATAAGTTTTAAAAAGTAATAACTTTAAAACTAAAAAAATTTAAATTATTTAAAAAAAAAAAAATATAAATTATAAATTTAATAAAAAGTTATATAAGTTTTTTAAATAGTTTAATAAAAAATTACTATTATATTTAGCTATATTTTTATTAATAAATAAATTAAATATTAAAAAGTTTAATTTAATAATAAAATAAAAAAAATTATTTTTATTAAAAAATTTAATAAATAATAAACAAAAAAAAAGCTTTGCTTTTAAAAAATAATAGCTTATATTTAATACTATTTTAATAGCTATTTAATATATATAAAAATAAAAAAATATGCTTTAACTAAAAAGTTAAAACTTTTTATTATTTAAAAATTTAAATAATAAAAAAAAAAAACTTTTTTTTTAAACTTAATATATTTTAGCTAAGCTTAAAAATTTATATAGCTAAAATTTTAATGTTTTATTAATACTAAAAATTTTAGTAGCTAAACTACTAAAATATTAAATAATAGCATTAGTATTAAATAAAAAGTATTTTAGCGCATTGTTTAATATATTATTTAAAGAATTAAATAGCGCTTTGTTTATATAGCTAAAATGTTTTAGTAAATTAGTATAATATTTAGTTATTTACTTTAATAGTTTAGTAGTAAAGCTTAAATAAATAAAGCAAGTAAACAAAGCAGTTTAAAAAAGTAAACAAATAAAATTAAAGTAAATTTAATTAATAACATTAAAACTAAAATAGCTATTAGCTTTAAAAAAATAGCTTATAAAAAAGTATAGTAATGTTTAAATAATAAACAATATAAGTAAGCTATTTTAAGCTTATAACCTATTAAAAAAAGTAAAATATTTACTTAAAAATAAAAGGTGTAAGTATATTTAAAATTTTTAAGTAAAAAATTAAATAGATAATTATAAGGATCTAGTACACACATATATAAACAGATAGATAGGCTGACAGGGGGCTGGAGTGGAGTACCCCAGCCCCCCATTTCAACATTTCCGTATTCAGAATTCTCAAGGTTAACTGATGGGCGGCAGAGTTTGGGGTGGCTTAGATCTTCTAAATCTAGTGGCTGTAACAGCTCGGCCTCTTTGGTGGTTAGAATAGTCTCCGTTACATTCGACCACGTTTCTCACCCTGCCTCTTCATGGGCGAGACGATGAAGCTGCAGTGTTTCATTTGTGACCCATTCAAGTTACGCGTAGTGTTTAGTTTTTTTTCTTGTGATGGGAATGCGGGGGTATTGGCTCGGGGGACAAAAACCAAGATTATTAAGCCGCTGGGTAGGATGAAGACGCGATACCGAACGTTGAAAATGATACGTACTTGCTACGCCTTATTTTCCCATGGGGTCGTTGGCGCTTTACACGAATGGTTATGCTTCAGCGCTCGGGTCTGATGGTGTTAACATACCAGCCTGGTTCTTACGAATATTAGTTCTGGTTTTCTCGTCATAGCTAATTTTTAGTGGTCAGAGGTATGGTCGGAGCGTGTGGTCAGGCAGCTTGCTCTGACGTCGACAAACGTTGCCTGCGCTTCTGTCGTTTTGCCCGCGGTACCTTTCTTCCGTCTTTCCCATGCAAAAAAAAAAAAAGAAATTGGTAATACCATCAATTAACTCATTAATCGGACTCGGTGCTATCGCTATACCACTACAGTTAAAACATATTAAGAAAATCTACGCATTGTTTAGGCCTTAGCTTGAATGTGAAATGCCGGTAGCGTGGTGTAAAACGCGGGGCATAAGGATTAGGTTCACTTAAAAAACACATGCGCCAATCGCAAAAGTCAGGCAAGCTCCTACGCTGCCGTAAGAGGCTATCTTTGTTATCCTTGAACCCAGTCACTTATACTGACTTGATTTGTTCTAAGAAAGATCCTTCGTAGCATCATCGCTGTTACTCTCGTCTAGCCTTAGTCGTCGTGTTTTCCGTGTTCGAAAAGGCTACCCGACTCCAAGACGTCGTCTTCATTATCTTCGCCTTCTCTTAAAAGCGAAACCAGGGAAAACCGCCAAAGTTAAACTCCGAGGTGAAAACAATATGTACGTGACTTTAATATGGCAATAAGATTTCATTCCTTTCCTTAGTGCCTGAGGCGCTGCAAGTCGCTGCAAGTTGCTGCAGCTATCCACTGAGTTGTGGTAGTGAACTTGCTGTTGAGGTAAGACATCTCGAGATCGTTTTCGGCTAGCTATTCCGGGTAACGACATCGCCCAGATTAACATGCCATAACAGGTTGTCGGGAGGTCGCGGGCAGGTAGAAGGTAGGTGTGGGCTGGCCCTTAATAACATTCTTTCTCGAGCCTCTTAACCAAGTGAAGGATCCCAGTCCTTATGTAAATACATTACCCTTTAACACTACGCCTGAGTAAGGCCCGGCTACCCTCTGGAGCCGTAGGGAAGCTACAGGCTACAGTTTATATAGCGACCCCTCGCGGTTACGGCTAGGTCGCTGTCTCCATAACTTTTACAACATCAGTAACGTACCCTTCAATTGTTCCAACAGAGCCTTAGCTCCTAGCACCTGCTCTAGGGTGAGCCCACAAAGCTTGACCTTATTGTGGGTGAGAAGGTAGTTTAGCTCATAGGGACCATGTTTTGAGCAACGTATAGCTACTTAGGTAGGAGTCGCTCGCAGAGCCCTTCAAGAGAGCATCTTTAGTTTCTCAGGGCGAACTATATTTTTCAAGTCAGTGCTGGTGGTTAGGTCAACTTTCTTAAGATCTTAAGTGCTTAAGGCGATCCCTTGCTTAAAATAGTGCGAGAAATCAGAAGCTCGCCATGTGTAACAGGGACAGAGAGCGACGTATGAATTGTTCAAGCTATCTGTGATAAGTTCAAGTAAAATAGCAATATGCTGTCCTAATCAAGTCTTAGACCAAGCACCAACTCACTCCTGGTCTATTTAATTATTAAAAATCTCGAATTTAAACCATGAACCAGTTAACCCTTAGCCTTTCCAGCAGCGCTAGCGATATCAGATAGTCGCATCTTATGCGATTTACTTTCAAACTTGCGGATCTCGAGATACGACCATTTCTCTAGCATCTCTGTCGCTAACCCTTTGAAGAACTCAGTCATGCCAGATATGTTCTCGATTTTATAAAGCTTTTCCTTCTCGGTGTCTCTTAGAAACTCACAGAGCTCGTTCTCGTGTATTTTTGCGTAGCCCAAGACCGTTGCAGCAATTGCCGCAGCGATAGGGGTTGCTACCGATGTTCCGGACTGGCACACTTCTCCACCGCCGTGTTCGCCCGTGCTCAGGGATGCTCCGGGGACGTCCTTCCCAAGAGTCATAAAACATGTCTCCCCGCTGTAATCAGGCGGTGGGTTGAAACCCTGCACCCAGCCGTACTCGTCGGTCCCGCGGATGGAGAACACATTCCTGTTACGGGCTGGAAACATTTCGTCCCGGTTTCCTCCGTCATTTGCCGCCGCCGCAAAGAAAAGAATCCTCTGGTCTCGTCCGGTAAGGGCGTTAGATATGGCGTTGCTGATCACAGGCTTGCCACCCACGTATTGCTCATTATCGAAACCAAACGACATAGTGACAATGTTAGCGTTGCATTCATTCGAAGCCCATTCTATCGCCTTCCTAGCTAGTTAGCGTTACGTATTGGACAACGCATGTACTCTGGATACAAAGCCCGCCAGCCAGAGGGAGTATGGATCATAGAATGAGAAAGAATGATTTACCTCTGCAACATTCGCAGTCGAGGTTCGTAGGTCCGCTGTGGCTCCCGCTATGCGGGCGACATAGATATCAGCGGCCGGTGCAACTTGCATTAGCACCGATAAGACGTGCGTTCCATGTCCGTCCTCGTCCTTCTTTGTAGCCTGATCTCGTTCAACGTAATCCTTCCAGCCCCTCAATCGCGGTTGCCGCTCTCTGGTGAAAAAGGTCGCTTCCGGGTCGTAGCCGGTGTCTAGCACAGCAATACGAATCCTCTTGTCGTCTAGCTCTACCTTGTTAAAGGCTTTAACCACCGTCGCCATGAGAGAGCCTCCTTTGAGCTTTTCCAGCCATTCTTTGGCCGCAACGCTATCTCTATCTGTTAGCCGTTTCAGTCCAATAGATGTGCGGCTAGCATAACGCCTTTCGGTGTTTTGACAAACCTCGAAGGTCCTGCTGCATTGTTCTTCCCGCTTGGGCTGGCCTCCCAGTTGTGTGGGTTAGTAAGTAGCCTCGCCGATGGCGGGCTCTCTGACTGCTGCGTAGCCGGCTGCTGAATCTTCCTGCGGTTAATATCACCATTCTCGTCAACCCAGTCGGTGACTTGAAGGATTTCCCTGAGGGGCAAAACTATCTTTCTGTAGAGCACAGCCCGCCGATCTTCGACGGAGAGCTCCTGCTCTAGTTGAGATGGCATTTTCTGTAAAATCCTGACTTCGGCTCGAGATGTGCAACCTGCTGATGTCTTATCCAAGGCCCTCTCGTACGCCTCGGTGGTAAACTCTGCCGGCTTTGGTGTAAAGATACATTTATCGACGCAATTTTTGACAACGAGACGATATTTCTCTCGTATATCATGGTTTCTTAGCCCCAAATGGGGCCAGCTATTAAGATCGAGTCCTGTTCGAATAGTGTGTGCCGTAGTGTTTATTTTCGCCTCAAAAGACCCGGGACGGGTCCCTGATTCTGTCTGTTCTGTAGATTTCGCATCTAGCCCGAGCTCGTAAAGCAAGGCGCCGAGTGCTAGGACGCGAGGGTATTGATGAGTGATCTTCCCCTCCAGTCGTTCCATGCGCTCCTCGGAAGGTATCTCATCAAATGAAAAAGCATAGTAAGGTGCCCAGTTGACGGTACGCCTCTTACTGTCGGCGCAATTCTTCTCCCGAAAAAACTGGATAGACTCTGATGTCCAGCGAGAAATCATCCAATCGCAGGTGTAAAACTGCCACGCAGATTTAGCCAAGACATAAGCAACGAGCAGCTTGTGTCCAGGCTGCAGGGCACAGTGCTTAAGCACACTGGCGAGAGATGTGCTTCTCTCATCGGTGATGTCCACGTCCACGGTCGTAGCTTTATTGAGATCCACGAATCCCACCTTTCTATCGTTTTTATTGCAAATTTCGCCCACAATACGGATGCAAACGCTTGCCGGGCCGAAGTCGCCTCTGGTTAATTTGCAAAAATTAGACACGGATTTAATGGGCGGGTTCTCGTTTACGTGAAGAGACTCCTTGCTGCAGTCATTAGGTGTCAGAGATTCTTTCCTGCCGTCGCCTTCCGCGAAACGGACGCGTGGTGCCCGGCCCCCCTCTGGTCTCCTTTACGCTGAATGTCAGCGCAGAGCTGGATAGTTAATCCGTGAGATAACCTACCTCGGGACGTTTAACTGGAAGTGCTGCCACTTAACAGGGTCGACGAAATCAACGGACCCTTCCTTGGAAAACACCGCGTGGAAAAGAACGTCATCGTCGGCCGTTGTCGACAGCCTTTCTCTGAGCTCGAGTCTACCCCAGTGACTTTTTAGCGTCTTGGGGTCCCGATGAGGCGGATCACAACGACACGCCGCAAATGTTTGGATAAATCTGTGAACCAAGTCATAAACGTGCTGCAGGTAGCTCTCGTCTTCAGCTGGCCTTTTTTTCTCCCTTTCCCGCTGTCTTTCTCGCTCTTCGATCCGTTGTTGAGCTTGCTTGACATCTTTTCTAACCTGTCCTTGCGTTCCGTCTGGGCCATTTAGGAGCTCGATAAGTCGCTGGGTGTTTTCCGGCTTCGATGCGAACTTTTTCAGGCTCCGGGCCACCTCGGAGGGCGTTTCATTTTGCTCAAGCAGTCTTTTCAGTGTCGGAAAGCAATCGGTCGGCTTTGCTAGCCCCCCAGTATTAGAGAACTAGAAGGGGCAAGCTTTTAGCAACTAAACTCGCCGCATATTTTGGTATAAAATAAGGTACACGAACCGTACAGGCTAACTCTAATCCCTGCAATAGTTTCTCCAGCATGGCTGCGTCTTCTTCGACCCAGTTGTGCTCTCCAGGTTCACGTTTGCCTAGGTTGGTCGAAAATATGATGAGATGAGCTGCGAGAGTTGAAAGGTTTGCTTTTCGACCCATTTCGGTCTGTAAACTGGAGCGTTGACCAAATTTTAGAATTGATAAGGATTTAACCGGCCAATTGTCGAGCACCTCTATAGCCACTCTGAAGACGCGGTTTGCAGCGTGTTGCGTAAACTCTACTTGCGCTGAAGGGTCCATGGAGCCTTCGATGTCTGTAGGTGCTTGGGATGGTGCAACCGGTAATGGC
The DNA here is from genome assembly GCA_005188305.1 of Xylaria sp. BCC 1067. NCBI lineage: Eukaryota > Fungi > Ascomycota > Sordariomycetes > Xylariales > Xylariaceae > Xylaria > Xylaria sp. BCC 1067. The sequence continues at coordinate 1,568,186 of SSCS01000004.1, read as the reverse complement.
AAAGAAAGGTCTAGCCAGCTGGAAGCTATCCTGGGGGAATCTGTTTTCGTGGGTCCGTAGCCTGTCGAGCATAACGTCAAGCTGGGAATGATGCGGCGGCGTGCGGCAGTAGTTGCCTGTAACCTCCTCATCACGGCCGAAGTAGATTCTGCACTTTTGCCAGCCTACTCGGGTAAACCCCCGCATCCCACGCAATCAGCATAGTTCGTGATTGGTGCACTCACTAAGGAGCTGGGCGCTAAAGAAGAAAATCACTCAGCACTTCCTGGAGGCCTGGTTGCGTCTGCTTCCCCATCTCTTCCGCATCAATATCTTGTAGTAACAGAAAGGAAATAAAAGCCGAAAAGAACCCTTTCCCCCACAAAAGAGAGTGAGGCAGTCTCCCTGGTTTGCCGTGTAGACTCTCGAAGAACTGACGCCAGTTAGCATAACCTCCTCTGAATACCTCAATTGGAACCTTTCTTTCAGTATCTCGATAATCATGTCCGTCGTCAAGACCTACATCTTAGCCCCAAACTTCACCTATCACCCGGACACGTCAATTCGCATGGGAGATATTATACAGTATGCAGACGAGCCTACCAAGCCTCTGAATAGGGTCCCCGAATGCGATCTCAAGCCGATCACGAAGCACAACGACTACGAGAACGAGCTGGAGGATACAGATGTGTCGTCCCTCCGAGGTAGCATCTGGGCGACCTTCCTCGAGAAAGTGAGCGTAAAAGTAAGTGGCGGCACGAACGACGAGCTTGAAACGAAGTACACGATCAAACGGCTCCAGACGATCTACTTTACGGAGCAGCCGACCGACGAAGACGCGGAAGCACGGGTCCTAGATAAAAAGGTTAAGGCCGCCATAAATGCAGGAGTCCTTCGCAAGAACCCAGTATTCATGATTACGGGACTCAAGGTCGCCCGGGGGTTCAACCAAGTCACTGGTGCTAAATCGAACAATAATACCAAAATGAATGTGCCAGCCCCAGTCGCGGAAGACGTCGGCCTGGGGAAAGACGCCACCCTGGGGGCGGACGTTGGTCTGGGGGTGGACGTTAGCCTGGGGGCAGATGCAGGCCTAGGGGCAAACGCCAGGCACATCCGGAAGAAGACGGTAGATCACAAGCATCAGGCGGGGCAGGACATTATTTTTGCGTACCAGGTGCACATAATCACGCACAAGGGCTGGTTGCGCTGGTTCCAGACGGACGTGAGTATCGACGTGTACAAAGCTCCCACGGCGGCCAGCTTCCTGCATCAGGACAAGAAGGAAGAGGAGCGAGTCGAAGTGGGAGCCACTAATGAGATGGCCCTGCGCAAGGCCGACGAGAAGATCAAGATGGAAGCTGTAAGTGTCAAGGATGGCAATGATGACTGTGTCTGTATCGTGTTCGGCTAGGAGCAGCTGGGAATGTCAGTCACCTTTCTGGGCGCTCTGTCATACCGACATGAGGAATGAGTCTTGAATTAAATATGGCTCACAGAATGTCTCCTACTCTAGCTATTACGAGTTAAATTTCATAGTTGCTAAAACTAAACTCCGGCTTACCGGAGTATGACCTCCCAGGCCCATTGCATGCAAATTTCGGGACCATACTTTTATTTGGGCAGAATAGAATCCAGGGATGAACCCCAAGGCACCTAGAACCTAACAACCAACAGGAGCGAAGTGCGGGTAGCTTGGTTGGAGTGTACTGTGCTACACAGCGTCATTTGTCGGAGCACTCGATTTCCCCCTTGCGGCTTGTCCACTCACCACTTGGACTCGTCCATTCTGGAACGTGGCTTCGCCAACCCCACCCCTACGTCGCTGAGCACAAATTCTGCACAAAGCCTCTCGCTGTAGCATGTAGAGAACTTTAACCGATACAAAATATGGCACGCTCTTCATGCTAAAGCGCCTCCGCTCTCTAAGGACTTATAAGTCAGGCTGCCAGCCTCGCCACGACTGACTCATACGTAGCTTGCAGCTAACCCCGCAGGCAGAGATCCCCGCTCTCATTCCTCGCAAGAATCATCTTGCCACCCACCCTGCTCGTCAAGTTTCCACCATGGAGTCATTACCTTCCACGATTCTGGCCTCGGAGCGGAGAGACATCTACCACGAAACGGCGGCATGCATCCTGGCCTTTGAAGAATGTGTCTCCATCGAGCCGCTGATGGAAGAAGGCTGGGCGGAGAACCGACTGGCTGATCTAAAGTATTGGGCCTCCAGTGTTGGTGCTCTAGCCCACCCTAGAAGCTCTCTAGATCGACGGCTAGAGTTCCAGCCGAATCCTCGACTTGCCTTGATTAGCCTTCTCCGCACTTTGCACGAATTCGTCGATATTTGCCAGATGCTTGCTTCGACCCAACCCCCTAGAGAGGAAGCCTATAACGATATGAGATCCGATGATGCCTTTGCTCCGACAGATGATCCCCTTGCGCCAACCGCGGATAGTAACTCGGGTAGTGGCCCCAACCCCACGGCGCCAGCTATTACCATAGACTATGATTCAGAGACCGACTTTGCCACTTCCGTGGGCTCAGATTTATCGGAGGGGCCCGGGGATGATCACTCCAGGGGCATACTGCAGATAGGGATGAGAAACACCGAAGATATCCTAGACCAGCTTATCAAGCTTGGGTTTGTCATTCGCAAGTCAGGAACTGCTGCGCGGCTACTGAAGGCCGACAAACTCTTTGATCGTGGTTACCTCGAAGCGATCAGAGGCCTTCCGGGCGACCTGCCATTGGACGTCCGTGATGATTTCTCGGTGGAGCTGATCGAGCAACAATGGCGGACTATCTTCCCGAACGCCACCCGGTGCCCACCAATTGCGAATATCGGCCAGCTAAAAGACTTGCTGTTGTTCCGCGAGCACCTAAAATTCATTTTAATTCATGATGCCGTAAGAAGACGGAAACAAAATAAGGACGACGAGGATATTACTAGCCACGACAGGATGCAAGAAGCTAAGGGTCACTCGAGTGACCTCTCTCCAAAACAGAATCATCTAATCCTAGCGAACTTGCGACGCCGGCACAGATTCGCGTACGCGAAACGTCATCAGCAGAAGCTAGACCAACCCATCGTGTTACAAAGGGAGCAACGAGTCATATCAGTGACGACGGTTCCTGAATCCCGAGAAGATGCCACTCTAGAGAACAGTTGTCACTTAGCTGTGTCAGACCAAAGCGTGCCAGCTGAGCTTCCATCAAGAGAAAATCCGTCTCCACTAGAGAGCTCTGTGCCCGCTAATCTGAGCGAGACGGACCCCTCTGCCGTGGAGGGTGAAATTTTGCAAAAGATATCATTAACCTCGCAAGATATTGCCAGTGTCGTCTCCGTCTCTATCGCACGGCTGTGCTACCCTTTGCCTCCTCCGCGAATTGGGGAGAGAAAATGTTTCAAATGTCCCTGCTGCTCACAAACACTCCCAGAAATGTTTCGGGATGAATCAAGATGGAGGTGCGTGCGTCGGAATACCGCGACAGACTACAAGAATGTTACTAACACCCGTAGAAAACACATTTCGGAAGACCTCTGTCCTTACACTTGTCCTTTCGAGGATTGCTCCAGCCCTGAAGTTCTGTATATCTCACGTGCGGCCTGGCGCGAGCATGTTCTTGCGGCCCACGGCGCGGGTGAGTACTGGGAATGCGTAGCTTGTGCTGGAACAGAGACACCGAACACATTCTCTACTGCTAACGAGATTGCTGTTCACGCCACCGCTAGTCATGGGGATACTATTTTCCCGGATCAGATTGTCGACTTGCGAAACAGGTGTCACAAAATCACCCCCCCAAACATCTCTGAATGCCCATTGTGCCCCTGGCCTGGTGACCTAACGGTAGAACCCGATGCCCTTGCGAATCTCGAACATGTTGCCAACTGCATTCACGAGTTCTCGCTGAGAGCTCTACCCTGGACTGAGTTTTTGGAGGCGCAAATACCTTACCCATCCAAGGGGCCAAGCGAGGCTGAAGACAAAACCGTAAAGTGGTTTAAAATGACCAATGAAGAAATGGACAACGCGAATATCGAGGATATAAGTATCAATGGGGCTAGTATAAAGACCATTATGATTCAGGATGTCAACATTAATAAAATCGACATCACGAGTTTCCACAACCTTCCAACTCCACCCCACCCCAAGGCGACCGAAATATCATACCTTCCTCAAGATTACTTTGGTGAAAACTCAGATGAATCCTCTCAAGGCGTAGTACCGCCTAGTGCTGTCGGGGGCGGCGGTGCTTCTGGTTCTGAGTTTCGAGACCTCTTCGCCGAACGCATTCTCAGAAAAATTAACTGGTCCTCAGAACCCGAGGTTGTGGAGCCAGCCTTTTGTGGGAGGTGCGGGGATTTAGACCTATTCAATCCAGATCTCCAGTTCAAACGCACTATTTCTTATTTAAGAGAGAACTCGCAACGATGTGGCCTCTGTCAGATGCTTTTTTCAAAGGAGTCATCATATGGCCAAGACGGCTCGCCGATATTAATTCGGCGGGAGGGGCCTTATATCAAACTCCACACTGAGGATTTAGTTGCATGCGTAATTTATGCTGATCCAGGTATCTACTGATTCATTTGCCACGACCGGGCGTAGGAATATATGCTAATGACTTGCAAGAATCATTGGGCACAATGCCCCCTCAAACTTTACCTGGTATCCCACTGCTCCCCGTATCTGCTGACCCTACTCAACAACTCATCCTCAGAGAATGGCTGCGGACGTGTGATGAGGAGCATGATTGTCATTGCTCAAGTACCTCGAGGACTCACAAGTCGCTACCTACTCGGCTGTTGGATATAGGAAACGACGCATCTGCCACCATCCGATTAGTAGAGGAGCCAAGCGAAATGACAAGGCCATACATTGCGTTAAGCTTCCCATGGGGAAGTACGATTGATTCCGCCACATGCAGGTCTAATTATGATGACTACCGACGGGAAATTCCTTTGAGTGGGCTCCCCATGACCATTAGAGATGCCATTAGAATCGCCCGGAGCCTCGGCATCCATTATTTATGGGTAGACGCATTTTGCATCATTCAGGACGATCCGGGTGACATGGAGGTAGCCCTCCCACGAATAGGAGACGTGTTTAGCTCAGCTTATTTCAGGCTAGCTGCCGCGTCTTCCTCCTCAGCCAATGATGGCATGATCTCTCCCAGAGGCCATAGGGCCTGCCTTAGGGTCCAGAATTTAGAAGGGCAGAGAATTTATATCTCGGAATTTATCGACTACTTTTCCAGAGATGTTGACGGTTCCCCCCTCAATAGTAGTGCTTGGGTCCTGCAAGAGCGAGCTCTAAGCTGCCGAACAATTTATTTTACCTCAGCCCAGGTATATATGGAATGTGGTGAGGGAGTCCGCTGCGAGACTCTGGGTAGACTACCTTGGTAGGTGAACAGACTAAAGACGACAACTAGTGCTAATGATTCCCCGCTTCCCCAGCCCTTTTCTCCCCGGTCAACCCATTCCTAATCTTATCATAGGAACAAGGCTTCTTTCCTTGGCGATTCGCACTTCCCGACGGGTGCTTTGCGCTACTTCGGCGGAAGCGGGATCTTGCTGTACCAAAATCTTTACCAGCTTTACTCCAGACTTCACCTCACGATGACCCAGGATAAACCATGGGCGATCGCCTCTCTAGAGGGTCGGTTAGCTCTTGCATTAGATACAGTTTGCGCTTACGGCATCGTCCAAAAATATCTCCCATCTACCTTGATGTGGTCCACAATAAGTGACCAAAGACCCCACCGCCCCCGAACCCCCTACCCCGCTGACGAGGGGATTCCATCTTGGTCATGGATGGCTTATGATGGCCCAATCGAATACTTCAGCGGGGCATCCAAGGAGATAGAGGTTAGCCCTATGGTCAGCAGGGCATTTCGGGACTTCTTTAGTACTTGGGTGTCGACCAAACAAATGAAACGTAGTCATATAATAGAACTCACAGTCCCCGCCAAGAGACTGGTATTACAGGATGGATGGGACTCAGATATGATATTGGGCTTCCGCTTCGACGAGATATACGATGGCTCCCCGAATCCATTACTTTGTGTGCCAATTGCCAAAGAAAAGCAAGGCTTAGTACAAAACGATCGCCCGTATTGGGTTATTTTGATTGAACGAATCCGGGGTATTGATGACATTGTGTACAGGAGAGTTGGCGTCGGTAGTCTCGCCGAGGAGGAAATGAGTGCTGATACTATGTATGTACGACTGTGGTAGTAAGTAAAGGGATATGCAGAGTAATTGAAGCCTATCAGATTCAGAAAGAGAAAATTTTCATGAAAGAAGACATTCGTTGCCCATGCAGCCCGAGATGGGGGGTAAAAGGTGCGTGATTGCAGTGAACACACCAATTCTTATCAAGGCCAGTAAAACTACGAGGAGTGTCCTTAAATCCTCTGCTCCAAAAGAATATAGACTTGCCTAGGAAAGTTGAAGAAGGCTCCAAAGTCCACTCTGCGGAGTGATGGAATTGCGAAGCAGAACCTGGAGCTGATGGTGTAAAGCATCTTGGGTTCTTGGTCTGTCACGGAAAAGTGGGTTTGCCAAGATGGCACGGGTAAATTATAGCGCGACTGATCTACTAGTTTTTCCACAGCTCAGACGCACACCTGAACTTTCTTCCTTTTAGTTACTCAGATCATCTAATAGATACTTCATCTGATCGTTACTGGAGTGCACACAGGTTCACTACTTCCACATGATCAATACTCCACTCCTCCGCGAGATGGTCTCGAGTATAATTGGCGTTCACAGAGGCATAGAATGCTCCAGAATCACGCCGCTACAATGTAGAGAAGAAGCCCGCGAAAACAGTAACAAGACTGCTGTTTAGCTTTGTAGGGGTGAGTGTTCCGCCGAACACGGGTCCGCGTGACAAGTGAGTCTATAAGCTAGTATACACAGAATATTAGTTGATGTGCTGACATTTTTCTAGACGTCTATACTTGTCGGTAATATAAAGTTGGAAGGACAACACGCACGATTTGCGAATAGAAAGTCGCCTTTAGAAAAAGAAGAGATGGAGTCCTGGGTTCTCACAATGGTCATGGTTGCGCAATCAAAACCATTTAGTAGGTTGTTGCACATTAATTAATAAGTCCATATTACAGTCAAGTTGTCACGGAAAAGTGGATATAGCTAATAAATATAAATACCGTCAATACTCGAGGAGTGTTAACGGCGTCGTTTTACTCCGCGATACAAGTTGCTGAAAGGATAGTAGGGGCTTGCTGTCACAGTTCGCACTGCTGGTAGATCCAGTAATGACTATTGTAATTCCACTTTAATAACCGCAACAATACGGAACCCATCTTAGGCTCTTAACTAAGTGGCTGTATTGTAGTTAAATATGGTAAACAATTACTAGGTGTTCTTTTAGAAACATCACTTGTGTTTATATCCAATTAATGCCTTAGTGTCAAGTTAAAACTTGTATAAGACAAATTAGTTTCGTCTTCAATCATTTTGAAAAAGAAGTGTAGATCAAAACGTTACCAGTCACCTCGCTGTTTCTTCCCCGTATTATGCGCTACGTCTCTATCATTCATTGGTGTTGGTAAATGTTGGTTGGGGGCCATGCAGAATCGATTGGCTGGGCGTTTGGGGTTTGCCTCACGTTTGACCGCATGGACGGCCCATGATCAACACTCAGGCTGACATGTCATTCCCCCTCTTTGCGTGTTTCTCTATTCAATCCGAAGATCAGTCAAATATTTATACCTTATACCAGCGAAGAGTAATAGATAACATGCGACAGCTATACGAAAGACGAGCGCATTAATCGGAGATGCCAGGCTTGATTCGGGAACCGCTCGCCGGCTGCATTAAATGGCTGCCTCGCAAGGATGAGCTCGTGCCGGCTGACGCGAGCATCGACGAAGGCTGCTGTCAACACCCGGTGGTGATCCTTTCCACCAAGGCCCAGAACGGAAGAGTAGAGATTCTTATCGTGAGCTACTCCCGAAACCTTGCTAGGGAAACGTAGGCGCTCACAAGTCTCTTGGCACACAGATCACCTCATTCGGCGGCATCGATCTCGAAACGAAGTACCCGACCCATCTGTCGGCTCGAAAGAACCACCTTCCAATCAAACCCCACAAAGCGCATCCGGACAACGGGATCTTGCTAGTGCTCGAGAATCCATCGATAGAGCTGAGGAAGAAGTCGTACGTGAAGACGCGAGACAGACGCACCATCCTTCTAGCTTCATTACAGCCGTACAACCGCCAGGGGCCAGAGGTATTCCTCTCCAAGAAATCGTACAAAATTCTCGTTCAATATGTCGGGTTCGTCGAGCACGAGGTCGTGCGCGAGGTCGTGCACGAGGTCGAGCGCGAGGAAACGCCGCCTTTGCCGCCCTCATGGGCGACCAGCGCCGGGCGGATGGAAGCGGACCATGCGCGCGCGAGGGACTACTACGCGAGACCTGTGGAATACACCCGAATGCAAGCGTCCCGTCTCAGCTCCGAAACCCCGAGACGTCCGGCTTGGCTCGATTCCGGCGTCACCGTACCGAGGGCCGAAAGGCAGCCTCTGCTCTATGCGCGCGAGGAGCGCTGGGCACACGTGCATAGAAACACCCCCACGCTACCGACCACGCATCCTATTCGCGTGAGCTATGGAGGCGGCTCGTTGGCGTCTTCTGACTGGGATGACCTTTGGACATGCCTCAAGGTGGTCCTATGGCTCTGTCTCGGCGCGCTGGCGTGCTACGGAATATACCGTGGTGGCAGTTGGGTCATCGCCGCCGCCGGCCCCGCGCTAGAGTGGGCAAAGGGGGCATTCGGTTCCGCTGGCGAGAGTATCAAGAGCACTTGGGCGCTCCTTATGCAGAAGCTTGGGTTTGGAAACCAGGAAGCGCACACGAGCAGCATCCTTATGGCTCCGTCTTTCTATGCCCTAAAGGAACTCGTCCCTAACCCTAGCTGGCTGGAATAAAGTGCGCTATGTAACAGAGTTGGATTTATCCGTCGCTCGCGTCTTGGTGGGTTTCCAGATCCGTTTCCTTAGGCACATGTTTCTTGTGCGTTCCAGTCGTTGTCTAGAGCTGTGCCGCCCCTGCCAGACAGCCGATGATATGCATATCTTTCTCACGTACTCAACGGCAATAGACCGTCTTTTTTTTTCGGTCAGTTTAACGCTATTTCGTCAACGAGTAATAGGAGTTGCACACCATGTAAAGAAGATTAGGCGGAAGGGCGCTCTGGATCTCGTTTAGTAGTCGCCTTTGGATGTGGATCAAGATTGCTATTATTGTGAGAAAGGGTCCAAATCACTTCTCTTCTCCTAGATACGACCTCAGACTAAATTTGTATTCTCTTATTTACAAGCTTTATGCGGCACACATCAGATGCTTTACAGTCATGCCTTTTAAACACCAGACACTAAAAGATCTTTTAGACCCCTTGTCAACCGGTATTGATAAGAGAGATTTTCATTTGTAAATAAAGCCAAAGTTTCGAATTGCCAGCTCAAGGAGAGCGCCGGTGTAGCCACATCTACATTTTTGACCCTGAGGCAGTCCCTTGGGGATACCAGCCATGAGTGTACTATAGGGCGTCGTCACTGTGAAACTTGTTATCCTCTATGAAGTCCTTGAGAAAGCCTCTTGACCTTCGCCGCCTACATAGTAGGTATCTGGCTTTGGTTTGCGGTCAACGACGGTCTGCTGATCATCCCGATACCACAGCCGTGCTAATGCAATCAGCAACGGACGTCCGGATGCCCACCGTCCCGCGCCATCCGGACCACACTCTTTTTTAGGAACCTCTTTCTCTAGTGTCAACCAACCACATATGCAGGGAATAGCCTTGGCCTTAGGCGTTGGTGTTTATCGATAGCTAAGGTACCTTACCTTACCTAACCAATACGATTACCTACTTAAGTAATCATCGGCGAAGCGACAGCGTGCTCCCTCACTGCAACCCTCTACTTAGGTAGCCAGCCCCACGCTGAGCCACGATCACCCGGTGCAGATCCGCTAGTTTTAGGCAGGCAGCCAAGACGGGAAGCGCGCGGGAGTGTCTACTAGCCTATTTTACAGTGGGTATTACGGGGCACATGAACGCCACATGAACTGTTGGGTTGCATCGAGTTTCCATTTTAAGAACAACAAAGCGCTGCGGTTGGCTAGTTGATCCGCCGGATCCGCGAGCAGACGCGAGTCTGTGCTGGCTGTTGTCCATGTCGATGCAGGTGAGGCTGTGCATCAATAATACGGCATATCGCCCATTCTCTCTCACCCACACGATAAGCAGAAGCTTCTTTTTACGTCGCACTCCTTATGTAGTATTGGGGCGTAGAGGCATATCAATACAAGCTTCTTGCTTGTCGTTGTGGTATTGCGCCGGCAATGAGTGACACCAGTTCGTCGGATGTGAATGTTTCCTGTCACCTCGGAGCCCGATCTGTTGTTTTTGTTTCTTGGGGCTACGCTGTCACACCGACATGCCGTAATCCTCTGCCACCATGAATTGCAATGCACTCGCATTGTTTCCCTTCGGTGTTGGTTCGTAGAAAGTCATCTTGGATCTATTTCAGCTTCGGCTCCAACGTATCCGAGAAGAAACACGCGTTCGCTTTCTATCACGCTGCCTTTGACGTGTCTTCGTGCACTTTGAATGACATGCACTGCCACTCAAGATAGAAACAATGTTGGATATCGCCTCATTCCTCACCACCGCTAGCAACGTATAAAGGTCGACTTTGGAACCCGTGAAGCATCAGATCACCACCTCACTCACCATCATCCAGCAATCCCGCATCTAATACTTCTCATAACAACCTCGCCCACTACTCTCTAATCACGCTTTGATCACGAGATATAATCGCCTCATCAATCGCCATAATGCAGTACTCCCTAAGCAACATGCTTCCCATCGTCCTCGTGTCTTTCTTCTCCCTGACACAAGCTTTGCCTTCTGGCGTATCACCAAGGGCAACAGCCTCAAACCAGCAGCTCGCAGACGCACAGAACCAATGGCGAGCAGACACGGGCAAAGTCTCCCAATTTCTGTCCGCCGTCCCCACTCTCAAGGGTTCCCAGATCGAGGCGGCAGCCAAAGTTGCCCTCGACGCCGAGAATGACGAGCTGCTGCACAAGCAGGTCCTGGACCAAGCTTTCTCTTCCGACGCGGACATCGTCGCGGCGAACGACGTCCTCGTCAACCAGGGCACTTTCCAGTCCGTCGTGGATGCGCTGAAGACGTTCACCCAGAGCGGCGCTAGCATGTCCCCCAGCGAGATCTCCACGCTGCTCCAGAGGACGAACAATGTCCGCTGCTCGCAGGTCCTGCCTGCTATTGACACGTACTTCCGTGTCACTGGGAAGAAGCTGAATAACGGCATCTCTTTGCTTGCTACTCGGCCTACCAACTGCTGATTTAGCCGGTATTGATTCGATGTCTTGCGGGTTGCTAGAGTCCTGCACAAGAAATTCGATGGTTTACTTGGATTATTCCTTCTAGGGTCTAACTTGGGCGGATTGCGTTGCTTCTGGGTGTTGGTTCACGGTGGACTTTTGGCTTATTTGGGTATCTTTATCAGCGGGGAACTATGAAATTGCTTACTAGGCGTTAGATGGTATAAACTCAAGACTGTCCTTCTTCTAGATAAATCTAAAGAACTCTATCTAATTGCTTCTCGTGGGCTATCACGCCTCAGACCGATAACTAAGCCTAGGTTTCTACGCTCTGAATGCCTAAGGTATGCTTTGTAGTTCTCCTAACCATATATTTTATTCGCTAATTCCCATCTAGGCACCCAGGAGGTAGTACCTTTCGTAGTCGCGGGACACTCCAATCGTGCCGGGGCCCCTTTAAAGTTTGTGGCTAGTCCCTGCCTAGCAAATCAAATCAGTTGTAGGGTAGGTACCTTGCAGCCAATATTGATAAAGTAGTGGCGACCTGTGTCTGATCGTATCTTACAAAAGCAGAGCGAGCGGCCTTAAAACCCTTCCTCTCATAATTCTCACTCATCCGCATGGTATTCTTTGCCAGCAGCATATTAGTTTAACAACGACCCCATCCAAAGCGGCTACTATGTCCGATTCTAACAGCCATTCAGGTGGGAATCCTCTGTTTGGATTTTACACGGATACCTCAATTAGAGCGGCTAGGTCGCCGGCTGGTACATATGTTCCGCTCACACCTCCCGAACAAACCGAAGATGGTACCACAGAGCAATCAAGCAGCCCGTACCCTCCTCTGCCCGAGAGTTTGACAGTATGGAGAAAACGCGTATTGAATGCTCTAAACGTCCCGAACAGTGACGAAGTCCACGTGGAGCACCCGATGGAGATCGGCACCGTCACGAGTGATAGCGTACAATGCCCAAGTCCCAGTGAGGACGGCGAACGTTCCGATGCCCCAAGCCCCTCGAGTCAAGTTATGCGTTCGTCAACTGCGTATGAGTCTAGCTACGGTCATAGCGAGTGCAGCTCCTTCGTCTCAGAGGCCCACGAGAAAATGATTACCCTCACCTCCGACGCCAGCACGGACCGCCCGACCTCCGACGCCAGCATGGGCTGCCCGACCCCCGTCGCAGAAGCAGACTTCGCGCCCGACGAGACGTACGAATTCATGCGGAGCTACCGCCCGCTGTCCGAGAAGCTCGAGGCCGTGGTCCTCCCCACCCAGTGCTCGCGGATCGAGCGGCTCGTGGCCCGCGGCAGCCACCTGGCGGCGCTGGCGCAGGCGCTGCAGGACAGCAGCGACTTCGCGTTCGGGCGGCGGCGCGGCGAGCTCTTCGAGCCCGCGGTCCGCGTCTACGGGCTCGGCGGCGAGCACGAGACCCTCGGCGCCTCGCTGCGCTTCAAGAAGCGGCTGTCGCTGGACTTCCGGAAGTTCGTCGCCCGCGAGCTGCTGGACGGGATGCTGATGCGCTACCCGAGCGGGTCCTTCCCGCGCACGTTCTGGGTCACGGAGGGGGAGGAGAATCCGGTTGTGCTACTGGTCCATGATGCGGTGGGACGGGGCGGCGTGTATGAGCCGACGAGAAAGGTTCATGATGCTGTTGTTCGGCAGTGGCTGGAGGATCGGAGGTATGGGGGCAGGATTACTGGGGTCCTGAGTCGGGACTGATGGTGTGGATGGGGGAGGAGGAAACTTTCTTAGTGTTGAATATTAATAATTCTGTAACTGCACTCAATGCGCAGTAGTGACTGAAGTCAGCCTTGGCTGGGCGTTATGAGCTTACGGGAATAGCTGTAGCAGAATCGTACACTCTTCTTATTAGGCGAGGCCAACTACTTTACTTATTTGTATCAGGGAACTTAAAAACGTTTAGAGTGCTATGCAGGGTGCTGTTTCGGTACTACGGATACCAGATTGGTATTCTTGGACACCTACAATGCTTTCTAGCGATATTACAGTATTAAACTTTTTCCATCTTTCATTAGTTCAATGGTGGACAAGACCTGGGCACCCATGTTGCAATATTTTGCCCCTGCTGTGGACTAAGCTTCTCTTAAGTTGTTACAGGATATGAGCGCTGCACCTGACTTCTCAACCAAGACGGAACTTGTCGAAAACTGATTATGTGTTGGCAATGCAGTGAAATGTATTTCTCCTCTTAGTCGTCTTTCAGGTCGATATTACTGTTGTTAGACTTGCTGTCACCGTAACGATCCACCAAACTTCCATCCCGCCTCCAGTCCAAAATGACAGCTGCGTTTTCCATCCCCTCCACAGTTTCGAAGACACCATGCTTCGCCGTATTAGGTCGGTTTCAACTACGTAATAAGAGTCAGAACCGTACCTCTACCAAACACATAGAGAACATCAGTACTCACTTAGCAATTAGGCAGCAGGCACAGCCGCATCTTCGCCCTCGCCCCGTGACGCCCCAGGCAGGAGGTCAGGCGGCGCGGTGCCGTTGCAGTGGCCGCGTCCGTTCACGATCTGGCAGTAGCTCGACTTGTTCTCCATGCAGTCGGTGATCAGCAGGGCGTCGTGCCCACTGCAGCGGATGAAGGAGTGCGCGGTGTCGCACACGTCGTAGACGCCGCGGCCTTGGACGCAGATGGAAGGAGCCGCGCTGCGGCGGTCGGGGACGGGGCTTGCTGTCCCGAGGACGGAGAGCATTGCTACGAGGAGGGACTGTGGCTTCATTTTGGCTGCGTGGTGGTGCTTGTAGTTGCTGCTTCACGGTTGGCTGTGCTTAGGTGGTTATGTGTGGTTGAAGGTGAGGTGCGAGTCTAGTACTGAGACATCGATTCACTTGTTCCTGGTGAGTGTTGTAGGGAGTCGGGAGAAGGTGGAAGTGACCCCCCCGGCGGGTTATATACGTCCCTTCTGTTTCTGGTCTCTACGCGGGTACTTGCCGTTGTGCAAGAGCGACTCGGGTTCATTGCAATGTCTTTCCAGTTTCATACTTAGGTACCCAGTGTCGAGTGAGTCATGTTCATCTGCGTGATTGTATACATTATAGCGCTACTTTACATCATACGGTAACGTAGGCACGCTTTTGATCGGGACACGGACTGAGAGGTCTTGTGTGAATTGCGATACGATTGGAAGTTGCTTGCGGTGTAGCTGCAAATTTGGCTACAAATTCTGTAGCTGGTGTTGGGCAGTGATGGCTTGTGGTTGTATCTCGGAGGTTACAAGAGGCTTATGGCCGGCCATTAGAAGGAAACTCGCAGACCACAGGGTGTCGTGTGGTATGCTGCGGTCTCTTCTCCTTGTTTGGACATTGCAGGTAGGAAGGAAGGGGTTGCTAAAGCTGTGACATATCGTGAAAAAGGCATCCGGTTCGCCTGCACAGGGCCCGGGGAATGGGCAGTGTATACAATAAATTGGGTTAAAGTAAGACCAATAATTATTTCGATGCCAATACACGGATCTAGTCGTGGACAGGTGTCGATAGAGACTCCCTTTCAAGGTTGCCTCAAATGTCTCATTTAACTGGTACTAGAAGTCTGGTCTATCAATACTTTGTGATTCAGTGACACCAATGTGCTGCCCCTGGGGACGATCTGGAACCTTCTTACGAAGTATAGTCACTATGCTAGTCGGACCGCGTGGTACTCGATAACTTTGATCGGTGCAAGATGTAGACAGATGAGCCTCTTCCCGGGTAGCAGCAGGTGAGCGATATATAGGGGGGAAGCAAACGATGGTTTTCAACAGTTTAATTGGCTATTGAGCTGTTTGGTAAGCCGCGGCGATCCGACCTGATGTTTTCACGCCACAAGGTAACCTGATTTGTATACTATTTATTTCCTAGAGCATCGTCTTTGACCTGCACAATAAGTAAACTCAAAGACAATTAATAGTGCTCCTTTAAAACTGGTAGTGGATTTCGAAGAGGGTTGAACGTACCTAAGAGAATTATATTTGTCGTAAGCGCGCGCTGGATGGTTGAACGCAACCGCAGGATGCAGAGATGGATGTCGATCACACGACACTACGGTGGGTATACACTGTGTATAGTACAGAATATGTGAGAGGCAATACAGTCCGTATTTATTTAAATACACTGTAAGAGCCTCCACTTGCTTGCGACGACCGCACTGGACAACGGGAATGAATATCTGCAGCAGTACGGAACACCTACTGTACTGCGCCTCGCCCGCTGTTCCGAATCCTGCAACACGCCCATCTTCATTTCATTCCTTTTCCATCACTGATTCAAAGCACGCCGTCCGATAGCCCATCAGCCTTCATCTTTTGCCTTCTGTCTAGATTAAACCATCTCCTTATTGCATTTGCATTGCCCAACTGTCTATGGGCCGCACTGATTGATTCGCCTTAGTGCTACGCTGAGCGACCCGACCGTGCGACATCCTCCCCCTTCCTATCCAGGACTCCACTGCTCTGGTGCCGTACGCTTATCGGTGTCATCTGTCGTCATCGACTTGAGCAATAGACACTCAGTCTAGGAACCTGCTGGCAGCTTGTTCTACCGATCCCGATCCACCGAAGAACGGGCCTCACTTGACGTGACTCCAAAATTACACACAACTAGATACTCCTTTTCCCTTTCCGCCACAATGTCTTGGGAACTTACTCGCCGCCGACTTGTGCGGACTGTTAATAGCAAGTTCATATTTGACCGAATTGTACGTCGCTATTCCATCAACCCGACACACCACAAGCATCGCCATCCTCTAAGAGCACTGTCATATACGACGGTCTCAATTAGTTCCTACCACCGTTCATCCCCCGACGCCGTTGATGCACTCTGCTAGCTCCATCACCCTATCATCATAACGCTGACCATGTCTGCCTCCCATAGCCTGTGCTCCATGCTGTCATATTCTTCATCGAGATGGGAATTATTGCACGACTGGCATCGCGCTACAATGCCTACTTCGACGAACGTCCAGGTACATATAACCTCCCGTCTATAGTGCTCGCACATGCTTGTTCATCAATGGACGCTAATATGGGTATCCAACAACAGTACTCACCATGATGGTGACGAACGCCGTCCTCGGTGGCATCGCCGATACCGTCGCCCAGACAATAACATCTGTTAAACAACGCGCCCAACGGAAACCCGGCATCACCGCAAGAGACGATATCGAGATTCCCGATATGGGCACAAAGGACTCACGGGGCGACTTGTACGCCGATCCCCGGTCGTCTGCAACGCCGTTTGATTTCGAGCGGCTGACGAGATTCATGGCCTACGGTTTTGCTATGGCCCCTATACAATTCAAGTGGTTTGGCTTCCTGTCGCGAGCCTTCCCCATTACCAAGACCAGCGCCTTCGTCCCGGCTCTTAAGCGGGTGGCGGTCGATCAAATTGCATTTGCCCCAGTTAGCGTTGCCCTATTTTTCTCCGTTATGACTGTTGCCGAAGGCGGTGGCCGCCGTGCTGTGGCTCTCAAGCTACGAGATATGTATTTGCCGACCCTGAAGGCGAACTATGCCGTCTGGCCAGCTGTGCAAATTATCAATTTCCGCTTGATGCCTGTGCAATTTCAACTTGTAAGTGTATCCGGTACCCAAGCATTAAACAAATGAGGTCGATCTGATGCTAATACTCGTCTAATGTAGCCCTTTGTATCGACTATTGGTATCGCGTGGACGGCATACCTGTCTCTATCTAATGCGTCAGAGGACGAGAACTTGCAGCACCAGAATGTCGCTCCCTATTCTCCCAACAACATCCGCCTCGAGTAAGTGCGGTGAATATGGTAGGGGTTTGGTGCCAGATAATGGAACTGGTGCATTGTCTTTGGTCTGCATCTAGGCGTTTTGCGGCGTATGATTCGGGTGTATATTCGGGACTCCTCGAGTTTATAGAGGTATGGGATAGGTACTTAAGTATGTTTTATAGGAATGGAGCCGTGCTGGCTTCATATGGCTCAAGGTACATACAACTGAGGTCGGAGGTTTGTGGTTTAGATATCGTCCCTCGGCGATTGGCTGTCTGTTGTTCGTTGGTTTGAATAAAAGTAACTGATACCGAGGTTCTCTCTATGCTTACAGACGAAAGAGAATGTTACGGCTGGGCACGATAAACGGGTGCTCCTACCCGGGACCGCGACGAAATGTATTCGGAGCACATCAGACGCATTATCTAGTAGTTGGCTGAATGGAGTGCGGGTGCACCAAGCATGCTTGCGCCGATGCGCAGCATTGCCGGTGGACGCCGGCCGCAAAGGTGCCTATACCATCTGTGGCCTAAGCAGACGTCAGACCACTGCGCTTCCGCAGCAGCGGGGAGCTTCTCGCATGCACCACTTTACCCCACCAAGCTCTCGCACCTACGCCTACGCCTACGCCTACGCCTACGCCTACGCCTCGACTGCCCCTCCATCAGTAGCTTTCTGATGCGTGTTTTTCCCTACCTCCCACTCCTCCTGATACAAACGCGCCTCTCGTCCTGTTTAAAACACCGCATATCCCCGCCTCGATATTTCTGTGCATCGTCCTTGAATCAATTCCCTATCTTGTCGTTTCCGAACTTGCGTCTGGAAGCAAACATGTCTCTCTCTAGCAAGCTCTCCATCACAGACGTTGATCTGAAGGGCAAGCGGGTGCTCATCCGGGTATGTCGCAATCTGATATAATTGCTCTACTCCTCACTTGATTCAAACTTGGTATGTTTTATGGATAGCCTGAGCTAATTATCCTTTTTCGTAACTTAAGGTTGACTTCAATGTTCCCCTTGACAACGACAAGAAGGTCACCAACAACCAGCGTATCGCCGGCGCCATCCCCACCATCAAGTATGCCATTGACAACGGCGCGAAGGCCGTGATACTGATGTCGCATCTCGGCCGCCCCGACGGCAAGGTGAACCCCAAATACAGCCTGAAGCCCGTCGTGCCGGAGCTGGAGAAGCTTCTGGGCAAGAGCGTCGAGTTCGCCCCCGACTCTGTCGGCCCCGAGGTCGAGGCTATCGTGAACAAGGCCGACAACGGCCAGGTTGTGCTCCTCGAGAACCTGCGGTTCCACGCCGAGGAGGAGGGCTCCTCCAAGGACAGCGAGGGCAAGAAGGTCAAGGCCGACAAGGCGAAAGTGGAGGAATTCCGCAAGGGCCTGACTGCCCTCGGCGATGTCTACGTCAGTTAGTATTTACCGCCCTCACGGAGAGATAGACTTGGTTCCCGCTAACAGTACGCACAGACGATGCCTTCGGCACCGCCCACCGCGCCCACTCCTCCATGGTCGGCGTGGACCTGCCGCAGAAGGCGGCCGGCTTCCTGATGAAGAAGGAGCTGGACTACTTCGCCAAGGCGCTCGAGGAGCCGCAGCGGCCGTTCCTGGCCATCCTCGGCGGGTCCAAGGTGTCGGACAAGATCCAGCTGATCGACAACCTGCTGGACAAGGTCAACAGCCTCGTGATCACGGGCGGCATGGCGTTCACGTTCAAGAAGACGCTGGAGAACGTGCGCATCGGCAACTCGCTGTTCGACGAGGAGGGCGCCAAGGTCGTGGGCCAGCTGCTCGAGAAGGCCAGCAAGAACGGCGTCAAGGTCACCCTGCCCGTGGACTACGTCATCGCGGACAAGTTCGGCGCCGACGCGGCCGTCGCCGCGGCCAATGACAAAGACGGCATCCCCGACGGCTGGCTGGGGCTCGACATCGGCCCCGAGTCCGTCAAGCTGTACGAGGCGGCCATCGCCGAGGCCAAGACCATCCTGTGGAACGGCCCGGCCGGCGTCTTCGAGATCGAGAAGTTCGCCGCCGGCACCAAGGCCACGCTCGACGCCTTCACGGCCGCCGTCGCCCGCGGCGCCATCGGCATCATCGGCGGCGGCGACACCGCTACCGTCGCGGCCAAGTACGGCGCCGAGGGCAAGTGCTCTCACGTCTCGACCGGCGGCGGCGCCTCGCTTGAGCTGCTCGAGGGCAAGGAGCTCCCGGGCGTTGTTGCTCTCAGCACGAAATGAGGGTTGCGGACCGTGCGGCTTTGATGCTGCGCGAGGATGGGGGGTTGGTTAGGGGTGGAACAGGGATGTGGGTTATTGTATTGGCTTTATGGATGGTGGGCTGGGTGGCAGGTAGGCAGGCAGGCAGGCAGACAGGCAGACAGATCACTTGATACTTTTAGATATGCTTGCTCGTGCGGTGTTCTTAAGGGTGGTTAATATGGGGAGGGTAGGGACGGTAAAGTAAAAATAAAATCAATTATATGAAATGCGCTTAGGCTGTTTTTTTTTTTTTTTTTTTTCAATGCTGCGACATCTTGTTCGTGACGAAATAAAACATGTTAGGTATGCTTGGTCAAGTTAACGATTTCTTCAGTGTTTCTTAGGTTAATTGAATGTTCTAGGTTACTACGGTCCGAGCCGCACTTTTGCTTGACTTGAGTATCTTGTGGACATATCAAGGGTCGACAAGAGATAGCGTGACAGGACTTGGAGTAGCTACGTGGGCCAACTTTACTGGTTGACTCGACTAAGTCTATTGTCTGGGGAAACCGAAGCCAGGATAGGTGAGGGAGACGATGGTAGTCGTTTTAGACTTGCTACATGCGGAGGCGGGATGAATGCGTAAATTGGAAATGCAGGGTTGAGCCGCACCCGTTGGGCCGCCGCTACCCTGGTATTCATGCATCCTCTAATCTAGGCTAGGTCTGCGTTTCTCGTGAGTATGCTTATCCCCCAAGCTTCTCTATTCCAGCCAGGACATGTCTAATCATTAGCTAGCCCCGCCTTCTTCTATTACCCAGCTGTCTGCTTGGCGTATTCGAGCCATGATGACCTGCGTACTGTCTGGGCACGCGTCGCTCATACCTAGCAGACATCCTATCCTCCCGTCTTCGTGTTTCCGTGATGAGGCCGTTCATTGGTATGTGGTACGTCGGTGCACCACCCCATCCTCTGGGTCTTTCCTCATAGGTGTTTTATCTTGGGTCATGTGTGCTCACAAGCTCGGCTCTCATCTCCTCTTTGATGCCTCGACCTTTTTCAACTCTTCGCTATTGGGGGAGAGGTGTGTTAGCATGAGTCGTGGTCTCCTGACGGGTTGACTGATGAATGTTGTGTCGACAAAATGCAATGGACAGGTCTGGTGCGAGTGCGGGGAGAGGTAAGGGATGCGGGCAACCTACCGAAGCTGCGCTGAGAAGTCGTCGCTCGTGTCATCGTCGTCCCAGCTCTCCTCCCATAGGTGCTGTGTTGTGCCGTTGCCGCTAGCCGTCTGTGCTGCTGACTCTGTTTCCTCGGCGGGCCAGTCTGTTTGCTCGAGAATCATGTCAGAACTAAGTATCATGCGTGGTGGTAGGGTATGTAGGCGGTCATCGAACATGCGAGGGAAATGCACCCCGCGCAGCCTGGTGTATCCCCGAATGGAAGGGGAAGAAAGACACACCAATGGTATGGGAAGCAATAGACGCACCTTCAACGGGAAAGTCCTCGAACTCATCATCCTCCTCTAGCGCAGCGGCGAGTTTCTGCTGTGTCGGCTGCTCGGGCTTCGCCTCACTGGCGGCGGCGGACTTGTCAGCGGGTTTGTCTGTAGGAGCGGCCATTGTCTCGGATAGCTTTATGGGCTGCCAGAGTATGGGATGGAGAGTCGGTTGTTGGGTGAATGGTTTCTTGTTGTTCGCGGTATGCTTAGCAAGCGATTATGTGCTGGTTCGTTTGTGGTTGATGGAGGGTAATGACCGGCCGGAGATGACGACGATGTTGGGCGGCTGGAATGGATGATTAAAGGTGCCGGTGTTTGACTCGGTAGGTTAAGCTAGGTAAGTACCCAGGTAGACTGAGCGCGACTCAACAGCTGGTTGCCGTCTGTCAGTATTCGCAAAGCTCTGCTGTTGCCTTACCGGGAGAGCATGTGCGGCACGGGCCTTACTGGCCAATCAAAGAGCTCCCGAATACCTGGTCCACCATTATAGCTCAATTGTCCGCTGTATCGAACCCGAAGAGTCCTAGACTAGATATTCCTGGCGTTATCTGCCCCCCCTAAGCCTCTGCACTATCTAGACCTTGGGCGCCTATCTGTACCTAAATCTAGGTACCCAGCATCTCTCTGCTTATGGTCGGTAATGCATGCAACATCTGGCACGTAGTACCTACAACCGGATCCCACACCACCACAACAGAGGAGAACCTTGCAGTACTACGACATGACGGGGTCGATTTACAGACAGCCTTAAGGTAAGCCCTGCCGATGCACGGCGGAGCAAGCTGTCGCGTCAACATGGGGGCGCTGTTGGGGCGAGTCAGTCCCCTTCGGCCTGGCTCTGCTGGATACTTATCCATCGTCTTCTTGTTGTTTTCCCTTTCTGCCTTGCAATGCCCGCCCTCTACGTATTTACCTAATACGTAACTCTCATCTCATTGTGCCTTGAACAAAGCCTTGTCTGCCGTTGCCGCATTCCATATCCATA
The DNA here is from genome assembly GCA_005188305.1 of Xylaria sp. BCC 1067. Classification (NCBI taxonomy): domain Eukaryota; kingdom Fungi; phylum Ascomycota; class Sordariomycetes; order Xylariales; family Xylariaceae; genus Xylaria; species Xylaria sp. BCC 1067. The sequence continues at coordinate 1,546,390 of SSCS01000004.1, read as the reverse complement.
CGTGCTGCTGCTGCTGCTGCTGCTGCTGCTGCTCCAGCTCCAGCTCCAACGCGCACTAGACGTCGTTCGCCCCACTCGATTGCATCAGTCTCGTCATCTTCTGTCCTGAGTCTTTGTTGCGGGTGAATGAATCGGGACTCGGTTAGACAGTTCGCTATTGTTCGCTCTTGAATCTCCGTTCCGTCCCGTCCGCCAACCCAAACAAGCCCAGTCCAGCCTCCTTCCGGCCCCTTCGGAAGTTGTCTTCAAACCCCTTCCGCAAAACCCGCTCGGCGTCGCCCGTGCTGTGCTTGATTCATTCGTTGTTGTTCGCATCGGGCTTATCTTTCTTTGAGTCTCGCTCGGCCTACCACATTACATTCTTGCTTACATCACAGGAACCTGCCCAGGAGAACGACAACGCCAGCACAAAGACACGCGACATAACGCCCATGAGCGGACCGCCGACAATTAGTCTCACTCCAACTTGTGGCGACCCATCATGAGTCGGCTTGGCAGCTGGTTTCGGGGATCTACCCTCAAGTCAAGCAATGACTCCAGCCCAAGCGTCTCTCAGGTCGATCTCCGTGCCCAGAGCATTGCACTTCTCCAAGATGCCATCGCTGGCGCTGATCTTATTATGAACGATGACATAGATGGCGCTGAAGAGATCCTGAAGAAAGGCAGCTCAACCTATCATTCATTTGCCTCGGCCGTCTGCGTTTTTATGAGGAGCATTTTAGGTTTTGAGAAAGCCATCATGGCTGAGGCGAGTAGCCGTCTCAACGAGTGTGAGGCCTCGGCTTGGGATGAGATAAAGAAGGCGGAAAAGGGAAGCAGCTCTAGCTCGCAATCCGAGAGGATTTACCCACCTGGCACTGAATACCAGCTGGTGCTTGCTGAGTCGTACCTCATGTCTGCCATCATCGGGGTTTTGCATGAAAGCTTGACCGAAGGCATAAAGAGCTTTTACAAAATGCGTAAGGCTTATGTGGCACTTGACGCAATTATGCAAGCCGAAAGCGCCTCTCTCAAAAAGCGTGGGCTACAGCCGACCCCGTCCAAGCGGGCGCCCGGGAATGCCGGGATCCACCACCATGAGAGGATGCCCGGTGCCTTCGATGACGACGCTGATCTCGAGTTCCTCGACGCAGATGAATCTCACTCCGGCGGTCAGACGCCATTGCAATACGAAGGCCATCTCGCGAATGGCAACGCCGAGGAGGCCGAGAAGAAGTTGAGTGATCTTACATTGAATGGCGGTGACAATGTGGAAACGGCAGAGCCAGCGCAAAACTTGCCTCCCAAGAGCGGCCCCCCTGAGTCCGATATATTCGCCGACCCGATTGATGCCTTCGTTCATTCGTAAGTATAATGTGATGGCTAGCCCAGTTTCTCCGCGTTAAGGGGGTTTACCCCCTACGTGTTAATAATGACCATCGTTTGTTTATTGTTTCCTATAGTCTGGCCCACTAGCACCTCAACTACTGGATGCTGCACTTACTAATGCAACACAGGGGAGCGAGCATGTGCTTTGGCGTCCTTCTCCTCATTATCTCTCTTGTACCACCGGCATTTTCCCGCCTGCTTTCAATCATTGGTTTCAGGGGCGACCGTGAACGTGGCATCGAGATGCTTTGGCAAAGCTCGCAATTTGAAAACGTCAATGGCGCTGTAGCGGGGCTGATGCTTCTCGCCTACTACAACGGCCTCCTAGGTTTCGCTGATATCCTTCCCTCCGAGGCAGACGTCGCGAAGGGTGCGGTCGTAGGGTATCCCAAGGAACGGCTCTCGGCCCTTCTCGACAAGCTTCGGATACGCTATCCGGATAGCGGTCTCTGGCGATTTGAGGAAGCCCGAAGCCGGGGAAACAGAAAGAATTTGACCGGAGCGCTAGAAATCCTCAAGAACAACAAATCCAAGATGAAGCAAGTCGACGCGTTGAACAGTTTCGAAATGTCTTTGGACTTGTCATATGTCCGGGACTGGGCTCGCGCCCGCGACGAGTATATCAAGTGCATTGAGCTCAACGATTGGAGCCCTTCGCTCTACAACTATCTAGCGGGATGCGCAGAGCTTGAGCTGTATCGAAACGCTTGCCTCGCGAACCCGAAAGACGAGTCGCAGATTAGAATTCATAAGAAGAAAACTGAAGATATTTTTAGAAAGGTCCCCGCAGCGGCCGGGAAAAAACGATTCATGGCGCGACCACTGCCCTTTGAAGAATTCGTTGTCCGCAAACTCAAAAAATGGGAAGAAAGATCGACCGCGTTAGGCCTCGACCTGGTTGACGTCATCGGCGTTAGCCCAATGCAGGAAATGGTGTACCTTTGGAATGGCCTGAAGAAAATGCAGCCTGCAGAGCTTGAAAGGGCCGCCGGTGATTTATCTTGGGACCGACTCACGTGCTCGGACGAGGTTCGGAGCAAGATTCGGGCCGAAATAGATGAGAGGGCACTACACGACTTGTGCCATGCTGCCATCCTACGCAATCTAGAGAAGTTCGACGAGGCTCGAGCTAAACTTCAGGAGGTGCTAAAACTCGACAAGTGAGATAATGTTCCTCCTAACGACCTTCAACACAATTCCTAACATTGCCTATAGATCTGCTTTTAAGGGGCCTACAAAGGACGATTATATCCCGCCCTCCGCCCACTACGAGATGGCCGTTCTCGCATGGGTCGAGGGACAAACGAAGACGCCGTCCGAGACGAAGAAGACGGTAGACGACTGCGAGTCCTGGCTCGACAAAGTCGCGCGGTGGGAATCGTACGTGCTAGACGGTAGAATCGGGATGCGCGTTCAGACCGGCATGGATACACTGCGATGGTATAAGCGCGAGCATAGCTTATCCGCGCCTTGATAGAGGACCGCCGTTATGGGATAGAGGAAAAAGCCATATACATACACGGTTACGGTGATAGAGTACATAGAGGCAAGAACAGAAAAAGCGAGCGGGCGCGGTGTTTGGATTGGGCGATATGGGCGTTTTGAATTTCGTGCTTGTGCGTGTCGCTACTGTACGTAGTGTTCGCTGCTGCGGTTGGGTACGGGGTACAATTCTCGGAATCGATTCATAATGTATTGGTGCTGAAGTTAGACGAAAGCATGATCCTTGCCGCTTCTGTATTCCTGTCGTTTATATACGTAATGTATGCATGCCTACTAAAGCTAGATTGCCCCATGCCGGGACCAACTCTCCTAGTGCGTATCGGTCGCCATTGCACATAGTGCAATGTTTCACTGAGGGCGCTGCTTACTCGTTCATACTCCGTTTTACTTCGACTTCCCCCTTTCCGTTGCAGCTAACCCATAGAGGACTCTCCATATATTGAACACTTTCTTGCCCAGTACAGTATTCCATCCAACTCTTTTAATGACCCACGTCCGACGCCTTATCTGCTAGGTTTTCCACTTCTGGTCACATATCTGGTGTTAATGAGATATTAGTTCGATACATCCGGTACTATGGGTTTTCTCACCCAGTTTAATATATTTTTTTACTTTTCTTTATAGATTCCTTTACACTTTATTTATCACTATCTAGAAAATCAACTTCGTTAACGCTTAACACGGCAAAGGCCAAAGCAGCTGGATGTGGCGGGGGCTAGTTTTGGGAATGCAAAGAGATATGTTTGGGGGAGGGGTTGGGGGGTTGCGGCGTGCCCAAGCAGCGACATAATACATAATAGCTAGTCTAGTTGCCAGCCACTTTGTCACCGAGAGTGGAAGGTGGTCTGGCCGCAGCAACCTTAGTATCTGTATGTATATAAGTCTATCTAGTGTACATGTAATGATTAGGGGGCGGGGCTGTTGACAGGTCAGCCAGCCTGCTGTCACACGGTAAAGATGCCACCTTTGGTCACCGAGTCGGTGAGGGTTATTGGGCAGACTGAGACATACACAATAATGGCCTCGTATGGAAGGATAGAGATCGCGAGGGAATACCTCAATATTGTGTATAAATAGAAGGCTTTTGCCCGCAATAGATACACTCTATTTTTGAAGGCTACGGATCTTTCAGAGCCTAAATTTATTATTATATAATACAGCTGTTGAGCCAAGTCCTAGATAACTAGCCCTTGTTACACCTGCTCCCAGAAACACCACACTACCCAATGGATTAAATGAAAGCATGCCAATAAAGTAGCCGTTACGCATCCTACCTAGGTGCCTAGTGTACCGACCTGTGTCACCTAACGGTGCATCCCATGTCAGCTTGAATTTAACTACGCTAAATTTAGCAGCCGAGCTGGCAGCCTTCCTACTTCATATGCGGCTCTTGGTTGTCCTCGCGGCGTCTCCCTACACTCTATTGTCATTATATAATCCCCCCTCTAGTCCTAAGAGCTTCTCAGAGCATTGAACATCGTTCGAACATGGCTAGTTTTGTCGACATGAATGCAGCCCAACAAGAGGCATTTCTTAGCAGTCCTGTCCTAGAACTACCAGAAGGCCAGGTATCAAACCTCGTCAATCCACCCAACGGTGCAGCTGGATCAGAAGCCGTCCTAGCATTCGCTTTTGTGTTGTCGACCATTGCGGTAATTGGCCGTGTGTACGCCAGATTCATCCTCTTCAAAAAGCGGTTCTTATCAGACTGTGAGCCGACACCACTTTGAACATCTCAAATTTCATTCGCCTTCTGACTTCTCTTAGACATTATCCCACCCGGATATGTACGTAGTCCCGCCATGCTGTGTTTGTGTAGCTACTCATGTGCTTCTAACTAGGCCTTCACTGTCGCATTGTACGTCTACGATGAACACATGGCACGAGTACCTGGCCTGTTTGTCGATCTTTGGAACGTCAGCTGGAGAGACGCCATCGCGTATATGCATGTAAGCTTTTCGCAACGTGCTTATTATGAGAATTGAGCATATCCCGCTGACATAACGCAGGATATGTTTGTCACATCTCTGCTGTACCCCTTGAGCATTCTTCTCATTAAGGTTGCAATCTTACTTGACTGGCTGGTTCTGTTTGTCCCTCCGGATAGCCGCAACTTCGTATATTGGGCAGCCCATGTTATGATCTGGGTTAATGTGGCATTCTACCTGTCACTGTTTATCGCCAATCAAGTAGCGTATACACCCTACGAGTACAGCTGGAACAAGCTACTTGACGATAACTGCGACCGTGTCAACACTCAATACACAAACCTAGCTTCTGGAATATTTAACATTATATCCGATATTGTTATACTGTCAATTCCGCAGAAGGTTGTGTGGAAATTGAATATGCGAACTAGGATGAAGGTGGGTGTTTCTATGATATTTGGGATTGGCCTATTGGGATGTATCATCGCAACCCTCAGGCTGGTCGAGACTGTCAAGTTCGCTAGCTTAACAGATTATACATCCGATTTTTCTGTTGTATCTGGGACAATGCTATGCAGTGCCGCCGAGCTGACAATCGGTATTCTGGTCATCTGCATTCCTAGCCTGCCAAAAACATATGACGCGTTAGGATCAAGCAAGCTGGGTGGAAAGCTCAGCTCCTGGTCGACTTCGAGCAGGAAAAGAATCTGGCCTTTTATCCCGCGGAATCTGGACCAAGTCGTGGCCTGAACGAGATTATGTCGAAGCACCGTCTCTCGATCACGCCAACCTAGATCGAATCTACATATTCCCAAAGGTACATTATCACACGAAGAGATTCTCGGAGCCATCATCACTCAATTCAATATCTACGTGACGTTAATATGGCAATGAGATTTCCTTCCTTTTCTTAGTGCCTGAGGCGCTGCAAGTCGCTGCAGCTATCCACTGAGTTGTGGTAGTGAACTTGCTGTAGAGGTGAGACATCTCGAGGTCGTTTTCGGCTAGCTACTCCGGGTAACGACATCGCCCAGATTAACATGCCGTAAAAACGCCAGTTGTGGAAGGTAGAATGAATCTAGTGGCTGAGTGTTAGGACCTAAGTGACATAGGGTTGTTGAGAATGCGTCATTGGGGGTGTCAATAGGTAGACGGTTCTGCGTGCTCATATGCGATATACAGGTCGTCTAGGGGTGTCAATATGGCTGGAACGGAAAAGACTGGTAGTGCATGGTTATGATTGATTTTATACCTAGTCGACAAGATTGTCTGAAGGTTATATTTTACACTAACAACTTTAGGGTTCGCCTTACATCTGGCCCTGAAGAAGCAATGGCAGCGGCTGGGTAGTACATATGAAGCTAAGGCAAATATACGTTGGTATCTAGTGCTTTAGTTTTCTACGCGGGTTACATAATAGTAACGATATATATATATATATATGCATATATGTGTGCCAGTTCACTATTCTCAGCAATCTCCCCGTGGTATATCCAAAGCACCAAATGCCTCTTATCAAGACTCCGAACGCCATGCTGTTGCTCTAGGGAAAACCGCCATATTACCGATTCCACCAGGAAACCAGCCAAGTTATGCCCCAAGTCTCATATACCGACTTCTCAGGCTCAAAAGGTATTGGCTCATCCTCATCCCCGAGGGGCGGTGCTTGGAATTCTTCGATTTCCCTGCCCAGAATTCCTTCCACGAGCTTCTGAGCCGTTGTAAGACGGCCGTTCTTGAGGGTGAGTTTGAGCTTTACATCAGCGCCATGCCTAACCAACATCTGTAGGATCTCACGGAACTGTTCGTCACTAGAAAGGCGCATACTCAAACTGGCGTCCATGAGAAACGTGTGCCAGGTGCTCACGTTGGGTCCCTCCTGGTTCTTATCTGGATCATTTGGGCTGGCGCCGACGCTTAGCAGGTGCTTTACGATCCGGGGATGTAGCGTCCAGTCGAGACGCTTCCGCGTCTGCAGCTCCAGCGCATAACTCAAAAGCGTCCGGGTTGGCTCTGCGCGATAGAACTTCGCCGTGCTACTCACCGAGTCCGACGGCTGGATAAAGAAACCGGGGTGGACACGTGTCTCAATGTAATCGAACAAATTGGCCTGGCAGGCCAATCCGAGGAACAGATTTGTGTCCAACGGCCAGGAAAATTGCCACCGTCTCCGGTCGTATGTCTTTTCAGCATCACGAAGCATCCTTATTAGCGCGGAGAGATCGCTCATATTCGCTTCTGCCTCCTGAGCGAACATCATGAAGCTCTCCAACAACCGCAAGGCACTACTCGCATCGCCAGGACGCCTATTCCTGAATGGCGCGCGCTTGAATGCCTCTAGAATGCTTAGGCAGGGCAACAGCCAGGCGTTGCTACTGCAGCTGCTAATACCGCTGAGTTCTGCAAAGCGTTGTTGCTCTAGTATCCGGCGAATCTTTGGAGAACCAAGCAAGAAGTCGCGAACGGTGCGATGCAGAAAATCGACCTTATACTCAAAGTACAGACCGGCATCTGGCTCATCGAGGACAACCTCAAGCAGTCCCTTACAGCGACCATCAAGGCGTCTGCGCATCTGCTGGGCACGCGTGCGCACCTCGTGGTCGTACATAACATCCGGCGAACGAGCCTCAGCGAATGTTGCCATAGACTCCGACACGTCATCAAGCAGGGAATAGACCATAAGAAACTGCGGCTCTGATACCGACGTCGCCATCCACAGTGTGCGGGCCATGTGAGGAAGGTAAATGGCGGGTATCGAGTCGATCATGTGCTGGAAGAACTGCTCCAGCTCAGCCGGGAATCGCTCGAGCCGCTTTCTTAGAGTATGAATTGTGTCGCTGTGAGAAAAGCCCTCGAGCAGGTCCCGCACCACCAAGAAAACCCACAAGAAGACGCCCTGGGCTTGGCGCGTTATGTCCTCAACAAGGTCGGCGTAGTCAGGGTTATCCGTGCTGAGAAGCCGAAATTGACTATTCTCATTGAAATTCTCGTGAACATAGCTACGGATATCGTCTCGTGTCAGATCCTCAAGTCTGAGAAGCCGGTCCGGATCCTCACCGAACGCATCGGAGAAGACTGTCCAGGGCCGACTTGAGACACAGAATTTGATGTTCTCTGACGCTGCTAGGATGTGGAGTGTCGCGATCAAGTCGCTGTGTGTCCTGTTGTCCTCCTCAAACTCGTCTAGACCATCAATGAAGAAGCAGAACTTGACATCTATTTCGTCGCAGCAGGCCACGAGGCTGCGGTAGGCCTCCATCAGCTCTTCCTGGCTCCATAATTCTTCATCTTCGGCATGCCGCCTCCGAAAGGGGACTCTCTGGCTGCTCTTGGACACGCGAGGAATGAGTTCGGGACATTTCCGCAAGATCTCGAACAACAGAGACCGGAGAAGGCCCTCCCTTGATTTTTGAAGCACGGTGCCTGCGTTCCAGAAGAAAAACCCGGCAGTAATGAGTTGTTTGCCGCCAGCCCACTGCTGAAGCAATTCCATGGTCATTGGATGAGAGCAGACAAATTTCATCAAAGTCGACTTGCCGGAGCCGGCCTTTCCCTGTATCCAGAAGGTCCCGGCACCCTTATGAAGCCACCGAGCAAAGGAGATTGTCTTGGATCCATCAGGAACGGAAGACTGGAAAATCCACTGAAAAGTTTTGAAATGCGCCGATTCGATTTTCCGCAGTCGCGCCTTGATCTTGCTGAAATAAAGACTCTCCAAGAAGTCTTGGTTCAGCGACATGAGAGACTGTTCTTCTGCGAGCTGCTTGATTACTCCGGAGAAGTAGTTAGTCAGATCGACGGACAGTCCGAGGCTGGTAGGGCAAACTGCTGTCGGTTTATTCGACTCCAAGTTTTCTATGAATTGTTTCATGTCCTCACGAGTCTTTTGTGTCTCTTTAGATAGGATTTCAAGCCTACCGATGACAGCATCTCGAAGGCTTTCAACTTGACTCTGGCTCTCTACGCCAAGCCGCAGGCCGTTTTCCTTCAGGGCATTAATCTGAACGGACTGCATGTTCATGTAATTACTAATGCCTAGGTTAGCGTCAGTTGCATACCATTCATATCACAGGAGCCAACGAGGGAAGTCATACAGCAGGATGAAGTGCGTGTGAGTCGAGATTTGGTTCTGCACTTTGCCAAGCAAGCTCACGAATTCCTCGATCTTTGTCTTGGACCACACGGTCCGCAGCGCGGCGACGAAGCAGCTCCATTTCTTGGTCTTATCGGTACGTAGCTTCCCGAGCACCACCAATAAGCTGTCAGCAATCGCCCTGCACTCGCCGGCGAGCGTCTGCATCGTGGGATTGGTGGAGGCGAGCGCGGGCGACGCAGCGAGAGCGTCGCTTAACGCCGCTGCATCCCTCGCAATGGCATCCAAGGTATTAGCATCGCTTGTCAGGCCAGATTTCGACTTCATGACGGCGCGTGTGCCACTGACGAGACGAAAGGCAAAGTCTACAAACTGGATTATGCCGGCAGCAACAGATAGGGCCGATAAAGGATCCATGTTGTGCTCGAGGGCGCGGTCGATGCAGAGCGGCGAGATCGAGGCCGGCCGTGTTCGGGACGAGCGCAGGATGAGCTGCAGAGGCTCCCGAGGTCCCTCCTATAGAAGTCTCACCGGAGGTGACCATGATTGGGTTCCTACCTATAGCATCCTCTGGAAAATGCGGGGCAGCTGAGAGTGGGCGCCGGGCGGGCGACACGAGGTTTAGGTTAATGGGGTTAGTGGGGGTGGGGCTAATGGGGCTGAAGCGCTGAAGCGCTGACGGCTAGACGGAACGCCCCGATAGGGCCGCCACAAGGAACCACCAGAATTCGCCATACATTGTCTATGACGATCGTCAAAATGAGGAGTTGGCGAGCTGGTACTGAAACTGCTGTTATTTGCTCTTTACTCGCATTCTCAGATAAAATAGTACTATAACTTCTTATGGTAGTACACCATTTGTGTCAAGAATATCCACGCTCACAGTAAGTGCGCCCAGCACACCTTTGATAGTACTTAACTCGTATAACAACGCCAGTTCCGTAATCTTTTGATCTCTTTCTTTCCTACTTAGCGTACTTAAACCCTCAAACCGATCAAGCATAGACGAATTATGGATATAATAAATAGCGCCAGCAATAGTACTCGGGTCCGCCGGCATGTGCGGCCACTTGACATAAAACGATATGACTATAATGAGCACCATAAACGACAATACCCCAACGCTCATCCAAATGCATATCTGAGAAACTAGAAATGTTTGCGTTACTTGAAAAGGAACGTTGCTCAAGAAAATGCCAAGGAACTCGGATAGTACCGAAGCTAGCCCGGCAGTGGCAAGGAAGCCGCTGCGAGTACGGGCTGCGTACCAAAAGCCGGAAAAGGCGTTAGTCGGCGGTGCTAGAAGAATGGACCTAGTTGCACTCTGGGGCTGGGTAGCTAAGAGCTGGTACTGAGTGGCTATAGCAATACCTACGATTGTCAGCATATGTGAGCTAACATATCGACTGGATCGGAGTACTCACTGCTATAGAAGGAGCCCCAAAAGAAGCTGATTGCGACGCCAAAACTCGTGAAGAGGAATCGTACGCCAAATGAGTCCTCGTCTAGGAACCGTTCAAACGCCGTGTCGCCGCCTGTTTGCGAGTAGTATAGAATTAGAATGAGCACCCCGCAAACAAAACCGAGCAGCATTAGCCTCCCGAAATAGCCCAGAAAGAAAAAGGGCATTCCACGTTGCGTATTTGAGATATTTCGGTTGTGAGATTTGTCCTCGCGCGCAACCGTTACTTCGGTCCTCTGTAGGGGTCGGGACTCTGCGCTGTCTAAGTCATCTAACGCTATAAGTCCGTATTCTCTTTTCCCGTTGACGTGTTGGAAGTATCCTAGCTTGAATCGCAAGGCTTCTAGGATGCGCCGGTTCCCACCCCTGGGCGATTCCTTCGCAACGGCAACAAGTTGTCGGATCTCCTCGTTTAATGACAGGGAAGCGAGGGTACATATGCCCCAGGGGTTTGTACGAACTCCCAGGCGCCACCTCCCCAGCAAAAAAAGCAGTGCTAACACGATAACACTCATAAGAACGAGGAGTACTATAGCAGCTTTCGAAGCCGGTGCCGAAGCGCTTAGCACCCAGGCGCAATTCTTTGCCGTAGTAGCCCCTTTATGGCATCCGTCCCCCCTTAAATCCAAGGTCACGGCTTCGGCCGATATAGGAATCAGTACTGCTGAAAACAGCAGGAGAAGACTTGTGGAGAAAACAACCACCTGCCCACGCCACAAGGATTGAATGCTCATGACGACAGACTGCCAGCCACCTGTCTGAAACCAGAGCGAATCGCGACCGGAAGCACCACGATCGTGTGTAAGTGCGTGCCACGGCTGGAAAATAGTAGCATTCGTACTAATAATCCGTATACATATTGCTATGATGCTGGTGATGATAGTAGGTAGGAACATGCCGACGAAGTACTCCTTCTGGCTGATATGGTACACTACGGTGTGAATGCCTGAAGGTATTGGATTGCTCTCTATAGTTGCAATTAGGCTCGATTGACTAGTGCTAGTAGTCTCTTCTGAAATTGATGGTGTGGGCGTGATTGTGAAAACTTGTGTGGCCGTTGCGTGATCGGCAGTGTTGATCAATGTAGTGAAGGATAGTGACGGGGTGGCTATAACAGCTAGAACTTGTGTAGCTGTTGGCCGACCAGAATCATCGGTCAGTGTGGTTAATAAAAACAACGTGGCGCCCATGGTAGCTAAGGCCTGTGTAGCCGTTGGCTGACCGGCTTCGTTGGCCAGTGTGGTCAATAACAGTGATGGGGCCAGGTTTCGGAAAACTGTCGACGTTGCGGCGGGCAAGCCTAGTGTGTTGGTCAAAATAAGTACGAATTTTGTCGAATATGAGTTTCCAACGCCAGAGTTATCTGTTGGTTGGAAAGGTACCGGTGGAAGTGAGAGAAAACCTAACGTTATAGTAGTATAATGGCCGTCGCTATTGGGGTCGCTTATCGTTCGGGAAGGGACAAGGGGAGGGGGCGCAGAAATAATGGTCTCTATACTGGTTCTTATTACATCCTCTGTAACGGTTCATATGGCTGTTTCTATAACTTTTTCTGTAAAACTTGGAGTTCCCTCCGTGTTGGTGGTGCTCACTGTGATAGTTTGGTGACCAATTCTGCCATAATCTTCTCTTGGTAGGGTAGCTGCTGTGGTCGTGACTGGCTGTGTAACAGTGTCGCCATAATTCGTTGATCCCAAGCTGCTAGGTGGACTCTCTGTGACCACTTGGTCGCCAACATTGCCATAATCTTCTTGTGGCCTAGTAAAGCAGCACGTGGGATCGGGCTGATACCGACCAATCGATTCTGATTCAGCAGGGAACGTTTTATTTAGCAATGCGCTTCCCCTACTCGTATAAACTGCTCTTGTAGCCGTGTAAGTTTTTGAGGGGACGAGGGTCTCAACCGGGGTATTGATGGGAATGCGCCGCCTCGACCCGACATCCTTCATCATAGCCACTGTCTCTCGCACATCGCCCCTAGGGAGTACAGTCGTAGCATCGAGTCCCTTCGATCCCGCGCCTGGTGACGGGCGTTCTGTATTGGTGCCTACGACGGGGAGAGTACAGACAGTATAACTCAGGAAGGCGATTGTGGTAAGGAGAACTGCAAACAAGGCCGTCAAGAACGGCCATTTCAATGCAGTAGGCGTGTAGTCGGATCTTTGTCTCTCTAGTTTTCTGTTCGTGTCATTGCGTTTCGTTATATCCCATCTCATCGGTAGCTCACCCTCACCCAAACCGGAATCCCGACGGCCACATACCGAGGACCACATAGAGTGAACGGTGAACGAAGTACTTCGAACGTCTTAACGTCGTCTGCGAGCCCGCTCGTGCTGCAGGTTCGGGGTTCTGGGTCGTTCTAATAGTTGACTTGTGGTATCACGACGTTCCGAGGTTGAATAAATCAGTAATCCTGAATAAACCTTTAACCTTTCAGAAAAAATCTCACTCCCTTTTGACAGTCGTATTACGTCCAATGAGGTAATAGTAAGGCCGCAGGTGAAGTGTGATAGACTACCAAATAACAGTCACAAGTACTCCAACTCCACTGTTGTATATGCCGGCCAAAACGTGCTAGGCGCTGGCCTATTTAAAGAGAAAGCCTCGCCTCGTCGTTACAAGGCCTGGCATTTTACTGCTCTAATTTAGGATACGCCTCATTCGAGGTAGGTAGGCTGGGCGCGTTAACGGGCTGTCCATTACAATTTTCCTTGGACTAAGGTGGGATTGCTATTAACCTGAAACTGCCACCGTCGCACATACGAATTCTATTCGATCGTCTATATGCAGCCGCTCTGTTTAGCGCCAAACATACTTCTCCCTAGAACAAAAATAGAGGCTTTGCTGGTGGTTTGCAGTTCCAATGTAAATTTGGGAGATCGACCGCCCAACCCTCTAGGATATGAGTTGCCGAATAACCGACTACGTAGTTGTCTGGCGTCACTATTGAGGCGGGTAGTATCAGCTGATGAATCTCTATTACTACTGTGGGTGGTATCTATGCCTGCCAAAGGGCTATGGTAGGTAAAGTAAGACAAAAGTGTAATACGTATGGCTGTTTTGAATGCCCGTGTTATTGGTCAAGACACTAGAGGGTGGCCGGTACCCATTTAGGTGGTACATTAGGTTGATTATATGCCGCGTGCGTGTAAAATAGAAATAGTTAGTGCCTAGGTAATCAGGGGAGATTATGTCAATGAAACTGCACTGTTGTGTCCAATTGTCACACTGTATGGACAATTCCTATGAATCCAACTCTAAAGCTCAAGTTCGATCCGTGTACTATTCCAGCCATCTACTCTAGGAATCTATGGCAACTCGTATCATCACATAACATCAACAGATAGTGTCAACCTGCCTGCCTGCCTGCCTGCTCAAGTAGCTCCCTGCAATTTAGGCCAACACCGGAAGAGGTAGGCGAGCAACCTACTTGTTGGTATTGGTACTCCGGATTTCTGGGCGTTGTAGCAGGAAACAATAAACTACCCCAGAGTTGTATAGCGATGATCGCCGAAGGCTAGCATGTACCTAGCACCTACAGTATACGAGTCCTATCCTGCTACCCCCGCCAGAATGCTGCCTCCAGCCTGCAGTCTAAGATGACCCCCCCTGCCACAATCTATACCGCTACGGGCCACCTTAGCTATATTCTATATATACCACTTAAACCTATTTTAATAGCCTAAAAAAATAAATAAAAATACCTAATTTACTGCTTTAACCTTTATAAAGTTTTCTGCTTTTGTTTAGTTTTTAATTTAAGTTTTTTTAAGTTTATTAAGCTTTTTTAGCACTTTATAATTTTTGTTTTTATTTTTATATATAATTTTAAACTTTAGTTTTTGTTTTATTGTTTAAAAATTAGCTATTTAAATAAATTGCTATTTTAGTAAAAATTTAATTGTTTATTAATAAATATTTTTTTTTTATAAGTTTAGCTTATAAAAATTTAATTTTAATTTATAAAATTAAAATTTTATTATATTTATTATTAAATATTTTAATAGTTTTTTAAAAAAATAACTTTTATATAAAGTTATATAAAATAAAACTTTTATAATTAAAATTTTAATTAATTATTTAAAAAGTTTAATTTTTAAAAAATATTAAAATAAATATTTTAATTATTATTTTAAAAAAATTTAATATTAAAAGTTTTTTATAAATTTAGTTTATTTATTATAATATTTTTAATATATTTTTTTTAAAAAAATAATATATTTTAATAATAATATTTTTTTTTAATTTTATAAATATATTTTTATTATTGTGATACCTAGCACAACAAAACGAAGGCAGGGCTCCGGCAATAAGTGCTGTATTGTATAGAAAATCTACAGATAAGGAGAAAAGGAGAAAATATCTACACAGCGAGGTCGTGGGGGCTATTTTGACCTCGAGGCCTGTGGAGGCTAGGTGGGGCTGTTTGCCTACGTGCGTGTTTGTGTGTGCACATGTTTGCGATCGCGGTGGTGTGGCTAAGGTGGTGTGCACAGCCCCCACTAGCCACCCAGCCGTGACTATTATTTTTTAAATATTTTTAATTTTATTAAATATTAAAAAATTAATTTTAGCTTATTAATAAACTTTTAAAACTTTTAATTTAATAAACTTTATTTTAAAAGTTTTATTAATTATATTATAAAATAATATTTTAAATTATTTTTTTATTAAACTAAATATTTTTATATTTAATATTTAAAAATATAATTATAATATAGTTTATAAAATATTAGCTATATTATATTTATTAAATAAAACTATAAAAATTTATTATTTATATATAATTTATAGTTATTATATATTAATATAATTTTATATTATTATAAATAACAAATTTATAAAATATAAAAATTTATTTTAATTAAATTAATATAATAAAATTATTTATTTATTTATTAAAAAATATATAAAATTACTAATTATTTTATAAGTTTATATTATAATTAAAAAATTATTAGTTTTAAACTTAAATATTTTATTATTTATATAAATATATTTTAAAGCTATAATTTATTTATTTTAATTAATAATTTTTTTAATAATATTTTTAATTTTAAAATTAGTTATAATTTAATAGTTATATTTTATATTTTAATTAATATTTATTTTATTAGTATTATAAAAATAATTTATAAAAATTATAATAAATTTTAATATATTTAATTAATTAAAAAATAAATTAATATTATATATTATAATATTATTAATTTTATAATTATTAATTATTTTAGCTTTAATAATTTATATAGCTAAATTTTAGCTAAAAATTTATAGTATTAAATTTTATTAAAAATATATAGTTTATTTAAAATATTAACTAGCTATTAAATAATAGTTTAAAATTAAACTAATAATAATATAAAGTTTAATTTAGTTTAATTAATAAACTAATTAACTAATTAAATTTTAAAATATAAAAAAAAATATTAATAAATTTAATTAACTTTTTTATAAATTAATATATTTTAAAATTAGTATTAAATATAAAATCTAAAAATATTTTACTTTTTTATAGCTATATAAATAAATAGTTTAAGCTTAATATTATAAATTATATATTTTATATATTATTTATAGTTTATAATTAACATTAAAAAAAAAAACAGGAGTTAAAATAAATATAAAAAAATAGTTATAAATAAAAAAATAAATAAAATTAAAAAAAGTAATTAAAGTAGTTTATATAAACAAAACGCGTAAAATGAGGGTAGTTAGGGTGGCCCGTGGCGGTATGGATCGTGGCAGGGGGGGTCATCTTATCGTAAACTGTCCAATCCAATCGATGAATCATAAGCGCGGCCAAGATAATTCGACGCCGACCGGAAGTTCAGGCAGGCTGCAGGAAGAGCGTTACGGTTGTTGGTGTGCCCAATGTTAACTGCAGGGTTGCTTCAACGCGCCAAGCGCCAGCCTACAGGAGGCGGTTCTGGGCTGTGTCGACGTGTCACATCTTTTCGGATCATTATTCAGACAGGCAGGTCCTCTGAATTGGAGTAGTCAAGTTTTCGTTGCTTCTGGAGCATGTGGAAAGAGCTGTCTTCAATCTCTCCCTGCTTTGGTGTATAAACGGCATATCATCGGTTACGTGGGACGGGGAGCTGCACCAATGTTACTCAGTATGTAGCGAGGTGGCGTTAGCGTTTCAGCCGGTCTCAGACTTCTGTTGCTACCTGTGACAAGGGCTAAGATTCGGGCAGAATTCTAGGGCTTGGAATGAGATCTATTCAACTAATAATTCTCTAGGGGTCTGAGGGGTCCATGGTCTCCTTTCTTCTTGATAGACCTAGAAGATCAAACCCTTATTTATATCCGTTTGGTTATCCCTAGATCCATCTTTTAGGTCTACCCCTTAGGTCTATCCCTAGGAACTGAGGCAGTTTGCTACCTTATCCCCTACAGTTGGTCTCCCTACATTCCGGAATAGCCGTGCTTACAGATCCTATCCAATGGCCATTGGCCTGGGTTTATCCTAGGGATACCCCTAGGCCGTGTGACACTGCCCTACTATGCAGTTCAGAACGAAAAAAGAGAGAGCCAACTTCTTAAACTAGCACTGAGCGGCTTAACTCTTTAACAACGCGGCTGAAAAGCCATAAACTCAGCTACAAAAACTTCTCCACAAGCATAATATCAGTTCTAAGATGCTAAAAGAGTATCTGCAGACGCTCAGCTTCGTCATTCCCTCCTCGCGCTCACTTGAAATTAGGTCATATCCTCAACGACCTAGACAAACCCCGCTTTGCGCTTAATGTAAACCATTATCTCGCCGCTCAATTCGGCCCCTTATACACACCTTCCCTTTAAATTAATTTTTCTTAGCACTTACTACGAATATATATTCGTTTTGTGCTACGAATTATCATTCCAACAAGCTAGCCTTTATAGGCTTACGCTCCCCCCCCCCCCCCCCCCCCAATATTCGTACTATACAATCCGTTGGGTGGGTGTTAGGTCACGTGACTGGAACCCCGCCACACACTGCCACACGCACGCACTGCCACACACTGGTGTATTATAGTAGATATTATTGTAGCAATGGGGTGGATATTAATGTTGTTAAAAGGACGAGGTCAGTGACTTAGTCACAGCCGTAAGGAGTCACATATATACACTGTAGGCTGTACCTTCCCTACAATATCACAGATCTCTCTAAGAGCTTTACCTTTAGTTTCCACACACACACAAGAGATACGTACACTTCAGGTCCTGTTACTACTCCTTCGCAGGATACGTGAATAGGCGCAGTCACGTATCTTTCCCTGCGGCCTGCTAGCCCTCACAGTGCGCCTGTGTGTGCTGTAGATAATCCATCGTTGCTTTGTGCCGAGACGTGCTTCTGAATATGGCCCGGTTTTCGTTTGGCTCTGGCGCTGGGGACCCTTCCCATTCTTGAGTTCTGAAAGATACATTCTGCGCCAGTGTTTCGACAGCGCACGCATCTAGTTTGTTCACCGGAGCATTTGACCTGGTTGTGTATTTAGCGCATTGTTCATTTTAGGTCGGACGCATGGGATGGTGAATCCGACCTTGGCGGTGTGTCACACGGTTAATATTGCCACTTTTGGTCACCTTGACTCACCTTTTTAGCTGCAATATATTTATCATAATATTCATCAGGCCATGAACCTGCAATTCGCCTACAGGCCGAGACACCTCGTACCGAAAGCGATTGCGAGGAAATACCTCAATATTCTGTATATAAATAGGAGGCCTTCGGCCTCGATAGATTCAATCGATCTTGAAGAGCCTAGATTGATTATTATATAATACAGCCTTGAGCCAAGCCCTAGAACACTAGCCCTTGTTACACGCTGCAACACTAGTTACATGCACTGCACAACTTCGTCGGGGGCGGATGGTTTTCTTCCAGACTATACATACGATCTCAACTCGAGGACATCCAATAGTACGTAGATATCCTACCTCTTCGGCGGAGCTACCATGGCTCTAGGTAATAGCTTGCTTTAATCTGTGTTGAGCGGTGAAATCCAAGGTATGAGCGTTAGATTGGCTTAATTGATGACTGTGAATAAAGCCGGAAGACTTCGCTGTAATATGGACATGGTTGTAGGTTATAGTACCAGTTTATGAATTGTTTTCTTGCTCCTACTTCATATGAACCGGTCTTATGAAATGTAGTGATACTGGGGTATTCCTCGGAAGACGTTGCATGATTAGGGGACGTATCCGATTTCTTCCATCGGCCATTGAATCCAGAGCCGATGCTCTCTGTCCAGCAACGCATACGACTTTCCCATCAGATAGTCTGCCCAGCCGTGCAACCACCATTGGCTCTTCAGCCCCTTTAGCAAGACACAAAAGAAAGCCAGAATGGTGACCGAGTTTTGCGTCGGCTCGCGAAGTAGTGGCACGAAATCGTCGCCGACCTGGAAGACCCAGACGAAGACGTCTGTGACTTCATAGGCCTGACCGCGCCCGCGATCCATTGACATAAACGATTTGCGTAGCTCTGAAATTGCGTTTACATACGTATTTCGAAGTCCTACGTCCTGTTCACTGCGCTCAATTCGGGTTTGTAGCCTGTCGAGATGTTGATTCGCGGTTGACGCAGTCTGCCGCTCGCCTTCTCGCGCTTCCCAGCGATCGGCGCCGTGTTGAAATATCGGCGCCAGAGGTCCATCTACTCTTGCGCCCGCCAGCTCAGATAAGGCACGGGTACCTTGGTGCAGAAAGAACCAGCTAGGGATACCACTCTCGCCGACTAGAAGAAGCTGCTCGTCGCGTCGTGGGCACCCAAAGGCGTAGAAGACAGTGAACGTAGAGAACAGAAACAGGTTCTCTACCGTCGAAGCGCTCAATTCCTGTATCAAGTTGCCTAAAAAGCCAAGTCAGGACCACCATCATGTTGCGAGACTGAGCTATATGGTACGGACCAGCAATTCTAGAAGCGATCTGGTGATGATGCATGGCCGCCGACCGGTAATGCTCTCTCATATGCGGTCGATAGTAGGCTAACTGAAGGCTCGATACGGCCAACAGAGCTCTCATGACATAATCGCATTCTAGCCCGATCTGGACAGCAGTGATCCGGTAGAAGTCCCGGATGACGGGGCTCTCGGAAAGTGTGGCGTACGTGCTTGTGGTGTAGTTGTGGAGCAATTCTAGGTGGTCCAGATTCAGATCCGGAAAACTTGTGCTCGAAGGGAGAGACTGTACTGCCGAAGCGATGAAGTCGCACTCGACATGGTGCCTAATACAGTTGCCGCACGCTGGCTTTTGCTCGTCGCACTTATCAACAGGTCAATACTCGTGTTCCTTGCAACGACGGCTTCGAGAAACGAGAGCAATAAGAAAAGGGACACTTGCTTTAATTTTCCTCGACTTGCAAGTCTTGCATCCAAGGCGGCTCTTTTGGTGGGATCTTCTCGCCCCAGGGGGAGCCCCGCGTTGTTGGGTCGACTCGGGTGTTAGTGGTGAACTTGTATCCATGAGGCGTATGTCACGACGCGAACCCGAGTAGAGCGAGAGAAGTTCGGGAAGTTCGGGTTGTTCGGGTGTTGGACAAACCTGGCCAACTACATATCTAAGTGGGTACGTGAAAGCGGAGCCGAAGATCCGGGCGGGGGTCAAGCTAGCACACAGCCACCACTCCGCTCGTTCCCGGGCTAGGCGGCCAACGCTAGTGGACAACCCCCGAGCTGATCTGAGTCAATCCGAGATATACGAGTACAAACCTGCAGCGGCGCTCGCTTCCCCGACCTCCCCCGTTTAGTTTCTATCGACTCTCGCCGAAAAAATACGCGGCCAAATAGCCCGCCATTTTTTTATTTTTTTTTTTTTACCATTCTTTCGTCGTCCTAAAAAGTGGGCGCCTATACATCTATCCGAGGCGATGACGTTATCTTTACAGTTTTACGTCTTGCTTGGGATACTGTGCCCAGCTAGGCGAGTCTGGCGCGCCTGTGGAAGCCTTTGCATGCCTAGGGTTGCCAGAAAAAAAAGGGTCGGGACTCTACAATGGACGGGCTATCTGATCGGGTTGACATGCAACCCCCTCACCCACATGCGATATGACACTTTCTAGATGAACCTAAGCTGTACGAGTCAATCATCTCTCTAGCTTTTTCTTCTCGAGACGGAGCTACATATCTAACATAGACAGAGCTAAAGCTTGTTAGTACACGCAATTCTCGGAGACGGATCTGCGTATCCAACACGGGCGGACCAACGCCTGCTAATCTACATAATTCTAAGAGATGGAGCCCGGTATAGTTTCATCTTTGTAACTAGTATTAGCCAGGTATTACTTGGCACATTCATCTCTATCTTCCCCTCTTTGTAAGTTCTGAGAAGTGTCAGAGCTCTTATGCCATGCCTTCTCGGCTTCCTCCATAACTCGCCGCCCTTCGAGATTCTCATCACTCGCTTGCATATAGTACTGCTTTGCTTCCCTTCTCGTACCATTTCTTCGATAGCACGTTCTTTTAGGTATGGCATCACGCAAGTTTGGCTTTTTGAATTTTGCCTTATTGGCACTTAGCCGGGGTGCCCTCACGTCTAAGCATCGTCCCTACTCGCATCGCGACAACAATACCACAAATGGTCTCGTCACTAGCACTAATGAGACCATCACATTGGCCTCAACAAATAGCTCTGGGGTGGTCATCCTGGACTACGGCCGTGGTGTTGAAGGCATTCCATCCTTCGACGTCGTTAGCGTCGAGGGTGACACCTCTCTTTTTGAAATATCGTATGCGGAGTCTCTCGCGGCTCTTGATCATTACATGGTAAAGTCATTCCTTGTCAGTCGCTCAGATCCACCATTAATCGATCTAGTCTGATGGCCCGCTTGTACTTGCTGGGGCGATGGATACATATCGAGTTAACCGGTACAATATCACCGCCAAAGGGGCCATTTCCAACCGCCTTATTCAAGGTAGTTTCCGATACCAAAAACTTAACTTGTCATCGAGCGGTACTCTCGTGCTGCAAAATGTCGGCGTTCATTCGGCAGTAGATAGCACTCGCATATCCGAGCTGCCCGGATCTTTTCAAAGTTCGGACGACCAGTTGAACGCCATCTGGAGCGCTGGAGCACGCACCGCCCAGATGACTGAGATCTCCAAAGGATCCATTCCTGATTTCGTCGAAGTAACCTCAGAGGGTACTTGGGTTGAAAGTCTAGCACCCCAGACTCAGGGCAGCGCCGATGCGGCTCAACTGTTACAGTATAATCTTACTTTCAGTGTAAACGTTGCCGCGGGTGGCTTTGGTTTTCTGGTACTAGCGGACACCTTAAATTCGGGCATATATATCGCTTGCGACATCGAACAGGGCACAATCACGGCTCATGCCGGCACAACATCGATGGACGAGGTCATCCACCTTGCCAATCTGCCAAAGAATCTCACACTGGCATTAGGAACATGGCACTCCGTTCAAGCCTCGGTGGCCATCGCCGATGTTGTGGTGGCTATTGACGGTGTGGAAGCTATGAGAATTTCGCAACAGGTTCGCTTTTTTGGCTCATACGGGTTCGGCGCATCTCTAGGACATCGTGCTCTTTTCAGAGATCTTTTGGTTGTGAGCCCAGAAGGCGAGGAACTATATTCTCATCCCTTGACAGACTCTAGTTTCCTACCGGACTTCTTCCTGGGGACAAACCCACTGGACACGATCGTTGATGGTTCACGACGGGATCGCATTGCTTACACGGGCGATCTCGATGTTGCTGGTGCCGTGACTTTATCAAGTACGCATGGGCTTAAGTATTTTCTTGGGACACTTGAATTGCTTGGCTCATATCAAGTTACGGCAGGTTTCTTCGTCCCTACCGCTAAAATTCAACAAGAACCATTGCCGACTACTCTCGACGTAAACATCACAGGCTTAATCGGGTACTCATTCAATATTCTGACAGCTGCCGCCACGTTGTATATGCACACTGGTGATGCGGCTTTCGCGAGGAAGTGGGGGCCGAAGGTGCAGAAGATGCTTGACTGGGCCGATTCTCAAACGCTCGAGAATGGACTACTCAACATCTCGGACGCAAGTTTCGGGGGCGATTGGAATTATTATGACCCCCCACAGGCTGGTGTCGTGACCAAGTTCAATGTTGTATACGCCTACTCCCTCCAAGAGTGCCTGACTCTGCTTGCGGACGGTGGGATTGATACCGCTGTATACCGTGAGCGACTCTCTACACTTTGTCAAGCCATTGATACTCAATTATGGAGCAATGACCTACAGGCGTACTATCTATCCGAGGGCGTCCCAGACGGATTCGGGCAAGACTCCAATGCGCTAGCAATCCTAGCCGGGGTCAATCTGGATCCTGCCCATTCTACTAAGAAGATACTATCCACCATGTCGAGAGATCTCATGACACCTGCAGGGCCTCTAGCCTTCTCTAACGGTGTTGTCAAAGCCGGGTTTCAGCGCGGCATCAGCCCCTTTGCCTCCGCATACCATCTGAGAGCTGCACTTGAGTCTGAGAATGGTGCCACGGCGATGGAATTGCTGAAAACCCTCTGGCTTCCCATGGTCGACAAGAACAACGCCAATTACACGGGCACCATGTGGGAGTACCTTGACTCGGAGGGCAGGCCGGGCCTGGGAATCGTCACTAGCTTGTGCCAGGGATGGGCTGCGGGGCCGACTGCAGAGTTAAGCAAGTATGTGCTCGGTGCTATGCCTACGCGAGCTGGGTGGACAGAGTTCAAAGTTGCGCCTTTGACACTCGGCCTCAAAGCCGCTGAGGGCAAGGTGCCCATCGGTGGAGGATCTATCGATATAAATTGGGCCTTCGATGACCAAAATCTCCTCAGCGTTGTTGTCTCTGCTCCGTCGGGGATAACGGGCACACTCCATCTGCCGCGACCATTGCTTGTGCCAGCAACCTCATCGACTTTTGAGGTCAATGGTTTCGCCCAGAACGGTACCACTTTCGAGATTACGGGTGGTGTACCATTTGAGTTGAAACAAACTTGTAAATAGCCTTTCACTGAAAGTAAAAGATGTATGGGATAGCTTCGCTTTCTTCTTTGCTTAAATACCACCCTTTTTAGAATAATCCTCTAATAACTGTTTAACTTTATGAATTAAAATGGTAGGCCAGAGACGTGGGAGTAAATACGATGTTTATTTTAGCTAAGTTAAGCTTGTATCCGTATCGAGAATAGGACTCTCGGATAGCGTTTGCGAAATAGCCGACTAGATCCGCCATGCCTGTCTAGCAGACCTAGGTAGCGGCTAACATCTATGGTTTGTAATAAAAGTGAAATATTAAGAGTAATAGCATTTTATCAAGGTAGGATATGGCTGCTACATGGCACCTTCATCAACAAATAACTCAATACAATGAATTTAACCCAGCTACACGGGATCACTTTTATTTAACACATACGCCCCTTTCCATCTCCTACTAGGATCCCGACTATTTCCCCTCATTTCCCAAGCCTTGGTCCTGTATGGGATACTGGTACCACCGGCATACTTATTGTTGTACTGAAACAGCCCACATGCCTTCAAATGACACGTAGACTGCCTAAAGGAGGTAGGATTCAGCCATACGCTCCCAATAGTAATAGAAATCACTCAAATCACTGGGGAAGCTTTTGATCGAAGGCAACGTGAATAGAATTGACCAAAAAAGTAGGTTGGAAAAGCTAATCTGGTGATACTTTTTGTTATGGCATATTAATCTAGGCGATGTCGTTACCCGGAGTAGCTAGCCAAAAACGATCTCGAGATGTTTCACCTCTACAGCAAGTTTACTACTACAACTCAGTGGATAGCTGCAGCGACTTGCAGCGACTTGCAGCGCCTCAGGCACTAAGAAAAGGAAGGAAATCCCATTGCTATATTAACGTCACGTACATATTGATACACACTGCAGGGTCTTTAAAGCCCTGGAAAATGTTCGGGTAATTGTCAACCCTCCTATTAGTGGGCTTGTAATGCCACACCACTTCAGTACCTGACCTCACCCCATTGTGACATAGTCCCACCGGACAACTAAAGAGCCGAGCATACCTGTTCGGCCGTTATGCATGCAGTAGCTCGGCCTAATAGCTAGTGTAGTGTATGCGAGGTAATTAACTATTCAATGATTGGTTCGCTGGGTGGAGTAAGCTGGGGCGTTCTATACACAACTTGGCGCGTTGTGGCCTGCTGGTTAACATAGGTCTTGAGAGCCAACTCGCAATTAACATAGCATTTCGAAGGTGCGGTTACCGTCAATCCTGCTTCTTTTCCCACCATGTATGGGGACCCAGGCAAGTAGTTGTAAATAGTTACGCTAATCCGGCATACAAACCGTGTCGCTGGTGTTATGTTGAAGTAACAAACCGGATGCTCTTATTCATGCAGGTGGATAAAGGCGGGAATTGCCAGGCTGGTGACACTTTTAAATCGCCATTTGCGTACGGTACTGATGGCAACCTTGGTAGATCTCTATTCCACCAGTTAGAGAAAGTCATATCCGGGCGGGGCAGGTCGCAAGTCCTCCTCGGACAGCTCGGCATGACGCAGCTGTTGCTCGTATAAGATCCAGTATTGATGAAACCCCATCAAGTGCAGCAATATGGCAAGCACAGCAAGCTTAAAGCGAGGGCGGCGAGAACCTAGGGAAAAGGCACGGAGATGTTCTCGGGTTGTAGGCTATTGTCCTGGAATTCAATATAAATAGGTCGTGGTTCTTCTATCGATCACGTCTGAACTCCCCTAACGCCAAAACGAGCGTCTGCATCAATAGTCGGCCAACATGAAGCTCATTTACCTCGCTGCCCTGTCTGCCGTGCCGGTGCTTGCCATGCCTCGTGACAAAGGCAAATGGCTAGCTCCTCAGGAAGGTGATGGTGAGTACTTCATCCTAAAAAAACAGGATCCGATTTGCACTTGTGACGAATTAGGATTTGGATAGTCAGAAGAGCTTTTGTATTCAATATTTCCGATACCGACTGACATTGCACTTGGTAGTCCGAGGCCCTTGCCCTATGCTCAACACGCTCGCCAACCATGGCTACCTGCCTCGAAATGGCAAAGGAATTAGCAGAAAGATCGCCATTGAGGTTTTGGACAGAGCTCTCAACTGGGATGTCAGCGTGGTTGGGCTCCTGTATGACTTCGCGCAGCCGGTCAATACGGCGCCGAACGCGACAACCATTGACTTGAACCAACTGACCACTCATAATATTCTCGAGCATGATGCTAGCTTGAGGTGAGCATTCGCCTTCTCCTTCCCTCCTTTCCCTTTTCCCTGTTTTTTGAGACTGATTTTTTTTCTCGCTTTCAGCCGACAAGACTCCTTTTTCGGGCCAGCAGACGTGTTTCATGAGGAAACCTGGAATGAGACGCTCTCGTATTTTACCACCCTGAATATCGATGTGGGACAGGCCGCCAGAGCCCGCACAGCTCGTGTAGTCACGTCAGCGTCCACGAACCCGTCCTTCACCTTTCCCCAGCTCGGAGCCCACTTCGATTACGGGGAGACAGCGGCCTACCAGTTTGTTTTCGGCACCTGGAACCTTGAGGCTGACAATATCAAGGACAAGATATCGACACCTCTCGAGCTGGTGAAATACTTTTTCAGTGAGTTCTCTTGGGGTAACAATTCACCCCCTTTCCCCCGCTTCAACTGTCGACCTCGCATCAGGCCCATCCTCGATAAGCACCAGCCGACGAGGTTAATCTCTCTGTGGATTTCGAACGCCTACCTTTGGAGAAGGGCTGGAAGAGACCGAAAAACCGCCTCACGATCGAGATTCTAATCAACTTTGTGCTCGAGACTCAGGCTTTGATTCTCGGCCAGATGAACGGGACGATTCCTTAGGGCATTGAATAGATGGTCTGGAGATAGGTACATCTGGAGTGGGGAAGGCATGGGCTTAAAGACCCTGTTGGAACTAGGACTATTTGCCAACCTTCTAGAGACTTCTGGAAGAAAACAGACAACTTGCTCACAAACATTATAGCCACTCATTATGTTATATAAGGCAAGTTTATTTCTATAGTTGCGGAGAAGAACCTTCCGTTTTTCATCCAGAATTCGACCCGGCTACAGTGTTTCTATTAGATATTATCCAACCAGCTCCCGAGGCACGGCTCCAGAGATCACTTGCAAAGCCCGGGGCTGATCGTGGGAGATGATACTTATTGTTGCTGCATATGTTGGAAGTCTTTATATAACCGCAGCCAGCCTATGCCACTATCCCAATTATCCTATTCGTTATAGTCGCGGCCTATGCAATGCAAGAGCCTGTATAGGGCCAAATAATGACGTGTTTTCTAGAAGAGTATAAGATCTGCAGCCATAGTGGGTCCTTGTTGTCAGGTCGATCTGAAGCAACAACCCCTTCCTTGCTAAAACCCTCGTGAACGGTAATAATAGCCAGTGATAACTGTAGGTCAGCTGAGCCTAAAAAATTACACTTATTCAAGTTACTATAATACTCTAGGGCTTAGCTCAATGGCTGTATTAAATAATTTCTTCTTCTATTGTCTTAAAGGCATCTATTGGCCCCTTATTTCTATACATTCAATCTGGCACCTCCGATGGCTCCCATCTCCGGTACAAGACTAACGTTTTAGACTGCATGCCTGCTGAGGGCTTACACACCAATAGGGATTAGTTCTTCACATCGGTGGCTGCAGGCGACGAAGGCGAGAGTCCACTGGTCCAATCCGCGTAACGGTTATTAAGGGAAGGTAGGAACCACAGCGCACATAGTGACACTCTACCACTTGTACCCGGTCGGGGAGGTTTGCGAGACTTTCCCGAGTACGAACGTTTTCCGAGGTGGGCCCATTTCAGGCGCCCAGCTGTAGGTAACCCTGCCATGATCACAACCCACGATCTTGGCCTTTCCCCCGCATTGACTCGCCCGTCCTACGTCCCTAATGTCTTGCTATGACGGAAAAAATAACGGCTTCCTATGAGGTGGTGTTTCAAAACAAAATGGTTTACCCCCACGGGTATCGCTAGCGTTAGCTTATTTGGGGTTGTATAGACCACGTTTTACCAGATGAGCAGCTGTAGCATGGCGTATCGTTATGCAGCCAATATTCCTGTCATGAACTAAGCGTCTTATTTTTATCTTATAATCGATGCCATCCGAGGAAAATAGTTTGTAAGAAACATTGTTTTTCAGTTCCCCAAGGTTAACATAGCAGATATTTCTCTTTGCCTACTGCTGTTACAAGTAATAGTGCCAGACTTTGATATCCCCCAGGAAATCTATTACAACTTCAAGTTATTATAATTAAAGCGCTAGGAGCTGAGCAACTTGTCCAACTTTGTGCCAGTGAATATACGTTAGATAAAAAAAATAGGAAAAGTGCACGCTTGTCCAAAAGAGACGAAATTTGTCCGTAACAACAAGAAACCCAAGCCCCAAGATAACATTAACCTTATGAAGATATAGAACCCCTTAAGATGTACTGAAACAGCCCACATGCCCTCAAATGACACATAGGCTGCCTAAAGGAGGTAGGACTCAGCCATACGCTTCCAATAGTAATAGAATTCACATAAATCACTGGGGAAGCTTTTGATCGAAGGCAACGTGAATGGAATTCACCAAAAAGAAGGTAGCAAAAAGCCATTCTGGCGATATTTGGATACACACTGCAGGGTCTTAAAAGCCCTGGAAAATGTTCGGGTAATTTTCAACCCTCCTATTGGTGGGCTTAGAATGCCACACCACTTCAGTACCCCCTATTTTAACACTGTCTTGACATCAATAACGGTCTTCATACTCGGCTGGTTACTTCCCAATGAGGTACTCGTGCTGCTATGCGAAGCTAACGGCCTTGCCATGTCGGGGTGTAATCCGGACATTGAGTGGCAGCTTCTCCCAAAGACTATATATTTTCTGCCTTTCTATCCATAGTTTGCTATCGGGCTCGATAGCTAGGAAGTCAAAGGTCCATACTAAATGCGACAGGATTAAACGCATCTCAGCCCATGCCAGGCTTAGATAATATTAGTATATATATTCACTAAGGCATAAGACACATTCTGACTTACTTCTTGCCAATACAG
This sequence comes from Xylaria sp. BCC 1067, assembly GCA_005188305.1. NCBI lineage: Eukaryota > Fungi > Ascomycota > Sordariomycetes > Xylariales > Xylariaceae > Xylaria > Xylaria sp. BCC 1067. The sequence goes on along the minus strand of SSCS01000004.1, from coordinate 1,518,029 downwards.
TCTCTAGGCCCTACGCTAAAAGGCTTAAAGATTGCCTGATCGTCGTCCCGAAACTCTGGTGATCTGTCGTCTAACGAACGATCTGGAATAAATTCAATGGGCCGATGGAAGTTAGCCGGGTCCCGGCCGGCGGCCCAGGGATTCATAGTCACGCTTGTGCGTGGTGGGACTACTTTACCAGCTACAGATACTGTGTGATCTTTTGTTGTACGGAATAGTGTGTCTGGGGCCGGGGGATAAAGACGCAAGCTTTCTTTTAGGACGTTATTGAGGTATTTGTGGTTCCGCAAGTTAATAATGTTTAGATCTGATTGCACTGGGAAATCGGACCTGATCCTCTTTGTCAAGTTGGAGAGAATAGCAGGATTGCTGAGGAGAAGATATAGAGTGCCTGAGATCATGGTGGCAACTACCAGATATTATTAGTTATTGTGGAGGAAGGCTTGGTGAGTGATAGGTCATTCAGAACGGCAATCCTGGGTCCATATTCATGAGATGGGAAGAAATTCGGGGTATTAAGGAGGCAGGGGGGATGGGTGGACATGGAGAAATAAACCAACGAGTTTCGCTTCCAGCAACAATGAACGTAATAGCAGCCATCTCAAGTTCGGTTTGGGACATCCTATTAACGTGTCAGCGGCCGAAAATAATCCAACAGGGTACACAGAAGAGCGCGGGTTTACCTTTTGCTTCCGTCATTATTATGCTTTATCAAATATGACATGAAGTCTGGTCGATCGTGTTCTTGCGCTAGCCGACATCTGGCTGCTTCTGCGCCAAATGAAACTGCTTTCTTTTGATGTTCCCGCATTTTCCGGGGAATACACGCCAACGCGGCCTTAATAGTAGGCGAAGGTAAATGAAGGATTTCCCTAATAAACGTAAAAGTCTTAATGGTTGTAAACAGCGTATCGAGCCAGGGATGCAATTTCCCTGTCTCCAAGCCACCAAAAGATTTACCAAAAGACAAATCCCCAATCACGTCGGTTGTTAGAAAATTAACCCATTTTGCGATATCCACAACGCTGTTATCTTGAGATAACTGGTCTCGCAAGCGGTTCACAAATTGCTTGGTATACTGCTGCAAGTATTGCTCTTGAAGCATGATTGCCTTCTCGGAAAATGCATGGGCCTGGACCCTCCGAAGACGCCTGTGATCTGCAGCACCGGCGGAAGCCTCGGTAAAGTTTAGTACAGGATCTTCCAATGTGAAGTAATGGTCCTCACAATAGTATCAGGGTTATCGGGTGCGTTAACATAAAACTTTGGGTCTTTGGGTAGATTTCCAATTTGACCCGATTGCTTCAATGCATAAATGTCTAGAACAGTGATATTAGCCCACAATGGCATTCCTAGTTCTCACTGGGAAATTTGAGAACAAACCTGACCATGCCTGACTGCAAGTGTATGACAATGAGTCCGGGGTTACACGAACCACTTGGCCATATTTATCATGGAGTTCTTTGACGCGGTGCGGAGAATTTCCTCGGAATATCGAGATAGTATAGGGCAAACGACTCGCAGCCCAAAGCCAAGGACCAGGATATGAACGAAGTGGATGGAAGAAGATGTTGTATATTGCTCGGAATAAGACAGAGAACAAAGCCTGGCGATTACTATTAGCAAATAAGAATAGCAACAAAAGAGTAGACCATATTGATAGGAGACGAAATAAGGAGCTCGTAGCGTAGCGTCAACATAGACACGGTGATATTGGGCTTGTAACAAGGAAGACAAACGACTGACCGTTCCAACCAGGACTCCAAACCAAGAGAGGCCAGCTGTGGGTTTCGCGGGAACATCCATAATCAGGCTGTCCATAGCCACTAGAATCATCCTTTCTGCTGGGGGATTCTGTCGAATAATGGGATCTAGTGCATTCAAGCGTAGGCAAGTACAATTGATGTTTATAACAATAGATTTCAAGTAGCAAAATTGAGATGGTAGTGGTACACGCGTCCAAATGGTTTATTTCGTTCGGACTCTCGGATAGTAAAAGTCCACCGCCCCGGCCATCTTAAAATGTGAACCCGAGTTATTGCGAGGATTAGTCGTAATCCTCGGGACTGTTGTGATAGGGCGCCCGCGGGGTCCCAGGAAGTTCTGGAGATTACACTCGAATAATAGGCGAGGAGAACGGGAAGTCAGGAGGGCTCGCGTAATCCTGCCTATTTATTTATGTATAAAAAAAGATACAAGAATAGGTTATACTCCGAGCAGGTTCGAAACCCCGTATTTTGACATTTCTTGGTCTGGGGGAATGGAGTGTTGGTGACATGTTGATGAATTTCTAATTTCTAAATAGCCAATCTTGGTAGCTTTACCATGGCGATACTGGTTAGCAAGCCTCCTAGACTTAGCTAGATGGATGCGACGTTACGAGGGATGCGAAAACAAGAGGTTGCAGAGGCTCAAAATCAGAGACAGAGAAAGACTAGATTCAGATAAGACACGCGAAATGATGAGACACGCCAACCAATACACACGCCGAGATTCATTTTTTCAAGGAGCATTAACGTAGACTATCCAAACCCGGAAACGGTGAGGAGCTAGGGGGATGGGGGTTTGGTTTTTTTTGGTTTTTTTTTGGTTTTTTTTTTTTAACTGAGGCCTCTTGGGTTAGTCGTGACAAGGCAGCAAGCGGACACTATGCCTTGGCTTCCGCCCCCTACTGCATAATAGAATAGGTTGCAAATACGACCAAGAGCGAGGGCGAGTACATGCTAGCGGGCACATTTGTGCGGTGGCGTCCGGGGGGAGGGATTACAGATGAAACCCCAAGCACTTTAAGCTATCTGGATCCACCATCGTGGAGATTCCAGTCATACCCAGGTAGAGTGGCAGGGATGTTGCAACCCTGTAGGCTGTTCCGGCTCTTCATGTGAGTGGGCCAGCTAGGCACTTAGTTGGACACTACCTAGGTAGACTCCGCTCTAATTCTCCGTCCGTCTATATCCCGACAAAGCTTCGTATATATCCGAGGGACTGATGCTTGTGAACCTGATTCAGAGGTCGGAAAGGGGCGGACCGATCCATGGTGGCAGAAACTGTGCATTACGTCGCTGGCGTGCTGCTATTCTGACTTTCCGCAACTCGGCAAAAGCCCCCCAGCAGTGCAAGTCGTCGGTCTATTTTCTACGGGTCCGGGAGGGCAAGAAACTCCAGATTAGCTCTCAACATTCACGCATGTCAACGTTTCTCAGGACATCATCCTCCCCTCTAACTCACCGGGTAGTGCATGCCTATTGTGAACCCCAATACTTACGACGATACAATGACCGCCGGATCCAAGTACGCTACCAGCAAGGGCCAAGGCGAGCGAGATATGGATGATGTACCTCCTGCTTACGGGCTGCACTCTAACGGGTGATTCGTGTCCAGCTCGGCTACCCTCACATATATATGGCCACCTTTACTTTTGTCTCTCTTGCTATCCGAGCGCGTAGTTTAACAGGAAGTCAGCGAATTGAACGATCAGCGTCGAACTCTCCTCCAACAATGCCACCGAGTTACAAGCACTGCTGCCCCAACCGCCGTTACCGAAAACGGATGCATCACAGATAGCGAACGCAACATTAGAGCGTTGCCCTGCACTGAACACTGTAGTCCAGGTCGTAGGAAGTCGAGGTAACGCCTTCTCAAATCGCGAGGCCATCGATGAGTATATTCCCGGGGTGCTGAGCAGGAAGTAGGTGATGTTCAACCATTCATTGCGTACGGCACCGCTCTTCAGCGGTACGGCCATAGGGTACGCATCGCGACTCACGGTTGCTTTTCACAATTTGTCCGGGACTCGGGACTGGAGTTCTATTTGATCGGAGGGGACCCCACCGATCTCATGGCGGTAAGCGGCGCAGCGATTTTCCTTGTTACATACTTAGGTGTCCAGACACGTCAATATTGCATTCACCGAGTTGGAATCGTCTGTCATAATAGTACATGGTCAAGAACCCCGGCCTAGTACCCTCTATGGAGTCTCTACGCGGCGGCGACATTGGTCGCAAGAGACGCATGATTAAAGAGATGCTGTATGGCTGCTGGGCCGCTTGTATCAAGCCAGATGCTGAGAGCCAGCGGCCATTCGTCGCCGATGCCATCATAGCGAATCCTCCAAGCTTTGCGCACGTCCACTGTGCACAAGCCCTCGGAGTTCCTGTTCACATCATGTTCACCATGCCCTGGAGCGCGACCCGCGTCTTTCCACACCCACTAGTAAATATGCGCTCCAAGGATATTGAGCCTGGTATCGCAAACTGGTTGACTTATGGTCTGGTGGGTTTGATGACTCGGCAAGGGTTGGTTGACTATATTCTATCAGCCTCTAGACCGCAAGACTAACATGCTTAGCAAAGGCTCGGCGATGTGATAAACAAGTGGAGGAAAAATGACCTCGAGCTGGAGGAGCTTACCAGCTCGGTAGGTCCCTCGATATTAGATTATGTTACGGAACTAAACCTAAGAGGATTAAACAAAGGAGCACAGACCAAAAAACCAAATATATATAGAGCTAACATAAACTTTAATAGTACAACTAGAACTTTCTTTTTTATATAATAATAATAGTTATTATTAAACTTATTAGTAGTATAAATTATAATAGTTTATTATATTTTAAACAAAAATAATGTTTTAAAATTAAATTATTAACTTTATATTATTAAAATATTATAAAATTTTAAATAATTATATTATTTATAAATATATTAATATATATATTTTTAAAATTATTAATTTTTTAAAATATATAATAAATATAAATAGCTTTTATATATTTTAATACTTTTTTAATAAATTTTTAAGCTTTATTAATATAATTTAAAATTTAAATAATAATATAATAATTTTAATAATAATATTATAAAATATTAAAAATATTATTATTAAATATATTTAATAAATATATTTAAAGCAAAACTAGTAATATTAAAATATATTAAAATAATATAGCTTGCTGTTAGGTATAACTATAAGCTAGTTATAGCTAATAAGTATTTATGTTTATTTAAGCATAGCTTATATTTAGTTAAATATAAATAGGTAAACTTTTTTTTATATGTTAAATTAAACAACTTTTATTAATATATTTTACTTTTTTTTTGTTTATTTTAATATAACTAAATAACTTATAATAAGTAATGCTTATTTAGCTAAATTAAATTATTGCTTTTTAGTAATAAAAAGTATATATAAACTAGCTAGAACTAACTATTTACTATACTTAATAATATACTTGCTAATTATATTTATTATAAATAGTATAAAAATTATTAAATATTTTACGGTTAAAATTGCGCTTTAGCTATTAGTTAGCTTGTTACGAACTAACAGGAAACGGCTTGTTAAAAAGACTAAGCGCGGGGCGTAAAAATAAGCACGGACATAAAAAAGCGCAACTAAAAGAATACTTAAAAGCAGAACTGCAGTTATATAATAGATTACCTCTTAAAATAAAATTACTAAAAGTAATTAAAATAATCTAAAAACAAAAAGCATAATTACTAATAATAATTGGAATAATCGAAATAATTATAGCTAAATATATAAAAAAAAGAATTACTATATTTATAAAAAATTTCCTATATAATTAATTATTTTTTATTTTATTTATTAATTTAAGCTTATAGTTACTTTTTAAAATTAGCTATTTAGTATATAATATTTATAGTATTATTATTTATATTATACTATTAATATTTAGCGCTATTTTTTAACAAGCTGTACTTTTAAATATATAGTTTTTTAATAATTTAGTTATTTTAATTAAATATATAAGTTTATTTAAATTAAGTTATAATATTTTAATAAGTTATTATTTAGTAATGTTTTAATATGCTAATAATTAAAAACTATATTAGTACTAGCAATAGTTTAGCAAACTTTTATTATATTTTAATAATAAATAAAATAACTTAAAGCAAAAAACAAACAACTTAAAAACTAACTAATAAAAATTATAATTTAAAAGTTAAAACTATTACAAAGTTTAAGTTATAAACTATTAAAACTAATTTATTTTAATAAAAAAGCTAATAATATTAAAAAATTTTTAACTAGTATATAAGTTTAGTTTAAAAACTTTTTTTTATTAATAAAATAAAACAAAATATTTAATATAAAAAGTTTTTTTACTAGCAATATATTAAAATAGTTCAAACTATAAATAAAAATATATTTAATAAAAAATTTAAAGTTAATTACAAAAAAATTAAACAAAATATTTAATTTATTTAATATATTTATATAATAATTTATAAATATATTTAAAAACTTAAAAAAAAAACGCTAAGCAAAAAAAAAAATATTAAAACTATAATAAATAAAAGTAGCATTAATATATATAACTATATTTAAACAAATATTTTTGTTTACTTTATAAAATAATAAAAAAATATTAATAACTATTTTATATAATAAACTTAAAAATAAAGTTTAAAATAAATTATACTAAATAAAAAAGCTTAAATAGTTAAATAAATATATTATAAAAGCAATTAAAATTAATAATTGCTAGTTTAAATAAAAATAATAAAAAAATATATATATAAAAGTTTATAATAATAGCAAATATAAAAAAAAAAAAAATATAATAGTTAATAATAATAAAAACTTATATTAAACTAATAAAACTTAACGTTATAATAAAAAAAAGTTTATATAAAACTATTTTAAAATTAAATATTTTAATTATAATAAAATAAATTATATAGCAAAATAATATAAAAAAGCAAAATAAATTAAAGCTAAAATAAAAAAATATATATTAATAATAATTAATAACTTTAAATAAATAATAGTAATAATAATTATTATATTAAAAACTAATAATATATAAACTAAAAAGTAATAAAAAGTAATAAAATTTATTTTAAACTATATAATATATAAAAATAAACAAAAAGTATATATAAGCTATTTTTTTATATAATAATTTATAAAAATAAAACAATAAAAATTTTATAATAATAATTTATTAATATTTAAAAATAAAAAGTTAAACTACTAAAAAAATACAAAAAGCAAAAAATATAAATTTATTTATAGCATACTAAAATAAATAAAAAATAAATGCTATTAATATATAAAAAACAAACTATATAAAACCTATAAAAATAAAATAAATAATTTTATAAAAGCTTTAATAAAAAAATATATATATTATATTAATAAAAAGCAATATATAATATATTTAGTATTAAAATATTATAGCTATAAATAAAATAAAATATATTTAAAATATTTATATATTATTAAATTAAAAATAGCTTAAAAAAATAAATATATTTATTATATAAATCTAATAATATATAATTTATATAAAAGTAAAAACTAGCCCAAAAAAAAATGTTTAAAAAAATTAAATAATTATAGCTTTAATAAATATTAACACTAAATAAAATAAAAATAAATATAAAGCTTAATTATAAAATTAATATAATATAAAAATATAACGCTTTATATTTAGCAATATAAAAAACAAATATAAAAAAAAGCTTAATTTATAAATAAAAAAAAATTAAATAAAAAGTTTAAAAATAAATTAAAATATTAAATATATTAAATATAAATAACTTTAAATATAACTATAATAGTTAATATAAAAATAAATATAATTTAAAACTAAACTAATAATATAAAAATTATAAAAAAAAGTTAAATATATAATAATATAATATTACTAAGCAAAAAAAAACTTAATTTAAAATCTAAAAAATATAAAAAAATATTATAGATTTTTTATATAGTTTATTATTATTTATAGCATATAAAAAAAAAAGTAAAATATATATAGTTTTTATAAAAAATAAATAAATAGCTATTTATATAATTATATAAAATAAAAAATATTAGCTAAATAATATTAATTTATTAAAATTTTAAAAAATATACTATATTTATATAAAATATTAGTTATTTATAAAAATATATATTAAAAAAAATAACAAAAAAACAGTATTAAAAAGTATATTATTAGGTTTATATATTATATAAAATATAGTACTAAAACAAAAAACAATAATAAACTAATAAAATAAAATAAAAATAATTAACCTTTTTAAAAAAAAAGCAAAATATAATTAAATAACTAAACAATATAATAATATAAATATTGCTAATATAATAATTTAAAAATAATATTTAGTTAAATATTAAAAAAAATAAGCAGTATATATTATAATTAATAAAAAACAATAAAAAATAGTTGTAATAAACTAATAGCTAGCTTAAAAATAAAATATAAAAGTTTTAAATATAATAAATATATAAAATATAATATATATAATAATAAAATTAAAATATTAAAATAAAAAACTTTAAATATTTATTAATATAAAAGCTTAAATAAGCTTTATTTTACTAAAAATTATTAAAAGTTTATATATATTAATAAAACTTAAAAATAACTTTTATTTATTAATAATTATTAATAATAGTTTAATTTTTTATAACTATAAAATTATTAAAAAAAAAATTATAGAACTTTTTTTTAATATTTAAAAGTATAAAAAAAAATTTATATTTAATATTATAAAAATATTAAAGTTTAATATTATTTTAAAAATACTTTAGTTATAAGCAAATAATTTTTTAATAAATTAAAAAACTAGCTATTTTTTATAAAATATACTAAAAAGAAATTTATTTATTAACTAGTTAATAAAAAAAGCTACGTTAAAAAAATTTATATAAATATTTATAATATATATAATATTAAAAAAGTTTAAGTTTAAACTTTATAAAAAATTACTAAAAAAATATTAAAAGTATAATAACTTATTTAATAAATAATATAATATAAAAATAAAAATATTAAAATATAATAAATAAAATTATTAAATACTTTTTAAAAAAAAAAATACTAAAACATTTTTTTTTTACTATATAAATAAAAATTAGCTTATAAAGTTAAATAAATATTTAAAAAAAAATTTTATAAAAAAATTTATATAAAACTTTAAATTATTAGTAAAATTGCTAATTTTATAAATACTAAAAAAACTAAACAAATAAAAAAAAATATAATAAAAATTATATATAAATTATAAATATTTTAATTTTATTATAAAAAAATTTATAAAACTTTTATTAAAAATTAAAAACTTAAAAAATAAACTATATAAAATAAAATAGTTTATAGCACTTAATTTATTAAATGTTTACTACTAAATAAAAATTGCTTTAAAAAATAAATAAAAAATAGCATTTAAAATACTATATAAACTATATAAATATTTAGTTATATTATTTAAACTTATAAATATATTAGTAAGTTTTTAAATAATAATAATTAATATATTATAAAACTTTATTAATAAGTTTATAATAATATATTTAAATAATATATTAATATATTTAAAAATATATAAAAAATATATATAATATATATAAATAGTATTAAATATATTAAAAAATGCTAAATTTAAAATATATTTATAAAAAAGCAAATTTTATAAAAAAAATATAAATTTTTTTAAATTTATAATTATATTAAAGCAAATAAAAATTTAAAACTTTAAAATATTAGTAATAAAAAACTAGCTAATATTTAAAAATATTAAAAAAATAAAATTTTTTTTAAAATTTATAAACTATATTTAACTTTTTATATATAAATTTAAAAAAAATTGCAGCGTTATTTATAAACTTAATAAAAAAAAATAAAAAATTTTTATAAATAAAAAAAAAATAGTTAGTATTTAAAAAAATTAAAAAAAAAATATTAAATAATTTAGTATTATAATTATTAAACTTAAAATAAAAGTATAAAATTAAAATTAACGCTAATATTTATATAATAAAAAATAACTAAATTAAAAAAATAAAAATAAATAGTTATATTTAGTAGTATTTTTTTTAAAAAAGTTTTTAAAACTATAAATAAATTATTTAATATTAAATAAAAAACTTATAGTAATAATTTAAATATTTAAAAAATAAAAATATTATTTAATAAAAACTATAAAACTAATAAAAGTTTATTTAAATTATAAAAACTTTATTATATTTATACTAATAAAAATAATAAATAAATAATAAATAAAATAAGTAAAATTTCTATTATAGTTTAATTTTAAAATTATATATATTAAAAATAAAAAAAATATTAAAACAAATAATTTTAGTTAAAAATTAAATTATTATAATAATATACTAAAAAAAAATAAACTTTTTTAAAATAAAACTTAAATAAAATAATAATAATTATAGTTATATAATTTAATTATAATATATAAATAAAAAAAATTTAGAAATTTTTATTAAATAATAAATAGTTAACTAAAATATAATAAGTACTACTAAATAAAAATAAAAAAGTATTAATATATAAAAAATAAATTTAATAATATAATAAAATACTAATTAATTTAAAATAATAAAAGTTATAATATAAATTAATTAAAGCAATATATAAATATTTATTATTAAAACATTAAAAAATATTTAAAATACTAAAAAAAATTAAAAAGTATTATTAATTTAATATAATAAAAAAAAAAAGTTAAAAAAGTAATAAAAAATTATAATATTTATAAATAAACAAAAATAATTAAATATAAACTATATAAATTATTATAATTAATTAATATTTTAAATAAAGCTTAAAAAGTTATAGTTTTTAATTTTATTATTAAATTACTAAAATTAAAAAAACTAATAATAAAAATAAAATATAATTTTATTTTAATATTAATAAATAAACTTATAAAGTATAAACATTTTATATTATATATAAAGTTAAATATAGCTAAAAAAACTAATATATATAATTATAAAATATATTTTTAATAAATATAATATACTAAAAAAAATAATTATTAATAAAAATAATATAATAATATTAAAGTTTTAATAGTTATTAATAAAAGCATTAAAAATTAAATATAAAATATTAACTATTTATTATTTATAAACTAAAAAATAAACAAAAAAATTAAATTAAATATTAAAATAATACTTATAATATTATTTAAATAAAAAATATAATAATTAAATTAAATTATTACTAATAGCAAAATATATATATAATAATTTAAAAAATAAAATAATAAAAATATTACTATTTAAAATAAACTATAAATATAATTTAAAATTAAGCAAAAATATAATTTAAAAAATTATAATATTAAAAGTAAAAATAAAAGCTAATAAACTTATTAAACTATAACAAAAATTATAAAACAAACTTATATTTATTTAAATATAAATAAAAACTTATTATAATAAATTTAAATTATTAAAGCTAATTTATAAAAAAAAAATAAAGTTTATTTATAGCAATAAAATATTAAAATAAAAAAACTAAGCAATAAACTTAATTTTAAACTATTAAATTTATTTAAAATTAAAGAAATTATTTTAAAAATTAATTATTAACTATTGTTATTTTAAAAAATAAAAATATATTTAATATTTTATATTTTTTTATTAAAAAAAGTATTAAAAAATACTAAACTAGTAATATAACTAAAAATAAAACTAAACTAAAATATATATAATATTAAAAAATATTAAATTTATATTAAAATAAAAAAATAATTAAATATTTAATAAAATAAAAAAAATACTTATATATAAAAAATATATAAAAGTTTAAAAAATATTTATAAAATATTATATAAGTAATAAACTTATTTTATTAATAATATTTTAATTAACTAAAGCTAAAAAAGCAAAATTAACTTTTTAAATAAAAAAAAAACTAAAAATATTTTAATTAAAACTAAAAAAGTTAATAATAATAAAAAACTACTAAAGTATATACTATTATTTTTATTTATAGTTAATAGCTTTTATTTTTTTAAAAAACTTAAAACTATAATAAAAAAACTTAGTACTATGCTTTTTTAATATTTTATTTTGCTTTTTTAAATAATTTAGCTTTACTAAAGTTTTTTTTAAAAAAATATATAATATATATAATTTAGTATATATTTATTAACGTTTATTTTTAAGCTTATAATATTTATAAACAATTTAAATTAAACTTATAAAATATATTAACATTTTATATAATTAACTACGCTTAATATATAAAATATAATAACTAATATTAAAAAATTTAAAACATTTAAATTTAAATAAAATATAATAAATATAAAAATTAATAAAAATATTAAATTTAAAAATATAAAAAAACAAACAAAAACATTTTAAAAAAGTATTATAAATACTTATAAATAAAAAGTTAGCTATAATAAAAAAAAATAAAAAAACAAAAAAAACAAGTTTTTATAAAAAAAAATAAAAGTATTTATTATTTATTAAAAATAATAAACTTTAAAAAAGAAAAAAATAATATTATAAACTAATAAAAAATAGCTTATTAAAAAAACTAAATATAAAATATAAAAATAAATATAAATATAAAAAAATATAACTAAAAAAATGCTTAAAAATAAAACTATAGTTATATAATAAATTACCTTTTAAAATAAAATTACTAAAAATAATTAAAATAATTTAAAAATAAAAAGCATAATTATTAATAATAATTAAAATAATTAAAATAATTATAGCTAAATATATAAAAAAAAATTACTATATTTATAAAAAGTTTTTTATATAATTAGTTATTTTTTATTTTATTTATTAATTTAAGTTTATAATTATTTTTTAAAATTACCTATTTAATATATAACATTTATAGCATTATTATTTATATAATACTATTAGTATTTAGCGCTACTTTTTAATAAATAATACCTTTAAATATATAATCCTTTAATAATCTAGCTATTTTAGTTAAACATATAAGCTTATTTAAATTAAGTTATAATATAGCTAAAGTTTAAATAGTTATATTATAACTAAAAGTTAGTAGCTATATTTAAATTAACTATAATTAAAGTTTAAATAGCTATATAATAAATAAAAATATTAAAATAGCTTAAGTTAATTTTATTAATATATAAAAATAATAAAGTAATTTTGCTAAGCTATAACAAATTAAATAAATATATAACTTTATTAATATTAATTTAAATTATAAAAAAGTTAAATATAAAACTAAGCTATATAAAAGATTTTTTTTAAAACTTATTAAATTTAATATATTAATAGCTAATTTAAACAAATTTAAAAAATAAAATATTTTAATAAAAAAAATAGCTTTAAAAAGCTAGCTTATAAATAAAAACTTTATTGCAATTTATAAAGCAAACTAAAAAATAGTTAAAAATATTATATTAAATAGCTAAACAAATAAACAATTTTTAAAAAAAAGCTTAAATAATATAAAAAAAGTTTTTAAAAATTTAACTAAAATAAACTAGCTATTAAAAGCAAAAAATATATTACTAATAGTTAATAAAAGTTTATTTGCTAAAAGCGTTATAAAATTAGGCTTAAATAATAAAAAAATAAACAATAAAAATATATTAAATATTATAAAAATAAACTTTTAAATAATTAAACATTTAGTTTTATTTTATAATTTATTAAAACAATTAAAAAAAAAAACTTAAATACTAATGTTTAATATATAAAATATAATAATATTAATAATATATATAGCTAATATAATAGTAAAGCTAATTAATATTAGTTATTTTTAGCTAAATATTTTAAAAAAGCTTATTAAAAGTTATATTATTTTTTATAATAATAAAGTTATTATAAATATTAATATTAATTTATAAGTTATTTAATTAAGCAAATAAAGTAATATAAAAAATAAAAATAATTTAATAGCAAATAAAAAATAAATACTATTTAAAAATAATATATTTTAATAGTAATTATAATAATTATTAATAAAAAAAGTTTACTAAAATAAATAAACTATAATAATATTTATAATAGCTTTAGTTAAAAAATAAAATATATAATTAAATATTATTAATATATAGCTTTTTAGCAATTAATATACTATAAAAAATATTATAAAAAGCAATTTAGTTAAAACTTATACTATAAAAGTATTTAAAAATAATAAAGTATAAAAAAATATAAAAAATAAGCAATTATTAATTTAACTTTAAAATTTATTACTATTAAAGCTTTAAAAGCTAATATATAAGCTAAACAAAAATAATATTATTAATAAATATTTAATAAAGCTAAAAAAAAAATAATTATTATTAATAAAAAAGCTAAAACTAAGCATTAATAAGCTAAGTTATTTTATTTAAAATAGTAATAATAAAAAGTATAATAATAAAAATGCTTATTAGTTTTAATTAAATAAAAAAAAGTTTAAAAATAATAAACTATTTTAAAAAAAAGCTAAAATAAAAGCTATAGTTAAAATTATTAAAACTATAGCTAAAATTAACAAAAAAACTATTTATTTTTTTTAAATAAAAAGCTAAACTAATAAAATAAACTATAATAATTAAAATATTTATAATAAAACAATAATAATATAAATTAAACTATTAACTAAAGTTTAAAATAATAAAAAAATAATTAAGCTAGAAAATTTTAAAGCTAAAGCTATAAACTTTAAAAATAAAAATAATTAAAATACTAACGCTTTAAACAAAAAAAAGCTTATAATAATAAATTATAAAGCTATTTTAACTAAAAAACTATTTAAAATATTAATTTTAATAATAAAAAAGCTATTAATAATTTAATAAATAATAATTATATTTGCTTTAATAAAAAAAAAGTAAAGTTTAATAAAAACAATAATAAATATAATAAATATAATAGCTATATAATAATTAAAATAAATAAATTTAAAATATATTAAATATATAATTAGTATATTATATTTTAAAGCAATAAAACAATTAAAACTAAAAAGTAATTTAATATAATATATTTAAATTATAATATAATATATAAATTTTTAAATATGCTAAAATAATATATTAAAAACTAGCGCTATAAAAAAATAGTTTTAAAAAATAAAAAAGTTGCTAAAATTAACTTTGTTTTAATAGCTTTTAAAATATTAATTATAATATAATAAAAATTATTTATTAAGTTAAAACAAATAATTAAAGCAAACTTTAAACTTATTATAAAAAAAAAATCTAAAAATAAATTATTTATTTTAAAATAAAAGTTTAAAAAAACTTATAAAGCAAAAAAATTAGCGTTTATTTTAATACTAGCAGCTTAAATATTATTATTAGTTATAATTTTATTAATAGCTTTATAAAAAGTTTAAAATATAAATTAATTAAACTAATTATTATTAATAAAATAAAGTTATAAACTAAAATTATATAATAAATAATTTTTAATATTTATATTAAAAAATTAATTAAAAGCAATTAAATATTTAGCTATTTTATTATAATTATTAAAGTAATAAAAAAACTAAAGCTAAAAATATTAATTAAAATTAAATTTATATTTAAATATAATATAAAAATTAACTTTATATATAAAATATATATTTTTAAATTAGTATTAAATTTAAAAGTATAAAATAAAGCAAAAATAACAAAATTTAAAAAAATATTATAGTAAAAAGTAATAGCTATTTATATAATAATAATTTTAATAATAATAATAGCTTTTATTAATATTAATTTTATTAATTTATTTGCTTTTAAAAATAAAATAAACTAATTAATAAAACTATTTTATTTTAAAAAAATATATTAACTTATATATAATATAACTATAAACTATTATAGCTTAAAAAAAGTTATAGTTTATAATTTATATATTTAGCTTATTAAAATTAAAAATATAAAAAAACTAAGCTTTATTTTTAAATATTAAAAAAATAAAATAGCTTAAATAGTTAATAAAGCTAATATTTAAACTTATTAATAAAAAAATATTATTTATAAAAAATAAAAAATAATAATAGCTTATTTTATAAAAAAAAAACAAATTAAAATATTTATAACTAATAAAAATAATTAATAAATATTACTAAAAAAAGTACTTAATAAAATAAAAGTTAAACTAATAACGCTTTTTTATAAAATATTTAAGTTTATAAATATTAAAACAATTAAATTTTTAATAAAAGTTATAATTATTACTAAAAATATTACTTAAATATAAATAATTAGTAATTTAATTAATAAATATAATATTTTTTAAAATAAAAAAATTATACTAATATTTAATAATTAAAAAATAAAAATTAATTTAGTTAATAAATAATAAAAATAGTTTAAATTAATTAAGCTTTATTTGCTAGGTGCTAAAAATTGCAAGTTTTTTAATAAAAAGTATAATAAAAGTTATGGTGGACAGGTTTAGTAGGTGGCTGTAGCCGTGGCTGTGGCCGTGGCCCGTGGCTATAGCAGCCGCCGGGGGAAGTGGGTCACATTTTAAACCCTGCCCTACCACACACACACACACAGATATTTACCCTGCGCACTATAGCCCACGCTTTATACTTAAACCTTTTCTTTTTATTTTACAATTAGCAATACAAGTGGTTACCTACGTATAAGCCTTGTTTTATTTATAAAACACCCATTATAATAATAAACTATATATATAAAGCTATATATAATTTATAAATAACTTTATACTAGTAGTTTACTTAATATTTATAGTTTAAAAAAAAGTTAATAGTATTAAAAAAAGCTAATTTATAGTTAACTTAAAACTACTAAATAAAATTATAATATTTAATATATATTTACTATTAAGCTAAAATAATATTATAGTAAATATAATAAAAAAAAAATATTTATATTATTAAATATATTAAGTTTTTTTTTTTAATTATTATTTTATTTAAAATATAAAAATAAAATAGTTATTATTAGCTTATAAAAGTTAAAGAAATTAAATATAGCACTAATAAAATTTTAAAACTTGCTAGCTTTTATATAAAAATTTATAAATTAAATTTTTTTTTAATAAAAAAATTTATATATGTTTATATTAATAATATTATTATTTTTAGTATAATGTTTAAAAATATTTAAAGCATTTAAATATAGTACTAAATATATTAAACAAAGCATATATTTATATTAGTATAGCTAAGTTTTTTATAGTATTTTTATTAATATAACTACTAAAATATAATATAAATAGCAAAAATATTATTAAAACTAATAATAAAATTAAAGCTTTTAAAAAACTAGCAATATTATATATATTAAATATACTAAAAATTTATATTAAAATAGCTAGCTAGTTATATAAAAAAATTATTTAGTTTAACTATAAAATTTAAATATTATAAAAGTAAAAAATAAGTTTAACTATAAAAATATAAAAAAAAAATAGTTTACTACTAAAAAAGTTAAAACTAATTAAATAAAGTTAAATTTTTTATATAAAATTTAAACTTATAAAAAAAAAATTAAAAGTTAAAATATTTTATAAAAATATTTATATAGTTAATATATTATATATTATTATAAAATAAATAAACTATTATTTTTAAAAGTTAATATTTATAAAAAAGTTTATAACTTAATAGTATTTTAATTAAAAAATAAATAAAATAATATATTAATATTAAAATAAAATATATTTATTTTATAAATTAAATTTATTGCTTTTTTATTTAAACTAACTAATAATATTAAAAAAAAGTATAGTTTAATAAAAAAAAAATAGCAATTTTAATATAAACTTATAAAAAACTATATAAAATGTTTTAGTTTAATATAAAACTAGTTAATATATTTATTAATTATATTTTAATAAAAAAAATAGTTATATATATATTGTTTTAAATAATAAACTTTAATAAAACAAACTTATAATTTATTAATATAGCTAACTATTTATTTTAATTTTAACTTAAAATATATTATATTTT
Organism: Xylaria sp. BCC 1067; assembly: GCA_005188305.1. Taxonomy (NCBI): domain Eukaryota; kingdom Fungi; phylum Ascomycota; class Sordariomycetes; order Xylariales; family Xylariaceae; genus Xylaria; species Xylaria sp. BCC 1067. Next base: position 1,500,328 of record SSCS01000004.1, on the reverse strand, counting down.
AAAAATATTAAATATAATATTAAATATATTATTAAAATTACTATAGCGCTTAAAAAAATAATAATAAATTAAGCTTAATAACTTTAATATTTTAAATAATATTTAAAACAAAAATACAAACTAAGCTTATTATATTAAACTTAATATAATAAATAGTAATATAATTACTAAATTAATAATAAGTATTAAATTTTAATAATATATTATAATAAGTTATTAATTAAATATAAAATATAATAAAATATATAATTTTTTTATTAAAAAATAATATAAAAAAAAAATTATTAAAAAACTTTAAACTAAACTAATTAAATATTAAAAAAGTATTATAGCGTTATTTATATTAAATAATAAACTTTTATATTATATTATATTAAATTAAAAAAAGCTTTATATATTTTTTAAAAATATATAAAAAATATACTAAAAATTATTTATAATAAGTAATATTATTTTAATAAAAAACAAATATTATATAATTTAAAAAGCTTTTATTTTATTAATAAAAAATATAATATTAAAAAAAATTTTTTTTTTATAAAATATATTATAATAACTAAATTAATTATTAATTTTAACTAAATAAATTAATATTAATTAAAATTTTTATTATATTATATTATATAATTATAATAGATTTTATTATAAATATATTACTAATTAAAATAAATAAATTATTTTAAAACGTTTTAAAATTTAATATATTTAATATATTTATAATTATTTTTTATAAAAAAAATAAAAAATTACTATTTATATTAAATAATAAGTTTTATATAGCTAAAAACTAAGCAAAAATACTACTAAAAATATTATATTTATATAACTAAAGTTTATTAATAGCTATTATTAATAATTAAAACTTAAAGTTTATAAATAACTTTTAAAAAAAAATATATAATTTATTAAATATTAAACTATTATTTTTAATAATATACTATTTATAAATAAATAAACTATTAAAAAAAAAACTAAATAGTTAAAATAATAATTAAATTTTATATAGTAATAAATTTAAATATATTTTAAATAAAAATATTATTAATATTATAATATTATTTTAATAATATATTTTTAGTTATAATAAAAAAGTTATTAAATAAATTAATATTTAGTTTTTAACTAAAATTAATAATAAATATTTTTAATTAAAAAAAAAGTACTAAAGCTAGCAATAAAATATTAAAAATATTATAAGCTAAATATACTTAAAAAGTTAAATATTTAATTAATATAGCTAATATAATTATTAAAAAAAAATTAATAATAAATATATTTTAATAAAATTTAATAAAAAAAATATAGTATATTTATAATTATATAAAAAATATTATTTTGTTAATAAATTTAAATAAAAATAGTTTTTAATAAAAATAAAACTTTTTAAAATTTTAAAAAAAATAAACTTATTAGCTTATAAATTTAACTTTTTAAATATTTAAAAAGTTTATTTAATAGTTTTAATAGCTTAACTATATAAACTAAAACAAAAAAAAATTTTTTAATAAAAAAGTTATACTATTAAAACTAGTTATAATAAATAATATAAAAAAATAATAAAAAATTAAAAAAATTATATAATAATAAATTAAATTTAATAATAATAAACTAATAGTTAAATATATTATTAAATAATATAAATAAAATAGTAAATTTAATTAAATAATTAATAAAAAAAAGTTTAAACTAATAGTATTAAATTTAATTATTAAATATAAAGTTAATAATATTATTAATTAAACTAAAAAATATAAAAAATATAACTTAGTTTTTAATAATAGTAATAACTTATTAAAATAAACTAAAGTTAGTTTAAAATATAATAAAAAAAAGCTTTAATAAATTAACTTTAATAATTATTATATTTTATATATAAACTTATAAAAATTAATAAAAAAATTAAATTTAATTTAATATAATTTTTAATATAATAAAATTAAATTTAAGCTATAATTAATAAATTTATATAAAAAAATTATATAAAAAAAATACAAATAATTAAAAAAAACAAATATATTAATAATTATTATATTAAAAAAATATATTAATAAAACTTTAAACTAAAACTTAAAAGGTTTTTTTTTTTTTTTATTAAAAGCTATATTTTTAAATAAATTTTAACTTAATATATTTTTTATATACTTTTAATAAAAACCTATTAAATTAAACAAATTAAAAACTTTAAAAATTAAAAATAAAAAAGCAGTTTAATTTAATTATAAAATTGCTAACTTTAATATATTAAATATTTAATTTAATATATTAACCTATTAAAAATTTATTAAAATTTATTAAGCTAAATATAAAAATATAATTATAAACAAATTAAATTAATTATATAAAAGCTTAATATTTATTTATTTATACTATATATTAAATAGCAAAATTTTTATTAAAAAAAATAATATTTATAGTTTTATAGCAAATTTTTATAAAAAATATATAATTAATATTAATATTAAAAATGCTATAATAAATATAAAAAAATAAAAAAAACTAATTAAAAATAATAAAATAAATAGTTAAGTTAATTTTAGCTAAACAATTATTTAAAATAAAAAGCTAATTATTAAAATACTTACTATTATAAAATTAATAAAATAAAATCTAGCTAATATTAACGTTTAAATAAATAATATTATAGCTAGCGCTAATATTTAAATAAATAATACTTTTATATAAAAAAATAACTAAAATATTATAGTTAATAATAATTAAATAAATATATAATTTAAAGTTTAACTAAATAAAACTTAATTAAAAACTATTAAGTTTAATTAATAAGCTATTATAAATATATTTAAATTTAAGTTTTAGTAATAATAATAAAAATAAACAAAAAAATTTATTAAGCTAATTTTATAAAAAAATATAAATAATAATAATAAAATAATAAATAAAATTTATATAAAAAACTTTAAAATTATAATAAATAAAAAAGTTACTAATAAAAATAAAGCTTAATAAATTATATTGTTTAATTAAATAATAAAACAAATAAAAATAATAATAATATTAATAAAAATAAAAAAAAATTAAACGTTTTAAAAAAATATTAAATATATTTTTATTAATTAAAAAGTAAAAAAAACTAATAAAAATAAAAATAAAAGCAAACTTAATAATAATATTAAAATTTTAAACAAATTAAATAAAAATTTAAACAACTTTAATATAAATAAAAAAATTTTAAAAAATAATATTTAAATTATTAGTTTTTATAAAATGTTTAAAACTTAAAATAATAAACTAAGCATAAATAATAGTTTTATTAAAATTAATAATATTAGCTTTAAAATATAATAAAAATATATTAATTATATAATTATTAAATAAAAATATTTATATTTAATAACTTTAAAAATATTTAAAATAGCTTAAAAATAGCTAATTATATTATTTACTAAAATAAAGCTATTTTTATTTTTTTTAAAAAAAATAGCTAAAAAAATAATACTTAAAGCAAAAATAGTTTAATTTAATAGCTTTTTAATAAAAGTTTTTAAACTTAACATTAAAAATAATAATACTATAAAAAAAAATATTGCTAAAAAAAGTTATTATTTAAATATTTATTAGTAAAAAATAAAACTAAAGCTAAATAAAATAACTAGTTAATAAAAGTTAAATAAAAAATAAATATATTAAGCAAAAAAAATATATTTAAACTAAATTTAAATATTAAATTAAATATATTTATTTTAATAAAAAAAGCTAAAATAACGCTAAAAATAACTATAACTATAATAAAAAAATCTTTAAAAATATTAAATATAATAGTAATAAAAAATTTAAATTTAAAAACTAAAATCTTAGCTAAAAAAATACTTAAAAAAAAAAAAAGCTATATTAAATAAAAATAACGCTAAAGTAAATAAAAGCAAACAAAAACAAAAAAAAACACTATTTATTTTAAGCTATAAACTAAAAGCGTAAAAAAATATAAAATAAAACAAACTAATAAAAAAAAAGCTTAAACTAACTAAATAAAAAATTACTAAATAATAAAAATAATAAAATAATTTTATTTTATTTAATAATAATTAAAAAAATATTAATAATAAATTAACTAAACTAAATTTTAATATATTTATAGCAATAAAAATATAAAAATATAACTATAATAAAAATAAAAAAAAATTTTAGTTTAATAAATATTTTAAAAATAAGCTAGTATTTAAAATAATAAAAAGCTTATTTAATAAAATTAGCAAAAATAATTTTTTTTTAATATAACTAGCAAAAAAATTAATAAACTAATAGTTAAATAAAACTAAAAAGCTATTTTAATATTATTTTATTTATAAAAATAACAAACTAAATATTAAAAAATATTAAAAGCTAAAAAAAGCAAAAAAGCTTAAAAATATTTTTTGTTTAGTAAGTTTATTATTTTTTGCTTTATATATTATAATATAAATAATAAATTAAACTTAACTATTAAAAGTATTTTTAGCTAATTTAAATAAACAAATTTAATATAAATAATAATATTAAATTTTTATATTAAAAATAATAAAATAATTATATAAGCTAACTAGCTAATTATTAACTATAACTAATATATTTAAAAAATAATAAAATAATAAATTAAAATAAATAAAAAATTTAAAAAAAAATTTTATATGTTTAAAATAATTAAATTATATATAATACTAAAAAAATAAAACAAAAAATTTAAAACTAAACTTAATAAGCTTTATAAAAAGCTAAACAAAAAACTAATTAAAATAAATAATAACTACTTTTAAAAAATAACAACTAAATTAAAAAAAAAGTTTATAATAATTATTAATAAAAATATTAAATTTATTTAATTAAAACTAAAAAAAGCTATTAAAACACTTTAAATTTAAATATTAATAGCAATTAATAAAAAAGCTTTTAAAAATATATTATATATATTAAAAGCTAAAATAAAAAACTTTATAAAAAAGCAAAGTTTAAAAGTTTAAAAAAGCTATAAATAGCTTATAAATAGTTTAAAATAATATAAATTTAATTATATTTATTAAAATTAAAAAAAAATAAAATATATAAAAATTAAAACAAATTTACTTTATATTAAAAAAAAAGCACTTATTAAATATAATTATAAGCTAGTTATAGCTAATAAATATTTATGCTTACTTAAATATAGTTTATATTTAGTTAAATATAAATAAATAAACCTTTTTTTATATATTTAATTAAATAACTTTTATTAATATACTTTATTTTTTTTTGTTTATTTTAGTATAACTAAATAACTTATAACACTTACTTTTAAAGCTAAATAGCTTAAAAAAATTAAAAGCTAGCTAAAAAAAAGTATTATTTTATTAAGCTATTTTTAATTAAATTTAAATATAATAAACTATATAAGCTATTAATAATAAATATTAAAAAATAATAATTAAATAAAATAACTTTTAATAATAATTAAAATAAAGCTTAATAATATAAATAAACTTAAAATAATAATTTATTAATATAATAATAATTTAAAATAGTTTTTTTAATGTTTTATTTAATAATTAAATAATATAATAGCTTATATATTTAATATAATAGTTTATTATTATATTTATATTTTAAATATTAAATATATAAATTAATTTATTTTTATTATTATTTTTTATTTTAAATGTTTTTATTTTAATTTTATTTTAATAAAAAATAATACTATAAATAAACTAATTATATACTATTAAACTTTTTAAATTTAATAAAACTAAAATAAATTATAGTTTTAAATAAATGAAATATATTAAATAATGCTTAATATTATAAATTAAACTAGTATTAAACTATATTTATTTTAAATATTATTTAATTAAATATTATATATATATTTTAAGCTTTATAATATTACTTTTAAATAAATTTAAAAAAAGTATTAAAATAATAATAAAAAACTAATATAATTTAGCTAAATAGCTTTAGTTTAACTATAAAAATTTTTTAAAATTTTTTAATATAATTTATATAATAATAAATATATATATTATAGCTATATAAAAATTTAAAGCTTTAAATTATATTAATATTATAAATAAACTAACTTTTAAATAATAATATAAAAAAATAAAGTAAACTTTTTTAAAACTTATTTAATAATTTAATTAATAAAAACTTTATAAAAAATATATTATTAAATTTTTTTAGCTTATTAATATATAATTATTATATAAATATAATTAAATAAAATTAATATTATTATAAAAATAAAAAAAAATGGCTTAATAAATAAATAAAAAGATAAAGCGCTAATAAAAATGCTTATATTATTAATATAACAAAAATAATTATTTTATATTATTTTATTTAAATTTAAAAAAACGAAAAAGTATTAAATAACTATATTAATAAAAAAAAATAACTTAACTATTAAAATAAAAAAAAACTAATTTTTAATATAAAATATAGCTAAAAATAATTATAAAAATATTAAAAATAAATTTTATATATTAAATTAATAAACTTTAATATATTTTTAAATTTTATTATTATTATTTATATAATTATAAAACTACTAATTTTATATTAAATATTTATTAATTTAAAGTATTTTTTTATAAGTTTTATTAATATATTTTATATATAAAAATATAAACTTTTTATAATATTAGTACTATAATTATATATTTTATAACTAATTAATAATATTATAATAAAAATAGTTTTTATATATTATATTATATAATATATAATAAGCTTTTTAATTAAAAAATTATTATTTTATATATAGCTATTAAAAAGTAATAATATTATACTAAGCTATTTATAGCTTTATTATTATAATTTTAATATTAATTAATAAATAAATAAATTAAATATTAAATTAAATATAATTAAAAAACTATAAAATAATAAAATATTATTAAAATAATTTATTAATATTATTATTTTATTATTAAAATAAAACAAGCTTAAAAAAAAAACTTAGTTTATATTTTATTAGCTATTAGTTTTTTATTATTTTATAAAGCTAAAAATATTTAAATTAAGTTTATATTAATAATTTAGTTTTATAACATTATTAATATATTATTTACTATTAAAATAATAAAAGTATATAGTTTAAAAAATAAACGTTTAATAAAAAAACTAGCATTTAATATATTAATAAAAATTATTAAAAATATTTTAACTAAAAATAACTTATTAAATATAAAAAAATTACTTTTATATTTATAAATATATTATAATTAAATTAATATAATATTTTAGCTTTAAAGAAAATTAAAAAAAATATTATTAAATATTTAAATAGTACTAATTAGCTATTAAAAAATAAAATATTTAAATATTTACTAAAAAAAATATTAAAACTTAATTAAAACTTTTTTATTATATAAAATAAAAAAACTTTTATTTTATTGTTTATTTAATTATAAAATAAATATTATATTAAATAAAATACTATTAAACTATAAAATATAGCTAATATTATTAGTAAAACTTTTAATTATTTAAAAATATTTTAATAATTATTTAGCAAAAAGTTTTATATATACTAGTACTTTATTTATAATAGCTTTTATTGTTTTTATAAAAAAGTTAAAAAAAAAAGTTAAAATATATATAAACTACTAAAGCTTTAATAATATTATAGTTTAAAATTATTATTTAATAATAGTAATTAAAAAAACTTTAAATATAGTATATAAAACTAAAATATATATAAAATTTAATATTAATATAATATTTAATTAGCTATATATTATTTTTAGTAATAAATAAAAAATAGCTTTTATAATTAAATTTAAACTATTTAAATATTTAATTATTAATTTTAATATAACTAATATTTTTACTTTGTTTTAATACTATATTAATAATATATTATTTAATATATTAAATAAATATATTATAGTTTATTTATATAATATATTTATTTATAGTAATAATAAATAAAAATATAAACAATATATAAAAAATATTAGCAAATTTTATTAAAATTAAATTAACTATTAATATTAAAAAATATAAGTTTAAAATTATTAAAACTAAATATTTAAGCTTAATAATTTTTATAAAAAAAATTAATATAAATTTAACTAAAGTTTATATAATAACTAAATAAAAATTGCTATAAATATTTAAAAATTTATAAAAGTTTATTAGTTTTATAAACTATTATTAATTGTTTATTAAAAGTTTTTTATTTATTATATAACTATTTATAAAATTTATAAATAAACTTTAATAGTTTAATATTTTAAACTATAAAATAAAAAATGTTTTTATTTTTTTAAAATAGTTATTTATAAAAATACTAGTTTTAGCTTATTATAACTTATTTTATATTATAATAATAAAAATAAATATATTTAACTAAGTATTAAAAAAGGTTTTATATTAAATTAATAAAAAAAGCAATTAATATTTCGTTATTTTTTTTAGTAAAATATATATTAGTAAAATATAACTATAAAATATATAATAAAGAATTATTAGCAATAATAAAAATATTTAAAAAATAGCGCTTAAAGCTTTAAAGTTATATAAATAAAATAAAAGTAGTTATAAACTATAAAAATTTATAGCATTTTATTATAACTAAGCTATTAAATTAATAATAAATTAAATAGTTAAAGTTTTTTAAATAATTTTTAGTTTAAAATTATTTATAAACTAAAATAATATATAATAGTTTTAAATGCTTTATTATAAAAGTTAAACAATAAGCTAATAAATATAAAAAATATTAATAATAATAAAATAGGTTATTAGTTTTAAATATTATTATTTTTTAATAAATAAATAATATTAAAATAAACTATTATTTAATTAAAGTTTATAAAAAATAGCAAATTAATAAAAGAAATTATTAATAAAATATATAAAAGCTTTAAACTAGCTAAAAATATAACTAAAGTTATATTTAATTTTAAAGCTTAATAATTTTTAAAATAAATAAAAAAGCAATTTTAAATAGCTATAGCTAATTATATAATAACTAAAAACTAAATTTTTATTAAAAATAAATTATATATTTTTAATTATATAATAAATAAACTAAAAATAATATATAAAATATATAGCTTTATATTTATAAAATATTTAAAATGTTTTAAAACTTAAAATTTAATAAAAAAGTTATTTTTTTAACTAAAACTATTATAAAATATAAAAACTTTTATTAAAAGCTATTATTTATATTAAAAAATAAAAAGTTTATAAATATTTTTTTTAAAGTTTTTAAAATTATTATTAATATTTTATAAGCTATAAAATAATATTTTAATTAATTATATTAGTTTATTTTTTTTATATTAATAATATAAAATTTTATATATATATAATTTAATAATACTTAATAAACTTATAAAAATATAATATTTTATTTTTATAATAAATATATAAATAAAAATACTAATAAAAGTTTTTATATTATAAATATATTAGCTTTATAACGTTTTAAAAACTATAATATTAAATAAAAGCAGTTAGTTTATTTTTTATTTTTAAAATAAACTAAATAAAGATTTAAATATAATATTTTATATATTAATAATATATTATTTAAAAACGAATAACTAAACTAAAATAATTAATACTATAATAAAGTAATATTTATAAAAATATTATAACTATTATTAAAATAACTAAATTAAATAGCTATTATTTATAAAATTTATAGCAAATAACTAAAGTTTAAAAACTATAAAATTAATACTATTTTTAATAAATTATAAATAACATTTTAAAATAAAAATAAAACTTAAATAAAATTTAACTAAATATAAAATAAAAATATAATAAAATAAATTTTTATTTATAATAAATATAGTAAATAAAATATAAAAAATAATAAAAAAAACTAAAATATTTATAGTAAAAATATAAAATTAATATATTATTTTTATAAATATATATTAGTTAAATATTATTAAATATAAAAAAAAAATATAACTAAATATAAAAAACTTAAAAATAATATAACTTTTATTAAAACTAATAAATAAATAAATAAGCTTATTTAAAATAATAAAAGTTTATAAAAAAGTTATATTTTTAAAACTTTTATTATAACATAAAATATTTTTTATATTATATATATTATTTATTAAACTTATTAATAAAAGCTTTATAAAATAAAACTAACTTAACTAAAAATATAATAAAAAAGCAAATAAAATAATAATATAAAATAAAACTAAAAAAAAAGGTTTATTAACTATTTAATAATATTTTTAATTTAAAAAAAATAAAGTTAAAAAAATTTATATATTAAATTAAATAGCTAGCTTTTTATATATTAATATAAAAACTAATAGTAAACGTTAAAAAATATAAAAATAAACTTATTACTTTTTATTAAAAATATTTATTAAAATTAAAGCTATTAAAATAGCTAAAACTTTATTTAATAATTAAAGCTAAAAAATAAAAGCTAAATATAACTATTTATTTTTTAAATAATATATTAATAAAAAAAAATAGTTTAAAATTAAAAAAATATAAAAAATAAAATATAAACAATAAAAAAATTTTTTTAATAAATTAAATATAAAAAAGCTATAATTATAAAAATAATACTAAATAAAAAAGCTATTAAAATAATTATTAATTATTATATTTTTTTATAAAAAATTTAAAATAAACTAAAATAAACCTAAAAACTAAAAAAAATAATAGTAAAAAATATATAAAAACTAATAAAATTAAAACTTATATATTTAAAAAAAAAGTTTTATTATTTTAATTATAGCTTAATATTTTTATTTTAATATATTTAAATATTAATAAAAAAGTTTTTAAAGATTTTTACTAGTTTAATAATTAAAAGTTTATTTTTAAACTTAAACTTAATTATAATATAAAACTTTAGTAAAAAATTAGCAAATTATTATATATATATTATAGTATTATAAAATAAACTTGTATTAAAAAATTATAAATCTTTTTTTAATAAGCTATTAAATAGCTATTTTAAAAAATTATTAAGTAATAGTTAAAATAATTAGCTATTTTCTTTAATAATAATAGCTAATATATTTTTATAATAAAAATATAACTAAGTAATACATTTTAGCAAAGGGTGTAGCTATTATAAAGCTATAGCATTGCTATAAAATTACTAAAAGCTATATATATAGCCTTAAAGTAGCTTTTTAAAGTACTATAAAAGCTTTACTAAAAGAAAAATGCTTTTTTTAAAGCTTTAGCTTTTAGCTAAAAACTTAAAGAAAACTTTTTTTTTTATTATAATAATATATTTAATTATTAGTAATACTTTTAGTTAGTTTTATTAAATAATATAGTAAATTTTATAATTATTGCTTTTATTTTATTTATTTTTTAATTTATTTTTTTTAACTAGTAAATTATACGCGTAAATATAATATAGCCTTTAAAACATATAATCTTTAAGTTAATTATTTTTTTTTTTATATTAATTTATAAAACAATTTTAAAAGGTATATTAAATAAAATATAGCTTTTTAGCGTACAAAAAAAAAAGTTAACCTTAACGTTTTTTTAAATATAGTTTAGTTTATTAAAAACCATTAGCATTAATTTTTAATTAATTTAATAATTATATCCTTTTTTAATATTTTATATTAAATTTATAATCTTTTATAAAGTATTAAGTTTAATTTTATAGCTAAAAAGCTAAAATTAGCTAAATTAATAGCTAAAAAAACAATTTTGCTTTTTTATTTTAAAAATAAATATATAGCTTAAAGCTATGCTATTTTAATATTACTATATTTAGTTTACTTAACATTTATAATATTTTATAAGTATTATTATACTTAAATAGCAAAATTATAATATAAAATTTTAATTAGTTTTATTTTTTAGTTTATTTAAAGTTTTTTAATAAATATAACACTTAATATATATTTTATTACTTTAAATTATTTTATAAATTAAATATACTTATATTTTTATTTTAATTTTTAAAGCATATTATATATAATAAGCTAATAAATAAATAGCAATTATTTTATACTTTTTTATAGTATATAAACTGCTTTATAAACTGTTTTATTTATATTTTATAGCTTAGTTTAAGTTTATAAGCAAATATAATATATTAGCTTATTTTAAGTTTATAAATAAATATTATATATTTTTTATTTTTTATTTTTTTAATTTATTTATTTAACTATTATATAATTTTTATTTTATTTTATTATTATTATTAAAGTTAGCGTAATATATATTAAAAATGTTTTTAAAAAATAATTTATATATTAAAAAACTTACTTTAAACCTTTAAGTAATTTTAAAAGTAAAAAACTTTATTTTAAACTTAAAAAAAGCAAATAAAATTTATATATATATAAAAAGGTTTAGTTTATTTTTAGTACTTTTAAGTGTTAACTTATTGCTTAAACCTTTAAACAATTTAAAAATAGCGTAAAAATTATAAAAATTAATTATTTTTTAGTTGTTTAATATTTTAAAAAAGTTTTATACTTTAAAAATATAACTAAAACAAAAGCAAGCTTTAAAAAAAAAAAATTTTTAGTACTTTTAATAAATTTAATAATAATAAACTAATATAATAATATATTTTTAGTTAGTTAAAAAAATAAAAGCTATAAAATAAACAAATTAAAAAAAACTTTAAATAAATAAAAAAAACTACTATAATAACTAGTAATATTAAAAAAATATAAAAAAGCTTTAATAAGCTAAAAAAAATTTTAGTAAACTTAATAAAAGCTATTTATAAATAATATAAATAAAAATATTATAATAGCTATTAAAAAAAAGTTATAGTTATAATTATAGTTATAATTAATTTTTAATTATTATACTAGTTTATTTATTTATAGCAATTAATTTTATTTTAATTTAAAAATTATATAAACTATAATAATTAAAGTTATTTTATTTATTTTTTTTATTATTAAAAACAATTAGCAATTATTATTATAATATAAATTTTATATTAAATGTTACTTTATAAATAATAAAATATATAAAGCTATAAACTAATTAACTTACTTTTAAAATATTATTTATATATTAACTTATATTTTATATATTAGTATTTAATATATTATTAAAACTATATATAAGTTTTAATAAATATTTATTTATTATATTGCTTATAGCAATATTTTATATAATAGCGCTTTATATAATAAAGCTTACATTTATAATAAAGCAATTAAATAAACTTTAACTATTAAAAGTTTAATGTATTAATACGTTTAATACTAATAGTTTATTGCAATATTTTATATTATATTCGTAGTTTAATTATATAAAAAATATGCTTTATTTTTTAAAAGCTATTATACTAGTAAAAAAAATCTAAATAATAATAATAGTAGTAATAATTTAAATAAAAACAGCCTATAGTTTTTATATAGTTTAAAAAGTAATAGCTATAATTATAGCACTAATAATAAAAATAAATAAAGTTTTATGCTAGCTTTATTAAAATTATTTTTAAAAATATTTTTTGCTTTAAAAAGTTAAACATTAGTTTATTTAATTTAAACTATAATAACTTTAATAATATAAATATAGTTATAAACAAAAACAAAATAATTTTTATTAATATATATTACTTTATAAAATATTTAAATTTATTTTTTAAAGATTTAAAGTTTATAAAAATAAATATAAAATAGTTTTTTATTTTATAAATAAAACTATTAAAAAACTAACTATTATATAATATACTAACAAATTTATATTATAAATATATATTAAATTTTATAGCAAAAAATATATAAAAGTTATATAATAGTTAATTAAATACTTTTTAATACTAATAATATTAATAATTAAACGTTTTAATTATTTATAATTAAAACTAGCTAACTTAGCAAACAATAAATTAATAATAGTTAATTTTATTTAAAAAAAATTATAGTATATTTAAGCAATAAATATTTTAAATAAAACTAAAAATAATTAATATAAAGTTATAATAACTATTTAAATATTATAAGCACAGGTGTTTTAACCTTATAGCCTTAGCATAAACACTAGCTTATAGCTAGTTTATAGTTTGTTTGTTTATATATATAGCTATAGTTAGCTATACAAAAAAATTAGTTTTTTTTTTTTTAAGCTATTAACTTTTCCTGTTGTTGCTGTCCTTTTTTCGCTTTTATTTCGCTTATATACCTAGCTATTTATTATACCTTTATATATATATATATATATATATATATATATATAATAATCTTAATAGCTTTTCCTTTTAGCTATTTATATAATAACTACGTTTATAAACTTTATTATTAGTATAACTAGCATAGCTATAAAAGTAAAAGTTTAAGCCTTTTAGCGTTAAATTAAATTAATAAAACAAGTAAAAGCTTTAAAATGTTAGCTTACTACTTTTTAAAACAATAAGCTATATTTAAAGCACTAATAAAATAGTAATAAATTAAACTTAAAATATAATATTAACTTTAAATAGTTTATTAAGTTTTTTTTATTATAATTTATTTTTTGTTAATAAAACAAATAGTTAATAAACTTATAAAAAGCTTTTAATAGTACTTTTAAAAAGTATTAAAAAAGCTATTATTAAATTAACTTTATAATATTTAAAATAAATAACTACTACTAACTTTTATAAAATTAACAAATATAATATTTAAAAAATAATAATTTTATAAAAGCAAAATAAATTTATAGCAACTAATTTTTATTTATATAATAAATATTTACTATTATTAAAAATATTAGTTATTATAATACTTATATTATAAAGCAATTAAAATTTATATAGTAAAGTTTTTAGTAATACTTTTAAAATTTTTATAATTATTTTTAGTTTTTAAAAAATTAAAATAAATAGCATTTATAAATAGCTAGCGTATAATTTTATTATATAAAGCTAATAAATTTTTTTTATATTAAACTAAAAAGCTAATTAGCTATTTTTTTAATATAAAAAAAAGTATAGTTTAAGCTATAATTTATTACTATAACCTATTATAATATAATTATAATTGTAATTAAAATTTTAAAATTAATTAGTTAGCTAAATATTTTTTCGTTTTTTTTTGCTAAAGTTTTATTTATTAAACAGTTATAATTTAAAACTAAAGCTATAGAAATTTTTTTTTATAAAGCTTATTAAATTTAACTAAAAATAAAAAAAGCATAATAATACTAAGCTAATAGCTAAGCTATTTATAAAGCTAATTATAAAGCTTATTATATAAAACCTAAAGCTATTAAAATTTTTAAATAATAATATTTGTTATAATAAAGCTAGTAATATTATACTTTATAAACGCTACAATAATAAAACATATTAAAAGTTTAAATGTTTAAAGCAGTTTATTTAATTTTTTAGTTTTTTATTTATTAGTTTTAGTTTTTATATTTGTTTTATTTTATTATTATTTTATTATATTTTTAGTTTTATATTAGTAGCGTTATAAAAGTTTTAAAGTTTATAGCTAAAAAAAAAGCTATTAACCTGTTTTTTTTTATATAAAAATAGTTTTTTTAATAAATATACACTTTTAAAGTAATAATTATACTATATATTTAGTTTTTATATAAGGTTTATATTTTTATTAAAGTTAAATTGCTAGTAAAAGCTTTGTTTTATAAATATTTCATTTTGTAGTTAGTTTATATTTATTAGTAGTCACGGCTGGGTGGCTAGTAGGGGCTATGCACACCACCTTAGCCATACCACCGTGATCGCAAACACGTGCACACACAAACACGCACGTAGGCAAACAGCCCCACCTAGCCTCCACAGGCCTCGAGGTTAAAATAGCCCCTAGGACCTCGCTGTGTAGATATTTTCTCCTTTTCTCCTTATCTGTAGATTTTCTATACAATATAGCACTTATTGCCGGAGCCCTGTTTTCGTTTGTTGTGCTAGGTATTACATTAGTTGTTTTTTATATAAAGCTTTATTTGTTATTTATTTATATAAAGTTTATGTTTTTTTTAAGGTTAAATTGCTATATAAAGTAGTTAGTTTTTTAAATTATTTAAAAAATACTATTTTACTTAAGCTAATAATATTACTATTAGTTTAATATATTATTTTTAAAACATAACTTATTTATATATATAATAGTTATTGTTTTAAAGTTTAACTAAATATTTTATACTTTAATAGTATATAAAACTACTTTATATATTTTAGCTAAATAATATTTAACTAGTAATAATATAATAATAAACTAAGTTTAATATATAAAAGAATTATATTTAAAGTTATATATATATTAGCTTGCTATATATATATATATATAAAGTTTTGCTTTATTTTTAGCTAAAAATAACAATAAGCTTTAAAAAGCTTTTAATTTTTTATATTTTGCTAAATTAAGTTAATTTTATTAAATAAATAAAAATAATTATTATAAATATAAATATTTTAATTTTATAGCCTTAGCATAAATACTAGCCTATAGCTAGTTTATAGTTTGTTTGTTTATATATATAGCTATAGTTAGCTATATAAAAAGATTAGTCTTTTTTTTTTTAAGCTATTAACTTTTCTTATTATTGCTAAACCCTTTTCGCCTTTGTTTTGCTTGTATACCTAGCTATTTACTATGCCTTTACCTATATACGTGTGTATAACATTAAACTAATATAAACTTAAATATAAAATAATATTTTTTAGCTTTAAAGCTTAATTTTTTTTTAATAAAATATATAATAAAAATTTTTAAGCTTAAGCTAATATTAATAGTAGCTTTTTATAATAAATTTAATTAAGCTAAAAATTATTATTATAAATTTAATAAATTTTAAAACAAATATAATAATAATAAATACTATAGCAATAAATATAACAATAAAAATAAAAACAAAAAGCTATATTAAAAAAAACAAAATAATAATTTTAAAAATAAAAGCAAAAATTAATATAATAAATATAATAAATATAATAAACAAAAAACTTAGCTAAAATTATAATTAAAAATATATTATTATAATTATTTTTTAGTAATAAATATACATTAAATAAATTAAATAATAGTATATATATTATAATATATTATAGCAATATATATAAATACTATAATAAAACGTTTAATTTAACTAAAGTTAAAAATAAGCATGCTTATATATATAATAAATAGCTACCTAAATAAATTACTACTATTTCTTTTATATATATATTAAAGCATATAAATAAAAAATATAATACTTTATTTTTGTTTAAAAACTAATTGTTTTAATATTTAAAAATATATAAGCTTTAACTTTAATTATTTAATATAATATTTATAACAAATAAATTAATTGCTAATTATAAATTAAAAATATTTAATTTTAATAAAAAGCTTAATTTACTAATTATATTTTAAATAAAATAAGCGCTTAATAAGCTTACTAATAATATTAACAAATTATAAAACAATAGTTATTTATACTTAAAAATTATTTTATAAAATAAATTAAATAATAATAATATAATAGTATATTTAAATAAAAAACTAATTATAATATTATTATTTATAAATTATTAAATATTTTAAAGTATATTATTAAAAAAAATAGTTAAGTTAAAAATATTAATAAAAAATATATTTACTATAATAAATAAGCTATATTTAAATTTTATTTATTAAATAATAACAACTATAAATTTTTTAAATTATTAAAGTTTAAAATATTAACTTAAATATTTAATTAAAACATTAAACTAATATTACTATTAAAAAACAATTTTTTTAATTTATATAAAGCTATAATAAACTATTAATAATATACTATTTATTTAAAAATATAAATAACTTTAAACTATTATTTTTAATATATTTTTATATATATTTATATTTTTATAAAGTTATTTTATTAAAAAATATATTTTTTAAACTTAAAAAAATAGTTATAGTTTTAGCTATATATAAACTTTTGCTTATAAATAAAATTTTTATATTTAAACTTTAATATACTAATAATATAATATTTTTAATAAAATTTACTATATTATTTATTATAATTATAACTAATTTATTATAAAAAATTAAAACTATTTTTAAAAAAATATAAATAAATATAATTTAAAAATATATTAATATTAAAGCTAAAAATATTAAAGCTTTTTAAAAATATAACATAATAACTATTATAATAGCTATAAAAATAGCTATATTAAAATTAATAAGCTTATTTAATATAAACTTAAGCAAAATAATATATAAATTAAAAATTAATAACTAAAATATTTATTTAATAAATAACTTTAATATTTTAAATAACATTATTATAAATTAAAATATTAAAATAACTTTTATTATAAAAGCTTTATTTATTAAGTTATATATATTTAGCTTAAGCAATATAAAAAAAATTAATATTATACTTTTTTTAAATAATTTTATAAAAATTATTAATATTTTAAAAGTATATAATACTTTTTTTAACAAGTTATTTATAAACGTTATATATAATATAACTAAAATATTAGCTAGTTAGCTAATAATAATAAAAAATAAAAAAGCTAAACTAAAAGTTTTTAAAATTTTAAATATATTAAACATTAAAAAGCCTGCTAAAAATTAAAAAATAAAAGCGCTTAATAAATAGTTTATATATACTAAAAATAATATTAAATTAACTAAAATTTTTAAGCTTTTTAAAAATATACTAAAAATTTAAATAAACTAAAATATTATTAATATATTTAAAAACAAATAAATAAAAATTCTTTTAATAAATAATTAACAATTAACTAAACTAAATAATTATTTATATTTTTTAAATATTAATAATAAAAAAGCTTTAAATATAGTTATTAAATAAACTTTATATATATAAAAAAAATATAAACAAAATAATATAATAACTATATTTTAATAACTTATATTTTTTTCTTTAATTATATAAGTAGTATAAATAGCAAAAATAAATATATATATATATAGCTTTATTACTATATAATATTCTTTAGTTATTATATATATTATTTAATAGCTAAGGCCTATATAAAGCTATAATATAAACTACGCTATAATAAAAATTAATATAACCTTTTTTTTATATATACTAGCTATATTTTATTACTAGTAGTTTTTTTTTTTTGCTTTTGTTATTTTTTATAGCTTAAGAAATAAATTGCTATTATATATATAATATAATATTAAATATTTAATACTATTATAAAATAATATAAATTAGTTAATGTTTTAATAAAGCTATATAAAAAGCGTAATTTTTTAAATAAAAAAAGCTAGCGACTAAAACTAATATATAATTTTATGCTAGCTTACTAAATTAGTTTATAATATAAAACTATACTACTAATGCTACTTTTTTATATATAGCGTTTTAACTTTTTTATAAAAAGTATATATATTTTAAACAATTTATACTAATAGTTATAAAAAGTTTTTTAGCTTTTTATAAGCTATATAAATATAAATAAGTAGCTTTTGTTTATAAGCTTTTTTTTTTATTTTTTTTTAATAATAATAGCTTACTACTACTGCTTTGTTTACTTGCCTGTTTATTTTATATATATATAAAAGTAATAACTATTATATAAAAGTTATTTAACTATTATATAGTAGTTATTATATTTATTTCATTTGTTTTATACTACTACTATTACTACTTATATTTATATTTATATTTTTACTTTTGCTTTTATTTTTATACTTTATATATATTATATTATATTTATATTTATTTATATTTTACTTTATATTTAAATTAAAATTTATATTTAATATATAAATTATTATTACTACTACTACTATATTTAATACTTTTTTATTTATATTTAAAACGTTTATATATATTTTTTAAAGTACTATTTAAATTATATTTTATAATAAAATATATAATTAAGTATGCTTACTTATTAATTAAATTTAAAATAGTTTTTATGCTTTATATATATTTATATATATATTAAATTATTTATTAAGTATATACTATACTAATTTAATAATAAAACAAAAAGCGCTATATTATTAAAATATTAAATTATAATATTACTATTTAAATTATATATGTTTAATATTGTTATATATTTGCTTGTTTAGTATGCTATAAAAGTTATTTTTATATAGTTTTTATTTATAGTTATAGCTACTTTTATTTAAAAAGCAAATATATAAACAAATATAGGTATATAAATAATAGCTATTTATTTTTTATTAGTTATTATACTTTTAATAGCTATTTTAATAGTATATATTTGTTATATTTATATATATTATATATAATATGCTATTTTTATTATATTAATTATACTGCTTTTTTTTTATTTTTAAACAATAAAAATAAAACTCTTAAAAAAAAAAAAAAAAAAGCAAAAAAATAATTTAAACAATAAAAATAAAAAGGATAAAAAAACAAAAAAAATAATAAAGTTTAAAAAAAAAGGTTAAATTAGGTAGTATTATTTTTTATATTTTTAATTGTTTTATTATAATCTTTTTAAATAAAAATAATAATTAAAGCGCTATAATATATTATAAAAAAAATATAAGGTTATTTTTTATATTATATTTTTATTGCTTTTTATTAAAAGAAATTAAACTTTATATAGTTTATATATTTATATTTATTTAAATAATATAATAAAAATTGTTGCTTTTTTTTTATAATATTTATTTAAGTTATAATAATATTATAATATTTATTTATTTTATATATAGTATTAAAGCAAGCTAACTTTTTTTTTAATATATATTTTTATATATATAGTTAGTTTATTTGTTAAAATTAGCTTTTTAAGCGTTATATTTAGTAATTTTTTTATATATATTTACTAGGTTATTTTATTTATTAACTTAATAAATTTTAAATATTTTATAGTTTTTATATATTTTATATATAAATATAATATTAATTATTAACTGTTTTTTTTATTTTATATTTAGCTTAATAAAATATTTATATAATAATTTTAAATTAAAATATATTTTAACTAGTACTAGTAATATATTTAGCTATTTAAATATTTTTATATTATAGTATTTAATATAATAGCTAAATTAAATTTAGCTACTATTTTATATAATTTGTTTATGTTTTATTAAACTTTAATATATAATATTTTTTTAAATTATAAATTAGCTATTTATATAAAATTTTATAGCTAGTATAATAATAAAACCTAGCTATAAAGTTATATTTTTATTATTTATAAATAAACTATTTATAAATATAAATAGCTTTATATATATAAAGTTTAATAAAATATAGTTAAATTTTTAATTTAAGTTTTAAATTTATTATTTAAGCTATATATTTAGTTTTTTAATATTTTTTACTATTAGTTTTTTAATTTAAACAGCTATAAATAAATTATATACTACTTTTAGTTAATAAATAAATATAATATATATGCTATATATTTATTAAATAATATATTTTTATGCTATATTAATAACTTTTAAATTAATTATATAAAATTATTTTATTTAGCTTTTTTAAATAAATATTATATTATTATTAGCTAATTATTAAATTTTTTCTATTAAATTTTAAAAGCTATTTTAATATTAAAATGCTTTTTAGTTTTATATAAAAGCTTGTTTTATTTAGTTTTTTTTATTTTATTTAAAAAAACATTAGTATTATAAACTTAAATATATTATTTATTTATAGCGCTATAATATTAAATATTTTGCTTTTATTTTTTATATATAGCTAATATAGGTTATATATTAAAATTTATATTTTAAGCTTTTTTTTATAGTATATTTAATATATTTTAAACTAATAAAGCTTTAATTTTATTAATTTATATAATAGCTATATAACTTAAAAAAATATTCTTTATAAATATTTATATATAATTTTTTTTAAAAAGCTTATATAAATTATATATATTAAATTATTAGCTAATTATATATATATTTATATAATATTATATACTTTGTTATATATATTATATAATTAAATAAATAATAGTTTTAATATTAGTATTAGCTATTAGCTTATTTTTTAAATTATAAATAATTAAATAAATATTATGCTTTTTTTTTTATTATTATACTTTTAAATAATATATTTTAACTTTTTATATAGCTTAGTTATTTTATTTTTTATTTTTTTAATAAATTTAAATTTAAAAATTTAACTTTTATTATATATTTTTAAGTTAAATTATATAGTATTAAATATATTTTATATAATAAGCTAGTTAATTTTTATTATATTTAATTTTTTAAATAAAGCGCTTAAAGTATTAATAATACTATTTTATTATAATTATAGTATTAAATTATAGTTATTTTTTTTTGTATTATTTACTATTTATTTAAATGTTTATTAACTATTATATATATAGTATATAGTATTTTAAGTTTTAAAAGTATTGTTTTTTTTAGCTAGCTATATTTTTATAGCTATTTAATTTAAATAAGTGCTAATAATATATTATATAGTTTTATTTATTTAGTATTTTAATTATTATAGTATTTTTTAATTTATATATAGTAAAACTTTATTAAGCTATTTATTATTGCTATTATAACTATATATTTTTTAATTATTATAAGCTTATATAGCTTAGTTTATTTATAGCTTTTTTTTTAAACTATAATTTAACTATTTAATAATAAATTAAATATATTATATATATTTAGTTTATTATATATATTAATTATATAATTAATATTAATTTTAGCTTTTATTATATATAACATTTTAGTTATTATTTAAATAATATTTACTTATATAATAATATTAAATAATAAAAATAAATTATTATTAATATATAAATATACTTTAAATATAAATAGTATTAATATTAATTTATTTAAATTAGCTATATTATTTAACATTTTAATTGCTATTTATAAAATTATTTTATTGTTTATATAATAGCTAATTTTTTTATATAAAATATTATATATATAATAAAACAAAATATATATTTGTTTAACTTTACTAACTATTTAATATACTTTTATTAATATATTTATATAAGCTATATTAATAATATATATTAAGTTTTAAAATTTTTTTAATATAAAATTTATTTTAAAGTTATATATAATATAGTTTAAAAAGCTTTAATATATATATATTTAATATTAATATAATATATTTTAAATATTTTATATAAATAGCAATTTTAAAAATATTGCTACTTAAAACAATATATTTATATTAATTATATATAGTATATTTTTTTACTAATTTATATAATATTTATAATAATTTTATAATTAAAATTATATTTATTTTTTATTAAAAATTTAAATTTTTAAAATAATAAGTTATATATTTAATAGTAATAATATATTTTTTAAATTATATAAAATACTTTTTTATTTATATTTATATAATTAACATTTTATAAAAGTTTATATAGCTTTTTTATATAAAAATAGCTAAATTGCTAATATAAATATTAAAGCTTTTTTTTTATAAAAAAAACTATAGCTTTATATAATTTAGTATAAAAAAATAAATATTTTTATTTTTAAATAATTAAAATTATTAATTTATTATTTTATATAATAATATTTTATATATTATTAAAATATATTTTATATTTATTAATATTATAAAACAATAAAAAAATAGTATATTTATTTTTATAATATAAAATTATATATATTTAATATTTATATTAATTTTTGCTATACTAATTATTTTTATATTTTTTATATTTAGATTTTTTTATATATAAGCTTTAATTTATAGTTTATTTATTATTAATATTTTAGCTACTTTTATATTTTAAATAATCTTTTAGTAAATTATACTATATTAGTTTTATAATATAAACTATTTAGTATATTTATTACTTTTTTAGCAATAAATATTTTAGTTAGTTATAAAATAAAAAAATAAGCTTATTACTAGCTAGCTTATATATTATAAACTATTATATAAAATGTTATTATTAATATTTAATTTATATTTTAAATTGTTTTTTAAAGTTATTTTTTATATAGCTAGCTTTTTTTATATTTTAGTATAAAAGCTATAAATTTTTTTTTAAAGGTTTTAATTTTAAAACTATTTTTATTAAATAATAAATTTTATATAAAATTGCTTTTATAATATATAGTTTATAAACTAATATTTATTTTTTTTATATATAAAGTATTGTTTTATATATAGCTTTTTTTAAAATTGTTTAAACTATAAAATAGTTTAGTATTATTTATTATTATTTTTAGCTAAACTTAAATATTTTTTATATAATTTATATAAGCTTTAGTATTTTTAAAATCTTTTTATATATATATTAAATATATATTTTTAGTTTATATAATATATATAATTTTTTTTTATATAATAAGTACTAAATATTTTTATTTTAGTTAAATATTATTTAAATTGCTATATATAATTTTATAAATAGCGCTTTAAATATAAAGTTTTAAATAATTATTGCTAATTTTAATTTTTATATACTTAAATATATTTATATAATAATTATTTATAGTTAGTTTTTTTTTTAATATTTAATACTTAATACTTTTTATATAAGCTATAATTTATTTAGTAGCTTTTTTAATATATTTAATAAAAATAGCTTTAGGTTTTTTTTTTATATATATAAAAAGTTTATTATAGTTTAGTTTGTTTAATATAGCATATAGTTTATATATAAATTAAAATATTAGTTTAAAATAATATAAATTTTATTTTAACGTTTATTTAGCTTTATATAATATATATAAAATTTATTTATATGTTTTATTAGTATTAAAAAAAATACTATATAATATTAATTTTTTATAATTTTTAGTTTTTTATATATATTAATAAATAATTATATTTTAGTAAAAAAAATATTATATAGCTTTTTTAAATAGTACTAATTTTTTTGCTAAACTTTTTAAAAAGTTATATATTTTTATAAATTAATTGCTTTATTTAAAATTTAATATATTAATAATAAATTTTTTACTTAAAAAGTTATATTAAAAAAATTTATAATTATTAAGTTATATAAAAATATTTATATTTTTATTAAATAATTTATTTTTAATATTTTATATTATATTAATAAAAATATTTAATATTTTTATTATATTTTTATTATATTAAATATATTATTATATTATTATATAAAAATAAAAGTTTTATTATATTATTATTTTAAAATATTTATATATTAAGTTTATTATTATATATTATATTTATTTAAAGCAAAATATTATATATTATATTTATATAATAAAAGCTATTATATATTTTATTTATTTATTTAATGTTATTATATACTATAATATTTATTTATTAAAATAAATTTTAATATAAAAATTAATATATTTTTTAAATAAATTACTACTAAAAGTTAAATTTTTATATATTATATATAATTTATTATTTAATTTTAAATAATTAGTTAGTTTTTTATTAAGCTATAAACAGTTTATTAGTTTTTTATTAAGCTAAGCTATATTTATTAGTTTTTATATATTTGGTTAATTTTTTTACTTTTAAATATATATATAAAAAAAGCTATATATAGTTTATATAATAAAAAATAAATATTTTGCTAAATAAATATATTATATATTTTTATATAAAAATATAAGTTAACTTTTTTAAAAGCTTTTTTTATTTAACTATAAAATTTTATTTAAAATATATAAATAAAATTTAGCTTTTAAATATATAAGTTTTTATTAATATATAAAAAATATTATTTAAAATAACTAATAATTTTTTACTTGTTTATATACTTTATAAAAATAATATTATATATATTATATATAATAAAGCTTTTTTAAAGTTTATATAAAATTATACTATTTTATATAAAGTTTTTAATTATAAACTTATAAATATTATTTTAATTATTATTATATTTATTTTTATTATTATATACTAAAAATATATATTTTTATTAAAAAAATTATATATTTTTAAATAATAATAAAGTTTATTTAAGCAATAAGTTTTAAATTATATATATAAATTATAAAAGTAGTATGTTTTTTTAAAGCTATATATTTTTTTAAGTTTATAAATAAGTTTAAAGTTTAATTAACTGTTTGCTTTTTAATTAACTTATACTTTTTTTATTTAAAGTTAGCTAAAGTTTTATATTTTAATTTATTATAATAATTATTATAAATTTATTTATAGTTTAGTTTTTTTATTTATATAAGCTTATATTTTTAGTTTAACTATAAAATATAAAGTTATATTTAAATTATAAAACATTATATATATAGTAAAAATATTAACTTTTTTTTTTTGCTTATAAAATGCTAAAAAAAATTAAAGCTTTTTATATAAAGTTTTAAAACAAAACGTTTTAAAAATAAAACTTTGTTTTTATTTTTGCTAATTTATAGTTATACTAATAACTATTAATTAGTATTAAATAAACTTTATATATATAAAAAAAATATAAATAAAATAATATAATAACTATATTTTAATAATTTATATTTTTTTTAATTATATAAGTAGTACAAATAGCAAAAATAAATATATATATATATAGCTTTATTACTATATAATATCTTTTAGCTACTATATATATTATATAATAGCTAAAACCTATATAAAGCTATAACGCAAACTACGCTATAGTAAAAACTAATATAACCTTTCTTTTATATATACTAGCTATATTTTAATAATAGTTTTTAATTGTTTATATAAATAAAGTTATATAGTTATAATTAATTATTTATTGTTTATTTTATTTATATATTTTATTTTTATAATATAGCTTTAAAAAAAAACTATATTTTTATTTTATTATTAATTTATACGCTTTAAATAAGTTATTATTTTTAATAACGATTTTTTGCTATTATAATTAAAAATAATTACTTTTATATAAAAAAAAATATATTATTATAGTTAATATTACTTTATTTTTTTTTAGTTTAAAATATATTTAAACTATTATAATAAATTTATAGTTATTAGCTTATAAAAGTTAAAATAATTAATAATAGTATTAATAAACTTTTATAATTTTTTAGTATATATATAGCAGTTTATAAATAAATTATTTTGTTTATATAAATACTATTATTAAATATTTATTACTAATATTATTATTTTTTTTAATATTTAAAATAAATATTTTGTTTATTTATATAGCATTTTTAAGCTATTTTAAAAAAAAGCAATTTTTAATATTTTTAAAAAAGTTTTTTTTTATATATTTTTTAGTAAAATTATTAAGCTTTTAAATAAATACTTTTAATATATTTACTATAAAAAAAAATAAAAATATACTAAAACTTTTAATTTTTATATTAGCTTAAAACTTTTAAATAATACTTTAAAAGTATTAGCTTTTTATATAACTTTTTATTTTATTATATTTAATATATAAAACTACTATAAAAAAAAACGCTTTTTAATAAAAATTATATATTTTATTATATAAAGCTTAAAAACTTTAGCAAATATTAAATATATTATTAATTTATATATTATAAACTTATAAAATTTAAATAAAAGTTATTTAAAACTATTTAAAATTTTATTTATAAATATATAGTTTTATATTATTATAATTTAATAAAATAGTTATTTTTACAAATAAATAAATCTTTAAAATATAGTTTTAAAATAATAGCTTTTTATATAAAAAACAAATATTAATAAAAGCTTAAAACAATAATTTTAAATATTTAAATATTTCCGATTATATTTTTTAATAAAAATATATTTTAATTTAAAATATATTATACCTTTTTAAAATAAAAAATAATATAAATATTATAAATAAGAAAAAAAATTTATATTATAATTAAAATAGTATATAATTTTATAATAGTATTAATAAATAATTTAATAACTAAAAATATGTTAAATTATACTAATTTTAATATAAGTTTTATAAATTAAGCAAATAAACAACTAATTAATATATTAATTTACTTATTTTAATATAGGTTTTAAATATATTATTTTTTAAGCTATTTTAATTTAATATTAAATACTTTAAATAAACTATATATACTTACTAATAAAATAAATAATAATAATAAAATTAAAAAATTAAATAAAAAAGTAGTTTTAAACTAAATATAATTAATTAAAAAAATAAAGTTTATTATATATAACGTAATTAAAAATAAAATAATTTTAAATATAAAAAAATTTTAAACGCTATTTAAAAAAGTAATAAAAATATTATGAATTTTTTTTGTTTTAACTATTTGTTTATAATTATAAACAAATTATATTATAATATTAATTATTAAAATAACTATTATATATATATTTTAAAAAATTAAATATATAAGTTTATATAAATAATATATAATAATAAATATTATTTTAATAAATAATAAATAATATTAAAATTAAAACAGTATATAATTAAATTTAAAACTTATAAAATAAATATATATATTAACTTTTATAATAGGTATAAAATATATATAACTAGTTATAAAAAAACGTTTAATAATTACTAGCTAATTTAGTTAAAAACTTTAAAGCTATAAAAATAATTATAATAAATTTTATTATAAAATTATTTTTAATAATATTAATAAATATATTA
Organism: Xylaria sp. BCC 1067; assembly: GCA_005188305.1. Lineage (NCBI taxonomy): Eukaryota > Fungi > Ascomycota > Sordariomycetes > Xylariales > Xylariaceae > Xylaria > Xylaria sp. BCC 1067. The sequence goes on along the minus strand of SSCS01000004.1, from coordinate 1,471,956 downwards.
TAGCAATTATAAAGTTATAAAATATATAATATATTAATAATAGTAATATATGCTATATTTAAACAATTTTTATTAATTTTTAGTAATACTAAATATATTATAAAAAACAAAACTATAACTTTAGTTAAATAACTTTTATTATAAAATTAAAATATATTATTAAATATTATTTTAAATTATAATTATAAGTTTATATTAAAATTTTAAAAAAAGTTATAAAACAATTTATATATATAACTATTTATAACTATTATATATAATTTATAAAATAATAGTTTATTTAAATAAAAAAACTAAACTATTAAAATAGCTATTAAATATTTACTTTTATATATTTTAACTAAGTATAAATAAATTTACTATTTATATTATAATAAAACTTTAATATAATATATTTTAATTAAATTAAATTATTAGTATATAAATAACTATTTAAATTTAAATTATTAAAACTTATAAATATTTTTATAAAAATAAATACTATTAGGTTAAAAACGCTTAATTTATATATAAATATTTATATTAAAATATAAAGTTAGCTATAAATTTTATAGTATTATAAACTAAATATTACTATAATAATAAATATAAGCTTATAAAATTTAATATTAAAAATAAAATATATTTTAAACTATATAAAAAATATTATTTGCTAAATAAACTATTTAAAAAGTATTTATAATAATAAATAAAACTATAAAAAATAAAACAAAAAGTTAGTTATTTAGTATATAAAATTAATTTATTTAAAACTTTTAATATTTACTTAATAATTTTTATTGCTTATTTATTTTTTAGTTAATAAAAAAAAAACTTATTTTATTAAAATATACTTTTATTAAATTTTATAGTAAATAATTAATTAAACTTTAATAAAAATAAATAGTTATTTAAAATAAAAACTATTTTTAAATATTATTTAAATTACTTAAAAATAAAGTTTTAATATTTAGTTAAATAAAAAAAATATAGCTATAAAAATAACTAATAATAATTAAAATAGCAGCTATATAACTTTAAAAAATTAATTAAAAAGTATTAGCTATAAATTAATAAAAAGCTTAATTAAAAGTTTATAATGTTTGCTAAAAAATAAAATAAGCTTTATAAAGTTAAAAAAAAGTAAGTAAATAGTAATAAAAGCTTATTTAATTTATAACTACTATAATTATATAATTATATTTAGTTTTAAGCTATAGCTATAAGCTTATTAAAATTAATAGCTTTTTTTTAAGTAAGTAATACTTAATATACTTTAATAAAAAATATAGCTATTATAAAGCTATAATATTATTATAGCATTATTAAAAGCTATATATATAACCTTTAAATAGTTTTTTAAAGTACTATAAAAGCCTTACTAAAAAAAAATGCCTTTTTTAAAGCTTTAGCTTTTAGCTAAAAACTTAAAAAAACTTTTCTTTTTTTTTTATTATAATAATATATTTAATTACTAGCACTACTTTTAATTGCCTTTATTACTAAGCTTATAAAATAAATTAATAATAACTTTAAAAAAAAACTTTATAAGCTTGCTTAAATAACTAATAAAATAGTTAATAAAATAATAAACAAAAATTAAAAAATAAATAAAACATATAACTTTTATTTTTTTTATATTTATAAATAAATAGCTTTTATAAAACTTTTTTTTAATATTTTTAAATAATTAAATTAAATTTAATAATAGCTAAGCAACTTTTTATTAAATATTACTAAAATTATTATAAATATAATAATAATTTATTAAAAAAATATTATTATTAATATTTTTATATTTAAAATTTTAAAAATAAACATATTAGTTTAAAATTATTATTAAATATCATATATTTTTTAATATAGCTAAAATAATTTATTAAATTAAAAGTTAAAAAAAATATTTAACTTTAATAATAAATAAATATTTTAAAAAAAACTAAATAATAATTTATTAATTTATAAATTTTCTTTTATTAAATATATTAATTATAATATATAATACAACTATTAAAAAAATATTAAACTAATAATAAAAAAAATATAATAAAGTATAAAAAAACTAAAAAAAAAAATAATTAATAAAAAAGTTTATAAAAATATAATAAAAAAAATATATAACAAAAAAAAATAGCATAATATTAAAAAAAATAAAAAGTTTTATTTAAAATAATATTAAAATAGCTTTTTATTATTAAAATAAATATAAATTACTAGTTTATTACTTTTAGTCACGGCTGGATGGCTAGTGGGGGCTGTGCACACTACCTTAGCTACACCACCGTGATCGCACACACACACGTGCACACACACAAACACGCACGTAGGCAAACAGCCCTACCTAGCCCACAGGTCTCGAGACCAAAACAACCCCCACGGCCTCGTTGCGTAGATATCTCCTCTTTTCCTCCTTATCTGTAGATTTCTATACAATATAGCACTTATTGCCGGAGCCCTGCCTTCGTTTTGTTATGCTAGGTATTACACTTTTATAATAATATTAATTATAAAATTAATTATTTAAATTTATTTATTATTTAAAATTAATTATTTATAATAATTTAATAACTTTTTATTATATAAAAAATATTAAATTGCTAGCTTATAACTTTAATAATAATATTATTAATAATAAAAAACTATTTTTATTTTATTTAGTATAGCTATTTAAAAATAAGCTTAATAATATTTTTAAAAAAATTTAAACTATAATTTTTTAAGGTTTAAATAGTTTATAAAGCTATTTTAGCTTAAAATTTAAACTTATAATTTATATTTAAAAAAAGTTTTATTTTTATAGCTAAAGTTACCTATATTTTAAAAATAAAAATATTATTATAAAACTAAACCTAAAAAAATTAAACAAAAGAATATAAACTAAAGAACTAAATATATATAAAGCTAACGCAAACTTTAATAGTATAGCTAAAACTTCCCTCCTTGTGCAATAACAATAATCATTACTAGACCTGCCAGCAGTGTAAACTATGACAGATTATTTGCGTGTACCGCATACCTACTGCTGGTCTCCGGCACTGGTCCCAAAACCAGCCGATTGGAGTCCAGAATTTGGTGAGGAGTCACTATAGATCCCGAAACCATAGGACGGAGAGTCCGGCAGCTATGGCGATCCCGCTAACAACGGGGTCACAGACGTCTGCGGTTTCTTCATGCGCGATAAACCAAGCTTCGAGCCGCCTCCTGATCTCGACGCATTCCTGAGCGCAGGGCCTCCTCCTTTGTATGTGGGGTTCGGAAGCATCGTGTTAGATGATCCCGAGCGTATTTATCAGGTCATATTGGAGGCGGCAAGGAAATGCGGGGAGCGAGTCATCATATCTCACAAGTGGAGTCGGCTTGGAGGAGATAGCCCTAACACTGCCGATGTGTTTTATTTGGGCGACTGCCCGCACGGTAAGTTATCCTCAAACAGGTCCATATGTATTGGCATCCTGAATACGGCATAGAATGGCTTTTTACGAGAGTGTCGGCCGTGGTTCATCACGGCGGGGCGGGCACGACTGCATGCGGTCTGATCAATGAGCGCCCAACACTCATTGTCCCCTTCTTTGGCGAGTCAGTGTTTCATATATCCCATTTCCTCTTACTAGAAACTAACAAACCGATCGTCAAGCCAACCGTTCTGGGGAAGTGTAGTATCTGCTGCTGGTGCGGGCCCACAGCCCATCCCTCAAGAACAGCTTCACGTTGACCACTTAGTAACTGCTATCAAATACATCACGTCTCCACGTGCTTACCATGCAGTCAGCGCAATTACGAGCGAGATGCGCATGGAGTCGGGTGTCGATATGGCGGTCCGTTCCTTCCATTGTGGCCTTCCAGTCTCCAACATGTCATGCAACATCCTTCGGGATCACGTCGCTCGGTGGGTTCTTGAGAAGTCTAGAAAGAGCGTGAAACTCTCTGATGCGGCGGTTGCTTTGCTTATTGCTGGGAAACACGTTAAACTTGACAGCTTGAAGCCGTAGGTATTCTCTAGCTTTCCATTTGTTGTCGTCACTGTTAAATTGACATCTCTTGCCCCCAAGGCTTCGTCCAAAAGAGTACGATACCGACGTTCGCCGTTGGGATCCATTATCAGGCGGGGTAGCTTCGACGCTCGGGACCATCACCGATTTCACAAAATCCTTAGGCGGCCTTTTCATCGACCCCTACAAAGCGTATAAGCGAACCGCGGCTGGCAACAACCCGGGCTCGTCAGCTGCTACGGCTGCAAAGTCGGTCAGGAATAGTTTTGCAACTATGACGGGTGTGCTAGCAAGTGGGACCCTCGTCGACTTATCAGTGGGCCTTGCGGAGGGTATGAAGAATGTTCCCAAGCTGTACGGCGAAGAAGTCCCGGATGGCGGCAAGGTCACGGACCGGCAGAGGGGTGGTATCGTTGCTGCAAAGGTGCGTTGGTAGACAAGTGATGTGAACCAGGATAATAATGGTTCTAACTTCGGCGCAGAACTTCGGGTCGGGCTTCTACCATGGCATTGCTGGAGTCGTTACCCAACCGTGGAAGGGTGATAAAGAAGAAGGTATCAAAGGCATGTTGAAGGGAGCCGGTAAAGGCATAATCGGCTTGGTAGTTAAGCTAGCCTTAGGTAAGAGGGAGACTTTAAGCCTAAATTCTTGTTTAGTTCACGCTGACTCGAGACCGAATTAGCAATGTTCGGCCTAGTGGGATATCCGGCTTTAGGGATTAAACGGTCTCTCAGCTCTAGAAGAAGTCGAGAGGGCGCCGTGCTTGAGGACAGAGGAGCTCAGGTCAACGAGTGCGCCCCACATGTGTCAGCATATCAAGACGTGACTTATATCTCGACTCGATTCGCAAGCTTTGTGGCGAGAGAGGATGCTAATTAGATAGCTCCTCCTGCCTTTTATGGGACTCGATACTAGTAGCAACCGATAATGCATCGTAGAATAGCAATCATAAAATCAAGATCTAAATTTACAAATAAACTCAATCAGGCGACAACCCTGGCCCACCTCGGGTTGTGGTAGAGCTATGAAAGAAGTGTTCACGTCAAGCTGCACAATGCGCAAAACACAGTTTAATATCTTGGGCTTCTTTAGCGCGAGGGAAATCCTCCGGCTTGGTTGTCCGCCCTGTTTTGTTGGGTTTGACACATGCTAACTACAGGTGTACGTCAGGCACCCGCCCGATAATTTAGCTGAACTTTTACATGTCGCTGACTCGGTCCAGCCCCTTCGACTACCTCGTACTAATACGACTAGTTTCGCATTTCTCGGGATCGGAGGCGCCCCTGTCTGTGTGTCCGGCTCCCTCAGGCCTATTGTGAGCTATTTAATGCACATGAATTTATTGGGATAGCCCTAGCCTCTCTTCACTATACACTAAGCCACAATTCGTATCTAATCAGTCCTGCGCGCCTCTGGCGCATGAGCCAAAGGCTCAGCCCTTACTACTTAGGCATAGCCATAATCCGATACGCTCCCCTGGCCCGCGCGTTCTGAGCCACACATTCCACCAAAGGTCACCAGTTCAAATCCTGACCAAACCTGTTCGCTTTCTTACGTGGGTTCCTTTGAGGTCCGTATCCGACTCGCCACCCGTCAGGGCCCTCATCTTCAAGCAACAAAAGACCAGGACCGTCAATGGTAGACGCAAGGCTCTTTAGTCAGGCCCACCCTTACTGGAGCTGGTCTTGAAGCTAAGCAGGGACCGAGGTTTGTCGTACATACCTGCTATGAGGCGACCAGGCTCTTTGCCACTTTAGCTAACCCGTTGGTTTTCAACGGTTGGCCATTGCTTTTGAGTCTCTCGACAGAAGCGAGTCGCCCACGCAATGGCAAGCCCCAAGCGGAGAGCGCACCGCAAGAGCCGCCTAGGTAAGAATGCGACCGTGTTTTCCGTGGGTCGTCCCGGCTGACGTGCTCTAGGCTGCAAGAGCTGTAAGGCAAGGAAAATTAAAGTACGCAATCATGCACGTGGGAAAGGCGGCGAACCACGTTACTGTGTTTGGACGTCATCACATTGACGCGCAAGGCCTCGAATCCCATCATGATGCTACCTTTGAGTTGACTCTAATCCAAGATCCAGTGTGACGAAAACAAACCAGCGTGCTTAAACTGCACCCGGCGCGACGTGCGCTGCGACTTTCTCGACCATTACGCCCTACAATACAACCCGTCTACCGGCGTACTGAACATGTCTGACCTGGAGCTACTCTATAACTACACCACTATGACGTGTTCGACGTTATCTGAAAGCTATGTTGGTCACCCGTTTCCGTTGGCCTATTTGCCTAAGGGGACTGGTATCTGACTATAAGCAGATCATCAGAGACTTTTATAAGGTATCAGTCGTTCAGATAGGCCTAAAACACGACTATATCATGAGAGCAATTTTGGCTGTATCAAGCCTTCATTTAGCGCACTACCGGCCGGAAATGCAGGGGCATTACCAGTCTATGGCCTTGATCCATCACCAAGCGGCCTCCAAAACAGCGATGGCCCTTATTGCGGGCATCTCGCCTCAGTCGGCACAGATGCTGTTCTTATTTTCTGTATTGACTACATATTACGGTAAGGCGAAATCCAAAATGGAACCATCTAGGTTCAACACATTGCTCCGGGCCGCTGATATTAACCTGTGCTTTCTGCAAACAGCTCTCGGATGGCCGCGCAAGGCAGAAGACTCTCTGCTGCTGGGCGGCTCAGGGATTCCCGAGTGGGTGCATTTACTGCGAGGAGTTCACGGATTCATCCAAGTGGCAGGGGTGCCAGAGGAGGGACCTCTCTCGCCCCTTTTCAAGCACTCGCATGAGAGATTCAGACTGAGAGAGAAGGCAGACGAGACAGCATCGCTGGCCAGCGAGCCCCTCAGGGAACTGCGCGCAGCCATCGCGCAGCGGCCGTTGCCTAACGACCATCGGCGGGCGTATTTCACATCCATCGATGAGTTGACGAAATCTTTCGCCAAGGTCTATGGAGACACGACTCCATACGAGTTGGTGGACGCCTTTATCTGGGTCTTCATGACGGCTGATGACTTTCTGCCCCTCTTGCGTATTCCCACGCAGGAGTCTATGGCTATCTTCGCCTTCTTTTGCGTACTGCTCCATAAGCTCAATAATCATTGGTGGATCCAGGGTTGGGGTCGACACATGATAGAACGCGTCTATTCACTCTTAGATGACGAACGCAGGCTATGGGTCCGATGGCCGCTAGAAGAGATAGGCTGGGTCCCGCCGCCTGCAATAGAATAGACCTTCGATACGGGCTCAGGCCTGCGACGAACCTCGGTTCCGTCTGCAGCGACTGCAGAGCGCATGCTTGGACCCTTCCCCCGAGATGATGCTGTACTAGCCGCGAGAACACGAACGGCACTCTCCGAGGATCAATTTGAGCACATTTGCGTGCTGTCGAGGGAAAGGAGGACTACACTACTATGTAATAGTATTATTCAGTGGGCCTTGTATTGCATATGCACTTTAGTGCTTTTTTCGCTTAATCCTCAAAGCAGCAGAAGACCCTCGTTGTTGTATTGGGGATTGTTGACGGTGCTCCATTAGGACATTTACCGACAAAACGAAAATTTCAAAATTCAAGGAAATCCGCCACTCAAACTTTCCACGCCACCACCTACTACAACCTTAAAATGTATTAAATTTAAATAAACTATAAATAATAGAATAGAATTTATATTATTTAACCTTTATAAAAGCACGTAGGCAGTATTGCTACGTTTTATTAGTTAATGTTTTAATAAAACAAAAACAAAATAAAAAAAAATATACTAGCTATAATATATGCACTTTTATAGTACAACTTATATAAAAGCTATTATAATATAGCTTTTAGTTTTATAATAGCTTATTAAACGTTTTTAAAGCTTTTAATTATCTGTTGTATAGCTTATTGCTAAAGGCAAAAATTAAATTTTTGTTTTGTCGGTAAATGTCCTAATGGACCTCTTTAATTGTTGGCTACTGTGCGATGCGAAGCGATGCGAAGTGATGCAAAAAAAATACGTAGTGGGAGTTCCTTGTCATCCGAGTATTCTTGGCATGCCAGCAAGCAACCCATCGCGGGGGCACTAACAGGTAGCGGCTCACTACATGTGTAATTCAAGCGCTGCCCCATCCCAAGCCCCCTGATTAGAATTCGACCCTTTGGCCAGGAGTTGTTACATTAGCGGCTTAGTCCAAGCCTCGCGGCTGGACCGGGGTCTCGGATAGTATACGAGCTACGCGCATCCGTCGGATCTGCTACTCGTGTATCTAGGGTCTAAATCCATACTCATATATATGTCGATGGATGGATAGCACTTTCTGCCATGTTCTCACTACGATCTGGAAGTCATCGAATCAACAACGCCGAGGCCGTCTCACCGTTCGCACGTCGTTGACGACGAGAAACACCAAACAACATGGCAGAAGCAAGCGCTAGCGACCAGACATTCGATTTCAAACTCTATCGTTATGACGTTTCTCTTCCTGCTGCAGCCGCCGCCGTGGCGGTCTTTTTCGTCCTGTCCGTGTTGCACGTTTGGAGGCTCCTTCGTCACCGCGCATACTATTTTACGCCGTTTACTATCGGAGGCTTCTGTGAGTACAAGATTTGTTCTAGTAGCCAACACTCCACCTGACGGGAACGGAAAAAAAGAAGAGACAACAACTTCTAACTCGAGCATTCGAATACAGTTCAGGTCCTTGGCTATGCCGGCCGTATATGGTCCCATTTCGACGTTTTTGCCATCGGCGGATTCGTTATACAAGCAATCCTCATCCTTATCGCACCAGCTCTATATGCCGCATCAATATATATGATTCTCGGGCGATTGGTTCGTGCTGTCCACGCAGAACGCATCTCCGTCATACCCATAAAGTGGATGACGAAAATATTCGTGGTTGGGGATGTGCTCTCCTTCTTGCTCCAGGCGGGAGGCGGAGGCATTCAAGCTGCCGGGACACTCGAATTATACAATATCGGCGAGAAGATCATTATCGCAGGCCTCCTTGTTCAGATCATTATTTTTGGGTTTTTTATGGCTACGACGGTGATCTTTAACCACCGTCAGTCGAAGCGTATAAGGCAACGGCCGACCAACGTGCCTTGGCAAAGATACCTTAACATCCTCTATACTGTCAGCACCATCATTCTAATTAGAAGCATCTTCCGCGTGGTTGAGTATCTGCAAGGCAATCGCGGGTACTTGATCTCGCATGAGATTTTCTTATATATTTTCGATGCCGTCTTAATGGCCGCGGTTATGGCTATCTTCTTAAGATACTACGTTGACGGTTTAAGTGAAGAAACCCGTGGAAAGAGGGACAGCTCGAGAGCAATACTGTCGAGTTCCGGTAGCGAGACCATGTTTGAGATGAGAACACCCCGACGTAAGGTTTGAATATCCATTCCGATCTCTCATTATTGGCAGGAATAGCACTGGCAGCATTAGAAAGCGTGAAGCATAGTAGAGGGGCAGACAACTCGGCTGGCCGTCCGACTCGTCAGAGCAATAGAGGCATCAGCTATTTTTCATTTTCCTGTCAATGTTTATTCAACTACACTCTGTTTGTTTTTTTTTTTTTTTTTTTTTTTTTTTTTTTTTTTTTGGCATCATTGCCCATTTTACATTAGACTTGTTCATGAGAGGGCATAGACTGGAATGTGAGGAAATAACCCGATCAATTGTATATAAATAGGAGGTCTGAGGACTCGATAGATAGATTATCCGAAGGCCACGGACCCCCGAGAGCCTAGAATACTAACCCGTGTTACACTGATGCTCTTTCTGTATTTACCCAAGGATCCCCGTCGGGTTGCTGCTTATCTGCATATTGAATTTCAGGTTGAAGATGGGGATATACTCCTAGCCCAGCGCTTATCGGCAGGTCTAGGTCGCCCGAGTCGTCAACTCTGCATACCCGATGCTCTGCGACAATTTGTTCGAACTTTCCACAACCGTGCTTTTCTACGTTCTGATAGATGCGCCGGCAGACACGGTCCCGCGTCTCTTACTTAACATATAGGATGTAATAGTGGCGATAGCGCTCAGCGAGCCCGTAGATAGCCTTTAGCCTCGCAAGTTCCCATTCGAATTTCTCAGCAGTTTTTGCGGCACGCCACGTGCTTGCAGTTTCTAATCCTAAGAATAGTCGAGCCGCACTGGTGTTACTTCTTAGTGTTAGCTGAGATCTACCTAGCCTCGTCGACCGATTTCTTTAGTCAGCGCCAGAGTAACTCACACAGTGCCAACTAGTATTTCGTTGATGCCGCAGCTGAAGCAGAAGCAGTGCTTGCAGCAACATACCAACGTCGGCAACACCCCACTCAAGTCCTTGACATTACCAGAACACATTCTTGACTTCGACTTGGGCTCTGTCGGGCGCCTCGCTCTATGGGCGTATCCCGGCGCTACCACTCCACACAGTGGGGGTAGCCGCACTTCAAGCGAACAACTCGGGCCCCTCTTCGGCCGTATAGCAGATGGTGCACGTGCAGCTGGGGACGTCGCCGAAACATGGCAGGTTGGTGTTTGGTGTCACTCAGGCCCAGGCCGGCGGCCTTAAGCACTTCTAATCTATCGCCCTAGTATTCTTCTATTAAACGCTCCTTATTCTAGCGGAAATAGTGTTCGGCAGGACGGCGATACTGCCCCCCTGTACCCGGAAGATCATACTGACCCCACCGACGACACCGCCCTGCTAGCCCTGAATGTTCTGCGACCAGTATATCTCATGGGTTACCCGATTCGTGTCGTCGAAGTCCGGGCCGGATTTATCAACGCCGATGAAGTTTGCAGTACCACGCATCGGTCGAGATCCTCCGCTAGGAGTAGGGTCTCGTGGAGGGATATAGGGGTGGGGCGCGCCTCCCGCTCGCAGAATGTCACTAATGTCGCTATCGTGTCGCGAAGGATCGTTTTCGCTCAAGGTGGTGGACATGAAATTATCGTCAGCGTTCGCTGCAGTGTCGTCGGCGTAGGAGGGCGAGCTCGAGGGCAGGCAAGGTGGGTTTCTTGGAGAGGGAGCTCCTGGCGGACATGTTCACGTTGACGGCTTTCTGCTGGCAGGTCATGTGAAAATTGATAAGCCAAAAGGACCATTTGTCAAGTGAAGTGATGAGCGGCGCACTATTAAAAAACGGCGTCTAGTGGGCGTAACATTTGGAATAGATTATTGGAGGGAAGTCGTCGGCGAGCGATACAAAAACAAGTTGGTATATGGGGGGAATTAGAGGATGATATCGCAACTCACAACCCGATCAGGGGAGTTTCGCAATAGCGTCTACACTTTCAGCTGCGATTCAGCCCCTGTATAAACCGTCATCAACTCTCAACATCTCCACAGACCAGAAATGAACCAATAGTTGGTACCCATTCCCATGGTTGTTTCTTCCCCTCTCCCACAACACCGCAGATGATGGGCCGGTCGGAAACAAAGATACCCAGCCCGAATGCGAAGGCTTGCTGCGTACTTTCGTCTAGCCTACCCCGTACAACTATTACAACCCTCGTGAGACTGAATATAGCACCGAATTCACTAAGGGCAGAGTGGCTAGTACTATCCCAACCCAATGCCCCGACATCGACACTGTCTTCAGTGACGATGAATCGGTCGGTACGGGGTTAACAGACGCTGCGCCGCTATCACCAAACTAACGCAGTCACAAGGGAAAGGGGACAGTCGCCGTATCCAGGAACGACGAGACCAGCTGTCACACGGACTGAAGGTGCCACCTTGACTCACCTTTTCAGCTGCAATATATTTATCAGGCCATGAACCTGCAATTCGCCTATCGACCGAGAAATCTCGTATCGAAAAGGATTAATACGTCTTTCCAGCAATTTGCCAAGAGCGATTGCGAGGAAATGCCTCAATATTCTGTATATAAAAAGGAGGCCTTCGGCCTCTGTAGATTCAGTCTATTCTGAAGGTTAAGGACCTTTGAGAGCCTAGATTGATTATTATCTAATACAGCCTTTGAGCCAAGCCCTAGATAACTAGCCCTTGTTACACCAGCCCTCCTAGATTTGTAGGCTTCGTGATCTGATAAATATATTGCAGCTGAAAAGGTGAGAGGCCTACGGCCTCTGATTGGTCCGCTGACCCTCACCGGCTCGGTGACCAAGGTGACACCTGTATTGCCGTGTGACAGTTGTTGCATAAGTGTACTACAGACCGCAGGCTTGGTTTTTTTATCTGAGGCTTCACCATACCAGTCATATCGGGCACTCAGGGGTATACCCCTTATATTTGATGGGATGACGCGACCCGTTATCGGTGGTTTCTCCATTTGTATTCGGTCCTTGTTCTCTAAGGATCATTCACATCTATCCGCCCTTGAAGGCGTCAGTATTACTGGACTTCGCCTGCGACCCAAAGATCTTATCCCGAGCCTTCTTGCGCGTCTTGCATATTCAAGATCGCCAACTCGCCTCACAATATCGTGGATGTCCGTGGGTTCCCAACCCCTACCTAAGCCTCGCCCCTGTCACTTCTTTCTGAGGGGGGTTTGGGAGGGACGACATCGTCATAGAGACCAACGGCGTATCAGCTACAACGGTTAAGATGGACCGCTACGCCAACATACTATGACGCTTCATTCGCGGCACCCCAACTGTCGGCTGGCCGCACTCGGAGAAGAAGAACTGGGACGAAGCCATCGAGGTTGTCAAGCAGGGGGTGAGAAATACGGACGGCCACGTGGAGCTGCCGGGCAGTAGAAACCTTCTCGAGTTTATACCCGATACCACTGTTGCGACCAAGTAAGAAGAATGATATAGGGAGCTGTCCCTTGGTTGGCGCGCGTTTAAGAACCAGCGCTACGCACTTCCATTTCTTCGAAGTAACGTTATCAAGACATTAAACCTATGACGGTTAATTTGAAGATTACAAAGTAAGTCAAGGCTCCAGAGCATGCTCGCATCTTGATTGAATTTGAAGAGGGCACGGCTACTATAGAAGGCTTCTTGGCTCATAAGCCGAAAAGCTCGGGGGGAACCTTACTGGATAACTCGGGCTTGGAATGACGCCTATGAACATTGTTAAAGCTAACCTACCATTTTACCGAACAAGCCTTAGGGGATTATTCGCCGCGAGTGATTGCGCCAGTCCGTGCAACCTGTCAACGCGACGCTTCACGGTGGGACGTGCACTGAGGGAGGTGCACCTCTGTAAATCTAGGCTGAGATTATAACTAACGCGCGATCTTCTAGGCGGAGCGCAGGCCTCGAAAGTCTAATTACTGCAATTTTTGGCTTATGCTTCGCTAGTGGTATAAGACGCCTTACAAACGTAATGGGGTTGATAGGCAGTGCATGTAGACGCTCGCGACAATCGCCAACTTGAATTATTGCTTCTAACAAGGTTGCTATCGATTGACTGTTGAATTATTTTATCTCCTGATACACAGTGAAAGTATCTATTCGAGGTCCTTCTTGCATAACGAGGGTAATAGACTAAACAAAACTGATACCTCTAGGCACAATGAGTTCCAAAAGAGGGAGAATTGCAACACTAATACGTCAGCAGCTATTATTAGCTTCGAGTCGTACGAAATGAGTGTTTCCCGACTATCGTAAGGTAAATAACCTCCTTTTCCAACACACGCCCCAGTTTTGCTTCCTTGATGACCTGGCTTTGATCACACCGAGGAAGCTACCATAGCCAGGACTTAGTGGTATGGGAACCTTCCGAAACCCCTCGGTACCTAAAAGATGCATTAAATATCTCAGTCCCCGGTGGAAGCTACTAGTATCTGCTGCGTATTAGCTTCTTCAGAGCCGCCTCTAGAATGCCCCGTGCTTTTAAACCCCGCCCTCTCGAACGCGCCCATCCATACCGTCGCGGGCTGGATGGCGTATCCCTTCCCCCCATCTGCCAGCCACCAGCCGTCGAGCAGGCCGAAGCATATATCGTACCAATCAATCGGACGCGTTAGCTCCGACAGAACAAGCACGCCGCCAGGCCGTAGCGCCTGGCGCAGGCGACGACATGTGGCCGAGCGATCCGCAGTCGCGTGCACGACGTTGGTGCCGACGATAATGTCGTACTGCTCATGGAAGCGTTCCGGCACCTCCTCCTCGATATCCAGGACCGAAAAGTCCATCCACTGATTCGCCCCCCACCTGGCTCTCGCCTTGTGGACAAACGACGCCCCAATATCTGTGAATGTGTACTTCACCGCGACCTTTGCGTCCCCGAGAGCAGAAACAAGGGGCGCAGTTGTGCCACCGGTCCCGGCGCCCACCTCCAAGATCCGGACCGGCGTCTGACCGTCCGCGGCCATCCCTTGCACGAGGCTGACGAAGAAGGACACCAGCTGTTCCGTGTGAGCCACCATCATCGGGGCGCCGCGGTAGAAGTTGTCCATGATCTGCCGCGACGCCGCGCTGCCGAAGAGCACCAATAACGGATCAAGCTTGCCAGCGAGACATTCGGCGAGTCGAGGCCCGATAAGATCCATGAGCTTCGCCTCGCACTCGAACGCGGGGTGGGCGGCTCGGAACTGCTCGCACAGGCGCGAGGATGCGTCCACGTCGATGCGGTCGCTACCGCGTAGGACCTTACCTCCGCGCTGGCTTACGATGTAGCGGCTTTCCAGGATGTCCAGCAGTCGCTTCATTAGGCGGTCGTACTTGGGGATGCAAGGGATCTCCGGGATCTCGACTCCGTGTGGTTGCTCTGATAGGTTGACGCCGAGCGTGATGAAGGCTTCGTTGATGTAGGCGAGAAGAAGATCGTTCTGCAGGTCCGAGACATTGCCCCAGTAGCCTGCGAAACCGCTTTTTTGAGCGGCCGCTTCGTATACGGAGTCTGATTGCGCCAGAATCTCGAAGGGGTTGAAAGAGTGATTCAGGGGAGGTGGCACGGTGGTAAGGCGTGGTGTTGTGGCTCTCGCCCCGACTGAGACGTCATCACTACTTCGTGGCTGATTCGGGAGCGGCGTCAAACTAGCCGACCAAACATCGACGCTGCCTGGTGTTTTCACCTGTGGCTCTGCCAAAGCCGGCGGCGACTTTCGTACATGTTCCGTAAGGGTATTGAGCGACACTTTGAATAGCTCATCTGGATGGATTTGCAACTGAAGCCGTAAGAGCAGTGCGTTTGCCAATTGAACAGCGGCGATGGAGTCTAGCCCGAGCTCCTCGAGTGACGAGTTGGGCTTGACATTTGCGGGCTTAATGTCGGTGAACCCACCGACCAGCTCTTGCAAAACACTTGCATGGGTTCCTAGCCCGGCTGAAATCACGTTATTTCTATCCGTAGCCATCAAATCAACTAGTGTAGCTACCGTGCGACTGGTTATTATGACCGGCTATAAACTGCCGTGATATCTTTGAAACAACAATGGGAAATAGAGGCTACAACCAGCCGAATTACCACACGTGTTGATGTTAACTATGGCACTGCGTTGGGAATGCTCCCAGGAGAAGTGTTGTTGTTGTTGCTATGTGGCTCTGTCCGTCGTGCTCTTCTCTGGGTTCCAACAAAGTTCGGCACCGAGGAGTGAGTCGAACCATGGAACGAGGCGTTTGAGGCGCCTGGATATGACATGGAAGATATCCGGTTATGAGATTATTTCCTCAACCAGTACCAGCGTGGTGCTTTAGCGTCGCAGTAGGATCAACTAAACGAATCGTGTAAGTAACATGACAAGGGCCCTGGCCATCTCCTGGATGGTACCGCGGCGCTTACGCCAGTCCGCAACTCGGCACGCCAGGTGGACGACAAGGATCTTCGAAGGGGTAATCAGCACAGGGATCTGGCCCCTAGCATGCGTTATTGGTTGGCTGTGAATCTTACAGCAACTTCTATCAAATCAAGGTGAGAGTAAGCCTTGTGCTGGGTGGAAAAAACCCCGGTATACTTGCGGTGTCGCCTGACCGAAAAGCATCCGGGCAACCGACCAGCCAGTTCAAAGTTTGGTTGACGCCTTAGTTTTGGTACGATCGTGGCATTGAAGATCCTGAAGGACGTAATGCAAGTATGTTACATAGCTGATCGTATATACTTCATGCGGTATTATATGTTACATTTAAAAGGGTGCTACATCCACCGTCACTCTTTTGGTGGCGACCATACGCTAAGGTCGCGGGTAACCATAATGCGATTCATCGGGATCTCGCCTCCATCCTTCGATAAGTCGTTGACACCAACGCTTGCTGACCACAACTGGTCAGTATCGGATGTCTCCTGATCCGAACTTGCCAGTCTCTGTCGTGTGCGGGATGAGTGTCTGCCATAGACATGGCCTGGGTCGTTCGAGCTCGATTGAGTCTTGGATACGATCCGGCGACCGATAAAAAGGCGGAAAAGCGGATACGTGACGGGCATACAAGCACAACAAACCCCAACGCTGACCTCGACTGTCGAGAGAATGGCCACGGTGACGAAGTTCCATGTTGCATCCATTGGATTAATGTTGGCATTAAAAATAACGCGCAAGAGACTGATGATAGTGGTACTATAGGACCCATTAGCAGTCTTTCTGCCGTCTTCGCGGGATGGTGAGCTAACATGGCCGCGACTAAAAACAGGGCGATAAGCCCAAGTTTACGCATTACAGATAGCTTCAGGCTCCATAGTAACGGCAGGGGTAGAACGATGATGACGGTGTCGGCGAGGATATTCGGCACATTCGATCCAATAACAAACGCGGCGAGGTCGAAGCATTTCAAGTTGGGAATCGTCTTGTCCCATGCTGCACGAACCGGCGTGCACTGAAAAACAGTCGTGAGGAGGACAGCGACACCCCAAGCTAGAACGAAGACCATCATTGCGTAGCAAGATTTCTTAAAGTATCGGTTATTAATGTTGAATAGCCGCAAATACAGTGCCAAGACGGAAAGTTTTATGAGCGTCACGTCGATCGCGTAGTAGAGTTCGCTCAAGTACGTGTACTAGAATACCATGGGTTACGTGTCAGCTTTTCCTATTACCGTTGTATCGGCCACTTACCAGAAGATAGGGTTCGACGCTTGTCAGCGGCACGACTTGGATGTGTTTGCCTAGTCCGTAGCGTATTGCCTCGATGAGAAACGCAAGTTGAGCAACACATAGAGCCTAGACAATCGAGAGTCAGACTGGAGCGCGGTGCGCATGCGAGGGCGGACTTACAACGGCTACAATAATCAGCCAATCGTCATACTGTAAATTTTGGTGCGTAACCCTTCGTGTTACCATTCTCAATGCAACAGCAATCAAGGGGAGAATAGTGAAGACGATGAAGATGGCAAGCAGCTGCGGCGACTGGTCTTTGGCCAGCTCCTCTTCGCTAAGGGAAGCCATTGGCGATTGAGGCTTCATAATGTTGTATTCGTTAACACGCTGTAGCGTAGGACATTTTGGGGTTACCTAGACTTTATGGGGGTCGGGGGCGCAGACCTGCTTGCAGCGCCCATGGTGTGACTGAAGATAGTTGGTAATGGATTAGAACTCGAAGTTGGCGCAGCCGGGCTGTCACGCGAAGGGGAAGTGGTGAAGCTGTTGTTCGAGAGCAACTTGGCAAAAAGGATCTAAGGAGCGGAAACCCTACCCTTCATTCGACAATTCCAAATCCGAGCGTTCCGCCATGAGGGTATACTATGGCAGAGTACCTGTATACTGGCAGCGCTTGTTTGCCTGTCCTGGCCCAGGCACGGTTCGAGTTGCTAGGGGTGAGGTATAGTCGGTCCCGTCTGGGGTATCAGAAGTGGAGACTCCAGACTGCGAACCCACCCCGGCAAATATGGTGCAGCGGGAGGATGGATCCCGGTCAGTACCCCGGCGCAGCCCTTATCAGTCGTCGAGTTCTGTATCCACCTAGTCTAGTTTATGGCGGCCTGAGTCCGGAAGAGAGCGGGACTGATGAAACCGTGCCGTGCCGTGCCATTTCATGCATGCGCTTCCCACGTTGCTTCAACTGCACTGTCGGACAAGAAGCTGACGACAGCGGGCGTGTTCTCGGGCCCCAAAGGATCGAATTTTCAATATCAGCGACTGCACGTCAGATACCCTGCTCCCCCAAAGGTGATCTAGACCAGGCAGTAGCTGGCTCGCCATACGCCCACCAGTAGCCGCTAGCCTGTAAACAACCCGGAGGCCCCTTGCAACCAACCAATAACAGCCCCGTTCACCTATCTGTTGGTTTCATTGCTGCTGGTCCCTGCCACTGTCATCACACCATGACAACCAACATCTGCCGTTTCTTTGACTCTACGCCGAGTTTGGGAGCCCGCGAAAAAAGACGTCTTATTCCTTCGAGCCCATCGGAAGGCTGAACAAGGAACAATTCCTATTGGCATGACCCTCACCACTGGCTGACAGTGCGAAACATGAGAAGCCCCAGGCCTGCATCAGTGCCTTGGAGGCCACTGAAGGCCTGGAACGGGTCCCAGATCGTTTGTATACAAATAGATACCAGGGGACTCGGATAGACTATTGGAGGTTAAGGAATTTGGAGAGCACAGAAAGGTTATTACATAATACAGTCTTTGAGCTAGAATACTAGCCGTCGTTGCACCCTCCGACTACGCTGGTTGCTGCCGTAAATTAGTTATCCCGTCCTATATCGAAATGCCGTCCTTGACCTCCATAGCCGAGGGCATTCTCGCTCGGGCAAAGAAACTCGACGCTTACCTCGTAACCCACAATATTGCCTACCCATCATTCGACGACGATACGCTCGACCAGCTGCCGGACGAGCTCCAAGACGAGCGCTGGGCACTTACCAACGATGTCAATGAGCTAAAGCAACTGAGTCGAGGCGCCGAGCAAACTACCTTGGACTGCGCACTTAGCGTGAGTAGTGACCTATTCTATGTTCAGTAAAGAAATCTAGAAGAATGTAGCGTAACATTGGCTGAAACAGTGGACTGACGCCATCGGTCTGCGCGCTGTGTATCGGTACAAGCTAGCAAATGCCGTGCCTCTTGACGGCACCGCGTCCTATGCTGAAATCGCCGCTGTATCTGGCCTTCATGAGGATCTTTGTCGGCGATTCATCCGCTTAGCCATCGGTAGCCGCGTCTTTGCCGAAGACTCGGAGACGCAGCGTGTGCGGCATACCGCGTCTTCTCGACGCCTAGCTACGGACCAAAGCTTCTGCGATGCAGTCGGCCTTGAAATAGACGACCTCGGACCGGCGTCGTCGAAGCTGCTTGACGTATGGGAGAAGCATGGACAGGACACAGCCGAACCCGCCCAATCCGCTTTCTCCATGTTCAACGAGACCGACAAGCCTATTTTCGCCTTCCTCGCAAGCCAACCGGAGAGAACACGGCGCTTCGGCAGCGCTATGCGCTACTTCACCAAAGGTGAAACCTGGGATCTGCGGCACATGTTGGCGTCGTTCGACTGGCCATCCATTGACCAGCCTGGCGCGCGAGTGGTCGACATAGGGGGTGGCAACGGCCAAATTAGTCAGTATCTGGCACGTCACACAACGCATGTGCATTACATCGTCCAGGACCTTGCCCACGTAGTATCGCAAGCACCTTCCCAGCTGCCGGTCGACCTCAAAGACCGCATCGAGTTTGTCGAGCATGACTTCTTCACGCCACAGACCATGGAAACACCGCCGGTGGCGTTCATATTGCGCTACGTCCTGCACAACTGGGCTGACAAGTATGCAACCCGCATTCTGCAGAATCTTGCGCCGGCCATGCGCAAGGGTGCCAAGTTACTCATTTATGAGTACGTGCTTGAGGATGGGCCGGTCACAGACATCACGAGTCGCTTTGGCTTTCAAATGGATGCAATCATGGCGACTATCTTTAACGCACAGGAGCGCACTGCTGCCGAGTATGAGCGTGTTCTCGGGGGGGCGGACCCGCGATACGTGGTAGAGGCAGTGCGCCGACCCGAAGGCAGCACCATGAGCATTGTAGAAGTAGGCTGGACTGGGTAGGTGAGAAAAGGGGTGGATTCGAAGTAACGGCACCCTCCAGCGAGTGCCAGTCAGGCTTCCTATCTGGTGTTCGTCTTTGGATGTGAAAGATGACAGCAGGATGTGATGTTCAATAGCGGCACAGGAGTCGAATAGCGTACAATGGAAGCGTGCCATTCATCAGTAGTGCAGAGCAGTGTAGTGTATGCGACGGTAGCCTCCGTAGGTACCTTTACTTATACCTGCATGTGTATAAGATAAGGTAGGTACGTAATGTAGATGCTTCGGATTATGTGTCCTGGTTGTCCCTGCGAGATTGCAGGTATTGCGCGGACTTACATGCCTCGGCTGGTGTATTAGTTGGTTGGTTGGTGATGGCGATGGTGATGGCGATGGTGATGGGTGATGGTGATACCTAGACTAGGTGGTGATGGTGATGGTGGCGATGGCCGGGACGATTTGCGGGGCTCTAGTCCGCACTTCTGCCGGACTACACCGTCCGTCGCCCCACCAATCGCGTGCCCCCATTCCCCCCACCCACTTGTCTAGCTTAGGTACTATCCAGACTAGTCTGCTCGACGACGCTTTCCTTGTTTTCTGCTCGTTCATCCCCATCGACACCTTCTCGACCCCAGACTCCGCCTCCTCCTTTAGGTATCAGATAGAACTTACTAGTATGCATGGCAGCTACCGCAAAAACTAGGTACCTAGGTACTTACTTACTTATATGTACCTAGTAACCTGTTGTGCCTCAGTACTAGTGCTTCAATTGGTCTTGCTGCAGCTCTGACAGCAGCGGCCCGAGAACCATGTCACCCATCCCGTGACCCTGGCCATCCAGGACTCGACATGCTGCGAGCCGCGGAGCCCCTTATCTCACCTACTTACCTAGTAGGCACCTAAGCACCTAAGCACCTGGGCATCTGGGCATTCGTCGTGAAATCCCTCTACATGCAATACCACGGTATACTACGGTCTACTACATACAAGCTATGCTTCCTTTTCGCGGTATGTTTCTGTTAGATGGGCAATCCGGCGTAGGAGGCCGCCGCTTACACCGCCAGATGCCCGCCTCTTCGGACAAGGTAGCGCGTTTTCTGGCGTGTGTTGTGAAGATGTCGGCCGACATGCAGTTGGTGCGGTCGTGTCGACCTGTCTACTTATCTTATTAATACGACACTTCAGTCGCGAGACCTGGATGGGTTCGCGGTGGAGCGGCGGAGCTCATACTCTTGTGTTTCTGATGCGTGGCCTCAGTCCCCCTGCTGCTACCAGAATCGCCCGACATGACAGCCACGACCAACGTCTTCTACTTTGGCGACCAATCAGTCGAGCCTCATGGCTCCCTGGTCGACCTTATACGCGAGATACAGAATTCAGATCTGCTCGGTGCTTTTCTCCGCTCCTGCTTTGATGCACTGCTATCTGCTCTCGCTTTTCTGCCTCCCGAACAGAGGCATCTTTTTCAAGGACGAGATTTTGCTCAGCTCGTCGATCATGTCCAAGCCCATGAGATTCGCCATGCCGCCGTAAACTCTGTGTTAAGCTGTGTAGCCCAGCTGGGGTGGTTGGTAATGTACGCACTAGCTGCCCGACCTAGCTTGTTCATATTCAGTTCTTGATTGCTTATACATCGTACGCAGACATCGTGAACGCAACGGGGAGGCTTGGCTACAGAAAACAAACACAGTCGTTGGCGTCTGTACCGGCAACCTGGCCGCTCTGACTGCCGTCGTGGCTTGTTCAGATGGCGATATCCTACGCCTGGGTCCCACCATGATTCCGATCTCCCTCCGGCTAGGCATCGAAGTGTCACGCCGAAGCTATGCTATAGAGGCCTCATCTGAATCATGGTCAGTCGGGGTAGCTGGAATTGCCCTGCAGACCGTCAAAGACGAACTGCGCCAGTTCAATAGCTCTCAGGTTCGTTGTTTTATCCTTTCTCTCTACTTGGCAGTCCTAATGGCCAGAAGCTTCTCCCAGAGTTGAAACACGTCTACATCAGTGCACATTCAGCTTCGTCCGTCACCCTGAGTGGGCCTCCAACGTTGCTCCAAGCATTCCTCTCTTCTGGGACTCTTCGTGCCGCTCGCAAGCTTCCTTTACCCATCTACGGGGCCTACCATGCCAAACATCTCCCTCTGCCGGATCTAGACTACATAATGGGTGATTCACCTCTTCTTGGGCGTCCTGTTCCGGCTAGTGGGTCATTACTTCACCCGAACATGACCCAGTATCAATCTTTTCGAGAGTTATTGCAACTATCTCTCCAAGAGATCATGCAGCAACCTTTAGATCTTGATGACGACATTCGGGATATTTCTCGGCGCACAGTGGGCTGCGACGTGCATTTGACGTCGATTGGGCCTGCTCGCATGAGCAACCTTGAACGGACGCTACAACCACGTCACGTCTGCCGCCTTGGGTCCCGTCAACTGCAATCTTCTCAAAGCAACTTAGCTCCCCTCGATACCAGCGAATTAATTGCCGTTGTTGGCATGGCTGGTAGGTTTCCTGGGGCGGAGAACGTTGATGAGCTATGGAAGACCTTGATGGATGGAAAGGATCAACATCGACTTGTGAGTTCACAGGACCATTACGCGATTTCTTACTAACAAGGCTTAGATACCAGCCGACCGTTTCGATGTGACGTCCCATGTTGACCAAACTGGCAAAGTAAGAAATACTAGTTTAACGCCCTATGGCTGCTTCTACGATGGTGTAGGAGACTTCGATATCTCACTGTTCAAAATGTCGCCTCGCGAGGCAGCCCAGACGGATCCGATGCAGCGGCTTATGCTACTGACCGCCTACGAAGCCCTAGAATCGTCCGGCTATTACGATACCGGTGATTCTGACTCTCGTCCGAAGAATGGCACGTTTTATGGCGTTGCCGGTGATGACTACCGTCAAGCAAATTCGAGCCAAGATGTCGACATCAACTACATCACTGGAGGGACTCGTGCATTTGGGCCCGGACGAGTCAGTTATTACTTTGGCTGGGAAGGCCCAAGCATGAGCGTCGACACGGCGTGCTCCGCTAGTGCTGTAGCTATGCATCAAGCTATCGTGAGCCTCCAGCGTAGAGATTGCGACGTCGCGCTGTCAGGAGGCGCGAATTTACTGACCTGCTCCGACATGTTTGCCGGGCTAAGCCGTGCCAGGTTCGTCAATAAAACTGGACCTTGTAAGACTTTTGATGAAACCGCAGACGGCTATTGCCGAGCGGATGGGTTTGCAACTGTTGTGTTCAAGCGCTTTGGAGACGCCATTCGCGACAAGGACAACATTCTCGGCGTGATCCGGTCCGTGGAAACATATCATGCAGGCACAGCTATCTCTCTCACCCATCCCGAGGCCGACACTCAGATTGCACTGTTTCGAAATGTGCTTTCTGCTGTAGGGATGACTATTGACGAGATTGACCACATTGAGCTCCATGGCACCGGAACACAGGCCGGCGACCTGGCTGAATCAACATCCGTCGCCGGTTTGCTCAACAGACCACGCCCCAAAGATCGCCCACTAACAATCAGCTCAGTCAAACCTAACGTCGGTCATTCGGAAGCGGCTTCTGGAGTTACCTCTCTGATCAAGGGATTGCTGATGTTGCAACACCAGGTGATCCCTCGGCATATTGGCATCAAGACGCGTATCAATCCTAAGCTCCCCGCGTTTGGGGAGCTGGGTGTCGTAGTGCCTCAAGAGAATATGTACTATCCGGCACTCGCCCAGGATGGCAAGCGACGAATGCTAGTGAATAATTTCAATGCAACAGGCGGGATTACTGCCATGTTGTTAGAGGAGCACAAGGCCGGTCCTTCATCTACCACAGATACACGGGCGCATTACCCCATAACGCTTTCAGCTGCTACAGTAACAGCGCTGAGTAGCATCTTGACACGCCTGTTAAAGTATCTACAAGCTAACCCTGCGACGGACCTCTCGCACCTCTCTTACACTCTCACGGCAAGGCGATTACATCACAAGCATCGCTTCGCGTGTGTTGTACAGTCACTATATGAGTTGGTCCAAATACTCGAAGCAGAGCTCGCAACCCCAAAAACGAGGCACGGGGAGCAGCCATTCAATGTATTCGTTTTCACGGGTCAGAACTTTACTCTTCCTCAGGCAAAGGCCCTCTTTGATACGAATGCCACCTTCCGCAACCACGTCCGCCACTCAGACCAGCTGTGTGGCGAGATGGGCCTACCCTCTTTCCTTGGTGTTATCACAGACGGAGGCGGGGATTTTACATGTGTGCAGTCGCAATTAGCCCTCGTTGCACTTGAGATCGCACTGGCTTCTCTCTTCCAATCATGGGGAATCCACCCTGAAGCGGTGGTCGGCCACAGCTTAGGCGAGTATGCTGCGCTTTGCGTTTGCAACGTACTTAGTCTTGCCGACACTCTCTGGCTCGTGGGCAAGCGCGGTCTGTTACTCGAGTCGACTTGTAAGAGCAATGAATACTCAATGGCCGTAGCCGCTATATCTGCTTCTTATGCAGCCAAGCTTCTTCAGACTTTCCCTCGCTGCGAGATTGCTTGTTGCAATTCGCCTCAGCAGACAGTTCTTAGCGGCAAGGACGCAGATGTTGACTCTCTCCTATCACATCTAGCATCAGTGAATATCAAAGCTACAAAACTGCACACACCGTATGGGTTTCACTCGGAGCAAATGGATAGCATCCTCAACGACTATCGACGAGTCGCTCAAGGCGTTTCGTTCCAAAGATCCACCATAACGTTCATCTCTACACTCCTCGGCGAAGTGGTAAGGGATGAAAGCAAGCTATGCGCAGACTATTTATGTCAACAGACCCGGGAGCCAGTCCGTTTCGAAGACGCCGTCCACAAAGTTGAGGCATTAGTGGAGAGCGGGCAGAAGGCTTTCTGGATTGAACTTGGGCCTGCGCCAGCTTGCCTGCCCATGATTGCTTCTACTCTCCAGGCAAGGCCAGCTGTCCTGGTTGCCGGACTAGACCCAAAGAAGCCAAATTGGGCGACCGTGAGCAAAGTCTTGACCATGTACTATATGAGTAATGGATCTGTGCGATGGGATCAGTACCAGAGGGAGTATCTCGATTGTTTGCGATTGCTACAGCTGCCATCATACCCGTTCGACCTAAAGCGATATTGGATTCAGTACGATGGTGATTGGATGATTCGCAAGAATCAAAAACCGGTATGCGAAAACACACCCGGCCCTCCCAGGGTGAAGCTGGAGAGCTCTACCTTGCATCGCATTGAGAATGACTCGACCGAGAAGGGTGTTCGAAAGCTCACTTTTTCCACCGAGCTCGCCGGCGGACAACTGAGCGACCTATTACAGAATACTCAAATGGGCGGAATACCAGTGTGTTCTAGCTCTGTATTCATCGACATGGCGATGGCTGCCGCTTCTCATCTTTATAAGCAGTCAGGTGAAGCCTACACAGCCATGGGGGTGTCAGATCTAGAAATCGCCTTAGGCTATGCGCCAACAAGCATATCGTCACTCACTACAGTAGCTACACAGCTTCCTACCGATACCAATGAGGTCCAAGTCTCGATCGCATCATCCACGTCCAGTGAGAGGATGGAGTATATGAGATGTAGGATAGTCAGTGGTGATGGTGAAGACCGGGCGTCAGAGGCTAACAGCAATGCGTATCTTTATCAATCCCGGATGGATTTGCTCCAGTTCCTAATGGCTAACGGTAAAGCATCTCATCTAATGCGCTCGGATACACATCAATTTGTCGCATACGACGACGCGTCTCACGGCATCGAAGAAGTCATTCTCAGCACCGGTACTCTTGAAGCTGTCGGGAAGCTACGTATTCCACCTGACACGGGCAAATATGTATGCAGTCCCCAGTGGCTAGAAGCGTTGATGCAGCTTGCGGCCATCCCACTCAACTACCCGCTTCGGTCTCAGTATGTATGTTACGGTTGGAGCAAAATGCAATTGCTGATGCCATTAAAAACTGGTAATACGTACCGAGCCCACGTCCGCATGCAACCACATGGTCAGTCTGGCGCAATGGTTGGCGATGTTTACGTGTTAGACGGAGCTGGATTCGCCGTCACCGTGATCAAGCGTCTTATTTTCCGCCCGAACCCAACATACGCCAAAGCCATGCCGAACGGGGGATCCGCACCTAACAGTCACCAGGTGCCCAGTATGCATCAGTCGCAAGATCTCAAGCCAAATTCAGGTGTAGAAAGCCAAGAACGCCTAGATCCGATGCCGCGCGCCCCTCGTCTAGATAACTCAAGAAGTAGTAGCGCAACAACGTGCGCAGCCAACTCTCGCGAAATAAGCCCTGGACGAGTTACACCCGACGGGCCCACGAGTCACCCACAAGTCTCATCGGGCCTCAAGGAACTGAATAATTCTCAACCCCCGATATCGAACGGGAAAGCCGGTGTCAACTTCGAGACCATTATTGACATTCTGGCTGCTGAAATAGGCGTGGAGTCGGAATCCCTCACTGACGACGTTTCGCTACAAGACCTCGGTGTCGACTCAATCATCGAATTATCAGTCGTCGCCCGTCTTCAGGAGTATATACCAGAGCCTCTTCCTCCAGCATTCTTGCTGAAGAACAATAACGTTGCAAAGCTGAAGACATTTTTCGCCGACCTGGTCTAAATTGCTAGTTCACCTAAGGGCGAATACCCAAGAGAAAGCGCTTTACTAGTTATCAATCTCCGGCACTTGGGTTGGACAGAGTTCTGCTGCGCATACTCAAACGTTACTTAGCGCAGCCGCACCAATGGAATAGCCTTGTAAGAGGGAGTGCGTGAAGAGACTATTTCCAAGGTTGCTTTCTGATAGTCGGGAAACACTCGTTTGAAATGAATCGCGATCAAAGGGGGTTATTGGCATTTTAGTATTGCAGATCCTTTTCTTTCAGCATTCTGTCTTTACAGATACTAGCTTCATTACGCCGTACTCAGTTTAAGTCATACGATTATTGAAATGGAAGGTAAATTGAGCGTTCTCATTCAGCTTACTAGCCTGTGTGTTAGGGTGCGAAGATCCCATTATATGCTAAACGAGTCGGCGTCATAAAATAAGATATCTAACTAAGGTTCCAAGGTTCTCCCTGACATAGTTCACTCTCAAGGGCAAACTCAATTTAGGAGGGGGGAATTTCATCGATGAGTCACTGTGGCCGCGCCGCAACTTATTAAACCCGACGCGCGTCCCATGCCGCGCCACACTCTAAACCACATTCTCATCGTCCTTCCCCCCTCCCCGTTCTCAGCACCGGCGCGGGTATATCCTGGCGCTGGCGTACGCGCCCCTCTTGTCGTAGCACCCGCCGTTGAGCGTCTCGTTGCCCGTCACCGAGCCCCGGCAGTCCGTGCGCTCGTACGTCTCGATGTAGGCCGCCCAGCAGGAGTCGGTCGTCAACGTGTACGACCCCGCGTTGCTCAGGTTCACGCACCCCGTGCGCCCCGCGTCGATGTTCGTCGTCCCTTGGTTCTTGCCGTTGCACCCCTTTTCCTGGCGCGCTGTTATGGTTACCCCGCTGAATGGGTTGGCTCCTGCGACTGCGATGTCGTCGACTGGGGATGGGGCGGTTAGTTTCGTGGTGGGGATGGGGATGCGCGTGGTTGGATGGGGTTGGTTGGAAGGCTCACGCGTAGCGCCTGGTGCTATGGGGTTGGCGACGATGTTGGTCGCGTAGAGACACGATGTCGTGGTTAATAGGAATGTGTGGGCGCGCATTTCGGATGTTTTGGTTGTTTGTATGATCGCGCTAGAATCTTTAGTTGCGAAGCAAGAGGTAGACGTGTCGACTATCAGGTTGTAAGTAGTGTGATTTGGGCTAGTGGTAGATGAGTCTAAATCTCTAAGATCTAATGGGACCCGGGACGCCTTGATATATATGGAGACCCTATAAAACCACCCCCTAGAGTCACAGGTAGCCACCAGGCCACGCAGCTCGTGAAATCGACACGTTGGACTACGATCCCGGACGTCCGAGGGTGTCCTGCAACCCGAAATTCAGTATGGGTGGCCACCGGCTACTGTATATAGTACTTATTTAAGGCGTGCTAAGGTTCCCAACTATCACTTTGAGCGGGGGTCACATCAGTCTATGTTGGGGTTGGCAGCAGGAGGAATATCTGCATTGAACCGAAGCATCGATACGTGGCCACGGACTGATTATTAGATATGTCGCAAGTCCGCATAACGGTGACGTAAGTTGCTAAAGTATTTTCTTTGAGTACTCGTCACAGAGATTTTGAATTATGAATTGATAAGGCGCTGACTACGAATATCTGGGAACGTACGGATGAACAGTACAAAACCGTTAGCAAAGAAGTTGTAGGGGCTCTGGTGCAACAAAGATTCCATATAGACAATTAGTGAAGCAATCTAGACATATGATCGCGAGGATATAGTCCGATGAACATTCAAATCTCGGTATTCAGGGAACAGAAACCTAATTTACAACCCCGGCGATCGACACGTGGCTCTTCAGTGTGCCCTAGTAGGTTCTTGTGCACAAGACCCTATCTACCATAGTCACCAGGGGGAGGCGTTCACTTCTTGATTTTCTAAAGCCATTCTGAGTTTCGGTACGTATTATGTACCTAGTAGGGAATAGCAAACCGTAGAGTACATTCATTAACGTCAGGACATTAAATGTTCCAGCCTAACCGGTTGCCCGATCAAATTCATATCAGGCATTCCGCTCTCCCTCCTCGTCCACGCCCTTCTCGCCACTACGGACTAGCGGATAGTCGCTCATAGCCGCGCCCATCTTGTCGTGTCAACCTTGTACTTGTTTGGTATGCGCTACTGTGTTATGATTCCCAACGTGTCCCATGGCTTGGTTGGCCCTTATTGAAATGTCTGTGCAGTGTCACGGAAAAGCGGATTACCTAATAGGGGTAAAGGAGACCCTCCTTATAGGAGATGCAACGATTCGGCTGATCCCCGGAAGCCCCGTCACGTGATCCCGCACACCCTATATATAGACCGATCTGGTGGGCGGTATTTAGATAGATCGTCAGATATACCAGAATATAGAGCCTATTCCAGACCCCAGTAAGCCTCCGTAACATGCAGACACTACTGGACGCTGGGGATGTATGCAGTCCAGGGGATCGTGTAAACTGAATCCGGCATCAGTCTGAGACTCGAGAATGCTACCCCAACTATACTGAGACGGGCGAGACAGTACAGAATACTCGTTATGTAAATGACCCAATCGTTAACTAGCGTGTCGAATATACTTCGCTGGGGGTACGTATTCGTCAGAGCTGTATCCCAGAGCCTTTTCGGGCTTGATCCTCTCAGGATCTCCACAAGTTGTCTGAATTGGAGGAAAAAGTTCCCCGAAGTGTATTCCTGGAATATTTCATTTTGTTCGATATGTTCGAGGATCTTCTCTCCAAGAAAACCTTGACCATCGATACCGTCTCCCAGTATGTCTCGGTAGTGCTCATGATCGTTGTTCTCAGGGTTGTCACATACTTTTTGCAAGGTTTTCATGGCGGTTTGAACGTGTTGGTTGTCGGCTGTATGCCAAGAGTACTCCCTCATGGCCGCCAGGCACGTATCCCTAAAATCACCATTGTCTCCCCACGGCACAAGGATTTGGGCCAGCGGGATAACGAGGAGAGTGGCGGGAGGTAGAAGAGTAGATACCACAGTCGCGACCCTCCAGAGGAGCTGTTCGATAAACGTTGGGAACTCAAAATTCCAAGATACCGCATGGATGCTTCCAAAGCCCGCCGTTAACGCCGTCAAAACGTATAAAGCATAGTGCGTTTCGTGTGGCTTGGCTTTTGGTATGTTATCATTGGGAATCCGCTCCAACGCCTCTTTACCGTCTAGGAGATCAGAGTTACTCAAAATTTGCCAGAGGTTGTCAAACGGGCGTCGCTGTATCTCTCGCGGAAACTCCTGATCCGGACGCAGAAAGACTTGAATCGGTCTTTTCACATTTTGAGGTTTGTACCAAGAGCACACGTAGGTCAACGCCCCGCATATTGCAAACGCCAGAGTCAGCGTTTCGAGCTGAGAGAAGGCGAGATGCTGCACTTTCCTAACTATGAGCGAGAGTATCAACTGTGTGATTTGAAGAACTGCAAGGGCTTTGGTAAAAAAGTCTGTCTCGCTCTTGTCACTTAGGTCTTCCTCGGCGAGATCAGGAATATCGATACGCGTCCAGTATTTCATGAAATGATTGGCAGTTAATAAATACTTATTAGACGGGGAATCGGTCTCGGTAGGACAGCGTATATAGAAGCCGCCCATGTTTGCAAAGTAACAGTGTGTGATAGTCCACTTGACGTCTTGCTTTTCTACGTCTTCGGTTGTGTGTCCGCCTTCCGCATCATCACAGCTTGTGGAAGGCTGTCGGGGGTATCGATAAAACCAAGGCGGGCTGTCGTCTAAGCGCCGCTCTTTATCTAATAACCTCATGTCTTCTATAACCATCACAAACTCTAGGATGGCATGCGCCATGAGGAATTCGGGGAAGAACAAAGTAAACACTGTCCACTTGCATTTTCGTAGTAGGGTTCGCCGCCAAGATTCGTCCAGCCCCGGGACATTGAGATGTTGTATACTCCATGTACAGGCAATTATGGTGAAGAGGCAGTTCTCGATGATCGCGAGTGTGCCGCGGCGACCAGGACTCATTTGCCAACCAACAGCCGCGCTTTCTATAGCCATAGCAAGGCGTAATATACAACGTTAGAAGGAGTACGAGTATTACAAGAGATCCCGAATTTTCCTTCTCTCGTTTATGTTTATATGTAGATAGACTGATGAGTAGAATGAGATCGCAAATCAAGTCTAGGAGTACTTCTGCCGTAGGTGAGGGGTTACGACGACTGTTTTTTATACAGGTTGCTTTTTTGGGCCTATACGGATGATGCGCGGACTGCCGGCGCATGTGCATTAGGAGGTGGCGCGTGCGTCCTGATGGCATGAAGAACAATTTTCCGACTGCAACCTGTGGTGATTCGTCATAACTTGACACCTATTCATCGTTGGTCGCTGAAGACATGCTACCTACCCCGCAGAGTTCCCATTACATCCCGTTCTACCTTCTACGGTCCATTTACACTACCACACGAAGCGATATATTACCCGGAACTAAGTCCTCAAACGAGCTCCTGAGATTAGATAGCGTTTGTGCAAGCAATAGCGAGAAACGGCCCCATTGGCATAATGCGATCATCACTAAGACAACGCGACGCGTTGGACAAGGCGGGCAAGGATAGCAATGGCATGACAACTCTGCATCGAGCAGCTCAAAAGGGAGAGCTAAAATCGGAAACTTTAGCGACCTTTTTGCAAGACCAGAATGCTGCAAAGGCCATCGACAAGTACGGACGAACGCCAATGCATTGCGCAGCAGAGAATGGTCACATAGAAATCGTGCAAGCCCTGATTGGGGCGACAGACGTGAACGATAAAGACAATTTCGGAAGAACGGCATTGCACTGGGCGGCGGAGAACGACCACTTCCAAGTCGTGGAGAGGCTCCTCATTGAAGGGGCTGACGCCAATTTGCCGGACCACTCTGATGAAACCGCGCTGTACAGAGCAGTCTGGAAAGGGCGAGACGAGATGGTGAGGCATCTGCTAAAACACGGGGCCTCATGCTACTCACCCAGTCAAAACGGAAAGACGGCCCTGTACTTGGCAGTTGATAAAGGAGACCTGGCTATTACAGAACTATTCCTCACGGCAATATTGGAAGACAGAGAGAGTGTAACCAATGAGCCGGCAGTCGAAAAGGTACTGAAGGATTTCCCAAACGCCACCTGGAGCAGTTTTTATGGACGAATAATGTGCTGGGCAGCCAGAAACAAGCATAGGAAAGTCATGGAATTGTTGGTGAAGAGGGCTATACAAGTTGACGACCAATTTGAAGACGACGGAGAAAGTGTGGCTCTGCGACTCAAAGCAGGTGAAGGCCACTTAGACGCCGTGGACTTTCTTCTGGAGTCTATTCCTAACTCTGCTACCAATCCCCAAGAAATGCAGAGAGACCTTCGGATGGTCCTTTCACGTGCAATAGCCGACGGCCACTTAGATGCTATTAGCTGTCTTCTAAAAGCTGGAGCTACACTTCCTGAAAATGCCTTTTCTAATGCGGTTTGGAAAGGGCATTTAAGTATATTCAACCGTCTTTTGGAAGCCGGGGTCAAGCCTACTGAAGATGCCCTTTCTGATGCAGCTTTGGGAGGGCATTTAAGTATAGTTAACCGTCTTTTAAAAGCCGGGGTTAAGCCTACTGAAGATGCCCTTTCTTATGCAGCTTTGGGAGGGGATTTAAGTATAGTTAACCGTCTTTTAAAAGCCGGGGTTAAGCCTACTGAAGGTGTCCTTTCTTATGCAGCTTTGGGAGGGGATTTAAGTATAGTCAACCGACTTCTAGAAGTCGGGGTTAAGCCTACTGAATATGCCCTTTCTGAGGCAGCTTCACAAGGGCACTTAAGCATAGTCAACCGCCTTCTAGAAGTCGGGGTTAAGCCTACTAAAGAGATCCTTTCTAAGGTAGTCGAACGCGCTGCTACTCGTGAGCACCCGAATGCCCTGGAGTACCCCAAAATTGAAACCCGAATTCGTGAAGCACTGGCTCTTGAAGTGGATGAATAGGCCTGGGTAGTCAGGTGCTCTTAGCATAGCGTTTTCCACCGTTATTGACTCTTTCTTTTCCGCTATGATTATTTTTCTTACGGCGGCCGACCAATATCAAATTTTACTACGCCCCTCTTAGTGATATTCTTGTCTGCCACGTGACGGCTATAGCCGATGATAGACTGGCAATAGCCTTGGTAACGTGGCTAGTTCGCGTAGAGTATCAAAGTAGATGGAACCTTCACAAGCAAGCTATTTTCCCATAAACTACCAATAGGCGAGTCTTATCAACAGTTTGAAATTTCTGTATTCGTAGTCTAATGCAGTCTCATTAATACCTCCGTTTCATTTTTCTTCAACGAGCAGGCTAGCATGTTCGAGATGCAGTTGAGACATCTGTCACATACAGCTGTTGAGATATGAGGCCGCGCGATGGTTTATAAGCTACGGACAGTAGTAACCCCCTAAGAAGCTTGTAAGAGTAAAATATTGATTTTCACTAAGTCTGCCATTAATGCAGGCGCGGAAGTCCCCGACTAGTTACTGGGAGTCCAAAACCGCGTTGCCTCCGTTCTCATCTTTAATGACGGGCAATCTAGGAGAGCGGGCAGATCACTTGAATACTATCTTCTTTACTAGAGGCTCGCTACCGACGGAAGCCTCTCGTGCTGACCTTTTCACTCCCGTGCCTGCAGCGCTTTTGGCGAGCTGCTTCGCCCCCTCTGAGCCCTTCACATGTTCCAGCATCACCAACTCGCGGTAGTCAGCCTCTCCAATCAACCCTTCCAAGTAGTCCCTACGTAGTCCCTTAATGTGACTCTCAAACTCCGAGACCTGTTTCCTGTACGATCTCAATTCCTGCTGATATTCTTTGTGTTCGACTTTATTAATCCGAAATAATCTTTCGCCATCTGGTGTTGGGATAAGTACCCGGTCCAGCAAGGTGCCACGGATTCGTGACAACAGGTGCAGGGTATTTTCCTCAGAGAAATCGTGGGTTACCGCATCTTCTGCTTGCAGAAATGTATCAAGTTCGGCGCAGATCGCGCAACCACAGCCTCTTGGCTTATGAGACCATCCAGGGAGTTTCTGGGGATATGATGGCGCTTCGACATATAGGTATCGACGAATTAGCAATCTGAAAATTTCCCTTGTTGAATATATATGGGAGAAATTATGAGCCTCTAGTAAGAATCCCAATCTTCTCAAGAAGCTCCCGATGCCGGCTTTTTCGGCATTAAGCGGACGCGCACCGGGATCTGCGTGGCAAGGAGCAATATTAGCCCAAGTTGCATCCAACAGTCTGACAACTGAGTCATGGAGGCCGAATCTTAGACACCTTTCAATCAATAACCGAAATTCGTGATTTGATCGCGAATTATAATCGAATTCCGTTGTTCCCAGAGCGGCCTCTTGGCATGTATAGAGCACAATTTTGTCAGCAATTTCTACATTGTTCTCATGGCCGCCGTTCCCCTGGTTTAGAATATGTATTATGGACATTCTGAGCAAGGAGACATCGTTCTGGGCTCTAAGGGCTGGAATAAGACTGCTTACTGTTAACTATAGTGTCCACAAAACTAGAAGATTTTGGAATGGAAGCACGAACCAGTTGACAGCCCAATCTAAACAGTCTTTAGCGGGAACAACTGAATTCAGGAAAAATTGAATATCAGTATAGCATAGCGACGGGGTGTTGCGGAACATATGTTGCTCTGCTGTCCATTTCCAAGCTCGGAAAGGGAGCTTGAGAGTATCCCGTAGATGATTCTCGACTGTTTGGAGATTCGATTGTAGATATTTTAACTGCCCATGGTGGCCGATTGCTCCGTCAAAGCTGATGAGAAAGATTAGCGTACTCCAGGCAAAGGGCTATAGATAGATACTTACAACCTGCCCCATTGAGTACTCCTTGTGTCTGCATCTTCCGGGATATCCTCGTTGATGAGCTCAGCGACCGCACTCATTGTTTCGTCGTCTATACAGCTAGTCACCCGAGATGAGATGATCTTGACATAGAAGATTTGGTGCTGCTTTTTCCACGCCCATTGGACGGCGCTTTTCCGTACACCAAGAGGCAGGTTGGAAGTATTCCGAGGGTGTAGGATTTCCTCGAATATTCTCACCAATTCTCCCGGGAATTCGCGACCCGCTGACCAATCATCCAAGTCTTTCATTACCATATCGGTTATGTTCCAAAGGTTGGCATTGCGTAATGGGTATAGATAGGATCCCAGTTGGATTTTGGGGCATATAATTGCGGCCTATCGCAAGTTGGAGTTAGTAGGGCATTACAGAGGGTTGCATTTTGGGTGGTTAAGGGAATGTATGTAACGGCCAGACGAGTACACTGAGATATGGGTATAACCTGAGCTCCGAATAGAAATAGTTAGCCTTAGAATAGAAGCTGCCTGAAACTAACCGTGTTGCGATATTCTGTCATCAAGTCATTTATGTGTTGGCCCTCGCGATTCGAGTGGTTAAGGAGTTGATCTTGGGCGAAGGTTGTATTTTTCGATATCTCTTTCCCGTCGGCTGCATTCCGTAAGTCAACAGAAAACGTTTTCTCAACTCTACTACCATCTAAGTCTGAATGGCCTGGCGGGGTACACTGTTTTGTTATTCGACCAAGAAAGAAGTAGAGCCCGTGTTGGGAACACAGTTTCTCTAGAGTCTCGCAAATAGAATGGTCGCGCCCTTTGAGATTGCGTAATGACAACTCCGCGCGCGGATATTGGCTTTCCAGGAAATACATCCTCGCCGCGAAGTCGGGCGTTCGGTGGACACATTCGCTCAGTGCAACTCTAATATTCTGGATTTGTTGACTGTTGATCATGGATGACTCCCGTATCGTAGACCTGTCTACAATGTAGTAAGTTAATAGAAGGCTATGGCCCGAGGTGATTCCGTTCATCTCATATGTGGCATCCGATGCCCAAGCTATGGAAGCGGTGTTGAACATGGACGAGTCGTCTATGTGGAATATACAACAACCGTTAGCGTAGGAAACTCGTACTCGGCCTCCCTCATGGGCAGATGGTAAGTAGACAGCAATCATGGCTGCTAGGCCACCTCCCTCTGCTGCGTAGTTGCGCAGACAGTATGAAGCGCCTTGCCCATAGAGTAACAGCTCGCATAGTTGTGCATCGACAGGGCTTGTTATGCTGAGGCTTTTTCGAACATCATCCAGCATGGTGCCGAGGAAAGAAGCCCAGAGAGGGTTCAGTAAACGGAACCGATCAGTACTCAATCTCCATATGTGGCCGACATCTGTATCAAGATCAGGCGAATCTTCGTATCCACAAGCCTGTTTGATTAGTTCAACGCCGTGGTCGGTTAGCGGTAGTGCAATGACGGCGTTGTCCACCTGAAGGACTGGGTTTGGGGCAATGGGGTACTTCTTCATGCTCGAGAACCGTTCGTGACGCCTGACCGCATGGAGAGAGGCTGCAAGGCCATCCCAACAACACCGGGGAGGGGTATTTTGAGGTAGTTCGTCTGAAGGAGAGTCCTCGGGCGGAATAGAGCTGGCTGCTTGAGCCATTGTGACTTGATATCTTCGGGACTATTCCAGCGGGACAAGCGTTGATGGTGTTGGGTAGAAAAGAAAACCTGAGTTTACTTCTCCATACGGGTTTTGGAGAAGACTAGGCAGGTGCTAAGTAGGACTGCGTTGAGTTGGTGATGGAAGCCGCGGCGCACCTGCCACCACAATGGCCGGCGGAATCTAAGATGTCTACCACCTAAAATTTCGGTTCAACCTGCCAGCACTCAAGGCAAGTACGTGCCTGGATCGCCTCGCTGCTTACCTATGAACAAGTAGGTACCGAATTGGGCAGTAGGGGGCAGTTCGCGGGTGTGTAGGTACATAGATAAAGGTATCGGAATAGTGGCCACTTTATGGCCATGCAAAGCAAACGCAACGCGTATGGCAGGTAGCAGGCTGTATGTCTCCGCCTCACTAGCCGCTCGACGACGGGTTACTTCATCATGGCTTTTAACAACACTACCGCCAAAGTGTCGTGCGAGTACCCAGAGACGATACATCCTTACTTTATCTCGGCACCGTGGACGGCCAGTCCAATTAATTTCCAAAGGGCTGGACGCAAGTCAAAAGATTTAGATTTAGACTGTCCTCAATTCAATATACGTTACCCGTTCGATGTTGGATGTGCACTAGGTAGTCATCTCTGTGGTAGCTCCCGCGCCCGCGCCGATATCCCCCACACGGCAGGAATCGCGGCCGACCATCCCGACGTCAACCCTCTGTTCTCAAAATCGACGACATCGTACCTTAAATATATAACACTCGCAAGATGCTGGGGATCTTTCAGAACTAGACAAGAAGGGCTTTATGGAACAGTGGCATTATCCTTATTCCAGTGGTATCTTTTCTAGCGCAGACTTGCACTAACCATTTCGGCGAGGGTATATTGTCTTGTCAACGGATCATATATGCTTGTGTGTAACTCTCAGCTAGACGTGTATCCTCTAATACCTGGTGGGACGTAGCCCGTAACTGACACTTCATCAATCGCACATAATTTTAATTCGGAACCTGTCACTATCATGGTTTGCGGCATCAAGTCGGTCGTTGTCCGAGGTTGCATGCGGAGCCGATGGGTTTAAAGTCAGTGACGCCGGGACTTCGTCATAGGAGACCCATGCCAACAAGCGGCATCGATCTACGCAAGTAAAACATCAAGATATCTATCTCATTTCCCAGACAATGTTCAAATTCTCAGAACAGACATATCATAATTCTCCACGACCTCCCAATCAAGTCGCCCCTATCATCCACCATCAAACTCATTCACTCTCGCAGCACCACCACAACCCCCAAGAATCCCAAATGACGCCCCTCCCAGGCGGCTGCTACTGCGGCGCCATCCGGTACACGATCACGCTATCAGACCCGGAGTCGCAGGCGCGGACCAGCATCTGCCACTGCGGCAACTGCAAGCGGTTCACGGGGTGCAACTACGGGATCACGACGCGGGTGCCGCGGGCCGCGACCGCGTCCGCGTCCACGAGGCCGACAACGGCGCCGGCGTCTTGCTGCATCGCGAGTTCTGCGGCACTTGCGGGGCGGGGCTGTTGGAGTATGGGGTAAGACTCTCTTGGTGTTCGTGGGGGGGCTGGGTTGGGGGTGAGTGTGATGGAGGGATGAGGGGAGGGGTCTGTGGAGGAGAGCCGGTGAGGATTGGATGAGAGCTGACGTTTGGTTGAGGAAAACGCCGGCGATAATATCTATGTCTTCTACGGTACCATGGACGACCATGCGCGCGGCCAGGTCGAGCCCAAGGGCGAGTTCTTCTGCAAGCTGCGCGATCCGTGGATGCCCGAGATCCAAGGCAAGTTCCCGTCCCCCCCCCCTTTCTCGTCTTTCTTCTCACATCTGGTCTTGCTACCTGCCACAACCCGAAATACTGTGTGCATGGGACTTACTAGGGGAGCACAGGTGTATTCCACAAGGAGGAGATCAAGAACTAAGGCTGTAGTCCCCGAGCCAAAAATCTTCATTCTGCGCGTGTCGGCACGCCTCGCGTTGTATCCTCACTAAGCAAGTGAGTACAAGCTCGTCTCTGATTCTTACGTAGGCAGTAGGCATTAGTACCCACCAGCTTTGCCAGATGTCTCGAGCGCCACGTGGTGCACGTTTCTTTTTTCGACGAGGTCAAGCAAGCACCCGTTCTCTTATTCCTATCTTGTTGGTTATTATGTTCATGTCTTTTCCGAAAGTACTAGGAGTTGAAGGAAAATAATCAAACTCAGGTATCATAACTACGAGCATTATATATATACAAAACAACAGTGGGACAAGTCGCGCAAGGTAGGAAGGAAGAACGTGTGGAGGATAGCGTGCTTCGAATCATATATGTCACCAACTCATTCTATACTTCTGAGGCTGCGTCGTTGTAGCTGTCCTTGAATTAGGCCTAACACGCCGCAGTTCACAGAAATGAAAGAATGCTATGTCCTCATTTTACTACCCTAGTGTCGGGGGCAATTCAGCCAAGGCAACACGAATGTACCGAGCGAGAAAACCCGACAAGAGCTCATATGGAGAACTCGTAGTTTTGATATACATAAAAGAGCGGCCATGAATACAAGAGTATCATACAGGAGGGGGGGAGCATTAACCGCCCACCAAACACGATCATCGACTCATAAAGTCATTACAAATGTATATACACAACCTCATTCCGAGGCCGCAAAAGAAACGCAAAAACGCAAAAATCCAGGACGTCGGGCATCGACCAAGTCATAGGGTATCAGTGGGCAAACGAACACCAGTTGCGCTCATTGGAAAAAAAGTGACAAGAAACCAGTCTGATCGGATATTGGTGGGCAGCGAGTGTTTCGTTTTCGAACAATAATACTTTTTTTTTTGTTCAACAACTTTTCGTTATCAATCACTCTCCCACGGGTCTCCGCCGCGTCCGCCATCGTTGTCCAACTCCACTTCGTACGTCGTGCCAAGGGCCTCCCTGCCCTGGCGGATCATGTCGCGTAGCCGGGTGTTGAAATCATTAATGCGCATGTCGTTCTCCATCTCCTCTTTCATTCGCTTCGCCGCTAGGCTTCTAGCCTTGGCATCCAGCCTTGGGCTATTATCGTGCATCTCGTGCAAGGACTCTCGTTTCGCCGTCTTCAAAGGCGAAATCGATGGGGTCGACACGGCGCTCTGGGTCCGCCGATGGTTGCGTTTTGCGTGGGGACTTGGGCTCGGTATTCGAGAAGGCTGCTGTGTGAAATGACTGCCTGCAAACAAACTGGGGGACTGTGGTCTGGAAGGGACTGGGATTCTACTGGGGGTATGTGCTTTCATTACCGGCGACGGAATCGGGGATCTGGTTGATGCGAAGCTTGCGGGCTCCCGGGTGGAGATGGGGCCGGAGCTAGCCGGGGTTGGTCGGGTGGGGGGATGACGGTTGAAGGTGGGTGCGTTGAGGCGACTGACGGGCTTGCTAATACGGCGAGCGAGCGAGGGTGTTGTCGTTCGCTGTACTGGACGGCGTGACGACGCTCGTGATGCAAGAGACGGCTGTCGGCTCACGTTAGCTGGCTCATCGATCATGACCCAGTTTTTTCGGAGCTCATCAGGATGTGTCCCATATGAAAGTTGTCTTCGCTTTGCAGCCGGCGGTGGTGTTGACTCTGGCGTCTCCTGCTCGTAGTAGAATGGGGAGTAATCGGACAGAGGGAGGTTGGCGTATGGAGTGCTAGGAGTCTGTTCGATAGGGTCGTTTGCTAACTGCTGCCGCTCTGCCTCAGACATCTCATATCCTCTACCACCTCCAGCGTAAAAACCGCGGAATGCGCCAGTCTTGCAGAATTCCCATACTCTACCAACAACACCGCCGATCGTGCTAATCGCAAAAGCGCTCCATCCAGTGGAGGTTTGATTATCCGAATCAACCATCATAGGCCCTGATGCCGGCGAGCCAGCCCCTCCGTGCGACCGCTTAGATCCGAGGGCACGCCTGTAGTCGACGTCAGAATAGACACTATCTTCAATATGTCCGAAGTCCTTCTGGACGGCTCCATTCGGAGTCTCTATCTGCCCAGCCAGCACGTATCGTCTCTCTTGTCCGATTGCGCGAAAGTCGAAATCGGAGCGGCCGTCCATCATAGCATCCGTGTTAAAATGCCCATCGCCCGTCGTCGCCCAGTCGCTGATAGGCGTTGACTCTCTTGCACCTATTCGCTTTCTCTTAGCGTTGGAGATAGGCGTCGGCGCCTCTGATTGCAAACTTCCGGTGGATCGCCCGAGATACATCGAACTCGACACGGAAGGGGACGCGGGGGGTCGAAAGAGGCCGGGGTGCACGCCCGAAAATGAAGTGCCCCGGCCACTACCACCGTTCGGCAGGTCGAAGTGAAATGGTCCGGGCATGAGGATCTGGGAATTGTATGACATTTCTAGTGAGATGCTTAGGGGATGTTAAACTGAAGGTGTAGCGAGATGGCGGGCTGACGCGAGGTGACAACGTCGGAGGATCGCCTCAGTATCGCAACACTGGTTCGTGAGTAGGCGCGTGAGGAGACCTCGGGCGCCTTGAATACTAAGTAGTGACTCGCTGATTCGCTCTATAAAAATATCGGAATATTTTGAACTATCGTCGATCTCGTCGGCGCTTGGAGTTCTCTTTCTATTTCGATTTTATTCTCGTTCGATTATGTTGCAGATGTTCTGTTGTAATGAATGTGTGGCGCGCGGAGAAATGCTGGCGGTTGGGGAGCGCGTGATCCGATGATCTATGACGATTTCGAAGTTGGATGCGATGATGTCGATAGCCGATGGGATCAGCATGCGGACACGCAACTCTGTTGGACTGCTACTAGCTAGCTCTCTATTCGATGTCGGGCATACCTGTCCGCTTTCGAAGAGCCGGCTAGGTGCTTTTGCTCGCGTGGATGAGAAGGGATACTATTTAGTCTAGGCAGCGCTGAGCCAGGACAGCCAAGGACTAGATAGACTAGGAGTGTTGGTTCTTGTTTGCTTTGCCGGGTTCGACCCCCTTACGCACCAGACACATGACCTAGAGCCGGCGCTCGAACAGGGCTAATGCAAGTGGCCGGTGTGACATGCAGAGCAATGCGATACTCGAAAAAAATGGATTTGAAGGCGAAAGGCATCCCAGGCCATGCACAAGTTGAAACCGCGACAAGGCTGGAAACCGTGGGACCGTTGCCGCAAGAGTGTGCTGTCCTTGTTTGGCGGCGTGTTGAACGGGTGGTTTGCGCTGGACTCGGGTTAAGGAGCTTGATTGTTGTGGTCGCGTTGCTGGGCCAGCATCGTCAATCAAACAGCTCCCACCCTGCGCACTTCCTGGCCAGGTCGTAGTGAAACGGCCTAGAACAAGAGCTGAGGTCGCTAATGTGGGCACCTAAATCCCCATAAAGAATACAGTCTATACCTAGATAGGCAAAGTAGCTGCCTCGCTCGGTTACCCCTAGGTACTCAGGTACCTCTAACTGATCAAGGCCCCTGCTGCGGGGCATCGCGCGGGGCATTCTCCCGCCCATCCCGACTCTTCTGGTCTGTACAAACTTTCCAGCCACAAAAATCCTCATCGTACCATGGCTTTGGAAAAATAGCACGATGTGGTCGACATGACTTTAGTTTATCATGTTGTGCTGTGTTCCACGATGAATCCACTTTTGCGTTTGGGTATAGGTCTATCTATGAGTAGGTTCCGCACCTGTAACAGCGAGCTCTATCTATCCGCTCGTCTTTACCAGTACCGTGGCTTGCGAGCTACAGCTAGTGTAACTCGTCCATGAGCCAAGTCCAAGTCGAAGAACCCGTAGTTAATTATTATTTCTCGAATCTCTTCTCCTTAGGGAGCAGTGCCCTCTTTATTGTAGTAGGCTTCCTGCGCCTTGACCTTGTCCGCCTTCACGCCACCATCGGCACCCGCCTCACCGTGAACGTGCGCCTTCGTGCCCCAGAACTCGTCGCGCTCCTTGAGGATCTCCTCGGCCCATTTCTGCGTCTCGGGAAGCACAATCTTCGTAGCCACGTACGCAAACTCGCCGAGGTCGAGCGCTTTGTTGCCACGCTTCTCGTACTCCACCATCTGTGTCAGGAGCTCCATCTTGTCGAGGTCGTGCACGAAATGGCTCTCGAGCGTCTTCGAATCCTCGTATTCCTGCCAGATCGCCCGGATCTCTGCCCCCGCTAGTCCGCCGTAGACTTTTCCGAGCAGGTTCTTTGATATGTAGTCCATCGTCTCGGCCTCGCGGCGGCTCTTTTCTGGCTTCGGTACGCCGTCGACTGGGGTGATGTCGCCGACGATCGATTCCGCCATGTCGTGGATCAGGCACATCTTCATGCACTTGAATAGGTCGAGCTTCGGCGCGAGTGTGGGTGGGCAGAGCATGGTCATGAGGGACATG
Source organism: Xylaria sp. BCC 1067 (assembly GCA_005188305.1). Taxonomy (NCBI): domain Eukaryota; kingdom Fungi; phylum Ascomycota; class Sordariomycetes; order Xylariales; family Xylariaceae; genus Xylaria; species Xylaria sp. BCC 1067. The sequence continues at coordinate 1,429,617 of SSCS01000004.1, read as the reverse complement.
CGGTACATGTGGTCGGATATCGATTCGCCCCTGCGTGTCTCTTTATCAGCTTGGACACCTCGGGGTCTATACATACAGGGATATGTTACCTCTCAATGTTAAACCGCCGCCAACCCTCGCGCTTGTTTGTCTTCAATCTCTCGAGAATGTGGAAGTATGGGACGGGCGAGTCGGTTCCCTCGGCGGGTCTCGGAGACACGGTAGCCAACACCTTCTCTACTGTCCATGGCTCGGAGACGTTGGGCGTTGTCACGATGCCGGGGTCTGCATGCTCTCAAGATCAGCGCTTGGAACGTCGGGGGGCTAGGGTTGCCGAGGGCTACCGACCAACGAAGCCATTATTATCACCGTTGCCAACACCTGAAGACATCTTGTTCCAAGCGGACTACCGATATTTTACAATGAAACCTGCGCAAATATCGGTAACCCTTGCTATTACCAAGTCGCAAGGGATGTGGAGGTGGGAGGGAGAGGATATTGTCGAGCGTTTGGATAAGAAGTTAAACGCAAAGAGAGTAGAGGAGAGAAGTTGGGATTGAAGAATTGGGCTTCCAAATATATGTAAAATGTATGTACGTGGTACAGCACAGTGTTATGGTGTGCCTGTGGTTGCTTCTACTGGTTGAATGACTGGTTGAGTGTTGGTTGGTCTGAGAGTTTGGTGCCTGTTTATTCATTGAATTCACGCGAGAAGATGCTCGAAGCTCGTCTTTCTCTTGGGCTAGGATATGTGAAGGGCATGTGAACCCCCCACCGCTGAACCACATACCTTAGCGTGGGCGCGGCATCGGTACCAGCACCCGGTCGCGCTGTCTTGGATTGTATTGCGCATCCTACCATTGGATGATGATTCTGGGCTGTGGCGCTGGTGCTGGGTCCATTTGCATCAATTCAGAGCCTGGCCAGTATCTAAGGAAATGAGTTAGATAGCCTACCTATTCCGTAGGTACCTATTTAAGTAGATAGTCTGGTCTAGTCACTCCGTTATTAGAAAGTGAAAGCTGGAAATGTCCATTTCGAGTAAACACCTACTCACCAATTAAGAAGTGGACAGTCGCATTTGAACACACTGCTAGCATTCTCCCAGTGGCCCTGCAATTGCTAGGTTAGACTTGGCCCAGTGTGTTCTCAACCTGGAGTCGGTATTATAGGTTTTATTTTACTGGTCTTGGCATATCCGAATTGGTGTAGTGGCTAACATTAGTCGCTCTCATCTTCCAAGAAGTGAAGTACCGACTAGCCCGGGGTTCGATTCCCCGATTCGGAGTCTCAAGTTTTATTTTTATTTTTCATTTCTTGGTCCCCAAATATCTTTGCTGATTGATTTTTTTTTTGTTTTGTATATTTTTATTTCCTCTCTGACACGTCTGGGTTTCCTTCTCTCTCTCTTCTATTTATCCGCATTCCTTTATTCCCAAGGGAGCTAATATTAGGTATTTCAAAGGTGTTGACTGTTTTGGCGCCCAGCAGCAATTGACTTCGAAGTGATAGATAAGTATGCCTCATTGACATTGCTTTTTTAGCGCCTATTTAAGTAATTCCAAGATGAGTTTCTTATTCTTCTCAATCGACTCCATAATCTCGCTGACGCGGATGTACTCGTCCGTACCATGCGCCACCCGGATCGAACCCGGGCCATAAAGCACCTTTTTGTGGTCGCCGCGGAGCCTGGGTATGTCGGTGCCGTACGCCATCGGCTCGGCCTCGAAGCCTTCAAACTCCCACTGCAGCACCATCTCGGGATACTGGAACTTGAAATCGACGTCGACGTCGGGATGCTTGGCTATCACTTCGCGCACCGTTTTCTTGATCTCCTCTATGTCTTTGGCGACACGGATGCTGCACAGCGCCTTCGCCTCGGCTGCGAGGATGTTGTAGCCCGCTCCTCCCTCGATCTTGCCGATGTTCAGCGTCGACGGGCCCAGAAGGTCGGAGACTGGCCATTCGACCGATCTCAGGTCGTTCATTGCGTCGAAGAGAAGCAGTGTTGCGCTCTTGCCTAAGTGGGGATATCCGGAATGGCTTCGTCAATGATCAAGTCAATATCCTTGCGTTGTCGAGTAGATAAGGTGTAGTCAATTACTTACCAAGCTTTCCCGTGAGCGACCACCTCAAACACAAGATTGCCCTTATGTCCTTTCGCCACCTTTCCCTCCGTAGGTTCGGCAAAGAGACCAGCCTCCCAAGTAAGCCCCATGTCGTTCGCAGCAATCATGCCCGGGCCACCCTTCTCCTCGCCAACGACCCAGAGGAAGCTGACGTCTCCCTCCTTGAGCTTTCCCTCGGCGCGCAGCTCCTCCACCGCGAATATCTGCGCCACCATAGGCCCCAGGTCGTCGCAGGCCCCGCGCCCGCGGATTACATCGCCGTCGATGCTGAACGGGATGTGCGGCGGCACGGTATCCATGTGCGCCGTCACGAGCAGCCGGGCTTTCCGCTCCTGGCCGAGATATGCGTAGACATTGTGCCGGGTTGAGTCCGGCGCGATGGCGATCCTTTCTGCGGTGAATCCCCGGCTTTGTATGTATTGCGCTAGGTATTGTCCGATCTCGAGCTCCTTTTCGCTGGTGCTCTCGATGTTCATGAGTGTTCTCAGCAGCTCAACCACCTCTTTCGAATCGGTTTTAGTCGCCATGGTGATCACGCTTAGTTAAATAGCTGTCTTCAACTTGGTTGTGTCGTATTTCATTCGATCAAGGCCCGATTGTCATTAAGAAGGTGTTGGAGGGCTGTATTGCTACCTAAGCTATTATCTTTAGATCGGCCCGGGGCGGGGTCAGGTCTGGGTCATCGCTTGTCTTAGTCTCCGCAGTTTCGGTTCAGCTGTTGTTCAGCTATTATGGGCAGCCCATTGACTACCCAACTTTTACGCCGACATAGCGAAATGAAGGCTTCCATCGATGTGCTCTGTTAGTTGAATACACTGGCGGGTGTTTTGTCGGCACCTGAGGTGGTTAGGATTTTTTGCTATGAATAGGATGAAATGGATATCTTCATCTACCCATGTGTGAACATAGAGAGCCAACAAAGTGTGGTGGTTACAGGACTTTTCGCGTTTCGATCGCACAGTGCATCGCTGGCGTGCTAATTCTAAAGAATGTTTACATGGTGATGCCTTTCAGAACCTATCGCGATCATGATTAGTAGCAAACATGGATCTAATGACGTCACGGTCTTAATGAAATGGTTGGCTTGCCGTTAACACTTAAACAACCCAGAACCCCCTTACTTTCAAGTGGAAAAATCGTAAAGCCAATGTTTAGCATCTAACCCATCATCACCAATGTCGAGAATAGCACTTAAAAATAGCGACAACCAACCCAGCACAACAGTCGCTCTGTAGTGTCTCCCACCTGACCGATAAACATACGTCGATCCATTCGCAGTTATCATCGTCCGCACCGAGCCAAAAGAAGCAGAGCCAAGCACCGCCTCCCGAAACCCAAGAAAAAGGAGGTGTCTACGTTTTAACGCCGCAAACCGACGCGGTGCATCAGGCGCGCATGTCCGAGTTGCGAACGCGGTACTTCCCGGCCCATCTACTGAAAGTCGACGCGCACATAACGCTCTTCCATGCGCTCCCAAGCTCTCTTTTACCCGTCGTCATCGCAGACCTGTCGTCTCTGAGCTACAGCATGCCGCCCTTTCACATCCGCGCCGAGGCACCGTTCCGCATGGCGCGCGGTATCGGGGTTCACGTCTCCGGCCTCGGCCCCCTGGAGGAGTTGTTCGTGCAGCTCCAGGTGCGGTGGTGGGAACATTTGACGCCGCAGGATAGGGGGAGATTCAAGGGCCATTACACGCTTATGAATAAAGTCGATGATCGTGAGACTAGGGAAATGTGTTTGAGCGAGCTTGGGGGGGATTTTACGGGCTGTGATGGCGTGGCTTCTGGGCTTTGTCTGTCGAGGTATGATCGCGGGTGGTGGCGCCATGAGAGGAACTTCAGATTTTTAGGCAAATCATCTTAGTAGCCTGTTTACGTCCAGATTCTCTGATGGAATGGTGCTCGACAATTCCATCAGGGGCATTCTCCGTTAGCCAACTCTAGCTTCGATTCTCGATAGCAGGCCAACATGTTTCTCACGCCTTTGTCTCCTAAAGCGTGGCCTATGGAAATAAAGATAGTCCATGGCTTGCGACCAAGGACTAAAGACATAATACGATCAATCGAATATTATCATCACGAGATGGTATTCGGTGGTTTCATAAGTAAAATCTTCGCAATGCATTAAGCTACCTAGACATATAATACGGCCCTCGTTAAGCTAAATTCATAAACCGTTATAAGTCCCGCAGCTAAGCGCCCGCATTGTCCGCTACAATGGGTGAGATATGTGAGCAGTGTTGGGGATATGAATCAGCAATGTCTGATTCTTGAAACATGACCGTGGGAAATGCTTAAGCCCTTCCCTTCTTATTGCATGGTTTCGTTTTCTTTTTTGTGTATGTTTATTCGTTTTTTTCTCTCGTTCCATTTGCGGTTGTGGTGTCTTTCCATCGTCAAGGGAGGTGCAAATCTCCAGTTCCATTAAGATGTACGACAAGAGGATAGTTGTCTTTCCACTCTCGTCATTAGACAAGAGAGAGTTAGTTGAGAAGATAAAGTCGCAAGAATGTCCCCCATTAAATGGCTGATGCATTTATCAGCTTAGTGGCATGCATGGCTAGGCATTCAACCATAATCAGGCCTCCTCATCCACCTCGGCCTCTTCAAGCTCCTCGGTTGGCTCGGCATCTCCCTCATTATCGGCCACGATCTCGAAGCTTCCATCTTCGGATTTTTTAACGTGGCCGAAAAGGGCGGCGACCTCCTCGACTGACAGCTGAACCCTCTTCCCAGGCTCTAAGGCCTTGCTAATATTCTCTACCTTCTCCTCCTGGAGAGCCTCTATGCGGTTGTCGATCGTATTCTGAGCGATGATACGTAGGAAATGTGTTTCCTTGTTCTGGCCAATCCGGAAAACTCTTGCGAATGCTTGCATCTCAATCGCGATATTCCACCATAGATCAACGAGGATAACGCGATTTGCGCATGTTAAGTTCAGTGCCACCGAGCCGCACCTGAAGGAGGCAATCTTCAGCTGATTAGCACACCTATCTAGTATCGAATGGCGATCGTATAAATATGCACTTACCATAACCTTAATGTCCCGTTTATCGTGGAATCCGCGAATAGCGTTCTGTTTCGCCGTTGGAGTCATATCCCCAAAGAAGTAAAGAAACTTGATACCCTCAGCTTTCAACATGCGCCCAAGAATCGCGCCAGTCATTTTAAACTCCATGAAAACGATTATCTTGTCATCAGGGGCCTCTGACTGCCATCGGAGGATAGCATCTTTGACGGCTATCGTCTTTGCGCTTGGTACCACCGGTTGGGGGTGGGCCTGGTCGCATTCTTGAAGGAATCTGGACTGTGGTTTTTTAAGCTTTGGGTGATTCGCGAAGCTATCTTGGCCTGGCACCCGAACCCGCGCTATACTGCGTTGGGATCCTGCTATACTCGGTAAGTCCTCGATATCCGAGTCATCTGCATCTAATTGCTTAAAAAGCTCCCATCCAGATAAAGATCCGTCGCATTCTGGGCACCTAGGTATAATCCGTCCGCCTCGGCGTTCCTCGTCGACATAATTTGCGAGGCACTCCTCGCAGAAAATGTGATCGCACTACAAGGACGCAGTTAGTCAAAACTCTTTTCTTCACGACCTCAACTCACCTCGGAAATGAGGGGAACAACAGGTTCCTGGTAGCAGAGCCGACACACACCGTCTCTCTGTGACTGTATTGCAATGTCTACCTGTGAGTCCATATTAAATTCGTAGCCAAATTGGCTATTTCCGAAGAATTCCTGAGGGTTATCAGAACCTTGTTCGTCAGCCGTAACACTATGTGTGGTCGCGGCTTTCCCACACCACTTGCCGATCTGCTTAAAAATTGGTGTTTGGTTGCTTGCATTTCGGAGACATCGCTGTATTTTCTGTAGGTCCGATATTTTCAATGTCTTCTTCAACACGGGCTCTAGGAGGAATGGGTGCGCAGCGCCTTGCCGAAGCCGAAGCAAAAAGACAATGTAGATCGTTAGATCCTGTAACCGTACTTTGCGTTTTTGTTTCCGGAACTTTCTCAAAATCGTATTAATGATCTCGCGGAACCGAGACTCAACAGTGCTTTATAAATTAGAAATTAGAAATCTAGACTGCAATGCCTATGCGGTTAAAGCTCCGACTTACTTGTACATCACTCGCTCTTCTTTCGTAAGTTGAACGCGCCTTACAAAAATATGGCACATTGGAATTTCATATAGTGGCCGACCCAGAAAGCTATCCGCCATAGTCCTATTACATTTTCAGAAGCTAAATAAGAATCCAAAATCTTGATACCCTTACCTTCTCAGCATAATTACGTCCATGAGCACTAAGAGCCAACTCGCTGAATCATTCTAACCCTCATTAGCCTAAGCAAGACACATAGTCGCGAAAGTAGTAACTTACATCATCAATATTCCCGTATAGATACTAAAAATCTTGTAGGCTTCCAGCCCAGTCAGTCTTGAAAAACCTCAGGTATGGGTAAAGCTCTATACATTATTAGCGTTGACTATTACCACAACAGCACTCAACCATACCCTCAAGTTTGTTTGTAATGGGAGTTCCCGACATCCCCCAGCGGTAGCGCCCACCTAGGTTTTGGCATGCAACCAACACTAAATAGTATTAGTAATAGAGTCCTCTTATACACTAAGCTACTTGGCGCTATACTTTAACTATCTTTGTTCTTAATCTGGTATACTTCATCGAGAATGACACGCCAGAAGTTGATTTTAAATAACGGTCCAAGCTCGTCGTCGAACTTCTCTTTCCACTCTTCTACGCTTGTCAGATCATTCTAGAGCTCGGTTCTAAGCTTTCTGCTCGGGAATTGCCTAGATATGTCATAGTAACTTGCGAAGCTATAATAAATCAATAGATAGTACTTTCCCTCAAGACCTCTCTTATCCACTTACATGATACCCACAAAGGCCAAAAGATCAGGCTCAAGTTCTTTGCTATGTTTGTAATACACAACCAAGCCAATACACTTCTTGTCAGTATGCTTTCAAATCTCCTCCTCCCACTGCTTGAGGGCCGTAGCAAGAGCAACAATAAGTGTTGTCTTGCTGTAAGTTTCAAGATCATTATCTGTAGGCTTATTTGAGACAATAGTCGCAAGGGCTTGTAGGGTCTTTCCCATTCCCATCTCATCGCCTAAAATACCGCCTAGGGACTCGGAGTTAGTGAACGCCATTTTAAGTGTGATTTATGAAATTTCGAAAATTGATAGACGCCACTTACCCCATGGACCCTCTTCGCAGAACTCGCGACTTAACATCCACGATGCTCCAACCACTTGATGGGCGTGTAAGGATGCTGTCATCCCATTGACTAGCCATTTGCCATCCTTTGCAGTGCAGTTACCTAACCCAAAGGAACGTGTAGCCTGCTTTAGCCTTTTCTTGTCTGCTGCGATACCGCGTTTGTCGGCATCTTTTGGCAACCCTTGCATAATTTGCTGGAATTGACTTGCCTTGGTTGATGCTGTAATCTGCTCTGCTTGGGGCATGTCTCCTAGCGCGATGCGAGCTTCAATAGGGTTTGAATGTCGGAGATTTTCGAAGATAGCTGTCATTACTTTCATGGACTTTTTCTTTTGGCTCTTCTTCTTCCTACTTTTCTCCGCCTCCAGCTTTTTCGATCTTTTTTTGGCACGAGAAGTTTCGGCCGTGCTATCTTTTTTAGAGCGCTTCCGCTTCACACCCGCAATTTCTGGTAGAGATGGTCGTTGATCTTTAAAACTCTTTGCAAACCACTCTTTCGCCGTCTTAGCCCGTGGTCCGGTTTTCTTTCTAGGGGTCTTCTTCTTTTTCGGTTTAGTTTTATCTTCCTTATTCGTAGCATTGTTGCCATTTGTAGACGCCGTGATATGATCTGCTCCTTCTGGCAAAATCTGCGGTAGAGGAAGGTCACTTTCTAGTCTATGACTATCAGCAGGCTGGCTTAAATTAATGTCAGATTCGTCTGAGACGAAAAGTGATTCGTCATTCGTCTGTTCATCGAGATTCGTTTCTGGATGCATGGCCTTGTTGTTAAGCTCGGAATCTGCTATCATTCTAGGTGTCACGGTAGAATCACCTGAGGGTTGAGAATAGCTAACATCAGGCCTCTGGTCATCCTGCGTGCGTTGCGGAGTGTCTTGTCCTAGATCTTGGGTCGTAATAGATCCATGACTTTGGTGATGGGAAATAAAGTTCTCTATATTGTAGCCCAAAGGGAAAGGTACATTGAATTTCCCATCGTCATCCTTGTTTTCGATCCGGATTCCCTCATTCGGCGGTTCTGTCGTGATTTGGGGGTTCTGCAGTGTGTCCAGGTAAGCATTGAAATCTGATTCCGTGATCTGGGACTCTTGCAGCTCATTGAAGTAAGCATTGAAATTTCCATCCGGAAGCTGACTGCTTAATGGTGTCACGATCTCCCCTTGTGTTGCGGGGGATGGAGGACTGTTGCCAGAGCCGAGATCATCGCTCGTCTCCTGTCTACTTGACTGTGTCGAGCCCATAGTTGGGTCGGTGATGTTTGTGTTGTCTCTATCCATAGTAGTGTTCATAGAAGAAGCTTGAGAACATCAAACACGTAGGTCACTAGCTGCGATGGTAATTGAGATAGTAAGCTCAATAGAGCGGCTTTCTCCGTGTACGATATAATGCTGCTTTAGGGTCGATCGGCCGATCGATCGAAGTGAAGAGTTGAAGGTGGTGGCAGGTAGCTAGGAGGGAAGCGTTCGAGATTTGCCCGCACACCTAAGGATTTGGAAGGATGCAATGCTGAAGAAGATTTTAGGATATGGAGTAATTGGGATCCAATGAAACCACCTGTAAAGCTCATAAAACCTGATGCTGGTAGAGAGTGTTCAGTATATACGTTGAACGTAATCTATACACCCATGAGCTAAACGCACGAGCCAGGTTGAGGATAGTAACATTGAGTAGGATGAGATGTTTGCGAAAGCAATAAACGTGAGATGCAAGGCGTGAGGTAGGGCTGCAATGGATCCAGGTAGAGATGCTAGATGCAAAGATGGATTCAGACCAAGCTTAGAAATTGGTAGCAACTTATTGCACAAGTGCACGTTGTATCATGCATGGGATGTAGTTGCAAAGGTGAGAGAACTGGGGGTTGGAGAGATGGATTGCACAAATTGAGGTTGTAGCTTGGTAAGTGCTTGCTTCTCTGGCACCAGCTCATGCCTTACCTACCTAGGTAGTTACCAAGGTGCATGCATGTAGTAGATTGGGAGAAATCCTTTTCTAGAGAGGTTGCAGTAAATGCTTGCCACTCTTCGACGTCTACCACGTACCCTTGATGTAGTTATTCAAGTGTAAAGAGTAGTATCTCTGCGCAGAAGACGATGAGCACGAATAAGTGCTAACATCCTCTTGAAATGGTGTGGGGTTCTAATTCGTAATGCTGTCCGTAAACGTGTACATACCTAGGAATGATTTCACGAGGACTAATAATCCTGCGTTGTGTGCTCTTGAAAAGTTTTAGGTATGTATGAATAAAACACTTATCTGGGAATTTCACTCGTAGCCAAAGAAAGTAGTTCATGTGCACAATTGCGCCTCGAAAAGGCTTCAACTAACCCAAGTCCCTGCTCTGGGCGCGATTATACCGATATTATTGCTATCGAGTTCGTGAACTCCTACGCCTTTTGTAGAAGTCTAAATGCCTAGCTATGTGCTACAAACTCTGATGATTCAATTACCATGAGGAGCATGAGTAGTGTAGGATAATGCATATAACTATCCCTTTAGCTTTGCGCACTTAGCACGTAAGCATACGTCCTCATCAAATCTTCCCAAATCTTTTATCGACTAACTTGGCCAAGCATCAAGACGAAACCTCCATGGCGGATACGATAAATAAGAGCATAGCTTTCTAGAAACAAAGAGTATAATATATTCATCGTAATTGAGCGTTGCCTCACTCATTAGTGATGCTCTCTTTCGAGTTGGAAATAACTGCGTTACTGCGACTCCATTTCCTCGACCATCTTAAGCCGCCTTCCGTCCTGTCCCGATTTTTGCAGTGTGTCGCTGACCAAACGAAGGCCGTTGAGCAAGTTTAATATGGGGTCATCCATTTCGTTCTGACATATCAGTAATCCTATATTGCATTAGCAACAAAGGAAATACTTCACGAATGTAAATAATCTTAAACTCAATGATATAGGTCCTAGTATTTGCTCTATTACATATTCGGGGAGATCGGCACGCGACGGCCGTGGGCTCGGCAGAAACTTCTGCGCCCGGGTCCGCGGTTGAGTAATACGAACATCGGGGTTTTCCGTCACGTGGCTTTTGTGTCTGACCACGACCGCACTGGTTCCTATGATTATTTTCTCACGCGCTGACCTTAAAATAGGACACTACTTACTCCGCAAATTGGATTACGGTCTCGTCGTATTGTAACGACTGGCTCGTCGGGCATTTGAATCTTACTTCGCATTTGGATATCCTGGTACTTTGTCACACCGGCTGGGATTTTGGCTAGACATGCCCCTTGGGCCACGAATGCGAAAGCTACCACAAAGCTGGGACTAGGTGCGATTATGCTTATGTCTCAGCCCTATGAGGCTATGTTTCTTTCCAGCCTTCACCGCTGCTCCCCTCTAATTTCTGACGTTAGATGCTGTCACGTTCCGATCACCGATAATCACTGCCTAGCAACGCCGGTCGTATGTTCCAAGCCATCGACGTCATGTATTCGTCCGGCGTTCTTGGACACCCGGCTAGATTCCGCCACGGGGGACTCGTTTTCATGCGAGTTGTTGCTACATCCGAACAAACAGGCTATAGATTCATAACCCCAGCTATCATTGTGGTAGCCAAGCGTCTCGGAGAGACATGAATATACGAATAACTGTCTTGCAACATACAATATCTAAACCAAGGGTTACGTAAAGTCTGAGGCCGTGTCCATCACACGCCGTATTAGTTGATATGTGTCTAGCTAGTATGAGAAGCGATTCGTCACATTGAACGACTAGTGCTGCTCAGCCTAGGATTGGCAGTGATACCGTCAGACTTCCGTGTCACCTCAGGTCCCCAGGCTACTGCCAATACCCAAACGCAACGGATATTATGGCCAGGGGGTAGGTAGTGGCCGAGGTAGCCCCTTTCTGCGTATTGGGATTATTCAACCCGGCCGGAGAGCATAGCAAATACGATGTTCGCGATTGGATACGACTGATCGGACGGCGATCGGCCAAGCGTGCCCGCGAAAACCGACCAATCTATTGCCATAAAATTCAAGAGAAGGAAAACGCGGCTGTTCTTATTGATCAGATGGCAAATATGGGAGTGGCTATGAGTGCCTAGGACTTCTGGGCTCGAGTATAAAGAAGGGAAGGCTGCCTATCAAGCCGGCGTTGAATAAGTAGGACAAGACTGAAGATCAAAGAACACCAACTTCAGTGAATACAAACATTTTTCTGCTATTTCTATCGTCTCGTAAGAGTCTCAGTTTAAATTTTGTGGTACAATATACCAACAGGGCTTCATCATGGCTACCCCAAGCCCACTTGATATCAACAACGTGCAGGGAGACATCCTGTGGGTATTACCCAATCCTCTTGTCCTATCCAGCTATCTCTCAGTAAGCTAACCTTGACTGGCAGTGAAGGGTTAGGAAAGAAGCAACAGAGCTTCCTCTTCTTCCGCATCAAGTCTGGTCAAGCATCCCGCTTCCGTGAGGATTTGAGGTCGTTTGTCCCGCTTGTAACCAATACCACGGAAGCCAAGAAATTCCACCATACCATCAAAGAGGGCAAGAAGGAAGCTGCCAAACAAGGAAAGCCTTTCCCCCTTATCGACCATAGTAGTGTGAACATTGGCTTCTCGCAGAAAGGTCTCAATGCGGTAAGCTAATAGAGCACATGGTTGATGAAGGTTCAATAATTGAGACTAACGAACATTGACAACTCAGCTTGGATTTTCCGATGATATTGGTGATGCCACATTCAAGAGGGGTATGGTAGATGATGCTGGCGATCTCGGAGACGATCTTGCAGACTGGGATGCCGACTTCAAGAAAGAGATCCACGGCATCTTCACCGTTACTGCTAATAACGGGATTATTCTTGAGAGGACATTTGATCACATCAAGAGGATCTTCCGCGCCGGTGGTAAGGATGCGACGATCGAACAAGTCGCTCGCCTCTCAGGCAAGACCAGACCTGGCGCTGAGAATGGCCACGAACAGTAAGTGTGACTCGGCGCTTCCTCATATCCCCAAACATGCTTACTAACAATGTCGATGATAAGCTTCGGATTCAACGATGGGCTCTCGCAGCCGGCTGTCAAAGACGTCGATGCTGGTGTCATATCCGAGCCAGGCGAGAAGCCCGTTCGCCAAGGCATGATTCTCCTCGGGCGCGAGGGCGACAACGGCCTCATCGTCAACGGACAGCCGCAGGGCGTCAAGCGCCCGTCATGGGCCCTTGACGGGAGTTTCCTCGCCTTCCGCTACCTGAAGCAGCTCGTCCCCGAGTTCGACGCCTTCCTCGAGGCGAATCCCCTGCCCGTGCCCAAGATCCGTCCGCCCGGAGACCCCACGGGAGCCGAGCTTCTCGGCGCTCGTCTCGTTGGAAGATGGAAGAGCGGTGAGTATCCCCCCATGAGTGATTCGGATGCGAGTGATGAGCGCTTTGATGTACTGATGCTGGCTAGGTGCCCCTGTTGACCTCACGCCGTTGCGCGACGACCCCAAGTTGGCTCGTAGCCAGGATTTCCGCTTCGATCAGAAGAATCAGGAGCGCTGCCCTTTCGCTGCGCATGTCCGAAAGACAAACCCGCGCTCGGATTTGCCCCCCAATGCGACGGAACCCTTCCGCAGTGAGTGACATCATGTCCAACACCTCGCATGTTTCTTTAAGGCTTTGAACACTCCCGACCACTTTACAATACTCGTATCAAACAGGGCGTACTAACTTGGTATTGTAGTCCTTCGCCGTGGCATTGCCTTCGGACCTGAAGTCACAAAAGAAGAGAAGGCGGCCAAGAAGAGCTCCAACGACCCGAAACTGGAGCGCGGCCTGCTCTTCGTCTGCTACCAGAGCAACCTCGGAAATGGCTTCCACTTCATCCAACAGAGTGAGTTAACCCGATCATAACCAACCGTACCTGGCTTTTTATAGGTGCTAACTCATACTCCTAGGCTGGGCGAATAATAAGAACTTCCCACCGACGAACGCATCCGACCCCAACGTGCCTGAGCCCGGCATCGACCCCATCATTGGCGTCGGAACCCCGCGAGAAATGGTGGGCGCAAACCCGGATCCGTTGAAGGCAAATGAGAAGCTAGACTTCATGGCGAAATGGGTCATCCCGCGTGGCGGAGAGTATTTCTTTTCGCCCTCCATCCCGGCGTTGAAGAATACTTTTGCTGCCCCCGGTCGCCCCCGCCATCACGAGCTCTGAGGGTGAGCTGTGTTAGCTTGTCTGGAGGATGGGGATTATCAAGCCGGATCGCGTCATCTCCATGAGATTGTGTTTGTGTTATAATTCGACGTGATTCTTTGAGGGGATTTGCTATGCCAGTGTTTCTAGATAGCTTTAGCTACTTAGTTTATCTAAATTTATCTATTCCTCCGTAATTACCTAAGATATGAGAGAACGAGGTCACAATACTGCTGATTATAAATATGGTCCCGCATCTTCGGAAGAGGAGGGGGGATGGTGACATTTAATGTAGGTTTCATTGGTTGGTAGGTGTAGTTTAAACTTCCTTTGTTGGATATGCTAGCCGTTTTAATATTGCTGCAGCTCTCGTATATGTATCAAGAGTCTTTATCGAGTTACAAAGGAACCCATTGTCCCGGTTCCAACGACGTGCGGGGTATCATGGTTCATTTGTAACCTACCTTCAGGTGGAAGGTCCGGTTACGTGATTCTCGGGGTTGGTTACCATTCCGGCTGAACATGGGAGAATTGTAATGATCAACATGCATAAGGATGGGAGAACAGGCTCCCCGATTGATTTGTATATAAGTAGGCACTCCAGTGCATCATGCAGGGTGTAACAGTATCAACTCAAACAACTCAATATCAACTAGAGCAATCAGTGTCAGTATCGAGTCCAAAATGTCGAAACCTTACATTCTCCTAGTCCCCGGCTCGTTTGTGCCAGCGGGCGAATATGATAATATTGTTAATCCAGTCAAGGCGCGGGGATATGACATGAAAACTTTACAGTTACCGACAATTGGACTCGCTCCCAAACAGGGGAGAGACACACCTGCCACTATGTACGACGATGCTGCTTTCATCGCGAAAGAGGTCGAGGCACTCGCGGATGAGGGCAGAGAGGTTATCCTCGTCGCGCACTCCTACGGCGGAATGCCAGCGACTCAGAGCACCAAGGGCCTCACCGTTGAAGATAGAAAGAAAGAAGGGAAGACAGGAGGGATCGCCAGGCTTGCGTACATGACCATTCTCCTGGCGGGCGAGGGCCGTTCCGCTTCCGAGGTGCATGACCCTCCTGCGCCGGAAGATCCCCCGTCGACGATAAAAACGGATGTGAGTGCACGATGCCTCGCACGCTCGGTACTGGGACTGTCACTGACATGAGGTTGTTTTTCAGGAGAAGGGCTTCTTGCACTTCACTAACCCGGAGCGCACCGCTGCTAGGACTTTCTCAGACCTGCCCAAAGAAGAGGGTCTGCGCCTGCAAGCACGATTCGCGCTACATTCGGCTGTGAGCTTCACGGACCCCCTGACGCATGCTGGGTATAGGGATGTCCCTGTGTCGTACCTCCATTGTGAGGAGGACGTGGTCATTCCCTCGAAGATCCAGAAGAGGGAAATTGAGTTGATCGAGAAAGAGAGCGGAAGAAAGGTGGATGTGACGAATGTCAAGGCCGGCCATTGTCCAAATGCGAGCGTCCCGGAGAAGGTGATTGATTGGATCATCGACACTGCGCGTCAATCGTGAGTTGGCCAAGACCTATCTAAGTACTGTTAGTTATGACTGCATTTTCGATAAAGCTGCAAACAGGTGCAGCTGAACCCACAATCGAGTTGGTACGTATCATGTGAAAGCGAGGATCCCGCAATGTCAAATCTCCCCCGCACCATATGCTTTGGTGATCGAGCCACTTGGACATGTGAATCGATTCATTTCTCCGTACGACTCCTCGCTAGATACGCTCGGCCGTAGAATCCCCGCGCCTACCTAGGCATAGGCAGTATTGGATTGTTATCGCAACAGTCCATAGCAGGGCTCTGAGTCAGGAACGTTAAGCAGTACAGTTCAAGGTTGCAAATTGATTAAGTATGTAATTTGTATGAGAGTGGGCGTGGAGTGTCTTTCATGGTGTTTATAGTGTTCCCAAGGTCCTCGCGATCACTAAAGTTCTAGAAGCTCTTCCGCTGTAGATATCAAGTACCTACCTAAGTAGGTACCTAGGTAGCTTTCACGTGAAATTCTTGGGCCGACAGGGAAACCCCAAGTCCAGAACCCCCCAGAAACCCAGAATGCCCCCCCAAAATGGCACCAAAATGGTGGGGCGCAGCCATTGAAACGCCACTAAGCCTCTCACGGACAGGAGGCACTGCGGCCTGTAGTGTACCTGTAGGCAGATCTCGTTGTTATCTGGCGTCTGGCGTCGCTCTCAGGTACCGGCCCGCGCCAGGGAACAGCACCAAGCTCTCCCCATGGCGCGCGCCTGTTGGCCCATCGCAAACTAGAAGCTCGCTATCGGTTCTGGTCCGACACCGTCATCTCACCAACTTCTCGCCAGATCTCGCCAGATCTCGCCAGCTCTCTTTTGAATCATTCTTACTTTCTCACTCGACTCACTCGACTCACTAACACCAAATCACCGTCATTAATCAACCAATTCGCCTCGCCTCGTCCCGCTTAGCGATGATAGCTGCCGTCCCTACCGTCCTGCGCATCTCGTCATATTCCCTCCCTGCGTAATCGCCCGCATTCGGACAGTAGCAGCGACGCCGCCTCTCTCCTCCTCCCCGACCGCCTCCCCGACCGCCTCCTCGTCTTCATGCGAATCGCATCCCGACCCCGACTTCCACTACACCACGGCGCGCCGCGGCTGTCTGAATGCAACCCTTGAACCCCTTCCTATCCGCCTTCTTCAAGCCCGGAAGCGCCCTCGTCGCCCAGTGCACCCCCGTTCACCACCATATCCTCCTCGTCCCGACCACCGAGTTCTTCCTCACCTCCCGCGAAGTCGAGAGCGGCTCGCCCCTGTCAGATGTCGTCGCAACCGACGAGTTTCTGGGGAGCCATGTCCTGCGCATCCCCAGCCCCGTATCCGCCGTGGGAGGGAAGGATGGTGTCGGCAACTTGAGAGAGTGGAGGGGCAAGGCGAAGCAGTACACTACCCTCAATGGCCGCAGTGTCGTCATCAAAGACGCCTTCGTCTACAGCAACAAGGGTATGTGACCTGCGTGGACAGTACCGCTCTTGATGCGACGGCATTTAACAGTATCGCTAGGCTTCAAGACACTTGCCCAGTCTCAGCTCTTACTCGACGCGATTTGGCATGCCGATACCACGGAGCCGCGACAATGGCTAATCTACTACATATCACGGCCTCTGGTTGGTACCTGGGAGGAGGTAGAGATACCGAGGGCTGTTTTTACCGAGGGCATGGCGAGTAGGCAAGCCGCTGAGGCAAGACAAGTAGCCGCTATTGAGAATGGCGAGCCCAGTTTGCCTAGGAAGAAGGATATCAAGAGCTTTCATGATCTCCTCAACAACTTCCCACACATCGCGAGGCAGATGCACCCCGGCTTGGAGAAGCTTTTCAAAGAATTCAACACCATATTCGACAAACCCTTGCCGCCCCCGCCGTCCGCCGAGCATATTCCCGACCCTGCACCAGATGGCCCCATCGCCACAGCTATGAAGAAGGTTCGGGCTAGTAGTCTACCGAGACGGCGTGGCAGTGTTGATGGGCATAGCAACGCGCGACTCGCGGAAAACTTCTTTGCTGAGGATGACGAGCATGTTATGCGAGCTTCCCTAGAGACGGCTGTGACGAATGCCATTGATCTCTTCCAAGGGGTCGACACCCAGCAGCTTTCTATGCTCGGCGCCACGACAGAACTGACTGGCCCAGTGGTAGAGCGACTCATTGAGAGGTACGTGGCTGAAAACGTACATAACCTAATATGGCCACGCCTTGCAGTGCTCCGTCGACCACAAGACCAAGAGTTAGAAGCGAAAATACGACAGACTGAGTTTATTGATCTCTCGCAACTGGGTCTTTTTATAGAAGGGAGCCCCAAGAAGAAACGTGAACTTGCTACGAGGCTTGGTATTGCCGTAGATGAGTTTCGGAGGATGATGAATGCGACGTGTGCCCAGGATATGATGGGGATCTTGCTGACCACAATCAAGACGGCTACGCAATCAGCGGAACAGCCCAGATCCAGCAACAACACCAAAGCCCCATCAGAAAAGAATGTTCTCACAGTTAATGCTGACACACTGGTGTCGCTACTTTTATTTGTTGTAATCAGAGCCGGGGTCAAAAATCTGCATGCGAGACTGCTATATATGAAGCACTTTATTTTTATTGACGACGTCGATAGCGGGGAGATGGGTTATGCTCTGAGCACATTTGAAGCGGTTCTTTCGTATCTTTTTGGCGACTCGAGCAGCCTAAGGCGGGCGAGTCGTCGCAACAAAGCACTATGGGATGCAACAGCTAAAGGTGACCTGGACGAGCTGAAAAGAATGATGGACATAGCCTCCCAAGCCATTCAAGACGATGACGAGTTCGCTCCGTCTCCGATCTCAAGCCAGGCCCCCTCGGTGAATTGGAGCATGTTCAATGGTGCCTCCCGGCCGTCCTCGACGACTTTGACACCGTCCGAATCTTATTCTCAGGGGTCAGGTTTAGGCCATGTGTTTCCCTTCCAAAATCAGTCATCCGACGACATGCCACTTCCGCCGGCCAAAAGGATTAAAAAGGTCGCCATGGACACTAGAAGTATGTCTAGTAGTTCCGAATTTTCGTACCACTCGCGGGCCGGCAGTATTGTTACTTTAGGCAGTGGTCTCGAGGGAGATACTTCGGTCGAACGTCTATGCCATACGCAAGATTCCTTCGGTGAATCGATCCCGATGATGGCTGTTCAGAACGAACGCCCAGAAGTTTTAAAGCATCTGTTATCGTTGGAAGATTTCTTCCCTAAAAACATGATCCTCGAAGATACAAATAATGATGACACTAGCCTGCTAAACGCCGCTATACAGCTAGGGCATACTGAGCTGATCGATATCATCCTCAATTTTGTCATGGCGTCGACACCTGAACCGCAAATCCGAGATTATCTCGCATTGCAGGATGTACGGGGGCGTAGTATAGCCCACTACCTTTTTCACGCGCCAGCATTAATCGCACGCGTTGGGTCGCTTCTGCCCTGGCGGCAAAAGGACAAAAACGGCCAGACGCCATTGTTCGCACTTTGTCGGTCCTATGACCACCCTAATTATACCAATATGGTGCAGAGCGGTCTCGAGGCGGCCACATTAGCTCAGGGGGATGGTGAGCCGCTGCATCTAGACGACCATGTGGATTGCAAAGGAAATACCCTTTTACATATTGTCAATGACCCGCAGCTAGCGGTCAAGATTTTGTTGCATTGCGATGTTGACCCAAATGCTACGAACGAAAAGAAATTCACCGCACTCATGGTTGCAAGCAAATATGGCCGCTTCGACATGGTGCGGGTGCTCTACTCTGACCAAAGGGTCGATGTTGCCATTAGAGAGGCGCGTGGACTAACAGCTGTGGAGCTCGCAAAAGATGACGATGTTCGGAATCGCATTGACGACCTGGCGTTGTTCACTATGAGCCCAGCTATGGATGGCCGCGTCACTGGCGTAGTCCGGTCCTTCTTCGTGGAAGATGCGACTGTGCGACTGGTGCTAAAGTCTGGCGCCCCGGCAGATGAAAATTGTTATACGGTGACTACGTGCCGGCGGTCAACCGCTGATTTTGAGCGTCTTGCAAGTCTATTATCGATAGAGAACCCGGCATCCTGGATACCCAAGGTCTCGAGTCAAAGATCGCCTTTCCAGATCCCTTCTAAGCCGTCGCGAGCTGTCTTGAAAGATACACAAATTCGCGCCAACGCCTTTCTAAGAATCATGTTATCACATCCCACGTTCGCAATGCATGAGATGCTTTGGGAATTCTTTCTTGTTCCGGACCTCCAGGCAGATATGATGGAACAGCGAAGCCGTCTGAAAGCGGATACGAGGGTGGAAAAGGTTCGAGATGAATTTGAGCCACTGCACGATACCCGCGAGGTAGAACAATTTGTAAACCACGCGCGAGAGACAGTCCGCGGCATTAACTTCGCCACGAAAGATCTTGCGCGTCGAATGAATGCGGTTGTCCTCGCCGCGAGCGGTACGTTTAATTGCGTTGCTCATCGAGAATCGGTCTGCTAACTAGATTGACAGATCTTTATGATGCCGCATCTTTGGTGTCTCGGATTATGCCTAAGCTCGCTTTTCTGCCACTAGCTCACATTGCTGCAGTGGAGACTTACATCAGTACACTTGCGCCACCTGCTACAAATCCGCCTCAGATATTCCACACCTCCATCTTAGCACTGCAGTCCACGATTCAAGCTATGCTTACGGCGTTGTCAAGACCGACTGCACTCATCTCACAAATCGACTTGGCCCGCAAAGCCATCGAACGTAATTTTAATTCGGTGTCTCGGTCTACAAGATGGCCGCTTGGCTTGCTTGATGAGACGCGCCAACGTATCAATGAAGAAAAAGAAGAAAGGGCTAGACGAAGCCAGATCGAGCTAGATGAGTTCTCCAAGGAGCTACGCTACACGCAGCAGACGGTCGCTAGTGAATTGGCTGGCTGGCAAGATATGCATGAGCGCATGGGACGGCAGGCCATTAAGGAGTTCGCAAAGAGCATGTTGATCCTCGAACGTGAGCGGCTGCAGGGAATTAGGAGGGCATTAAGGAAATTACAGGATGAGTCTCCCGAACCGGGGCCGATTCCTTATGGGCAAGATGCTGCTCTGCTAGGCGTCACCGAAATGGTGACGAACCTAACGACGAACGATGGAGGCGGGTCCAATACGATGAACGAGGCAGCGAATGGTGTACAGTAGGATAGATCAGTAAACTGTAGACGGCCCTTGGGTATGGCGGATCCTTAAGCCTTGTTGTTAGGATAAAGACATCCAGCCCAGGCAACACCTCAAACCATGTTCGTTTCTTATACTCCAGGTTTCCGTTGCCACCACTTTGCCTGTTACCAACACGACCAAAGTTGATAAGCCGAGGGATTTTGAGGCAGCTTACGCATGCTAATATACAGATTACGTAGCCTAATGGCTCCCGCTCGTTGCTGTTGGTGTTCGAGGGCGGCCCGTTATCATGACCCGTTACACATGCGAGCTTTTGTGTGCGGCGCCTAACTCGTTCGTGGATCTGGGGAGTGGCTATGTTCAATACTGAATTGGCGAATCGGGCTCAATGGCATCGATTATTACCGCATATGCCGGCACATGAGAGAAAAACGATAGATATCGGATCCCGCGGGCGAAGCAACGGCCTGCCGGTCTACCTGGCCGAAGTCTTCTGCGGCCATCATATCCGCCTTGTTGGTATATAGGTGGTATTTACTATGACGATGACGGGGGACGTAGGTCTTAATTTCTAGTGCAAATGATACGGGGATTGCGAGTTCCGCGAGGCGTAGTGATTTAGCATCGACCAGTCTGGCGATCCGAAGTTTCTCAATGCGACGCTGGCAGATCGAAACGTTACCCTCATACCTTCTTGTTCACGCTGGTCCTTTTTTCCCCCGCCAGCCACCGAATTGCTGATTGTGTGCGACCGCTTGCCTCGGCTGAGAACATACCAAGAGAGTAGCGGTGATTGTATGTTGCATGATCGCAGCTCCTCAGGTGAAAACTTTGAACCAGCCACCTATGACTCACTCATGCCTGTCGATATGATCGATCTCCAATTGACTATCGCGATAATGATATAGTAGGTGCAGTATTAACCTTGCGATGTTGTACAGCGAGCTTCACCGCAAGCCCGCATGCATGCAGCGAGGTCTAGGAAAAATGAGTCACTCAACACCTCCCCGCTCATCCCTGGGATGGTTCAGCCAGCGGATGATCGACACGGGCACAGAAACTGCAGATCTGAAACACACGAGGGGGGCCACGCAGCACCGAACGGCCGGGAATTAGAGAGAAGAATGTGAAACATTCTCAAAGTCATCTATGCCATACGTTCAGATCATTGACAAGCCGCTAGCTCTCAGGCGGAGACTGCATGCAAAGCAAGACAGCGTCCGCTCGCACCCGTCTCATCGGTCTAGGACGGCCGAGTTCATGCCGGTGGAGAGGTCTACGCTCGAACAAGTCATACCATCCCGTCCGGCCAATGAGACGTGCGCCGCACGTTCGACGCGGTGGTGTGGAGCGAGCCGATTGGCTGCGCGTTAAAACTTCGCGATGCTCGCCGCGTTGTGTTTTTTTGCTTCCTACTTTATCCCCACACTCCGCCTACGCTTTCCCCGTTGGGGTTGGAGTGAAGGACGGGTCTGGACGGGAAAAAGGCCCCCCGGTTGGCCCCGATTCTACTGTACAGTATGTGCACTATCCCCCTCTCGTAGAGCTGACAAAGATGTCTCGGCGCCAAGATTTGAAATGTGTAAAATAGTAGGATGTTCGATGGCGCGTAATACACGCCAATCGGAGCGCGACACCGCCACCTTTCTTTCAATCTCAAGCGCCTGCTGTTGTGAGTTACGCGCCGGCGTGCAAAGGGCGCCTGTGCTGCCCTTGGGAGCTTCCCTTCGTTCGAAGGTAAGAGTGTTGGTAGTTGGTACGGAAGGGAGGGCATAGGGAATCGGCGTCATTCATCATGAGACCTCCCTAGGTGTGTTTTGTATGTAGGAGGCGTGGTATCAGATTGATGATGGACCGTGGCGGCCGAAAAGAACTTATACAAACCCCCAAAACCCCCTTACTGCGCCTTTCTTGTCGAGGCCGTTGTCAAGGCCTTTTTAATTTTTGCCTACTTTACGCTCTCACGCTCTCTCATGGCATGATGTTTCAATGAGGTCGCAATCACACGGTACGATGGTCGTCTAACCCCGACCGCTCCCGATCACCAGGCACAATATCAGCTGGCCCGGAGTCTCGCCTTCAGCCTTGAGGATGGAACGTCACCATGGCCGAGAAATCCTTTGCAAATTATTACTTTCACCGCCATCCCATATCCCATGACGTCGGGATAGTAAGTGCAAATTTACAGTATTACGGGAGGAGGTAGAACACAATGCAATCTCCCGCCAGCGCTTAACCAGCTCAGCTTGGTGCTCATCTTGCCTCATATAGAAACACTTGAACCCATGCCTCGCAACTAGCCGCCGCGTTTAATCATGAGTGGAGACGAGAAATAAATGTAAAAAGAGGATAGAGGCGCACTGGATATCGGCACACTGAGTATCCTTACTCAGCTAAGCCAGGCGGCTATCCGGACGTTGAGTATCCCGGGACGAAGGTTACCCAAGCTACCAACACAGTATAGTGTATCGACAAGGAGAGGGCGGTGCACCTTGTGGCTGTTCGGTTTCGCTGCATCATGTGCCGCTCGCTAGTTCCAGGAGCCGAGACCACAGATCAACTGCCCCCATCTTCTTTCCCCTTTCGTACAACAAATGTGGCACCTTACATCACTTTATATACTCATACAAAAAAACCGATGCCTGTTAGACGAAGCGCAAGCGCCAAGTCCAGGGTCATAACCGAGCGGCCCCCCCAAAAAGAACAAGAACCCGGAAGTCGATCACCCCCGATAGCGTTCCCTATCTCTCTCCGGCGGCTTCTGTCGCCGGAAGGCTTAGAGCGAGGCTTACGACTCGTTCGGCTCACCATTCTGCCGCACACACATATCGTATTCTGTGGGCGGTCGGAAGTACAGCATAGGTAGATAGGTAATCAGGGAGAAGCGGTCGCTTACGGTCATCTATGCGAGCGCAGCACAATTCGTAAGCAAGGGCGGAAGGGAAAGCAATTGCGGGCAGAGATCGATCCCTAGACACCTAGATTCCGAGCAAGCACTATATCGAATGCCACGCTAGACTATAGCGACGAGCACTGTATAGGGCATCAGGTGAGCGCAGCATGCCTCTAGAGTCTCATCGCGGTGCATACTAGCTTTGTGTCGCCGTCTCGTTCGTCGCGCGGTGCTGCAGACGTGGTGCTCCAGCATCGCGCATCGCGTCCGTTCACAATTTGTACACGCCATCCCCGCGCCGGGTATCGATGCCCAGCACTCCCCATTACCCATTATCGCGAGCGAGGAGCAGGGAAAAAAGAACTCCCCACATCCGCGTTGGCGCTCTGGCAGGGTACAGTGACGGGGCCAAGGATACCTGCAGAAACAAAACCCACCCACTAATGCCGCTTGCAACACGCCATGTCCGTTTGGGTATGTCAGTACTTACATGTGTCCGCCCTTGAGTGACTCACGGACGCTTACAAGGACGTTGGGTACCTGGTCACTGTTGCGGGAAACGTTCCTCAATTGGAGCGAGGTTGTACTCAATGGAGATCTACGCATGACCCTGCGCCCACTGGCTGCTTACCTAGGTAGTATAGCGTCTTTGAAGATCGCCCTACTTTCCGGATCGCCCCCAGACCACTCGTGGCCTCTGCAGTTGGATTGAGATGGATTGAGTTGGCCCGGCTGCAACCCCGACTTCGAGCTGGACTGTTGGACTGTTGGACTACAATATAGGCCCGAACGAGGGGTTTGGGCATCCAGCCCCAACAGGCACAGGAACAGGCACAGGACTTTTTCTGACTCGTAGTGTAAGTTGTGTACACTTTGTACTTATGGACTATACTTACGTATGGCAGGCAATTCGATGTCATGGGTGCAGTGTAACTAGGCACACCCGTGCCATGGATAGATAGTAACCTCGCAGCAGGGCGATCGTCGATTACACCAAACACCTTCTGTTCTATTCCGTAGACACTTGGTAGATAGGGATTACTCCAAGTACACTGCTGCGATTGGCCGGCGCCAACAAACACGATTACTCCCTGCCACTACGCCTAAAGCCCTTGACAGAGAAAAAAGCACCACGCTACCATACCCCCAGGCTTGCCGAGCGCAGGCTGATTGGCCCCGGCCATATGCACGGGAGCATGGGTATAGCCGTCTATTTTCGGGTACGTACCATCGATCCGTCTAAGTCAAGGCACGTCAGTCGTGAACTTGTGCTCGACAACACCTCGTCCGATACCTCGACCCAGCCCGTACCCAACGGCCACGCTAGGCGGGCTCGCATTCACAGGACACTTACAGTACACGAAATAAACTCCATGTCACGCTAGCTTGTGAATTGCTTTCGATAACTCCATGTTTCAGGTTTCACACTGCCTGCATTGAGCTACATCACACCTCGCGTGGCTTTTCTTCGAGCTGCTGATGTTGTCCACCGGCTTCGAGGATAAGAGGGCCCTCTTCCTCCTCTCCTCCTCTTCTCTTTCCCTCATCAGTCAAGCTCTTCGGTTTCATGTTTAAACCAATACATTTCTTTCCTTTTCGTACATCTCGGCTTTCCTTACCTGTCTACTAGACCCATCCCCAAGCTTCCCAACCAAGACTACCGACTTGGTTCCCTCGTGTATCATTGCCACCAACTCACCTCATCCAACCCATTGGCAATCACTATACATATCCCCAGGCGTTAAGACACCTTGTCGTGGTGGAGCTGGCTCTCCCCCCTTCAACCTCTTCTAATTATCCAATAATCCCCTCGTTCTAGCTCTTGTCCAAGGTGACGGGAGCGTTTACACGCAGTCAACATGACGACGTGAGTTACTATCCTTTCATCCGATCCTCTATATGTCGACAACGGTATACTGACATGCCATGAATAGTCAGGCAGCAGGCATGCCTTTTGACTTCTCTTTCCCTTCATGCGAGCCGGCCACCCCGCCGAGCTTCTCTTTTGACCCGTCACTGCTCGAGATTCCCTACAATCACGGGCATGCTCGCACAAGCTCGTATGGTTCAATTTATTCCACCGCTGAGTCGTCGCCCTCCGACTCGGTTAGCACACGTGTCACTACCCCGGCGCGCTCTCCACCACCAGTTCGCCAGCATGGGCCTGTTTTGCTGCCCAAGATCCGCACCCAGGATCAGACCATTGAGCCACCTGTCAAGCGTGTGAAGAGAGCGACTACTGGTGGCGTAACTAAACCTTCACGCCAGGGAAGCTTCCGGCCAACACATACTCGAAGCTTCACCAATCCTGAGTCACTGAGCTTCGACTCCTTCTTCAGCCCAATCGAGGAGCAAGCTGCATTCCCCTCATCATTACTCTGTTCGTCCAATGCCTACGCACAGGAAGCCATTCAACCCCGGCGTGCGTCAAGCGTCGGGCTGGACAGTTCTGCCCTCGACAGATATGGCTTCCCTACTTACAGACAAATGCCCACATATGTCCCAGCTGTCTCGCAACCCCAACCTCAGCCCGAGCAATTCATGTATGGCTTTGCGCCAAGGGAGTCGTCGCCTTTGAGCTTGGCGTCCACTCCGGACCCCACACCGTCCACCACCCTCTTGAATTACCTCACCACATCCAACCCGGCCCCCTCCTTGGTGCGCTCTATATCGTATCCTCTTCGGGATCCCAACACCAAGCACTTCTGGTGGGATGTTCGTCAAGTCCGTCAGTGGTCGAGCTTCAACCTGAACACAATCCTCTCTCTACCCGGTGCATCTGGCCTCCTCAACTGCCCTGTCCCGGCGCCTCTTCTTCCCCAGCCTTCCACTGGCGCGCGCCATCCTGAAACTGAGGCCGCGTTGCACAGCATCTACGCTTCGTACTACATCCCAAAGCTTAACTCAGCTCTGGCGATATCCACACAACGGGCCTTGCAGTTCTCGGTTCCGAGCACCAAGACCACGTCATCTTCCCCCAATGACCATCTCATCGTTGCCAACATGGCTGGTGAGTCGTCAACCGCTGCCGCTATCTTCGGCGGGAAGCCAACAGCCCGCGTCGTTGGACTAGTTAAGTCCTTCGACCGCTTCAACACTGGGATGCGTGTTGAAGGCAACATCAAGCGCGTCGAGTACTTGCGCGGACTGGCGCACCTGCACCACGTCATGCGCGAGCACGGCACTCGCTACGGCTTCATCCTGACTGAGATCGAGCTGGTTCTCGTTCGCAACGGTGCCGAAGGCACACCTCACTTCGGGTATCTGGAAGTCACCAGAGTGCCCCTCGCAGACCCCCAGGCGGACGACGACGCCGAGGACGAGAGCACCCCACTCACGGCGTGCCTCGCCCTTTGGGGTCTATGCATGCTGGCCGGTGACGAGCCAACGCCCGGGCACGCGCTGTGGAAAGCTGAGATCGGCGCCCCTGCCGAGGGAACCCGTCGCAAGGCGCTCGCCCGCGACGACTGGATGCCGCAGCCCCAACTCGCTGAGAAGCGCGAGGCCAGGCGCGCCAGGGGCTGGATCCTGCCCGAGGAGCCCGTGGGCAAAAAGGAGCTGGGCAAGAGAGGCGTGCGATACAGCAGGTGCTGAATCCCGCCCGCCCGCCCATTTTTAAAAGCGCGGCTTGGGGCTGGTCCCTAGGCTGGCGAAAAATATCCATTATTTTCTGTACATAGATTTACGAGCTTCGTTAATGATTTTTTTCCCGGGTTTCATCAAATCGGCGTCCGGGGATCCGGCTGGGTTACGATTGATGACGGGTAAAGAATGGCACTAGCAATAGTCAAATAGTTTTTTTTCTGCGTATAATACCAAAAAATAAAAAACTTATCAAAATCAACCTGCTCTTCGGAAACCCCGTCCTCGCTCCCCCCCTCGCTGTCTATCTGTCTGTCTATCTATTCCACCGACACATCACGCCATCTCGTACCTTGCCCCCAATGGTCGGGCTATCTGTGATGCTACGGGAGTATAACTAAAGTTAGATAGCTGGCCGTCGAGATCACCTATCGGGGGGGCCATGTGCCTGTTCATGGTCACGGCCCATCTGCCTTGGCAACCCCCATATGCGAAATGCAACCCCTCACCACCACCACTACCGATTCGCAGGTCAGGGCGCCGACCCCAAATTCCCGGATTGACGAGTTGCCGCGGAGAAAACGCCCTGCCAATTAATCGTGCGCCCAGCAGCGGGATACTGGACGCTCGTTTCAAAAAACTGCGCAGAAAGCTGGGATTTGTCAACTTGCGGGATCCTACTTCGCGGAATGCCTGGATGCGTCGCACTGCGCATGTCCCTCGGGATCGTGTTTCGTGCTCTGCCGGCTTGTATGTTGGGTCCGCATATGGCCCGAGGAATACCAACCTGCTTCTCTCCCCCACCTGGCCGGAAATGGCCTTTTCTGCTTACGTACGTATCCTCGCGGCACTGCGTTGTCGATGCTGCGATGGACCCCGTCTTGACCCGTAAAGCTACGTCGTTGCGCCCTCGGGCTGCGTGGTTGTCGGGTGAGGTTCGGTGATCTGGAAAAAAAAAAAAAAAGAAGCTTACAGGATTCTCCGAGCGCCGATTGTGTTGATGGAAAGAAGCTGTGGAATTTGTCAGTTGCCTAAGGTATAAAGCGATGAAGATGTCGGTGGGTAGGTTATACTTGCTCACACAGAACATCGCCAACATCATCAACAATATCAACACGAATACCGACCAACTACACAAAGCAAGTGGTTAGACTTCACTCTTCGGAATATCTATATAAAGAAATATAAGCACGCATTCACAGTCGACCAACAGATCCTGCATTCAGCATCACATCACCATACGCCCCCAACACATACACCCACGGAGGTGAACATGTCGGAAACCGTAATAAGCGCTACATACCAAGACATCCACAATTCGTCCTACAAACACCCAGACCCCGGAATGGAAGCAGACTCGCCCCGGCCCATCGTCCAGCCCTCGCGGAGCAGACGGGGCTCAACACAGATGCTTCTCGACGAAGCCATCCTAACCCGACACTCGACACGGGTATATCTTCCCACGCCCGTACCCCGCGAAATCCTCGAGGCCTCCCTCGAGCTCGCAACCCACGCGCCCAGCGACACGAACACGCAGGCCTGGCGGCTGTTCGTGGTAACGGGCGCTGCGCTAGCGCGTCTTAAGAGCAGCCTACTGCGCGCCGCAGCCGCCGCCCCGCCCGCGATCCCGCCGACGCCGGCCGCGTTCGCGCCGTACCGCGCCGCGCTGGGCCGCGCGGTGTTCGGCGAGGGCTGGGGGCTCGCGCGCGACGACGCGGCGGGGCGGCGGGCGGCGGTGATGCGCAACTTCGAGTTCTTCGGGGCGCCGGCTGCCGTGATCGTGTGCATGAGCGCCGCGCTGGACGGACGCGCCGCGCTGAGCGTGGGCTTGTATCTGCAGACGCTCTTGCTGGCGCTCACGCAGAGGGGCGTGGGCAGTTGTGTTGAGATCAGTGTTGCGGGGTACCCGGATGTGGTGAGGCAAGAGGTGGGCATACCGCCGGATTTGACGGTGCTTGTGGGTGTTGCGGTGGGCTTTGAGGATGCTGGTGCTAATGTAAATCACGTTCGTGTTGCGCGTGATGCGGTGGGCTTGAATACCGCTTGGGTTGAGGAGTGAGGTGGTGAGGGTGGGGGTGCGGATGTATGAGTTATGTGTACGATATGGGCGTTATGAAGGTGCATGGAAAGGGGCGGAGTTTGGTTATGTTATAAAAGTTTGGCTCTTTCTCTGTATTATAGTACACATTGTTATAATTAGAATTACTAGACGGCACTAGAATATAGACTTACATAGTAGGTTTGCGATCACATGTCAATTTCATTCAGTTTGCGCTCACAGAACATTATCGATGAACAAAACACTTCCGCTGGCAAACTCTGATTGACTATGTACTAACCCGCGCTTGTTCAATCTGCAGGAACAGTGCTACAACAGCGAGCTTTGCTTAACATCGATCTAGCCGTCCTCACCATCGTGGATGGCTCAGCGAGCCCTTCATCATCAAACCACCCAACCACTCGTGTAAGTACCAAGTTAAATAAATAGGGGCGGTGGGGTACAGGCCACCAACCCATCGCCCTACGTTAATATAGTGGTCAGTACAGGCTCCCGCGTGATAGAGACAGATGAGGCTAAGGACGCAACCCACAAGCAAAGGCGCCACGCAGCAGACGGCTTCTTTCCCAGCCAAAGCACACTGGGTCTTGAAGAGAATGACGCTGAGGGGAAGCAGGGCTGAGGAAGTAGTTAGTGAACCCGTCATTCAATGCTATTGTATCAGACCAAATGCCCTTACGAGTTGAGCACCTATTCGTTGTCAAGAGTTAGCTTTCTATTCAAGCAGGTAGTGTTTCAGAACACGGGCGCTATAGTAACGTTGGGGGCATACTCTTGATAGAGCCCGAGGGTGCCTTTCTTGCAGCAGAACGCGGTGTTATAAACGAGGTTTGGGCAAGGGGGCAGAGGTAAGAAATTAGCCTCTAGCTCTCCCTCTCCTTCGGTCGCTACCTCAGTCGCTGTCTCAGCCCCTACTTCAGTCACTGCCTCGGTCGGCAATGCCCATGCGACTCGGAGGTGAGCGAGAGCGACGACAACGGCTGGAAGGAACTTCATTTTGGGGGTGGGGAGTGGTGCACTTTTGATCGTGATGATACTTACTCTTTGGGGCCTACCATTAGTTATATACTGTTGCGGATATGAGAACATCACTTGCCCTTCTGTTCACATCCCGATGGTTTTGAACGCCGACAACTTGACGCCGACGTTAAAACAGGGTTTGGTGGGTGTAAATAGGTCTTGGCAAGCCTCCGTCACACCCCATAATGCAGCCAATGCTGGTAAACCTTGGAACGATCCATCCTGCATGGCTAGTTCGTTGAGGAACTTGGCTGCGAGGACTAAAATTGGCGGCAAATTTGAGCCGGCTACGGCTGTATTCAACTCGGTACCGGTTTAGTCATAGAAGGGGTCCAACATCGTTACATCCGAGCTGTCATTCTCCTGACAATTCGAGGCTTGGGTAGCATTAAAGACCAATCCGTCAATTTTGATGTAAATTCCTTGGCAGAGAAGAGGCATATATGGCGTGATTAGACAACAACCTATGGGCACTGACAGGAAGTACTAACTCGTTCCGGGCCGGCACTGAGAAAGAAAGCTTCGCTACTGAGTTTACAACTTCTGGTGTTGGAGCCACGTACTGCGCCCCCAATCCTACATTGCCAACCCATACAAATATAGAAACTCGAAAAGGAAGATAAGTGATGACAAAGCGGTTGAGGCGGTTGCAGCTAGCATAAAGGCTGTGCAGGCGCGTGATGGTGAATGTGAGCCTTTCGAAACTTCCGCACGGATGTTTTCATAAGACGTTAGTTGGACATCAGCAGTTACACATATTGGGATGCCTGCGCCAACTCCGGTCGGACCTCATTAGCTTGATAGAGGTCGTTGCTATCAATCAAGCAACTGGCATCACGAGCCCGAGCAAGCTTCGGCGAATGTCTTTGAACCGCAACCCTATGGTTCGTGCGGACGCCGACCATATCTCCAAGATCAATATCGCGGGTTTCATATCATGCATCATACTCATCGCCCGGTTTTTTACTCCCAATATTCGCGAAGGATTACACAATGTACAACCGAGGGCTTTGACGAATGTAATCAACCCAAGAATCGCTATACTTGTTGTCCGAGATATCTTGCTGGGCCCCTGGTGCCTTGCCTCGCGATGGCTTGGGGATGGTAGCTATCAAATCTCTGGAGTAAAAGAGGTCACGAACGGCCCCCGGGCCGAGTATGAAGATAGGAAGTCGAGGCCAGTGGACGAAGCCTGCGTAGGACTGAGGGGAGGCTGTTCTTTTCTATTAGTTGAACTCTACATTAAGAATTGTAAGTAGAGACGTCTAAAGGTGTTTTCTGGCTTATGCAGTATAATTTTTAGTCAGCCCTAGTTTCCTATTACTATAAATCTTTATTTCAGGAGTCTAGAGTCCGGATATACTCTCATGGATACAAATGCTGAAGAGTTGGTTACACTTGCTCGACTGCCCCTCTACAAAAGAAACAGAACAAATTAACCCAAATTAGTTTATACGTATAGGATATTTTTAAATACATCGGGTTACGGCCGACGTTTTATGATAAATGTAGTCACATATGTGAAGGTACTTAATAGAAAAGTAAGGAGGTAGATTAAAGGAAGGGGTGTGGCCACAAGGTTTGTTTCGCAGACCTCCTTAGAGTGTGCCCAGACACCTCAAGGAATCTGCAGCCGTAGCCAGGTGGCAGCCACAGGACCTTGCATATGGCTGGCTCTGGTCATGGATCCTATCATCTTGGCTAAAAAAGGAGACAAAACCCCATAGGTCATAAAATAAGCCACGTCATAATGTTTTGAACCATGAGGGAAAGGCAAGTTAGATTTGTCTTAGCAAAAGTAACGAGTCGGCGATGCCATGGCCTCTTCAGTGTATGATGATTCTACAGCCTCGGCAGCGCATCTCTGCACCAAATGCCAGGTTATTGTATTTGACAGGCAATTTGAACAGAGCTTCGGCGTTACCTTGCAGGTCGACGGGGACCGCCACCTCCTTATGGAAGACGAAAAAAAGGTCACGCTTGATTATCTGTTTGAGGACTTTGCCCCCCATTTCCCGAATATTTTGAAATCAGCCGATACTAGTTGCGAGCTCTGCCATTGTCTACATGAGACGTTTACTATGGACGAATACACTAAGGAGATGTTGGAAGGACTTCCAGGTGAAGATGGGGACGAACATGCCGTAGCTATAGCATTGGAGTATATATATGATGATGAAGAGGCTGAGAGGAATGATCATGAGAATGGAGTGCTGCGCTTGCATGCCACACTCACGTTGGCAGGGGCAGAAGAGGTCTGGCTATCATTTGACTTCACAGTAGAGGGCGTCCCCGGTATACATGACATTCTGCTGACAACCCCATATCCATCCACTTCTTCTCCTTAGATACGTTTACTAATTCGACATATTCACAGGGCATGAGGCCATCGCGAAGTGGCTTCGTATTGACGTATCCGCGATCATCGGCGATCGACTTGCTTCGGAGTGTACTAGCTGGGCTCGATCGAAAATTGACTGCTGTGTGACGTCTCATATGCATACCCTGCCTGCAAGCGGATTCTGCCCTGAACGGCTCATCGATGTGCAGAGTCAGCTGGTGAAGCTTGTTTCGAAGGAGGACATTGGTCCCCACCCTAAATATGCTGCCCTCAGCTACTGTTGGGGGAATGAACAAGACGCCAAGGGCCAAACGAAAACAACAGAGGAGTCCCTACCGCAGCGCCTTAGGGAAATAAAATATGAAACCATGTCACCTGTCCTCCACGATGCCGTGCAAGTCGCCAGATCTCTCTCTATCCCGTATCTTTGGGTTGATGCGCTCTGCATTATCCAGGGACATG
Source organism: Xylaria sp. BCC 1067 (assembly GCA_005188305.1). Classification (NCBI taxonomy): domain Eukaryota; kingdom Fungi; phylum Ascomycota; class Sordariomycetes; order Xylariales; family Xylariaceae; genus Xylaria; species Xylaria sp. BCC 1067. Next base: position 1,397,066 of record SSCS01000004.1, on the reverse strand, counting down.
GCAGCGATTGGGAAAGCCAATCCAGAGTTATGGACAGGATATATGGTTCAGCTCATATAACCATCGCAGCTCTAGCCTCTGGATCCTGCAATGAGCAATTCCGCTTTGCGATGCGACGACCGTTGTACGTTGCATTTCGATCAGCTATAGACCCCAATCTGGCAGGCCTGGTTAGGCTCAGATATATCGGAATAGGTCGATTCGACAAATTACGCCGATCCGAGTTAGTAAATCAGATCACATTCAACAACATCGTGAATAGTAGATGGAGATCGCGAGGCTGGACTTTCCAAGAAGATGTGACCTCTACCCGCGTCCTTTTCTTTGGGCCCTCTGAGCTTTTCTTCACCTGCCCCTCAAGTCAGCAATACTTGGGAGGACCTGATGTTCCTGAGACATGTGGAGATCGCATTGCAGATCCAGTGTACAAATGGGCCAATAACTTTCAGACCCATTTTCACTGGCTCGAGTTCGCGAGCAACTACAGTGAACGTTGCGATTTCACTCATAGTAATGATCTCCTTCCAGCAATTTCCGGGCTTGCAGCCTTCTTCCAGAAGAAATTCAAGTGTCCATCAAGAGACTACCTGGCTGGTCTTTGGAGAGCACACTTATATGTTGGCGCTCTCTGGTGTATGACCTCGCCTTTTGAAGGGACATTGAGCCAGTACCTCGAGGAAGTTATCACTAGGCGGTATAGATGCCCCTCGTGGAGCTGGGCAGGTCATGGTGCGGTTATCTTTCTTTGTTTTGACCACTTCAAATATCGGAAGAGATGTCGAATCAAGGCATCGATTACGCTTAAGGGAAGCAACCCCTACGGAGAGATTACTGACTCTGTGCTGCGCTTCACCGGCATAATGGCCACACTGAACTCGAAATTCATCGTACGAGCTGATGACTGGGAAGATCTTGGTTCTTGGTGCAAATGGCGGCCCAAAAAAAGTGCTTTGTATCGCTCCTGGCGTTTTTGGCTAGACTGGCGCCCCGTGACTGATATCGAACCTTGGGGTAAGCTGAAAATGGTTTTGCTTGGAAGCGCGCAATTAGCGGAGGCTGAGGGTAGATCTGTTTTTGGCCTAGTTGTCAGGGAAATCCGCCAGAATTCGGAGAAGTTCTGCAGAGCTGGAGTATTTTTTTCTACCCCAGGAGTTGACTTTACACAAGAGGGGGGCCTGACGCTTATAGCAGAAGGCAAGGTAGTATCAATAGACATAGTCTAAGACTTACTAAATAGCGAATACTGTATAATAAACCAAATGCGCAACCGATCCGAAGTTTAATCGTTATAGAATAAGAATCTGGGCGATGTTGTTACCCGGAGTAGCTAGCGAAAAATGATCTTGAAATGTCTTACCTCTATAGTAAGTTCACTGCTACAACTCATTAGATAGCTGTAGCAACTTGCAGCAACTTGCAGCGCCTCAGGCAATAAGAAAAGGACAGAAATATTAATGCCTGATTAAAGTAGAAAACATGTTGATATTCGACGTGATATTGAAAATAGAATATTACGATAAAAAAATAGAGCAAAGAGACGGATAAGAGCATTGAGGCACGCGTATGGTATTTTTAGGGAAGGAAAATAAAGGACGCCAGCTGTAAACTCTATGCTATCTCCAAGGTATCGCTATAAACCTGTTAGAGATGAAGAATGTGTATGCCCTGGGTGACTAGGGAAGCCTTCACAGAGAACCCCCCCCCGGGGGCTCTCTCCTAGCCCCATGCTAAACTCAATCTCGTTTACGCAGGAGCCCAACCTCCACCCCTAGTATCGAAGCAACAGGAGCATTGATACTGTTTTTGCAGCACTGTATATCGAAGCAATGCAAAGGTGGTCGATGCGCCAGCCCCACGATTTGAGATGTTGATGTCAGCCGAGAGGTGTCTTCTCTATTCTTCACAGGGTTCCACTAAATGAAAGGCTCATGGCAAACTAGCAAAATAGGGGCACAAGAAGATCTAGATAAAGACAACTTTCTATCTCCAACGTAATTGCTGCTCTTCCTGATACCTAGGATGCGATAAGTAATTGAGCTCGAACGCATTACTTGGATTCTCGGGTATATCTTCTATAGGATTGAATGACCTCCGGCTCTTGAATGGGGCGATAGAGCGAATGATACTAGAGACTCGACTTTGCTGCCTTGACCTAGGGCGACTCGACCGACGAGAACAATATATCGAATACAACGGGTAGATAATGGGTACACTAGAGCAGATGGCAATCAGGTCGATCTCTAAGATCGCTGTCGCAATTACTAATGGACGAACATCTGGAACATTGCTGAGCACGTATTAGTCGGGGTCTGGGTAAGGCCGTGACTCATAATAGGCAACCGAAAGTGAATCTGATTCGTTTAGATTGATCTTTCCGGCCAGTAATGATTTCAGTAAAAGTTAACTATCATACCTTTGTAGGGCGATAAGACGCCATATTGCAATTCCTACTGTGCTGTTGTCTCTTCGTTACAATTATTTTCATTGGAAGAGCGATAGAGAAGAAGAATTATCATACCTGAGTCCAACTATAAACAGCGCGGTAAGGCTCAATTTATTCTTCAAATTCGTATTCAGTCCCCAAATTATTGGCAGAAGAAGTGTCAGAGCAATGATGTCACTAGCAATGCTCACAGCTGCGGCCGTAGCATAAGGAGGTAGGCGATCACCACATGACCCTTTGAGGCCGAGGTCCCAATTCAGTGCAACAGGTTGGCAAGTAAAGATGTCCCACAAGCCAACCGCGGCAACGAGTACGGATGACACAGCCATGAAGACTTTGATTGCAAGCTGTAGTCTTGGGGTTGGAAAAGCACGCAAGTAAAAAATTAATACTCCAAGTCGAGAGGAGACGATTCCGAGTCCATATAGTATTTCGTTGGCAAAGTTCGCCTAATCCCCAAGAGTTAGCTTACTAGCTATTTCAGGTTTGACGAAATACATACCTTTCCGATAAACCCAAAATTAACAAGAGTTTCTTCAACCGGGTGTCCAAGACCACTTCTTAAAACTTCCACGCTTAGAAGTTAGTAAATTTGAAGGTAATTGAGCATAAACTCAACAGAGGTAGCGATTTGTGGTGTATAGCGCATACCAAAGGTGAATAAGACGAAAATTAGCGTGGCTGCCGCGAGACCTAAAAAGGTGAACAGATCCTCCAAACCGGGCCGTATTTTTGTCACTAAGCGGGAGTAGAATCGCAATGCAAATACAAATAGTGATACAGAATGAACAACTGCTGACACAATAAGTAGGCTGATACAATATGAGGCGATGGGAAATTCAACGAACTTCATTGTGTATCGCCGCACAAGACTCATAAAATTTGAAAAGAGTCTTCCTTCAAGTTAAGTACTAGAGTTTTATAGCACGGGTAGTCAAGAGGCAAGAGCATCTTGTTCCAGTGATAACAGTAAGGGGGCGTCAGTGCTGAGCGAGGGCTGTTGATGAAAACCAATCACACTGGTTAGAGAGTAGCTGACTCCTTGGCTGATGTAGCTGCGCCGCATCATTGCACCCTTCGCGGAAATCAGGACTTACTTCATGCCCGTGTGTTACCTCGTCCGCTAAATGGGGACTAGTAAGACTGTGGCGTTTCAATGATCCTTTTTGCTGTTTTGGTACACCGTCAGGATAGTCGAGAGATTATGATGAAGTTGAGGGCTTATGCTTTCGTTATGGCACTAGCAGAAATAACATAGAGCCTAAAGTTTAACCCTTTTTTTCTTCAGGACATTGAAACTAAAAGAGAGGTACATGTATAAGTCTCTAGTCTATCGTCCCTTGCCATCAAGTAAATACATTAAATAAAATACAACGAGCGACGTAGCCTTATTCATTCGAGTTTGGGGGCCATAATTCGGTACTAGGTCTGAAGTGGACACCGATAGGACTTTTCTCGATGGCGACCAAGCCCAGCCTGTGGTAAAGGAAAATGTCTTAGAAAGGGTGGCTAAGCCGAGTCCTGCTACACCGGTTTCACCCCGAAAATCTACGTATATATTTATCACACCTGGTGTGTACTACCCTACGCTTAACCTTTTATAGTATACATCTGCGCGCCGAGGTGAGTTACGTCTCACTACCTAATCGTCGCCTGTGGTGGCGTAGTTAGCTCACTCTGCGGTAACGAGGCAGCTATGTGCATCCAAGAGCTGCGGTGGGTCAACCAGTGCTATCAAAACGGCAATTTCGTTGAAAGAGGAATTGTCCATCTAACGCGGAATTTAAGTTTCTCGATGACAAAATTGATGTAGAAGGCTTACACTTGGAAGTAGGTAAGCTGACCCCCCCCCCCCCCCCCCCCCCAACGATCCATACCGCTACGGGCCACCCGCACAGTACGGGTTTTACACCAAAACCACCAAAAATTTAAAGTTAGCTTAAAAGGTGGAGAAAATAGCTAAAAATGAACTAGTTCCAAATTTTAGCGTAGCTTTTATAAAGGGTTTACATATATTTTTTTAAATTTTATATATATAACACTTATTTTTTTATAATTATTTTAAAATGTATTAACATTTTTATATATATTATGCTAATAAATTTATTAACTATATAAAATATAAGCACTTTATTAATTTTTTTAACAATAAAAAAGTGGGATTTTAACATTATATTTATATTTATATTTTTATTATTAATAATATATATTTATATATATATAAAGTATATTTTTAATTATTTTATTTAAATATATATATTAAAATATATAATAAAATATTTTACTTTTTTTTAAAAAAAATCCTGTATAGTTTATAGTAAAAAATAGGACTATATATATTATATATTAAAATACTAAAAATTAAAACCTTAAAAATTTACGCTTTTAAATAAATATTTAATTAAATAAAATATATATAATAATAATAATTTAATATTTATAAATTTTAAGTATTTTAAAAATATATATTAATAAAATTTAGTTTATAAACCTATTTTTTTATAGTATAAAAAATAGTAAAGTACTATAATTTTATATAGTGATAGGATCCACAAGGGTGGCCACACAGCCGTAGGCTGTGTGTGCCACGGTCCCTTTAGCCACAGCCGCAGGCTGTGGCACGGGCCCTTGGGGCCGGCAGTGCCAGCCACCTGGCAGACCCTACGGGTCTCCACAGGGTTGTTTGCTATACGCATACAAAGGTCTGCGAAGCAGACCTGTGCTGCGCACTCCTTCTTTTAATCTACATCTTACTTTTCTACTAAATACCTTTACACCTATAACTGCACTTATCATATAGTTAATATTAAACATAACTATAAGTTAGTTATAGCTAATAAGTACTTATACTTATTTAAGTATAACTTATATTAAGTTAAATATAAATAGGTAAACTTTTTTTTATATATTAAATTAAACAACTTTTATAAATATACTTTACTTTTTTTTTGTTTATTTTAATATAACTAAAAAATTTATAATAAGTAGTACTTATTTAGCTAAATTAAATTATTACTTTTTAGTAATAAAAAATATATATAAATTAGCTAAAACTAACTATTTATTATATTTAATAAAATACTTGCTAATTATATTTATTATAAATAGTATAAAAAGCGTTAAAATATTTTATAATTAAAATTATACTTTAATTATTAATTAACTAAAGTTTAAATAGTTATATTATAATTAAAAGTTAATAGCTATGCTTAAATTAACTATAATTAAAGTTTAAATAATTATATAATAAACAAAAATATTAAAATAGCTTAAGTTAACTTTATTAATATATAAAAATAATAAAGAAACCTTGCTAAGCTATAGCAAATTAAGCAAATATATAACTTTATTAATATTAACCTAAACTACAAAAAAATTAAATATAAAACCAAGCTATATAAAAAACTTTTTTTAAAACTTGCTAAACTTAATATATTAATAGCTAACTTAAGCAAGTTTAAAAAATAAAACGTTTTAATAAAAAAAATAGCCTTAAAAAGCTAGCTTATAAGCAAAAACTTTATTACAATTTATAAATGTTATATACTATAGCTATAGGCTACTAGGAGTATATATAAGGAGTACTATCTCCGACCTTGCTTTACTTTACTTTTACTCCTTCTTTAAGCTTTAGTTTTATATGCTATATACCGCTAATTAACCTACACTATTATACCTAACCTTACCCATTAACTTTCCGTAATAATAAAGCAAGCTAAAAAATAGTTAAAAATATTGTGCTAAGCAGCTAAACAAACAAACTATTCCTAAAAAAAAGCTTAAATAACGTAAAAAAAGTCTTTAAAAGTTTAACTAAAACAAACTAGCTACTAAAAATAAAAAACACGTTACTAATAACTAATAAAAGTTCGTTTATTAAAAGCGTTATAAAACTAAGCTTAAATAATAAAAAAAAAACAATGTTTTAACTAGCGCTAATATTTAAATAAATAACGCTTTTATATAAAAAAATAACTAAAATGTTATAATTAATAATAACTAAATATATTAAAATATAGCTAGTATATATAAAAAAAGGGTTATATTAATTTTTACTACAGTATAGTTTACGCTATAGCTTTGTATAAGTTTTAGCTACTAGGCAATATATATAGTAACTAAAGAATATTACATAGCAATAAGGCTATATATATATATATATTTATTTTTGCTATTTGTATTATTTATATAAACAAAAAAAATAATATAAGTTACTAAAATATAGTTATTATATTATTTTGTTTATATTTTTTTTTATATATATAAAGTTTATTTAATACTAATTAGTAGTTATTAGTATAACTATAAATTAGCAAAAATAAAAACAAAGTTTTATTTTTAAAGCGTTTTGCTTTAAAACTTTATACAAAAAGCTTTAACCTTACTTAACGCTTTATAAACAAAAAAAAAAAATTAACATTTTTATTATACGTATAATGCTTTATAATTTAAATATAACTTTATATTTTATAGTTAAACTAAAAATATAAGCTTATATAAATAAAAAAATTAAACTATAAGCAAATTTATAACAATTATTATAGTAAATTAAAATATAAAACTTTAGCTAACTTTAAATAAAAAAAGTATAAATTAATTAAAAAACAAAAAAAGCTAAACAAAGCAAGCTTTTATATAAAATTAAAAAATACTTTAGTACTAAAGCAGCTTTTAAAATTTAATAGAAAAAAAATTTAATAATTAGCTAATAATAATATAATATTTATTTAAAAAAGCTAAACAAAATAACTTTATATAATTAATTTAAAAGCTATTAATATAGCATAAAAATATATTATTTAATAAGTATACAGTATATATATTATATTTATTTGCTAACTAAAAATAGTATATAACTTATTTATAGCTATTTAAATTAAAAAACTAATAATAAAAAATATTAAAAAATTAAATATATAGTTTAAATAGCAAATTTAAAACTTAAATTAAAAGTTTAAATATATTTTATTAAACTTTATATATATAAAGCTATTTATATTTATAAATAGTTTATTTATAAATAATAAAAATATAATTTTATAGCTAAGCTTTATTATTATATTAGCTATAAAATTTTATATAAATAGCTAGTTTATAATTTAAAAAAATATTATATACTAAAGTTTAATAAAATATAAATAAATTATATAAAATATACTAATAAATAAATTATATAAAATAATAGCTAAATTTAATTTAACTATTATATTAAATATTATAATATAAAAAATATTTAAATAACTAAATATATTATTAGTATTAGGTATAATATATTTTATTAAACTCAATATAATATAAAAAAAATAATTAATAATTAATATTATATTTATATATAAAATATATAAAAACTATAAAATATTTAAAATTTATTAAATTAATAAACAAAATAACCTAGCAAATATATATATAAAAAAATCGCTAAATATAGCGCTTAAAAAGCTAATTTTAACAAATAAACTAACTATATATATAAAAATATATATTAAAAAAAAGTTAGCTTATTTTAATACTATATATAAAATAAGCAAATATTATAATATTATTATAATTTAAATAAATATTATAAAAAAAAAGTAATAATTTTTATTATATTATTAAAACTAATATAAGCATATAAGCTATATAAAGTTTAATTTTTTTTAATAAAAAATAATATAAAATATAATATAAAAAACTACCTTATATTTTTTTACTAGCGTACTATAACGTTTTAATTATTATTTTTATTTAAAAAAATTATAATAAAATAATTAAATATATAATAAATAATATTATTAAACTTAATAGTATTTTTTTTTTTAACTTTATTATTTTTTTTGTTTTTTTTATTTTTTTTATTTTTATTACTTAAATTATTTTTTTTTTTCTTTTTTTTTTTTTTTTTAAAAGTTTTGTTTTTATTATTTAAAAATACAAAAAAAGCAATATAATTTATATAATAAAAGTAACATATTATATATAATATATATAAATATAATAAGTATATATTATTAAAATAACTACTAAAAATATAGCAGCTAATAAAAAGAAAAAGCTATTATTTATATACCTATATTTATTTATATATTTATTTTTAAAGTAAAAATAGCTATAGCTATAAATAAAAACTATATAAAAATAACTTTTATAATATATTAAACAAATAAATATATAATAGCATTAAATATATATAACTTAAATAATAATATTATAACTTAATATATTAATAATATAGCACTTTTTATTTTATTATTAAATTAATATAATATATACTTTATAAACAACTTAAAATATATATAAATATATATAAAATATAAAAGCTATTTTAAACTTAATTAATAAATAAATATATTTAATTATATAATATATTATAAAATATAATTTAAATAATACTTTAAAAAAAATATATAAATATTTTAAATATAAACAAAAAAACATTAAATATAATAGCAGCAATAGTAATAATTTATATATTAAATATAAATATTAATTTAAATATATAATATAAATTAAAATATAAATAAATATAAATAAAATATAATATATATAAAATATAAAAATAAAAATAAAAATAAAAATATAAATATAAATATAAATAATAATAATAATAATATAAAACAAATAATATAAATATAATAACTACTATATAATAGTTAAATAACTTTTATATAATAATTATTACTTTTATATATATATAAAATAAGTAAGCAAGCAAACAAAATAGCAATAGCAAGCTATTATTATTATTAAAAAAAAAGAAAAAAAAAGCTTATAAACAAAAAGTACTTATTTATACTTATATAGCTTATAAAAAGCTAAAAAACCTTTTATAACTATTAGTATAAATTATTTAAAATATATATATTTTTTATAAAAAAGTTAAAACGCTATATATAAAAAAGTAGTATTAATAATATAATTTTATATTATAAACTAACCTAATAAGCTAGCATAAAACTATATATTAGCTTTAATAGCTAGCTTTTTTTGCTTAAAAAATTATACCTTTTATATAGCTTTATTAAAATACTAATTAATTTATACTATTTTATAATAGTACTAAATATTAAATATTATATTATATATATAATAATAATTTATTTTTTAAGCTATAAAAAATAGCAAAAACAAAAAAAAAAAACTACTAATATTAAAATATAACTAATATATATATAAAAAAAGTTATATTAATTTTTACTATAGTGTAGTTTATATTATAGCTTTATATAAGTTTTAGTTATTAAGTAATATATATAGTAGCTAAAAAATATTATATAGTAATAAAGCTATATATATATATATATTTATTTTTGCTGTTTATATTACCTATATAAACAAAAAAAATAATATAAGTTACTAAAATATAATTATTATATTACTTTGTTTATATTTTTTTTTATACGTATAAAGTTTATTTAATAAAATAAATATATAATTTAAAGCTTAACTAAATAAAACTTAACTAAAAACTACTAAGTTTAGCTAAAAAGCTATTTTAAATATATTTAAAATTAAATTTTAATAATAATAATAAAAATAAATAAAAAAGTTTATTAAGCTATTAATATAAAAAAAAATAATTATATTAAATTAATAAGTAAAATTTAAATAAAAAATAATAAAATTACTGCAAGCTAAAAAATTACTAGTTGTTACGACGGGTGCACTAAGCGGTGCCGCAGAGTAAAGACTAGCAATACAAATTAATATTAAAGTAAGGAAAAAAAAGGAGTACTGCGGAGGTGGGAGCCTCGAGTATCCTTTATATAACGAATACATACAAACACCACGTGCACGTCCCACATATGACGTAGCCACACAAACCACACATAAACCACCCACACACGCAAACCACACACATACACGTACAGCCACCCACGTGGGTTAGGACGTAACTCTAATAAAAATAAAAACTAAAAAATCTTATTGTTTAAATAAATAGTAAAATAGCTAAAAATAGTAGCAACGTAATAGTGGTCTTTAAAAGGTGTGTGAAAAATAATAGATTAATAAAGTAAAAAGGAAGAGCGAGGAAAAAGGACTAAAGATCCTTCCTTTTGTGTGTAGGAGTGCGCCCGTGCGCCCTTAGGAAGGCACGGTTTCCACAGGTCCCACGGTCGCGAGGCAATCGCGCCCGTGGCGCGTGCCTACGGCAACGCCACACACGTGGCTTGCGCCCCGTGTGCGATCGTATTACAACGTTAGCAAAAATAAAAAAAAATCAAATTTTTTAAAAAAAATATTAAAAATATTTTTATTAATTAAAAAGCTAAAAAAGCTAATAAAAATAAAAATAAAAGCAAACTTAATAATAATATTAAAATTTTAAATAAATTAAATAAAAATTTAAATAACTTTAATATAAATAAAAAACTTTTAAAAAATAATATTTAAATTATTAATTTTTATAATATATTTAAAACTTAAAATAATAAACTAAATATAAATAATAGTTTTATTAAAACTAATAATACTAGCTTTAAAATATAAAAAAAATATATTAATTATATAATTATTAAATAAAAATATTTATATTTAATAACTTTAAAAATATTTAAAATAGCTTAAAAATAGCTAATTATATTATTTATTAAAATAAAGCTATTTTTATTTTTTTAAAAAAAAGTAGCTAAAAAAATAATACTTAAAGTAAAAATAGTTTAATTTAATAGCTTTTTAATAAAAGTTTTAAAATTTAGTATTAAAAATAATAATGCTATAAAAAAAATACTATTAAAAAAACTTATTATTTAAATGTTTATTAATAAAAAATAAAGCTAAAGCTAAATAAAATAACTAGTTAATAAAAAATAAATAAAAAATAAATATATTAAATAAATTTTTTTTTAAAAATATTAAAAATAATTATAATTATAATAAAAAAGTTTTTAAAAACGCTAAATATAATAATAATAAAAAATTTAAATTTAAAAACTAAAATTTTAGCTAAAAAAACGTTTAAAAAAAAAACATTATATTAAGCAAAAATAACTTTAAAACAAATAAAAGCAAAAAAAATGCTATTTATTTTAAGCTATAAACTAAAAGCTTAAAAAATATATAAAATAAAATAAACTAATAAAAAAAAAGCTTAAACTAATTAAGCAAAAAATTATTAAATAATAAAAATAACAAAATAATTTTATTATATTTAATAATAATTAAAAAAACTTTAATAATAAACTAGCTAAACTAAATTTTAATATATTTATAGCAATAAAAATATAAAAATATAACTATAATAAAAACAAAAAAAATTTTAGTTTAATAAATATTTTAAAAGCAAGCTAATATTTAAAACAATAAAAAGCTTATTTAATAAAATTAATAAAAATAACTTTTTTTTTAATATAACTAATAAAAAAATTAATAAACTAATAGTTAAATAAAACTAAAAAGCTATTTTAATATTATTTTATTTATAAAAATAATAAACTAAATATAAAAAAGTATTAAAAGCTAAATAAAATAAAAAAGCTTAAAAATATTTTTTGTTTAATAAATTTATTATTTTTTGCTTTATATATTATAATAAAAATAATAAACTAAATTTAACTATTAAAAATATTTTTAGCTAACTTAAATAAATAAATTTAATATAAGCAATAATATTAAATTTTTATATTAAAAATATTAAAATAACTATATAAGCTAACTAGTTAATTATTAACTATAACTAGCGTATTTAAGTAGTAATAAAACAATAAATTAAAGCAAACAAAAAATTTAAAAATTTTTTTTATATATTTAAAATAAACAAGTTATAAATAATATTAAAAAAGCAAAACAAAAAATTTAACGCTAAACTTAGTAACTTTTATAAAAAATTAAACAAAAAACTAATTAAAATAAATAATAACTATATTTAAAAAATAATAACTAAATTAAAAAAAAAGCTTATAGCAATTATTAATAAAAGTACTAAAATTGTTTAATTAAAACTAAAAAATACTATTAAAATATTTTAAACTTAAATATTAATAGCAATTAATTAAAAAGCTTTTAAAAATATATTATATATATTAAAAGCTAAAATAAAAAACTTTATATAAAAACAAAGTTTAAAAGCTTAAAAATGCTATAAATAGCTTATAAATAATTTAAAGTAATATAAATTTAGTTATATTTATTAAAGTTAAAAAAAATAAAATATATAAAAATTAAAACAAATTTACTTTATATTAAAAAAAAGCAATTATTAAATATAACTATAAATTAGTTATAGCTAATAAATATTTATACTTATTTAAATATAACTTATATTTAATTAAATATAAATAAATAAACCTTTTTTTATACGTTAAATTAAATAACTTTTATAAATATACTTTACTTTTTTTTGTTTATTTTAATATAATTAAATAACCTGTAATAATTAATAAGTTTATTAGTAAAATATATATAAATATATTAGTATATTTTAAAAAATTAAAATTAAATTATAATTAAATTAAAAAATTATATATAAAATTAAAAAAAATATATATAAAACCTTTATAAAAATCACGCTAAAATTTAAAACTAGTTTATTTTTAGCTATTTTCTTTACCTTTTAAGCTAACTTTAAACTTTTGGTGGTTTTGGTGTAAAACCCGTACTGTGCGGTGGCTCGTAGCGGTATGGATCGTGGCAGGGGGGGTTATCTTATTAGCATTAAACACTATAAACTTTAATTAAAGCCTATGTTTTCCCTAGAACTAAAGGCCCAGCTACCATAGTCCATTTGTAAAGCTATTAAAAGTTAATTTCAACCACCTAACCTGCATTGTGACTATCGGTCTAGTGGGCTATATAAAAATAAGTATTGCTAATCTTACGCGCCAAGATATAAATAACTCAATGGCTTTTGTAGGCATTGCTGAAAGAAACTAGATAACCATCATGGCAAAAGGTGCCATAAAACACCAGTTTGACTTTTTTCAACTAGAATATATAATTTTTTAGAAATTAATTCCCTAAGCAGCATTTAATAACGGGCACCTAAAAAACCACATATTGTCACATTAGCCAGGGGCCGATAAAGCTAGTACAGAAAACCTCTCCGAGTCTTGTCGGCGTTATATTAAGGGCAACAGTGGGCAACTCGGTGCTATCGCGTACGGTTTTTCTATTAGAAGCCTATGAATTCGTTGGTAGCCATAGTAGCTCACAGAATTGCGTAGGTTAAAATAACTGTACTTAGGCTTGATCCCCCGAGCGTACTGTAGGCCTAGGCGGACTCTGCACGAGCTTGTTTGGTCACGTGACTAATCCCATTAACCAACCTAGCATACCCTCAGAGCTTACCACTGAGCCATATCACACACATGAGGATAGCGCGCTTCTGGCTCCGTACTAGTCCATCATACTGGGCATCCACGCCTCTATTGACGTCTTCCGGAGGTCTCCTAACCCTTTTCAAGACTGGCGCTCCATCTTTAATTTTATATTCAGTAACCTCAAATGCCTTCTTGCAGTAGCAGCCTAGGTACATGGGTTACAACCGTGGTCTGTCACGTGATTCCACGTGATGGCTTCATTGAGTAGATTCAGCCGCAAGACTATTACGGTGTTTGTTAGAACCCGTGATTCAAAGCGTTGTTAAATGAGTGACCAGCCACCTATACGGAAATGAACAGCGCACAGGTCCGGAAAAGGGAAATACCTCCGTCTTAGCAGTGCCGCCTCGGCGTCTCTAAGAATCCTCCTCGTTTCTGCATTAGCTATAACTGGCAACACTCTTATGGCGTCTTCAGCGCCCATCTACCAGTCGTTGGAACCGGCTTCAAAGTCAATAAGGGTTCTCGAATTGCTACCTGGGACCTTCGAAAATGACTTAAGGGGTATTCTTCGGACCGTGGCACTAGACGATAGGCCATCTTATGAGGCGCTTTCTTACACCTGGGGTGCCCGAGTTGAAGGACGAACTTTGAAGATACAAAATCAATGGGTGTCTAAGAGCAATGAACTCCCAATAACAGACAATCTCTTTCGGGCTCTGAGGAGATTACGGCGGTTGTTCAAGACGCGAGTCCTCTGGGTCGACGCAGTCTGTATCAATCAAGATGACGTAGACGAGCGAAGCGCGCAGGTCTCCCTCATGGCGGACATCTACTCAAATGCAGAATCCACTACAATTTGGCTTGGTGACGTCGAAGGTACGAATATCCACAAAGCGGATATGTCGGCGGGCCAGAGAAAATGGCAACTCGCATCGTCGTTTTTGCCACTAGGTTTGCTGTGGAATGGCGACTGTTTGCCTATGGATCATGCAATACAGACTACCACCCCGTCGTGGAAGGACCGGGGGTGGATCATTCAAGAGTATGCGTTAAGTCGGCAATCTTACTTCCAATTTGGCCCCAAAAGACGGATGATTGACGAGGCGAGTCCCCATGGTGGGCAAATGGGAGGCGCAATACCTGATAGCGGCTTTGTTCTGGAGAAAAAAATCCAGTTCTCGGGACTTGGCGGCCTGAACCTTCGACTCCAGCGATTAGATCGAATTAGGGTGGAAATGGAACGTGGGAAGTTAATGTCTTTATACCACGCCGCACTTGCTGTTAGAGAGTCTGCAACTACCGATCCCCGGGATAAGGTCTACAGTCTATTGAGCTTCCTTAACCCGGTAGAGAGAAGCCTGATCTATCCCGACTACCTCATTTCCACCGAGATTGTGTTCGGCAGGGCAACCTATGCCGCTCTTAAGGGCCCGACCAAATTTGCCATGCTCGAGCTCATCAACTTTAATGAATCGGAAGCGCCTACTACCCTTCCAACTTGGGTATACGACTTCAGGGCTTCCGATCCGTTCTCTCGTCACTCCCTTGACAATGAGCTAACCAAAGCAACCGTACCATTGCTAGAAATGAATGCGGAAGGCACGGAACTCAAATTTGAGGGTGTTTGTGCCGATGTTGTCGTGGCAGGGACGGCGCCTCTAACTGGGTATCAAACAACATGTTGGGAACATAGCGGTCATAACATAGACGCAGAAGCTTGTGTTGCCGCTAAGGTTGCCAGGGAAGTAGTTGAGCTGGTAGAACTAACCGAACGCTTGATTAAACGCGACGCTGCCACCGTATCGAACTGCGGCGCTAACTCCGATAAGACGGGTGAGAGTGAGAGCCGTCGTGAGTTCATCATCAATTGTATATTCACTATGAATGACAGTTGGGTCTATGAGCACTCAGTTTCTAGTCTTCTTGAAAATTGGGGGACGATCACCACCTATCTAGGTATTCCACGATCAAACAAAACACCACCATCTCAATCTCCGAACAAGCCAGATAATACCAACCCGAATGCCGAGTTTAGGCCGACGCATGACCAAACGCACTATTACTGCCAACAAGCATCCGGGTCTACTGTCCTCTTCACTACTATGAGTGGCAATCTTGGCATTGCCCCAGGTACGATCAAGGGAGGTGACAGGCTTGTGCTTCCTCTTTTCAAGACGGCTACAGGCGAAATAGATGCTCAAGTTATCCCTTTCAAACAACCGCTTGCCCTCATTCTGAGAGAGCAGGAAGACGATAGGTGGACGTTTCACGGGCTTGCGCACTTGGATGGACTTGGTGATAAAGCTCAGTATATTCAACACTCGAGACACTATACCATCAGATAGAAAACCGTAGAATCCTGTGCTCTGATATTGACACCAACTACTCTCTTTTGACCAGTGTGTTGTCCGTGTGCGGTGCTCCACGTCCATGCCAGCACGCAATAGATGAAACCATGACCCATCGCAAATAGTTCGACAAAATCCAGCCCCCAAACTAGAGCATGGCTTTCGGAATAACATTAACATTCATGCGTTATTAGTCTGAATGGCTAGGTAGATGAAGCCCGTCTCTCATTTTGAGGGGCAAGGGGTGTGATCGCCATTGTCTCTCCAAGCCGTCGCGAAATCTGGTGGTCTTATTACCATCCACGCAAAGGCGCGTTCGCCTCGAGAAGGTGGGCCGCAAGGTCACGATCACGTTCCCCAGACTTTGCAGCAGCCGTCGCGACGATGATAACAATTGGTACACTGGGAGTTAAATATGTACGACAGGTTGTCGAGGTGACAGTTGCCCTAAGGAACCGGAAGCTAGTCATCGATCAGAAAGTCGTCGTGCAATTTGTCCTAGGGGAACTCACGCAGGACCATTGCCATGAGGTTTGGTCCCAGAGTGAATAGAGGCTTAGTCGCAGCGTAGTAGCAGGTAGTATAGTATAGGGCTTAATAGAAAGATCAATTAATTCTTGAACCCTTGGAGGTCCTAAGGGGCCTTCCGCCCCTTTATATAGACCTAAATTTATTATATAACCACCCCTAGGGGTTAGTGGTTATAGAGGCGCTGTCAACCATCTCCACTCAGATTCGTCTTGCTGATGAGACATCTCACTAGTTTCCGGGCTCCCGGTATTTCTCACTACTTTGGAGGCCTGGATTTGACCACCAGACACTGAGGTAAGTATAGATGAGTTGTGATCTTGCGACTCTTGGATGAAATCCTTCTCTTCTGCAGCATCTCTCTGGCTCCTGGCATTTTCCAATACTTCGGAGGCTTGGCTTTGACCGCCAAACACCGAGGCAGCTATGGATGAGTTGTGATCTTGCGACTCTTGGTCGAAATCCTTCTCTTCTGTGACATCTCTCTGGCTCCCAGTCTCATCACTATCGTTAGTTGTACGGGGTAGAGCAAACAGGGCTAACTGTTCGAGGTGATAGCCCACGTGAGTACGGTATTGTTTAGCAGAGCTGATATGATCTTCGCACAATGGACAGGGACCAATTGATTTGTCAGGGTCCGGTTGGCTACACATTTGCTCAACTGTCTCATGTTGCTGTATCGCTAGGTCGCCTAGATGCAGTTTCCGTAGATGATCTTGGAACTCATCCGATGTGTTGAACACCTGCGGATATCCACAGAAGCATCGCCATATTCTCCAATGCATTTGCTCCATGTGACGAGACCAATCAGTACGGCGGGAGAAGTTATGGCCTAGTGTTAAACAGGATGGGGCAAGACAGACATAAGGCTGCAAGTCTCTGAAGACGTGCTTTCTGTGTGCTGAGGTATTAGCTTGTTCAACGGGCCGTAAGGTGGAAAACTGAGCTACTTACTTCCAATCATTTCTTGAGTCTATCTCAATCATTAGGTAGCAAAACGGACACAAAAATGGCCCGTTTAGATATTCTTCAGGCGTGGGTGGTACTCTTATCTCTTCTGGGTTATTCAATGACGGAGCATATGTCGTTACCGAAACGACGGATCGAACCTCGACATCCATAGCCGGACTTCCGCTATGAATGTCCTTCAACTTTCCAGGCACAGAAGATGCAACTGTAGTTTGGTCGCCTCCTGGTTCCAGGCCATCATCGTCTATACCACCGACAAGCCTATCATAGTGATCTTGTCTATACTTAAAGAAGTGGCGGCGACTTGTGATTGCTGTTCCGAGCCTTTCTACTAACTTAATGTCTGCTTGGGGGAACTTTTCCCGGACATGTTTGGCATCAAACTGTTCATAATAGGCTATAGTTTCTCCTGCTGCCCGAGCCATATATTGATCATGCGGTGCGGGGTTTCTAATCGCCACCGATAAGCGAAATAGGCAGTCGACGACGTGACTCATTTCAGACAAGGCTAGATCAATGCTTGATTGGTTTGATTCGTCATTTTCGACCAAGTACTCGACTAGTTCGGGGTCCAAGGAGTCCCAGGGTTCGGGTGCGGCGGACACGCAATTGGTCGAGGTTGATGAGGCTGTATTTGATTGGGTTCAGTACTTTTCTCCCTCAGTGTGGAAAATAGTTCGCATACCATCTTCAGTAGCTTTCCCTAATTGCTCAAGTAGCTTGATTACATGTTGTCGGATAGGCGACGCATCGCGCAGCCTATATTCCAAAGACTTACGCCCGGATTTATGGTGTGCGCCAAGGCTTCCGGCCCATAGCTTAAATCTAGCAAGCTGGGAGGACGCCTTAGAATAGAGAACTTCGTCCGATAGCAAAGACAGTGTGAGATCTTTGACCAGGCCGATATTTCTGTTTACCATGGTTGCAATTTGATGAGTTTCAAGTGCGTTTACGTTGGCGTGTGCCATCGCGCTTGTTGGTCTATTCCACGGTTGCGAAGCTGTACCCCTAGGTGAATGCCCCTAGCCCCGGAATCGCAAAGGATATTGAATACATATGGCTTTTAGTCATTTCATAAACGTCGGGGTGAGAGACAGCAAGCATGGCCCAGCGGTGCGACGTCACGTGGCACCGGTCAGTATCGCAACAAAACGCGGGGTTGGGCTCGGGGTTGGGCTCTAGGTAGATATGCCCCTTACATCAGATTCCACTCTATGTGAGTTATGACTGGACTTGAAGTTGCCGGCCTTGTCCTAGGGGTGCTCCCTTTGGCCGTTAAAGCTGTTCAAGGCTATAGAGAAACTTTCTATTCCATCAGGAATGTCCAACGAGACCTGAGTTACATAGAGCGCGACCTAGAAACAGAAAAGCTCCGACTACAGAATGTGTGCGAAACACTCTTAATTGGGATTGTGCCACCTAACAAGATAGATTCTATGATCGAGGAGCCTTTTGGACCTGAGTGGAAATCTTACGCAGGTCAATTGGTATGTCATCTCCGTATAATGCCCGAACCCACTTATCAAGTTTGCTCATTTCGACGCTGACATTTTGACAGTAAGTATCTTTCATTAAGTTTTTCCATTGACAATACAACGCACGGGCCTGTGGCGGGAGCCATTTGTTTATTCATTTCAGGCGTTTCAGATTATACACATCAAATGACAAGTTTGAGGAATGTGTCATGAATATGTTGGAAGCCACGCAAGAACTGAGGTTGAAACTTGGCATCAAGGAGGATAGCCAGGTAGGCCAAAAATCGATTTTTGAGTGAACCCAATGCTTATGAAGATAGATCAACTCACGAGACAAAGCATCAGTCCTTGAAGCCTTTAAACGAAATGCTTCATTCACGCTTAAAAGGAAGGAGTACGAAGGCATTCTGTCGAGAATACAGACAAGTAATGCTGCTCTCCAGGATCTTTCCAGCGTACACCGCGAACTCGAGCCAGATCGACGACGACGATCACAATCGCGCGTGACCAAGCTCTTGAGGGGCCTGTCTAGCAGCATACATGACGCGTTATGCAACGCAATAACCTGTGCGTGTGTTTACTCACACAGTATTGGGCTTCGACTTGCCTATTGGGATATTGTAATGTTACCTGGTGATAGTGAGGACGAGGTAGCCAAGGAGTTTGATTTCCGTATCGCCTTCAAAACCCCCAAGGCGACCAACGAAAATAAGACCGCGGGAACCCTACAGCACAGCAATGAAGGACGGTTAATTCCTCACTGGAAAAGCTTCGAATTGCGGTTTATACCTAAGGAAAAACCGCCCCCAACTCCTTCGATACTTTCGCCAGTTTCGACAACACCCCGGCTCAAGACTAGAGTTGGATGGGCACCGTTGATTGCGCTCAAGTCGTCTAGACGGCCGAGATTATCGCCTTCCGCGGGGCGGCCCGTGGCGCCAACTCCTGTAGCCCCTCAAACAAGTACGAAGAACACACATGTGTCACCTCCCAGGATATCGGACCTGTGTAACGTCGCTCTAAGGGGGCCCAAGAGTGCGTCTGTGAGCTGTTATGGATTCCTCTTTGATAGTCGCAATGAGCCTACCTTTGTACTATCACCTCCGAATGATGATAATGGCCCATACAAGCACATAACGCTTCGCCAAGTTATCGGCAGACAGCCCTCGGACCTCCCGCAGTTTGGGTTTGAAGATAGATTGCGAGTAGCACTGGCGCTGTCTGCTAGTGTTCTTCGTCTAGCTGATACACCATGGATGGCGCAGGCCATGACGCTTGATGATATCGTATTCATGGTTGCGGGGGAGAACCAAACCAATCAACCATCTTGTCCATTTTACCAGCCATTCATTGTAAAAACTGTTCCCAGTATCCCGGCATTCCAATCCGCCACCCCTTCAACCACACCGGCTTCAACAACGCAGACACCCTACCAGGGACGACGTATCAATCTTCAAGTTTGGTCTCTTGGGGTTCTTCTCGTCCAGCTCATTCTTGGGCGTGTGGAAAGCGGGCTTGAAATGGCAGACGCCTTAGATGTCAACTCTGCCGCTTCCAAGTGGAAAAGGTGTGATCGGCTAAAGGGGGAAGTACGCGGAATGGCGGGAGATGACTATGCGGCGGCTGTAGGGTGGTGCTTCAATAGTATTTACGAAGTTGCGGGCCTGCATAATGATAATTTTTGTCAGAAATTCCATGAAGCAGTTGTTGGGCGGTTAGAAGATGGCCTCAAGACGATAACCTCTAATGGATGAGCCAAGGGACGTCGTCATAATGCCCAGATGTAGGAGGGGTCATGAGCACGCCGAGAACACGGCGACTAGGATTGAGGACCCTTACGGATTCAGTTTCCCGGTTATGCGTACACCGCGTCTAGCATTATTGTACGGAAATAGTGTCATGCCCCGGGACATCCCCGCTTTAGCTGAATCCCCTTGTCATACGGAGGTTGGGGCCAGAATTAGCCATCGACCTTGGCAAGCGTTCATAGTGCGAATAAAATCTCAAAAAATACTGTCCTGGCGGTTTAGCAGTTTGGCAGGCGGTATTTTGGGCTGTTAACGGACCGTGGGGTAGAGAGAGCAGTCAATTCGGGCCGTTGGCGGTCTGGCACGCGTTGTGGTCCTTTAAATGGGCCATTCGATTGTAAGAAGACTAAATCGTTCAGGGGAGTTTCTGCACTGTGGGCTAATGCCAAGATCGATGCTTAATTCTGGCCCCAACTTCCGTACTTGAGATGAATATGTCCGCGTGCCCCTCAGAGATAGCATTGGAGCTTGCTCAAGACTTGAAACTACAGGGCGCGTGGACGAGAATGATAAGGCAATTGTCTAACTAAGACTAAGCTGGGATTTCCGACCGTTGACCGATAGCCCTCGTGAGGCTCTCGGCACGCAAAATGTAACTTCGTCGGTTTTTAGCCTCGGTTCGGCCCGTGGATGCAACTCTCACCGTTCGTTTAGCAAATGAATGACTTAGCTTGACATTCTACATCGCAAGGCCGTCATAGACGCTTACAAATTGTGGAGCAAGATAACTTCCCCAGTATCTCCTCGACCAAGCGGGGATAAACCTGTGGGCGTCGTATAGAGGACTTACAAATTCCTGCTTGCCGACATTCGATAATCAGACATCCCACTTGGACGCGACGCTAGCTAAACGGACAATCTGCCGTCGCAGATCTGCTGCAGAACCAGCTGCGGAGCCGTCATGCAGTGCTTTTTGTGTTCTAGCGTACGTGTTTCAGCGGTGTGGTTGTGCATCTCGTGATGTTCAATTGATACGAATAGCAATCTCTTGTGTTGGTTATGGTTTCCTGATTCTCTTTCGTACATGAAGGCCCTGAACTAGCCTCTGAATGTTGTGCGCTAGTCTGGTCGACGTTCGTGGGGCTATTCCAACTTGGCTAAGTTCAGTACCAAATTTCCTAGGCGATTAGGTCAGATATTAAGCCACCAAAGCCAGAATGGGTAATGTAGTCGTAGGGTCTACTTATGCTAGTATATATGCGGCGTATGCTCACCTCTAAATCGCAATATATTGGCTAACAGAGCCATACTTCCGACACAGACTATATGCGTGTGTTGGTGGTATCTTGCGGTAGGTAGGCTTGCCCACAGTACCATAAACCAAAGACAAGAGGACCAGCCAAAGGCATTTTACTGGCCCATCATCCCATGTGAGTGTACGCTATGCTGGGGATCTCCGAGGCAAAGTCTTAAATCGGATTAGTGTCATGTCTGCAATCACTTCATGTGGGAAAACCCGACCCGCGTTCGTAGCACGTGGCCGAGCGCCCTAGCGTCCACCAAGCACTGACCAAGTCGCGCTGCTGACGAGTTGCAAGACTGAACAGGAACTCAAATCGTCCGATGCGGCGCAGCAGTCGCAGCAAGAAGCAGGACTCGCGAGCTCGGAAATGGAAATCAATGGTTCCTGGTTCAGAGCGTGCTGCAAGCTTCTCCCCCCACCCTACACTACCTGCAGTATGCAAGCCCGGGTTCTGGCCTGGGCAGACCCCTGACGGGAGTTCTGACTGGAGTTTTAGAGAGAAAACAAGTCCTACCTATACTGCCCGTGCCTCGTTTGGGGACTGCTCGTGCGAGGCGAGCGAGAGGCGCTGTCCGGCACTTCGCTATCCGAGGCCCCCAAAGTAGGGAGGAAGGAATGCCGTATAGATGATACGACGTTAGCAGCACTCTCTCCTAACAGACATGAGCTCGCCCCTCCCGGACCCTCTCTGGCCACTGCTGTAACACCCTTGCTTCCGCCTTTATACGACCCCTGTTTCCGGACAATAGCGCACCTGGGCGCATTTCAAATAAAACCCTGGGCAACCCGCATATACAAACCAGCCTTCATGTTGAACTCATATAAGTCGGTCTGATCAATAATATTCTTTTTTTATTGTTTTCAAACCGACAAGTACAAGTACTCGACACGAATAATAGAGACCGGGACACAAGACCAAGACCCCATATGCTCGATATCATATCTTTCGGCATGGGGATCAAGACGTGGGCGGTGACGTCGAAGGTGCTACGGCGATTGAGACGAGACCAGGCAAAGACGAAGGGAGGGGGTGATATGGAGGGCTACGGCGTCGTGACGAGCACGGGCGACTTGTCCGGGAGGGCCAGAGCAGCCGCGGCGGCTCGTCGAAAGGCCGATAAGCTTCCTCTCGCTGTGCAAATCCTCGACGACCCCAGTACCGTGAATCAACAAGCAGCTTGTCCCTTGTTTGCCAAGCTCCCAGCCGAGTTGCGCGAATTGGTCTGGGACTACGCGCTCATGGGGTACGAAGACTTCAATGCGCTATATCCGATACACAAGTCTTACGCCCGTCCAGGCCAGGCGGCTCCGTTGCGTATCGCCGTTAACCTGCTACTCACGTGTCGGGCCGTTTACCTCGAGACTTTCCTCGTGCCTTTCCAGGCCAACCCTATGGTCGTGTTCGACGGGCACCCGGATGTAGTGCCTCCGGACAACCCGTTGCAATGCACCCCATCGAATTTACGGCTGTGTCGGAAGCTACGCCCTTGGCAATTCGCGAATATCACGTCAGTAGACATGAGCGTGCAGCAGTTCATGTTAGAAGGAGGTACGTTCATCACCAAGATAGACCAATATTCAAGCTTGATGAATCTTGGATCACTAATACGTGCCGATTATCATAGGCTCCATTGAGCGAGTCTCCCGTCTGTCGGGGAATAAAGGCCGACATGAAGGCCATGAAGCACGTGGCTTTACCCTCGCGGGGTATGCGTCCTTCGGCCCGGCTAAAGAGGCGATCACCCCAGTCGGCGAAATTACGCTGCGTCCCGGCGCTGCAGAAACGAGGGCTACCTTGATCAGAAGCATCTTCATGGGCAAGAGAATCACACATCTCACATTACGCATGTCCCGCACGGACTGGTGGGCTTGGACCTCATCTCCGCAGGCCGGGCCTATTGACCCATATGACGCGTTACGCTTAGAGCCTATGATCAACGTTACCGATCGGCGCGAGACGAGTGCCGCGATGCTCGAGGGCTACGAAGCCCGCAAGGAGGGGAGAGAGCCCGACTTCGACCTCGATGATTTCGAAAAACAGGGGCGGTGGGGTATGCAGTTCGCCGAGTATTGGCCTGACCTACAGACTCTCGAGCTGGTCCTCGAGACTTACGTCGCGAAAGAGAACCAATTGGACTCAGTGGTGAAGTGCGCTAAGCTGTGGACGTTCCCTCTCAACGATGGGAAGCAGCTTGAATGGAACGGCAAGCAGGAGTCGAGCGTGCGGTGGTGCGGCGCGGGAGAGTACAGTTACGATAGCGAGTTGGGTATGGATTGGCTTATCAACCAGGCGCACGCGCATAACTCGCGAGGCACCGACACGCCAGTTACGCAATGGCGCCCAACTACCAGCGATGAGGCCAACACGGAACCCGCGCAAGAATTTGTAATGAAGTCGCTCATCTTCACCCGACGACGGAGTGTCGATGCAACTGTTTCATTAGACGTCTAATGTATTACGAATATGGGGCTACGAGGGACGAATGAGGAATGTATATGCGGTATAGGATGGGACATTGAATGATGGGACTCAAGGGCGGACGCGCGGGCGTCGATGTATTGACCACGTTTATGACTTGGATATATGAATAGCATAATAGATACCACGTTATACCCACTAAGCCTAAATCACTACTCCAACATGCACGGAGTGAGAACCATCTTAGTAGAGGTGCTGCGCGGACCCTCGACGTGTGTACGGAAGATCGGTGGCCGTGTGCGGCGCTGCGTCAGCTTACCAAGCCACTCTCAAAGTGCACACAGCTAACGGCACAACTTCGCTTACTTACATTCGGACTACCCCTCTCTTAAGCCCACAAATGACGTCGGTAAGATCTCGGGGCAAGCTTCTGCGTTTCCGCGCTCATTGCAACGTGATGCGTCTGAAATGCCTAGATCATATCTGGCTTGATTTGGAAATTGGGGGCTATGCAGGGTCACACTCCCACTCCTAACGAGGCTTGCATGGCGAATCAGCGTGGGCCCTGTCTGAAGACGGGGTTGCTTGTAGCGTTGGATCCATTGGCCTCTCTATAGGAATATCAGCCTATTGGGGCCTAAACATACGGCACTCGAAATGCGGGACTACGGGCGTTGCAGGTGTGCGGGAGTTGGGGATGCGAGAGTGCGAGGACGCGAGAACGCGAGACATGAGTGCAGCATACCAGCTCGGCCACATGCTGGCTGCTTTTGATATGAAGGGATTTTGCTATTTGCCTAAGCCCTTCCGCATTCGTAGAACATGGCAGTAGCTATATCCTTTCAATTGTAGAGAGAAAGGGTTGCATATGTTGCTTTACGCAAGCTAGGCTTATGAAATCCCGTCGCTATACACAAGCCCTGCCAGTGGTGGCGTTGGTACGGCCAAGTCTATGATAGCTGGAGTCGCGGCGAAGTAGAGCCTATGTACCGTTATTGCCCTACGGGCAATAACGGCCTCGTTTTACTCCGTGTCAGCTGGACCTGTTAATCCGCACACAGGCGAAGACACTTACCGTCTCCGTGATCGAGTGCCTCTATATTTTGCCACCCCGCGAATATGTGCTAACTTCCGCCGAAGACGCTCCCGAACACCGGCTTATGGGTAGGCTCCTATTAAGGAGACATTGGGTTGTAATACAGTTGAATGTATGCTCTCTGGGGGGGTGGTGTTGCGTGAGCCCTTAAGCGGATGTCGAATACCGGGTACGTATATACCATTACGGTCTTAAGTTAGTGGCACTACTCAGCGCAGAATGACGTATTGACATAAAATTCAAAACTAGCAAGATTAGGGCATACGGAGGATAAGGAAATTTTTCTCTCTGAGATGCCTACGGATGGCGCGCAATCGTTCCCTCTCATCATTCCTACCTTATCCCGGTCTCAAAAACACCATCGAAGAGTAAAGCTCGATCTCCCTTGAGTAATCTACCGGCGATGGGGTCACCTCTCTCATCCATACGACGTCGAACTATCAGCGGGCTCTTGCCGATCAGCCATATTTGCTTCAGCACCCCGCGTCATCGAGATCGCCACGCTCCAAAAGCCCAGAGCTGTCAGGCCATCCTATGGCGGGATCGGCTTCGAAAGGATAACCGTTGTTTAAGATCCAGTGATGATCTTGCGTTGTTTGTAGGAACGCGTTTTGATTGAAAGGTATAGCCTCTGCGCGAAACAATGCGGGGTGTTGTTGAGGTCTGTCTAGCCCGCTGTTGCTATGTGTAAGGCCGAAGGTTCTTTGCCCCATTTCTCTGAACGGCTCAGCTAGGTCGGGAAAGCAACTGACGAGACTCTGATTATTAGGGACCCCTGGTAAACTATACTGGGTCAAGGGTTGGCGGGTGGTGTCTGTCGAAGAGAGTTCTGTTAAACCATCAAATCCGAAGTGATCTTGAATGTTGCTTTGCGTATGTTGGCCCAACCACTCGGAATTATACATTCCTATCATTTGGTCTAGAATTAGAGGATTATCCGATAGGTCGCTTTCCCCCTCGACAACGGTATTGTCTATTTGCCTCATTCGAAGCTGCATCTGGGAGATGGAGGAATTCGACGATGGTGTTGGATATTGGTCATGGGAGCCTCCACATCTGAGCAAATTCTCTATCTCTTCGAAAACCAAGGTTATTATTTGCTCAGAAGATGGTCCTAGAGCAAGTGCATCAATGCGCTGTGCGATCTGGGACTGGGAGCATTTGTAGATATGGACGAGGTCATGATCCTCAACGACTGGCTCAAATTCTAGCCACGAATTAGCACCTGGGCTGGAATCAACATGTCTGACAGGAACGAACCTTGACTGAGCACAACCGTATCGGCCGGGAAAAGTAGGTTCCATAAGGTTGTCCATTCCATTATCTGGACAGAGGGCTTTCGGGCGGCCAGCATATTATCGACTTTATAGTTAAACCCATCTTCGGGATCGGTATACCGCATACGAGCCCGATCTGCGGGAGGATTGGGGCATTGTTCCAGATGTGCTACCAAACGATTATGTGCCGCATAACGCTGGTTGCACCGTTCACAAATATGCTTTTCTTCCTTACAATGGCGGGCCCTGATGTGTTTTCTGGTGACTATCAGCAGTTGCACTCCTATATGTATAATACTGACTTAACATTCAACACTGGTACCAAGTTGTTGGATATGGATAGGGTGGGAGGTCTCTTGCTTTTCTGCGCAAACTGTCCGGAGATGGAAGTATAGCTCGACAAGGAAGGGAGGGCTCTTCCAATGCGCAGACTTGAGACTCACACGGCGAGCATCTTGCTCCATACCCACAAAATAGGCATCATTATGCTTAGCCTTTCAAATCTGGACTAGGAAAAAGGAGATAAAGACAACAAAAAGGGGATGGGTTACTTAAGCATAGAGAAGTCTTCGTAGGACTTGTTTGCACATTCTGGGTGATCGCGAACATTGAAACGACGAGGGTTACGCTTTCTATAGGGGCAACTGAAATCACCTCCAATACGAGGCTTCTTGTGTCGTCGTGTTTTAGCCAGTGTACAAGGGCCTGATAAACCCTCGGGCTCGGCGGTATCGCGGTTCGGCCTCTTCGTCCCAGACGGCGTGAAATAGTTGCTAGGTGTCGAAGAGATGTTGTTATCGCCGGTGGAATGATAGGCATCTTCTCCGTCGATTGGCTCGGATTCGCTATCCTCGCTACGCGGAGAACCAACGAACTGATGGCCTTCGTCCTCCAGTATACCAACGCACTGATTCTTAACTTGCTGAAAAGCGTAAATGATACGATACGGACGCCTGAGTCTGCTGAGGCTGATGCCGAATTCCTCTGAGAGGAACTTATCTGCGGCTTGCTCCAGATCGATGTCTTCATCACTGGAATCATCTGAGCAAGTGGAGGGTCCACTTACCCCGACAGTCGAACTATGGGGCTCATTAAACAATCCACCGACGGTGTCCAAAGATAAGAATTTCTGGCTGTTGGCGGAAATCGACCTGGTCGGCGTTGAACAGTCACCTTGCTCAAGGATGTTCATTTCTGTTACCTCATTACGTTTTGAGAGGGTTAGGTCGCTCAGCAAGACTTCCGTAGAGCAAATATTAGCGGCAACTGACTGGCAACGCCCCTCGAGGTTTGGAACGTCACTAGTCAAAACTGGTGACGAGAGAATTTCTGGTCGTTCTTCGAAGATGGTTGATTGGGCTTTCGGGTGAAATGGTAGCCTGACTGGGCTCTGGTCGCGGGATTGAGGAGGAGACGAGCAAGGGGAACGTAAGGAACGTGCCTGCTGCTGCGAGAACACTGTCAAAGGAGCTGAGTTGGACGTGGACTGCATGGAGGACTTGTCGTCGGAATAACTACGACGATGACTCATGTTGATCTAATGCCCTGTCGTGCTGGTGAGTGTATTGGTATTTATAGGGTTGACCTTTGGGAGAATATACCTACAATAGCAAGGCCGTATCTAAGGTTCGGTGAGTCTAACTGCCTAAATTTCGGGGATTGTCTAATGCCGTAAATGGTGAGCTTCAGCATGGGGCACGAATAAACCGGAGAAGAACGTGATAGACTCGACCGCATTTATGATTAATATGCCCCTAACTTCTAGTACCTCGGGTTCAATGAAATCTCCTTAATTTACGCGAAATGCTTGGGATTAGGTAGGTCGGTTGGAAACTACGGCTCGTGGCTGGTTCAGTCGATTTGAACTGAGGCACAACATATCTCAGCCAATCCGGGGCCATTGCGACATCCATCCGCGTGCATAAGGTGCCATCCGGTATCCATTTTCCATTTGCGATGCTGTCGCGCTCATGGGTCTGTCTCCAGGATGCCGCTGGTTGGACATCTCGACGCGGCATATGCACCCCCCTAGTATCGCTTTTAACTTATCTTTCTATTGCACGGCCAGCTGCAATCGGGGCGCCAAGGCGTCTCCTGGTTGGTTCAAGCCAGATTCACTGAGCAAAAGTAGGCTCAGCATAGCTCTCATTCAATGAAAATGAACTGAAATAAGAGTTTCCCAAACGTTGCAGTTCCAAAGCTACAAATCTTCTAAAGAGTTTTCAACCTGGTGAAGCTGCCCCGAGAGCGGACGCCAACGATGCGATAGGGCCTCTGTTCAGCCATTGGCCATAGATCTGATCTATGTTATGCACACAGAGGTCACACAAATGCATGTACAGGGTATTAACATTCTATATCCCCGTCAAGCTGCAAGACGAACGGCGGGGCCCCAGACGTTTATCTGGGAGTCATTCGATCGGATACTTGAGTCTAATATTAAAGGTCTATGTCGAATTCGGGCGAAGCGGGATGATGCTAAAACTCACTTGCCTTCAGTTAACTTGACTTGGGATGAGCCAGACTCTTAGTACACTTTTAAACCAACTCTCGTGCTGCAATTCGGTCTATTTAATCCTTTGCGGGTTTCCGCTCATTAAGGATGGCTCGCCTCGCTCACCGCTCTTGTTCTCGTAAGAGCACGATTGCCTACCGATTACGCTTTCGCTTGCGGGCGGAATCATAGCCGAGGCCTGCCGCCCCCAGCCCGAAACGCGGCTCTAGCGGCAGCGTCCAAGATCGAAAGAACTGGCTTACACAGCTCAGTATATACGCTGGCGGGCTGTCCCTTGCCACCGTTGTCCAAATGGACTCTACCAGACAGACCGACAACGGCCAAGCCGGCAGCGACAGGAAACACGAGTCGTAAGAGATCGTCTACATCTATCTAAGTAGCGCCTGACTAATTGAAGTGTTTAGGGCTGTAGATGCTTCCGATAAAGAGATGCTGAGTCGCTACATCGGCACCGATTCCTTCCAAGACCGCCTCCTACGGGGAGGAACAAGCGGGCAACGCAAGGAGAACATTAAAGGACATGCTAAAGGGATCATCTATCAGGTTGAGGAGTGGGGCAAACAACTTGGGCTGAGCGATTCTATGCTCGACGTACATGCGAGCAGGGGGGGCAGTAAATGACTGGCTCGGGGATATCGGGCTGTAGACCAACGGGCTTGGAAACTTGGAGCCTTTTGAAATATCCTGCCTGTTTAAAGGCCGGGTCTAGAGCAAGGCCGGGAACTGAGTCGACGAAACTTACCCCACGTGGTCATTATATAAATAATAGAACTGGTATAGAGAAAGAGATAAAAATTCACCAACCCAAGCGTGGGGGGTTGCAATGGTCGTCCCCATATGCGTCTCTACGGGCCGTGCCGTAAGGTACCCCTCAGAGTGATGCATGTTGCCTACCTACCACTGTCAATATCACGCCGAATCCACTGGAGACACGCACTCGGACGAACATAAGTAGGTACTTTCATTCTCACAACGTAACAATAAATATCTTGCCGACGGCGCCGCCATCCGCTGCTTAGTCTGCGCCAGGCAATCGTGGCCAATGCGAAGTACCTTTGATCATGGTGTCGCACTGCTGCCGGGTCTCATGTGGCTCGTGCGTACTTAGAAAAAATGATTCATAATGAGTGATACCGCAATTCGCGGGGGCAAGCCGGATGCAGGTAGCTGAGCCATTTCCCTCCCCCAGAATACTTTCATATTAATGCGCTTGCCCTCCAGCCAATATCGCGACTGCTATCAGAATCCTTTTTGCATACTTCAAGCTGTCTTGACTGCGCGTCATAGAGTCATGGGCTCAACAGTCGGGCGTCATGTGCGTGTTGTAAAACGGGTATTTCCAGCCAATCCGCTGCAGAATGTTACAGTTACTCAGCTGTCCATTGCGGATGCAACAGTTGTAAGATTCAGTGCTTGTGGCGCTATCTGGTTTTATGACAAGGCGGATGGACTGGACGCGAATGACCCCATCGTTTTCGAGCGTTTCGAGTCAGGTTCGTTGTTCCCGGAATATTTCCTATCGCTGGCGATGCGGAATGTCATGGAAAATGAGCTGATTGACTCGTTCAGCGCTTTCAGAAATCCTCAACGACTACCCTCATTATGCAGGGCAGCTTCAGTGGGCAACGAAGCAGCATGTCGAAGGGACCAACAATCCCCGCTACGTCGGCCGCCCTATAACAGCCTACGGCTCTTCGGATGACCCAGGCGTAGAGCTGGTGATTGTGGAGGATAGCAGAGAGCTCAACGCCATCGTGCCTAGCCTAGAAGAGCGCGCCACGTCTAAGAGGGTATGGAATGCTTCGAGCCTTCGGCAAAGCGAGTTTCTTCCAGGAACCAATCTCGCATTCTCAAACCTTGCTGAACACATGGGTCTTCCGGGTGTATCTGCTCAGCTCACCGCATTCAAGGTGAGTGATTCCTAGAGTCTGACTTCGTCCCCGAGGGGTGAGGTAGGCGATACTTATCTCACTTCTGGGTATAATGCTATGGCCACCTTTGCATGCTTCTGAGAGTTGTCGAAGATGCTTTTCATGAGTATTTTCGCTAAGTGTAGCTGTTTTAGTGCGGTGGCTTTGCTGTTAGCCTCAAGATCACGCATTGCCTCTCAGACGCGACATGTCTACTGCAATTCATTCACTATTGGGCCGACCGGTCGCGACGACTATTTAGTGCTGGCGATACTGATATAGCAGCCAGTAACGAAAAACCCAGAGCGTTATTTAACCCTGGAATGTTGGATGTGCACGCCAATCTTGACCCTCGAGCTAGTGAGCCTGATGCCAGCAGGATTCACAGCGCTCGCTCTTTGCCTATGCATCGCTTCGACTGGTGGGCAACTAGTGCACCTGGATACCCATCTTGGGCTACAGCTAGTTCCAGTGCGACGAAACCTTCTCCCGAAGAACTGTCTCAGATCCAGCTCAGCCCATCAACAGATCCCCCTTGGCCTACCTGGGATATGGGTGCCCCCGTGGAACATGTGCAGATTCATTTCAATAAAGCGGAGGTGGAAAATATCAAGGCTGCCGCGGTGAAATCCTTGCCGAGTGATTTGCGGGAGCAGAGGATCTCCCGGCAAGATGCCCTGCTCGGCCATCTCTGGATCCTGGTGAATCGCGCTCGGCAGCTAGGAGATTCACACGATCAAGTATACTTAGATATCTCATTGGGCATGCGTAATCGGGTATCGCCTCCACTGCCAGACAACTTTGCTGGATCCCCTTTACTGTTAGCTTATGTCGCAAAGACCGGAGCCGATGCAGCTGCCGCGACAATAGGCGCCGTCGCTGGTGCCATTCGCCAGATGCTGTCTCAGTTCACTCCTCAAGCAGTGTCGGATTACCTCTACGACGCTGCTCATGAAGTTAGCCCCCAGCGACTTTGGCAGGCCTTTCTTGGCTCCCAGCATACATTGGTGACTTCTTGGGCACGCTCGCAGGCTTACGAGGTAGACTTCTGCGGCGCGGGACTCGCTCGCTACGTGCAGACTCAAATGCCTCTTATGGATGGGCTGTTGTAAGTACTGCCGTCTTTCTAAACCCTCGTTTTCCAATTGATAGAGATGCCTTCCCTATCTCGGGGTTGACCTTGTGTTTATCGCATGCTCTCGCACTCTGGTCGGGCAGTTTTGAATTACATATGCTGATTTTCGCTTTGAAGGCAACTCATGGATGTTGCGGAGACCGGTGACTTTGATGTCAGTCTTGCGCTGGAGAAGGGAGCAATGGAACGACTGCTTCGTGACCCAATGCTTAGGGCCTATGACAAACCTTGAAGAGCTACTATCCCATCATTTTAGAAGTCTTCCTAACTTATTATTTGCCCTAGCGATAGCCTGTAGACGGGGAATGCTACGCATGAATAACCACTGCTTGAAATGTCAGGGAGCGGCGAGGCGAAGCATGAGTTAGTGTTGGATATTTGTCTATCGGCATACTTAGGTGCCTCCCAAACATGTGCCCGTGGTCGCTTGCGGACGTCGTTACACCGTGCCATGTAATGATACGTTAAGAAACGAAATGTGTTCACGGATTGGGCATTTCTTAGCAGCCCTATTGTCTGTTATAGTTATTACGGGTGAGTGGGAATTGATTGTCTAGAACATGCCTAAATCGAGAACCGGTGTTAGTTGTTAAGAACAGTATATTGACATTGCGCACAGTGATCTACTGTGTTTCAAAATGCTCGATGTGGCATATGTTATCTCTCCATCTGCCCGCACTTAACGACTCTCAACCAGTCTTTCTCTCGCTCTCTCGCTCTCTCAGAGGGAAAAAGAAAAAGAAAAGAAAAGAAAAGACAGCGAATATTATGCTTTCAAGGTGTCATAGCCGATCGCTCAGCTCGAAAAGTTTGTATGACTAACTCTGGGCTACTAGTGCGACTGGTCAAATGAGGCGATTGCGCGCTCTTTCAGGGCGATCTGCCTGCCGCCACACACCCAAACCCAGTGCGACGCGACAGGATGCCCGTGCCGGGGTGCCGCTCCTCCCTCGCCTGAGCTGATTCGACAGTCGAAATGTTACTTTTGATCCTCATTGGATAAGCGGCGCTCGTTGCATTGGACATTTCGCGGAGATGGGTTCACTACTTGCAATCCTGGTAAATACTTGCTTAGAGCGTCATCTAGCAATGCTTCAATGGTTATGCGTGAAAACACCGCATTTCATGCTATTGTATCGCAAGGTTGGTGCTCACGTCCTAGATGATCCCACACATATGAGCGCATCGGTTACTAACGGCGTAGGATTCGAGGGGGCTGAGTGCTCGTGATTACCTACAAGCTGACGATGACGGCGGGTATCGAGCATACTAACTTGACGATCAAAGTACTAGATAGTGTGTCTCGGCGAGCCTCGCATTCTGATCAGCGCGCTGAGTATTAGTCTAAGACCTATGTATGTGCCAACCGCTATCGGGGACGCATACGTCGGACCAAGATAGCCATGGTATGGGGCCAATTACGCACACACCTGATTGTGGTGTGAACTAGGGATACCAGTTCTCACCAAGCTAGCTATACATGGGCGTTTCTAAACCCAACGTAAGCTGATGGTGAACGGTCAGCCCTTACAGCTGTGTGTCCGGAGTGGGTGAAGTACGGTGTGGTAAGAGGATAAATAACAGGGTGTGCCAGACCCATGAGAAGTTAAAGGGACGTTAAGCTTTATCGATCAACATGGGTGGCATTCTTTCAACACTGCGACGAATCTTTAGCCGAGTCACTGAGGCGCCGGCACCAAACTCCTCAACAACAGCCACGATCAACGGCGTCACAGGGACACAGTACCTCCAGGGCACCCCAGACTTCGACCTGAATAAGTATCAATATGCGACTTCGACGTATGGGGTCGAGCGTAACCTGAACCCTGGACTTATCGTGAGGCCGTCATCTAAGGAAGACATCGTCCTGACGCTGAAGTATGCCAAAGAGAAAGGCGTAGCTGTCGCTATCAAGACCGGCGGCCATCAATATAGCGGAGCGTCCTCAACGAGCGCACCCAACATTCAATTAGATCTGGAGGACACTTTCAAGGGCCCCGATGATCGTGCTATTTTCCGTAAAGACGGTAAGGCTTACGCCCGAACAAGTGTGAGCTGGAGTCTGGGCGAGTTCAATGCTTGGGCTACCAAGAACAAAGTATTCGTGCCCCATGGACAGTGTACTGAAGTGCAGTAAGTTGGACAAGAAACCATTCTCCTGCGACAATACTGAACATGGCGTTATAGTCTCGGTGGGCACGTCCAAACTGGAGGTGAGATCTCAACCCGTTCTCGTTACCTCTCCACGGTGCCATTGAAGGTGCAAGGTGACTCAAGATAGCTGATCTAATCAATGAATATAGGTTACGGGCAATTAGGTCGTAGCTTTGGGCTTTTTGGAGACCATGTCTTGTCTCTCGAAATAATCGACACTGATGGGAACTCCAAAGAGATAACCAAGGCTACCGACCCAGATCTCTTCTGGGCGTTTTTGGGTGGCAGCCCGGGAAACCTTGGTGTGCTCACCCATTTTACGCTCCAAGTACATCAAGATGAGGACTACAATGGTTCTAGGGGGATGAAGGCGTTGTACTTTTACGACACGGAGACGCTGAAACGTTTGGTAGACATTCTAGTCGAGATGTCTGACAACGAGAACTTCCCCAGAAACTACGACCTCTGCATCAGCGTTCTTAGCTCAGCCTTCCCCCTCCTTGACCTGTGGCCCGGGCTAGATGAGGTGATGGCACGTAAGCATCCTGAGTTATACGGCGACAACGGCGTCATCGCGTGGCCCAGGACGATCATCGTGTACGCCCAATGGGTCCCGTTTGAGAGCGGCGACCGCTGTGACATGTCGTGGTTCGACCGGATCAAGGAGGGCTCAGATTGCATTCTCGGGAGCAGCGACGTAGAGGAAAAGCCAATGTCGCAGCTGACAGGCGACTGGATCTTCCGGAACGTGCGCGAGTTCGAGAAGCCGTACGTGAAGCGCACCTATACCACCAATTCGCACACTCTTGCCAAGGACGGCTGGGCTGACTGGGTCGTCGGTCGCCTCGATGCCATCGTGCGCCCTGAGCATAATCGGTGCTGGCTCTCCGCACAGTTGCAATGCTTCGGTGGGAAGAACTCCATGTTCGCGCGCAATGCGGGCAATGGTACGGCATATAGCTGGCGAGACACTAGCATTTGCTGCACGATGGATTGCTTCCAGTAAGTACTTACCCGTAATCATCCTAGTCATCCTAGTCTCCTCGGAAAACCTTCTTCATGCCAAGGCCCCCTCCGTACCACGAGTGCTTCGAATATCCCCCGAGTAATAATAGCTCCATACGATAGAGTACCGACTAACTTGAATGCCAGTGACCCTGAAACAAAGGTGCGGGCCGAAGACTGGCAGAAAGTGAACGACGAGGAGGCCATCGGACCTAAAGGTATCTTCTCGAAGCAAGACAGGCGCGTCCTTTGGGGCTCTTACGGAGACTGGAACTTGGATTCTGTTTGGAATTGCTACTACGAGGACCAGGCTAAGTACGACAAGCTCCGGCAGATCCGGAAAGCGGCAGACCCTTACGGCATCTTCACGCCGAATCCGTTCTGCGTTAAGCGCGCCGATTAATGTCGCGGCGGTTTAATCAATGTATTCGATGGTTGCAGTCAAACCTAATGGGTCTAGAATGGAATCTGTAAATGGCGTTTGTACATCAATAGTTTACTAGCATCAAGTATGGCATGAAACATAGTGTATTTAAACTTATCGCTCTGACGCTGTACCGTCACCGGGGTGGTGGGCGGCACTCTGTATCGCGCTCGTGTATTGCGATTGAACGCATGAGAAATACTAGGCAGAGCGCTTGGCCTAAGGATAGTTGTATTGCAAGAAAGTCTTCGTTTTAATGACCAAGCCCAATAATCGAGACTTTTGGCGTCATGCCTGCTCCATTCAACAACCGAAAGGATATCTAAGATTATTCCGCCAACAAAACGCCTACCAAGGTGGAACTACAGAGAAACAAGGGAAAAGTAGCCGAGGCGTTCGTTGACCTGGCCGTCATAAGGTATTGGGACTCGCAAACGCCAGCTGCGCCGTTGAGTGTCATGGCTGCAACACGTCTCCCCAAACTCCGCTTCCCAAGCACAAAACCCCTCACCAAACTGTGCCACCACTTTTCCATTGCTATTATACAATCATTCATCATACATCCCCTTGTCCCGAAACCGCACCTTAGCGCCGCGACCGGGCGTAGTCCGCTGGGTTGTAGCTGTACCCATATGGGCGATACGCCATTCCCTGACCCCAAGGCTTGCCTGAGCTGTGCTCCTCGGACGTCTCCCGATGTGTCGCCAGCTCGGAAGCGAAGCCCTTCTCGGGCGCGGGCGACGCGCGGCTTTGAACCCCGGGGTCGGATGCGAACGAGGCGGGTCGCACGGTCTTCGCTGACTGGCTTGGCTGGTGCGACCACCGCTGACCGGTTGGGTCGGGGGAGTGAGACACGGATGGGTTGGGCGAGATGCGCCCCATGGCGATGGTCTGGTTTGGCGGGGACGCTGGCTGGGGATGATAATAGTCGCCCGGCAGTTCCATTGGGAAGGACTGGCTGCCTGGCACCGCCGTGGGCTGCCTGTAGGGTAGCTCTGCATGTAGGTGAGCTGGCTTACTGTCGTCCATCGCCATCTGCTGTTGCGTCTGCCAGTGTGGCGCATACTGGCTTGAATTCGATGTGCCCGGGCGGCTGGGTTGGCGATATAGCGTGGATACGGGCCGCGGGAT
Source organism: Xylaria sp. BCC 1067 (assembly GCA_005188305.1). Taxonomy (NCBI): domain Eukaryota; kingdom Fungi; phylum Ascomycota; class Sordariomycetes; order Xylariales; family Xylariaceae; genus Xylaria; species Xylaria sp. BCC 1067. Next base: position 1,359,946 of record SSCS01000004.1, on the reverse strand, counting down.
CTGGTATGGCACGGTCGGAGACTGCGGCGACCCTTGGCTGTAAGAAAGCGATGGCGATAGCTGCGGCGATCTCGACTGCTCCTCCAGCCCGCCTGTGTATTGTACGCTTTGGGGTTTGAATGTCTTCATCTTCCCGTCCTCGATCATAGCTTGCAATATGCCGGCGTCTAGCAACTCGGCCTTCTTAATGATGCGCTCCACCATCTCCTTGCTAGCCGTCTTCATCTGCCCCTTCACCGTCGCCACCATCGCGATATTGCATCGTATTTCAATGTCCTCCCTCAGGTATAGCCCGTCCTTCGGGACTCCTAGCTCTGCGAGTCCGATCTCGGCCAGCTCCGGCGGCTCGACGCCTGGTTGGTTTCCGCCGATGCGATACTTATTGCGCATGTCGATATTCAAGGGCGCATAGACGTGCGTCTGCAGACCCCACGGCAGGTCGTGGAAGCAGGCGTTGAAGGAGATCTTGCTGGACCCAAACCGGCCCATGCCCGGTACGACCTGGACGCGCTCGGTGATTTCGTACCATGTCGAGAAATACTCGTCGGCAGCGGCGTCGCGGGGCGCTTTGATCTGCTTGTGACTGAGCACGAGGGGATTCAGGGTTATGACTTCGCCATGGCTGTGGAGGATGTCGATGGCCAACTGGCGAGGAATGAAGCTGGGGATCGGCGTGATAATCGTGTACACCTCTTTCTTTCGAAGCACCATCGTGGAAGAGTGTCGCAGGGGGCGACTCGAATTGATCGTGGAGTGGGATTGCGCTCGTGGTTGAAGAGAAGGAAAAGGGAGAAGGAAGATCAAACGCGCACCGGCTTGGTATCCTTCGTTGCGACGTCTTCCGCATTAGTTGCCAACAGTTGGATCCAGCGCACATACCCCTGGCTCTGTGCCACTAACCGGGATGTTTTCCAAACTATAGGGGTTGGCGTTGGGCAAAATCACGAGTCAAGAGGCACGTTGGGTTCGCTACGATCGCTGGCACCATAATCCATTGCTGAGTAAGGATCTTTACAAGACGGCGTTGGTGTAAGCGACCGATGATTCATATATAGCCAAGTCGCAACGGACCAGAAGATGCCGACAGGCTGGTTTCGCCAAGCAAGGGAGGGCTCCGTATACCCAAGATGTTGGGCAACCAGACGTCTTGGTTACCAAGACGTTGGACACAGTCCGTAGTGTAGGACTCATTACGTATGATGGACGTGTCCAAACCTCCCAGCGGCGGCCGCTCCCCGTTTTATTTCCAGCTCGCCACGAGAATGTGGCGGTTCGCAGCATTGAGCTACGCAAGCGACAGAGCGAACAAAGCAGAAATAATAGGCCATAAGCTATAGCCTCCCGATTATCACGCAAACTGCGGCGCCGCCCCTCTTTCATCAACGCTTGCTACAGGATAGATTAGTACCACTCACTATCTCGTCATCGTTCGTGTGCCCATGTCCCCGGGCTGACAAGAGTGAGCCCATGCATGCTGTCGTGTGAGGGATGATGGGTGAGGTACTTATCCTGTTTAACCCGCCCAGAACCCACGGCGGGGTTGGGCTTGGCGACTCTGGTCTGGTCTGGGCTAAAACAGCTGAGATAAGGCTTAGCTCTTACATAAGAAACATGGGTCTCCGATCAGCTGGCTGCTGTTCGTTATGCTAGATGATTATCTTGACAGGCTCTTTAACGACCCCTTCGATCGGGATGGATGCGGGCAGAATGCGGGCTCAGTCGAATTCATGCTTTATCTACGCGGCCCTGCGGGCGGGTTACCACCTCACTAGAATGGGATTCCTTAGTCTAATAGCCGCCATGCTTATTTAAAGAAATCGCCACAGTATAGCCACCAATCACGTTGGGGCTTATGTTTCCATACTAAGCCGGACGTCCGTTACCCGACACCAGCCCACCGGATGCCGCTCTTCTCCGCACTTCATAAGCGATGAAAGACACGGAAATACCCGTATGTGTATACCTTTATAGATATACATATATATATGGCCACTGTGTCACCTTGACCACCTAGGCTTAAGATATGCATATGGGTTGCACTCTCAGTTGGACCAGCCGCTTCAGCGCACACGCAGTGACACCGAACGTCGAGCTTGCTAGATTCGTGGAAAATAAACTGATTGGCACACAAATGGTCTCTGGCGCAGGCTTCGCTGAATAATCACGTAACTCGAGGATCTCAACTTTAGTGCATCGCAGACAAGGAAATACTACTCAGTTTAGTTTTCTAGTGTTACCGCTAGCCGCCACGACCGAGACAACGCATAGAGAGTAGTTCATTCCAGATTTTGCCCTGCATCGGCTAAGTCTTTTAGGGCGCACTATAGAAATCATCAATCAATATCTCCTAGGAGATCGTATGTGTCCCCGAATGATCTTAGATTGAACTCGCCGCGTGTTACTTACATGACCGACGAGTGGTAACCTAGGAAACAATGAAACATGAAGATGTACTAGACTACAAAGAAAATGCTACAATGGGGGGGCACTAGCAATTGCTTTCTTCTCGAATTAAATTGTGTAGCTGTTACGGGATTGCTAGACAAAGACTATCTATATTTGAGTTTCCGGAATGTCTATAAATTACTTGCTCACTCACTAATGTCACAACCTCTCGGTTTTTACCCATTGCCATTAGCGCCTAACACGCTCTAACCGTCTAGTACTAACCTCGGAAATCAGTTTTATGTCTTTCGCACTGATACACAGCGCGCCGAATCAGTTCACTTTGAATATTTCGTTTACATTATCACGATTATGACTTCATCTACTATCATAAGTCCTCCTACCGACTCAAAAGGTGGAGGCTGTCCGCCGATTAACTCCAGACACTCCCCTCCGAAGCCTTGCCCTTGCACAGTGTGTAACCCTGGGGGTTGTGGTTCCGGGGCTGAAGCTACAACTGGATTCTGTAGATACTGCTCCACCAACTGCCAGTAGATAGATATCTCAAGTACAGCTCCCTCGGGGTCAGATAACGTTGAAGTGCCTCAACTTTAGTAATTGCCACACGGTATAGAGGTGTCTTTTAATCACTGAACCGGTGAAAGTCAACAGACCCATCAGAAGACGAGGACCTCTCACCTCTTCAGTTGTAATATATCGAATGGACCTTATAGGTCCACGGGGCCTCAGGTCGCCTACAGACAGAGACATACGAGATATGACATCGTATCGAAGGAACTGAAATGTGAGGAAATACCTCTATTAATCGTGTATAAATAAGAGGACTAGTGTCTCAAGAGATAGAGACTATCCTTCAAAGGCAACGGACCTTTGAGAGCCTAGAAATATTATTCTCTAATACGACCATTGAGCCAAGCCCGAGAATACAAGCCCTTGTTACAACAATAAAATGTCCCTAGCCAGGGTAGAAAATATCAAGAAGCTACAATTCTGAAACTCAAGTTATTTCATTGAATTTTCCTTGGCGAGGTATGCGAGATTCCTTGAAAACGTCTCCTTTGAGAGTCGTAAATGATTCAAGTTAAGAAAATATGGAAATTTCCATAATTAGTAGCTACTAATTCTTAGGTTGCCCATATCAAAGACTCCAGATAGAAGCATTGTGAAAGGAAATATAGAAGGTAAATAATAAGAGGTTGAGATATTGAGAGTATATATGGTGCCTACTGACGTGTCTGAAACTATTTTACCAGCAGCAGCAACATTCGCGACATTCCGCCAGACAGTTCGCAGCTAAGTTCAATCGCCTTTCTGTTCTCAGACTTTTCTGTTCCAAATGTCGGGTTTACCTTGCGTTTCTCTCATCATGTTACTCTAGGCCGGACACGAAACACATTAATTCTGCCAAATAGTTACGAATTACAGGCCCAGCCAACGGCCGAGCATATGAAAGGGAGCGGTCGTTCACTGCAATTTCGGTCCTTCGATCGAGCGCCCATCACGTGATGGTTTCGGTGACCAAATTCTACATTTCACTGCATTTTTAGCCTGAGAGACGACAATACCTTGGCACTTTAGCCAAGATATCTTACGATTCCTGACCCAGGAGGCTAGACAATTAGAACGCAACAATAGGGCCCACGGGCCAATCATGTCTGATAGCCGTACATGTTCAACAGACAAAGCGGTCACCCAAATAGAGCGTGGGGGAAATATATGTATATCTCAGTAAAAAGAGAACCGGATCTACTTGCTGTCGTATTATACTGGGGGCTGAGTGCGTGGAGACCTAGCGTACTTACGAAGATTTTCTTCCCATTACTCTCACGACGATAGCTTCAGGGTATAAGCTGTGTTAGGGAAACGGATCTATCGCAATCACCATTGGAGCCATCGGAGAAAGCGCAACGTCACCCGTTATTCAAGGGGGGTTACTTCTAGTCACACAGTTACGTCTAAGACAGGCATTGGACACAGGGCTAGTCTCGGCAGTTTATCACATACCTCAATGCGATAATTTTGGTCCACCCAAGAAACGCGACATCGTCCTACTAATGGACAAAATATGGGGGTCTGTATCGGCGACCCCCAGAAAGCTAGCAGTTTTAAATGGTTCAGTGTGGAGGAATGTCTTGGAAGAAATATTACCGTGCTCTTTCAACGAGCGAGTGACATGAATAGACATTAGCTAACGATAGAACACATAGATAATGTATTTGTTTCAGATACGCATCTGAAGATAAGCCAGCCCATAGCAGACAAGTCTCTCTCACGCTAGCCTTCACCCCTCTACAACGGCACTCTCTGGAGAAATTAGAAGAAACGGAATGGTAACCCCTTGGCGTTTGTTAAGGCCTCTGATAGCGATTTGCATTTAATGGATTGTCGTAACCGTACTATTAGGCTGTCTCACGCTGGGTACCATCACTTGTGAGCCAGCCCTTGCCTTCTATACCAACTCCAAAACGACCGGGGTCCTAATCTATAGGAAGTTATCGGTACTTTGCACCAGAATATATTCTTATTGATGAATAGAATGACAGAAAGGCTAGTAAGGTCGACTGGACAACAAGGGCTCCATTCGGTGCTGTGAGCATTTTGACCAGCGTGTATTAGTGTCAGACGGAATCAGCGCTAGGGGATAGCCGCTACCCAGTCGGGTGAAGAAATTAAGGATATGTACATATACGAGGGCTAAAAACCTCCCATTTGAAAAGATGGACTCAGGAATTAATATTATTAAGAACTACGCCATACCTACTCCCTATCTCCCGGCTACCCTACAGCGTACTACCGGTGACCGGTCCTCACTCTGGAGCCTTTCTCATGACAATTAGAGTGACGACGCAGTGGGCGTTAGGATTATGAGAACACATGGATTGCTAAGTGGTTTCGTTGAAGGAAATGAGATAGGATATGAGAAGGACACATCATAGTGCTAGGGGTTGTCGCAGTTGTCAGAACACCACACAAACATCGACATGCAGAGCCCTCCATCTGTTGCTTATATTTGGTTGCACATCAACATGATAGATCTCATCTTAACCTTTCTTGTTTGTTTTCTTGCTAGTTTCTCAATTAGTGCGCCGAGACTTTTGTGATCTGCTAGTCTGTATATTATATCAGTATTATCTGGTCAGGATCCGGTCGTTATATGTGTCATGAAAGTGGTAAACTACTTTGTACACCTGTATTTAACAACTACGCAGTAATTACCTTCACCGTCTATATTTCATCATCTTGAGGCACTGGGTTGTGGCGAAGTTTATTGCGAAGATACCCTACTCGCTGATCTTTCGTACACTGCCGAATTTTTAACAAAGGAGAAGGCGAAGGGAGTTTAAGCTTTTTCAAAAGACGTCGGATACATAAGAGAATTTCGCAGCCTGCATTAGGGTAGATCTAGTTACGTCACACTGTACAAAGCGAAGCATCCAACACCGCTACTGTCTTGAGTAGCAACAAATTACTCTGTCTACCCCAGAAGATTTATCGAAGCCGTATATTCTCTATACCTTCACTAACCCTATAGCAACTTGATGATCTTGATTGCTTTTCAGCCGGTTTTCCTCTATATTCAAACTTTGTGCATGATGGTGCATCATTCCTTTGTGGACGGCGTCGCTTCGTGGGCGCGCTTGGCTGCCTCCAACTGCTGACGCTCTTGGCTCTCATTGCCATTAGCCTGCTGACTTGTAGGACGTAACCAGCAGGCTGAAACCTGGCGCTGCGCGACATCAACACTAGAAGATACCTAGGGTAGGAATGGAGTGTGGATGTTGTCGGAATGTGGTCCACGGGTACCAATTGATGAGTGAGTAAGCCTTGTAAGACAGAGTGCATCGGGGAATTTGTATTATGGCCGGGTACCAATAGGATCTTATAAAAGGCTGACCTTAGTATATCACTTCCGCATCTATTGAATTATAGTGGATAGCCAAACAGAAATGCAACATCTGTAAGGCAATACCAGCATAGAATACCAGCCTCGTCTTGGACGTTCGTACTAAACTATAAGAGTATTAACCCGACTCTGGCATTGTGAAGCGCTATCCGTCCTAGGCTTTTAGATTAAATGCGTCTGTCGGTGCTCTCGTTAGCTGTATGCGTCTAGGTAGGCGGTATGCGCATAAGTAAGCGGTATGCACGTAGGTAAGATCGCATCTAGGGCTGCGTTAGTTCAGCCGGATCTCTTGTCATGATACAGAACTGCAACACCATTATGGTACAATACTGCCAAAGTTTAACACTCTCAAAGCGGATGTCTTAATGTCCGTAGTTACTTATATGCTTATAGGTGAAACTGCGACACCCCCATGAGAAATTTTGTCCGTCCCTCTCATCTTTGGCCAGTGACGAGCGATAGGGAGTGAGTCAATGAAAGCGCGGAGCTGAATGTACCCTCCTGGTCCCCAAGGATGTCCTAGAGATGGGAAATACTGCCTCGCTGCCCCAGCGACATGGATAGATAGGGCTCGTCGGCAGTCGGCATGCTTATGAAAATACACTATTACTTAACACTCTCTGGACACCGGAGCGGGCAGGCCAAGAGTGAGATCAGCATCTTACATGCAGCCATCGCAAGCTATTTCCGTTTGGCACAGGAAGAGGTCAACCCCTGAATGCACAGCCCTTTAAAATCAATGACACAAGTGTATTTATCCTTGCTCTCTAGGCGATGGAATTAAGAGCTTAACAACAACAACTACGATAATACCCCATCACTTTTGTCTTTTCATTGCACCCGCTTATTATCGGCATGTCATCGGACTTGGTGCCAACGGCGCTGTCGAACGGGGACCTCTTAGGCGCTTGCGTTGCTCCGGTCGCCGTGACGGGCGCTTTTGTCTTGATTCGACTCTTCAACAGCTGGAAAGTCACCGGAAATTTTCATCTCGACGACTGTTAGTCTCTCTTGTTCTAGGTAATGATTTGGGCGTGTATTGACGTGGCGCTTTCCTCGCATCAGGGATGGCCGTTTTGGCTCTCATTGTGCTAGTTGCTCTGGCTGTCTTGTCTTATCTTGCGTCTACGAGTAAGCTCGGATCTTGAGCCGTGCTAGTAGGATATATCCAGCTCACATAGACCAAGTCCCCAACGACCTAAGCACGCCCCTGGCTACTACCCCTCGAGTAAGCATAGATTTATTTACCTAGATACCTTATGTCAGCCAGCTATGATTGAGACTTACGTGACGCATGACCCAGGTCTTTACTGCACTGCTTTGGGTTAATCCAGCTGGGTTATACTTCGGGAAAGTCCCACTCTTGATTATGGTACTGAGGATTTTCGAGACGAGTAAATGGGTAAGGATCAACAGCTACATCGTTCTTATAGTTCCCGTGATATTGTTCACCGGGGGTGCTATCTACGCGACAACTTACTGTAGCACCGTGGGCAAGATTGTCACCATTGACTACGTGGCTGGATGCTTGCAAACCGGTCTTGCCTTGGGTGTCTGGAATGGGGCAGTCGCTATTGCTAGCGATGTTATCATCCTTGCCATTCCAGTTCCCGTGGTATTCAAGCTCAATATCCCCAATAATAAGAAAATTGGGTTATTATTGTTGTTTCTTACAGGTATTTTGTGAGTCAACCTACAGCCCTCTTCGCCAAATACATCTTAACGGACCCATCTTCTGCACATCTAGCACCTTAGTAACCAGCGCGGTCACAATATACTATAAGAGCTCAGCTTTGGAAGGGAGACCGGCAAACATAATAGGCTCTGTAATAGGAGCGTGAGTATCCCTCTATATTCTGCATATTGGTCGATAGCTCATACGCTCCAGACTTCTTGAGGCAGCTATTGCCCTGGTAGTTAGTTGTTTGCCGGCTATCCGAGCCTTGTGGGTGGCCCATGTTGCACGCAGTCGTCTTTACAATGGACTAGTATGTATGGTGACCACAACACGGCCGAGGAAGATGGAAAGGACGCCTACTTCGTTACAAATACCGACTGTCGGCAACGAGCGTAGCGCCAGTTCTGTATCTCATACATATATAGAGCTGACGGAATCAAGGTCTGGGTGGGCTGATAGTGGCTATAGCGGACGTGTATGAATCGCGTTAACGGGGGAGGATAACCAACCGGATTTAGCGGTAAGCAAGATGCTCGGAGGCCGGTAGCTAAAAGGTGAGAAGTCCAAGCAGTTAGTAAATAGTCTCGTTTATTGTGCTTCGATTCCTAATCGACCGCCTTCTCTTCAAATTTAGCTTATCAGTTTTACACGTATTTCAATAGGGGATAGAAGACTAATAATTAGCGAAGATTTAAGCCCTAAATCTTATTCTACTGCATATTGTATATAAATTTTAAAGAGTTGGTGTGGAAGCTTTTAGCACTAGAGGTTTAGGATCAAAAAATGGAATCTATTATGCTACCTATAACCCTCCTATATGGCCTAATTGATTATTACACAACGTCAAAGTGTTGCTCTACATACTCAACTTCTTTTATAATCACCGCGGCAAAACACGTTGACATCATCTCAACTGCAACCTCTAACACACTTTACATAATGCGCAAATCGCAAAGCACCTCCAGAGGACTACAGGAGGACAAAAGCAAGTGAGTTTAGCTTGCTCAGCTTTGCGGTGTCCACTTGATTAGCATTGGCCTCAACGGTGCCCGATGGCATATTTCTAGTATCAGCGGCCACGCCTGCCTCACGGCGCACATGAGCAGTTGTAGCACAAACTTTCGATTTGCTATACAGAGCGCTCCGGCGCTTTACGCAACACTCCGCCCCTTGCCGCCCGTAGCAGGATGTCTGTCTCTTGGCTAGGATGACTGTACTTATCAGTGTGTATTGTGAATTGTAGGAATCCTTCAGGATAGATCACGTAGAGTCACCCGACACCTATTGGATCAGGCCACCTGTTGAATCAGCCTAACAAAAAAGGATTTAATTCCCCTAATAACCCCAATTTCAAGCCGCTCAAAAACGACTAGGCTTAATCATTGTTAGGAGTCAGAAATTAGCTTAGGAAGCTTTATTCGTATATATATTTACTTTATTTATCGCCGTTTGAGTCAATAGGTGTCCTAATCCTATAGCCTATAGGTGTCGGGTGACTCTACTGTATGACGCTCGCGATCCCCAGAGCGATCAGACAAGCTGAGGGGTAATCCGCCTCTGCTTACCTGAGGGTAGCTTATACCTTTGGTAGGGATAAAATTGATAGAATACTTAGCTCTATTTATTTCTACCATCTGCTAACTCCCTTCGGCCGTCCAGCATAACTTATTGCTATTCAAGCTTGCAACTATAATAATTTAGCAACAAAGACCGCCCCCATTATATACTGTAAACTATATAATACCGTATTAAACTATGCATCTATTAACTCTGAGTTCGCTATTGCATGCCTTGTTGTTGCTATGTCATTACAGTAGGTAGCGGCTAGACATACTCTATAGATCTCTTTTTACCAAAGGTACAAGCTACCCTCAGTTGATCTGTCTGTATACTCCGATTTGCGGCCTGCCGAAACTCTAATAGCTTATAGTGTTAACATGCACGCGATGGATTAAGCAGTTTCCCGCCAGTTGTACTCTCCGCCTGTTTACACGGTTGGCCTGATAAGGGTCACCCTTATAAGATTACCGCCCGTCACATGTCGTCCCTTTCTTCGTATTCTGTCTAGTCTTGATATCCTCATCAGTAGAGCAATAGTTGCTATTGCTAGTCGTGTCCCAGCTCCTAGTACGCTGGCCGTGACAGACAATGCGGTCTATCACGATTGTATAGTTGGCTGCTTGGGAAATGTAACATTGACACCGTGTAATAATCGGGGATGCCTTCTGGAAAGCATTCAGAATCGTATCTGGTCTAGGGTGAATACATCTTAATGATGCTCTGCGCCTGCCCGTACATATATTACATCCGTAAACGTCTCGAAGTATCTAGGGTTCAGGATGTGTAATTGGTTCCTGCTCGGTTTCGGCCGCACTTTCATCCGCCGCTATGCCTGGTTGGTGGAAAACGGTCAGTCTCGCATCATAAACTCAACTAACCGACGGGGCTAGACCCGTACTAAGACTTGCTGAGTTCAGCAAATGCATAAGGGACATGTGAACAATCGTGGCGATTGTGAGGTTGCTGTTTGCTCGGGTTGAACTGGTGTGGTATTACTGTCTGCGACGCTCTGCGTGTCACTATGGGAAAGGTTAAGGTAATCTCCAGCTTCCTGCCCGTATAAACTAGGTGGCGGAAGGTTCCAGCAATCCCTCTCAGGTCCCAGGCCGCCCCTTTGTCACGGTTCCAGCCACTGGAAGCCACACGAACGAGCCACACGCATCCCTGCGCTTGGGCGCACGGTCGCAAATAGCCTTGGATGCCAACAAGACAGTTTAAAAAAATTTCAACGTTTAATCAATGGTTAATCAACAATGAATACATAGTTCATTAGACATTTATAACGTGATAAACTATCGATAAACTATCGATTAATAGCTGATTAACTGTTGCTTCCACGTTTGAATTTTCCTAAATGTTGGAAGGGATAAATGGCTTTTTACGTATATACTGAACTAGGCGGGTTGGTACGGACGTTAAGCCATGCCGCCCCGCTTCGTTATGGATGCAGGCTCCAAGATGTAAGGGAGCTAGCTAAATTTATACTAGCCCGTTCAGCTCCCGTGACGGCTTCTCTTCTAATCAACCAGTCTGTTTACTTCATGCCTGGTACCCATTTCTGGTTTCGCCATCCTGAGTTTGGCATCATTGAATACGTGTCTCAGCCCTTATATCAAGGACGGACGCCTGACCCATTCGGAGGCATCGTGACATGGAGCCGACAAGCGAGTCAACTCGGAGATCTTGCCGGCCCCGCAAGCACTTCATCCCTCTCGAATCGAATCCTAATGTCTTCACCAAACTAATACACAAATTGGGCGTCTCAAGATTGCTTTGCTTCCAAGACGTCTACGCTATCGACGACTCAGATCTACTAGCATTCATTCCACGCCCGGCTTACGCACTGGTTTTGATATGCCCCGAAACATATGGCAAGGTTTTCTCAGAGGAAGACGCCACCGCAGGACGCTATGACGCGTTTGGGGACAATGAAGCTGTTACATACTTCGAACAGACAATTCATAACGCTTGTGGACTGTATGCGATCTTGCATAGTGTCTGCAATGGTGAAGCACGGAAATTCATCGGTACGTACCTTGCCTTCGGGGACTTGCTTACTGACTCCGCACTGATATGTCATATTTCAGAGCCAGAGACCACCCTCGCTCACCTGCTTCAAAAGTGTATACAACTTAAGCCAGCAGAGCGGGCTCAGGAGTTGGAGGACAGTAAGCCTCTGGAGTCCGCCTATTCTTCCGTTGCAAAGGAAGGCGATACAGAAGCACCTAATGCTGAAGATGAAGTCGCCTTCCACTACTTCTGTTTCGTTAAGTCTCACCGGAATGGACATTTGTTCCTTTTAGATGGAGACCGGAAGCGTCCAATTGACTTGGGAGATCTAGGTGCTGAGGCAGATGTCCTGTCCGAAAAGTGCTTGAATGTGATCCGTGGCATAATGGCGGATGCCGCCGGCCAAGATGACAACTTGAACTTTAACTTGATGGCGTTGGTTCGTGTATAACGATATTCATCATTAGGCTGGCTTCCAAGTTAGCAGCAATAGCGCCCTAAATCGCACCTAGTCCACCCCAACCTTGAAACTGTTGGTACGAGGGGTGTCACGTGATCCTCCACTATCCCCCACTATAAGTAGCATACTGTACTGTACACAGTAGATCACAGTGGACGATCCATCCTTTAGTCATCGAACGAATACACACAGATACTGTACAATAGATTGCCAAGATCCATCGCCAAGAGCGTCATCCTGCTACAAGGGGTTGAGCAAGCACTAGCCCGAGACCTGCCTTGCACTGTCAACAGCGCCATTCCAGGCCAAAGACGCGAAGTTGTACCCATGGTAACTGCCGCCGCTTCAATGTTCGCTCCACCTATGCCGGCTTCATCTCGCCAGGATCTACTTTGTGCGGCCAAGTAGATAAACGCCAGCCGGAAATACCTAACCGGCGATTGGGAGGGTTGCTGGGGGGACTGGGGCTGGTGTGGCTTGTTATTTTTTAGGTAGCTCAGACCAATACAACCCTTTCCCCCAATTAATCCTTTCAATCGCCAAAATCCCTCAACATGAACCCTACCTAGACTCTAGGAGGTACACAATCCAATCAATACTGTGAAGCGGAGCAAGTGGCTGCAATTAACGCAGGCCAGCGCTCCTACGCAACACCGTTTTGCATGTAATTCACAATCAGCATTGTTATATATCCAAGTCCTTAGACGTCACAAATATGTAACGACACAACACAAGTCACCCAAAACAGTAGGAGCAGCGATGCACAACAGCGCGCTAGGGCAACTCGAGGGGCTACTCTAAGTGCACGTACTCTAGTAGGGTAGACTGACCCCGAATAGCAGGGCGCTAAGAGAGCCGAGTCCATACCAAGAGAGGGCCATAGAGTTGAAAAGATCGCGTCACCGACCCCCGATTTCCGGCTGACTCCGTTCTCTCGCTCGGACCGTATGATAACTTCTAGCAAATCCGATAGCCGCATGTACTGGACATAAGCAAGCCGTCGAAGCAGATAGGAGCCTTTCGTTCCGGCTATGACGCGGTCTAAGATTTGGCACAATTGGCTTCGTCTCAAAGCATTTCTAGACCTTGGCGATAACCATCATGTCCTTTGCGGTGATCTTCTCGGATGCCATATTGATTCGTCGCGGAGAATGAGTCAGGGTAGGCAACAACAAGGACGCGTGGATGTCGTCGAGAAGGTGCGTCTCCTCTATACATACTTTCTCGAGCCTGTGTCATTTCGCCGAGTCATTTCGCCGAGCGCCTGCATATGATACTCACTGGTACATGCCGCTTTCTTCTCCCTTGTTCTCATTTATCATCCTCCCTGCGGTTGCTGCTGACAGGTTGTGCATCTCTAGACAGTTGCGCCCGTGACCCAACCATCGAGAGCCATCTCCTAACTGATCCAACTCACACCGAACACGCCTCGCCTTGTGCGCCCTGTAACCCTCAGCGAGCCAACAAGATACGTTCCGCGATCCGAATGGTTGTTGGTCCGGAGATGGGATAGCGGACCAATCCCGTCGACCCCCCGGATTTTAGGATGAGTGGACCCTCGTCGGTTCGTGGTTGTTGGAAGTGCGCATGATTGGCATCTCTCTAACTGTAACAAGGGCTAGATATCTAGGATTTGGCTCAAATGGCTGCATTAGATAATAATCAATCTAGGCTCTCAAAGGTTCTTAACCTTCAAGAGTGACTGTATCTATCGAGGCCTCAGGACTCCTATTTATACACGATTATTGAGGTATTTCCTCGCAATCTCTAGCCTTCGATACGAGACTGTCTCGGTCTGTAGGCGATTGTAGGCTTCGTGGCCTGATAAATATATTGCGGTTGAAAAGGTGAGAGGCCTACGGCCTCTCTGATTAGTCCGTTAGCCCTCACCGACTCGGTGACCAATAGTGTCACCTATATTATCGTGTGACACCAACTAAAGAGGGATAAGCAAACCCGGCTCCGGTACTGTAGGGGAGGTACGGTCTACAGTGTATATAGTGACTGCTCACGGCTGTGGCCAAGTCACTAACTCCATCCCTTCTACAACATCAATATCCACCCCATTGCCCAACAGTACCATCACCAACTCCTCAAGAGCATATCCGACTTTGAGAGGACCGCTTGTGGGAAGATCAAATACGATCATGGCCGACAATTCTGAAGAAAACCGCCGTTTGCTATCATCTTCCGAGTTACCAGAATGTGAAGGGCCAAAATTGAAGGCATTTCCACATCGAAACTCCAAAATCACCTGGATCGATTGGATCAATCAAGAAAACAGCCCATCTGTATCAGGAGGACAGGGCTACGTGTTTAAGGTTAAAATACGATCAGTAGTCTATGCCTTGAAAGTTGTAAGAGAGCGAAGTGATCTTCACAGGTGTCCTACAATGCTGAGAACCGGGTAGTTCAAATTCTTCGATCCGTCAACGTACAGACCCGCTCTGAACCCATTTCGCCAGCGAGACGTAACAGACCTGGAGCTGGCATTTCACACAGACCCATTTTACGCAGAATGCCGCGCATACGCTCAGATCGAGACAAAGAGAAAGATTCAGGGGTTGAAGCGAAAGGACATCGCAGAGTGCTACGGCTTCTTGGCGCTCTCAAAAGCAGATGAAGATATTCTGGCTAGTTACAGAATAGATCTATGGGGAGACATCCCGATCGATGATGAATACCGCAGGAAGGCGATGGGTAGCCCCGTTAGAGCACTAGTGAAGGAGTATATCGAAGAAGAGGTAGATATGAACGAAGAGACCCTGAAACATGCCCTGAAAACGATCAAATGGATGAATAGAAACAAGATTCTGATGTTCGATATTCATCCTCGGAACTGGAAGGGGGGCTATTTCCTGGATTTTGGGTTATCGTGGACACAACCTCATTGCTTGTGGAAAGACACATCCCGATATATTTTGCCGGCAGTGTTGACCGTGGATATTGTTCGCTTCGAGGAAATGCTTGAGGACCTAGGCCTTCCTCTACGGCGCTCCTCCAGGCCCAGTTACGGACAGGCCTGAACAGGAGTGCTGCTCCAATAATGATTCGCTTGAGAAGTTAGAATATCAATGAAATTGTCTCGTCAACGTAGAGACGGGTTAGATCTGGTCCTTTTTCAATACTTGATGTGTGCGTAATGTACATAAGAATGCTGCTCCCGGTGTGGAATCCCATAATGCGATAAGTTTCTCATGGACAAGGAGCCCCATCCTTACTTTGATGATTTAATTTTCAATAAGAGCGACACAGCTGTTATAGCTCTTCTCACTATATAATATATCTTTAAGATTATATAATCTATGCCACTCCTAACGCTAAAACATTCCTGTCGTATTTGCACATGTGTGTGGAATGTGATGGGGCCGTATTCATATCCTTCTATATCTATTGGTCCTTTATTTGCATGTGGCACCTAACAGCCGTTGTATAGAAGATGCTTTTCGTTTCAGTCATAATAGTAAGAGAAGTGAAGTAAAACATAACGCGTTCAAGAGAATCGAATCAGAACCCTAGGATCTATGACTTACGCCACGAACCTTGACAATTCCATCCACACGACCTATAACTGTTAGGCTCTGAGGAGCATCGAAGCGTGCGAGGTCGCCTGTGCGATATAGCCGATCACCTGCTGGGGAAGGATTCTTGACAAATCGCGACTGCGTCAGCTCGGCCTCATTACGGTAGCCTCTGGCCAGGCTCGCGCCGCGCGATATCAAAGTTCTCGCGAGAAGATTTGCGAGTGTGTTAAGCCGTCCGTACGTCAAATGCGCATTATCACATATAATAGTCATCCTTCTAGAAGGTTCCAAGTGGTTTAGTACATCTCCATCTTGACACAATCCTAAGCTACATGGTGTTGGAAAACTACCACACCTAGCAATGGTACAGAAACTAAGTATAGTCAGCCTGGGGCAGGACCTATAGATTAGATTCTATGTCTTTCTATAGTAAGCCCAGGTATTCCCACACAAAGTTGATTCCACTTACGAACGCCGTTAACCCAGTATATACAATTAGAGTGCCGTATCCGCTTCCATATCCTCCCACAACCTGCCCTTTCCATAGCTTACCATTTACAAGAGCGTTGCTCAAAGGGCCAGATATAACATTTCCGACTCCCCTCCCAATACAAAGATGGCCTTGGACCATCACCGGATCAGTGTGGGGGTAGCCTTCACTTTCACCCTTCTCAGACATCTCCTTCATTATCGCCGGCCATATCGATGCCCAAGACCCCGCAAAGATACCATATAAGACACAAAAAAGGTACAGGACAGGGAGAGACACTGAAAATCCCCAAATTACTAGAACGGATATGGATGCTCCTGCCGCCGAGATAAGCATACATTTCGTGGCCTTGAACTTGTCGCTTATAAATCCCATGCTAATTAGTCCGATTGTTGCGGATATATTGATCAAGGTAAGCGTTAATGCCGACAACAAAGTTGAAGTGCCGAACGTTTCGCGAGTATAGGTTGGCATGTAGATGCCGGGGAGGAAGTAGCCAGTCGCCTCTATCGCATTGACCGTTTGATGCAGGATAAACCGCTTGGACATAACGAATCGCATATTGTAAGGCTTCGCGACATTGTGGGCGTTCGCTAGGTGCGGCAGTCTCGGCTTGATGAAAAATGTCAACGGCGCTGAGAGCCCAAAGATGGCGCCAGCGATGATTCTCATCGCCGTCTGGAATTCGAGCCTGTCGAGTAAGGCTTGGAGGAGGAATGGAAAAACAGCACCCCCAGCCCCCGCGGCACTCCATACGATGCCATAAGCCAGGCCTTTACTCCGGACAAACCACTCATCAATATACAACGTGCATGGACAATATGCCACGCAGCCGCCAACGCCAAAAATGACGCCCTGGACTCCAATAAGTTGATCAACGCTGCTGCAAAAGGAACTTGCTGCCAGAGATAGCGATATAAGGAAAATCCCTACGAGCGTAAACCATCGGGCCCAACGAGGGTAGAGGCGGCATATTGTAAGCACAAACGGTGTTCCTAGGTACATAATTCCCTGGTGGCAGCGTTTAATTAAGCCGCACATCTTACTGTACTAGGTCATATCTTAGGGCTTACTTACGGTTGTTGTAGTTCCGATAACGGCGATATTTCCCGAGCCTGCATATGGCTCATGAGAGCTGTAGTAGTCTTCTAAAACGCCGAACGAAAAGCCGAACCCTTGGTCGCGCAAAGGTGAGCTGGGCGGAGACGTCAGAAGTAGAGTGGCGCGAGCTCACCGAACGTTACAGCTTCGAGAAAATAGCAAGCAGTTAGGAATAGCCACGCTGCCCTGCCACCGTCGGCGGGCGGCAAAACAGACTCGTCGGTTGGGGATATGGAACGGCTATGTGGCGCATGCCATGTCTGTTGTTGCTCAGCATTGTGCTCACACGGTTCGGGTATAGTGAAGTGTTTCTCAGCAATGATGGAATCCTGGGCCATGGTGGAGCGTAAAAGCTTGAGATAATAAAATAAAAGACTTCCAACTATCAAATGCTAGAAGTCAAAGGTGGTAGTAGATGCAAGCCTGTATATGAAATCAAGCTCCTATCCTCTTGAAGATACGCCTCCTAGATACGTAAATTTGCCGAGAATACCGGATGCACTGACACCAGCCCCGAACCCCCCAGACAGGGTATTTTCACTGTCACCCTTGCAACCACTCCGCACAGCAACGCGCCCCCACGACCTCACCCGTACTTGCACAAAAAAAAGCTTTCAACTGGCAACTACAAACTTACACGTAGCAAGATGGCAAATAACGGCGCAACTAGCTGGCACACCGGAAAGGCCAAATTTGACACTAAGAAGCCTAGGACTCCGGGGTACCAAGTACTGGCTGGTACCAACCCCTGCTGGAACGCCGGACATGCACTATACAAAGTACCTGTCCTAACTCCGCGGTGCATATGCAGTACGCACCAACTGACAGCTAGCCGGTGGACTGATTATTGTCCAATCCTTAGCAGTAAGCTCCAATCGGTAAAGGTATGTAACTTGGTACTCTTTCTTTTTATTCATATATTACACACATGAAACTCCATGTGCCAAGGTGTGGCACAGAAGCCAAAGAACTACATACATAGGAGATCTTCTGAACCACTAGGCACTTTTTAATATTCAAGAATAGCTGTTCGATTATAATCATTACACTGCGTTTCAATAAGAGGAGATAAACACCCAGGAGAAGTTGTGCAACTATCAATCAAGTGCAAGCCAAAGAAAAAAGATCAAAAGTTATGGCTGCAACTACGGCCACCTGCTCAAAGCATGAAACTAGCCAGCAGAATATGCAGGTTGATGTAGCTAATGCCGCTCAAGAACACCAACGCCAACGCCTTTTACACTCTTTCTTTAAGTTAACCTAAGCACACTCTGATGAATCAGCTAACGACTTTCGATCAGATTTCTTCACTAAGCCTGCACTACCCATGCTGGAAGCTATAATCCGCTCTTCCCTGGGGGGTGGGGACATGCGTGAGGACGAGACAACGAATTCGCTATGCGATTACGTCGCTGGCTTGGTCGGCCACGAAGCCTCCATCTTGGTCATGTCTGGCAGCATGGGTAATCAGGTCGCCCTCCGATCCGCTCTCAAAAGCCCTCCGCACTCGATCCTTGCCGATTATTGAGGACACATTATCAACTGGGAAAGTGGTGGTGCCACAGCTCTCTGCGGGGCTTTGATCAAAATGGTTGTGCCGTCCAACGGCCACCACCTCACTCTCGACGACGTGAAAAGGCATACGGTTCTTACAGAAACCTATTACGACGCCCCCACCAGGGTTATCAGCTTGGAAAATACGCTCTGGGGGACCGTCATGCCCCTTGCCGATATTCGCGCCATTTCGGCGTGGGCACGTGCCCAGAGTCCTCCCATTCATATGCACCTTGACGGCGCTCGCCTCCGGGAAGCCGTAGTTGCCGGGTCTTGCACACTCTTGGAGATTGGTGAGTGCTTCGATACTATCCAGTTTTGCTTCACCAAGGGCCTAGGGGCTCCCATCGGAAGCATCGTCACGGGCACGTCCGAGATGATCAAGAGAGCAGCCTGGGCCCGCAAGCATCTCGGTGGCAGCACGCGGCAGTCTGGTGTGATCGCCGCGCCAGCGATGAGGTATTTACGAGACTCTGCGATTTTTTTGGGTTCCTTTTGAAACCAAACTTGAACGAAGAAAGACAGACCTGTAGTCAATCACTTTGAACTCTGCGAGCTCTGCAGCGGTGATCAACCCCGTCGAAATTACAATACAACAAAGTTAAGTTCAACGCGAAGTGGTCAGCTGCAAGATGTTTGGTAGCTTTATTCAGTGAAATGATGAATGAATCTTGTAGACGCCTGCTAGATCGTGCATTCCATTGTATGTGGGCTTGACCTTACAGCATTAAGAAGACCTGTGTATTCAGCATAGACGTAAAATGTTTACTAGCGAGAGTATCCAGGAGTTAATTCTGGCAGAGATAATATTTGTGATGGTGGCAAGCCGAGACGTCGTCACGACAATAGAAGGGCACGTAGTCGCCTACCGTATTGGAGAACTCATCGTCAATTTTAAGAAATGAAGGTACATATTCTTTTACCCCTCCCGGCCTAAAGGTACAAAGGTTGGCAGTGTCTCTGGAATGGCAGGTCTCATCACCTCGCGAAACGCCCAAGAACGAGGATGGCCCTGGTCGCCTGGAAGCACAAGAGACCATCAAAACCATGAGCACTGTGAGGGCTAGCTAACCGCAGGGAAGAATATGAGAATGGGTCTATTCACGTATCCTGCGAAGGAGTGATGACAGGACCTGAAGTGTACGTATCTTTT
This sequence comes from Xylaria sp. BCC 1067, assembly GCA_005188305.1. Taxonomy (NCBI): domain Eukaryota; kingdom Fungi; phylum Ascomycota; class Sordariomycetes; order Xylariales; family Xylariaceae; genus Xylaria; species Xylaria sp. BCC 1067. The sequence continues at coordinate 1,340,106 of SSCS01000004.1, read as the reverse complement.
GCGTGTGTAGGGGCTGGGTGTAATTCTCTACTACTACACTAGTGTGTGTGGGATGTCGGTCACGTGACCTAACAAGCACCTTCTATAATCTCACTTAAGACTCTACTTCTGGTGACCAATCCAGATACTTTCGCAGGCGCAACCAGTGTAGCGAGCCAGTTCGCATCTACCCAGGTAAGGTCTATGGGGGCGGAGAACGAGGTGGTTGGAAGGGTCCGGCGGCGTATCATCCCTGCCGAATATAAACCGTGTGTAGCAAACCCGCCCCCCCTTCCCCCCCCCTTCACGAATGCACGCAGCCATAGAGAGGCTGAGTCTCGGCATGGAGTTCCGCGGCCAATACTTGGCCTCGCCCGACGCCGTTACCCAGTCTATCGACGGTCTACATCCGCCTGAAGTTGTAGCATTAGTCTACGGTGACCAAGCGTTCATTTACTTAGCCACATATGGGACAGACCCGAGCGCAAGTTCACCACCGTTGGTATCATCGGATCCTTAACAATATATATATTTTATAAGCATTTTAAATTCTAAGAAACTTTTTAGCAATATGATACTTCATATTCATATTCTTATTCTTAACAATTAACTTTAGTCAAGGACTCTTTCCGCGCTTGGTTTAAAAATTAAAGGTGATGGTATTTTGGACCTTTGTGCAGCTACAGGTATTCAATACACCCCTATACTTAAGATCCTGACATGAGAAAGGGGCCGGGAGGGCGGGGTCGAGCCCATGGCGCCGTGGCGCATCCTGCTGCCTACCCAAGCTCCTACCTATAGGGGGCACAGCCGCGACCCAATGCCGGCCGTCGACACTCATCAGATCCTTATCCTTGGCTATCTGTTTTTGGGACGAGTCAATCACAGACGCCGACCATGGGTTGTTGCATATGACCCCTGCTGGCGAGTTGCGACCCTTTACGATTCTTATTCTGGCATTCACCAATCACACTTGTTTGAAAAAGCCCCCAAGGATGTAGGTTTGTAGGTCTGGAGGTAGCCAATCGCAACGCAGTGTGAATTTCCCATTGCATGTTTTATCCACGACACAGTCTCGGGCCAACTTACTTATCTAGAGACGCACCCTCCCCCCAAGACCTGTTTCTTATAGGCCTCGGTTCTCTCCTCTAACGCATGCTTAGGATCCTTCATCATGGCTTCTAGTGACTGGGAGCTTCATAGGAACACAATATCATGTCTATTTCTCTTGGACAGACTCTCCTCGAAGGACATATCAGTCCGAATGAAAGAGGAGTTCAACTTCGACAAGAAGTGAGTGCAGCCTTTCTCAGATGCCTTACTTTACTAAGTATCGAGTAGGAAACACCAGTACGAATACTATCTCAGGAAATGGGGTATCAAGAAAAACAGCGACAGAGAGATTTGGCAGTATATAGGTCATCGGGTTCAGAAGAGGAAGAGGTTAGGGAAAATGTCTGAAATCACACTGTACGGCATGCAACTTCCACGGGACAAAGTCCGCAAGGAAGTACAGCGGTATACGACGATTCCTACTGCCAAGGACTTCGCGGAGGGAGGTATGTGTGGCCCACGCCTCTAGGCTTTTGTTCTTGGCCTGACTTACACGCCCTAGTTCCTAGTCCCACCAACCCCGGATGGGACATCGTCCGTGTTGTGACTCCAAGCCCCTCAGAGTTACAACAGCCATGGCCAGCAACTCTTCCTTGGCTGAAGTTTTTAGAAAGGTTTCGAATCAGTAAGTTCCGACAGGGTATAGGTCACTACACACAAATCTGACAATGCAAGACCTTCTACAGGTTCCTAGTATGGCCAGATTGCTCGCAACGGCCGGGGCTGTCTCCTCTTCTCAGGCAGCTGCCAAAAATCCACTGACCATCTGTGCGCGGATCAATGAGATCTCTCGCTCAATGCCACACAGTCGTGAAACAGATGACCAAAACGTGCAGTCATCTTTGTGGGCAGGTGGGCCTTCGACAATAGGAACGGAGTCGCTCAAAGTCATCCTTTTCTCATTGGCAAACAAGAATCTCAATAATCTTGACGTTTTTAACTTCTCATCTATCAAAGAAAAAGATGAATACATACTTTGGTTCCTTGAGTGTATCTCGGAAAGCAATCTCACATGGTCGACTCATCGTATTGGAACTACTTGTCCAACCACCAATGCCATTGCAGAGGTGGCTTGGGGATGTGCAATTCGGCAAGGAAGGTACGGTCTCGTCTCGCAGCTTCTTGAGGCTGGCCTAGACCCGAACATACCAACCGACAGGTTGTACGATTACCCCAAGCCGTTACGCTTTAAACGAGGCAGATTGAGCTTGGAATACTTTAACGGAACGTGGCATAGATCTTGCGCATTTGAAATCGCTATTCAGCGACGCGATAAACGCCTTGGTATAATGCTTCTAGATGCGGGTGCGGACACAAACGCCTGCGGACTATGCCTCCTAGAGTGGATCGTGCATTCTGCAAACGAAGACAATGCCCTGGAGTCCGCACAACTCCTCATGGATTTTGGGGTCCAATCAAAGTCATTGCTCCCTCTCAGCATAGCAATCGCAAGGCACCATAATCGTCTGGCCAAGTTCTTTATCGACAAAGTTCTTCAGACGGCAGTTTCTGAGTTAGTGATCCACAACTTGGGGAACCCCCATACTTCGGGCGGAGATGGCCAATTCTGGCATGGTTCGGCCTTCACCGCATTGCAGATAGACTGCACACTACTGCATATCGCTATTGCTTCAAAGAACACGGCAATGGTAGATACTCTCCTCGGCATGACTCTCGTTTGCGCAGATCTGGCTCCCAAGAAAGTTCTTAAAGACCTCTTCATGGTAACATGTTTGGCGGGAGACCGCTTAACGATAGAGCAGCTCGTCCTTCTGAATGTGGATTGGAGCGGAGAAAATTGGACTCAAGGTGTTAGCCCTCTCGTGGCAACGGCATGGAATCCAGATATTGAAATCGCCGAAATGATATTGCGGTCCGGCGCCTTCTCTAATCGCGATATCGGAGACTTTCCACAGAAAACAACATGTCCATTACCGATCCACGTGGCAACCCATGTTGGGAACGCGAACTTCGTGCGATGGCTTGTCGGTTATGATGGGTGTTTGGACGTACAATTTTGCCCGCGCCGACGTTTTATACAACACGAATGGCATTGGCTTATTCCCTCAGACCTCTCTACTCCTCTCCAGATGGCCCTTCAAAGTGGTAACGTTGCTACTGTTATCCAATGTTTACATGCGAAATTACTCGGTGGGGAGCTTATCCAAGCTGTCAGACTCGGGGACGAAGGAGTCCTGTCTGATCTGCTATTAAGAGACAAAAAAAATATCACCTTTACCAACGCATATGGTGATACCGTTCTTAAAGCAGCCGCCGAAGTCGGAAACCGTGACATTATCTCGCTTTATTTCTCTTCAGGAGGAAAATATGAATCCGCAGCGCTTCTGAAGGCAGTACAGGCCGCTTCAATATCGCGGGACTATTCCATCGTCTCGCTGCTGGCCACAAATCGGCCCTTTAGAATCATTGATAGATATGAGGCTTCAGCCTTAATCATTGCGATTCGACAAAAGCAACTAGATCTCGTCCATGTTCTTTTAGAAGACCAGTTTATACCTAGTTCTATGCCCTCCTTTTACACTGAAGCGGATTTCGGTCTGGGACAGTTCCCAGAGGAAAATTACTATACGTATAATGCCACATGGAGAGACGGAATCACGCCTTTGTATGCAGCCTTTGCCTCTGGAGATATAAGCCTCACGAAAAAAATGCTTCAAGTGGGTTATCAAGCTCGACCCAGAGACTTGGAATGTTGCTCCTACAGCAGCGATCAATCGACTGCCTCCCAATTTTTGTCCCAATTCTCTCCAGTTAGCGATGACCAGGACTGGACACGGTGTCTGCTTTTCTTAAATATTCATCTTAATATGACCCAAAGAGTACAGGAATGCATCACATGTATCGACAATTTGAATTATTATGTGGAGTCGAGAACGCCGTTACAGGATGCAGTCTCACGTGGCGATACGAATCTGATATTCCTTCTCATCGATTCTGGAGCTGACATAAATGCACCAGCAGCGGCGTTCGAGGGAGCCACTGCGCTGCAAATAGCAGCTATCAGTGGATTCATCAGCATAGCAAGGTCCCTCTTGGAGCGTGGGGGTAACGTCAATGCTCCACCGGCAAGGTACGGGGGCCGCACAGCCCTCGAAGGGGCGTCGGAGAACGGGAATCTTGACATAGTCCAGCTCTTACTAGAAAGAGGTGCCAGGTTAGACGGAGTTATGAGAATACACTACATCCGAGCTGTCGCATATGCAAAAAACGAAGGCCATTTTGCGCTAGCGAAGCTCCTAAAGGAGTTCGGAGGTTGGACAGACAGAGATCAGGAGGTGCTCAATCGAAAGGGTATATTGGATGACGAAGGGTACTTTTTCTTTGATGGAAAAACTCAAGATTGGCGTTTTCGAAAACTTACGTTACACTCTCGGGCTGTAGCGGAGAAATATGATGTCCGTAGTGACTCATCAGCTGACTACACGCTCATCACCAATCATGAATCTGATGGTGATAATAATCGAGATGATGGAGACTGCTCAGAAATGGGAAAGTACGAACTTCGTAGTGAATATGTGCAAGATCGAAATGATGAATTAGGAAACATCATACAAGAGCAAGGCAATGACAAGGAAAACGAGATAGGAATGGAAGGAGATGATATGGGACTCTTGATGGAACGATATCTAAATGACTATTTTGAATACGACTGGAACAACTTTGAGGGGGATGTCGGAGACGAGGCCAATACACTATACGATACCGCGATATAACAGCCTGGCTCCCAAGATGTTCCAGAAAGGAGTCAAGGGCTCCTGCAGTGTCCGGCCCTTCCCAAACCAGCAACTCGTCAGAATATCCTCAATGTCCTCTATATCGGCAAAAAGGGCGTACCAGATGTTGGATTTGGCGTACTGTTGGAACATCGAGTGGATGGCTTCAGACAACTCGGCATTGCTCTCCTAGTCGATGCGGCATGTGTCGATCCAAGCCCACTTGAAAAGATCATATCGAGCGTACTAGCAGGTAGCTTTCATTTTTTAAGACCGAATCTACCTTCACATACTCGTCCAGGTGCTACATGTCTTGGAAGGTAACTTCCCCGCCCCAGATCCGAGATGGGATCGCATATTCCGTGATGTGTTTGCCAAAGAATTCGAGGATAGCGTATGTGTCCATGTTTATGAGCTGCAAGACGGGAAAGAGTAAATAATTTCTCGACAGTGTTAATTTTCAATGGAGCTAGATAAAGATATGGGCAGTTTTGGCGGGGATCCGGAGGCCGAACCTTTGGGCCTAGATGCTTAAGGTAAACGTCCGGGTCTTACTAACATGGTCGGTACAATGTTTTCAAGCACAAATCATCATCATAGGAAAAGTAAGCCACGGAATTTGTGGCGAACTCAGATGTGTGTCTGGTAGTTGTAGCTAGCGTGGAAGCCTAGCCAGCGTTGCAACCCCCAACTGTGTACAGACGGGGTGGCTACCTAGGTAGTCAATAGGCAAAATTGGCCCCCGATATCGATGTGGGCGGCTCCTGTAAGTAGCAAGCGTTATCAAAAGGAAGACGGGTCCTTGCCATATTATGTCGAGTTTCTCACATTGTCATCGGAGTATATTACATTAGTTTTGAAAGAGCCGGGCAACGCCACCCAACTGCCAATCCCTTAGGGTCAGGGCCCGTTGCAACGCGAGGCAGAATAAGATCGCCCTTGGTCGCCAAACAGATCATCCTCTTCCCACTACAACACTATTACTCTCCCGAGTCTCGTCTTTATAATTCCTCTTCGTGCCCGTGACACGCAACTTCAACTCAAACCGCCTCCCCTTCGTCGTCGAGGTATATCTGATTGTAGCCCCCCGCTTCACCGCAAACGGCACGCCACTGGGCCGTCCATCGACAATCCATTGTGCGTGCAGCGCGACGCCGGGATCCCATCGTCCAGTCGTGGCTTTGATGACGGAACCACACTTGGTGTTCTCCTTGTACTGAAGGGTAGGGCTTTGCTGGCGTTTCAAAGCAGCACTGTGCCCACCGATTCGGAGGACATCTTCGAACTTGTTCCCGCGGCTCGAGGGCTTGGTGAACTTCTTGGGCAGAGGCGTCTTACCCTCCGGACTATGGTCCCGGATCCAACTAGCCACAAGCTCGAGATAATCCCACGTCCCGCGACGCTGGTAGTTGCCACCATGTGTCTGGCCAGGCGTAATAGTGACATTGGCCCAATCGGCGCCTCCCAGGCCATTGACTCGCTTCTCGAACGCGGCTACCCCTCCGTTCAGGTAGTAGTTGTCGTGCGTGCCGACGTAGACGTACATACGCCCGCGCAATACCTCGCCGAGATTCTTTGCGTTGTTCCAGTTGCTGGCAATGTAACCGGCTAGGTCGAACTCTTTCCAGAATTCCACCGCCTCGGGGTATATCTCGCCCGTGACCTTGTCCCAAGGCTCCAAGGGGTACCCGTTCAGGCCTTGGACGCCGAATACGGCGTTCCAAACGTCCCACTGCAGTGAGGAGCGCGAGGAGGTACCGAAGACATGCTCCCAGTGGTTCTCCTGCTCTACAGTTGCCAAGACGACCTCGGTCTCGTTTTCAAACACCCGGATGGAACCGATCTTGTCGCCATTGGCGTTCTGGTAGGCGTTCTTGTTGGTGTACAGCTCGATAGCCTGGTGGCTGTGGAAGTCTAGTGAGTCTGGATACGATGAGAAGCAGGCCCCGAAGAGATCCGGTCTAAATACGACACTGGCAGCTGATATCCAGCCACCGGTTGAACCACCGTCCTGGATTCGCGCGTATGGCTGGGCGATAGTGTTGAACTTCTGGTCGATGTATGGAATCAGTTCTTCGTTGATGGCGTCACCATAAGGACCCATGTTAGCAGTGTTGACGCCGTAAGAGTCATCGTAGTATGGTGCTTCATGGCGAAAGGCAATGATGATCAACTTAGGCGCTGGCCGATCAGCTGTACCGTTTCTACCGGGAATAATACCCTTATCCCACGCCGCAGAGAAAGCCTTGTTGGTGGAATAGCCATAAGCGCCTCGTCCACCCGACCAATGGTTTTGATTGTAAAGGACGGGGTACCGCGTCTGCTTATCTGCGGCGTCATACCCAGAAGGTAGCAGCACGTTGGCGCCGACATACATATCACGACCCCAGAATTGGCTCAGCTTCTCGCTTCTAATCTTGACGTACTTCAACTGCTCTGTGTCGGCGTAGTTGCCCTGAGAGCACCCTCCAATCTCCTTCCCTTCAAAAGCCTCGACAGGAGTCACACTGTCGAAGGTGAGTTTGATTGTCTGTGGGCCGCCACGCACTTCGAGGTCGAGTGCCGGCGTGGTAAGACTCCCGACACCGTCAACATTGGGCGCACCATCGCCGCAAGGGAACTTGAGATGTACCTCGGAACCATCGCTCCGCCTAGCTTTGTCGTACGGGTTCAAAAAGGCTTGAACACGGTACTTACCAGCTGGAACGTCGTCTGGTAAGCGTCAGCATTAGTGTTTCCCAAATACGCTCGGGCCGCCGTAATTCCGAGCTACAAGCATGTGGGAAATGTCTTACCCATGCTGACGAGTGGAAACCCAGAGACTCCCGTCGCGGTATCGTTGGGGCTTCCGCCAGACAGCGTGACGACGTCTCTGGCGCCAAAGTGTAAGACGTTCTTGCCGAACATCTTGTTTGGCGTCGATGTGACATCTGTGTCATCAAGAGGGTCGGTGCCATTGGGCGCAAACATGAGCACCACACGGCCATCGATATTACCCTTGAGTATGCCATCCCCTACCGAGATCTGCACTTGCAGATTGCCGGTAGCTAGAACAGCCCAAGGAGAATATGCCGCGCAGGCGACGACGAGGAACGCCTGTCGAGCCCTGCTGAAGCAAACCATACTTGCGATTGGGTGAGGATCGTTGGATGGAAGGCCAAGCACGAGACGCAGGACGAAGATCTAGGCATGCAAGTCTATTCATATACCCGCTCGGGCCGTTGCGTGGAGTCGCCCATCGTATCGGTAGCGACACGACCACTGACGACAGCAGTGCAGACTCATTTGTTATCGAATGACGGTCGTCATTGACGGAGCATGGTGTAAAATAAGTCTCTAGATAAGGGAGATTGGCTGGGGTAGCCAAAAAGACTTGCCTGTTTTGCCAAGATCGACCGTCTGACGCCACCTCGTGTTTTACCTGCCGTATCCGGTATCAAACAGTATTATAGCTTTCCTCCGACGAGGCATCATCAAACCAATTTCCCGAGGCGATAAGAATACTCCCAGAAAACGTCGTTTCCCGCATAGAATCAAGCTATCGTGGAGAGTAAGTATTCTAGAAGGCTAGAAGGCCGTTAGGGCGAGTTTGCTATAACTCATCAGTGAGTCAAGGTGATGATTGATGATAAGATGAGAACAGGCATGGTAGACTACTGTACTCGGTATCTCTTTCAAGCTACGCAGTCGAATAGCAAAAAAAAAAAAAAAAAAAAAAAGTTTCTTTCGAGCCAATTCCTACATTTCTACATTTTCGTTGAAAATATCAATTCAGACAATCCAAAGTCGTTCTCGAAGTGTGATGCGTGTTTACTTTGTATAGCAAAGGCTATTTGTTACACTCCGTCCCGACCGCAATCCTAGTCGTGTATATAGCACCTATCGACCTCAGTACGACCTTTAGCACTGTGCTTATGCTCTTGATACTATAAGTTTGAATAAGACGTTGGAGTTTCGCAAGCCCTAGATTAGTGCTTTACCATCATGCGTTTGGTAAATTCCAGGTAAACGTTGCGATGGGGGATGAGTGCGGAACAACGACGTTAATAGAACTGAATAGTACAGCACGCACATGCAGCTCGAGAATTGGCTTCGCCGACGAGTGACCCCGTTGGACGAACGAGAACTGCATACTGAAACATATTTTCATTATGAACACGTTAGCCATCATATACTAAGCAGAGTATTTCCCAAGCCATTGAAACACATTATTAACACAGACTTCTCAAACACCCAGTTCCCCATAGAATCATGATCTGCACGATGACCAGCATCCTACACATCCACAAGGCTCTTCGCAGCCTCAGCCCCAGCAATCCTGCCAAAAACAGCACACTCGAGCAGCGAGGAGCCGCCGAGGCGGTTATCGCCATGTATACCCCCCGTGACCTCGCCAGCAGCCCACAAGCCGTCCACAGGAGCTAGTGCGTCCCCCCGGCGCGCAAGGACCTGCGCCTTCTCATTGACCGCGACACCACCCATCGTGAAGTGCGTGACGGGCGTAACAGTGCCGACCGCGACCTCCTGGTCGCGATTCGCCTCGCCGGGTGGCAGACGCCAATGTCCGAAGGCAGCGCGCCCGAAATCGTCGTCGCGCCCCGCGGCCACGGCCACCGCGTACCGGTCGACGGCAGCGATGACGGGCGCCGGCAGATCGCGCACGCGCGTCTTGCGCATCAGGCCCTTGAACACATAAAACCCGAGATGCGAGCCCGCGGCCTCGGCAGCGCCAGGATCAAGCAGCAGCGTGACCTCCCACTGTCGGACGCCCGCGTCATCGTGCGCGGCAGGCGGCAGCGCCATGATAGCATCGCTCGCGACATCGCGGCGCTCCATCTCGTTGACAAAGCGGCGGCCCTGCGCATCGAGCAGGATCCCGCCCTCGCCGCGCAGCGCCTCGGCAGCCAGGAACTTGTAGGTAGCCGTCGGATCCTTCGGGTCCACGAAGCCCGTCGGATGGATCTGCACGCTGTCCATATCGACGAGCGCCGCGTCCACGCGGGCAAGCACCCCATGCGGCGCGGGCCGCGCCTCGTTCGTCGACGGCATGCCCGCGAGGTCGGGGCGGTGCGTCGCCAGCAGTCCGCGCGCGTCGCCCGCGAACCCGCCGGCCGCGAACACCACGGGCCCGCGCAGCTCGTGCGCAGCGGGGTCCCCGGGGACGCTGTACCGCACGCCGTCAACACGAACAGCCCCGCTACCCTCGTCGGTAGGGGCCGAGAGCAGCAGCTCCTGCACCTCCGCCGACGACGTCAGCGTGAAGTTCGGGTGCGCGCCCAGCTTCTTCAGCAGCGCGCCGACGATCGCCGCGCCGGGCGGCGGCCCGCTGGCCCCGCGATGCGTGCGCGCGCGCGAGTGGCCGCCGAGCTGCGCGACGGTGTTCATGTCGACGCCGATGTCGTCCGCGAGCCACTCGACGGCGTCGGCGGAGCGGGCCGCGAGGATATCGATGAGCACCCTGCGGTCAGTCTCGGACAATCCGCCAGCGCCGTGCGCGAGACGGACGCCGGCGGAGCGCGTGGAGTCCTCGAAGAAGCGCGCGCTGGTGTCGTCCGCGGCCAGGGCGATGCTCTGGTCGCGCTGGAAGCGCGTGCCGGCGCCGTTGATGCCCGAGGACGCCTTGATGCTGTTGCCGCCGGGCTTCGGCGCGCGGTCCACCATGTGCACGGCGGCGCCGGCCCGCAGCGCCTCGTGCGCGGCCGCGAGCCCCGCGAGCCCCGAGCCCACGGCTATGACGGGCCTCGACGACATGGCGTGCGCGGTGTGCGGTGGTGGTGATACGGGCTGGAGATGGGTGTTAGTGATGATGATGATGATGTCGCGCAGGTAGAGCGTGCACAAGATCGCTGCCGCGACGCCGATTCCGAAGTAGGTTAGCGAACAGCGACTGCAGTGTCGCATTGAATTGCGGTGGGTGTGTTTGACGAGCTCGAGCTCGATCGTCGCCTCTTACTCATGCACCCCGACCGTGTTGGACGAATATATGCTTTCGGACGAATGTCACTTACTAAGTGAGAGGCGGAACCGAATCGTATGATTGAATCTGATCGTACGATGCGAGTCTTCCGTGTCTGGCAGTTCGTCAGACGATTGCTTTCAAAGCGCAAAATGCTGGCGCCACGATGGTTAATTCTAACTTTCGCCAGCCCCGGCTCACCATAGCCTACTCACCCTGTGCTTCCCCAGATCTCCGATTTCGTTTGCTATTCCGGCTGCATCGCAAAACCCCGCTACGTGAGATTTCTTGATTCGGTCATCCCTGTCTGCTATGAACTTGTTCGATTCACACACCACATAAATAAAGCATAAAGAATCAAACATACAGTAAGTCTTGTCTATTAGTAATTTGATTATGGAAACTTTAGGATTTTATCATGCAGGAAACGCTCATTATCATTTTACGTCGCGACAAAAGTGTGCTTTCAAACCAAAGCGGATCGGGATCACGTTGTCCCATTTACGTCTTGACGTCGGGCTCGTCGCGTCCAACGTACTCCTTGAACTTCAACAGGTTAGTTGCGAACTTGATCTCCTCCTTCAAGAAGTCTTGCGCATCCTGTGCGTATGTCGAAGGGTCGTTGCTGTATTGCTCGATGTACAGCCGAATGGTAGCTCCAGACGAACCAGTGCCGGACAATCGGACAACGATGCGGCTACCGCTAGAGAAGCGCGCGTAAAGACCTTGGTTGGAGGCTACTGAGCCGTCAAGGTCAGTGTATGAGAAGTTACCGGCATCCGTGACGGTACGATCTATCGATCAGATTAGCACATGACTATGAATATCCATTGTTCATACTATCAGTGGAGACTTACCTCCAATCTTGCTGCCAATGAAGTCGGGCTTGGAAACAAGATCCTTGAGGGTGCCGACAACCTTGTTGGCACCGTCGGAATCGACGTTCTCGTAGTCGTAGCGAGTGAAGAATACGCGACCGTACGTGTTCCAGAACTCCTTCTGGATCTCTTTGATGCTTGGCGTGACACCGGGATTCGCCTCGCCAAGGCCAGCGATAATGTTAAGCCAGGCGACGACAGCCCAAAGGCCGTCCTTCTCACGGACATGGTTACTGCCAGTGCCGAAACTCTCCTCACCGCAGATGCTCAACTTGTCGGCATCGAATAGGGCACAGAAGAACTTCCATCCAGTAGGGACCTCGTAGCAGTCCAGGCCCTGAGCCTTGGCAACCAGATCGACGGCGCCGGAAGTTGGCATGCTTCGCGCTAGACCGTAGACACCTTGGTTTTTGAAGTAGGGAATAAGCTTTGCGTGATGGGCAATGATAGCCAGACTGTCTCCAGGAGACACGAAGGCACCAGCTCCGTAGATCATGTTCCGGTCGCCGTCGCCGTCGGAAGCAGCGCCGAACGGGATCGAGTTCTTGTCAACAACTGACACAAGCGAGTGAGCGTAGGTGAGATTGGGATCAGGGTGCCCGCCGTTGAAGTCGGGAGCGGGGATACAGTTTTGGGTAGAGTCCTTGAGTCCTAGTTCTTCCTCGAAGATGGCCTTGCCGTAAGGGCCGGTGACGCCGTGTAGACCATCAAACAGGACTTTGAAGCCAGGGTTGTTGCTGAAGAACTTCTTGATCAAGGGGAAATCGAAGATGTCCTTCAGCATCTGCATATAATCCGCGGTGCTGTCGATGATTTCGACCTCGAGGTTTTCGTAGGTCTTGGTTCCGACGGTCGAGATGTCGATATCGGGTAGGTCCGCAATCTTGTAGGAGGTTAGGGTCTTGGAAGCCTCGTAGATCTTGTTTGTGACGCTTTCGGGGGCGGGGCCACCGTTGGCCAAATTGTACTTGATGCCGAAATCCTCATTGGGTCCTAGAGCGTAGTAAATGAGCATGATTCAGGCTTGTCTTTGCTGCCGGCGAGCTTACCACCGGGATTGTGACTGGCCGTCAGGAGGATACCGCCGGTCGCCTTCCGCTTTCGAATGACGTGGCTGGCGGCCGGGGTAGATAGGATGCCATTTTGTCCGATCAGAAGCTTCTTGACACCGTACGCGGCACCGATCTTGGCAATGAGCTGGACAACCTCGGGGTTCCAGAAGCGACCGTCGCCCCCAATGACCAAGAATGATCCTGCATTTCCGTGGTGTGAGTGTCTGTTTGTTGGGCAAAAGACTAGGCCTCTTAGGTTACTGATACGAACCTTCAACGCCCTCAGGAATCGACAGCAGAATACTTGTGACAAAGGATTCGCTGTAATGAGGCTGTTGGAAGACCTTGACCTTCTTGCGAAGGCCTGAACTATCAGCCTGTCAGCAACATATGTCGAGCTCGATGCTTGTTTAGAGTTGTCTCAGGGGGGACATTGGGCTTCGATGAATTTTGGTGGTTTGGTGATGGCGGGGTAGCTCAAGTAAACAATGACATACGTGCCAGGCTTTTGATCCGTGAAGGACTTGAATTCAACTGTCTTTACGCCCATGATGAAGCTTGCAAGCCGGGTAATTCAATTGAAATGCTAGGAAGAGGTCAGGAGAGATATTGCGTGACGGAAGGAAGAGGAGAAGAGCGACAGGAGCTTGGAAAATACGTCAACTACCTACGTAAGGGCGATAGCGGGGTTTGGTTGCAATACCTACCTAAATCAAGCTTGCCATGTCAATACCTGACAAGGTCCACTGACAGAGGCCCCACTTCACTGATACGTGGTGAGCTCATTATCTGCGGTGGGGGTGCTGAATCCAGGTACGCACGGTGTATATACATAGCCTCGTACCGTACAGAGAAAGGGATCTCCGCCTGCTCCTACAGTGTCCAATAATCCGCAATGGGCCTCTCATCCCCTTAAATAGTTCGGCGCGCCTATCAGCCCCCCTTGGATCTGCCCTGGATCTAGAACCTCCAGGGCCAACAGAATCACCCACGCGCGTCAACGGCTTTCAGAATCAGCCGCAAAATCACGCCGAATTATTCGATTCCCCTTTTCTCAGGTGTCGTGAGAACATGGCGGTTTTGGCACTAGTCGACGCCACCGGAACCCCATGGCAACCGTCTGCAACCCACAAACACGCCCTTCCCGAGGAATTATTGATGACACCATTGAGTCGATAAATCCATCGTTACGGGATTTGCAAAATTGGACGCAACGGCTCAGGCCTCAGCCTGGCTGTTCTTATCGCCAAATATGACATCCTTGTAGTACCGCGCCTCGGCGATGCTCTCGAGGATATCCTCCCTCGCCTGATGCAGGCCCTGCTTCCTGGGCGCATTGCGCAGCACCTCCGTGGGACACCACCGCCGCGCCGCCTCCTTGATAGTGCTCACGTCCAGGATGCGATGGTGCAAGTGCTCGACGACCTTCCTGTAGGGCTCCTTGCGCAAGAACGCGCGGTCGGCGTGCACGCTGTTGCCCGCCAGCAGCGCCGTCTTCCTCTCGGGCACGTGCTTCTGGATGTAGGCTAGCAGCGCCTCGGCCGCCTGCTCGGGCGTCACCGTCGAGGCGATGACGGAGGCGGTCAGCCCGGACTGCGCGTGCGTGCGCGTGCACCAGTCGTCCATCATGTCCATCCGCTCCTGGGCCTGGTGCACCACGGTGCCCCAGCCCGCCTCGTCGACCACCTCCAGCGTGCCCGTGGTGATGATGCAGAATATCTCAATGATTTCCTCGCGATCCGGGTCCAGCCCCGTCATCTGAATTCAGTCTTATCAGCCTGTTTTCTGGCCCTGCGCGTTGTGGCTTCAGTCGCTCACCTCGCAGTCAATCCACACCAAGGCATTGTCGCCAGCCATTGCGCTCGACTTTGAATCCGACGTCGCTAAGAGGTGGGGTGAGGTTGCGTCAATTGAGAAATGAGTTGTAGTTCCGGATATCCAAAGCGTACCTAGTTTCTATTTCTAGCCTTCACTGCAATTTTAGCTCAGAAGGAAGCTAACAGAAGTCAGTACGCGCTCCACTTTTCCGCTGCCAGGCCTCGATGGCACGCAAGGGGATCATAAACAGAGGCTGGGGTGCCGTCAAGACCTGAGCCGCCAGGTCTAGCGCCGACAGGGACCTCCAGAACAAGAGATGTGGAGCACATTCTTGGATCATCTGGAGAAGCTCCAGCGGAATTGTGCTCAGCTGCGGAATCCCGCATATCGCAGCCAATCTCCTTAGTGTCTTCTGATTGATCGATTTAAGAAAGGAATGGTGATACATATACGCCACGATCCTTTCGTGTCTGAAGATGGTGTCTGTGCAAAACACCACATCTTGGATAGAGACATAGGTGGTTATGCTCTTGTTCCACCTCCAGATTGCTCCCAGCCATATGACCGCTTGGGTCCTTTCCAGCGCTGGTTGATAGGTAGTTCATTTTTGTACACCTGTAAAAGTTAAAAGGTGTGAATCCCGATGGAACAAGGTCAGGAGAATCAGCTTGTATTGCTGCCTGAGGCAACATTATTAAATGTCAGATTATGAAAAGCCTGGCGACTCCTTGCGGCTGATGAAGTGTGCCGTGCACACAGAAGAGTTCGCAGACAACCCTCGAAAATACAGTAGGGTTCAGGTTCAGCGTCCATTCTAGCGTGGAGGATTTTTCTGGAATAAGTCCCAGTTCATTACTTGCCTCCCGTCAGCATTTTCTGGCACTCTCGCAACACGTCATCCGCTGTCCTCCAACCTCGCAGCCAACAATCTCAACCATGTGTCTTCCCTCGTCTCGTACCGCCGCCTGTTTTCTTGCAATTCGTCCTCTAATTTACGACATTTCCGCCGCGCCTGAAGGAGAAGCCGAAGCAACTCCCCCCGCGAAAGCTCATCCAACCCTTCCTCCAAATCGTCCACCTTCCTCTTTCCTTTCCTGCGATCACAGTCACCCCCTGCAGTCCCTGGAGCCGTCGTATCGTCTTCGCCTAGTACAGGGTCGCGGTCATCTTCAGAGCCACTTCCCCTCCCCTGAACGCCCTCAGACCCTTGGCCCTTCGTGCCGTGCACCTCCCTCAAGTGCTTGAGATAGTTGTCCCTCCTCGAGAACGGTTTCCGCATGCGCTTGCAGTTCTCTTCACCACAGATCCAAACCCCATCAGACGGTAGAGATAGGACAGCCCTATGCACAGTCCGCACGTGGCGGTCCCGGTCTTTCGCGGTTTGAAACCGGCGGCTGCACTGAGGACACCCGTGCGGCCGCGTGTGCTCCTGCGCGAGGTGCTCACTCAGCCGACTCTGGTTGGAGAGAGTTTCGCATCTCGGCAACAAGCGTTCTAACGTCTGAGGCTGGACTGTAGTTGATGCTGTGTCCGTTGGAATTGCCGCGGGCAAGGCTCGATCGTTGTCAACGGCGAGGTGAGCTTCGGCGTCGACGTCGGCTCGGGGAGGTGGCATAACAGGGTCTCCTGGCCCAGCTCGAGGGCCAGCCGTTCCATCTTGATGGCTATTCTCTGGTGGCATTATTGACGTTGGCATCGAGAGAATGGCGGGAAGATTATCAATTGCTGGATTGGCTAACGTCATCGGCGAATCCAGCTGGATAGGGCCATGGCCAAAGATGTTTTGTGTGTTTATTGTCTCGCCATGAAGGCTTGCACTTAGTGGGAAAGACACAGATCCAGGATTGGAGGCTAGATCCAAATCCCAACGCGTCGACAAGTCTGGGAGAGGACATGGGTCAATATGGGTCGATCTTCGTCCGTTGCGAGACAGATATTAAGCGCTCACATACCTATCTCTTGGTCTAGGAGCGCAATTGAGTCCGTCCGGTGGATGCTTCCAAGCAATATGCCACTCTCGGCGTGGGTATGGGTGGTCAGGGAATCTATTGGATCCTCCCAGTAGACGCTTCCAGGCAATGTGCCACTCTCTACATAGGTCCCCGGCCTTTCGGTTGACATGCAACCTACTCAGTGGTAACCTACGCAGTGCGGCCGATGAGGCCAGCGAGAGAAGCCATTCTTTCCGGAGGCTGAAAGCAACCACAGGGCGGACGAATAGGTTGATGCTCGCGAGCATTGAAGCGCTTATTGCGATTCCGATGTTACGGTTCTTGCAACATGCGGGTCCCGGAAATATATACTTGGATGCCGGAAACCAAATGCAGTGAGGCCTTACCAAAATCTGGGGGCCTTTGAGGCCCACTGGAGGCCCAATGGATGGAGGCCCAATGGATGGCGGCCTGAGGCCTGACCCCAGCCCGAATGAGGCCCCACGGATGGAGCTGGCCGCTTTCAGTCAACCCGCAGAGGGTTCTCAAATGCTTGGGTGTTTGCTTACATAGTTCATTTCATGTAATCCGTAGTGTATCGCCAGCATCAGCCTCAGAGCAGGCAGCGGAAGCTGCCCCTCCATTTCTTTGGTTCTGTTAGGGCTAACACGGGGGGACGACACGGTACCTACCTGGGTACCTAGTCACGGCTCGGTGGCTAGTGGAGGTTGTTGTTGACTTAGTGACATCCGTTAATTCTGGTACAAGGATAGCACATGACTTGGAGTATCGAGTAGTATTTTAGATAGATTCTGCTTAGTACAAAACATACTGTATACTTACTTTTACTTTATCTAAATATTAATCTTATACCTACTATATTATTATATAATCTAAATTAATAAATTATAAGCTTAAGTTTTGCTAAAGATTTAATGCTAGTTTAATTGCTTTTATTAAGCTAAATTAAGCTTACTAAAATAACAAGCGCTATTAAACATTATAAACTTTTTTATAAAAAAAATTAAGGTTTTAAGCAAAAAAATTTAAAAAGTTAAACATATTTTAAAATAAATAAAAGTATACTATAAAAAACAAACTAGTAATTATATTATATTAAATGTTTTAAAATTTAAGCTATAATTATTAAAACTTTAATTAACTACTATAAAATAATATAAAAAAAATTCTTTATTAAAATAATACTATTATTTTTAAAATGTTTTATATATATATATATAAAATTTTTAAAATTTTAAACTATTTGTTTATTATAAATAGTTATAAATATAGCTTTTTTAATTGCTTTAAATTTTTTAAATATTTTAAATTTATTAAATTTGCTTATTTAAACCTTTTTAACTTTATTAACTTTAATTTTATTATTTTTATTAACTATTACTTATTTATTAAGCTTAAAATTATAACTAATTATAATAAGCTTTTTAAAAATAATAATAAACGCAAAAAAAAAAAAAATTAGGTTAAAATATAAACTTTTTAACTTTTTTACTATAAAAAAACTAATAAACTAAGTATTATAAAACAATAAAAGCTTTATATAAAAAAATAAAAGCTTTTTATATTTAAAAAAAATAAACTAAAAAATAACTAGCTTATTATATTTATTACTATTTTTAATATATTATATACTAAATATAGTTTATTATAATATTATTATTTTATTATTATAATATTATTAATATTATTATTTTCGATTAAATAATTTAATAAAAACAATTATAATATTAAAATTTAAGCATTAAAGCTAATAAAGTTTAGTTTAAGCTTTAATAATATTTTTAAGCTAAAAAATAATAGTACTAACTAAAATAACTTTTATATTATATTATAAAATACTACTTTTAGTAAAAAAGTTAAAAATATATTATTAAGCTTATTTAAAAAGCTTATATAACCTATAAAAAACTATTTTATAAAAAAATAAAATAAATATATAAAAAAAACAAATACTAAAAAACTATAAATAACTATTTTTTTATTAGCATTAAAAATAAACTAAATATTATTATTTATTAAAAATAAAATATTATTAATAAAATAAACGTTTATATAATATATTATTAGTTAACTATATACTATTAATAATATAATATAAATTATTTATTAAACTTAATATATAGCTTAATAAAAAAATATTGCTTTAAATAAAAGGTATTAATAAATATAACAAATACTAAATTAATATTTATGTTAAGCATACAATAGGCTATTTGTAATAGGACTGCAACACTTGTAGTCCTTTGGTCTTTTGGTTTAGTGGTAAGGCGGTACGTGCACTTCGTGCCCGTAACAATCTATTAGGCTATAAACTTACTATAACTAAAATAAAAAATATTTAACTAATTTAAATAACTATAATATATAGCAAACTTAAAAAATACTTTTAATACTTAAAAAACTTTTATAACTATTAGCTACGCTATAGCAAATATAAAAATAAATATTTTAATATTTTTAAAAAAGCTAATATTAATAGCTTATAACTATTAAGCTAAATTTATAAGTAGTATTAAAAATAATATATTAACTATAGCTACTTTTTATTTAAATAATATTTATTTAAATAATAAAGTATATTTTTTATTAAATATTAAATAATATTAATGTAGGGAAAAGGCACAGGGTGCGGTTAAAGTAGTAGTAAATAAAAGCGTGTATTGTGGAAGTGTGTGCGGGGCACACACACGAGGGCTACGATATATACAGTGGAGGTGGTGGACCCCCCCCCCCCCCCTGCGGGGTGGGTGGGTGTGTGTGTAAGCCCCCCGTATCTTATCGCAACAATTAACTAAATATTTTTAAAAAATAAAGCAACTAAAAACTTTTTTTTTAAAAAAAAAGCCTGTTAACTATAAAAAACCTTACTAAAAAGTTTGCTTTATTTATAAATAATTAAAAATTATAAATAATAACTATAATAATTTTACTTGTTATATTTTAGTAGCTAAAAAAGCTAAAAGCTAAAAAAAAATATAACTACTTTTAAAATTTTAAAACTTTTAAAATAGCAGTTAATAATAATAGTAAGCTTAATAATTTATTTAGCGTAGTTAACTTTAAAAAATATTATATTAACTAAAATAAAATAATAGCTTACTTAATAAATTAACTATTAAAATTAAATTAACTAATATAAGCTTATAATATTAAAGTAGCAAAATTTTTATAAAATATTACTACTATAAAGCTTAAAATGCTTGCTAAATTTTATACTATTAAATTTTTAAACTAGCTTTTTAATACTAAAGCTTTTTTTTATATTTATTATAAACTATAAATATTTTTTATTTATAAGCTTTTTACTAACTTTTTTAAAATAAAAAAAGTTAGTTTTAATATTTTTATATTTAGCTTAAAAAATATTAATTTAATAGTTTAGCAAAAAAACAATATAAAAAAACTAAGTTAACTAATATTTTTTTTTTTTTTTATATAAAACTTAACTTTATTTTTATTAGCACTTTTATTATTTTAAAAAGCTTTAAATTTAAATAAAACTATTATAATATTTAAATATTTTATTTATTAGCAAATTTAAAATAATAAACTTTTATTTTTTATAAATGTTTTTATAATAAATTTTACTTTTTTAACTATTTTATAGCAAACTATTTAAAATACTAAAATTTATTTAAGCTATAAAGCTTGTTTATAGCTTATATTATTAAAAATAGTACGCTAACTATATTATTTATATTATTATATTAATAACTTAGTTATATTAATTTTAATATATATTAAAAAGTTATAAAAATATAAAATATTTAAATAATTAATAATTATAATACTATTATTTATAAATTATATATTTTAAAAAAAAGCATTACTTAAAATAATTATACTATAGTATTTTAATTATTAAAATAAAAAGCTTGCTAATATGCTAATTTAAATAGCTTTATAACGCTTTTAATATTTGCTATAAAACGTTATTATTTTTTAATAGTAAATAATATAACTTAATTATTTAAAGTATATTTTTTATACTATAAATTTAATACTTAGTACTTTATATAGCTAAATATTTAATAAATAAAAGCTTAAACTAGTATAAAAGTATAGTTTTTTAAAGTTAATAATAAAAAAAAGTTTAAAAACTATATTACTATTATATTTTTAACTAATAAAAAATATAACTAAAATTTACTGCTTTATACTAATATAAATAGCTAGGTTTAGTTAAACAACTATATAAAATATTTTAAAAACTTATATATATAATTTTTGCTAATTTTAAATTACTGCTTAAACTTTAGAAAAAAATACTTAAAGCATTAGTTTAAATATAGTTTAAAATATTTAATAGTATATTAAATAATATATTGCTTTATAAAGCTTAAATAAAATAAAAACTAAATAATAAATATTAAAAACGTTTAAAATATAAAGCTTATAAATTTATGCTTAAAAAAACATATTTTAAAAAACTTAATAATTATACTAAACTTATTGTACTAGTAAGCTATAATATAAACAATATTTACTAACTATAAAACATTTTTATAAGCGTAGTAAAAAAAGTTAAAAAAGTACTATTTAATAAAAACGTTGTTTTTAGCATAAAAAACTTTACTTTATTTAGTTTAAGCTTAAATCTTTTTGTTTTACTAGCTATAAAAATAGTATTATAATATATATACCTATAAAAATATGCTTTATTACTTATAAAACAACTTTTAGCTTTAAATTAACTATTTATACAAATTCTAGCAAAAAATAAAGCAAAAAAATCTGCTTTAAATTTTCTATATATTAACTTGCTTACTAATAAACAATTACTTAATAAATAAGCTTATTTTATTAAAAAAAAACAATAGATTAAAGCTATAAATATTAATTTTAAAAATAGTAACTTTAATATTTATTTTAAATAAAGTTATTTTAAATAAGCTTATTTTATAAGCAAAGTTAAAAGTAACTTTAATACTATTAAAACATTAAAATAAGCTATTAAATAAAACTAGCTAAAAACTATTTTTTAACAATAAGCTTTTTTAAAAAATATTAATTATTAAATTAAAAAACTAAAAAACTATTTTAATACTTAAGTTTTTATTTAATTAAAACTAAAGCTTAAAAATATTAAAAACTTTAATATTATAGCTTATTATATAGTATAAACTTTTAAACTAAAAACTTATAAAAAAGCTATAAATTTAATATACTTTAATAATTAGTTTTAAGCTATAAACAAAAAGTTAAAATTTATAATAAATAACTATACTTAAAAGTTATTAATAATTTAGAAAAATTTTATGTACTTTTTAAAAAATAAGTTTATAAACTTAAATATAAACTTAATAATAAAATTATTTAGTTTAAAGCATATTAAGTAGCTTAAAGTTTTAAATAAAAATAAAACATTAACTTTACTAAAACTTTTATATTAGTAGTTTAATAAAAGACCTATAAAACTTTATTTATACTAGCTATTAAAAAAAACTAAAAAATTAAACAATTAAATATAAAAATAGCTTTTTTTATAGTAATATTAATAGCAATGTTTATATATATTTATTTTTTAAATTTAAAGTTGTTAGCAAAATTTATAAGTTAAATAAAGCTTTTTATAAACTAAAACAAGCCTTTTAAATTTAATATAATATACTATTATAGTTATTAATAAAACTAAATTAAATTTGCTTAAAACTAAATAAAGTACTTTTTTTAAAAAATAGTTTTATTATAGCTATTTATATAAATAATATTTTTATTTTTAAAAAAAATATAACTAAAATTATTAATATAAAAGTTAACTTAGCTAGCAAGTTTTAAATTATTAATATAAAACCTTACAAATATTTTTTAAGTATAAAAATTTACTATAATAAGCTTAATAAAAAACTTCGGTTTATTTAAATAGCTTATTTAATAAAAATTATTTAAAAAAAATTTTTATTTAGTAATATTAGCTTTTATACTATATTTATAAACTTTAATAAAATATTATAGCTAATATTTATTAACTTTTATAATAGTATTATATAAAAAAAATATTAAAAAATAGTTAGCTTTTTAATATATACTATAGTAAAAACTTAACTTAACTTTATATATTTTATTTTTAAACTTAACTAGTTTTTAATAAATTTTATATAATAATACTTAAAAGCTACTAAATATATATTATAATATATTGCTAAAATATTAAACTATAAACTTAATTTTAATAATAATAATAAAAAATTTACTAGCTTTATAAATATTAAATATAAAAAAAATAAAACTAATAGTATTTTTATTAAATATTATATTTTTACTATTATTAAAGCTATAATTAGCTAAAAATTAAAAAAATAGTTAATTATTATTATATTTAGTTATAAATTAAAATATTTTATGCTATTTTTAGCTTTATTAAAAGAAATATACTTATAATAATTAATAAATAAACTAAAAGTTACTATAAACAATAAAATACTAATAAATATTAAAATAAATAATTATAGTACTAAATACTTTATTAATAACCTAGTTTATTATAAATAAACAAAGCATATTTAAATTAAATTTTATAAAACTAAAAAACTTATTTATAAAAGCTTTATTAATATTTACTAGCTGTTTAAAACAACTAATTTTATAAATATAAATACTAAAGCATTTTTTAAAGCAAAATTTAAAAAATAAAAAAACGCAGTTAAAGTTAAGCGTTTTTAAAAAGATAAAAACCTATTAATAAAAAAATAAAGCTTATAGCTAAGTTTTAATAAAAAATTTAAAAAAAACAGCAATAATTTATTGCTTTTTTACTTTAAACTTTTATTTATATTTAAATATAAATAAAAAAAAACTTTAAAAGTTTTTATATAAAAATAAATAAAATAAAGCTTATATTAAAAGTACTAAAATTATATTTAAAACAAAGTATTAACTTAATAATATCCGTTAATTTTAATATAAAAATAACATATAACTTAAAGTATTAAGTAGTATTTTAAATAAATTCTGCTTAGTATAAAACACACTATGTACTTACTTTTACTTTATTTAAATATTAATCTTGTACCTGCTATATTGTTATATAACCTAGATCAACAGTTGTGCGCACCACTTTAGCCACACCACGATCGCACACACACACACAGTGTCAGATTATAGCAGTGATGGCTCACCCGCCACAGGAGCGCTAGACTGATTAAATACTGGTTGTGGCTTAGTGTCAAATACACGACGGCGCCCGAGTTCCCACACTCCTACACTAGGTGGAGCCCCTCTAGTTGTGGCGTTAAGTACCCTCTAGGGCTGTGGCCCATCCCCCAGGAAAAGAGTGGGGTTACCCTCAGGTAAGCAAAGAGGGGGGGGCTACCCTCAGTTGATCTGTATGCTCCTCTTCATCTTGTTGTCGATGACATTTGCGGTCGAAGCGCCAATGGTGACTTCGTAACCGAGATAAGTAGTAAATACTAGCCAGCTAGTTTTAGCTAGGCTTTTAGTGCGCCGAGCAGTGTCGTCCCAAAGCTTGTATTTCGGGGTGTTAAAGTTCTCACAAAAAAAAGGTTAGTATTTCCACTTGGGTTGGGTAGTGAAGATCCGAGACTTACCACCCTTCTGGAGCGACGGCAAGGCCCTCGGTCTCACTGTGAGTAATTTGATGAGGTCTTGCGAGGTCTTATTACTTGTGTAACCGGTTCCGCCAATAAAAAGGAACCTAGTACTGATATTGAACTCAGTCGGCGGTCCCCCAAAGTTGAAGTCTGAGAGATTTCTGTTGGAGACGCTGATCAATTGATCTGGCCAGCGCATCCTACGCCGTTTGCTCGTATTGTGGACAGCCATTGTTCCAGGCGGGTAGGATGTTGGCAGCCGCCGGCTTTGTGTACAAATATTAGGTGTTCATATAGAAGCATCTAGGACTAAGGGATTTTGGGGTTCGAAAATGGAACCCTGGGGGTATACTTAACAGCACTAATGGGCGAGGCTCTAGTAACATGGATATGTGCTTATGCGCACAAAACATAGTTGCATCGTTATGGTAGCAGCCTAGAGGCCACCTGGCTGAAATTTTTGGATTGGTGAAATAGTGTTTCCTAGAACCCTTACCATCTTAACCCCCATTGTTGAGGTTGGAAACCCCGCCACAATGCCAAAATTACAAGTCAACCTCACAGGGCCACCATTTCCTCTAGGAAACTCGCTTGAAGCCATAGGAAGAGGCGAGCTTTATTGTATAGCCTGCTGTAACCTTTATCCTGCCACAGCTTTGGTCCTTATGCCCCGACATGCATTGGAGATGCAAGCCGCCACAGAACCAGCTAAAATGAAAGCAGCCGAGCGTGTTGGTGCACCGAGCCTATACCTATGTGGTTAGACCCTGGTCCCGTAATCAGGCAGGATTATTATGCCTTCGAAGTGTGCACATATCTATTCGACATCATTGAAGGAGCACGTCGGGGATGCCCATCCTGTACTCTAATTGAGAAAGTCTTAGGGCACTTATGCCCATGAACGGCCTCTGTCGACGACAGGCGCCTTGTGGCGCGTCTGATTTTCTGTTTTTGTAGGATATTGAGGGTTACAACTTACTACGTGTATGCGGAGGACAACGATTGGTTCTATATTTATGACCGCTAAAATGGGAACTCCCGTGGGTCTTACCGTCTTAGGCACGAACGTGGATGAAATTGAAATATATACATTGCCTGGTAGTTACCCCTTATCTACAGCACACACAGGCACACTTAGCGATTTGGTATAGTACGTATATTGGGGGGAGCGTGAGCCTATAGGGCTAGCTTGTCGCAAGGCTAATTCGCAGTATAAAATAGCCGTATCTTAGTATATTAGTGCAAATTTGTATTGCGTACGCCTTTAAAGCTAGCTTATTTGCTTTAACTAAAGCAAAACAAAACAACAACTAAAGCAAAAATAAAAATAATAAAACTTTAAAACTAATTATATATTTTTAATTAAAAAAAATAAATAAAATAAATTTTAAATAAATTTATATTAAATATATTTAATAATTTATATAATATAAAAAAAAGTTATATAATAAGTTTTTATATTTTATAAAATAATTTATTTATAATATATATAAATATATTTAATAATTTAATATAATATATATATTAAAAAAAATATAAACTTATAAAGCTAACTTATTATAAAGCTAATTTATAATATAAAATAGCTATATTTTAATATATTAATATAAATTTATATTATATATATTTTTAAAACTAGTTTATTTATTTAAATTTATATTTTAAATAATATTTAATAATTAAATATTAATAATAAAATATATAATAATAATATATATTTTTTAATAATAAAATAAAAAAAATTTTTATAAATAGCGTTTAAAATAGCTTTTATATATAAAGCACTATTATATATAAAAGAAAATTTCTTTTATTAAAAGCTATTTTAGCTTTTTTTTTAAAATATTTATTATTAAATAAATTAAAATAACTAGCAAATTTATATTAAATTTATATTAAATTTAATATATTAATAAGCTAAATATGTTTTTTTTTTTTTTTTATTTGTTTATATTTTTTTAATTAATTTTTAGTATTTTATATAGCGGCTATAACTGTAGTACTAACGTAATAAAGCGTGCTACGCTTAAAAAAAAAAGCGTTTTTTAGTTTAACGTTTAATTTTTTTTATAGGCTTAATAAATATATTATTAAATTTATTTTAAATTTAATATTAATATATTTATAAATTAAAACTTAGCTAAATATTAAAAATGTTATAACTATTATATTTATTATATTTACTAAATTATTAAAATAAATATATTATTAAATTTATATTAAATTTAAAGCTAATTTATATTTAAAATTTTAATATTTATTATTTAAACTATATTATAAAAAATATTTAAAAATATTTATATTATATTAATATTTATAAAAGTAATTAGTTTAATAGCTATATTTTAATATATATTTATAAAGCTATTTTAATATAAATTTAACTTTAATTTTGTTTAAATTAACTATAATAACTTTAAAGTTAAAAAATATTAAAATTTATTTATTATTATATATATTATTATTTGTTTTAATTATATTAATAATAAATATATTATTAAATTTATTTTAAATTTATTTTAAATTTAATAATATTTTTTTATAAAACTATTAGCAAAATATAAAAATAAACTTATAATATATAGCTATTTAATAAATTTAATAATATAGCTAAAAAAAATAATAAATAAATAAACTAATTATAAAATAAATTTAAATATAAATAGTTTTTAAGCTTTAAATTATTAAATAAAAATAAAATATTATATTATATTACTTTATTATTTTAATATAAAAGTAATTTAAAAATGTTTTAAATTTAATAGTAGTTTATTTTAGCTAGTTATTTTATTTTAAATATTTGTTTAGTTAATATAATATTTATAGCTATTAAATTAAATGCAAATTTAATAATATATATTAAAATTTAAATATATAAATTTAGCTTAAATTTATTTTTATTATAATATAGTATATTATATTATATTAATTAATATAAGCTTTTTTTATTTAAAAAAAGCTTTTGTTTATTATAAGCTTTTAGTTAATTAAATTTAACTTAAATATAAATTTTTTATAAGCTTTTAATTTTTTATTTGCTAATATTTTATAATATTATTTAATTATATTTAATAATTAATAGCTAAAAAGTTTAATATTTTTTTTATTTATATTTATATTATAAATATATTAAACTATATTTTATTAAAAGCTATAGCTTAAATATATTTTATAATTAATTTTTAAGCAAAAAAAATAATTATTTAATATTTGTTTTATTTTTAATTTTAAAAATGTTTTATATATAAGCTAAAATAGTAATAAATTATTATAAATATAAATTAATATTAATTTTTAGCTTAATAGTTTATTTATATAATATACTAAATATATTAAACTATTAATTATATTAATAATTATATTAATTTTAAGCTAATTTTTATTTGTTTTTATTTTATAAAAAAAAATTTAAAAGTAATTATTAAAAGCTAAAAGCTATATTAAAAATTTTGCTAAGCTTAATATTTTTTATTTTTAAAAGTTATTTAAATTAAAATTGCTATATATAATTTTTTTTAAGCAAAAAAATTTATATTATACTATTAAAAAAATAATATTTACTATTAAAATATTATATAAGTTTTTATTTATAAATGTTTTTTTTAATATTAATTTAATTAAAATATATTTTAAAATTAATATTTTAATTAATAAGCTTTTTTTATATAAAAATAAATATATTACTTTTTAAATTAAATAATAAATATATAAGCTTTTAAATATTAATATATTTAAAAAAAAGTTAATATAAATTAAATATAATATAAATATATATAAATATAATATTAAATTTTAAATTAGTTTTTAAAATAAGCTAAAAGTTTTATTATATATATATAATATAAAGTTTTTTTTATTATTAGCTATAGCTTTTAGTTATATAGTTTATATTAATTTTTATATAAATTTATTATTATATTATAATTTTTTTAAATTAAATTTGCTAAGTTTATATATAATAAATAAATATAGTTATTATTATAATAAAAGCTAAAATTTAATATATATACTAAAAAATATAAAGTTAGTTTATTTTTAATAAAAATTACTAATATAAATATAAATTAGCAATTATTATAAAATTAAAATAAAATAATATATTAGTTAAACTATTATTTTATAATATTATTTAATAAACTTAAAAGTAAATATTATTTTTTACTACTAATATAAAAATAGTTTAAAGCGCTTTTAATAATAGCAAATTTTTTATAAAAATATTTTTAAAGCTAGTTTATATTATAGTATTATTTATATATATAATTATAATTTTAAATGTTTAGTTGTTTTTTTAGTATTAAAATACTTTTATAATTTTTATAATTTTAAATATATTTATATTAAAGCTTATTTTATAAAAAAAATATAAATAGCTAAAAGCTTAAGTTTTAAAAATTAAAAAATAATTATATTAATATTTTTTTATAAAATTTATTTTATAATAAAAGTTTTTTATATTTATATTTAAAATATTTATAAATAAATAAAATAATAAGCAGTTTATATTTATTAAAAAATAAACTTTATTAAAATTATAAAAAAAGTTATATTATTATTTAAAGTTTAATTTAGTAAGCTTAATAAATAATTAAAATAGTTATAAGCTAAATTTAAATAATATAGCTTAAAAGCTATAAAAAAAAATTTATTAAATAAAACTACTATTAAATAAAAGCTTAAATAGTTTACTAATTTTTTAATATTATAATAAAATAAATATAGTTTTTATAATATTTTTATTATAAAGTATATTATTTTTACTAGCTTTTTTTTTAATAATTATATTTATATTAAAATTATATTAATTTTAACTTTTAAAATTTCTAAAGTTATATTTTTATTATTTTTATTATTATTTAAAATTAAGCTTAATATTTTAAATAGCTAGTTATATTTTTTATATATTAAAAAAATATTTTTAATTTAAATTAAAAATATAGCAAATATAAAATTATTTAAATTGTATATAACTTTTATATTAAAAAATAAAGCTTTAAATATTTAATAAAAACTTTTTATAAAAATATTAAATAAAAAAAAAGCTATATATAAGCTAAATAATAAATAGTTTTTATAAAAAAAATAGTTTTTTTATTTAAAACTAAAAAGCTAATAATATAATATTATTATTAGTATTAAATAAAATATATTTTTAAAGTTTTTTTTTATAAAATATAACTTTTAGTTTATAATATAAATTAGTTTAAATATTTGCTAAATTAATAAATATTTAAAAGTTATAAATTTAAATAAAATTTAATTATTAACTAAGCTTACTTTTAAAAATAAAAAGTAGTAAATTTAGTACTAGCTATTATTTAATTTAAAAATTAAGCTTAAAAAAAAATAAAGTAAGCTTTTTAAGCTTAAAAGTTTTATAACTTTATTTTAAGCTAAATTTATAGCTATTTATAATTTAATAACTATATAGTTTTTATTAGCTAACTATAAATTGCTTGCTTTTTTTAGTGCTAAAAAATTAATATAGCTTAATAAAGCTTTAAAAATAAAAATATTATATATTATATTATTTAAGCTATTTAAATAGTTTAAAAATACTTTTTATTAAAATTTAAAGCAAAATAATAATAGTAATAATATTAATATAAGTTTATTTTTATTAAATGTTTAAAAAATTAAAGTTATATTAATATATAGCTTTAAAAAAAGTTATAATAAAGCTTAAATAATTTTAATTATTAGTAAAATTTATAGCTAAATATTTATTAGTAATTTTTATAGCTATTTAAATATAATTTTTATATAGCTATAATTTAAATAAATTATAACTAAAGCTTTTTATTTTTTTTTATTAAATAAGCTAACTTTTTATAATAATTATTATATTTTTTATATATATATTTATAGCAATATAAAAATAAACTTAAATTTTTATTATATTTAAAATTATTTTATTTATTATAAATTTAGTTTTTTATTTATAACTTTATTATATAAAAAGCATTTGTTTATAAGTTTAATTTATAGCTTGCTTAAATTAATAGCTTTAGTATTATTAAAAAAAAAATAGCTATATTTTTATTTATAGTTTTATTTAAACTATAAGCTTGCTATATAAAATATTATTAAATAATATTTTATTTTAGCTGCTATAAATATTATTATTAGCTTAATATTATAAGTTAAACTAAATTTATATACTATTTATATAAAGTTATTTATTACTAAAGCTATATATAATTAGTTTTTAAATAGCTAAAAATAAATTATTATAAATATTAAAAAATAATAAGCTTAAATTATTAAATTAAAGCTATAAATTTTTAGCTTTAATAAAGCAATATATATTATAATATTATTTATTTAGCTAGTATAAAATATAATTATTAAATTTAATATATAGTTAGTTTTTATATATAATTTAATTAAATTTATTAATTTAAATTTATTTTTATAAATAGTTATAATTTATTTTTAGTTAACGCTTAAAAACTAGCTTATTATTAACTATATAATAAAAAATAACTTATAAAAGTTTTTAAATTTTATATTTAAACTTTTTTTTTTAAAATAAAGCAAATTTATTATAAAGTTAAACTTTATTTAAGCTTAGTATTTTTTTTTATATTTTTTATATTTTAAATATATAATATATAAACAGAATTTTTATTATAAGATTTTTTTTTTAATAGTATAAAATTATTTATAATATTAGCTTTTAACTTTTTTTTAAATAATAGTAAACTATTTTTAGTATAAAATTAAGTTAATAGTATATTTAATATTACTATTATATTATTTTAGTTAAAAGTTTTAGTTAAAAAAAGTATTAAAAGCTATACTATAAAAACATTTTAGTAATTTTTTAAAATATTATTAGATTTAATACATAGTGCTATTATAAAGTTGTACTAAATATAACATTAAGTAAATAATATGTTTTAATATACAAATTTTAAGCAAATTTGCGCTAAATATGCCTAATGATTTGTGTGGTATAGGAGGGAAGTTGTGCGGTGGGTCCCTGTACCCTGTAGAACAACCCATCCTAGATGGGCAGTTAGCATTGTCACTAACTTTAGGCAGGACAAAGATCTCCGTGGCTAACAATTGGAAGTTCCATCCCGTTTACGCGTAGAGGTGAAATATACCAGTCAAGAATCGGCGGCGTCGTGAGGCATGTTGCTGTAAACCCGGGTTCAAAGGCCGGTTTTAGCCTGATTAAGTCGTGGCTTGGTTAATGTGTCAACGATCACGCGTCTTGTCGAGAAGCAGATTCCAAAGCAGAGCACAATTTGCCGAAACGAGTGATCGAGGTAGGGTCTGACGACAATACCGCGATTCGCCTTTATGAGCACGATGACCGGCCAGGCACATTGGGGTCATAATATGTAGCCCTATCTCACTGCTGGGGCAGGAAACCACTTCCAAGGTTAACGAAAGACACAGTGGAGAAGAAAAAGGCGAATTTACCTTGGGAATCGCTACCTAAAACATTTCAAGATGTGATCTTAGTGGCTCGGGGCATTGACGTCGAATATGTATGGATCGACTCTCTCTGCATTATTTAGGACGACGAACAGGACTGGGAAACGGAAGCCGCGAAAATGAGTTTAATTTACGAGGGCGCGCTAATGGTTATGGCAGCCACAGCCTCGGGCGACAGTAGCGGTGGCTGTTTATTCGAAAGAGAACAGTATTTTGAGATTTAGGCCACCATTTAACCCGGCCCGCATTTTAGTATATTCGCGAGAAAATCGCGTCCTCGCGATGCCTTTATGTCGGACATCGTGATGGATGGGATTGACCCAATTGGCCTGTTAAAACAGCTTATATCCTGCAACTATCCGCTATTATCGCGGGCGTGGTGCTTTTAAGGACGGCTGTTTGGTACTAGGGTTCTTTACTTCTTACGACAGGAAATGGTATTCGAATGCCTAGAGTCCATCGAGTGCGAGTGTGGGACGCTGGATGGATACGGAGAAAGTGCCATGAGATAACTGAGGCGGGCTGTTAGACTGGACAAGGTGTCTAGACTTCAAGATTTGTTTTCAAGGGAAGACGAGCGGTGGAGGCACAAAGGGTTTAGTTATCCTAACGAACAGGCCTTTTCAACGTAAGTGGGTCACTCTAATGCTATTACATAAACACACATACCTAGTCGAGTTACTATATTTATAATAAAATCTGACTTAGTAACTAGATTCGACGAAGACTTGTGTAACAATGCCTAGCTGCAAGTCGTTAAAACTTATTCATAACGGCAAATAACTTTTCCGGCAGACATATTCCCCGCTCTTTCAGGGCTGGCAAGGAAATAGTCTCGAATGATAGAAAAGAGGTACCTTTGCGGGTTGTGGGCCAACAGTCTTCTAATCGGCCTTATGTGGTCAATTATATAGCCTTTCCCAACCAAAGACGAAGAAACAAGGGACGAAGACACAAGAGAGCTGCAAAATACATATATAGCTCCTAGTTAGAGCTGGGCCTCAGTCCAGCGACAGGTACGTTGGCCTTACAACAACGTCACTGAGTTCTTCGTGGAAATCGATATACACAATTCCGACTGCGTCTACAGTGGCAGAGATATTGTAACAAGGGCTAGTTATCTAAGGCTTAGCTCAAGGCTGTATTAAATAATAATCAATCTCGGCTCTCAAAGGTCCGTAACCTTCAGAATAGACTGAACCTACAGAGGCCGAAGGCCTCTTTTTTTTTTTTTTTTACAGAATATCGAGGCATTTCCTCGCAATCGCTTTCGATACGAGATGTCTCGGTCAATAGGCGAGTTGCAGGTTCATGGCCTGATAAATATATTGCAGCTAAAAAGGTGAGTCAAGGTGACACCTTCAGTCCGTGTGACAGATACCTTCGGGAGAGTCACCTCTGGATGGATAGTTGTGACGGGAAAAGTTACGAGCGTACTATTTGAGGCATCGGACGACGGACGAACCTACCTAAGTAAAAACGGTGTCCGAGACCCCTTCAGTCCAGACGACAAAAATTTAGCCAGGGAATTGGTTGGCGAGCGGCTCATATGTCTACTCTATGCGATAAACCCACGAAACTTGGGGGGGGTGTTTATATTGTTATGGAGACAGTGACTTGGCCACAGCTGTGAGGAGTCACTATATACACCGTACCTAGGTAGTCCGTACCTTCCCTACAGTACCAGAAAAAGTCTGTGCTTATTAGCTAAGTAGGTACCTAGGTACCTAACCTGTAGGAAAGATACAGGCTACATAGGTACAGTGTATATAGTGACCCTTCACGGCTACGGCAGGTCACTGTCCCCGTTACTTCTACAACATCGCTATTCCACTCCCATCGCTCCAACGGGCCCAGATAGTTCTCTATTACTCATTATATACCAATTTGCCCACACAAACCTTAACGTTAGCTTTTCGTCAGCTATCTGTACTTATCTCGACTTAAAAGAATATCGTTAAAATGAGGAAGCTTAATAGAGCGCCTCACTCCAACTCTATGTATTCTGTTTATTATGTATTCTTAGATCTGTCAGGCACTAAAGGAAACTAAAGCTTGGCATATATGGCGTTACTAGATCAAGCCGGACATCCGTCCGGGCGGTATCTTTTGACAGAAGATCTGATTAGAATGCATAAGTGTCACGGATAGGTGGGTCTAAATAGATCTCTTGTACGAGAACACGGGGGAACTATAGTCCGCATGAGCTAGATACTTCATCTGATCGACACAGGGGCCACACAGGTTCACTTCTTCCATGCGTTCAATACTCCACTTCCGAGAATAAGGGTCAGAAACTGCTATAGCCCTAGAAATGTTACTAGCGATCTCGCTGCTTAACCGCTTCCTAGACTCCTAACCCTCGCGTCAAGTTCCGCCGGGTTCACGGTATGGGGGAGAATCAGTTTTGAGACAAAGCTCAAGTTTACTTAACTGATCCGTTCGTTCCCCGCACTGCGGTTTGAGATATCTAGCCGATCTAGGGCCAAGACTTGCAATGTCTCATACTGCGTCGATCGAAAGCCTCGTACACCATTAAGATTGGGCCGTCATTGGGTGGCTGTCAGGAATTGAGGTGAGTATCGTATAGTATCCTGGGGACTCGGATTGGCTCGGATCCAACCGATTTAGGGGTCCAGAGTGCAGAGTGCTCACCGATAGACTTCTGACGCCCAGAGATAGACCTGTTTGGGTCCTGCTGCTATCAATGCCGACGATGCAGCCAAGGTAAGAAAATTGGCGGTAACCAGCCCACATTGACCGGCAAAAGGTTGCCAAGGCCTACTTCGGCCTATCGGAAGACGTGAGCGTCATTTACTAAGTCACCTAGTCAGCCTCCTGCGGCGGCCTTTTCCTCTCTAGCCAGAGAAACTCCTTTTGTGGTTCGTTAAGCAGTCGAGGTGCAGTTAACCTTTTTTGTGAGATGTTGAGCTTTCAACGAGCGACGGGAACGACCCCTGCATTATCATGCCTCCGCGCCCTGATCCGACGACGATCTGGCCCACTTACATCTGGCACCTTTCGTAGCTGCGTCTGCAGGTCTGCTTTACCTACGTCAAGATATCGTTGCTTTTTTTTTTTTTTTTTTTTGCTGGCCCCGCTGTTCTCTCTCTCTTTGTCGCTTACGGGGCCTAAATAACAACTCTGATGACATGTGGAGGGGGCGGCGGACGCAGCTGTCAAAGGTGGCAGATGTACTGTAGGTGGCTACAGTATAAAGCCCTAACTATTTACGCTACCCAGATTAGGGGGTAAAACAGGACGGGTTTCTACCTACCTAGGTACTGTAGATAGGACCCTTGTCATGTTTTCTTTTTCGAGGGTCCTACTTGTATATGCGCGCTTGCCGGCCTTTACGCTCCGCGAAAACTTCCGCCGTGTGTTATAGAGCGTGCCACGGAGTCGGAGATAGTGGAACCGCCTTAAGCTTGTCAGTGCCACCTACCTAGGTAAGTATAGGTAGATCTCTATAGCACTATCTAAGTTCATATAGGTAGCTTAGAGAATACCTAGTACAACAACATGCCACTCTCGTACAGCCCTCTTTCTAGTTCAACTGTAGCCTAAAGCTAGCAGAACAATCGTAGTGCATGTACTATATAGAGGCATATACTGAGATTATAGTACTTGATTAGTTTTTTTTTTGGGGGGGGGGGGGGGGGGGGGGGGGGCTGAGTAATTACATGCTCACCGACGCCTCATACGATACGGATACATCGGCTACCCTATCTGTATACTAATATAAAAAGCAAATAAAAGAATGCCCGATAGGTAACCTAGCTATCTCCCAGCCCGCCTCCCTATCGCACCGCAGGCGCTCGTATTGTACCGGCCGAGCCCAGTACCCGTAGTTTAGCTTGGTTTGGTGCCACGAAAGTTTGCTGTAAAGTACTTTCCAACCTGTCAGTTGTGGAGTGGAGCGCGCTGTCGACGTGCAGAACCACTGAAGCTTTAACAATAGAATGCCAAGCTGAAATGCCAAGCTTTGATACTGGCTATTCCACGTTTCTTTTTTTTTTGGTTTGGGCCTCGGCGCTGCGGGGTTAGTGTAGTGGCCGCTCCACTTGCGGGTGAGCCGCCTGCCGCGGGTGCAGGCCAGGGAGCCAGGGAGGGATGTCGCGCCGCCGGACCCATGCTAGACCCATTACTAGACCCATTACTAGAGAAATAAGCTACGTAGTAAGAAGTACTAATTGCTACGACTGGGGTCCTTTTGTGAGGCAAGGGTCATATCCAGGGGTTCTACACGACGTAGCACGTAGGTTAGGTATGTTACTAATTATAAGATCGGATGGAAAAGGGAAAAAGGAAAAAGGAAAATGGAAAATGGGGTTCGGTGCCGTTGTTGTCTCAACACCAAGCACGCAACACAGTCAATTAATTAACCGCACTTAGTAATACCTTAAAGGCCCGCGCCGACAGAGTGGCGTCGCAAATCGACCCATAACGCATGGCTGTTGTGTGGCGTGGCTGAAAGGCACAGAACCGGCCGGGTTACACAGGTCTCGGCGGGCGACAGGCGCCATCGCTATAGCCATCGCAAGCCACCGCAAGCCATTGCACGGGGTGTTCCACGGGGTGTTCCACGGCGTGACAGACGCTATCGCACAAGTGCCAGACGCCATCTCACAGAGTGGACAGTGGGAGAGGCCACTGTGCACAGGGCCGCGCCAGCGTCAGAGGCAGCAGCACCAGCGCTCTATAATAACGACAGGGCACCGCGGAAACGACAACTGGCCCGCCAACGCAACCGGCCACAACGCAACCGACGGACGACACGACAACATCGCTTCCGCATACCACCTCTGGCGGTGTTCGGCCACGCTCACGGCCACGCTCACGCTCACGCTCATGACCACCTGTCGCCTGGGCCCCGAATACCACCCGCCCCCCGCCGGCTGCTCTCGTCCGGAGCGTCGCACCACCTGATGGTGATGGCACAAGCCCCCACACGTCGCGTCTCTCAAACCTCTCAAACCTCTCAAACCTCTCAGACCTCTCAGACCTCTCAAGCCTCGCAAGCCTCTCAAGCCTCTCAAGCTGGCCCTCCCCCTCCCCCTCCCCCTCCGCCGCCGCCGCCGCCGCCACGGCTGCTAGGGCCCGATCCCGACGGCGACGAGTCTTCTATCGAGGTTATGGGCCCGGAGAACCCGCGAAAGAGACCACGGCTCGGCAGCGGCCCTGGCAACAGCGGCGACAACGGTAGAGACGAAACTCTGTCTTCCGCCTGCGACCAATGCCGGATACGTAAGATCCGCTGTGACCGCCGCCAGCCGCACTGCTCCAACTGCGTCAAGGCCGGCTTCGAGTGCAACTCGTCCAACACCTTCAAGCGCGTGAATCCCATGAAGCAGCTGTACGTCGCCCACTCTCCCTCCGCGTACTCTCCCTCCGCGTTCCTCCGCATTCCTCCCCTCAACCTACGTTCAGTTCAAGCCAAGCAGTCTAACACGCCCCGTGCTTCCCTTCTCCCTAGGCGCGATGAGTTCTCCGATGTCCTGAACCACCTGCGTGAGGTGGACAAGACCCTCAGCACTCTGACCGACCTCACCCGTCAGATCGCCGCGCGGCCATGCCCTCACGTCTCCCAACATGCCACACAACAACCGCACGCGTCCAGTCCCCCCGCCCCCAATGCTCTCCCGACACCTTCGCCGAGCCTCCTCGACCCCGTCCTGCCCAACCCTCAACACGACTATCCCTCGTCCGCCGATCGCTCCTTTCCTCCCCGCGAGCCGTTATGTGAGATTGCTGAGTTCGACCATGGCGGCGAGCGTTTGTATAGCTACCCGGCACCTCTGGTTCTGATTAAATCGCTGTTACGTCAGGTCGCCGGCGCTCTTCTCGATCCCGATAATAGGGATGGGAGTCAGAGTAATAGAGACGAGCAGGTCGCCCCCGCGATTCGGGGTCCTACTGTACAGGCCACCCTCCGCCGGAGGCTGGATGAGTTCCCCTTCAATTCACCCTGCCGAGAATCCGTCGCGTGTGGCGACAGCAGTCCTGTCACCACCCCTCCCCGGTTCATGGTGAATCTGCTCGGGGACGGCTACATTCGAAATATCAACGTGCGGACGCCCATCTTTGACGACGACGAGCTGCGCCGTGCCATAGATGCCCACTACGCGGGCGATGAGCCCCAGCACAACAGTGCCTGGGCACTCATCATTAATAATATTGTTCTGCTCGAGCTTGGCCTCGAGATACAAACCGCCCGCAGCTCCCATTCTAGTTCTCGAGGGATGAATGACGATATTTTACCTTCGTTCTTAAAAAACTGCCACCGCGCTATCGGCAATCTTGATGCTTTCATGATACCGAGCATTGCCCACGTGCAGGCACTCATAACTTTGGTATGTGATTCACGGCGGCATCCGCGTCCCCGGTTCTCAACAAGTTCGCAGCCCCAACTCCCACCCCCCACTTGGATCACCCCACTGATGCTGTCTTCCGTAGACATTGGTTGCCCGAGAATTCTACAATAACGCAACAGCCGAGAGAGTATGCCATGCCGCTTGCCAGGTCGGTCGTGCTATGGGTCTCCATCGATCCGTGGGTGCTTCCCGGGGCGAGAAAAATGACGATGTCGAGAGAGTACGACACCGACTTTTTCGAGTTCTCTATGCCCTGGATAAACAGCGTGTCTTCATGACGGGCCAACCGTGCGACTTACACATGTTTGACGCTGATCACCGCATTGGCTCCACTCGCGACCATAAAGAGGGCAACTCCTCAATCAGTGACGCTTTCGATGACATGATGACTCTCTGGGAAGAGATTTACCTGAACCTTTACGCCTCGAGAGCCGCTGTTGCTAGTTTGGAGACACGCGTTCATCGGGTCCGACTCGTGTCTAGCTCTGCATTTCAATTCGCCCAGACACATTCCGAGCTCATTACGATGTCATCTTTCGCCGACGGCATAGCGGATACTGATTTGATGCTAGTAGAGCTGTTGTATGGCTATC
Organism: Xylaria sp. BCC 1067; assembly: GCA_005188305.1. Lineage (NCBI taxonomy): Eukaryota > Fungi > Ascomycota > Sordariomycetes > Xylariales > Xylariaceae > Xylaria > Xylaria sp. BCC 1067. The sequence continues at coordinate 1,301,658 of SSCS01000004.1, read as the reverse complement.
AGGTGTCGCAAGTGCTCATTCTCCGGTGCGACCGAGACGACGAGCAGGGCCTAGAAAAGATGTACCAGTTTGCCCGCTCCAGCCTCAAAGTGATCCTCGAGGTGGGCAGAGGCGGTCTCAACACCGCTCGGTTAGCCTTATTAGGTAGCATGTTTCGAAGGTACCCTATCGTTGCCTTTGTCGAGCTCGTGGCCTTTCGTCTCGCTGGTCTCTTTTCAAACGGGGACTACGATTCGGCCACCCAGACCGACGTCAGTCTACTCCGTGCTATTTGCGACCAGCTGCAAATCTTGCAGCACGGCAACGTGCCGCACTCGTTCTACGCCCGTTTGAGGGTGGGTCTTGTCTGGGCTCTTGAAACCCTGGAGGCCGTGGGAAAGGCCATTATGGGACTGTCGCCTCAGCCCCAGCAACCAACAGGATTCTCACCGCATCGTACAGAGAACCCTCGACCGACGGAACCACCGCCATACCACCCCGCCAGTGGCTCGAATTCCATGGTCCTAGACATATTGCACGCTTGCAACATTCACCCGACTGGGAGTCACCAGGATCTTCCACGCTTGGCGTTAAGCCGTCGCAATGACGAGGTCTTTGGCCAAGGTGGACTTGCCGAACTGACCAGCTCCAGCTTTGCTACCCCAGGTGCGGATCGTATAGATCTAGGTTCTGGGCCTCTCTCTACGGGTCAGTTTGGCATCTCATCCTCGGTTCCCCCATCCCATTTAGAGTTGACTTCTGGATCAACATCTGGTAACCCTAACTGGAACGACTTCAACTTGGACTTTTTGCAGGAATCTTAGTATAGGGGGGGAGGGGCGGATATGGGGCGGCGGCCTAACTTGAGGTCGAGAATTTCTATTGCAGCCTTGAGGGTGACACAGGAGGCAGAACTTTGTGAACCACCAAGTCAGTGAAGAATGGCGACAGTCGATCATCATTACAGACTACGGAAGTAGTGTGCGTAGTTCTTCCACGTGGAACGTGGTGGATGTGACAGGTGCGTAAGTTAATATCTAACAAACACCTTTCATTTTTGCCTCATGGGTCTGGCAATTAGGTAAGTGGTAAGTACTGCGATCCCGCAGGAAGGAGTTCAAAAAAGACGTGGGTGCCCAATGTGGCCCGAAAATAATATCGGAGTTTAATCTGGCTAAGTATGAAGCTAAGTAGGCATATGCTGGGCCACGGGGACCTAGCAGTAATATGTACCTAAGTAGAAGCAGGGATAGCATCCTGTGCGAACACTTCAGATAAGACTGGTATCCTTATCATGTCATATACTTATTGGTGGGAAACCCCATCTACTTAAATCGCTACTATAACCTAATAAACGTCACATGCTGGGTTACTTAGATATAAAACGCCCGCTCAGTGACTTCGAAGAGCGGGGGGGGTAAGTGGTTAACGATACCCGGCCAGCTGAACAGCAGGTAGAACCTGATGGCATCGTCGACCGAGTTCGGCGGTGCAAGGATTATCCTTGTCGTTGGCGGATGGTTGGCAGGAACAGGAAGACAGGTTCATGCGCGGGCGAAATGGGGAGGGGCGTATCGTATCGTTGGGGCTAGGAGGCGATTGGAAGTCTTGAGAGTTCAACTGTGGGGATTCCGATTGCGGGGTTCGTGAGTCTGTTGTGAGAGAGGTTTGGCTGTTTGTTTGTTTGTAGGTTGGATCCTTCCTGTATATAGGAGGTTGTGTGTTTGTCTGCGGTAATATTAGGTTAGCTAACTAAAGATCAATTAATCGAGTAATTAGTCAATTGGTAATTGGTCGGTTGGTTGATTGATTGGTTGATTGGTTGATTGGTTGATTGGTTGATTGGTTGATTGGTTGATTGGTTGGAATCTGCCTATTTAGGTAAACTACATTGCACATCTTATATAATTACGTCTTACGCTGCTTACATGGACATGATTAGTAATTAGGGAGGTCTTGATTATGCATTCTACTGTAACCGAATCCTTTATAATCTATAAAATCACTGAATATTGCTTGAGATAAGAAACACGACACTTGCTGTCGCCTCACTATGATCTCGGCATCGGCGTAGAGACCCCCGCGCTGTCACTAGTAACATAGCATTACTGACACGGCACCATCGTGACAAGATCATTAGCGTTGCTATGTGCACCACTAATCCGCGACACAAGGTCTTCCAATATTACGCTTCCTGTAATCTGGGCAGCCTCCTGAAGATAGGAGATATCGAGTGAGAAGGGCTTTCCCATGACGTTAGGTACGAAGCGGCCGGTAAGCTGTTCCGGGTCGATATCATCCGGATTGATACGTTGTTGGAAATGTTTCCTGAAACTTGGAATCCAGCAGCGCATGCGGGTTGAGTGAAATGGCACATCAATGCCGCTTAATGGAACTGTCGCTTTTCCTCTGGGAATTTCAACGTTGAGAGGCAACTCGCTCGACCGTAAAATATACTGTTTGATCGTGTGGCCAAATGTTGTCGGTGCCATAGGGGATGCTCTCGTGTATGCCTCGATGGATTCTTGGGAGATCTTTCGCTCCGAGATGGCGTTGAGGATCTCGGTCAGGCAGCTCAGGTTTCGTATCTACTAAACATCAGCTGTGAACTTCGGTGCGTTTCACGGAAATTAATGACGTACGTGGCCCGCACAGACATATTGGTCGCCTTCGACATTTAAGTTTACAATCTCCAAGAGTTCACCGCTTTCTTGAGCAATATGATTGACTAACGTCTTCAAGGCTTCAACACCGAAATCTGTACACGGGAGTGTTAGTTAGGCCTAGATGAGACGTGAAATATCGGAGCCATACGTTGTCCGACCCTGCCTGGATTTGCGGCCATCATCCCATAGCCTGTACGGCCATCAATGTCTCGTGGAATGGCGAACTGCATCATTAGCCCTCGATAGAAGGCCGTGCGTAGCATGTCTTTGAAGTCGAGAAAGGGTGCCATGCATGCGAGGGCCCCGTGTTCGCCAAGCGAATGCCCGGCAAACTGGGCACCCTCCGGCACTAGCCCCTTGGATCTGAGGTGGTCCATGGTGGCTTTCTCTACTAGTATGATGGCCGGTTGGGCAAACTGGGTAGAAAATAGAAGCCCTCGATCCTCGGAGAAAGTATATGACAGCGACTCGAGACTCAGGCCGGGAATGAGTGGAACGAAACGCCGTTCTCCATCAGACGTGGTTATCTCCGTCCCCATTTCAAGGTAATTCGCCAAGATCTTCTGCCCCTTCGGACCTCGGAAGTGTATGGTGATCTCCTTTGGATTTTTTCTGATAATGTTGAGAATAGAAAAGCCTAGTGATATCCAACCGTGAGTACTGGTGGTACCAAGACCAAGACCAAGAGGATAGAAAGGAAAGGGGGGGGACATACCATAGAGATTCATAATATGACGGTCCATCTCATCGTAGATGGCCTTGGCAACAGAACTGCTTTCATAAAGACCCATGCCCATGCCAGTAGATTGACTGCCTTGGCCAGTAAATAAGTACGCAGTGGAAGGCTGGTCGACTTCAGCTTCGCCTTTAAGGACCTCCTCACCCGAATCTTCATTTCGAGCAACGACTTGGAATATCCTGCGACCGTTCTTCATGGCTATGTGACTAATGGCTACTTGGAGGTTGTCGCCGGGCCTAACGATACCCACGAACGAAGTATATAAGCGTCTCAAGCGCTTAGGCTGCCCTGGCGTAACACAGTCTTCCACTGCCTTCCTGCAGACGGCTGCCGTGTACATGCCATGCATGATCGGCCCTGGCAGCTCGGCAAGGGCGGCGAAAACTGGCGAAGCGTGGATAGGGTTGCAGTCGCCCGAGACTTGAGTATAGAGATGAGTATGCAAAGGTGCTGTGACGGTAACTTCAGAGGCACACTCAGGACTCGTCAATGGTATCATCTCATTGACGATTCTCCCCTTGCGCCGAAGAAAATCTAGGACTGGGTTCCCGTGACATCCGTCCTTTTCAAATACTACGGAGCCCAGATTACGCCGATGACCACTCCAGACCTTTTCCTTGATGGTACCTCGAATTTTGAGATTGGAGGCGCTATTCTGGCGAGCCCGTTGGCTGTGCGTGTGCACTTGTATAAGCAGGGATTTTCCAACCAAAGACACAGACGTGTCGTCGAGCCGGAACCATTCGAGATCACGCAAGACAGCCTCGTAAATGCTAGAGTCTACCTCGAGCTCGAAAAGTGGCTCTTCTACGCTCTTGAATGTAGGCTGAGAGGCGTCGAATGTTCCTCTGATAAAGAACGCAGACGTAACAGTAGCTATGGGCCGCCCCCGTTGCATAATCCGCGCCTCGACCTCAATCGATTTACCGGATGGCTCGATTGCCACTGAGCGGATTGAAGATTCGCTAGTAACTGTCTCCCCTACCTCCATCAGGGGGGCGTCTGGTACATACTCAACATTAATAGATTGATGTACGAGGCGTATGAGGTCGCCTTGGAGATCGCTCACTAGCAGCGGTCTTATGATAACATCCCATGCGGCGATAACAGCCGACTCCAGAGGGAGTACGGTGGTAGGGCTCGCAGGAGATGCGCCAAGAAAGGCGTGAGAGACCACCAAGTGTAGTGAGTCTCGCAATTGCTGAGTCAGCACAAATTCCTTGCCAATAAATTTGTCGTTCAATCTTTCTACCCTTGTCGTTTGCTCTTGGCCAAGCCAAAGATGGGCGTAGAAATCTTGGATGCGCCTGTCGCGATCCTCTGTACAGTCAATGAGCCCCGTTTGCTTGCTATACTCCCATTCAAAGATTAGAGTCGCCATTTTGGGACGAGCAGCGGGGTCTCGGTGGGTGAATTCGACCTGAATCCTACCCGACGAGTCGACTTCAACATTGACGATTGTCTGCCCTGTCGTTTCGTCACAAAGGCATGCCCGTGTGGAGCAATGGGAAAGGACCAATGAATATCCGTGTCGAGGTCCGAGGATGTGACGGAGATAGTTCGATCGGCGGCGCTTCGACGAGGCCTCAAACAAACTATCCTCGCGCACGAGGGCGAGGATGGAGGTGCAAGCATAGGACTTTAAGCACTCGAGCCACATATTCGCACTGGGAAGGTCCTGGCCTGGCGCCGGTTGAAGAGTAATACCGACACTCGTATCATTTATAATGATGTTCTGTGGCGTCGCAAGCGAAGAAGATGCGACTACCGAAGGTAGGACCTCATCATTCATATCGTGCTTTTTCGTAGCTTGCATCATCGCCACTAGATTGCTATGTATCTCATCTAAAATCTCTTTAGATGACTGATCGTCTCGGGTAGAGTATCGGACAGAAACAGGACTCTGTAATATGCAAACTCGCTCCGGATCTTGATCGACAACAGCGTCCAAGTCTTCAGACTGCCAAAGAGAATCCTTCTTGAACCAGTGTTCGAAGTCATCATCAAGCGCCACTACAAAGTTCACAGGCTTGCGGCCACGCTGTTTGCAGGATTGTGTAAAGAAGCGGGCGTCTTCCGGATGGATCAGCTGTACAGTGATATTAGGACAAGCCTTTGCGATCTCTCGTACCAAGTTCTCTGGTGCGGTGAACCATCCGGGATTAAAATCGTCGGAACTAAATCTTTCCAAAGACCGAACTGCAAAATCGCTCACAAGCTGACAATAAGATGGATCAATCCATCGTCTCTGGTGACTCACATACATAAGTTCTATAAGACGGGCGAGTACTTCTCCATAGGTCATCTCTTCTAAATCAACAGGCAGGCCATCGGCGTTTTTGCCAAACCAGGGCTTCGTAAAGTCCGCATTAAGGCGTCGAATAATTTCAGCTTTGCGTTCTACCAGGGTGGACTTACGTTCGCTCTTAGGAAGATTAAAGACTGTGTCATCTAATTCTTTCCAAAGACGAACTCCACGAGTGGCTAGTTTATGGATTGGTTGGCCCATCTCCGAAATTACAGTGAGAACTCCTCCCACTGCCGTGTCAGGCTGAAGATAGCTCTTCTCCCATTCCGCATCGTTAACACCAGGGGACGCCACTAGAAGCTTCTTCACTCCTGGTGACGTGCGCGCTTCCGTAGCGACCATCATTCGGCTGCCCAGCAGAATTCCGTCACACGGCATTGCCGGTCTACCGAATTGAAGTGACCAAGACCCGGTGAGATAAGGGAATATGCTGGCACCGTCTCCAAAGCCACTTCCTACAACAAGGTAGAGATTTTGGCAGCGTCGAATTTCGCTATACATTGCTAAAAGGGGCTCGTGGAAATCCTCAGAGGAGTGGTGGCCGCCGCCGCGACCCCCTGTCCACTGGAGAATAACAGGGAATGATGGGTGTTTCGTAGCGATTTTGATAACCTCTTTTATGGCCCCTATGGAACCGGGCTTAAAAGAGATGTGCCTAAGCCCAAGAGTCTGGATATAATCGGCAGCCACATCGAGGGATGGCACACCGGCACCAATTGTGAGACCTTCAATTGGAACGCCTTGGAGGATAAGACGCCGGATTAGAGGTATCGAGAAAGTTATAGCTTTCGGGTCGACGTAGATAACATTACATGTGATGCCTCGGCCTGGAGGTATGTTCGATGCTACTGTTTCTATAGCCTTTTCTAGGGATTCCGGGTTGTGGTACCCTCCACCCGCTAGTTCGACGTGGTATCCGGCCCTTGTGACGGCCGAGACAAGATCGCAGCAAGCGGTAGTGGGTGTCATTCCGGCCGTTATTATAGGATGGGATTTCAGAACGCTGCTCAACCTAGTCTCCACGACGTGAGCACCATGAGGCCCTGTCACCAGACGAGGCCTGAACTGCTCCTCCCATGGCACGGGCGAGAGATTCAATACAGAAAGGCCCCTTGCGAAGATCTCCGCTCTGGAACCTATACTCATGGAGCTTGCATATCGCATCCTCGCACCGTCTATAACGCGAATTCCATAACCGTCTACATTTTGGAGGGCCAATTTGCTGAAGCGTCCGGTGCCAAGAGTGATGATGTGCGAAGGTCTGTCTGTTTCGCGGTGAAGTGATTTGGGCCAATCTACTACTTTAGTTGCAATTTTATCGACGAGTAAGTTTGTTAGAGGCGTCTCGGCTGTGTAGGTCTTGCGCATGTCTACTCCGTTCTCGGAATCCATTGTGGGAATGAGGAGATCCCCTATCGTCGCAGGTTCAGACCAAAAACCAGCTAATCGCGCCTTGACGCGGTCTGCTGCTGTAGAGAGGTACGGAGAGTGAAAGGGACAACTGATGGGAAGGAATTGTAAGTCGACGACAGGCCTTCTCCTGCTGTGTGGAATTCGGCTCTGATCGAGGTCGTTCGGTGCGCAAAGCTCATGGAGACGTGAGACTAAACCTCTGAGACTTGTAGGCGGCCCAGTGACTACGTGGTTATTATGACTATTGGTGAGCGATAGGTAGAGCTGTTGATGTTGGGGGAGGTGTCGGTTGTTAGCGCTGATTGTATCTGTCAGAGATTCGCGGCTCATTCCTCGAACCGACATCATGAACGAAGGGACGCCATCTCCATCGCGCACACTGGCGTCAACCATCGCGCGGCTAAGTGGCGATTGGGGGGTTGCCATCTGGCTTTCGTATCCGATCCAGAAGAGAAGCTCCACCGCCCATCTAGAGTGGGTGAAGAACGATTCCCAGGAATGTGACCTGGCCACCGCGGCCGCTACCACAATCCCTTGAGAATGGCCCGCGGCTCCTGATAAGAGTTGCCCCAACTCTCCAGGGGTCTTGCCTAACATCTTGCACAGGATGCAATAGTGGAGCAACCCCGTCATGCCGATGATGGGGAAGCTTACTGCAGACCCAGCTAGGAAGGCCCGGTCTGGCTGCGTTGATGAATCCCCAAGCCATCGTAAAACATCAATCTCTCGGCCCTGATAAAAGGCTCTTGGCTCAGGTTGCTGCGAGAGGGAGTGCAAGACAGAAGCAAGAGAAGTTACCAGTGTTTCGACAAGAGGCTGGTAGATCGAATACAATTCTCTCAAGTCGTCCACACATGCGGAATTATTTGAGCTCTGTCCCCCGAAAGCTACCAGAATTGAGCATTCCCCTCGCCGTGCTGCCGCCAGGAGCGCACTAGAACCCGATGGGATTGGGCAAGATAGCTTTGACAGCAGTACGATATATGTGCGTAGAACTGATTGTCTGGTTTTGAGATCATCAGGCAACCCATCTATGAAGGTATGGATTTCCTCGCCCTTAATGAGTGCGGATTGGACAGCATAGAATATGCGAACTAGGATTCCAAGAGGTACTCTACACGCAGAAAGATAATCCAGAAACCTGAAAGCCAGAGCAGCACCAGACTTGGGAGCTTTGATCCCGCTACTGATTTCCAGCGAATCTGGCGAACCCAGTATCACGGGAAAGGCTCTCCTGTGATTTTCCAAGTGAGACGCATCAGATTCGGTCAGGGAGAGCTCGACGCTGATATCCTGATAGTTGATTGCGAATGTAACGGGGAAGCTAGGGGTAGATGTGCATGGAGTGCTTAGCACCCCCAGGTTTGGGTTTATCTCATCGAAGGATGAGGCGCTGCTTTCTGAGCTCATCGTTATGTCGCTGGATTAATGGTTGCTCAAGGTGAGATAATGAGAATGATGCAGCTTGATAAGCACGTGAAAATTCGCCCCTCGTGAGTGGAAGGAATGTTTGGCCACGTTGTATCAAAATGGAGGATCTTGGTCCAAACGGAGACACACACAGGGGTCACACGATATAGAGGGAGGCTAATGGTCAAGGATAACCGATACGTGGATCTGGAGTTGAGCTTTTACTATTGGCATATACTCTACTTCTTCGGGTGCCGGACCTGGGACATTGGCGACCAACCCGTTTGCATTCAGGTATAACACTTTATTTCCTTGCCGAGAGCTGAATTGATTGTATCCGCGCACAGGCGAAGCCGATAGGCTTGCTATTACATCTATCTTATCTAGTGATTGTCTGTGGCGTCGGGTATTCTTCTGGAGGCGACCAGCTATCGTACGCCTCCTGCATATCGCCAGTGCATAGCCGGACCAAACTTGTCCGCGAGTTTTTCCGGTGTATCGAAACGGTGAGTACGCTAGCTGGTGACATGAGCGAGAAAATCTGGCTCCAGCTCGGAACGGCCCGAGGCATGAGGCTCTCGCGCCAAACCAAGTCTCGGCACCGGCCTCCGACTAGCGATGCCGCGCCATAGTGAGAATCAGTCTTTCAGCTTCGACAACGTGCGAATAGTCTGACAACCGGAATTCTCATACATAATTCGCGTCTTCCGTCGCGATAAGAGTTAAAAAGTTCAAAGAGTCGGAAATGGCGACAGAATGCGTCTGCATGGACATCTTAGGCTTTTGGTGTTGCCAAGTGACTTGCTTTCTTTATGGTTAATATGAATGCTCCTCAGCTGGATGACGATTCGGAAAGATCATACGAGGAAATCGTCAGTCTTATTGTTGACTATGCGTACAACTATGAGATCCCATCGCAGGTGGCGTGGGCTCGAAGCAAGCTGGCGCTCATTGACTCCCTTAAGGAGGGGATTAAGAGCTTAGTCCTAAGCAAAGAGTGTGCGTCTTTAGTCACACCAATTCTGCCAGGAGCTCAACGCGTCTTTGGAGGTTTCCCATTGCCGGGGACCTACTACTCTCTTGATTACCTCCAAGCTGCCTTTAGCATGGGCGCAATGGTTCGCTATTGAAGTGGTGTGGAAGGGTAAGCCCACTCATAAGGGGGCTAGTGAGAATAGCCGAACTTTGTCCAGGGCTTATAAGACCTTGCAGTATGTAATTAGATGTGAGAGACGAGTAGTCACTTTCTCTTTTGCAGAATTTACTTGCGTGGCCTTTGATCAAGAGGTCCCTCAATGAATTACGTGAATTTATTTACTATTGGAAGCGTATGACAGCGTTCTACCTCCTTTAGGCAGTTTATGTGCTCCTTGGGGGCATGTGGACTGTTTCGCTATCTCGATCATAATGATGCATTTCCGGACACAGAATGGGGCCATCCGTCTGGTACGTGCTACAGCCCCCAACCAACCCCCCCAATCAAAATCCCCTTTGATCCCTGCACAACCAGCGGTTGGTGTTAACTATGGAATGCAGATAATTTAGGGCTATACTGGTGGCTGGAGTTGTTTTGACGAGAGGTACACTTTCTCAGGGAGAGGAGCAGAAGGCTATCACGATGAAACAGATATTGGCACCCTTGATGAAAACCTATCAATACGCAACGTTACTTTCTCTTGAGGCATCTGGTTCACGAGGAAGAAACGATACTTTTTGTAAAATGGGAGCGTTATTTGCCCATAGGTACCTCGAGCTCAAGACGAAAGAGATAGGCTTTACATAATTAAAATTAAACTCACTCAAAAATCGAACCCACACTACTTCGCTCCCTCTTGCCGAAACATTACTCTGGTCTAGGACCCTTCAGTCCTAATCGTATCCGCGCTATGCCCCCTTTTCCAAAGGCCCACAGCTCATCAGACTCCTTCCCAGCCCATGCCGTGTTAACTACGGTGAAATTGGTCTGGACCCTGACGAGGGGCTCGCCATCCGCGGAGAGAATATCGACCCCCTGTCCCGTGCTAGCGACAAGGTACCCTTCTCTCGAGATTCCGATGCCGTCAGCCACATACTCAATGGCACGATATAATACGCGCTTATTCAACAGACTTTTCCGTGACTTCGACACGTCATATGCATAGATCGTGCGCGCCCCGGTGGAGTTGTATTCTAGCGGCGGCACCGGTTTCACGCGCTCATCAATCACTACGGACCCGGCGCCGGTATCGCTCAGATACAGCGTCTGCATATCTGGAGAGAAAATGATGCCGTTGGGCTCAACGAGAGAATCTTCCACGAGCGACACGAGACCGGAAGACGTGTTAAACCTGTATGTCCCGCACCCCATCTGCGGTGCGTCTGGATTCACGTGAGAGGTGCGGCCGTAATCTGGTATTCATCAGCATAATTACAATGGCCACGACGCGGAACAATTTGTTTTTACTTACTATTATCGGTGAACCAGATTTGCCCGTGATTGTCAATCTCCATATCGTCCACCGAATTGAAATAGTACCCATAATAATTGTTTAGAATTACGTTGCTTTCGCCTGTCCGTGGATCTAAAGTGTAGATACCAGGGCGAAAGCTATGCCCTTCTAGAGAGCTATTGCCCCCGATAGTAGAGAAGTATATCAAGCCTTTGTAGAACCTGCCACCAGTCCCGGCGTAGATAGGTGGATTTGCAAGCCGTTCCGATAGGGTAGGCGGATCCTGGTTCAAGTTGATGACCAGCTGTGGGAGAAAGCCCAGTGACAGCCGGGAGAAATACAACTCGTTGGTAGTTGGAGAGTATACTGGACCGACGTGAGACGCATTGTCTACAGTGAATATGAATTCCACCGACGGTTGAGACCCCAGAATCTCAAACCCGACACTGGTGTCCCAAACCAAGAAATCCGCGTCAGAGAGGTCTTGAACTGTTGGCTCGTCCGGGGCGGAAGTCGACTCGTATGTGTCGCTATCTCCTACCACATTACGCACTTTTCTCTCGAAATCGCCGTGGATGAGAGACCCATAACGATAAATGCAGATGACCTGCGGGAAGGCGTATCCGGGGCACTGCATCGAGAATGCATAGAGCTCGCCATTCTGAGCGGCACCCTGTCCCTCTCGAGGTGCGATCCTTGGGCGACTATTTCCATCAGGAAGCACTGCGGAGAGTACTAAGGCAAACTGAGATGCAACGAGAAGATACGCCCACAATTTTGTGATAGACATGATTTGTCGGAAATTCATCTTGCAAAGTAAACAGCCGATTCGTTTCTAACCGCTTCAAAATACGGCATTTGGTAAAGCTTCCCGGGGACGGACTGGATTATATATCTCTTCCCAGAAGCGTGTAAGTCGTATGTACGCAAGTTGCATCCATTCTTCTCGTCCGGCTTGTTTCCGGCTCAATAGCTCCTCGGCAGCCGAACCTGGTATTCGGTGTCACAGCCCACTTATTCTCGGCAGGGACACGCCGTTCGTTTCTAGCCAATGAGATGGGTAGATTTATGGGATTGTTGGACAGGTCAGGGTGAGATCCGGGCAGAGCTATCGACCACAGTTTCATCGTCTTAATTATCGCCCCCCACCATAACTACCATCAAGCCAGCAAAGCTAGACGTTGTGATCGATGAGACCAAAAACAATGAAAGCGGAGTGACAGCGACCTTGTGCCAATGGATTACTAGTCTAAGTGAGGAAGATTTTCCAACCCCGGTATTGGAACGAGCGAAGCATCTTATATTGGATGGAATCGGTTGCGGCCTTATCGACGCCCGCGTTCCGTGGTCTGAAAAGGCTGTTGAGGCTGTGCTAGACTATGAGCTTTATTACGGAGCAAAACGACGCCGTTATTGCCCTTGGGCAATAACGGTATATAGACCCCATCTCACCGCGACAAGCTTGAAGGACAGAGTGGTGTGATTGGATACAAAGAAGTAAGACTTTTCAACTAGATCGCGAGTTTTTCCTGGCTGGCTTGATGTGCTGACTTGCGAACTAGAAACTGGGCCTACTGGCTGCGGCTCTGCTGAATGGTGCTTTCATTCAGGCGACCGAGTTGGACGATTACCAAAGCGTCGCGCCGCTTCATTCTGCAAGCGTGGTGCTTCCTGCTCTCCTGGCCGCTTCATAAGCGAAGAACAGAGGGGCTCGGGGTCATAAACAGGATGGCCGAAGTCCTTCAGCTCATGAACTGACCTCCACGGTCAGCGGGATAGACTTTCTCATCGCCGCGGTTATTGGCTTCGAGACTGGTCTTCGCTCGGGACTGGCTATGCACGGGGTAGATCTCTTGCTTAAGGGGGTGGCGCTCCGGCCCGATCTTTGGCTGTCCTGCTGCAGCGACCGCTTCTTCCCGACTTCTTGGCTTATCAGCCGATGATGCTGCGTCAGCGATTGGTATCGCTTGCACTCAGGCCGGCGGTCTGACGGCTGCGCAGTATGAAGGGATGATAAAACAAGTACAGCACGCTTTTGCAGCACGCGACGGTTTATTCGGCTCGTTACTTGCTCGTACAGGCTACGTTGGGGCAGATAGAAGCCATAGAAAAGCTACAGAACTCCTACCCGGATCGCTTTACTAGCAACGCACTTCGTGATATCGTGAGCATTGAAGCTGGCCTGTCGGGTCCAATTTTCGCGCATGATGGTTGGAAACCACACGAAAGACCTCTGGTAAGCAATTATTGGCATCATTTTCTTCCTATTTCGGGCCAAGATTTTGTCTAGTGGCTTCCAAAAGCCTCCCACGTCCCGCGTTAATAGCGATAACTAAACCCAATTCTCTAGTCCTCCACGGGTGCACAGATAAACGCTGCGTATATCGGTGTTACGCAGTTCTTTTTTTCATCAGGTCTTAATCAGCGAATTTTCTGACTGCGACGAGCTCTAGAACCTCATATACAAAACGAGGTGTTATCACGACTCCCAGTTTGATAAGCCGAATCACGCATATGGTGCGAGGGTAGTTGTAACTTTTGACGATGGTGTTGCTGTCGAGGAGACCGTCCAGCTGCCGCGAGGCTTTGACCCGCCAATTACCGACGAGGAGATCCGATTTAAGTATAGAAAACTTGCTACCTCTGTGATAGACTAACAGCGAGCAGAAACAGTTGAGGAACTAGTGCTAGGTTTGGAGCAGCTCGAAGATGTTTCAAAACTCACCCGTGAGTTGGCAAAACCGATCAAACGGGTACTGGGCTAGTTTCCCATGGACCTCAACGGCAGCATGGGGTATTTCCGGAGAGCTAGTTGCCCAGAACAAGAATTTTGTATGTAACGACAGGGTTGTCTTAACGTTCAAATTTCATCTTTATCCTTTCGTAAATATCTGAAGGGGACACCGAGTGCCACAAATTAAAGCACAAACTGAAAAGAACCTAAGGTATCTGAAATCGTGCCAACATTAGTCCGACTAACGATCCAGGTAGTTCAGTTTGGATGTATCTCCTTCCTTTTTGTTTTGCGGTGTGTGGAGATAACATTGGTATTTGTGTAATAGTTGCACCTCTTTATTGCGGACGAGCTCATAAATAACACCAACTAGGCAATAGACAAGACAGAATATGCATGGCGAAATATGTTTTAGTTGCCATAAAATACTACGTCTACATTTTTTACCCGTTGTACGAAGTAGGAACTGGCTCACTTAACATTAAGAGCGCCTATCCTCTCATTTGTCTGAAACCTCTCCCAGAGACTCTCTCAGTTCCACGCCATTGACAATCGGGGGCTTGGCGTCCAGCGCAACGTAGAGGACGCGTGCAAATTCAGTCTCACTGGGGTTACTCCATGCGTGATTAGTACCTCGCTGGACGACGACGTCCCCTCTGTTTACTATACGATCCGGCCATGTTAATCATGGACGACGCAATGCATATGGCACCGGTGAAGGCGGAGAGGGAGGTCAAGGTGTCCAAAATGAACAGCTTACAAATTCGCTTCTCACCGCCTTCCAATTCGAGCTGGATCTGGCCCTCGACGACGACGCCAAAGTCAAGAGTCGTGGTGCGATGCCACAAGGGCGCACATCCGGGGTGATAGTCCACGTAACGGGAGAGAAACCCGCCGGGGATCATGAAGGACTCGGGCTTCTTGACAATGTGCCCCTTGTACGTGTCGAGGTCGGAGCCGTGGCCGAGATCCACTGGAAACTGAGTTCCCGTGTAGGCGAGGAATAGGTCGCAGCTCATGTGTGTTCGGTCGAAGTTAATCTCTTCCTTGACTCCCGTCTCAAAGGTGGGCTTGCCGTCAGCACCGTGCGTAGTGATGTATCGGTGGATAACTGGGAGCGGTTTCTCCGCGACTTGTTTCTGTTGGTCGGTCATCTTGGGGAGGGGTTGCTATGACCGGGGGTAGATACAAGCGGGAAATGTTTTTTTTTCTTTTCCCTTTTTAAAGTGGAGGTTACAGAAGTACGGGTGGCAATGTAGGCCGCGTAAGTGAAGCAGTCGGTCCGAAGCGTCTAACGTGAAGCTATAGAAGAGTACCAATGGCGAGACCTGTTTGGTATCATTTATTTTACTTACTAGACACTGGTGGCTACTACTTGACGGCGGGAAGTTCGCCCGCGTGAATGGAGGCAGATCGGGCAAGGGCTGATTACCTTACCTTGCTAGAAACAGGAATTGCAGCGCCTCACTTGCGGAGCTGCCGCTCTTCTGGAGACATAACAGCAGGTGCGAAGGGTAAAAAAGCAAACATGAAGCGATGACGTGTTCTTTTTCGGCAAGTCTAGCAACCATTTCGCCGGTTGCGAGACACGGATTGTCATTAGCTCTCGTGGCCGCGGCGGTAGCGTTGGTGGAAGTTCCCGACTGGCCAGTCCTCTCGGGGCTCGGCTGCCGGCGGCCGAGGCGCGAGCCCTCCAATAAGAACTAGGCAAATCCGCCAGCAGCTACTACCTACTACGCCTCCTGTGTTCGTGCGTTTAGGAGGGCTGAGGTTGAATCAATGTCCATACCGCCAGTAATTTTATGTAATCAAATCAACACTCCACAGTACGCGTAATAATGTAAGGTCTGTTGGATATGAATTTGGCATTAAGTTACTGGATTGAATAATAGGTTGAGGGACAAGTCTAAGTATAGCGAACTGAGGTACTTCACTTATATATAGTATGCGTTTATGGGTCGCTGTACCTAACCACCTGGCTTCACTAATCCCCTGATTTCAACAAAGTTAAAGTCAATACACCGTGCATCCAGCTCGCGTCAGACAGTGCTCAGCACGGCAGAAATGAGGCACTCTCCAATTATACGTATCTCGCCTCGTCATCCGAGCGGTAGTAGCCGTGGACCGTGTCACCGAACTAAACTCCACCATAGAACCACGACAATATCAAAAGTTAAACCGTGATCAAGTCGGAAATTTAACCGTATGAAGCTAGCTTACACAATTGAGACCGTAATAACCCGAGTTGCTTATATAGTCGGGATCGTAGCAAATCGAGCGTATATGCTCATGCCCATGCGTATGTCCTTGCACGTGAAGACGCTGCTTTGTGGCGCCGGTACTAGGCATTAGCCCAGTGAGCCCGATATACGCCCTCGCAACTTGCCCATGGCCCACGATCCACAACTCGGCACGCCTGGGGCCAGCGAATTCCACGTTCGTGGCGATGAAATCGAGTTGAATTCGCGCGAGATGCGAACCACCAGCGTCTAGGATGTCCACGCCGTATCCCGCGGAGGCGACTAGGTATCCATTTGAGGCTACCCTCATACCATCTGGGACGTAGTCCATGGACGTATAGATAGGTCTTCGGTTCTGGAGAATGCCGTCGCTGGTGACATCAAACGCGTAAATGGTGCGTTTGCCAGTTGAGACGTACTTGAGCGGCCCGGCATCTTCCCAGGAGATGTTAGGGTCCGTATTCCCCACGGCAGCCGCTGTGTTGGCGACGTATAGAGTCTTGCCGTCGGGCGAAAATGTGATTCCATTTGGAAATTCCAACATATCATCCACGACGCGAAGCTCGCCCGAGCCTGGGTTGTATCTGTAGACCGCTGGCTGAATGAGCGGTGCGTTCACATTGACCCCTATGTTGCGGCTATACACTATTGGTGCCATGATTAGCCCAACTTTCATACAAAATATGGAACAAGTTCAGGGGGGTGAAAATAGGTTGATCTCCAGGAGATAAGGCACACTGTCAGATAATTAACATACAGGGGTCAGTGAACCAAACTCGTCCGCTCGAGTCGATGTCCAGATCATTCGCTGAGTTAATGAACCATCCATAATAGTTGTTAGCCTCTACCTTCGAATTTCCCGTCTTGGGATCGAACGAGTAAATCCCGAGGTGGTACGGGCCGCCTTGAAGCGTGTAATTGCCACCAGCCGTGGAGACCCAGACCCGGCCACTGTGATAGCGCATGCCATTTGCAGCATAGATTGGTGGGCTCAGCGTCCTTTTCTGTGGTTGTGGGTTGTCTTGGCCTAAGTCGACGACGTATTGCGAAGTGTCGCCGGTTCTTAAACCTCCAATCCAGAGCTCATTAGTGTCTGGGACGTAACTAAGAATCGCCTATATATTAATGGCCATCGAATTTGAGACGCGTAGGCACAATCATGACCCTGGTACTTACACGGGTGCGTCAGTGGCGCCGTCGTCAACAGGAAACATGTTCCGAACGCTTGGTTGTGAACCTAGAACTTCACGCGCCTTTTCACTGTCGAATACGAGAAACCTCGCGTTTTTCACGGCTGCAAAGGACGGATCCTGGATCGATGTAGATCCATATGTATCCAAAGGTTCTCTGTTAAAGACGCCTGGCATATAAGTACCATAGCGGTCGATGCACACGACATCAGGGAACTGTAGATCACCGCATCCGTCTACCAATCTACCCGCGCCGGATAACCGGGATAGTAGCGCAAGCATACACGCAAGCAATGGACTCCAATGCATGGTTGTGCTTCGATGAGGCAGAAGCGAGCACATTGCGGGTTCAATGAGAGCACACGAACATTTTTTGTTTTTCAAACGAATACTATGAGAAAACTGTATGTAAAAGGACTAGAAAAGGGGCTCAAAAAGGAATGGAGAGGTTGGAGAATCAGAAAAGATATGATGATACCGCTATTAGTTTCCGAAATCCGACTATGGCAACCCCTTCAATGCATTGTGGTTAATCCCTCTGACCCCAAGAATACCCACCTGATACACAATCGAATCATAGCTGCAGTGGCAGTTTAGTGCTAGCAAACAATCCCTACCGAACGTGCTGTATGGAGGGTTAGCCAGTAGTATTAAAGCTGAGTCTAAAAAGAAATGTTTAGTTAAACAACGCTGTGGGAGCCGAGGCGGGCATATATACAACACATCCGATTATCTTAACATGGGGGTGTAGGAAGCGTGAGAATATTGAACTGTAATAAATATTTCTAGATTAAATAAAAGCGAAATCCTATATGTTAACTAAAGATATATTAAAAACCACCGGCTAATTGCTTACCACGATTTGTGTTTTTTGGCATTTTACTTATACTAGATAAATTAAGGGTAATAATTACAACAAACAATTAGGCTACAATTATACTATAATCTTTTCCGCAATAAAATCACGCATGCTTAAAACCATTACCTTTCTTCCACTCACAAATAGTGATAGAACTGAATATACATACTACCCTTTCTCCTACCCTTTCTCACGGAGAGCAATGGGGCCGTCTGCATCCCGAAAAGGGGTTGAGGTTCAACTGCTCCATAGGCATGTTTCAAACACCCAACAATAACCAAGCTTACAATGATTATGGGTTATGCACGGAAAAACCATCTGGAAATCTGGTTGCTTTCTGGTGTTTGATGCCTATTTATTTCATCTAACTTAATCCTATCGGAGGCACGGCGGATCCTATTCTTCTGCCGCCAATTCGGTTACGAAAACTTGGTGCTTAAAATGAGCCCTGGCAAAGCTGAGTCCTTCGCGGATGGTCTATCATCCTATGACTTCAACTCTCTTTCGAGAAATAACCGACGAGCCATCTACCTCCAGTCTAGTCATAAATCTTGCAATTCTGTGGCTTCGGTGCCGCGCCCGGAGGAGGGGGGAGGGGGTGGCGACCACGCCATACCTTATGGCACCCCTCCACTGGGTGAGCCGGCTGGCTTGCTCGGGCCACGGTGCCGGCCCCGTATAAGGAGAGTGGGAAGTGCTAATACTTTACAATTTGTCACTTCAAACCCCCGAATCTCTACAATGGCTTAGAGCGAGACGTCTTACACATACTTTACTGATGAAGCCAAGGCGCGCAAGCTGCGACCGACGCGCGACGCAATATGCATTGGTGCTTGAGCTTGGCAGGCGCATCGTTTGTGAGAGCAGAATCGGTATGCTTGGCTGTAGTGTATTTCTAGGGCGCCCAACCCCCCAGCGATGAACAATTTCTGACTAGAAGTATCACGTTGTCTTGAATAGTAACGCCATCGAAACCTATCAACACTAGTGTTCTATTTTACATTTGTGAGCATGAGTTCGGTACGGGGTAGAGTTAACCCAATGGAGCTTTCCGGCGCTCTAGCCGCGGCGTACGAGTCCATTGATATGACACCTTGCATCGGAACTGAATTTCCTACCTTGGATTTGGTCGAGATGATGAGACGCCCTGATGCTGACGAGCTGCTCCGTGACCTCGCCATCACCAGTAAGCTAATGTTGTGATACATTCAGCCTCAATTTCTGACTCAGATGTGTAGTTTGTCGTCGAGGTGTTGTTGCCTTTCGAGGGCAGACGAAAGTGAATAACGAGATCCAGAAAGAGTTCACGCACCGCCTAGGAGAGCTCTCAGGAAAGCCCGCGGGCCACAGGCTTTCCAAACATCCGTTTCACCTTATTCGTAAGGATGACCCAGAGTTGGGGGTGTTGGATGCTGGCCGCCAGCAGGCCCTTCACGAAATCGATCAGAGCGAAAAACGTCAAAAAGCTTCTGCGGAGTGGCACAGCGACGCTTCATACGAAACATGCCCGCCAGACTTTACGTGTTTGCGCATGACCGACATACCACCAACCGGTTTGTACACTTCCTTGGACCCGACGCTTGACATTCGTAAAAATAACAATTGCGATAGGCGGGGATACTCTCTTCGCTTCGTGTTACGAGCTTTACGACAGACTCTCAGAGCCATACCAAAAGTTCTTCGAGTCTCTTTCGGCTACGCATGAAGTACCTGCGATGCGCCTGGCAGCCGAGACAATGGAGGGGATCTATACTGGACCACGTGGCGCCCCTGCCAATACGGATATGCTTTTTAGACAGTCACATGTATGGTTAACATGGCGCCTCGCTATAATTTCGTCTTTACACCCGTACGATAGTCCTTTTCGCGGCTAGGTTAGCTAACTATGACTTCCTAATGTTTTAGCCTATGGTCCGGACCCATCCAACAACCGGCTGGAAATCCCTGTACGCCGGCGGCCTCCACTGCCGCCGCGTTGACGGTGTCACCGAATTGGAGAGCAAGGAGCTGCTCGATAAGGTTCTACGACTCGTCGCCGACAACCACGACCTCCAAGTCCGCGTCAGGTGGAACACCCCCAGTGATATGGGTAAGTCCGAGTTTATGGTCCCCGTCCATCTCTCTACACTTGGAAAAACATGGGGCCCTCTATTACTAACAATTCCCAGTCATTTGGGACAACCGATGCGTCATCCACTGCGCTACACATGATCACTACGGCCTTGGCAAGCGTCAGGGTTATCGCTCCATGAGCATCGGTGAGAAGCCATTCCTTGACCCAAACAGTCCCTCCCGTAATGAAGCCGATGCTGTTATGGGAGGTAAATCCGGCGGGAAGGTATCCGAGCTTGAGCTTGGAAGGCTTCAGAAGATGGCCCCAGCTCATCTTGAGGTAGCTCCTCAAGTCACTGTCCAGGTTTAGATGTGTAGTAGGGGTGGGGAGTTGGAGCTTGCTCCATTTCAAAATATGATACTTATGAAGTCTCTAGAGCTCTAAAAACATTTAAGTTGTTTCAATTCAATAACCAAAAAATTCTTTTTTCATAAGCCCCCCTAGACCAATTGTGGACGACATCTCTAGATTCAATATTGTCAGTTCAGGCATTCTTTTTCATAGTATGTTGTTGAAGGATACTTTCTTATGCCAATAATGCGTGATTCCTTCCTAATAAGTAAAGCACGATGAGGTAGACACCCCCCTCCCCCGCTGTTTAGGTAAGGGTTCTATAGTCTGGTTTTGGCGTTTTAATAGGCTAATTTCGTGTATTAACATTCCGTTTTCTATGTCTTGGTCAATCAGGCTTGTTGTCAGAGCAGCTAGTAAAGCTTGGTGGCCAGGTACTGAAACGGTGCGGCAGGGCAAGCCGACTAATACAGGGGCTAAAAAATTAGCCGAACAATTTCCAGGGCTTATAAGTCCCCGCAGTGTGTGACTTTAGCAGTCACTGTAAAAGCATGTAAGCTGTTTCAGTACTTCGATACACAATCCTATAATATGTATACATTAAATACCACCTCATTTCGCCGTACGTATAATTGTTCTTGTTGCTAATTTAATCATTACGCATACTTCTACACTCATAATTCACTATGTTGACCATCTCAGCACCTAGACACTGAGAGATCATGATACTTGCCCACTAGAACATGCTCGCTAACTGACAGTTATTGCAAAGAAGAATATATTAGATCTAAAGTGAATGTAACAGGGGGTAGTGTTTTACGGCTCGAGCCGGTATCTATATCTAAACACCGTTCAATCTGCAAGCAAATTTAATGTCCCTATAGCCTTGGGATACGTAGCATTATGAGGCCTAGCCTCCAAGTTAAGGATTAGTCAAATCGGTTTCGGCGGTTTGCTTGAATCGTTCCATGTATGAACGGGTCATTCCCCAATTATATATGGGCTTCTCGCTCTCAGTGAAGGGCCTGAGATCTTTAGGAATACCGGTATACCCATGCCCATTAAAGCTGCAAAGCCGGCTAG
Organism: Xylaria sp. BCC 1067; assembly: GCA_005188305.1. Classification (NCBI taxonomy): domain Eukaryota; kingdom Fungi; phylum Ascomycota; class Sordariomycetes; order Xylariales; family Xylariaceae; genus Xylaria; species Xylaria sp. BCC 1067. The sequence continues at coordinate 1,280,204 of SSCS01000004.1, read as the reverse complement.
CCATGTGCTGCCCAATCCATAGCCCCAACTAGCAAAAAGAATGGGGGCGATGATTGGAAAGATGAAGCCAGCTACAGAGCGCACAGCCATCAGAGCGCTCATTGAGGACGCCGCATTCGACGTGTAACAATCAATTATGTACGCTTGCGCACATTGGTAGCCCATGATTAGTCCTGTGGCATATATGGTCACACCGACGTCCGGGATTAACCAATGCATACGCCGCTCAGCAGACCAGCCATACAAAAGTAGGCCAGCCGGGACTAAAAGAGATGCTGGCAGCATCATGTAGACCCTAATCTCCGGGTTACCATTCTCCTTGTCGGTGGGCTTATATATCTAGGCATATGAGAGTCAGTCAAAAAATCCCAAAGGGTAGCGAGAGGCTGCCAAGGAAACATACCCTGTCGTTGGCAAACCCCGTAATTTGGCTACCTAGAACGAATCCAATAGCAATAAAACCATAATTCCATGATGCTCGGAGGGTATCTTGCTGGTATGTGTCTTTCCATAACGATTGGAACGTTGTGATTGTGAGATGGTTCAGCCCGAACAGGTAGCCCGTGAAAATGGCTAGAATCTGGATAAGGGGTTCGCTCCAGAGAAGACTAAAAGGTCTGAGAAGGCCACGCTTTATGCTCTTCAAGTCGCGTTTCAATTCGGGGTCTGGGGCGGTTCGAGCGGGTGCTGTATGGTTCTCAGGAGCCGGCCCGCTTGAGCGGGTGTTGGGTTGCGTGGCTGCTCGTTTTCGTTGTGTAATTACTGGAAGATATGTTTCCCTCAGAGTGCAAAGGCCCAGCAGAAACGTCGCCAGGATATATATGGATGAAACCCCGAAGATCCATCTCCAGGAGGAATTCACCGAGATGTGAGCTGCTCCTATGGGGCCAATTGCGGGCCCTAGGAGGGGACCTAGCGTATATAGAGCGATGGACAAGCCTCGTTGTTCAGGCTCCCATAGATCGCCAATGACACCGGCCCCGATCTGCATGAACTGTTAATTCCCTGGAAGGGTCGAATCGGAATATCCGGGTGATAGTAGGGCAATATTTGGGAGGGGGACGTACTGATAGCGGCCCGCTACCCGCACCCCCAGCTATAAACCGGAGGAGAAGCAGCTGCCATTCTGTCTGCGCAAATACTGAGAGGAAATTGGCGATTAGAAATAGCCCATTACCAATTTGCAATAGCCCTATGCGACCATATATCTCAGATAAGGGACCGAGGAATACCGGCGTCAGTAACCAGCTAAGGAGATAGACTGAGACTACCGCGCTAACCATCTTTTCGTCCGTTATAGACAGGTCTTCCGCTATTTCGGACAGAGCCGGCACGACGGCAGAAGCCATAACAGGACTCATAAGCCCATAGAGGGATATAATACCGACACATAGCCAGCGATACGATCTGCTCCAATTTCGCGGCTTCTCGCTTTCTGGCAGAACGAAGTGGGAATTGGTTACCTAGAAAACGCTTGATCGTAAGTGTGTGGAACGACATGATGCGAATTGGGAAACGATTGGAATTCTGTACCCCGTGATCTGGCGCTGACAGCAGTGGGGTGGTCTCGCTGGCGTTGGCATTGGAACCCATGTCTGGTATCAGTGGGTGCTGTTTCTCTTGCGCCTGTGTCTGGTTGATGAAACCGATGTTCGCACCAGAATCAGAAGCGTGGAAGGCGCGAAAAATGTCACACCGAGCTCGGACAACTCGAGCCAATCTATCTATCCACTATGGTCCGAAGACGGAACTGTCGAATAAGGCGAGTGGATTGAAGTAAGGGCTGGGACACAAAGACGCTTGACGGGAGTTAGCCGACTCTACCCCTGGGCGAGGGTGTATCTGTAGGAAGTAGGCAGGACAGACCTAGGCGGTCTAACTTCTGTACCAGGACCAAGCGTCTTTTAATATCGGCAGCCGAAATCCGAAACATGGTGGTAACGGCACCGTTCTTCCGTCACATACCGGTATTCGGCAGATATCACCCGATTGGGCGAAAAGGTGCTTGATTCTGTTTCGGGCAGACACGCTTCTCGGGACACTTGTATAATCGGACAACCGGTACCGTAATACTATTCCAAACCTAAGTTCACGAGACACCTGCACAGTGCTTGTGCGAGGCCCACGATCAATAACTGTCCAAAACTTAGGGACATTAAACCCCGAATTTATGGTCTCGCAATGCAGAGACTTGCATTGTCAGGCAAAAATTCAATATCGCTGCTTAACTTGTTACGGTATAGATAGAACGATCCTATGAACCATCCCGCTGGCAACGTCAGGCTAGTGAAGTGCACCTAAGCTAAGGTGAAAAGTTTATATGCATGCCAAAGCGACAACTATCGAATTCGGGGGGCGAGTGAAGCCCGGTCATTTGGTATAATGCCTACACAACTGCTACATATGAATTAAGTACTAACTGTACTTGGACTTTTGTTCCTTAAACTATTATTTCACACAGCGAGTCTACTATTACACTGATAGTTAACAAAAACTGTTCCTAGCCAAGTCTGCTGATTTTTGGTGGCTTGTCTGCTAGTACAGTATTTCAATGAATCCATGCATTTCTGCGTCGTATGCTTACATCTGCTATTAAAATATATTCAACAATGTAACATCGACCTTGAATCTTTGTGAAGTATGCGGCGCTGTGATCATTGAGACTCTTGAAATGACTCGAATGATTTGCTTGTTGATATTCTGTGACTGGCACAGATACAGAATTTTTGGGGGCATGGGCAGGCACAGCCGCCATATTAGAAGATTGAAGAGCACTTAACCCGGCTATGACCATTCCCATTATAGATACATCCTTTCTATGGCGAAGCAAAAACAAATTATCGCATCTCATTCGTAATTGAGTTAGAATCTTTGTTTAGCTCACCGAAATGAATTGATAACGTTGAACACATTCTTGTCGATGAGGGGCACGTCATTAAAACGCTCTTGGTATACTCTGGCTTCGTCATCTGATGGTGCGTGTCCCCAGATAAGTAGATAAGATATCTCGGCAAAAGTCTTCCAATTACCTCATCGATAGAGTACCCTCTGTATTGAATGGTGCCCTCAAGACCGTCACTATTGGGATTGCTGATAGTGCATATAATCAGGTATTCTCGGTATTTGTTCTGAAATCACTTACGTGTATGTAATTTTGCCTTCGCTAACGAGCGTGTTGGAGAACCCAAGATCGTACACACGAATGCCTTGTTCGTTTTTATACTCCAGGTGCTCATTATCTTTAGGTGCCTTGATTGCCTTTAGGTCAACCGCTCTAATAGCATTCTAATGGATACTAATGCTATGATACTATCCAGTCTAGTTATCAATGCCGTGCAAGACGTTAAATGGATACTAATCCGTGCCCCTGACTCCATTTTGCATTGGGGGGCCCGATAGGAGCTGCCATCATGTCTCGACTCGAATAATTAACTGCTAGAATATGCTCTATGGCCAACAGAAATCCTCTTACCCCGTATTATTCCTCCAATTGTTATGTATGATTATCACTATCGGCTAGAGCCTCTGAGGAGCTGAGACATGTTTAGGTGCCGACGGGTTTTCGGTGCCGACAACCGAGGAAGACCGAATTACGGCGCAGCCGCATCTTACCGGCCGGCACTAAGAATTAGGTTTAAGTTTTCTGGATTTAGATAAGTCTTCTAGACGTGCCGCCTCGGGCAGCTAGCGCCGTCCGGGCGGTCGGCCTGAAAGCGAAAGCCGATATTTCTGATGCCGACTTTTTCTCCAGGGCCGGTGCTGTAACGGCAATTCTATAATGAGCCAAGAGATGCACCCGTTGTTGCGCGGATATCGGGTATGTAGCAGAATGAATAATTCCGTTGCCATCAAAGCGTTGGAGTAATTTTGGTGGCTAATTGTTAGATCTAAATCATATTGTAGATGGCTACTTGATCTTGGTGACTTGGTATACCGAAATTATTCGTACTAAAATCACATCGCTGCAATAGATTCATCACAAACTCTTCATCCCCTCTATTGAAATCCGACCAAACCCGAGACTGTGCAGAGTGCCTATTCCTTCAGTCGAACATGACCATTATTGGTAGCAGCGGGACGACCGGTGGTGATGAGGTGAAGTCCGATCAGCATACAGCATATACTCTGCTGACAGAGCTTTTAGTGTTTGTTGGATCCTCTCTTTCGAACGACGATGCAAAGCTCAAAAGTGGCAAAGCATATCTAACTGACCGTTTCTTACTGTAGACACCAATTCGCCTTTCCCGTACAATGGTAATTAGCAAAGATGTAGCCCTTCAAACAACAGAAGGGGTAGAGTCCCTAATCAACTCTACAGGATCGATACGCAGAGAGAGTTGTTCCTGTCAGAACGGAGTGTTCAGCGTATCATTGAGATAGGGCCGACCAATGTTTTGGCTTCGATGGCCCGAAAATCAGCTAAAAGACTAGTTGACAAGAGAGACACCGCGCTATCATTCGAACGCGAGTATCTACACATCGACGGCGTAGAGGACACACCCAAGATATACTATGAGTACAATGGCTCTTCGTCATGTTTATCGGAGAACGAAGCTTTGGATCATACAGAACCTCCGGCGCTCTCTCAACCGGCATCCATGGGGACAGGTGCAACAATGGTTTTAGCCTCTAAGGCCCCCCCGGCCACCACCCCTGCTCAATCCATAGGCCCAGTGACCATTGTTGACAAAGAGTTCACGCCAATTGAGGTGATTGTAACTCTAGTAGCACAGAAGTTGAGGTGTGCGTTTGATCAAGTCAATCCTAGTGAATCAATTCAAAGTCTGTCAAAGGGTGAGCAACTCCAGGTAATGTATATCCTGACACCAGAAAACTAATGAACGCGATAGGTAAATCAACTCTCCAGAATGAGCTTATTGGTGATCTAGTGGCAGAATTTGGGAATGTATTACCTGATGGTACTGAGGGGTTGTCCCTAGAGGCCTTGGGTGAAAGCTTACGCTCCGGATTTACTGGGAAATCAGGAAAGTCCCTGAAGCAGCTCTTCGGTCGATTCCTATCATCTAAGATGCCGGGTGGCTTTGGGCAGACGGAGTTATCGGCATACCTAGCATCACGATGGGGCCTAGGTTCAAACAGCCAGATGGCAGTCCAGTGCTTCAGCATCACTATTGAGCCGTCTTCCAGATTATCCGATGTAAGCGAAGTCCACAGCTTCCTCGACAAGGTTGTTGTTCAGTACGCCAAGCATGCTGGTGTCACATTGCCCACACAAGCATCTAGTGAAGGACCACAGAGACAACAAACTACCGTTGTGCAGGTAGACAAATCGGAATTAGAGGCACTCAAGAATGAGCATAATCTTGTCTTGAGAAAACAGCTCCAAGTGCTTGCTCAGCATCTTGGCGTGTCCACCAAGCCGGAGGCACCCACACAACCCCAAGGGACCGACGACGCCAAGCAGCAGTTAGGTAAAGTCTGTGAGGAATTCAGCGAAGAGTATATATCCCAAATACAGGGAGTTTTTAACCCCAAGAAGGGACGGCGTTACTCCTCATGGTGGAACTGGGTGCGCGAAGATGCCGCGCGATTTATGCACGAAGGCAATGCCCCCATGTCAGAGCAGAGACTCCAAGCTCTAACGAACAGGTGGACGCCAGAATTGGAGAGTATGCTCAATTACTGGGTGAGGGATGACCCAACCAGGAAGATGGCGAGGGATCTCCTTAAAATTAAGCCAGCCGCCCCGAAAGTGTTTTCGCCTATTTTTCGGTTCTCAGAAACCCCCAGTGCACCCCATACCCTTGTGGACGAGAAAGGACATATCCACTACAGCGAAGAGCCCCGAAATGGCTTCTTGGGCACGGGGAGTCCTGCAGCAACATATTACGATGTTGTGAGCTCTGCGACCGGCGGTGCGCAAGGAAAGAGCTTCATATCCTGTCTCCGCCGAGGCGATGAGGCGTGGCAGTACGACGGCGAACTCACAAACACCTACCTAGATGCTCTTCTCGTCGGCAACACAACTGGAATAAGCTATGCGGGTCGAACAGCCTTGGTCACCGGTGCTGGTCCGGGCTCGATCGGTATGGAGGTGGTTCGCGGCCTGCTCTCCGGCGGCGCAAGGGTGATTGTCACGACAAGTCGCAGTCCCGCCACTGCTGGGTCCGTTATGGCCCAGGCGTACAAGGAAATCGGTGCTTGTGGCTCCGAGCTTATTCTTCTTCCTTTTAATGCTGCGAGTAAAAAGGATGTGGAGGAGCTTGTCGCTTACGTTTACAATGATAGCCAAGGACTCGGGCTCGATATCGATTTTGTTATACCTTTCGCCGCTATACCTGAGCTCGGCCGAGAGATAGACGGACTAGATTCTGTGTCTGAACTAGCTCATCGAGCTATGTTAACGAATGTGATACGCATGATGGGCTGTATTAAACAAGAAAAACAAAGGCGTAACTATGTTGGACGGCCTACAACCATGATTCTACCTCTATCTCCAAATCACGGCGACTTTGGAGGGGATGGGCTTTATTCAGAGTCCAAGATCGGCCTTGAAACATTATTCAACCGTTACCGCTCGGAAACTTGGTCGGGCTATCTGTCTATTATCGGGGCAGTAATTGGTTGGACTCGGGGAACTAGCCTTATGAGCGCTAATAATATTGTCGCGGAAGGCATCGAAAAGCTAGGCTTTCTGACATTTTCTGCCAGAGAAATGGCCTTTAATATTTTGGCATTATTATCCCCATCTATTATAAAGCGGTCAGATTCAAACCCAGTTTACGCTAATCTCAGCGGAGGGCTTATGGGCTTTCAAAAGCTTAAAGACCATATTATTGCCATACGAAAGGCCATCACAAGCAAGCGACAGGAAAGACAAGCAATCTGTGCTGAGAGAGAGCGACAGGAAGAAGTCATTCAAGGCTCCACGGTCTCTATGGGACACGGAAAATTGATGTCTGGTCCTCAGAGGAAGCGGTCTAATATTCTCCAACAGTTCCCACGATTATCTTCACACCGGGATATGACTGCAGGTTTAGAAAGCCTTATCGATATGGTAGATATGAGCCGTACAGTGGTTGTTGTGGGGTGCTCTGAGCTGGGTCCCTTGGGATCTTTGCGCACTCGGTGGGAAATGGAGAGCCAGGGGAGGTTCAGTCAAAATGGTCTTACAGAGATGGCATGGATTATGGGGCTGGTAGACCACTACAGCGGCCTTGTCGACGGCAAGCCGTACGTCGGATGGCTTGACGCAGCGTCGAGGAAACCAGTAGAAGAAGGCGAGTTCGAGACCCGCTATGGAGAATACATTACGGAGCACTCTGGGATTCGAACCTTGGAGCCGGATTCACTCGATGGGTATGATCCTCTCAAGAAAGCAACCCTCCAAGAGGTTGTGATAAACGAAGATCTGCCGGCATTTACCACTTCCGAATCTCTCGCGCGGTCATTGAAGCTTCGCCATGGTGATAAGGTAGACATTTTCCCGCAAGAGCCCGATCTCGAGAGCTGGTCAGTCGTTGTCAAGCGCGGGGCCGTATTCTTTGTTGAGAAAGCTACCAACGGCCACCAAAGCATAGCCGGGCAACTCCCTAAAGGCTGGAATGCCGCTACCTACGGAATCCCACAGGATATCATCTCCCAAGTCGATCCAATAACGTTGTACGTCCTATGCTGCGTAAGCGAAGCCATGTTCAGTGCCGGCATTGAAGACCCCTTCGAACTTTATCAACATATCCACGCTTCTGAGCTTGGGAGCTTTATCGGCTGTGGTATGGGCACCATAAAATCCATGCGGGATATGTATCGTCACCGCTACCGCGACGCTCCGGTACAGGGAGATATTTTACAGGAGACCTTTCTGAACTCGATGGGTGCATGGACGAACATGCTTCTTTTGGGCGCGGCGGGTCCCGTAAAGACACCAACTGGCACGGTGAGTACTACTCACGCCCAACACGGGAAACGTGTACTAAGTCGAAGTGACAGTGCGCGACAGCGATAGAAGCGCTAGACATGGCGTGCGAGAGTATCCAATCCCGACGTATTAAGGTTGCTGTGGTAGGGGGTACTGATGATTTCCAGGAAGAGCCCTCTTATGAATTCAGCAACATGAAGGCGACAGCTGTTGGTGAGCAGGAGAAAGCTAAAGGCTTTCTCCCTACAGAAACGTCACGGCCTACAGCATCATCGCGTGCAGGTTTTGTCGAGTCTGCCGGGTGTGGCGTTCAGATTATAATGAGTGCGGAGCTCGCCTTGCAGATGGGTCTCCCCATCTACGGCGTCATCGCATATACCCAGATGGCGGGCGATGGCGTGGGCCGTTCCGTGCCGGCTCCGGGTCAAGGGATCCTAACCGCGGCGAGGGAGTCGCCGGCAGCTTTGAAGTCCCCGCTCCTAGACCTAAAGTATCGCCAGTCTCGATTGCAACGCGAGCTCGCCACGATCGAAGGCTGGAGGCTATCACAGCTGGCCGAGGCGCCGCAAGCCGGCAAACAGGAAGCTGCGCACAATCAGTGGATTGAATCCGTGTCGAATTGCCGCAAAGCAGATGCGCAGTGGCTATGGAACGGAGATCTCCGTCAGCTCGACCCATCCATCTCACCCATACGAGCATCTTTAGCCGTCTGGGGCCTGACTATCGATGATATCCGCGTGGCCTCCTTTCACGGCACCTCCACGAAAGCCAACGATAAAAACGAAAGCTTTGTCATTAATCAGCAGATGACGCACTTACGTCGGAGTGAGGGGAATCCGCTTTTTGTCGTTTGCCAGAAATATCTTACTGGCCATCCGAAGGGCGCTGCTGGTGCCTGGATGCTAAATGGATGCCTGCAAATCCTCGAATCCGGACTCGTGCCCGGAAACCGGAACGCCGACGATGTCGACAAAGATTTACGGGCCTTCCCCCATCTCCTCTACCCGTCGGATGCCATACAGGTGCCCGACATCAAGGCATTCATGCTAACTTCGTTTGGATTTGGACAGAAGGGCGCGATCGTAATTGGAGTGACGCCACGAGCACTCTTTGCCGCGTTGCCCCCTGAACGTTTTGAGAAATATCATGAACAGGTTGAAGCGAGGCGACGGCGGGTCGATAGAGCGTACCAGCAAGCGATGATGGATAATTCAATAGTGAGGGTGAAGGACCGGTCGGCCTGGGTGGAGGCCGGGAAGTCGGAGACGGCCGTCTTCCTGGACCCTGCGGGACGGATTCGAACTACTCACAACGAATTAAATGGTTTCACTATTTAGTTGCGCCTTGGGCGATAAGATTCTAGTTTTTCACTCATAGTTAAAAGCTTAAAATACGTATTTTTCAATGTTCCATTTCTGGTCTCCTAGATAACGCCTCACTCAAGTCAGGCAATTTGTCCCCTGGCCACCAAAAAAAAAGTGCCCCTTACCTCTGTTTACAGTTTGCTGTGGATTGACGATGATTGGACACGCGTCTCGGCTGCCGAACGCCGGCCCTGGATAGCAAAAGTGGATCTCTCGAGGAATGCTTCGGTCTAACTACTCTCCGTCCCTTAAACCTCCCGGGTCGGATGACTAAGGCTCCGTCGCTGCTGGTCAGTGCCATCGGCACAACTCAATCCCCAATAACCACTACCTACCTACCTAAGGTAACCGGCCTGCCAATGCAATGCAATGTCCACGCCGCAGGACAAACATCGAAGCATTCTTCACCACAACGATGTGGAGGGATCGCATCTTGTTCCTTAAAAGAACACAGTCACGAAGGGAAGAAACCCCCGTGTTCATCATCTGGAGTCTGGACAGTCTCCCTCTCCTCGCCAACTAGACCCAACTAGACCCGACTAGACGCACAGCTACCTCGGTGCATTGTGCATTGCAGACGAACGCCATGTCTGACGCCTCCGCCCGCGTTTCCGGCGGTTCGCAGACGGACGTCGACAGAGACATAGAGGCCGCACAGCCTCCCCCCTCGGCAACGGGAGTGTCATTGCCGGGAAACAAAGGGGCTGACGAAGAAGCCAAAGATGTCAACTTGGTCACGTGGGACGGGCCTGACGATCCCGCAAACCCCCAGAACTATCCCTTCTCTCGGAAGGCCTTCATCACATTCATCTGGATTTACAGCAACCTAGTCACCACCATCTCCAGCAGCATCTGGAGCAGCGGTTCCGGGGCGATCGCGCAAGAATTCGACCAGGGCACCATTGTCGTGACATTGGGCATTAGCCTGTTCCTTGTTGTGAGTCGCTCGCCCCCGATAATCCCTCCTTCATCTCTCCCGTTATGCTCCCGTTATGAGAGACGAGGCCCAAACAGGAAGCCTCCTAGCTGACTCAGCCATCTACGATATACAGGGTTACGCAGTTGGCCCCCCGATTTGGGGTCCCTTATCCGAGCGGGTCGGTCGCAAGTGGCCGTTGCTGGTCGGCATGCTGCTCTTTACTGTGTTCACGGTCCCAGTAGCCGTGGGCAAAAACATAGAGACGCTATTGGTCTCGCGATTCCTCCAAGGTGCGTTCGGGTCGGCCCCGCTTTCCCTCGCCATCGGCGGCTTGGTGGACATCTGGAACCCGGCGGTTCGGGGTGTTGCCATCGCGGCTACGATCGGCACGCTCTTTGGATCTCCCATCCTGGCCCCTATTATAGGCAACTTCGTTGCCGCATCGTACCTCGGGTGGCGGTGGACGCACTGGCTCAGCGCCATCATGGGCGGTAGCTCCATCGTGCTGGTACTGTTCGGCCTGCCCGAAACTCTGGCGTCCATGGTCCTGATGACGCGGGCCGCGAAGCTGCGCAAGGGCGGCGAGAACCCGCATGCCCGGACGGCTTTTGACGACCGCAAGGTGGCCGGTTTCACAGATATCGTGCGCATTTACCTCACGCGGCCCTTCGTGCTGCTCGCCACCGAGCCCATTCTCATTCTCATCACGATCTACCAGTCATTCATCTACGGCATCCTGTATCTCGTCTTCATAGCGTACCCAATCGAGTTCCGCGAAGTCCGCCAGTGGGCGCTGGGCGTGAGCGCGCTGCCTTTCCTCGGCCTGCTCGTGGGCATCCTCCTGGGCGCCGCCGGCGTCATCTGGCACACCAAGACTAGGTTCATACCTGCGATAGAGGCCAACGGGGGCAAGCTCATCCCCGAGGACCGGCTACCCGTCATGATCGTCGGTGGTTGTATCCTGCCGGTCGGGCTGTTCATCTTCGCCTGGACCGCCCAGCCGCAAACACACTGGTCCGGCAGCGTGATCGGCAGCATCCCCGCAGGCACTGGCCTGTACATGGTCTTTGTCCAGTGTTTCAATTACCTCGTCGACATCTACGCACCCATCGCCAATAGCGCCATCAGCGGCAACACGCTCGTCCGGAGCTTTTTCGGCGCCGGGTTCCCGCTCTTCGCCCCTTACTTGTATCACAACCTCGGCGTATCCTGGGCAACTAGCACGCTGGCCTTTATTGCCATTGCTTTAATCCCTATACCTGTTCTCTTTTATTTATTTGGTCAACGCATCCGTTCCTGGTCCAAGAACATCATCCAAACGACTTAGTTAGGACATGATAGGAAAGCTCTTATATTACGCCTTCTTATCAAGTGACCTTCTCTGTTGAATGCAATAGAGGGTAGTAGCAGTCGTGAGCTTCGTCCTTTGCCCTATACTGGTTGTGCTTTAGTAACCTCTTGTTCGTTCAAGTGTATAGTGATTCCATCTAGAGCAACATTCAGCAATTTGAGACAGAAGATCGCCCTAGCTACTCCAAATAGTGAACGGCCCTTATACTTTGACACACAAGCAGATACAAACCAAAGGTATCCGGGGCCCGCCACAAAGGTTTGGAATCAGAATTGGGCTTTCTGACTTCTTTTTCGCTTTCGCAGGTTCGCCAACTAACTTTCGAGTTCTTTAGGCAAGGTTCCTAGCTGTAACAGTTGCTAAATTAATAAAATACACTGCTGTAAATTTTTAAAAACACTTAAAAAGTATCTCGCGTGGAGTGACAATCATGGAGTCCACAGGACGTGACATGCAGTATTCGTGTCTTTTGGCTGATCGAACTCGCACTGCTAGCATTTGTGTCTACAGCTCGAACAACCTCACTGTATGATACTCCCCTTAGTAATAAGCTTTAAAGGGTACAACGTTAATTGAACGCTTGTCACGAAACTCAAATGTATTGTCGGCTGATGTCTGCATCTTTTTATCCTTATATTCACGCAAGCTACATCAATTGCCTCTTAAAAGTTCTGAGACCATTACACTGTTATTAGCGCGTAACTCGGTTGACTTGGGGCTTCGCTGTTGGAATCGATCCAGTAAGCTGTCTCATGCCTACGAGCGTTTGTCCCGGATAGTGTTCAAGGGGTGATGTGACTGGTTTCAAGGCCGCTGAATGCCCAAGGATGTATATCGCGCTAACTCACCTTCCACCCTGGTTATTGTGCCTTCTGGAAACAATGAGTGCAAGGCGACGTCGGTTTTACCCGTCAGAGGGGGGGGGGCTTCAATTCGCAAGCAACATGATGGGACAATTCAGACCTCCAAATAAAGCAGCAAAGCCATTGTATTCGGTTTAACCCCGTGGGAGGCTAACTCGGGGAATCAGAGTATGTAACTGCATAGCTAGTGCTGAAGCCCTCCCACCCCAAGCACACCTGTGTTCCACTGCGCCTTGTTGCCCGGTCCATAGAGTATCCACGGTATTTGATTACTCAGTCTTTGCAGCATCGCCTTCCTGACCATCGTAGGTGACAACACCCCAACTGCCCTGGATCTGGCGGGCCTCCTTTGCAGCCTTCTCCTCCTCCTCATCGTAAGTTACAACTCCCCAGCTTCCTTGAATCTGTCGCGCCTCCTTGTCAGCCTTCTTTTCCTCGTCGTCATAGGTGACAACCCCCCAGCTACCCTGAATTTGACGGGCTTCCTTGGCAGCTTTCTTCTCCTCCTCGTTATCGTACGTGACGACACCCCAACTACCTTGGATTTGACGGGCTTCATTTGCGGCCTTCTTCTCCTCGTCGTCGTAGGTAACGACACCCCAGCTGCCTTGGATTTGACGAGCCTCCTTAGCAGCCTGCTTTTCCTCGTCGTCATAAGTGACGACACCCCAGCTGCCTTGGATTTGGCGAGCTTCCTTGGCAGCCTTCTCCTCATCATCGTAAGTGACGACGCCCCAGCTGCCCTGGATCTGCCGGGACTCGACGGCTATTAATTGTTAACTAACTGTTTTGGGTAGACGAGTAACGCACGACTGTAGTAGATTGCCGAAGTTTAGCAGTGCGTACCTTCGTTGCTGGCAACCGGAGCTGCGAGAGCAGTGAGTGGCCCGAGAAGGGCGAGGAGCATGGTAGACTTCATGGTAGATTTCATGATTTCTAAACGAGTTTCTGAAGCTTTAAGTTAAGCTTTGCTACGGTAGCTGTAGACGACTGGGGGACTAGAAAGCGTGAGTGTTGTGGTACGACCAAAATTGAAGGCAGGTGTTGTCTTGTAGCAATATTTATAGACGTTGTATCCTATTCTTCTACACTGCTTCCCCCTAGTTCATCTTCTTAGTCGCGGCATGTCTTCGAGCATAATGGTTCAATTCACTTGCAGACGAAAGCTGTCGACGGGAACGCTTGGACTCCGATGAAGCACCGCCTTGTGACAACATTGAGCCAATAGCTTCTCTTTCCTGATTCCACGGGGGTTACTCTTTGGTGGCAACATGCATGGTCTCATTCACTGGCATAACTAGCGCCGAATCAATGCGGATTGGGCTCTTTTGTGTCATTTTCGCTTGCCGAACAGTTGAACGTCGTATTCTCGCGCTTTAGTTGCATATAAAACGTTTCTGGACACAAAAGGGAAGGCCTCGGTTAGACCGGTAGCTTAGAAACAATACGTTGTCAACTGTACATCCAATTTAAGGAGGTGTTGCTCCGGAAGTTCGTGTAGCTGGGAAACGTGATAAACATGTCCTACGAAAGGGCGTATTTGGCATCCACCCCTTTGACATAGGAAAAGGGCTGGAACGTTAAGGGTATAGAACGACTCACAAGAGTGCGCGTGATGTATTCATCATGCTTGAGTTACGTAACGTTTAAGACATATATATGTAATACTCCATATTATGCATATTCTAATTATCCTTTTTTATGTAGAAGTCAATATTATTACTCATTAACAACTAAGGTTGTCTATGAGTAAATCAGAACTAGTAGGAGATGCGTTAGCTTCTAGATTCTTCCGTCAGGTTGTGTCTCGGGCACTCGGTCGTACGGCTTATGAAGGAGTTAATAATGCTTTTCAAGGAGGATTTGGTCTGCAGCTACTTTGAGCTCCGTGTCGATCCGAAGACGCAAAATCCACCGGGGAAGGCCGGCTTTGAGCCCGTACCTCCCGTCAATAGGCTACTTAGAATGTGTCCCCCTCTCCCCAAAACATGCCTTAGCAAACGATACCTTCTCAGCCAAGGCATAGTGCATAGCTCGGCGAATGCTGTATCTTCCCAATTGTCACTTCGAGCCGGCCTGGTCTAGGCGAACATGACAAATTTAACGAATTTTTGCCTAGCCGCAATATTAGGCGACCATATACACGTGGTCATAATCCCGAAAAGTGCGATGCCGAAGAATTGAGGCCTAGTGGTGTCATTACCTGTAACCCATCAGTTTGACTTATAAGTGCCGTCATAGAATCGGGACTAGTGCCTGGGCAGGTCGTTCGCAATCCGGCATTACTAAGGCGGAACGATCCACCATTTCCCGAGACTAAAGTGTGCTAAGCACCAAAGCCGGAGCTAAAGACGGGAGGACTGATCGACGCGCCAATCCCGTCCAAGCCGTCGTCACCTCTTCGGTTCGGAGTCCGAACTACTTAATCACCTGCATATTTTGTGTCAGGGCGTACTGTTTAGTCGCCACCTGTTATACTGCCTACCCAATGAAACCCATTGTTAGCAAGTTAGGTTTTTTCTTTTACGTAAAGGGAACGTGGGCATACCCTATAGGGATATACAACTGCCGACGTCAACCTTCCTGCTAGCCTGAACTAAAGATCAGTATTACCCCGTGTTAACGTATTTGGAATACTGAGTCCTGTTTTAATGGGGCATTCTGATTTACTGGGACATCGCGGATGCCGGAATCTCGATTATGCTTATTTTAGGCCTGTCAAAAGGTTGCGCTGAATGAAGAATTGACGCTAGGGCTCACGCTTATAAACGCTAAGTAGGTTTAATGCAGGGGGGTTTAATGTCTTGCTATTACGGAAATCTACTCTCCGCAATAGTAGTCGGTTTTGATGCTAATCACGCGCTAGCCTCCCTAGAACTAGTGACTACCTGGCGGATCAAGGATCCGCCGCTTTCAGATCTCCCTATCTAACGACCGCAGTTTCACTCTGGCCACGGATGAGCAGCTTCGGGGCGTGCGGCTGCCCATGCTCGAATCTTTTCGAAGTTTCGGCATGTATGCGTGACGCCGCCGAAGACTGGTCGCGCTCTGTGAAACTGGTAATTCCATTCAATCTTGAAAGGCGAAATGTCAGAATTGCACATAAATGACTGCCGCAAAGCGTCGATGCAATGTTCAATGTGTAACCTGTATGTAGCCGGGTCCATCTCATTAATACCATAGTAATCGATGTCGATAGTCTTGCGAATGATATTCTGTGAAATATGCCGGTGAGCTTTTCCATTCACCAACAGCTCGTAACAATCGCTAGGTTATCATATATCATGAATACTTACCAGACAGTGAAGTTGGTGGAAGACTTCAACACCCTGAACCCACCAGCCACCGGGCTTCTGGAAGGTGGTCCCTTCAATTGTTTTGGCTTCGTCTCCAATCAAGTCCATAGCCTCACCTAAGTTTGTAAGAGTCAATTTCACCAACTTCTTGAGTGCTGAAAAGGTGACGCTTACCAGGAATCAGATGTGCCCAAGCGGCATCAATCTCCGGGGATGGTTGGCCGACGTATTTGACATGGCCAGGCGTAGGAGGTCGATAAAGTGTGCCATTTTCATCCCAATCCAGATCGCCGACGAACTTATACCTCAAAGTCTCGATCTGTGACTTGAGAGGTTCTACACCATATGTTAGTAGACGACTCATTTTATGCTTCTTGTTGTGTTGATACCTAAATCGGTCGAATATCCAAACTGAAAGCTGTCATGATGATAGGCCACACCGCTCGAACTCAACTTCCAGGTAACAATGAGAGATATGACCCATAAGAATGCGGTAGCTAGAATCCACCAGACTTTCAGGAACCGATTCCTGTGAATTGTCGAGCGTTCGTGCAAGAACCCATCCTGCTCGTCGTCAGACATCCTTGGTTCAATCTTCTCATAGTGGCCATAGTCTTTGGATGAGCCAGCGGCTGTGCTAGTTTGGGATGAGCCGTCATCCATAGTTGTTGGGTATCATGTAAAAGTCAAACGGTTTCGAAGAATGACGGGGTGCAAGTGTTAGGAACCTCGAGAATCTAGTAATAGAATGTCTACGTCGAGAGATAGAAATTCCACGTGGTGCCTATCGCTTGTAGCAAAACAAGCGAGGAAGTGCACTCCTGCTGTGTTACTCTTGATATTCTGTTGTGCATTGTTAGCTTCAAGCCACTCTATGCAGGCGAGGGGACGTGGCAAACCTTCCTCATACGGAGCACATCGTGCGTAATATGCTCGTTACGAAACGCCTCTTTTCTTGGCTGCGTCTATAGCTTTCCGTACCCCGCGGGTAAAAAAGCCACCCCGGAGAAACTGCGTGCAAGGTGCTAGTTGAGGTAAGCCGGAGCTTTAATTAGACCTTTAATGTAGTCCTCTTCATCATTACTTCAGGTAATGATGTGATTCAAATTGCCGAACTCCGTAGCATTGCGTAGTGTAGATCATTCGACTGAGCCTCAGGCATACGACGACGACAGAATACTCGGAGAGCGACCTTTTCTTGGCAATAATGTTCAGGGTTTTGATGATTCCCTCGTGAGGACAATTGAGCAGATACCTAAAAACTCTCTACTACTCAGGAAACCACGTTTAATCGCTCAAATATTATGATCCTAGGCATTCATGATGTCCGAGCGAGTTTCAACAAGTACTATTAGAGGCTCTCCTCATTTCTCGGACGAATACTCGAAGTCGACGACATCTATCTTACTCGAGCAAGAAAGGCACGCAACTTCTCTTTATTCACGAAAAAGGGTCCTATGGCCATGGATTTTGTCAACTATAATATTTGCAACAACAACGATTATCCAATTCGTTCAATCACTACCGTGGTCTCACCCAGAATGCGCCGCCAGCCATGATCCGACAGAGCTCGGTAGGTTTAAAGGCCCTGGTCCGCTTGATCGCTTCCGCCTGCTAATGAAAAAGTCGGCTCGAGTCAACACCAGATCAAATTCTCAGGAGCCCTAACATGGAACGCGAGCGGAGTGCTAGTTAATGAACATTTGCCTGGTGAAACAATCTGGGTTGGTGACCCAAATCCTGACATAGACGCCCTGTGGGATGGCTTCGAAGACAGTAAGGCATATCGTCAATTCATACAGTCGCTTTTTCTAACCTTTCTAGTTTGGAATGTCCTACTCGACGGCGAAGAGGCTGATCTAGTTCGTGACCAAACACTCATGTATAATGGATATTGGATAACTGGACTGGACGTTTTTCATCAGTTACATTGTTTAGTAAGGCATCTCCCTATCATTATACCGATCACCTTCGGGCTGGATGACTAATTAAAAATAATTCTTAAGGATACCCTTCGGAGAGCGCTCTACCCAGACTACTACCCTCGCGAAGCATCACCGCGAACCCACCTTCTACACCAAGAGCACTGCGTTGACTACCTCCGCCAGGTGATCATGTGTCATGCAGATACCACACCCGTTCCACAGAAACGGTTACCACAAACTAACAGAACTGGTCCAAATTTTGCAACAGTTCACACATGCGGTTCAATCGACGATTTAGTGGCGTGGGCAACACATCGAAATGCAGAGGCACGGTTTGGAACACAGGGACGGGACAAAGCCAAGGACCCAACGGCAGTCGTCACTGCGGAGGATTTCTTCGGCCCCTCTAAGCATCAGCACAACGTAGGGCATACGTCATAATAAGAATCCAGTGACCGCGGACATTGTCGAGTGAGACTATTATTATTTGAAATGTCACGCAGTGTTCTTATAAATTTATATAAAACATAAAAGCTAACATAGTTTGGAATAAGCAAATGATCAAAGGACAGTGAGAGGGGTTTGGACCCTTCTGATTGGTTACAGCGCCCCGATCGGAAGCGGGTGGCCAAGCCCCTTATACCTAGCCACCTATCTAGATACCGCCTAACTCAGTAAGGTGCACTGCGACCTGCCTATGATTTTTATGTTGATGATATTGGGGCACTACCCGTAGTTCTCGAGGGCCACGTTGGATCGGGAATGCGCTGTAGGCACCTCTCATAATTCATGCTGTGGCCAGTTTGCTGGTTCCCTATTGCGCCCACTCTCAAGTTCTTGAAGATCAATTTCCTGATGACCTGGTCTATAACAGGATGCCTTTGTTGAGAAGGATTTTCTCGGGTATTGTCGTCTCTACGCTCAATATTCTTCGAAGGCCTCTTCCGATGCTCCCCACGGCGCCCAGTCACTGTGCCGCGATTCGCGACGTGGCTCGCTTTGTAGTCACAGATCTATCGGTTAGCTTCCCCTCTTCGACTGATCTTGCCTCATCTTGTCCAGTAGACCCCCCGGAATGGCACCGCATACAGAAGAATCTCTACCTCAATTCACCGAACCGGAGCGCATGGTTAGAGGTGGCACAGACGGATGTGAAACAGCTCACTGTTAACGACCTAGTCGTTACCGACGTCGCGATCAGTGAGGTATGCCCTAGCACGAGCCGGGATAGCCGATGGGAAAGTCGGCCTGGCGGCATCTGGGTGATAAGGGAAAACTACGCTGGCGGCTATCACCAGGCCGTAACGACGGTAGATGTTCTTTTCGGTATTGATGCTGTCGATCCACGCCCGCACTGGACTATCTTGCAGCAGCCATTCCTTCTCGACGCTCCGCCAGAGGGGCCAGTCCCAAGACTCACCGTGCGGCACGGCAGCGCCAGGCCCGACCCAAATCATACCCGGCCAACGTTGAGAGCCGGAAAAGACGGAAAATTCAAGATTGTTCAACTTTCAGACACTCATATGGTGACTGGCCCCGGGGTATGCAAGGATGCCATGGATGCCCACGGACAGCCCTTGCCCGAAACCCAAGCCGACCCACTCACCGTGAACTTTGTTGGTGACATTCTAGATATTGAAAAACCGGACCTTGTGGTTCTTACTGGAGACCAGTTGCATCACGACATCCTCGATAGCCAATCTGCCCTTTTGAAAGTGGTGGCGCCTTTGATTAAGCGTTCGATTCCGTTTGCGGCTGTCTTCGGCAACCACGACGATGAGGGTAGTTACGCATTATCACGTGAGTGATCCGATTCGCACTTAAGATTCCGAGTCGATGATAGATTCGATGGTCTCTCGCGTTACAATCATTCTTCTGTTCGTTCCCTCTTCGTGCAGCTTCGAAACTAATAAAATAGCTTGGTAGGCGCGGCGCAAATGTCACTACTCCAAAGCATGCCCTATAGCCTCTGCCAGTCCGGCCCGAAGAACATCGATGGTGAAGGTAACTACTACCTTCAAGTCTTCGGTGAGGCTCCGTCCGAGCTTCCCTTATCAACTTTGTTTTTCCTGGACTCCCATGGTCAGCTGCCACATCTGGGTTACGATTGGATTAAGCAAAGTCAAATCGACTGGTTCACAAACACCTCTCAGGAATTGCGGAGGCGGCGTGAAAGTGACAAAAATAATAGGCTCCCTCATTTGGCTCTCACGTTCCAGCATATTCCAGTACCTGAGTACGGGGACGAGGATCTCATTATGAGGGGTGGCGACCGTGGAGAACCTATCGAAGGCCCGAAGCATAATTCTCACTTTTACAAAGCATTGGTGAAGGAGGGTATCATGGCAATGGGCTGTGGCCATGATCACGTCAATGACTTTTGTGCTCTAAAGCCACGTAGGAGTCGGAACAGCTCTCAAAACAATAGCACCCAATTAGCTCATCCCGGACCTTGGCTTTGCTATGGTGGTGGCAGCGGATTTGGAGGTTATGGCATATACGGCGAGAAAAGATACTACCGGCGAGCGCGGGTCTGGGAATTGGGTACAGCCACCAGCAGAATTGTGACTTGGAAGCGAGTGGAGTATGCCGGGGAGAGAGTGGACGAGCTACTGCTCGTAGATGCTGGTGCCGTGGTTGCCCCTAACGCTAGTGGTATACCTGGCCAGGCGTTGCTCTGACTCTTAGCTATTCATTACAATGACGGCGGCTAATCGATAAGATAAGAAAACACGACCATGATAAAACACAGCTTAAGTTAGGGGCGCATAATCTTTAGCACGAGGTTAAGCACGAAAGTCTGCATCGCTAACAACTTATATTGTATTTGCCTTTTTTCGGGAATTTATATTATCTTGCTCTATTTAACCTATATAAAACTGCCTATCTTAGAAATCGGCCTTTAATTTACCTTCCCATGGTGATTTAGAGCCTTTACTATTCGCTTTTATCCGGCTATCTAGTTGATATTATAAAATCTTTCACTTTTAATGACCACCAAGGGGGCTAGGGGTCGGGTGTAGAAGCTTATGTTTACCTCACGAATTCCCCTTCATAGCTCTGCTCCGCAAAGCGACCCAATCTGCTTACAGTCATGGTGGCTGACGTGTTTGACGTTCGATGGCCTGGCATTGGTGATTGGCATCTAAGTAGGAACTAGGAAGCAGCCCCTAGGTGACGTCACGTAATTAATTACCCCCTCACATTTGTGCGGTATTTTGGGGCGATCAGTACGACCATAGCACACAGTGCGTGAGCCATAGGAGTTAGCACAGCTGACGTGTAATCTCAGGTTTAAGAGGAGCATACAGATCAACTGAGGGTAGCCCTCCCCTGCTTACCTGAGGGTAACTCCACTTTTTTCTTAAGAATTGACCCAGAGAGTACTTAACGCCACAGCACTACACAGAACCAGAGGGGCTCCGCCCGGGAGGGTTGGACCTCTGGGAACTCGGCCGCCGTCTCTCACGGTCCGGTCCTCGCCCCAGCCGGACCTTTTGCAATACGGTTTGCTATCTTTATCTGGTGCTGTATGGCGTTGTTGTGGCGCGAAGTACTCTGTGGCTTATCTTTTGAGAAAAAAGTGGAGTTATCCTCAGGCAAGCATGGGGGGGCTACCCTCAGCTTGTCTGATCGCTCGGTTTAATGAGGCGCTTGTCCTCGCGTGCTCTTTCGGGAAATTAACTGGAACCTCAAGCAACGCAATATGCTGGAAGCAGCTAGTCCGATGACATGTATACAGGCGATGGATGGATTGAAGTACCGCTAAGCCTTTATACATTTCAATCCTTCCGCCTCAGGGCCATACCGTTCGGCAGACATAAGGCAGTGCTGCTAGTTTTGTTTATTTAAAAGTAAAAATGAATAGGTAAGGGACTGTCCGATAACATGGTAAAAGGAAAAATAAAATAGAAATAAGAAAGAAAAATCCAATTGAAGCCACATCCGTATCCCCAACGAAGTAGTTCTTAGTCAAGAAATGAAGCGATAAGATAGAAGTCCTCTTTTTGCCCCGTCTACGCAATGAGAGTGGCAGTAAAACTTGGGCCTCTTACCACCGATATGAATGTCGACCCAATGCCGGTTGAGGCTATCGCAGTAGTAACTGTTGGGGTTGCTGAAGTCGAAGGAATTATGACAGACGAACTGTCTATTGTATTGGTGCTAATGGTTAAAGAAGTCGGTACAGGACTACTTATCGTTAACATTGTCGTGGCCGTCGTCGTGTTTGGGGGTAGTGAAGACGGTGCTCCCGAATCACTCGGGCACGACCCATCACGTTTCTGATTCGGCGCGTTGCCGCCTTGGCAACTGGAAGCAACCCAGTCTCGCTGATAAGGAGATGATTCGAGCCAAACACGAACTGCTGCGTGCTTAGGGTTGTATGGCAAGAACTTATCTGTGAGTTGATTGGGATCGTATTGCACTACCACTGTAGAGCTAGCAGTAAGCATTTCTTCTTTCCGGGTGGATTTCGCATGGAGCCCAGAATGTCGGAACGCGAACGGTGAGACTTGAAAAGAAGCTAATTTGTGACTTACCTTTTCCCCTTGCAGATGTGTCTGCGAGTTTGTCGACTTCGTCTCTGGATTCCGGTTTGATGTAACCGCGCTTAGTGACTGTAACACCCTCGAAAGGTGTCCCAGCACCAAATAGCGTGGTTAGCAGTGTATCAATCCTTGCGTACTCCCATGTAGGGTTGTCTACGGAGCCCGTGCACGCTTTGTTGCCACTTGCATCAGTCGTGTACGTACAAGGCGCTGATATGTAGATCTGTACGCTCTGAGACTCTTTGTTGAGATCTCCCCATACACTGGCGAGGTCGGAAGGCTTGACATAACGGGAGTTACCGTTCTGTACAGCTTGATCTAAGCTGTCTCTCTCCTGTTGTCGTCCGGCGTCGTCCATGAGTCCCGTCTCGGTAAAATGTGACACCCATACGCCCTTTTCAGATGTTATGACGATCGAAGTACATCCTGTAACTCCAGAAACATACTTGGTGAGACCCTTGTCCAAGAATGGATAGTAATTTGAGACGGCGATGCCCTTGGTCCAGTCCAGCCCTTCTTCGTTCGTCCCTTTCAGAGTATCTATGACGTATTTATCGACGTTGCTGATCATACTGATAGGTTTCAAATTACGTCTTTCGTGGCGTCGGCCATGACTATTTGAGTCAGGAATTGGTGTGGGCTGAGCCGCCCTTTTTGAAAGAGCACATCCTCCGGCGGCACAGGTCTGATCACATATCCATGCAGCTGAAGACGAAGTACTTGCAGTCGAGACGGTGGTGGTTGCGGTCGTTGCATGCGCACATGAGGCAGTGATACTTACACATGTTGTAGTCGTTACTGTTTTTACCTCTGAGCTTGTAGTTGTGCTATCCGCGTAGAATAGTGTCGATAGAGTTATCGTTTCAGCACAACTAGGAACTACAGTCGCAGAACATTCGCTTGTGGAAGATGGCTTAGTACTAGCAGTCGTACTGTCCCTTGTTGATTGACCCGTACTGCTTGGCTGCTGGTCGGTATTGCTGGGGTTATTCTGAGGCTTTTCTAGCTGGTTCGCAATGTCGTTAAGGGTGTTCGTCAGTACTTCGACTTCCGCGATGTTCGGAGGAACGACGTTTACTGCATTGACCAAGTTACCAGCAACTTTGGCAGCACAGCCGACGAGCTTGGCGGGAGTTGTTAAGACATTCAAGATCTCCGAAATCAGACTTCCACTGCCAATAGTGTTAGAACATTCAGAGGGCGGTTCTGATTTGTCAGCTAAATCATTGTTTAAAGATTCAATCTAATACTAAATTTAGTTCCGGATAGCCGAATACGGAGAGAACCCACTCACCTGGCTTTTGGTATCTGTTACATCTTTGATATATTGTTGTTTAGTCTCGGAGTCCAAGAGGTTCCCTCTGTTCCTCCAGACTGCGGTAAATAGCGGAGCAATGGCTACCACAATCGAAGTTTCGGCAGCTCCTGTTACCGTCACAGTTGGTACCGTGTAAGCGGGGAAAGTCGTGACAGGCGTGAGAGAGAATTGCTCCGTGGTGCTTTGGGTCGTCCGAGTCGTCGATGGAACTGAGTCTATTACGGTTAGCTGCAAATAGTAAGAGTTCATGGAAATCTTGAATTCACAGTGTGGTGGGAGGGAGAGATAGAGAGAGTAGTTCACGGATAATAGGATAACAATGGTATAGGATTGTATTAATATGATGCGGATAATATCTGTACCTATCGCACCAATGAACAGCAACTATAGAGAAGATTACTAACCGCTACCAGTCCCTTCTGTGCTGGACACTGAGTCCACAGACGACGGAGATATTGTAGAGGGTAGGCTTGTAGATGGTGAAGAGATTGTGGATGATAAGCCTGAGGAAGATTCAGAGATTGTAGTTAATGAGTCTACAGAGGATAGTGTGATTGTCGAGGATGAGTCCGTGAATGATGAGGAGGCTGTAGGGAACGGATCTGAGGAAGAGTCTGGGACTGTAGTTGACGGGGCTTCAGAGGGCGAGGTGGCTATTGACGACGAGATCGTTAGTGAGGAGAAACTTGTTGATGAAGCTGAATTTCCTGTAGATAAAGGAGTGCTCGTGGACGAAGACACAACGGTCGTTGACAGGCCAGTGCTCGAGTCCGATGAAATCGCGCTAATCGTTGTGAGGGGCAACGGTGTACTTGAAGTCCCAATGCTTAATCCTGACGAGATCGTGGTGCTTGTGTTTCGATCAGAGCGTGGTGTTGGGAACCCTGGGAGTCCACGATGACGGTTGATGGGTTGCCAATGCTTCGACGCCTGGACTCCAACCTCACCCCACGCCAGGACTAGCGTAATGAGCTTCCCCTGCTTCATATTTGGAGTAAAGTTCGGCGTCTCTGATATATGCCACTGAAAGGGGAGGCGGAAAAATTCGCGACTCATAACCCCTATAGACCAAGAGAGGTGTTGATCGAGCTTTAGACCGATTACTTAAATAGTTTTTCATCTAGACCAAGGAACACCAAAATTCCGGCACTCGCACAGCCAAGGCCGACTTTACGACAAGCCAACTTGATGCAGTTGTGTTTAGCTATGCTAACGTAGCGGTAGGCGAAGCTCAATACGAAACGTACTCGGACCGAAAATAAGGTAAAGCGAACCTATTACTTCTTCTTGATAACTTCATCGGGCGCGACATGAAACTTGAAGGAAGAGCGGCTGAGCCCGGTAGCACCTGAGGGCACGTCTGGACTAGAGATGGGTGACATTCTGCAATATACTGACTTGGGATCGGCGCCCAGTTTTCATGCTGTGCGCCATGACTTTCCAAGTTTGCGGCCTAGCTCGCATACGCTTGAGCTGTAACTTTGAATTACTTGAGAACATTTCTGCTAGTGAAGCCTCGTAAGTATATTTATAGCATGCTTCCTGTTCTTGGATGCATTATATACTGAACGGACATGAAGGGACCGCTAATTACCGCATAAGTGCTACTGTAGTATTTTATGCGTTGGAATCCAACAGCCGCCCGCGGCATTACAAGGCAGAATTTGATTCGCCCCCAATTACATAAGCGGTCGCCTCGCGTCCGATAGGATTGTTGGGATCGTGGGGGCAAGGCTCTCTTCTCGAGTACCAGTCTCAATCCCCTCAGGAGTGGGTAATCGTTGCCGCTTCTCGTGGTTCGTTGCTCTTGCCTCGTCCGATGTTTCAGGGCACCGGCCTGGCATATTTCAATTGACCCCGATCCACATAAACATATACTAAACACTAGCATCGACCAACGCATCAACACTAGTAACAAACACAACACATTTCATCTGAAAAAAAAAAAAATCATTTTTCACTGTTGGCCTCCGTCATTCATCATGAGCAGCGGTATCTCGGAGAATGGCCAAGAGCGCGATCCTTACCGACGTTGTGAATTGGCGATTCAGAACAATTCTACAGCGGGTCTAAAAGACTCTCTAGCATACGCAAAGTTACTGCTCGGCAACGAAGAATACACCTCATTTCTTGGGGAGGTTCTGTGCGATGTGCTCAGTCACCATTCAATACCATTGATCCTGCACATGCTAGACTATGAGGGTGTTCCTCTAACAGATGTTCTTCCCTCCTCTATATACGATTGGGCAACGGAGGCTCTCATCAACGCGCTCTCGTTGCGCGGATGGGATATCAACACGAGAGACCGCGGCATAAGGCCTGGATATCGCCTAATCGACTATCTTGTGAAAGAGCGAAATGGGAAAGAAGACCTCGCGCGTTGGCTCATTGACGAGAAACGCGCCGCCATCAATGCTGAACAGAACGAATCCAGCGAGCGAGATCCGCCCCCAATCCTAGAAATCTGTGCAGCGTTTGGCACATTGGCAATGTTTCAATTCCTCGAAGTTAGAGGCGCCTACTTCTCACCGCGCATCTTACACGAAGCCGTCGAGATGGCTGCCGACATCGGAGCAGACCCCTCAGAAGACAACAGCCCCCAAACCTCAGATTCGGCTTCGAGGCACAGGTTTACAAGAGTCGGGCTGTTGATATATCTCATTGATGAACGCAGTCTGGATGTCAACGCTGTAGACGAACATGTTCCCCCGGAAAAATATCTGCTCACACCATGTGCTACTCCGGTATCTTACGCGGCTCGCTGTCCCAAAGGTGCCCCCATCGTGCGATGGCTACTCAACAAAGGTGCAGATCCGACTCTAAAAGGTGACTCTAATAGGGATGCTATTGAGCATGCAAGAGAGTCAAAGTGTGATGAGGTGTTGGCTGTCATGGAAGACTGGGTGCGAAGAAGAAATGAAACGGACGCCTCGTTGCGATAACGAGGGTACAAGGCTTTTGGACCCGCCAGAAGCGCTAGGTTTAGGATAGCCTAGTTGAATGATAATTTTTCTCTTAGGACTTTTTGAATCCTCGCTTTTCAATGGCATGAATACGACGTTAGACTGAAGGACACCGGTTAATAACCGACAGCGTGTATCTCTCGCGCGTCGGACGTGCAACGAGTACAAGGGCTCCAACTTGGGATGCCGGAAACCCTAGTCCCCTAGGCTCCCTTATCGATTCTACAGCGTTTGTATACACAATGCAATTCAGGCAACGGGCCCTAAACTAGCGCAAGTACGGCAAGTAAAGGGCCTAGTGGGTAAGGGTGAAGACGCGCGGCCGCGTAAGCAACTTAAGTATTATCGTTGACGGAACTAGAACCACCTTTCCGTTATATCTTAGAATCCTAGGCAGATATGTCGGATATAGGGACTGTCCTACAAGCTTAGAAGGTGGCGCCTTGTCGCTTTACCGACTAGGTCTGGAGTATTTTTCGTTTTAAGATGCGGAACTTTGAATAATGGAATTCCGTATAAGCCACGAGATTAATACTCCTCAGTCATTATCATCTTTATCATAACAGAGGCCACCAGGGACTGTAAAAAGGAATAGGAAGGAAAAGACGGGTGTCGTTTTGGGTCTAGTTCGCACAGTCTTACTTACAGACGCTTCAAAATTGATTTCAACAAATAATTCGGTTTCTTCTCTTTCTATAAACCCTTGGCATGCACTCGTGTAAACGCGTATAACGAAATCTCCAGGCTAATTATGCTAGTCAGCGATTTCAGCTCGTACGTCCTCTCCTGTTAGACTCACCATTTCATAGCCCGAGTCGGGATTTGAATGGTTCCGTCGGCCGGCTGACCGGTGGAAAGGTTGCTGCGAACAATCTCATGAACCTCAACAGCACATCCTCCTGGTTCTCCCTGGCTAGAATGAATAGTCTGAAGGGCTGTTCGTTATGTTCCGTTCTCCCCAGCGAAACGGTGGCGATTAGCCACCCTGCGCAAGCCGAGTAAGACACGAGTGTCGAATCGGATGGCGCTAAAACCACATCTAGCCCGTTAGTATCCATTAGCTTGCCCATGGTTTCTTCTACAGCGATGCGTCCAAGTTCATCGCACACCTCTCGGTGGCGGCTTTCCGACATGTTATTCTCTCGTGAGCGGATCAACTCTATTTGGGTGTCATAAGCTTTCTCACAGGGTTAGTGCCTTAGGGTATCCGCTAGAGGGGAAAATATGAACGCGCACGTGCTGGCAAAGCTTCCGGGTGCTCCTCGTTCCACCGAACAATATCATCTAAGGACTTCAAATTGGGGTTGGCTTCAAAATTCTGTATGAATTCTTCCACCATGCTAGGGAACTCAGAGTCTAAGGCAAATTAAGACCGGTGGTTCGTGTGAGAGAGGCTTCTTACAGGCCACTGTGACGAGACTATCGCTGCCACATTTCAAGACCGTGCCTTCCGGAACGTCTAAGGGATACAACACCTCAGCTCCGCGAGCCGCCAATCGAGTGGGAATCGCCTCGTATGCTTCTTTCTATCTTAAACTTAGTATATCTGGCTGACAAAGTTAGCGAGACGAAACCGCGGTCGTACCACGTCTTTCTGGCTCCATTTTTCTACTGCATGAGGTACCCCCCAGTTGGGCGCAACGACACCGATGCCTAAATCAGACTACTTAAGATCCCTTAAGATCTTGATGAAGCCTCCAGATGCCCTTCCATTTCGGTGTTCTTCTTTAACGATGGCATCGGTTAAAAGTGCCAGGTCGTCAGGGGCCCTTCCAAGGACTCCTAAGTTGTCATATATATTGCTGAGCTTGAAGACGCCGTCGGTTGAAGCAATTCTAGGAGTAAGCTTCATTCCGTATTGTGCTCTAACCGATTGCTATTTTTCATCCAGGTCAGGTCTCCGATGGGTGGAGAGAGTTTGGCCACCCACGGCACTACAACCGATTGGTGTATTGTTCGATCTAGATTAATCTCTTAGAGCGATGCAGTTCGTACGAAGCGCTTTTATCAAGTGACCGGGGACCTTACTTTAGCCCGAGGAACTCCTACTCCGTGTTTAGCGGTTTGTATCGGCACAACTTCCTATAATTAAGTCACTTACCGTCAAATTGCCCTTTCCTAGTATAATTAAACCCGACGCTAGAACCTATAAAGTGGATATCAGAGAATGACCCTCATACTGTCGTTGTGAGGCAGCGGTTACCTGGTCAATGACTGGCGCGCTGGCAATAGGATTCTGCTTAGCGAAAATGTGTGCTCCAACTGTCGTAATCAACCCTAGCTCGGGACCCGTATTAATGCAATCCTTAAACTCACTTATCAGCAGGTGGCATAGTTTGGTACTCTCAACTCACTCGCCTTGACGATAATAGGTATACCGTGAAGGGAGCCATGTGCCTTGCCGCGTTTTCGCTCATCGTCCAAGCGTTGGGCTGTCTCAAGCGCATAAGACCTGTCAAGGACCGAGATTAAGGCATTTAGGCGCATACCTTCATGATTATGAGTCGAGGTTTTGTCCAAGAAGTCCTCTACGAGCCGTACACTAGTGACCTCCCCTGACCGCAACCGTTGTTGTAACTCCGTTGCTGAGTAGTGAAGAAGAGATTCATTCATCGTGGTAAAAGAAGTAACCTCACGGCAATAGGTAATTAAATTGATTCTGTTGGCGCATGAAGATAAATAAAATCCCCAAGTCTATTATCAATTCGTCATGTTGGTGACCTAGAAGGATGGCCTACAATTAAGTATTAACCTTTTTTTCTCGCTGCCTGGTACTTAATTCCGAGGGCTGTGGTGCAAAGGTGGAGACGAGGAGATCAACGCGTGAAGCTCAGTCTAACCAATATTGGGTTAAGCATTATTACTGACTTGGCGCGTCTAACCTACCTAGACCTAGTTCGCGTATACCCCGCACGCTATGGGCACTTGATGTGCACTTTAAGTGCAGATTCCAAACTAGGCCTAGTGCAGTGATTAGACCCTGAAGAGTTAGTTGAGGTGCCAACACCGCGGTCAAGTTGATCGTGTATTTAATAGGAAGATAACAGTGAAATAAGGCGAATGTTCCCTAGTGAGCTCGTGTTTGCTGCTGTCAATAATTGAATCTTTCCGTAATATATCTGACAGGCGAAGCAGTATGATGCAGTGTCATCCCATCCTCCTGGAAATTGCTGGTTCTCCTCACTCTGACATTCGCTCGCATCCTCATCTCTTCGGCTACCCTCATCTCGTTTCTTATTCTCACCTCTTCTCTCATCCTATTTGCGCTTTCGCACTCCAC
Organism: Xylaria sp. BCC 1067; assembly: GCA_005188305.1. NCBI lineage: Eukaryota > Fungi > Ascomycota > Sordariomycetes > Xylariales > Xylariaceae > Xylaria > Xylaria sp. BCC 1067. Next base: position 1,250,496 of record SSCS01000004.1, on the reverse strand, counting down.
CCTCCTCATCAACTTCCGGCTAGCACCCACACTTTCGCCGACATTTGGGGTAGAATGGTGGTTCTGTGGAGTTGGTGGTATCTGTCCCAGAAACGGTGGTCGCGCAGCGACGGTTGGTCGTGAAGGAAAAGATGGTCGTCCGATACCGATCAGGGCTTCATGGTGGCCGGTTTGCTCGTCTTGGCTAATCGGAGCTCCAGCGTAGTGCGCTATCTTTTTCTTTTTCTTCTCCTTCTTACTCTTTTTCATTGTCGATACCTTTGCATCTCTCAACTCGTCCCATTCTTCAAATAGTCCCTCAATAATCTCTGCCTCCGGAGCTGGTGTCATCTCTTCTCTAACCCCTCCTGTATCGTGGGTATGGCCATGTCCTAATGGAGTGTCTCCTTGGCTGAAGTGAGTGTGCGGATAGGATGGCATTGTCGACTGACCCGAATCTAGATGCGGGGGCAAAGGGGTATGGGAAGCAGACCTCAAAGCACTACCACGATCCCAGCCTTTTAAGTTGCTTCGGGAACCACGCGGTTCGATAGAAACCTTTAAGCTCTTCTAATTACTCCAGTGCCACCACCATGACCTGCTTCTGTCCTTTTCGTGTTTACCCTTCGAGCCCTTTCCCTCCCTTTTAACGAGAACAAACTGCTGATGGCGTAACACTATACCACGTTTAACCCTTGGTGATTTGGGTCGCGGTTTGTGACGAAGCGTATTGAATCCCGTGTTTTGGGGTCCTGTATTATTAGTAGTGGGTAGTCCGCTCATATCCTTTCGACCATACCTGGTGCTAGTATCTTGTTGTTCCCTTGAAATGCCCCCGATAAAACTTCGACGCTCACTACCGGGTGGCATCCCGATTCCGCCAACGAGAGCTCCGCTAGCATTAGTGCTGGCCGTTATTTGAGCTCCAGCCCTACTTCTAGGACTACTTTGCTGAGATTCAGGGGCAAATTGCGTTTTCAAAATGACTTGGATTGTCTTCGCTTCTTGTGCGGGCTTCTGATTCTTCCTAGCTGGAAACTCTAAGCCAGCCAACGTCCACTCCAACTGGGGGTAGTCTTTCTGCAATATGGCATTCTGATCCCTCAGTAAATTATCAATGAGCCGTCGCTTTCTTTTGGATCTCAGCAACCACTGATAGTCGTCCCAAAGCGTTCTGTTCACCTTCGCGCGTTGAGAAATCTGGCCCAAAACCTTCAAGAAGAGCTCTTCAGTTGACACGGTCATTTGAATCGGAGCGGAAATTTTCCAGGACGGCCCCCGTGTTGGAGGTGTAGAGTCATGGTAGTTATCAGGAGGTTGAACCTTGCTGAAAATCCACCCCATATACAGAGACGTCAGTCGATAAAGTTCGAGGTCACGTAGAAGTTGCGTGTTGGAGTCTGTGTTTGTGGAATATGTCGAATTCCTAAGTAGACCTTTCGGGTTATTTTCAACTGATGGCAGAACCGGGTTTTGGTCATTCTGGATGCCCCATGTGATATCATCCGCTAAACATTTGATACTTTTGTATATGTCCAACATGATGCGCTTCACATCCTCGGTCCTGTCATCGTTCCTGCGTGTAATACTGTCAGCATTTTCTGCCATTTTCCAGCAAGCCGCATTCATAACCCAGCCCGTGAGATACTGGGACTTACAAAACGGCCTGAAACACGGTGAACGTCAATTGCAGTTCTAACTTGTGTGACTCAATGTCGTTTTCCATGATATCGATATCGCGCTCTCTCAGAAACACTTTCTCTCTTTCGGCATCGGTCAGTTCAAGTTTCGACATCCTAGATTTCCCGGACATCGGACCGTCCAGCCGAGGAAGGGCACCGCTAACGCCTTGAATTTTCCGAGTGATGTGTTGGAAAATAGTACGTGCGCCTCGACTAGCCTCTCTCATGTCTTTGAAGCATTGCATTTTTAAGACGTCTGACTCCTCCTTTAACTTATCATACACACCGTCAACTTTGTCGCCTTTTTCCTCATTTGGGGCATCCTGGATTCCGTCCTTTGTTATTGTAATATCTTCTCTTTTCGCTTATTTCACGACCAAGTCGCTGATGCGGCTTAGAACTGTAGAAGTTGTGCTAACCTTATCCGCGACCGATTTCAACCTCCAGCTAGCTGTTGCTACCCGGGCAGTGAAATCTCTGATGGTATCAGTGAGGGTAGCGGCGGACTCAACAATAACATCGAATACGGAAGGACAAGACTGGACAGGCATATCCCCGAACACTACCTTGCCAGCCGGGAGCCCATATCAGGAATGGCAAAGCTACGCAATGAATTCAAGCTACTTCTTAAATATTACTCTTTGCTCATTTGGATTCAATATCGGTCGTTTTCGCACGTCAATGGCGGCTGCCCGGCCTTTGCATGAGCCGCAAACCCAGCTAGCTCTCACCTCCAAAACAATACACAACACCACGGATGTTCAAAGCTTCATGGGTGTTCAAACCACACAACGCAGCCACGCGGAGCGAAAAATTCTAGATCTCGATATTCTCGGGACGCCTGAAGACCCGGAAGAGCCTTCATCGGCTAGGATTAAGAGTAGAGGAAATGTTACAGCTGGTGAACTAACAACAACTCTGATGGAGATCATTATTATTTCTCAACTCTCACCTGGTTTCACTGATAGTTTAAGTCTCACACTCTGCTACTTCTGCGTAGGGTTTGGCTACCCAGTCAATCCTGAGATCGGCTTACTTTTCAGCGATACGGTTGCTCAAACTGGGCGAGCGGCCAACGCGCTCTTATCGCTTATGACGACTCTCTTCACTTCAGTTTACTACGAATTTTTTAGCACATTGCAGGTAACCAGCAGTGCCCGCGTGGTAGCTACCACAACTGTGCAGACACCAGGGCCGTGTTCGACACATGGATGTGGGTATATTGCGGTCAGCACGCTTGTTCTGATACACGTGATTTGCGTGGTAACCATCACTGCCTTATATGTTGTGCAGGTACGGCACTCTCGACATGGCGATGTATGGCATGCCATTGCTCAGCTGAATGGGGATGATCTTACCGACGTGCTAAGAGAAGCCCATGATTCTAGCGACTCTATAGTCGAGAGCACTTTGAAAACGCAGCATGGTAGCCAAAATCTCAAGGTTGGGAAGCAAGGAAAAAATGGTCGCGTTGAGGTTATTAGGGTCTAGTACCGGGATATAGGGTGTTTGACAAGTCCTACCGAGATGGATTTATGTCGTCTTGTGGCTGCTTGAATTCGTGACTCAGTTTACTCATACATACTTTTTGATGCAGAGTGGCGAGGGAAAGGATATCTTGTGTGGTGAATGTTATATTCAAACCCCTGGTGAAGGCGCATTAGCGCGTCTACCTACCAGCTTCAGTAACCATGCACCCCAAGCGGTGCCCCTACGGCGACCTATGTGCATCAGTCTAAATAACTATCTCAAAACTTCCCTTGTCCCTCCCGAGAAATATTCCTAGCTATTTATCAAGTCTCGAAGACATTCAGCAATCTTCATTTTCCTAGCATACGAAGCATTGTTGCGGCGACGCCATCTATATATGATGTTTTATTCTGGTTTAGGAGGCGACTTGTCGACGGCGCTTCTCTCACAGGGCCTTTATCATACTGACTATGGCTGTTCAATCGTTACAAGGCATCATTGATCGTCTTCCAAGCAAGATAGGTTGCCAGGACAGGCTGCCGTGGATGTGTTCATTCCACGCTTCGTAGGAGGCATTTTCTGCATAACAACTTCTCGATTGTCTATCGAAACATCGGACTCTATACCACCACAACTATAGCCTGTAATCTGAATTTATTTTTGAACCGCCATGTTAGGAGAGAGATCAAATAGTAGTTTGAATAAAGTTAACGGAAGCGAAAGACGAAGAAAGGCCGAACGAAGAAAATCAAGTAAGAAAGCATCCAACAATAACACATTAAGTTAAAAAACACATTAAATAAAACAAAATCAAGTAAGAGAAGAAAGAGAGGCAGGCTGGCAGCAGGGAGCAGAAAACGTCAATTGCAAGCATCTACCAACCTTACATTTCTTGAATTAGGAAAGGCAAACTTGACGCATTTCATTGCATTATAGTTATCCCTACGCCCCAATCAAAAAATTACCCCCTCCATCCCCAATCCATCTACCTTGTCGGCTATCCACTTCCTTCATTCGAAGCTCTTCTACTCGAACTGCAGAGGCTCGGTGCGGACAGTGGGGGGAAAGGGACACGTGACATCGCCAAGATAAAACACCGCTACGTTGGGTGGCGGCTATTGTGGCAAATGGAATCGCTGGATACGTCACCACGTTTGGGAATGCGCTAGATACTTAGCCCCCTGGCCTACGCTCTAATCACTGTAGGGAAGGTACAGCCTACAGTGTATATATGTGACCCCTCACGGCTATTGCCAGGTCACTCTCCCCATTGCTACAACAATCACCAATTATAAGACCCGAAGCCCTTAACTACATTCGACTTAGGGGATAAAACTACACGCGGCAATACTTCATGCGCTAACGCTAAACTGCTAGTGGTTAATATTAGTCACGGTAGCAACCACGTGAGTGCAGTACTGCTAGGTCAGTTGCAAGGGGGGTTATAGGGGCGTGTGGCTCCATTCCTGCTAGCGCTATTTGGTTTTCGCCTTTGGATCATAGTTTATTTACTAGTTTAAAATATGTCGGCTGCTAGAAATGATTCTAAAAGAATATTATTAACGAAGTCGTTTAATAATATAAATGGTCGTGTAGTGACAATAATAAATATAATTTACTTTTAGTTACGGCTGGGTGGCTGGTGGAGCCTGCGCCCCACTCTAGCCACACACCGTAATCTCTATCGCACGTGGGTGGGCACACAGCCGTGGAGACCCACTCCCACCAATCAGAGCGCACTTCGCGCAAACACACAAACACACACGCACACACAAATACCCTGTGTGCCTGCCAGAATAGCTTTTTCCTTTCCTTTTTCCTCTTTATCGTAGATTCACAATACAACACGGTATTCTTCGGAGCCTTTGCCTTCGGTATATGTGCCTGGTATAACACTTTTTTGCTGTTATATAATTACTAATAGTGCAATAATTAACGTAATAGTTGAGCTGGATATATTCGGACCTCCGGCAACTTCCATCCCGGATGTCCGCTAGCACATCAGCCGTCCTACAGTGCCACAAAGTGGCGAGGGTCTTAGGGTTAGGTAGAACAATATTACGTGTATTGATAGCAGGTCTTGTACTAGATAAGGCTTGAAAAAAGCATAATAAAAGCTTAGTCATAGGGATTACAGTAAGAGTATATGTCCACTTCAATGGCTGTGATCTGTGACACGCTGTAGATCAGTCCGCAATAGGAGATTTATCTGCATATATACCGGGCTTCGTTTTCCAATCCATATGCCCCTACCCCTCACAGTTATCCTCTGACGTACTGCTCTGACTTATATATTCTTTTTGCGATGTCTGCCTAATCTACTGCCCGCTATTGTCTCCTGCGCTAACACCGTCCCTCACCCCTAGAGATTGATAAAACGTAAACCCTCTTCACATTTGTTAAATTGCAATACTTGTTAGCTTCCATGGCTGATTCTTTGAATACAACGCCAGCGGGGACGCCACCGCCTGGTATTCAACCCAATTTCGTTGACCCCCCCTCCAGCGCACCCATACTTATTGCCGTGGGTACTATTCTTTTGGCAATAATGCTAGTCTTCGCTAGCATCAGATTCTACGTCAAAGTTATTGTTCGCCGTAAAGTTACTGCCGACGATTGTGAGTAGTCAACGACGGGGCTGGTGGTCACATGATTTTGCTGACATAGTCGAGTAAGGGACTACTCTAGCTGCTGTTGTTAGTCCAGCTTTCTTTAACATGAGACTCCGTGAAAGTTTTTCGAAGAATTAACCACTATGACTTAAAGATTGGAACTCTTTGGTACTATGCAATTTGCATTCACGGTTCGATCCGCCCGGTTATGAATATTTGATTCTCGATATTGACACTGAGTAGCCGTAACACGAGCAAAGTTTGGCACGCATATGTGGGATATGTCTGTGGCACATACTCTCAGTGACGACTTCCTTATTGTACGTCATTATGAATTAGTGGGTTACGCTATACTGACTCTAGATTGAGGCCGGTTTTCTCGTCAATTGGCCATCTGGCATCGTTTGGGCGTTTGCCAAAACATCATTCTTTCTCATGTATCTGCAGGTCTTTGGCCCCCTGCTATGGCTCCGGGTCGCTGTGTACGTTGGCTTAGTCATCAACTGGCTCTTCTACGCTATTGTTACAATATCAGGTTTCGTCTACCAGGTCCCAAACCCGGGACAAACATGGCAGCAAGGTTTCATGAACCAACGTTACACCCAAAGCTTCAAATGGGCTATCCCCGTTGCTTCTGGAAGTCTCATACTAGATGTATACATCTTAGTACTCCCAATCATTGCTATACTAAACTTGCAGCTTAATACAAAGAAGAAACTTGGCTTCATAGCGGTTTTTGCTACCGGTTTGCTGTACGTCTGAGCCTGTTGAAGAAGTTGCAGAGATCTAACCTGTATTGCTAGGGCATGTACCGCCTCCTCCCTCAGCATATATTTTAAATGCCTTCTCATCCACCGTTATGACGATTACACTTTCTGGATATATCCGGTACTTTTGGCTTCTCTAGTGGAAATGTGTGTCGGTATTTCATGTAGCTGTATGCCGTCCAATGCGGGGATTTTCAAGAGCAGAAGCACCAATTGGCAGAGCTTGAAAGATTTTGCTTTTAGCTCCCTACGGTGTTTGCCAGGCAGCCGCAAACGCGGTGGTGGAACTGGAGATGGTAGCAACTCTTGCAAAGAGATAGGCTTCCACTCAAAGCTCACATGGGAGAATCATTATGTTCATATTCGAAGCGAGGAAAGTGGTGCCCGTGAACTTATGGATCACGGTAATTGCCAAGACGCCCACACGCGCCGAGATTTCCAAACAGTATAAACTAAATTATCTATAGCGGGAGATGTATAGCACCCCGATTCCAGCATTTCCTCATTCTACCTTTAAAGCTTACACCATCTCACTTCGTTTGAGTGCTTCACAAAGCACACCGCCATGCCACAAACCTCTGTGTAAATTGAATTTTCGATTTCAATTTATGACATACGCCTGCAAATAATCTAAATTCAAATAAAAGCATTCGCGTTGCCCTATGATACAACTTAACGAACCAGGTTAGAGCGTATTAACACAAATTATTCAATCATCCTATATAAGGCAACCGAGATAGACCCTTTGCTTCCGGTTTTAAATCTCCGGTATTAAATACCACGTCTGCTCTTGCTTTACTATTTGTACCGAACCCCGCCCCACGAGTCTGGGTGATATAGTCCACAGCCCGCTGCTAGGATAGGTCCAGACTAGATAGCCGGGCTTTGCCAATGCTTCCTAGATACGCATCCCAATACCGCCCCAGCACTCAGCGAACAGATTACAGTTCGGCACCTCGCCTGTCACGCACCGCTAGCGGGAGCTAATGCGCCATGTGCCGACCAACCTAGCTCTTTGCAGCCTCCCTGCTCAGATCTCATGTCGCATAATTCGCTATTTATTCCTAAAACAAGGGCATCCAACTATTACGCAGCCTAGTATAATCCGTCGTCATCGGAACTGTCCTCGCGCATGACTCCATTGTTGTCTAAGCCTGTTTTTGTCTCTTCGTTCTATGCTCTGCGCCCGAGTCAGCATACCCTGCGGCGCCTTGTAATGGGTGTTGTTTTGTCTCCATGTCCCGTCGCCCCTCCGCGAAGTCGTGCTCAAAGTCCTTTGCGGCTTTCAGGCTCATCTCAATATCGTTAAGGTGGACCCTCCGTTCCGCTGCCGCCGTCAGCGCATTCGCTGTTCGCACAATGTTCTTGATTTGTCTCCCGTTCAACCTCTCAGAAGCTAGCTTGTCTAGGATCGTATTATTCAACCAGTCATGTCTGTTGAGAAACATCGTCCACAGCTCCCGCTGGGACGCCACAGGCAAGGCTGGGTATTTGATTGCGAGATGAACGCGAGACTTGAATGTAGCATCAAAAGACCCAACGCGGTTAGTTGTGAGGAACATAATGCCCTCGTAGTATTCGGGAAGCCGCAAAAAGAGTAGGGCGCTTCAGTTTCAAACGTCAAAGGTAAGAGAGAGGAACCTACCAGATACAAGTCCATTGCGATTTAAATCATGATGACTTCGCTGTTCCAAGACGACGTCTGCCTCGTCAATAAGAACTATGGCATTCCAAGATGTAGCTAGATCGAAACTATCCGTTAGAGCACACTCCGTCGTAATAGCGTCGGATCCGAGATCGCTAGAGCTAACTGTGTAGAGAGGTCGCTTTGTGTAGTCAGCTATAGTCTCTTGGTCTAAGTCAGCCGAGTGCTATTCTTCCAGGTTAGAGAGTACTTACCTGCTGTCAAAGTTTTCCCTACGCCAGGCTCCCCATGAAGTAGGAATATTATTCCTTTTCCTTTACCTTGAATGTGATCGTCGAACCGTAGCCTCCCATCCGCTTGGGCCCTGGCGAGTGAGTAAATCATGGACTTCTGTTCTGTGTCAAGAACCAACGACTCAAAGGCCTTGCTATTATACTCAAACTCCTGGACATAGTCCAGCTCAAAGAAGCACCACCTCTTGGCACTGAGAGAGAAGCCCGCGATGATGTTATCGCATATAAGGAATTCGTTGGCTGAAAATTCCAGTGGTCCTTTCCTCTCCCACTTCTCAGCTCTGGATGGGAGATACTCATCGTCTGAGTCTTTTGATTTCTCCCATTCTATCCATTTTGCATCTTTATTTTTGGAAATCTTCTGTCAGGGGCTAAATAACCACTAATCCCTAGGGGTAGTTATATAGTAGATCTGGGTCTATATAAAGAAGCCTTCGGCCCTTTAAGACCTTTAAAGGTTTAAAAATTAATTGATCTTTTTATTAAGCTCTATACTACTATACTGCTTCTACGCTATAATTAAGCTTTTATTTACTTTAGAACTAAACTTTATAATATGTTAATTTTTTTGTTTGTTTTAAACTGTTTAAAAACTTGGTTGTAGCAAAACAACTTAGCTATAAAGTAGCAAAAACAATAAAACAATTTAGCTACAAATAGCGAAAGCTATAAAGCTACAAAGTAGTAAAACAATAAAGCAATGTTTTAATAAACAAAGTAATAAAGCAATAAAGCAACTAAACAGTATAGCACTAGCAACCCTTTTTTTAACAAAAAATAACTAAAACAATTTTAATAGTTTATAATAACGTAGAAAACCTGCAGCTTTTATATTTATAAACTTATAAAGCAGTAAAAGCTAGCGTAGCCTAAGTATAATACTAGCAACCTTTTAAATAAAAAATTGCTAAAACAACTTTAATAGTTTATAATAATATAAAAAGCTTATAGCTTTATATTTATAAACTTTAAAAGCTAGCATAGCTTAAATAAAACATTTATAACCTAACAGTAAGCATTTTAATAACTTTAGGATTAATTTTAAATTTTTTAAGCTTTAGTGCTTATAAAAAGCATATAATTAAAGTAATTACCTAATTTAAGTTTTATATAAAAAGTAGCCAAGTTAAAAAGTAGTAGCTTAGCTCTGGCCTAGCTTTGGCTTAACCTTTAAAAAGCGTTAGCCTTTAGCTTAGCCCTTAAAGAAAACAAATCGCCCCCCCCCCTAGCTTTAGCTTTAAAAGCATTAAAAAAACAGACTAAAAGCAGCAAAGCCGCTGCTTTATAGCAGCAACCTTAAAGCGTATATAAAGTTAGTTATATATAGCAAAGCTATAGTATATACTAAAGCTTATATAAACTAGCTAGCAGCTTTAAAAATACTAGGTTTTTTTTATTTAAAATGCTACTTTAAGAACTTTGCTTGCTATAGCATAAAATAAGTTAGTTAGCTTGCTAATAAAGCATTTTAAAGTATGCTATAAAAACGCTAGTATTTAGTAGCTTAAATAATAAAGCGTATAAAATAGTGCTAAAAATTATTAGCTATTATTAAAAAATAAAAAGCTATTTATAACCTTTTAAACTATGCTATAGCTAGTTAATAGTATTAAAGCTTTTAAGTAAAATACTAAACGCTAAAATTTATATAATAAAAGTAACCTTTAAAAAAAAAGGTTAATTTAAAACATAAGTTAAAAAGATAGCCTTTTATAGCAGCTTATTTATAACTTACTTTTAAAAACCTAAAAATTTAAATATATTTTAAAAAAGTTTAAAAGTTTTTAAAACAGCAAAATGTTTGCAAAGTAGCTATAAAGCAGCTATAAAACCTACTATATATATATATTTAAAAAGTAGTAGCTTACTTATAACTTATTTATAAAAACCTAAAAACTAAAAACTAGTTAAACTATTACTTAAAAACCTAAATATACTAGCTGTGATACCTAGCACAACAAAACGAAGGTAGGGCTCCGGCAATAAGTGCTATATTGTATAGAAAATCTACAGATGAGGAGAAAAGAGGAAATATCTACACAGCGAGGCCGCGGGGGTGTTGTTTTAACCTCGAGGCCTGTGGGGCTGTTTGCCTACGTGCGTGTTTGTGTGTGCGCACGTGTGTGTGTGTGCGATCACGGTGGTGTGGCTAAGGTGGTGTGCACAGCCTCCACCAGCCACCCAGCCGTGACTCTAGCCTAAAAGCTTTTATATAATAAAGCACCTACAAAATAGCTATAAAGCAAATGCTTTAATTATAGCTAAAAAACTGCTCTAAAAGCTATTTAAAAGTAATACTTCTACTTATTTTTAAAATAAGTAGTTTTAAAATATTTAATATAATTGTTTTTTAAAACACTAATAAAATAGCAACTATAAAGCTAAGCTTTTAAAACAGCTGCTAAAATATATTAAAATAGCTATATTAAAATATTTTAAATAACTAAACCAAATTTACTATATATATATACTTAAAAAGTAACAACCTATTTGTAGCTTATTTAATAGCACTAAAGCTTTTAGCTTAATAATACTAGGTTTTAACCTTTTAAGACTAGCAGCTTATATTTTGCTTAAATAGCTTGTAGTTTACCGTTAAAAAGCTTATAGTTTACTAATAAAAAGCCTATAGCCTGCTATTAAGTACTTAAAAGCTTAAGAAATATTCGAAGGCCTAAAAGCTTAAAAAGGTATTAAAAGCTTAAAAGCTAAACGTACTGTTTAAAAGCCTATAATTTACTGCTTAAAAGCTAGTAGCTTACTATTAAATACCTAAAAGCTTAAAGCATATCTAAAGATCTAAAAGCTCAAAAGATATCTAAAAGCTTAAAAGCTTAAAAAGTAATTAAAAGCCTAAAGGCTAACGCGCTGTTTAAAAGCTTATAGTTTACTACTAAAAGGCTTATAGCTTTTTAGTAAATGTTTAAAAGCTTAAAAAGTACTTAAAAGCCTGGAGGCCTAAAAAGTATTTAAAAGATTAAAAGCTAACGTATTATAAAAGCCTATAGCTTACTTTTAAATATTTAAAAGCTTAAAAGCTAAACGTATTGTTTAGTAGCTTATAGTTTACCGTTAAAAAGCTTATAGTTTATTAATAGGAAGCTTATAGCCTACTATTAAATGCTTAAAAGCTCGAAAAATATTTAAAAGCTAAAAAGTTGTTACAATTAGCGTTTTTGAACGAGGCAAGGCTTATACGTAGGTAACCATATATATTGCTAATTATAAAATAAAAAGAAGAAAAAATCTAAATATAAAGCGTAAGCTATAGTATATAGGGTAAATACTGGTGTATGTATGTGTAGTAGGGCAGGGTTTAAAATATAACCTATAACTTTTAGTAGCTAAGGCTATAGCTATAGCTTTAGCTATTTTATTAAACCTATTTATTATAACTACTTTCTTTTTAAAAAAAAAACTTAGTTTAAAATTTAAACTATAGCTTTTTATATTGTTTTTTAATAAAAAGAAAAGTTATTTTAAATATTTATTTTTTAACTACTATACTATAGGCCTTTAATTTATAAAAGCGCTTTAAAATATTTTTATAATATATTAAAAATTAACCCGCTAATATTTTTTATATATAGGTTTAGTTTATATGTTTTTTTTTTGATTTATATAATATTACCTTTTTATTATTTTTATTTTATTTTTTATTTTTATTTTTTTTTAATATGTTGTTGTTTTTGTATAGTTTATTAAATTTATTTTTTTTTGCTGCTTTTAGCTAGGCTTTTAGTTATTTAAGTAGTTTTATAAACTTTAAGTTATTATAATAAAATATTAATAAAAGCTATAGTAAATTTTTAAAATTGCTTACTAAATACTACTATTTATTAAAGTTTTAACTTTTTTAGTTTATTTAGTATTAAAATATTTTTTTATAATATAAATATAAAATGCGCACTTTTTTAACTTTTTTTTTTTTTTTTTTTGTTGTTATTAAACATTAGCGTAATTATTTTACTTTTTAGTTATTTAGCTTATTAACCTAGCAAAAAATTATTAAAATACTTATATAATTAGTTAATATAATATAAATTAGTTAATTGTTAGCTTGGTAGTATTTAAAAATAAAAAGTTATAAGTTTTATTTTTTTTACTATTTTAAAATACTACTATATAAAAAAGTAATTTAGCTTATTAAAAAAGCAATTAATAGCTTAAAATTTTTATTTTTTTATAATAAAAATATAGTTATTAATATTAAAGTTAAAGTTTTATTAGTATTAGTTTTTTTATTAAATTATATATATTTATATTTATATTAAAATAATATATATTATATTTATATATTTTTATATAGTTTTAGCTTTATATTAAGCTTTTTTTTATATTAATTGTTTTTTTTTAAACAAATTAGTAAAATTAAATATTTATTACTTTTAATTATAATATATAAATATAAAAAATTTAAATAATATTTTATAAAATTATAAGCTTATAAATTTATAAAATAATAATACTATAGCAAAATTTATTATAAAAAAAACGTTAGCTTAGTTAGTTTAATAGTAGTTATAATATAAATAAAGCTATTAGTTTAAATATTTAATAATAATTTTTGTTTGTTTTATAAATTTATAATAACTTATAAAAAATAATTTTTATTTAACTTATAAAATTTTAGCAAGTTTATTTATAAACAATAAAATAAACTATAAGTTTTTATTTAAACTAATTTATTTTAGCAACTTATAAATTTAAAATAGTTTTTTATAATATAATTAAGCTATTTTTATTGCTATAACTTTTTTATTATATAGTATTAATTATAACGCTTTGCTTAATTAATTTATTATTATAAATATAAACTTTTTTTTTTTATTTGTTGCTATTTTTTTAAAATTTATTATAATATAATAAAATAAATATAAAAATATTAAAATAAACTATAGTAACCTAAAAGTTTTATTATATAAAACTTTAGCTAAGTAATATTTTATATAGTTAATAATATATTTATTATAATTTATTATTAGTTTTAACTATTAATATTATATAGCTATTAATTATTATATTTTTTATTTATTAAAATATATAGTTATAATATGCTTATATACTTTTTTTAAAATATAAATAAAAAACTTATTAGTTATAAAAATTACTAGTTGCTTTTTATAAATAATTAGTTTATTTTATATAACTTACTTATTATTTAACTTAATATATACTTTTATATAGTATATTTTTAAGTTTAAAAATTTTTAGTTTATTATTAATATTTTATTTATTAATATAATAATAAAAAATAGTATATTTATTATAAAGTTATTAATAAAAGTATATAAAAAAATATTAGTTATAAAAACTATATTTATTGTAGTTTTTTTATATTATTTAAAAAGTTTTATTAGTTTAAATATTATTATATATTACTAATATTTAATTTTACTTTTTTATAATTATTTATTATTTTATTATTATATTATAACGTTTGCTATTATATTTTTTATTTTTAATTAATAAATTATTAAAAAATAGTATTATATTAATAAGTTAGCTTAATTTACTTATTAAAAGTTAAGCTTTTATTTTATACTAAAATATTTTAATATTTTATAATTTATAATAATTAAAAATAGCTATTTTTATTAGTTATTAATTAACTTAAGTTGTTAATATTATAAAGCTTTTATAACTATTAATATTTTTTTATTATAAATATTATAATTAAGTTTTGCTTTATATATTATTTTAAAAAAAAAATTAATAAAATATTATTTATTAATTTTTTTTTTAAAAAAAGCAACTAATAATAATATTATTTAATATGTTAGTTTTTATTTATATTTTTTAATTATAATAATAGTAGTTTAATATTAATATTAATATTAATTTAGCTTTTAGTTTATTAAATGCTTTTTAGTATATTTTATTTTAATTAAAAAAAACTATTTTTTTATATTAAATTAAATAGTAGTTTTATAATATAGTTATATTTTAAAATAAAACGCTAATAAAAGTTATAAAATTTTAAAAATAACTATATTATTTTAAAAGTTTTTAGCTTAGTTTAGTTTTTAATTATAAAAATTTTTTTAAAGTTAATTTTAATACTATTTTTTTTATAATAAAGCTTAAATATTTAGTTTTTATTATATAAAATTTATATTTTTTTAAGTTTATTTATAGCTTTATATTTTTTAATTATTTTAATATTTTTTTAATATATATTTTATATTTTTTAAAATTGTTTAAATAAATAAAAATATTATTAATATAAACATTATAAAAGTTATTTAAATATTTTTTTAAAATATTATTAATATAACGCTAAAAAGTTATAAAACTATTAATAAGTTTAAAAAATAGCACTTTATATTTAAATAACCTATAATAAATTTTAAATATAATAAAGTTTTTATTATTAAAGTATATATAAATTTAGTAAAAAGCTTATTTAATATTTATTTTAATAAAAATTTAAACCTTAAAAATATATAATAGTATTTTATTAATTAAAAGTAATAAATAGTAGTTTTTTTTTAATATTATATTAACTTTTTAATAATTTATATAAAATTAAAACCTTTTATTAAGTTTAAATATAAATAATATAAAAGCTATAAATAGTATGTTTTTTAATTTAATAAATTTTTTTTTTAAGTTTTTAACTATATATTTTTATATTGCTATTAATTTTTTAAAAAATATATAATATAAAAAACTATTTATTAAATTATTTTTGCTTTTATTTAAAACAAGTTTAATATAATAATTAATTAATTAGTTAAAAAGTAATATATTAAAATTTACTTTATTAAAAGTTTTAAAAAGTAGTTTATATTTTTTTAGTATTAGCTTTTAAGCTTTTTACTTTAATTTTTTTTTTTTTTTTAAAAAAAATAATTTATATTTTTTTTATAATAAATTACTAAATTAATTTTTATAATATTAATAATATATGTTTTTATTTTGCTTTAATATAACTAATATAAACTTTAAAAGTTATATTACTATTTTAAAACTTTTATTTTTTTTTATAAAAATTATTTTATTTTAATTAAAAGTTTTATTTTGTTTATTATTAGCTAATAGTTTATTTTTTATATTTTTTTTGCTTAATAATATATTTTAAGCTTATTATTAAAAATAAAAATTAGTTATAAAGCTTTAATAATTAATAATAATTATAGTAGTTTATTAATAAATAAAATAAAACTTATAAATATATAAATAATATATTATTTATTTTATTATTTTTTGCTTTTTTTTTTTTTACTTTTAATTTATAGTAATATTAATAAAAATATATAGTTTTATTAATATAAATTAAATAAAATATTATATTTTTTATAAAATAGTTTATTAATAAAAAAATTATATTTTATATTAATTAAAATTAAAAGTATTTATTTAAAAATATAGCCTTTTAAATAAAAGTTTATAATTATAGCTTTATAAATATTTTGCTAAAAGCTAACGTTATATTTAAAAACCGTTTATTATTTAAAATTAATTATTATATAAACGTTTAGTTTAAATATTATGTCACATACGTAGCGTATACGGTGATTCTATACTCGGAGCGTATATAGTACGGTAGCCCTAAGCATTCCAATGTAGAAATGCTGGACCTTTTGGTACAGCTTTGGCACAACGGTAATAGGGCTACGTTGTGACAATGATCTCGTCCCTACCTAGTCTGCCGACCAACACGCAGAGGGTTGTGTGTTCGGTCCTTAGGCTGACAGACGTTCTACCCATTCGACCGCAGTCCGGTGGGAGTGCGGGGTAGTCTGCGTCTGGGGGTCCAACGTACAGCTATCTCTTCTGATTCGCGAGTGTGTTAGGTCTGCTGCGACCGCGGAGGTGACCCTTTGGCCACTGGCCGGGCCTCCTACTATAGGGTTCGAGAGACCGAACCTCGGAGAGGGGAGAATAGTTGTCACATACGCAGCGTACACGGTAATTCTGTACTCGGAGCATATATAATACGGTAGCCCTAAGCATTCCAATGTAGGAATGCTAGACCTTTTGGTACAGCTTTGGTACAACGGTAATAAGGCTACGTTGTAATATATTATTTATTATATAAAGCTATTATTTATAAAAATATAGCTATTTGCTTTTATATTAATAAAGCTATTAAAAATAATAAAAGTTAATTTATTTTATACTTTTATATATATTATTAAAAATAAGTTTTTTTTAATATATAAAAATAAAAAATTTATATTATTTATATTTAGTTTTATTAATAAATTTTTTAAAAAAAAGTTTATAGTTTTTAAAATTAAACATTTTTTATATTTATAGTTTTATTATTATTGTTTTTTTTATTATTGTTTTTTTGTTTATATTATATAAATAAAATAATAAAGCGTACTTTTTTATTTTTATTTTTGTTGCTTTTAAAATAAACAAATAAAAAGCATTTTTTAGTTTTATATTTTTTTTATAACAATTAAAACATTTGCTTTTTTAAAATAGCTTTTATATTTTTTTATAGCTAAAATATAAATAAGTTTTTATTAAACTATTACTATTAGCAGTAGTTATTTATAATAACTTTAATTTATTAATATAAAAAGTTATATAGCTTTTTTTGCTTTAACTGCTTTTTATTAATAAAACTATTATTATAAATATAGTTATATTAGCTTTTTAATATTTGTTAATAATATTAGTTTTTATTATATTATAAGCTATTTGTTTATAATATTTAATAAATATTAAATAGTTAATACTTTTATTAAAATATTAACTAAAGGTTTAATACTTTATATAAGCTATACTAAAACATATATAAAATTTTTTTTTTATATAAACTTAGCTAATTTATGCTTGTTAACAAAATATATAAATTAGTTTTTAAACTTTTAAAAGTTTATAATACTAGTAAGTTTTAAAACTTTTTATTTTATATAAAACTTTTATTTTTAATTAAAATTATAATATTTAGCTTATAAATATTTTATTAATTTTTAAATAGTATTTATTTTATTAAAGTAGTTTTTATTTAAATAAAGTTATAAATTATTAGCTATTTTTTTTTTAAAATAAGCTTTAATATTAATTATTTTAGCTTTATTATTAATAAACTAGTTATAATTTATTTTAAATTAATTAGTTTAAGTTTAATGCTATATTTTAAAAGTAATAGTATTTTTATTTTTAATATTATAAAATATAATAATATTAACTTTAGTAAATTTTTTACTACTAAAAGTATTAAAAGCGCTTAAAATATTAAAAGCATTTAATATATTTAAGCTTAAAATAATTTTTTGCTATTAAAAAACTAAATTAAAAATTAATTAGTTAGCTTTATTAAGTTTACTTTTTTTATTTTTTAAGTTAGTATAAAAAACGTTTATTTAAATACTAATAATATTATAACGTTTTATAGCTTTAGCTTAAATTTTTTTAATATAATTTAAAACAATTTT
Organism: Xylaria sp. BCC 1067; assembly: GCA_005188305.1. NCBI lineage: Eukaryota > Fungi > Ascomycota > Sordariomycetes > Xylariales > Xylariaceae > Xylaria > Xylaria sp. BCC 1067. The sequence continues at coordinate 1,232,650 of SSCS01000004.1, read as the reverse complement.
TAGGTTAAAGTTATAAATAAAAGCTAAGCAATATATATTGCTTATAATAGTATACTATATAAGTTTTATATTAGCGTAAGCTTTAAATTTATAAAATAGCGCTTTTTAATTAGTTTATAAAGTTTAATAAAATTATTAAAAGTTATTAGCTTATTAAACTTAAAAAAAAATACTTAGCTATATTTTATAATAGCTATAAAATAATATATAAACTATTTAGCTTACTTATAATATATATTTTTAAGCTTATTAGCTTTTTTTTATATATTTTTTTAAATTTTATTTAAAGTTAGGTTATATTATTTTTTATTTAGTATATTTTAAGCTAGTTTAATATATATTTAATTATAATTAAATATATAAAGTTTGTTTAAAATATTTTAAAAATTATTACTACTACTTATATTATTATATTTAATAATATAAAACTTTTTAGTACGTTTAATAATAAATACTTTTAAGCTTTATTAATTTAATAAAATTATATTAGCTTTAAGTTTAGTAATATAAAAACTAATAAAGTTGTTTAAATTAAAAGTATTATATTTAAAACTTTTAGGTTTTTTTATAAAGTTAAAGTTAGTTTTATTTTTATTAAACTTTTTAAAAAACTTTTTAATAAATTTTTATATTAAATTTAAAAGTTTAATAAATATAAACAAAAGTAAAAGTAAAAAATTTATAGGTTTTTTACTTAATTAAGTTATAATATTAAGTTTAATTATAATAACTATTAAAAATTATTGCTTTAATATTAATTAAAGTTTAAAAATATATAAAATTATAAAAATATAACTTTGTTAATTAGTTAATTAGTTAATTAATTAAAATATAAAGCTTTTTAGCTAAAAAAAGTAATTTTATAATTGTTATAATTAGCGTTTTTAAACAAGGCGAGGCTTATACGTAGGTAACTACGTATATTGCTAATTGTAAAATAAAGAAAAAAAGAAATCTAAGTATAAAGCGTGGGCTGTAGTATGCAGGGTAAATACTGGTGTGTGTGTGTGTGGTGGGGCAGGGTCTGGAATGCGACCCACAACTCCCAGTGGCTAGGGCCACAGCCACGGCCCCAGCTACCCCACCAGACCTGTCCACCATGACTAAACTTCGAAGAATATTTAAAAGCTTAAAAACGAACGTACTGTTTAGTAGCTTGTAGCTTACCGTTAAGCCTTTAAAAGCTTGAAAAATACCCGAAGACCTAAAGGTTCAAAGAATATTTAAGGCCTTAAAAGCTATTTAAAAGGATAAAAGCTTAGCTATAGCTATAGAATAGCTATTTAAAAAAAAAGCATAAGCTTTAAAAGTAAAGAAATAATAAAAGCTAGCTAAAAACTAAAGTAAAACATAGTTTTTAAGCAGCTAAAAAAGCAATAAAGCTACTAAAGCAAATAATAATACTAAAATTAAAGGTACCCTTTATAAAAACCGTTTAATAAAGCTATAGCAAAGCTATAAAAAATTAAATAAAAGCTTATAATAAAATTATAAAAAGTTAAACGAAAGCTTACAAAGCTATAAAAAGCTAAATAAAGTATTATAACAAAAAAAATAAAAAAAAACCTACGGCGAAGCTATAAAGGGCCAAACAAAAAAGGTTAAAAAAAAAACTATAGTAAGGCTTTAAAAGGCTATATAAAGGTTTACTAGCGTGGCTATATTTAGGCATTAGCGAAGCTATAAAAAGAGGCTAAACGAAGTATTATAACAAAGCACCGGCGAGGCTACAGGAGGTTAAACGGAGTAATAAAGCAACCAAACGGAGGTCTACTAGCAAAGCTATAGGAGGGTAGCCGGAGGCCTGCAGTAAAGATATAGGAGGTTAGATAAAGTAATAAAGCAATCTAACAAAAGACTGCCTACA